>CM061069.1:9558129-11958129 GCA_030762895.1 Sophora flavescens | reverse complement strand
TTAGACTGCATGATCACCAATCTAGTTTTGGACTGCATGATCACCCGTCTAGTTTTTGGACTGCTTAAGCACTCATCGGATTTCTGATTACTTCTCACCCGCCTGATTTTCCAACTCTGGTATAATGTCAGTTTGTCAGAAATGAAGTCCAAGTCATCTTATTCATATTAAATATCTTCCTTAAGGATCTTGAAGACCTCTGGACAATAGTTCAAAGGATAAATAATAAAGAACATTTGTTTCAAGGGTTTAAGGAATAAACACGCAATCTCCGTACCACAGCAGTAACCTTTTAGCTGTTTTAGTACAAAGTAAAAGTGCTTTCTGGAAAGTGAACTATTGTTGCACTAAAAGAGGAAATCTCTCTGCTGCAAGTACAAGAAGCCTGCTGCTGTATACTCTGATATAACAGTTGATTCAGATTAAAATGTACTCTTGGACAACCTTGTCAAAGCTAAACGTTCCCATGCATTTAATGTTTATACAGAACGACTTTTTGGCATTAATGGTGTCTCAGAAGCCCAAATCAAAAGAACACATTTTCTGAAGCTCTGTCTGAAACGGATCTCTTGATTGAAGCCTTTAAATAGATCAAACAATGAAGATGAATAGAAGAGGTTGAATATCATTAAGAACACTGCGCAGAAGCATTTACTCTCCTCATTAACTTCTTCATCCTTTCATTGAATACACTTTCAATCATTTGATATTATTTCGCAGTCTTTCACACTTCATATTTATTCCACTCCTTGAGTGTGATCTGAAATACTAGCAAGTTGTATTATCTACACAAAACCTTTATATTCTTTGAGTGTTGATCCTGAAGAGGCTAGGTGTGCAACGAATACTTGTTTGAGTGTTGAGCTTGAAGAGGCTAGGTGTGCAAAGAATACTTGTACTGTAATTTACTCAGTTATTGTGGAAACTTGGTGCTGCCAAGAAACTGGACGTAGCCTTGTGGATTTTGGGGTGAACCAGTATAAAACTCTTGAGTGATATTCCTCTTCCCTTATCTCTTTATTTTGCTTAAGTATTATTCTGTTTAAGCTTATAACTTGGGGAGTTAATATTGTGAATATCAAACTCTGTTTTACTCTTCTCTGTTTTCTTGCGTGTTCTGCCTTAATATTAGACGTATCACACTTCTGATTTTCTCAAATATAAGTTCTGCTTGTTGTGCCTGCGAAAATCTTTTTAAGTAACCCAAAAAGTTGGTAAACACAACTTAACCCCCCCTTCTTGTGTTAACTTTGGTTATTTCAAAATGTTGATCGAGGCATAGTATTACTAAGAGGATCTAAGGTAATGATCAAATAATCGTAGTTAGTATGGATGGTATGAATTTGGAAGATTAATGGAAAAGTACCTATAGTAGTTTTACCTAAGATGAATATGAGTAGGAAAGATATTTTCTTTTGGTTTTAATTGCATTAAGAGGTGCAATTATGTTCTTTTGAGGATTAAGATGTGTGATTTTGATATAATCTGGAATAGTGGAATACACTACAAGGATCTAGGACTGTGAATGGATACATTAAGTAGGAAGTTATGGTAGTATTGATTGCGGTGTTAATTGTAGAAGTTAGATGTTGAAACTAATTGTGGTGTTAATTGCGGGTAATGGTAGAAGTTTGATGTTGGAATTGATTGTGGTATTAATCACGGGAGTTAGATGTTGAACTAAGGTTCTCTAGTGGATCAGTAGTAAGAAGAAAGAAAGGATTAAGTTTTAAGTTTTAAGTATGTTCTTCAAGGATGATAGATCAAGGTGAAATGTTAAGGACAATGAATATAATGTAGGGATGGATTGTCTCGAGGATAAATAGAATGATATAAGAATGAATTCTGTTATGAAGTTACCGCTGTCACCTAGGGGAAAGACAATGATGAGAAAAATAATGTGGGATCTTTATATTAAGATACGATTACAAGATGATGTCTAGTTTTGAGTTAAGAAATTCTGACGACGATTTTTTTTTCTAAGAGGGGTAGTAATGTAGTAGCCTGATTTTTAATTACGATGTTTAACTGGTTAAAATATAATTAATTATATTTTAATATGAGAGTTAGAAAGTGATTTTAAATAAAATAAAATCATATTCATAGTATCTCTTATGGTAGAAGGTTACGGTGAAATTTTGGGTTTAAAACTCAGACGAAATTCGGTCTGTGTTTTTTTACTGACAGTATAATTTTATACTGGCAGAAAACCCTAATTTGACCCGAAACTGAAATTTGTAGCTTTTTATATTTTTTTCCGAGAGGAATTCTATTTTCCAAATTTCTGATCAGAAATAAAATATTATGTTTATTCGGACGAATTTTGGTAAAAGTTCGGACGGACAACAATCGGTGTTTTCACTGATAGTAAGATTTTAATGATCAGAAAACCTAATATTGACTCGTGAACGAAATGGTTTATATTTAAATCATATTTCTAACGAGTTAGGTTGTTTTGAAAATTTTCAACCGAAAACGAAATATTACACTTTTAGGCGGGCGTAAAACCCTAATCGTGAAACCGACGGAGTCTAAAACGGAACTGCAGAGACCCGTCAAGAGATCGGGACAATGAGTCATACATGATGACTAATGGAGTATGAGTCACCAAGCATTTATGAGCATTAAATGCTAGTAATCATGACTTTTGGTTAAAATAACCAAAATACCCCCAAGCTTTTGCGGTTATTAACAAGACACATCTACGTACTTTTAACCACTCATTTTACATGGTTGTAAACCTCCCACATCTCTCCAATTTCGTGCAGCCACATTCCATAAACCATACCTATTTCATTTTGCTATCGTTTCATCATTTTTCCTCTCAAAAACCGAAATCGGGTAAATAACGGAGCTACGTATGGGGTTTCCGGGAACCTCTAACGGATTGAATCGATGAGTCATGGATGACTCAATAGATGTGGCCCAAAATCAGTCACACCTCCCTTCATTCTCCACCAAGTATTTTAACCAAACCATGGTTACAAATTAACTTTAGTTAGGTTATTATAACCATAGTTAAGTTATAATATTATTTTCTAAACTTAACCAATGTCAACTAACCTAACCTTGGTTCATTTTTAACATTAAACAAAGGCATTTTCACTCCCTCACACTCTCACTTTCGTGGCTGCCCCTCCCCCACACTCAACCAAAGTTTCCTTTGTTAGCCTCAATGACTTAGAGATTTTGATATATGACAAATACAATTTAATGTGTGTGCAAGTGTTTTAGTGTCAAATTGCAAAGACATGTATCAAGCAGTGATCAACAAGTTCATTAAGCAAATTCAAGGAAAATATTCAAAGAAGAACTTGAAGAAATCAAAAGAGCTACATGGAGGAATCAAAGAGCAAAGACAAAGATCAAGGAATCATCAAGGCAAAAGCTTAACGGAGAATTTTAGATTTAAGTCTTAGATGATTTCAAACAGAAAGAAATATCTTAGACACAAAATAGCTCAGCTAAAAAGTTGCATGAAGAAAATCAAATTTCATAACCTGCATTAAAAGGAATAAGTTTTCGTTAATGAAAATGATTTTTGGAAATAAGATTTCATAAAAAGCGCTCGTCCAACAAGTGACAGAAGCGCTCGTCCACTGAAGTGATAGAAGCGCTCGTCCACTAAAGTGATACAAGCGCTCGTCCACTGAAGTGACAGAAGCACTCATCCACTGAAGTGACAAAAGCGCTCGTCCACTAAAGTGATACAGGCGCTTGTCCACTAAAGTGACAGAAGCGCTCGTCCACTGAATTGACAGAAGTGCTCGTCCACTAAAGTGATACAAGCGCTCGTCCACTAAAGTGATACAAGCGCTCGTCCACTAGAGTGACAGAAGAGCTCGTCTACTAGGTTATGTTCAACCAGTTAAAGGAGTATCCGTCCAATGACGTGGCATATGGAGCTCGTCTACTATCAACCACGAGCCCTGAGGATTGAAGACGACGCCGATGTAGAATCTTATTTCAAGAACCAAAATCAAGAAAACAGATTCTGTTATCAGATATCGAAACATATTGAACACAATCAGAAAGTTTACGAAATCAATTTGAGAAATCAATTGTGAAAATCATTCATCATCTTTCTTGAGCTTATTGTGGAAAAGAGTGTTTCATTCTCATAAGTGCTTCAATTTGTATATCTGACTATTGAGACTTAGGAATCAATTTTTTGTTCTATTTGATTATAAAGAGAGAGGGAGTCTCTCTGAGTGATTAGGGTGAGGTATCCCTAAGGAAGAACATTGGGCTCTTCACAAGAGTGTGATATCTCGAGGTGAAGGAGTGCTCTGTGGTGTAAAGGTTTTTCAAGCTACCTGGCTAAAGCTTGTTGTGTTAGTGTGTGAAAACCCACAGGTGGAGTGGGGACTGGATGTAGGTCACAGTGGTGGTGACTGAACCAGGATAAATCTGGTTGTGTGGTATCTCTAAACTCAAACTCTTTAATTTTTGTCTTGCGCATATAACTATGATCTTGATGTTCTAAGTATTTAATTGATATCAGTTCTTGATCTGCATAATCAATATTGAAACTTGAGTAAACTGTAATAATAACTGTGTATTCAATTCTATTCTTAAGGATCAATATTTGAATTGAATCTTGCATCATATACTGAAACTGAAACCTGCAAGTTTGTTCTTGATTGTTAATGCTTGTATCTGAAACTTGCATAACTTGTTCTAAATCTTTAAAGGCTTAATTAGTTTATGTATTTTGTTAATACTGAGTTTTGAACCTGAACCTATTATGAATTAATCTTTCTGAATTAATCTTTCTTATCCTCATCATCTTCCAATTCAAGATTTTATATAAACCCTTAATTGATTTTGTAAAAGATCATGAGGCCACAAATCTGAAAACTAAAGTTTTGTGAAAAATGTTTAAGAGAAAAGTGTTCAAGAGAGAAATATTTTAAGAAAACTCAATTCACGCCCCCCTCTTGAGTCGTTGAAGCCAAAACAACAATTGGTATCAGAACTCAACTTTTAAGTTTGGCTTAACAGCTATAAGAGTATGGCTTCCAATGATTGTTTGAATGAAGGGGCTTCCCTTGCACGCCCTCTTGCCTTTAATGGATCTGAGTATATCTATTGGAAGGAAAGAATGGTAATATTTCTTGAGGCAGTAGGTGTTGACATATAGGATGCCGTAGAAAATGGACCATTTGTCCCCTCTACTATAGATGCTAATGGTGCTTCAAGATATAAGCCTAAAACTGAATGGAATGAGGATGATAAGAAAAGAGTTCAATATAATGCACGTGCTAAGAATATTATAACATCTGCTTTAAGGCGTGATGAGTTTTTCAGGGTTTCAAATTTCAAATCAGCAAAGGAGATGTGGGCTAAATTGCAAGTAACACATGAAGGAACCACATATGTCAAAAGAGCAAGAATGAACACATTGACACATGAATATAAGTTATTTCACATGAATCGAGGAGAAACTATCACTGAAATGCAAAAGAGATTCACTCATATTGTCAACCAACTTGCTGGTCTTGGAAAAGCTATATCAAATGAGGATCAAATTAACAAAGTAATGGGATGCTTGAGCAGGGAATGGCAACCTAAAGTCACTGCAATCTCAGAATCTAGAGACCTCTCATCAATGATCATTGCCACATTGTTTGGAAAACTGCAAGAGCATGAATTGGAGTTGAACAGACTGAATGAGAATGAAGAAACTGACAAAAAGAAAAAGGGATTGGCTCTGAAATCACAAGTCAGAGAAGTAGAAGACAGTGTTGATGATGACTCAGCACAAGAGGCAGAATCTGAAGAAGAGATGGGAATGCTAGTTAGAAAATTCAAGAAGTTCCTAAAGAAGAAAGGCAACTTCAAAAGAAAGACTTCCACCATTCAAAGGAGAAATTTCAGCAAAGGTGACAACTCTTCCAACAACATCACATGCTATGAATGTGGAAAGATTGGCCACATAATGCTTGACTGTCCAAAGCTGCAAAAGAAGGACAAAACTGAAAAATTTGACTCAAAGGACAAGAAGTGGAAAAAGCCAAGAAAGGCCTACATTGCTTGGGATGATAATGAGCTAGAATCCACTGAAGAATCTGAATCTGAGGAGGAAAACCTGTGTTTGATGGACAACAATCATAGTGATTCAGAAAGTGAAGTAAGTTCTAATTATCAACCTTCTTATGATTAATTGCAAAATGCTTTTGAAGAACTTCATAAAGAATCCATTAGACTTGCTAGATTGCTAATTAAGTCTAAGAAAACCATCACATGCATAGAAGATAAAAATTCTATTTTAAACAAAGAGCTAGATGAATTAAAAATAGAAAATTGTGTTGTAAAAGAAAGATTGGTTACTGTTTTGGAACCACCTATATGATCTAATTGTTCTAAGTGTTGTACATTGACTAAGGAAGTTAGAAAGCTGAAAAATGACTTAGACAAGTTCACAAATGGTAGAGATAACTTGAATGCTTTATTAGGACAGCAAAAATGTGTTTATGATAACTTTTGTTGTTTTGGCTTCAACGACTCAAGAGGGGGGGGGGGGGGGGGTGAATTGAGTTTTCTTAAAATATTTCTCTCTTCAACACTTTTCACAAAACTTTAGTTTTCAGATTTGTGGCCTCAGGAACTTTTACAAAATCAATGAAGGGTTTATATAAAATCTTGAAATGGAAGATGATGAGGATAAGAAAGATTGATTCAAAAAGATTAATTCATAATAGGTTCAGGTTCAAAACTCAGTAATAACAAAATACAGAAACTGATTAAGCCTTTAAAGATTAAGAACAAGTTATGCAAGTTTCAGATACAAGTATTAACAATCAAGAACAAACTTGCAGGTTTCAGTTTCAGTATATGATGCAAGATTCAATTCAAATATTGATCCTTAAGAATATAAGTGAATACACAGTTATTATTATAGTTTACTCAAGGTTCAATACTGATTATACAGATCAAAAACTGATATCAATTGAATACTTAGAACATCAAGATCATAGTTATATGCGCAAGACATAAATTAAAGAGTTTGAGTTTAGAGATACCACACAACCAGATTTATCCTGGTTCAGTCACCACCACTGTGACCTACATCCAGTCCCCACTCCACTTGTGGGTTTTCACACACTAACACAACAAGCTTTAGCCAGGTAGCTGGAAAAACCTTTACACCACATAGCACTCCTTCACCTCGAGATACCACACTCTTGTGAAGAGCCTCAATGTTCTTCCTTAGGGATACCTCACCCTAATCACTCAGAGAGACTCCCCCTCTCTTTACAATCAAATAGAACAAAAAATTGATTCCTATGTCTCAGTAGTCAGATATACAAATTGAAGCACTTATGAGAATGAAACACTCTTTTCCACAATAAGCTCAAGAAAGATGATGAATGATTTTCGCAATTGATTTCTCAAATTGATTTCGTAATCTTTCTGATTGTGTTCAATATGTTTCGATATCTGTTAAAGTGTTCCTTTGATCCCTCTATATATAGAAAACAAGTTATAGTCGTTGGGATCAATTAAAACAGATTTGAGTCTGATAACAATCTGTTTTCTTAATTCTGGTTCTTGAAATAATATTCTACATTGGCGTCATCTTCAATCCTCAGGGCTCGTGGTTGATAGTAGACGAGCTCCATATGCCACGTCATAGGACGGATACTCCTTTTAACTGGTTGAACATAACCTAGTTGATGACCTCTTCTGTCACTTTAGTGGACGTGCACTTCTGTCACTTCAGTGGACGAGCGCTTCTGTCACTTCAGTGGACGAGCGCTTGTATCACTTTAGTGGACGAGCACTTCTGTCACTTCAGTGGACGAGCGCTTCTGTCACTTGTTGGACGAGCGCTTTTTATGAAATCTTATTTCCAAAAATCATTTTCATTAACGAAAACTTATTCCTTTTAATGCAGGTTATGAGAATTGATTTTCTTCATGCATCTTTTTAGTTGAGCTATTTTGTGACTAAGAGATTTCTTTCTCTTACAAATCATCTAAGACTTAAATCTAAAATTCTCCGTTAAGCTTTTGCCTTGATGATTCCTTGATCTTTATCTTTGCTCTTTGATTCCTCCATGTAGCTCTTTTGATTTCTTCTAGTTCTTCTTTGAATATTTTCCTTGAATTTGCTTAATGAACTTGTTGATCACTGCTTGACCTGTCTTTGCAATTTGACACTAAAACACTTCCACACACATTAAATTGTATTTGTCATATATCAAAATCTCTAAGTCATTGAGTCTAACAAACTCCCCCTTTTTGATTATGACAAATCTTTTAACAAATTGTAGGATCAGAGTATAAGTGTAGCAGAAGTTAAGTGTTTTTGACATATTTATATCATGGTATCAAAGCTGAAGTATATCAGAGCAAAAAAATATTATCAGAGCATAATTTGATTTAATCCCCATTAATCATGTAAGCTTATAAGCTTCCCCTCAACATATGCATGTATAATTTGTTATTATCCCCTTTTCTTCATTCAAGCTTGTTCTTGCTTGTTCTTCACTAAAACACCAAAGCACCCTTTGTGTGCTTGATAAGTTCATCAAATCTCTTCATTCCCTTCATCAAACTTCTTCATTACAAGGTGTGGATCATGTTCCTCATCATCTTAGCTTCATTAATCATGCATCAAATCTTCACTTTCATCAACTTTTCACAAATCTCCATTTCTAGATCTAGAACTTCAAATAATTATAGAAAATTGTAGAAAAATCATTTTAATGTGAAACCAATTTCTATGATCCTTATATGACTTCTACTTTGATCATCTAAGAGTATGTAAGAAAAAGAATTTTCCTTCCTATTTTTCTATATATGGCCGAATCTAAGTATTAGTGGGCAAACGAGATTTTGTCGAACTTTTAACTTAGATGAAGTTGTTTATAAGCTATCTAGGGTTTCCATGTTCTAAATCTAAGAGTTTAAAATCAAAAGAAATTCCTAACCCTATTTTCTAGTCTTGGCCGAAATTGGGTTCATATAAACAAAATAAGTTTTCTTCAATCTTTAACTAGATCATGATTTGTATCAACTATTTAAGGTGTGTAGGTTCTAGATCCAAGAGTTTGTGAGCAAAAGGAATTTCTAGCCTATTTTTCTTATTATGACCGAAACCCTAACCATAGAGGTTAGAAGATTTTGTTTCATATTTTTGAATTGTAACACTTGATTTATTTTAGTTAATACTCTAGGAACTAAGATCCAAAAGATGGAGTTGAGAAAATAAACCTAGCCTATTTTTGATATCATGGCTGAACCTAGCATGAATTAGTCATGGTTTTTGTTTGATTTATTTGTGTTATGTTGTTTTGGTTAAAGGTTAACCATTAACGTGGTAGAGTAATGAGGTTTGAAAAGTTCGGGACTTCGGTGATAAAGTTCAGGTGGGAGAAAGAAACAATCTACCATCTGAAATGATAAGTAGTATATTCTATAATAATTGTGTAGGGCGACCTAAACCCTACTAGTAGTTGAGTAATCGACAAGACCAAAATCACATTGGAAGCCTTTTCTGTAAAATCAATTGTGATTCAGGGATTGTAGGTTTATCGGCATAGGTTAATTTTGTGATATTGAGATGGAGAATGTCTGTCACGGCCGTGATGGTTGTCATGGCCAGGCCGTGACAGGTTATGACTTGTAGAATTCTTGCATTTTATGTCTGTCACGACCGTGATGGCTATCACGGCCAAGCCGTGACAGAGTCTGACTTTATGGTATTGATTTTACTGTGATACGCTGGTTGAGGTATTCCACCTGCATGTGACGTATTATTTTTGGTGTTTGAATATTTTCTGATGTTATGTTATGTTATGCATGATCTGCCTGGTTTTGAATATTTTGCTTAGCGGATTTTAAGCAAAGATATATATATATATATATATATATATATATATATATATATTTTCTGGAGATAATTGTTTGGGTGTGAGGATAATGGTGACTTAGAGGTGCCTAACCTAAATGAGTTATTTTAAAGAGGAAGGGTGACATAGAATATGTGTTAAGGCTTTGATAGAAGGTTAAGGCACTAGGATGTTGTTAATATGGGTTAGTGATATTCATGTGTTTACGTTGTTGTTAACAACCGTATATTTGGAATATACGAGGTCAAGTGTTCTCATTAGACCGTTCCACCTTAGAATTTAAGTTGTGCAACTATAGCTTCATTGCTATGCATGAGCACCCTTGATAGAGATGAGAGAGCAACAAGGTGTGCACCGACGGTACTGTGCTGCTATAGTGTCATTGCTTTGCATGAGCATTCTCACCATGGATGAGAATGTGCACCGGCGTTGGGAACGCATCACCTAGACGACTTACTGACATTCCTAACGAAAAATGTGTGACAGGATTAGTGGTGGCCACGTCAGTATAAAAGTGTAGTTGTGTGAGATTGGGGTAGAGGATGGTACATTAATTTGAGGATGATTTGTTAGTTATGTATGTTGATTGTCTGTGACATTTACTGTATGAAATGCTATGACTCTTTTCCGCTTTTGATGATGGAAATGTTTCTTATCCCCTATATCTTTCTGTGTGTTTTATTTTATTTCTGATGTGATCGTACGAGAAGACCTGATGGAGGAACCAGTTGCGGAGGAGTTGGATGGAACTCCGTATAAACCAGAGGTGGGAGAACGAGCTGTGGATTCCAGCAATGTAGTTTAGTGTCTAGGACCAGTGAGTCTTATAAGAAGTTTTATTTTTCGCTAGTTATAAGTAGTTTGTATAAATAAGTACATGTGAAGGATCCTACTGAGAGGATACCCTTAACAGTGTCTTGGTAATGTAATGAACAAACATGTGTGTATTTATATATTATAACTTTGGTGTGTTAAATTTGCAGAAGTCTTATGGTTAGTAAATAAGTTTTTAATTTTTACATATTTTCAACGATAAGCGCGCGATTAAGTAAATAATAATAAGGCCACCAGAACATCTTTTTCAAATCCTGATACATATTGGTGGCACCTAGATGGAAACTCAATTTACTTTTGTGTGCTTCTTCCAAGATCAAGTCTTTAACTTCCTTATCCCATGGCACACATATTCTATCACCACACCTTAAGATTCCATCAGTACCTCGTTTAAACTCCACGGATTCTCCTGCTTCTGTCTTCTGATTGACCTTTTGGAGGTACTGGTCTTCTGATTGCTTCTTCCAAACTAAGTCTAGGAATCCACTAGTAATAGTGACCATTCTCAAACTTATCTTATTCTGGGATAATCCTGTTATCCCTAGATTCAGGTCTCTGAATTGCTCGATCAATTCTAACTCCTTGATCATTATAGCAGACACTTGCAATGATTTGACTTAACGCATCTTCTACGACGTTCGCCTTTCCAGGATGGTATTAGAGATCAAACTCATAATCCTTTATGAATTCCATCCATCTCCTCTGTCTCATGTTCAACTCCTTCTGATCAAACAAATACTTTAGACTCTTGTGATCACTGTACACTGTGAACTGAGCACCATACAGATAGTGTCTCCATATCTTCAATGCAAACATTATTGCAGCCAACCCTAAATCATGGGTTGGGTAATTCCTCTCATGTACTCTTAACTGTCTAGAGGCATATGCCACCACTTTTATATTTTGCATGAGAACACAACCCGGGCCTTGATGTGATGCATCGCAGTACATATCAAACGGTACTAATAGATCTGGCAAGACTAGCACATGAGATGTTGTAACCCTCCTTTTCAACTCCTGAAAACTAGCCTCACACTCATCAATCCACTCATACACTTTTCCTTTTCTTGTTAGTTGCGTCATCTGTAATGCAATCTTTGAGAATCCTTCGATGAACCGTCTGTAGTAACCTGCCAGTCCAAGAAAACTCCTAACTTCGTCCACTGTCTTAAGATGTTCCCAATTAACCACTGCTTCCACTTTGGCAGGATCCATAGCTATCCCTTCCTTGTTTATCACATGCCCTAAAAATTGTACTTCATCCAACCAGAACTCACACTTAGACAACTTGGTATAGAGCTGTCTGTCCTTAAGCACTTGAAGTACAACCCGAAGATGCTCTGCATGTTCTTCTCTACTCGAAGAGTAGATTAGAATATCGTCGATAAACACAACGACAAACTTGTCCAAGTACGGTCTGAAGATCCGATTCATGTAGTCCATGAACACGGCTGGAGTATTAGTCACGCCAAACGGCATAACCAGATACTCATAATGACCATACCGACTTCTAAAAGCACTCTTCGGTATATCATTTTCCTTTACTCGGATCTGATGGTATCCAGACATCAGATCTATCTTAGAAAACACAGTTGCTCCCCACAACTGATCCATCAGGTCGTCAATCCTCGGCAACGGGTACTTGTTCTTGATTGTTACCTTGTTCAGTTGTCATTAATCTACACATAGTCTTGAGCTTTCGTCCTTCTTCCTTACAAACAACACTAGCGCGCCTCACGGTGAAACACTTGGTCGGATAAACTCCTTCTCCAAAGATGTCATCCAGCTGTTCCTTAAGCTCGCCAACTCATCGAGGACATTCGATAAGGTGCTATCGGTATCTGTCCCGCCCCTCCGCTGCTGTGGATGTATTGACCTAGAACGATCATGACTCTCCAACATAGTACACTTTTCAACCAAAGTCGGGAAATGGTTGAATTCAAACGGCAGCATCATCCTTTTCAATTCTGGCCTCAGACCATCTTCAAATCTCCGACAAACCCATTCTTCATCTGGATGGACTTGATAGAATTGGGAGAATTTCAGTAATGCCTCGAAACGGGCGGCATACTCTCCCACTGACATATTCCCATGCTGTAAACTCAAATTCTTTTTCCTTCTCCTGTCGAACACTCTTGGGGAAGTATTTCTCCAGAAAACATTCTTTGAACAGATTCCATGTTAATGCTTGTTCTTCCGCTTCTAACAAAAGTTGCTTATTCTGCCACCATGACTTTGCTGCTCCTACAGCATGAAAGCAACGTAAGTAACCTTCCGCTCCTCACGGCAATGCATAGCGACAAAGACTTTCCCTACTTGCAGGCATTTTTCTGCTGCCTTAGGATCGTACTCGCCATGAAATTGGGGCGGATTTCCTTCATGAAAGCATTCAAGCCATTCTCCATGCTTTCCTCATCTCTAGCCACATTTACTTGTTAACCTTTTTTCTCTAGCCTGTTCTCGTTGCATGAACCGAGTATTTTGCTGAGTTTGCTGCAGCATTGCGGTAGCCAACACTCTCATCACCCTCATAGTCTCATTTATATCACCACTAATATTCGTCCCCGATGAACTTTCGGGAACATCAGTGGATCCACTGCCTCCAATTCTACCTCCTCCTCGGCGTCCATTTCCATGTGCCATTTCGACTTCCTACAAAAAGAATTCATTAGCTCTCATTTGTAAGACATACAATTCATACATAAACAGATATATCCACTATATGTCTTACAAATGCAGTAAACAATAATTCTTATACTGTAAGAATAACTCGTGTATCGGACACTCTACCCATTCTAAGCATAGCTGACATCCGATGAGGATCCAACTAACAGTATTGGTATTCATCCTACCCCAAAGTCCTCGCTCCTAATCAGACATAATCCCACAGTCCGGTTTAGAACCGAACTGCTCTGATACTACCAAATGAGACACCCCGATGTCCCATTAAAGAACAATCCTAATTAACTAATCCTTAATCCGTTTATTAGCGTTGACGCGATTGTTACATACAAAAAATATTATACTTTGCAGAAGCTGGAAAATTTAAACTTATAAAACATGCACAGCGGAATAAAAACAGGACGAGATATATACATAATATGTACAACAAGTCTTCAAAGTATAGTCGATCCCAACAGAGGGATCATAATCCTTGAACAACTGTACAACCGATAAAGTAAAACAACTGGTAAACAAGTCACAAAACACTGGTCTCGGAAAAGATATAAAAATCTATACAGACATCATCTACCCGCCCTGCATCACACAAAATACATCAAAATCCAAAATAACTCTCAGAGGCTCTCCCAAGCAAACACTACCGACATACCATATCAACAACGATATGGGCGTGTGGAAATACCCTCTCCCTTGACGTAACAACGCCTCTACACCTAAGTCCTCATGGACTCATCGCTGCTCCTCAAGACCCTCTGGCAGAATCCTATACAGGTAATGCATCAGTCGGTGCTCCGATCCTATCGCCGTCATTTGACACATTTATTGTTTCGCTAATCTACCGAACGTAAGGTACATACAGAGAAAAAGAGATAAAGAAGGGAGATAAGCTACTATAACACCATAAAAGGGGTCGGGGCATAATACAACATGTTAACATACAACAGAGATTTCACCGATCACAAACATCTTGCAAGTCAACCATTTACAAAACATCCCCGATCCACATCTAGGGTTATAATCCTCTAAGGAGTCACACTCCTATGCATGTCGGCCGATCACTCTCACAGGGAACTCCTATTCCCGGACATTCTTTTTTCTTTCTCACACCCGGGCCTCCCTTACCCAGAGAATGTCAGTTGGTTTATCGAGGGCACCTTTCCGCCCACCGTGACCAATAAGGGTGCTTCCCCCTATGAGCTCATTCTCCAATAAGGGTATCATGGTCGCCTCAGAAGGTCCACCTACGACTGGAATACTCAGGGCCAGACGTTGGGATAGCCAAGCCTCCACGGCAGTCTCGACACAGTGAGTGTAAATCACTGGTCTTTTGAAAACCATTCCAGACCAGACTACATCCCCAAGGTTCCCAGAACCGTCCCTCTCCATATTCCGTACCCGCACCCGGGTACACCAACCTCGCGTGACTCCTAGTCACACGGTTCGTCACTTTGGCAACTTATGCAATGCACAAACATCCTAAGTTAACACCGGTACCAAACTCATTCCTACATTCCCCACGATGCCAATGTATCCACAACTCAACCCGGTACCCATATACCATTAACCAACATCAAACCAAACAGAGTACCCTGAGGGTGTCAACTAGGGTTCTATCATCATCGCAACCAGACAATCATCCTTAACATCCAAAAACACAATAAGCATATATCACATGCATCCTCAAGCAGATAAACGTAAAATACTATTTTGCCCTAATGTCGACAAGTCTACGATAATTAAACCCAAAGTATCATTTCAAATCATTTTCAAGTGGGTTTTAACCATCGTTGACTACTCGACAACTAGTAGGGTCTGGTTCACCTTACGAGACAAAATAACATGCCATATCGAGCTTACCTCCCGGCGTGATAGTCAATTTCTCCCCACCCTTCGACATGCGTACTTTCCCTTAAACGCTCTGATTGCCTCTGTGCTATCGGCACAAACCTCGACACGCTTTCCAAAAATAACCTCGAATCTGATATGAACACCTACGATATGTGCACTAGACCAAAAATTATCCCGAGCACACACACGAGGTCCAAAAACAGTCAAAAAGACCAAAACAACCACCGAATCAACAACAGGGCTCCAATCAATGAACCAATTCGAATCAAAGCACGAAATTGAGAGAGAAACTTACAAGAACAGAAGCTGTACAATTAAAAATCAGATCTGCCTCCACTCTCACGGTCGATTCCCGGTCGACTGATTCGGCTAAAAACACGTAAAGCCTAAAACGCATCGAAAATGATATCGGGACCAAGAATAGGAGTAGAATAAATTTAAATAACTTAAAAGGAAAAATGTCAAAGGCATCAACAATGAATTACCTTGACGAAAATGACATGCAAAGACACAACGTCGAAGATGTCGAAGCCGTGAACACGAATACACGATCGATTTGAAAATCTGACAACCGAAACCACCTTAACTCAAGCTTATATATGGCACGAAAATGGCTGCCTTTGGGAGAGTTTCTCTTCACTTTTTCCTCTGGTTATGTGCCCAAAAGAAGAGAAGAAGATGATGATCATGCATTCATTTCCTTTTTATATTACTTAGCTTTAAGATTATTATATTATTATCTTAGGTTTTAGTGGAAGACAAGTGTCATTGCATGCTTTACTTAGATAGTTAGTGGGCTAGGTGTCATGTGTAGGTGGGTTTAGGAACATTTTAGTGGAATTCTAGTTGTCTCTCTGGTGTTGCGACACGTGCATCACGTGTTGCTCTGTCAGCATAATCGGAGGTTTTCTTCTGTATCTTCCTACTACTGGAATATTTTTTGTTAATTATTTTAGGGTACTGTTAAAAACTTATTGTAATCAAGTCCGACCTAATTTTAACATTATAACTCTCAATTAATTAATTAATGACTGACTAATCGCTCGGTTTGCGTCTGTTTGCGTTCTAGACCCGTTTTAGCTTTGATTTTCCTCAAGCTTGAAACGCAAGCTAACTAACACCTAAGGAACATGATTAAGTCTTTAATTATCCTTAATCTCTTCCTTAAACCCTAATCAAGAAATCAGGGTGTTACATGGCTGGTCTTGAGAGTTGCAAGAACCATCTTCATGGAAGATTAATGTTATTGAAAGGCAATGCACCAATGAAGGTCAGTGACTTGTGATGCAAGTTACAGGAAGTCTGGAATCAAATCGGGCCATGGCACATAATCTCATTGGGGAGGAGTTTCTATGAATTCTCCTTCTCATCATTGGAATATCTAATAAGTGTGTTGGCAATCGGGCTATGGAATCTTGGTTCTGGAAGTCTAAGGCTCTTTTCTTGGACAAAAGATTTTAATCCATATTCATTAAAGAACTCAAATGTGCAAGTTTGGGTGAGATTTTATGGGATTCCTCAAGAGTATTGGCGCCCCAAAATTCTCTTTGCTATTGCGGGTCCCATATGGGTTCCAATATGTCTTGATGAGGCAACAAGTAAAAAATCCTTTGCACACTTTGCAAGGGTTCTAGTCGATTTAGATCTTAAAAGCAATCTGAGGAACCAATTCATGGTGGAAAGATAAGACTATGCATTCTTTACTAGCTTGGAGTATGAGAAATTGTTTGATTTCTGCTCAGCCTGCCAAATTATTGGACATTCCCTGAGCAATTGCATCAAAACCAATGGGAAACCTGATAGCAAGCATGGCAAGGACGCAGTGGTTAAGCACATGAAAGTTTATGTTCCCAAAAACAAGGGTAAGGGCATTAACATTGAAAAAGAAGGTGATTCTTCGGGAAATTCTTTAAAAGATAATGATGCTTTAGGAGCTCATCAGAATGCTGCTGGAATTGTGATGCATCAAGACCCTCTCTTGAAAGGGAAAGCAGTTTTGGTTGGTGATCATGATGCTTCTCAGTAGGATGGTGTATGTTGCTCTAGTAAAAATGAGCAAGAACCTCATATTTTGAAGCAAAATCCATTAATGTCTGAAATAGATCCAGTTTATGGCCCGGATATAGTAGTTGATGCCAATCCTAACTCTGGAACTGGTAGGAGGTCAGATCTGTTAGCCCACAATGAAGATACCAGGATTGATGGCTCATAGGGTACCTCTGACTATGATGATGATTCTTTAAAAACAGTTTATGATGAAACTCAGGTAGATATGACTGATAAGAAAGCTGATCTAGTTGATGGAGAGCATGTTCAAAGCATGGTTCCAGAAACTCTAGTGAATGTCTCTGGTACTAGGAATGTCTCTAATGATATGATTTATGTTAAGATGTCAGGTAATGTTGCAGCAACCATTAGTGGTAGAAATATACAAACTCTCTTAATTCTTAACCCCCGGGTTTAGAAAGATCTTGCAATTGTTGGTAAATTCTGGGCTGAGAATGATGGTGTCAAGGACTCTGTTGAGGCAGATGCTTCTGATGATGCAGGAAATCCTGTGGATAGCAATGCTGGAGAATGCCAGATGGAGAATGAAGGTTATACATAAGTTCTTTCTAAGTCAAAACTGAAGAAACTCAGGAAAAAGCAGAATAAAGCTAATCCAGCTGTGAGCAGAAACACTAGGTCCAAAGCAGGCCTTTCAATTATGTCTAAATGAAAGTTCTCTTCTGAAATGCTAGAGGTATAGCTAACCAAGATACTAGGTCAGTTTTAAAGAACATGATTTTGAAGAACAGACCTGATATAATCTTAATTGCTGAACCTTGGATAGACATATGCAACTTTCCTAGTTCTTTCTGGTCCAAGTTAAATCTAAAGGTGTTTGCAATGAATGATAGGATCTCTCTTGTTCCTAACCTTCGGTGCATTTGTTCTACTACTATAACTCCTTTAGTCATAGTTGCTTCTGCTTAACATGTCACCTTTTCAATTCTTTGGGAACATCAGCTGCTTTACTTTAGTGCTATATATGCTGCAACTTCATACACTGCTAGAAGGTCTCTCTGGAATGATTTGATTCAATTAAGCCACAATTGCAATGGGCCTTGGTGCTACATAGGAGACTTTAATGCAATTGTTGGTGCTCATGAGCATAAAGGCAGTAGGATGCCCCCTAGAATTACTTGTTATCAGTTTAAATCCTAGTCTGATGCCATCAACCTCTTTCATCTCACAACTATTGGAGCTGAGTTCACATGGACAAATAAGAGAAGGGGGTCTTCTCTTACAGAAAGAAGACTGGATAGGGTAATCTGTAATGATGCATGTATTAATCATTGGGAAAGATCTACCAGTTGCACTTTACCAAGAGGTAACGCTGATCACCATCCAATTCTTCTTAAACTTCAGAACAATATTCCAACATTCAGCTCCTCTTTTAAATTTCAGAGGATGTGGTCAACACATAAAGACTGCCATTCTGTCATTGCTGAGAGCTGGAAGCGAAGTGTTTGGCTTCCCTCTGATGGTTTTATCTCAAAAATTGAAAAACCTAAAGGCTGTGCTTAAGACGTGGAACAAAGAAATCTTTGGGGATGTTCATAAAAGGGTTGATTTGGCTATGCAAAACCTCAATTCTATTCAGGAAGAGCTTTCTAACCAAACAGATTTTGATGATTTGTTGATCCAAGAAGAGGCTGCTCAGTTGGAACTTAACAAAGCCCTTCATGCTCAGGAGCTGTTATGGATGGAGAAATCAAGAGTGGATTGGCACACTTGTGGAGATAGAAATACAACATTCTTCCATAAGTTAGCCAAAGTCAGATATTCCTCCAAAAGAATCACCACTTAAGAATGGAGATGCCTTTTTGGAGAAGCAACAGGACATTGAAAACCACATTCTTGACTACTACAAGGATCTATTTGCCTGTCCTAATTCTTGTCTTGATAATGGCTTGATTAGTGAGGTTATCAGTCTAGAGGTTTCTGACTTGGATAATAGGGAACTCACAAGTATGCCTACATGGGATGAGGTGAAAAATGTAGTTTTCAATATGAAAGCCAACGGTGCACCTGGCCCGGATGGATTTGGAGGACATTTCTTTCAAGAATACTGGGATGTGGTTGGCAATGATGTCTTCAATGCAGTCTCACAATTTTTTAGGCAAGGATGGCTGCCCCCAAATATGAATTCAAACAATGTGGTCCTTACACCTAAATCACCTAATGCAGATACTATTTCTAAGTATAGACCAATTACTTTGGCCAATTATCAGTTCAAGATAATCACCAAAATCCTTGCTGACAGGCTGGCCGTTGTTGCCCCTTTGCTCATCACTGAACATCAGAGAGGATTCTTAAGAGGCAGGAGCATTACTGACTGTATATGTGTGGCATCAGAGGCTGTAAATTTGCTTGATAAAAAGTGCTTTGGTGGATTGGTTCTTCTTATTGAAAACTCTGGAAGCCTTTGGGTTTGATTATGTTTTCTGCAAATGGATAGAAGTAATTCTTCAATCAGCCAGGATTTCTATTCTGGTTAATGGACATGCTGTGGGATTCTTTTCTTGCAAAAGGGGTGTGAGGCAGGGTGACCATCTTTCCCCCCATCTTTTTTTTTCTAGCCGAGGAAGTCCCGAGTAGATCTATCTCTCTAATGGTGCAACAGGGAAAAATCATCCCAATGTCTAGTCCTAGAGGTTATGCAGTCCCCCCTCATGTTCTCTATGCAAATGATTTGCTAATTTTCTGTAAAGGGAGCAAAAGAAACATTGAAAACCTCATGGAAATCTTCAATAGATATAGTGATGCTTCTGGTCAGTGTATCAGTAAAGAGAAATAAAATATCTATAATGGTTCTGTTCCAGCCAGCAGATTTAACAGCATTGTTAGTATTCTTGGCTTTGGGGTTGGTCACCTTCCATTCATTTACCATGGTGTTTCTCTTTTTAAAGGAAAACCAAGAAAGTCGCATCTGCAACCTTTAGCTGATAGAATCAAATCAAAGCTAACTTGGAAGGGTGCTTTTCTCTCTATTATGGGAAGGGTTCAATTAGTTCAGTCTGTAATACACAACATGCTTCTCCATTCATTTCATGTCTATGTTTGGCCTGCCTCCCTTATTAAAATGATTGATAGATGGCTCAACAACTTCATATGGTCTGGCTGTATTTTGACAAGGAAAGTTACTTCAGCAGCATGGTCTTTAGTCTGTTCTCCAAAGATTTCAGGTGGATTGGGACTTAGGTCCATCAAGAACATCAATAAGGCTGCTCTCCTCAAGCTGAGCTGGGAATTGTTTACTTCAAATAGCCAATGGTCTAACCTTTTGAGAGCCAGGGTGCTAATCCAAAATAAGTTCACAAGCATGCACATTGCTTCTTCTGTCTGGCAGGGTTTAAAACCTTACATTAACATTGTCTTGGCTCAATGCAAATGGCATGTTGGTGATGGTTCCTCAACTAATTTCTGGACAGACAATTGGCTTAGTAAGCCTGTGGTGGAGTTCCTTAAGATCCCTCATGCTGTTCACCAATCCCTTCAAGCCAAAGTTAAAAAATTTATTGCAGATGGAAGATTATGCATTCCTGACTTCATTACTCAGAAATCTAGTGCTCTTGCTGCTGAGTTAGAGTACTATGTTATCCCTATTGATACAGTCCCTGACCTGCAAATATGGAATGCCTCAAATTCGGGTGACCTCACCTTGAAAACTGCATATGACCATCTTGTTCATCATGGTGCTAACGTTGACTGGGAGAAATTGATTTGGATCAGGGCTCTTCCCCCATCCAGATCTCTCCTTATTTGGAGAATAATACACAATAAGTTACCTTCTGATGTTGTTTTGTGGAGCAAAGGTTGCTGTGTTGTTTCAATTTGCTTCTTATGCTTCAAAGCTTATGAAACAACTGAACATCTATTCTTCCAATGCAGTTTCTCAGAGCAAATTTGGAAATGGTTGGCTAGCTGTCTATTTGAAAACATCTGTCTTAACTAAGCTCTCACTGTCCTTGCTCTCCTTGAGCAGCAAAGAAGTCCTCAAGTTAGGGACATTGTCCTTTCGAGTATTAGTAATGTTTTTTGGTTCATTTGGTTCAGCAGAAATCAAGCTAGATTTGAAGAAAACAGGTGCCTTATCAAACTGCTATCAAATTGGAAAAATCAGCCATTTCTCTGGCAGGAAGTATATCCATAGGTCACTCATACAACTCTACTAAAGACAAAAAAATTCTAAGTTCATTCTCAGTCTCTCCAATTCTGCCTAAAGCTCCAGTCATCATGGAAGTCATTTGGAAAGCTCCAAGCTTCAATTGGATAAAGGCTAATACGGATGGATCAGCTCAAGGAGTACTGGGCATAGCTGCTTGTGGAGGGATCTTTAGAGACAAATATTCAGCTACTTTAGGTTGCTTTGCCATTAACCTAGGGGTCTCTAATGCCCTTTTTGCTGAATTGATGGGTGCCATAGTTGCAATTGAGATAGCTTATGAAAGAGGCTGGCATCATCCATGGCTTGAGTGTGACTCTACTTTGGTGATTGGTGGATTATCATCTCCTTCAATTATTACTTGGCCTTTAAGAAATAGGTGGTTAAACATGTTGTCTTTGACTAGGAAAATGCATTTTGTTTTCTCCCATTTATTTAGGGAAGGTAACACTTGTGCCGACTTGTTGGCTAATGATGGTGCTAAAATTAGTGGTATGGCTTGGTGGAATTCCATTCCAAGCTTCCTTTATGATGAATTTCTTAGAAATAGGTTTGGATTTGCAAACTTTAGATTTAGATAGCTCTCTCATGAGTAAGGTCCATGTCCCCTCATGTTTATTTGTATTCTTTTTCTTTCTTTAATAAATCATGGCTTGCTGCAAATGAATGATAATGCTTGAGGTGCCAACCTAGTTGGGATGTCTTGTACTATAGTGATGCTTCTGCATGTCATTTTTTCTTTAAAAAAATTTGGATGAGGATAAATTAGTAATTTCAATTACTTTTTCTCCAAAATACCCAAAATGGGGGAAATGAAAAAGTGGGTTGGGAGGAGAATGATAGTTTTATTAAAATCCTCAAAACCCTTCCCTCCTATTAATAGAACTCACAAACAAGGAAGGGTCTCTAATAAACCTCTCCTTTCCTTCCCTTCTCCTTTAAAAAATAACTCACAAACAAAGCCTTAATGTCCCGATATCATTGTACAACACTTTTTTTCATATCTGAGTTATTGGCAAGGAAGGACGAACGCTTTACAGTAACTATAATATCGGAATCAGACATGTACTCCTTGGACTTAATCTGCACATTATAATTTGAGTTTAATTTTCTTACATGTGTAAGATCTTTCAAATAGTCAATCAATCAAATATTATTCTTAGAGATGACTTTTATGAGAATTATTATAAAAGACAAATGTTTTTAATAATGAGACAAAACGTTATTGGTGTTGGTGTAAAAACTTACACTAACAATGTATTCAATTAAATCCTTGTAATTTTTTTTAATTTTTATTTAACTTCTTACAAATACATGGACCAAAGGGATGAGTATCAAATTGATAGGAGAGGTAGAGAGCATATTGGTACTCATGTGGTAATATTGTAATTGATTGGTACATGGGCCAGATCGCCGTAATCTAGGACGATCTCCCCTATGTTGATCTTCCCCCACTAACAACTCCAATGCGTGAATGCATGAGCACAACAACAAACAAGGGCAACCACCTCCTCTGCTTGGGCCAATAAGCACCCAAGTCTCATCATCATCATCATCAACATCAACATCAACACCTTAACCTATATGAGTCAAGGCCCCCTTGGCCAAAAAGCACCAAGGTTCAACTTATCAACACCTCGACCAAAAAGCATCAATGCCACTTTGGCAAAAAGGCACCAAAGAATAACAACGTGCGGTAACCCACAAGGTACCGACTTAACCAACTTATTATTCTTGATTATCTTAATTAGTCTTTAATTAAGTTATCTAACTTGTCGTTGTCCAATTGGTGTATTATTTCATCATTGGGGACAATTGGGGTGAAACACCTGTTAATTCCATTAATCTCAGATTTGTCATGGAGGAGGAGCACGGGTGTGCTCATCCTATGCACGGGCTTGCTTCCACTTATGTGAAGCATGGTCGTGCTTCCTATTATGCACGGCCGTGCTTGATGCATGGTCGTGCTTCTTATTCTACACGGTCGTGCTTAAAGTGCGACCATCTTCCAGATTTTAACTGGGAGAACGGGTGTGCTCCCTGTTAAGAACGACCGTGCTCTTAGAACTGGTTGTACTGTTCTGGGCAGATTCATGATATTTTAAAGCCAAAACTCCCTAAACACTCTCAAATCAAATCCTAGTGTCTTGGATAAATCGTTTGATATAAAACTCACCTCTCACTACTAAGTCCATGTTTTATGAAACATTAGGGGAATTATTCCCTTAACCGTTATGTTAATTTTAGCCAATTAGGGTCTTATTAACATTCAACATCAACAAACATACATTCAGCCAATACTCATAACAACATTATCAACCAAGAATGTTGATGACATAGACAACACAACTCAACCACTTAATTATAGCATAAACATATTAATCATCATTAATAATTTGGAATTAAAACAGAGACATCAACTAGGCATCAATAGACATACCATTAACCAAATAACAATTATAGGAATTAATCCAAATGAACGTATAATCAAATATAACATGGCATTGACAACAGTTAACAACAACGGGGCTATGGGAACCCCTCATCTTATGCTACCCCCTTGCCTAACGTCTACACTATCTTTCTTCCCATACCTGGTATGAATAATCCGACAGTGACAACTCAAGCGGTACACCAGCGCGTCCCTCAAGCAGCTTAGTTAGCTCTCCAAGCCTTGGTCAAACAGAAAGGGTTAACCAATTAGTTCCCAAATCTAAATAACAGAAAAGGAAATATTAAGAGAGAGGAACCGTTACCTATAAGGATCGACACAGACGAACTAGACGTTCCCAAGAATCTCTAAAGCTCCAACAATGCAATGGGTTTAGAGAAAATAGGGAAAAAAGGGTTTGTAGCCGCACTAGGGTTTCTGCTTGGGCAAAAATAGGGTTTAATACGCAACCCTCGATTTCTATGCCATATTTATAAGCTGCAGACCTAAGCACAGCCGTGCACCTTTCTAAGCATGGGCGTGCTTACCTCAGTGTCTCCGCGACGCCAATCCCTTGTACGGCCGTGCTTCCCATTAAGCACGACCGTGCTTGTGATTCAAACGGTCACAAGACACAGCCTTGAGTACGTGCTCATGTACCAGAAAGGGATTTTAAGCCTAGGAATCCCACTTAGCCCTTCAACAACAATTCTAAGCTAAGTCCTAAGTCTTAAACAAACAAACAAGCATACATAGAAGCACTTAACGGAAAAACGGGGTGTTACAATTCCACCCCCTTATAAAAAAATTTCGTCCTCAAAATTTCTACTCACCTCGATTGAAAAGGTGCGGATACCCTTCCATTATCTTGCTTTCCAGCTCCCATGTAGAACTTTCCTCAGTAGCCCCACTCCAAACAACTTTGACCAAAGGAATCTCCTTGCCTCTTAGCTGCTTCACCCTCATATCCTCGAATCGAAGGGATAATACCTCAAAAGTCAAGTTCTCTTTTAATTGTAATGCCTCGGGTACTATCACGTGGCTAGGGTCATGAATATACTTTGAGTTGAGACACATGAAAAACATTATGAAGATGGAGAAGAACGGTGGTAAGGCTATTTGGTAGGTGACTTCGTCGACTCTTTTTAGAATTTGGTAAGTACCAATGAATCTAGGAGTAAGTTTCCTCGCTTTCATCACTCTACCAACCCCAGTTGTTGGGGTAACTCTCAAGAACACATGGTTACCTTCCTGGAATTTGAGCACTTTCCTCCTTTTGTCATGGTAGCTCTTTTGCCTACTTTGTGCCACTTTCATCTTTTCCTGAATCATCCTCATTTTTTCTGTGGTTTCTTGCACTATCTCAGGTCCTAGCACCACATTGTCACTAAGTCCATTCTAGCATAAGGGTGTCCTACATCTCCCATAAAGAGCTTCATAAGGTTCCATCCCAATACTTGAATGGAAGCTATTGTTGTAGGTGAACTCTATCAGGGGAAAAAACTTGTCCCAACTACCAGACTTCTCTTGCACACAAGCTCTAAGAAAATCTTCTAAGGACTGGATGGTTCTCTCAGACTGACCATCAGTCTGTGGGTGATAAGCCGAACTAAGTCTAAGATTGGTACCTAACGCCTCAGGCAAACTATTCCAAAACCTAGAGTTAAACCTCGGGTCTCTATCTGACACTTTGCTAGAGGGTACACCATGTAACCTAACTATCTCTTTGATGTACAACCTAACCAACTTTTCCAAAGGTTACTCATGTTCATAGGGATGAAATGGGCAGACTTAGTCAATCTATCCACAAAAACCCAGATAGCCTCAAAACCAGTTGGAGTCCTAGGGAGTCCAGACACAAAATCCATGGAGATATTATCCCACTTCCATTCCGGGATACTTAAAGGCTGCAACTTACCTGAAGACTTTTGGTGTTCTATCTTAGCCTTTTGGCACACTAAGCACGCATAGACAAACTCAACTACATCCTTTTTCATCCCAGGCCACCAGAACATGCGCTTAAGATCCTGAAACATCTTGGTGGCACCTGGGTGCAAACTCAACCCACTCCAATGTCCTTCCTCAAGGATCAACTTCCTAAGCTCAGGAACATCCGGTATACAAACTCTATCCTTGAACCTCAAAACTCCATCACTTCCTTCCTTAAAACTAAGGTTTCTATCCTGAGCAAGCAACTCTCTTTGGTCTAAGAGAAACCGGTCCATCTTCTGACCCTCTCTAACTTGATCCATCAAACTGTTGGTAACCTTCAAGGTTCCAAGCCTAATTCTCTTAGGGGTAACTTCCCAAGCTAAACTCAGGTCTCTAAACTCCTCATTCAGATCCATCTCCCTAACCATCAAAGCGGAGATGAGCAAGGTTTTCCTACTTAAAGCATCTGCCACTACATTCACTTTTCCTGGGTGGTAGGTTAGATCAAACTCATAATCCTTTAAAAACTCCATCTACCTTCACTGCCTCATATTCAATTCCTTCTGATCAAAGAGATACTTTCAACTCTTAAGATCACTAAAAACCTCGAACCTTGCTCCATAAAGGTAATGCCTCCAAATCTTCAAGGCAAACACCACAACTCCTAACTCTAGGTCATGGGTAGGGTAGTTCTTCTCGTGGATTTTCAGCTTCCTAGAAGCATAAGCTACTACTTTACCATTCTACATCAACACACCACCTAAACCTTTCTTAGAAGCATTGTAGTAAACTATGAAAGGTTCACTAGGATCTGGCAAAACTAACACTGGTGCTGATGTCAACCTATCCTTTAGGGTTTGGAAACTCTCTTCACACTTAGAGTCCTACACAAACAATTGTCCCTTCTTGGTGAGACGGGTTAAGGGTAAATCTATCTTAGAGAAACCTTCTATGAACCTCCTATAGTACCCTGCTAAACCCAAGAAACTCATAATCTCGGTCTTTGACTTCGGCGCTTCCCACTGGAGCACCGTCTCTACCTTAGCCGGATCCACGACTATCCCACCTTTAGAGATGACGTGTCCTAAGAAACTCACATCCTCTATCCAAAACTCGCATTTAGACAACTTAGTGTACAACTACTTCTCCTTAAGGGTTTGCAAGACAACCCTCAAGTGTTCCTTGTGTTCCTCCTTGGTCTTGGAGTACACTAAGATGTCATCTATGAAAACCACCACAAACTTATCCAAGTAAGGGTGAAAGGTCTTGTTCATATAGTCCATGAACACATCAGGAACATTAGTCACACCAAAGGGAATAATTAAATACTCATAGTGACCATAACGCGTCCTAAACGCTGTCTTTGGGATGTCCTTAGACTTAACCCGAATCTGTTGGTACCCTGACCTCAAATCTATATTAGAGAAGATACACGCTCCTATCAACTGGTCCACAAGGTCATCAATCCTAGGGAGGGGATATCGATTCTTAATGGTCACCTTGTTGAGCTTTCGATAGTCGACACACAACCTCATACTGCCATCCTTCTTCTTTGCTAGCAACACTGGCGCTCCCCATGAGGATACGCTAGGCACGATAAATCAGTTCTCGGATCGGATCCTCTATCTGTTTCTTCAACTCAGCTTGCTCTAGAAGAGACATTCTATAGGGCGCTATGGATATTGGTCCGATGCCAGGCACTAAATCTATGGTGAACTCAACATCTCTCTCAGGGGGCAAGTTATAAACATCCCCCGGGAACAATTCAGGAAATTCCCGCACAACAGGTACACTTCCGACATCAGGAGGGGCTCTCTATTTCCAAGGAAGACAACATCATGTACACTTCCTAGGATCCTTAGACTCCACAGGAGTTCCAAAAACTATGGTTTTATCAAAACAATTCAAAAGGACGTGGTTGAAAGATAACCAGTCCATGCCAAGAATAACATCAAGTTATTTTAATGGTATGCATGCAAGATTCACAGTAAAAGTTCTACCATTAATGGTAATATGACACTTCTTGCATGCATGAGAAGTTAGAACAGGCTTGCTTGTAGGCGTGGAAACAATCAAATCACACTCAAGAAAGGTAACAGGCAAATTTAAACTCTTGACCCTATCATTCATGTGATATAAAAGAGTGCCAGTTTTCACCTATATGTTTTATTATTTTATTGAAATAATTAATTATTTGAATGGTTATTTTTGTTTAATTTTATGTGGTTTAGTTTGAGTAATTTTATTTACTCATTTAAAATTATTTTAGTGGGTGCGTTAGCACTGTGTTACTGCGGTGTATACACACTTACAGGGCAATAATATTATGCTATTGTCACTATTATTCTGTGTTTAGAAAAATATTTTAAATAATATGATTCAAAGGAATTTATTTTCAGATGTTACTCTATTTAATTTTAGATTTGAAAATAAATTATTTTAGTGTTAACTGGAGATTAATTTTGGATCACTGATTTTCTTGGTTGACCAGTTCAATCACCAATCTTTACTCTAATTTGAATTTTGAAATTGTATATTTGTCACTCATTGTTTTTAGATCTAATCGTGAATATTATTTACTTTTTCTAAAATCAATTTCAACCACACATTTTACCTACTAACTAAAAGAAAAAATTGTTATGAGATTACTTTTTTTCTTCCCCTGGTCAGCACCCCTCCACGACACCTTCCTTTCCCCTTCTTATTTTTGGTTTCTTTCTTCTTCTTCAGAACAACCCATATCCATTTCTCCCTATACTCAAAACTTCATCTTCCTCCTCCTTCACACCAGACCAATCGTGTCAACCCTAGGAGCTCCGTCCATCACCGTCCAGCCACACTCCGCCAGGGAGGTCGTCATCTGGTCGCGCTTGGTAGTGGAGAAGACAATGCGCGTTCTGCTCCGTTTCGCTCCTCCTGTTCGCATCGTGCCTCTGTCGAGGGTGAACATTCCAGTGCTGTTCAAGGCCGTTTGAGCACCATCCAACCACCGCGCCTGCCTATGAATTAGTATTTCCCTAAATCAATTCCACCATTCTTCAAGTAGATTGGTTTTCCCCCAAATTATGGTATGAACCCTAAAGCCCAATCTGATTTTTATTTGAAATTGGTCGTGCTTTGTGAAATTAACTATGTTTCTATGTAATTGGGACTTTTAATTGATGTTCTGACAAACTGATTTCGCATTTCTAATGTCAAATCTCTTTTCCCCAATTTTTGGTGATGAACACAATTTTCTCAAATCTGAATTTTATTGAAATTGATTCTATTTTGTGAAATTAAGTATTTAAATCAACTTAGAGTGAGTAGTTGATGATGAGTACATGTTTATCTAAATTGTCTGATTGTTGAAAATGCTTTGACTCCCTCTCCGGGATGTTGTCGTTGGTGAGTTTGAAAAGGTTGTTTTTTTTTATTTATTGATTTGTCATATTCGTTTATCTCGGATGAGTTGTTATTCTTTGTTGCAGAGGCATGTCTTCCATTCAAGAAGCTTGTTCTCCAAGATTGTAGAATTTATAGTTATGCTGAGATAACTTGCTTGTTATCAAAATGTCAACTTGTTCAATATTTGGATCTTCAGAATGCTGAGTTTTTGGATGATAAGCTTATAGGCCAGTTATCTGTGTATCTTTATGTTTTCAGTTTATGAGTCGGGTCGGGTTTTATGTAAATAATTTTCGAACTTATGACCTTAATTAGGATTTTGAAATATTTTTCCATATTCACTTGATTCCAAGTATTTATAGTTATGCCTTCAGAAAAAAGAAAAAAAATTACCCCATTATATTACAGGAATTTAATTAACCTACTTTTCGGCCTTAAAATGTCACGGAAAATGTAGTGCTCGAGAAGGGTGTTACAAAAACTGTGGCTTCCTGCCACTCTATTTGAAATCCCGGTCAGCTGGAGCATAACGCTGCTTACCCTTATCCTTCTTCTCGGTCTTCTTGCTGCCCTAGCTATCTGAATTCCTGAAACTAGCCACTTTGGACATGTAGGTATCCTCAAAGATCCTACACTTTTTCACCAAGGTCGAGAAGAGTCTGATCTCCTGGTAACAGATCGCCTGGTAACTGATCACCTGCTTGATTTCTGGACGAAGGCCATTCTCAAACTTTACACACTTTGAACGATCATTGACCATAATCTGATACGGTGTGTAATGTAACATCCCAGTTTTTCAAATATAAGTTTAATTATTTTATTGGAATAATTAATTATATGGATGTTTATTTTTTTTTTTGTGGTTTAGTTTGAGCAATTTTATTTACTCATTTGAAATTATTTTAATCAGTGCGTTAGCACCGTGTTGCTGCGGTGTATACACGCTTGCAGGGCAATAATATTACGCTATTGTCACTAATATTCTCGGTTTAGAAAAATATTTTAAATAGTATGATTGAAAGAAATTTATTATCAGATTTTACTCTATATAATTTTAGATCTAAAAATAAATTAGTTTAATGTTAACTGGAGATTAATTTTGGATCATTGATTTTCTTGGTTGATAAATTCAACCATCAATCTTTACTATAATTTGAATTTTTAAATTATAAAATTGTCACTAATTGTTTTTAGATCCAAGGGCCCACATTATTTATTTTTTTTAGACTCAACCACCACCACTCATTTTTTTACTTACCCATTAAGTAAATGAAAAAAAAAATCTCTCTCTTCTTTACTTATCAGCGCACGACCTTCCCCTTCTTTCTTTCTTTTTTCGTTCTTCTTCTTTTTCTTCTTCTCTTCACAGAACCCATCTTCTTCTTCCTCCCTTCACATCAACTTCATCTTCCTTCTCCTCCACCTTAGCTCCCAGCCACCGCCCTAGGAGCACCGTCCAGCTCGCCGTCCGACCGTTGTCGAAGTAAGAACAACCGCGCAAGCCCCACGCGCCTGGTCCGTTTGTTCCTCTCTGTGTGTCTCGTCGTCACCGCCGTGAGCTCCGTTCGATGCTGTCGACCCAACCTGGAATGCCACCGCTCACCGCTGGACTGAAGAAGACAGTCACGCTGTAAGACTCAACTACTTAGAGATTTTGATATACGACAAATACAATTTATTATGTATGCAAGTGTTTTAGTGTCAAATTGCAAAGACATGTATCAAGCAGTGATCAACAAGTTCATTAAGCAAATTCAAGGAAAATATTCAAGGAAGAACTTGAAGGAATCAAGGAGCTACATGTAGAAATCAAAACAGCAAAGTCAAAGATCAAAGGATCATCAAGACCAAGCTTAAAGGAGAATTTTGATTTAAGTCTTAGATGATTTGTAAGAGAAAGAAATCTGTTAGTCACAAAATAGCTCAACTAAAAAGATCCATGAAGAAAATCAATTTTCATAACCTGCATTAAAAGGAATAAGTTTTTGTTAATGAAAATGATTTTTGAAAATAAGAAAATTATTTGACAGGTAAAGCCATGTAATCAATGGATGTATGTCTGCTACTGTAACTAACAAATGAATTTAAGGTTCTTGATTCAATACATAGATGTATTGAATGGTTGTACTAATGGATTAACAAAGTTCAAGTTTTTGATCAGAACTATCAGTATGAAATTGGTTAATATAGCATGTACTAAACCCCTGTTCAAGAATCAGAATCAAGAAAACAGATTCTATTATCAGACCCAAATCTGTTTTAATTGATCCCAATGACTATAACTTGTTTCCTATATATAGAGGGATTAATGGAACACTTTCAACATAACAACAACAGATCAGAAAGTTTACAAAATCAATTAGAGAGATCAATTGTGAAAATCATTCATCATCTTTCTTGAGCTTATTGTGAAAAGAGTGTTTCATTCTCATAAGAACTGCAATTTGTATATCTGACTATTGAGAGTTTAGGAATCAATCTTTTCGTTCTATTTGATTGTAAAGAGAGAGGGAGTCTCTCTGTGTGATTAGGGTGAGGTATCCCTAAGGAAGAATATTGAGGCTCTTCACAATAGTGTGGTATCTCGAGGTGAAGGAGTGCTTTGTGGTGTAAAGGTTTTACAAGCTACCTGGCTAAAGCTTGTTGAGTTAGTGTGTGAAAACCCACAGGTGGAGTGGGGACTGGATGTAGGTCACAGTGGTGGTGACTGAACTAGGATAAATCTGGTTGTGTGATATCTCTAAACTTAAACTCTTTAATTTATGTCTTGTGCATATAACGGTGATCTTGATGTTCTAAGTTTTCAATTGATATCAGTTCTAGATCTGCATAATCGGTATTGAACCTTGAGTAAACTGTATTAATAACTGTGTATTCAATTATATTCTTAAGTTTCAATATTGGAATTGAATCTTGCATCATATGTGATCAAATTCGAATAGCTGAATTTCTGCTTCTTAATGACTGAAACTAAAACCTGCAAGTTTGTTCTTGATTGTTAATGCTTGTATCTGAAACTTGCATAACTTGTTCTTAATCTTTAAAGGCTTAATCAGTTTCTATATTTTGTTATTATTGAGTTTTGAACCTGAACCTATTCTGTGATCTATTATTACTGCAATCAATCTTGAGTTATTAATTGTTCAAAACCGAGTTGACTAAAACTATTCTTGATCACTGAAACTGAAACTGATATATTGTAACTTCAGTTCTTGACTGACTAAGGCCTGTATCTAATACCTGTACGACCCTGAACTGAACTTCTTTCTGTTTGATTCAATCACTGTTTGATTCAATCACTAAAGTGACAGAAGCGCTCGTCCCCACAAGTGACAGAAGCGCTCGTCCACACAAGTGACAGAAGCGCTCGTCCACACAAGTGACAGAAGCGCTCGTCCAAGTGACAGAAGCGCTCGTCCACTAAAGTGACAGAGGTGCTCGTCCACACAAGTGACAGAAGCGCTCGTCCACACAAGTGACAGAAGCGCTCGTCCACTAAAGTGACAGAAGCACTAATTTATCTTTCTGAACTGATTCACCTCATCACCTTCTATTGGAGATTTCATAAAAAGCCCTTCACTGTTTTTGTAAAAGATCCTGAGGCAACTCTGATTTGAAAAGTAAAGTTTTTGAAGAGGAAGAATTTTTGAAAACTCAATTCACCCCCCCTCTTGAGTCTTTGAAGCCAAAACAACAATTGGCATCAGAGCTAAACTCTTAAGTTTGGCTTAACAATAATAAGAGTATGACTTCCAATGACTTTTTGAATGAAGGGGCTTCCCTTGCACGCCCTCCTGCTTTCAATGGATCTGAGTATATCTATTGGAAGGAAAGAATGGTAATCTTTCTTGAGGCAGCAGGTGTTGACATATGTGCTGTAGTAGAAAATGGACCATTTGTCCCCTCTACTATAGATGCCAATGGTGCTCCAAGAAATAAGCCTAAAACTGAATGGAATGAGGATGATAAGAAAAAAGTTCAATTTAATGCACATGCTAAGAATATTAGAACATCTGCTTTAAGCCGTGATGAGTTTTTCAGGATTTCAAATTGCAAATCAGCAAAGGAGATGTGGGATACATTGCAAGTAACACATGAAGGAACCACTGATGTGAAAAGAACAAGAATGAACACCCTTACACATGAGTATGAGCTGTTCAGAATGAAGCAAGGAGAACCTATGACTGAAATGCAAAAGAGATTCACTCACATTGTCAACCAACTTGCTGGTCTTGGAAAAGCTATATCAAATGAGGATCAAATTAACAAATTAATAAGATGCTTGAGCAGGGAATGGCAGCCTAAAGTCACTGCAATCTCAAAATCTAGAGACCTCTCATTAATGACCATTGCCACATTGTTTGGAAAACTGTAAGAGCATGAATTGGAGTTGAATAGACTGAATGAGAATGAAGAAACTGACAAAAAGAAAAAGGGATTGGCTCTAAAATCACAAGTCAGAGAAGTAGAAGACAGCGATGACAATGATTCAGCACAAGAGGCAGAATCTGAAGAAGAGATGGGAATGCTAGTTAGAAAGTTCAAGAAGTTCTTAAAGAAGAAATGTAACTTCAAAAAAAAGTCATCCACTTTTCAAAGGAGAAATTTCAGCAAAGGTGACAACTCTTCCAACAACATAACATGCTATGAATGTGGAAAGATTGGCCACATGAAGCTTGACTGTCCAAAACTGCAAAAGAAGGACAAAACAGAAAAGTTTGACTCAAAGGACAAGAAGTGGAGAAAGCAAAGAAAGGCCTACATTGCTTGGGATGATAATGATGTAGATTCCACTGAAGAATCTGAATCTGAGGAGGCAAACTTGTGCTTGATGGCCAGCAATAACAATGATTCAGATAGTGAGGTAAATTCTGATTCACAACCTACTTTTGATGAATTGCAAGATGCATTTGATGAGTTACATGCTGAATATCTTAAGATTGCTAAACAACTTGTCTCATCTAGAAAAATAATTTCTAAACAATGTGATGATTATGCATGCTTGAAAATGAAAGAAAGAGAACTAGAAGCTAGGAATAAGGTCTTGATTGCATCTAGCTCTAATTGTTCTAAGTGTTGTACATTGACTGAAGAAGTTGAAAAACTAAAAAATGACTTAGCCAAGTTCACAATGGTAGAGATAACTTGAATGCTTTATTAGGACATCAAAAGTGTGTTTATGATAAGGCTGGAATAGGCTATGAACCTAAGATACATGAGAAATCTTTCAAGAAATTTTTTGCTGCACCTAAGACATCAAACACGCCTTTTGTTAAATGCAACTTTTGTGCTAGAAAAGGTCACACAGCTTCTACATGTCAATACAGAAAATCAGCATACAATAAATCTAAGTATATATGGGTTCCTAAAGGAACTATTGCTGCAACTAAGTCAAAAGGACCCAAACAGATTTGGGTACCTAAAACACAAACATGATTCTGTTTTGTAGGTGTGTTGGAAAGCCAAGAATGTGAAATGGTATCTTGACAGTGGTTGTTCCAAGCACTTGACTGGAGACAAAACCAATTTCATTTCCTTTACCCCTAAGTCAAGTGGTAGTGTTACCTATGGAGACAATAATAAAGGGAGAATACTTGGTATTGGCAACATTGGAAGTGACTCGACAACAATCATTGAGGTTGTACTATATGTCGAGGGACTGAAACACAACCTATTAAGTACCTGTCAACTATGTGACAAAGGCTTCAAGGTAAAATTCAATTCCAATAGTTGCTTAATAGAAAATCGGCATTATGAAAATTTGAAATTAATTGGACATATGACAGATAACATCTATATGCTTGATTTAGATAATATCTCTTCAAATACTGCATGCTGTCTTATTTCAAAAGAAGAAGAGAATTGGCTTTGGCATAGAAGAATTGCACACATTTACATGAACCACTTGAATAAACTGATTTGTAAAGATCTTGTAGTTGGTTTGCCTAAACTGAAATTTGTGAAAGATGGACTATGTGATGCATGTCAAAAAGGAAAGCAAGTTAAGGTCTCTTTTAAACCAAAGAACATTGTTTCAACAACTAGACCCTTGCAACTTTTACACATGGATTTATTTGGTCCATCTAGAACCAAAAGCTTTGGTGGTAACTTGTATGCATTGGTAATAGTAGATGATTACTCTAGATATACATGGACATATTTTCTATCTCATAAGAGTGATTCATTTGCTGCATTTAAGAAAATGGCAAAAATTGTGAAAAATGAAAAGGACATGAAAATTGTTTCTATAAGAAGTGATCATGGGGGAGAATTTCAAAATGAAGTGTTTGAAAACTTTTGTGATGAGCATGTCATTTAACATAATTTTTCTGCTCCTAGAACTCCACAACAATGGAGTAGTGGAAAGGAAGAATACATCATTAGAGAAGATAGCAAGAACTATGTTGAACGACTCTAGCTTGCCAAAACATTTTGGGGCAGATGCTGTCAATACAGCTTGCTATGTGCTAAATAGAGTCTTGATAAGACCAATCTTAAAGAAAACCCCTTATGAGCTTTACAAAGGAAGGAAACCAAATATAACACATTTTCATGTTTTTGGTTGCAAATGCTTTGTTCTTAACAATGGAAACTAGACTCGGATTTTGCTGGTTGTAAACTAGATAGAAAGAGTAATAGTGGAACTTGCCATTTACTAGGAAACTCATTAGTATCATGGTTTAGTAAGAAACAATCTAGTGTGGCTTTATCCACTGCAGAGGCTGAATATGTAGCAGCTGGTAGCTGTTGTGCATAGGTTTTATGGATGAAACAACAATTAATTGATTATGGTGTGCAACTAAACCAAGTTCCTATTAGATGTGACAATACAAGTGCAATTAACCTAACTAAGAATCCTATAATGCAATCTAGAACTAAACACATAGAAATCAGACATCATTTCATTAGAGAGATCATATTCAAAGTAGAGAAATTGAGATTGAATATGTTGATACAACTAAACAACTTGCTGATATTTTTACCAAGCCCTTGAACAAGGAAAGCTTCTTCTTCATTAGAAGAGAATTGGGCATAATTGATCAATCCTATATCTAATCTCTAAAGAAACTGTTTATATGACTATATCTTTGTGTAAATATGCTCTGATTCTTGTATGATTTGATTTGGAATGTCAATGAATGATTAGAAGAGAGTTTCAGAAGAAATAGATTTGATCAGGAATGGATCCCTTATGTGTTTAGTCTGATAAACTCAGAATACACAAGATTCTAATGATGCTCGTCCACACAAGTCTTTGGACTTGCTAAGTTCTTAATGAGAAGCTCCGTCCAATGATGTGGCATATGGAGCTCGTCTACTAGGTTATGTTCTTTGGACTTGCTAAGTCCTTAATGAGAAGCTCCATCTAGTGACGTGGCAGATGAAGCTCGTCTACTAGGTTACGTTCTTTGGACTTGCTAAGTCCTTAATGAGAAGCTCCGTCCAATAACGTGGCATATGGAGCTCGTCTACTAGGTTACGTTCTTTGGACTTGCTAAGTCCTTAATGAGATGCTCCGTCCAACGACGTGGCATAAGGAGCTCGTCTACTAGGTTACGAGCCCCGAGGATTGAAGACGACGCCGATGTAAAATCTTAATTCAAAACTTCAAATCTTCTGAACCCCACTCTTTCTTCACCTAATTCCGCAACCCTAGCAGAGCTAACCTTAATCCTTCTTGTACCCAAACCATCACCTAAAGGCCGAAACAAAAGAAAATCAAAAAGGAAGAACTAGTTCTAGGAATTCATAGGAATTAGAACTTAGTTTTTGAAAGGTAAAATGCCTTAGTTTGTAATTTTGGCTGATGGTTTCTATTCCTTTTTATTTGTCCCTGCACCTATCCCTCTATCATATGAACAATTTTATATGCTATGTTTGAATGTTTAAATGCTTGCCTTCTCTATTGCTTTGAATCTTTCTTTTCATTACCTTTTTGATAATTCCAAAAGGGGGAGGAGAAAGTATGATATAGAGAAAGGGGATAATAACAAATTATACATGCATATGTTGAGGGGGAGCTTATAAGCTTACATGATTAATGGAGAGTAAATCAAATAAATCAAATTCTTCTCTAATAATATTTTTTTTGCTCTGACATACTTCTGCTCTGATACCATGATATAAATATGTCAAAAACACTTAGCTTATGCTACACTTATACTCTGATCTTATAATTTGTTAAAAGATTTGTCATAATCAAAAAGGGGGAGTTTGTAAGACTCAATGACTTAGAGATTTTGATATATGACAAATAGAATTTAATGTGTGTGCAAGTGTTTTAGTGTCAAATTGCAAAGACAGGTATCAAGCAGTGATCAACAAGTTCATTAAGCAAATTCAAGGAAAATATTCAAGGAAGAACTTGAAGGAATCAAGGAGCTGCATGTAGAAATCAAAAGAACAAAGTCAAAGATCAAAGGATCATCAAGACCAAGCTTAAAGGAGAATTTTAGATTTAAGACTTGGATGATTTGTAAGAGAAAGAAATCTGTTAGTCACAAAATAGCTCAACTAAAAAGATGCATGAAGAAAATCGATTTTCATAACCTGCATTAAAAGGAATAAGTTTTTGTTAATGAAAATGATTTTTGGAAATAAGAAAATTATTTGTCAGGTACAGCCATATAATCAATGGATGTATGTCTGCTACTGTAACTGATAAATGAATTTAAGGTTCTTGATTCAATACATATATGTATTGAATGGGTGTATTGATGGATTAACCAAGTTCAAGTTTTTGATCAGAATTATCAGTATGAAATTGGTTAATACAGCCTTGTACTCAACCCCTGTTCAAAAATCAGAATCAAGAAAACAGATTCTGTTATTCATAACCTGCATTAAAAGGAATAAGTTTTTGTTAATGAAAATGATTTTTGGAAATAAGAAAATTATTTGTCAGGTACAGCCATATAATCAATGGATGTATGTCTGCTACTGTAACTGATAAATGAATTTAAGGTTCTTGATTCAATACATAGATGTATTGAATGGGTGTATTGATGGATTAACCAAGTTCAAGTTTTTGATCAGAATTATCAGTATGAAATTGGTTAATACAGCCTTGTACTCAACCCCTGTTCAAAAATCAGAATCAAGAAAACAGATTCTGTTATCAGACCCAAATCTGTTTTAATTGATCCCAACGACTATAACTTGTTTTCTATATATAGAGGGATCAAAGGAACACTTTCAACATAACAACAACAGATCAGAAATTTTACAAAATCAATTAGAGAAGTCAATTGTGAAAATCATTCATCATCTTTCTTTAGCTTATTGTAAAAAGAGTGTTTCATTCTCATAAGAACTTCAATTTGTGTATCTGACTATTGAGAGTTTAGGAATCAATATTTTTGTTCTATTTGATTGTAAATAGAGAGGGAGTCTCTCTGTGTGATTAGGGTGAGGTATCCCTAAGGAACAACATTGAGGCTCTTCACAAGAGTGTGGTATCTCGAGGTGAAGGAGTGCTATGTGGTGTAAAGGATTTTCAAGCTACCTGGCTAAAGCTTGTTGTTTTAGTGTGTGAAAACCCACAAGTGGAGTAGGGACTGGATGTAGGTCATAGTGGTGGTGACTGAACCAGGATAAATCTGGTTGTGTGGTATCTCTAAACTCAAACTCTTTAATTTCTATCTTGCGCATATAACTGTGATCTTGATGTTCTAAGTTTTGAATTGATATCAGTTCTTGATCTGCATAATCAGTTTTGAACCTTGAGTAAACTGTAATAATAACTTTGTATTCAATTCTATTCTTAAGGATCAATATTTGAATTGAATCTTGCACCATATGTGATCAAATTCGAATAGTTGAATTTCTGCTTCTTAATGACTGAAACTGAAACCTGCAAGTTTGTTCTTGATTGTTAATGCTTGTATCTGAAGCTCCGCCGTCGCAATCGCGCATGACCTCCAGGACAACCACCATGACATCTTTTTCTTCCTTGGGTAAGTGAAATCTCATTTATTTTGCCCAGATTCAGAAAAACCCCAAATTGATTTTGAAACCTAACCCTAGCTTTTGGTTTCTGTTTTGGATCTTGAAATTGAGCCTTGTTTTATACAACTGAGACTATGAATTAGTGTTTCCCTAAACTAATTTCATTGTTCTTTGATTAGAATGAGTTTCACCCAAATTGCTCTGGGAACCCAAAGCCCCAATCAGACTTTATTTGAAATTGATTATGTGATTATAAAATAAATTGTCTTTATGCATTTGAGACTGTTAATTAATGATGCAATTGAGATTGTTAATTAATGATGTCTAAGGTTAATTTCATGTCCCTATTAAAGCTCATTTTCCCTAATTTTGACAATGAATCTTAATTTTCCGAAATCTGAATTTTATTGAAATTGGTTCTATTTTGTGAAATTAAGTATTTAAATCAACTTAGAGTGAGCGTGATGACAACACCTTGTTGATGATCTATTTGGTTGAATTTTTAAGAAGAAATTCATGTAACACTTAGTAACCAAAATTAAAGTGAAGAAAGAAACAAAATGGATGAGAAAGAGATGATGATGGCGTCACAAACTAGAGAGTTTGATAAGCCAATGATGTTCGCCACAAGAATCCTGGATTCTTGATAAGAACTTAGTTTGGTTCAACCAAGAACCTGGGAGAACAATATTCTCACAAAATGGATTTGATCCAAAATAACATCAAAGTTGTTTATTCATGTGTTTGTGGCATCTTACATATAGAGAACATGGCTGAGTTCTTTTTGCTCCACTTTGCCTTCCATAGGATTCCAAAACCTCCACTTAACTCACATAATCATGGCACTAAAACACCCAATAACTCCCACTTAGCTCAGCCACCATAATCAAGAGTTAATTGGCCTAAAACCCCTCATAATGTAGTCATCAAATCATTCAACTCAGCCACCACAACTTGAAGGTTACGCCCCCTCCTTTGAATGGCCTGAAACTCACCATAATCAACTTAACTCACAAATAACTCAGCCACAAAAGAGTGGTTACGCCCCCCCTCTTCATGACTCTTTATCCCCCTAATTATGTGGTGGTTACACTTGCTTCTCACATTGAAATTGTAACCCCCCCCCCCCCCCCCCCCAATAATCAATACAATTTATTCAAATACCAACACACTAGTTTAGGAGTTCTTATAGCATGCAAGCTAAAGATTCCTCTCACTAAGACACATACAAATTCGTTTGCCATCATGGATTACAAGTGGGCTGCCCCAAAAACATCACTTAATAATTGGGCTCACTCATAAAACCCATTTACACTTATTGAATTAAAATAAACAACTAAAATTGGACTCTTCTTCATGTTTGACGCCCCTCTTGTCATGGATCCTTTAGTTGGATAATGTAAGTTAATAATTTGGGCTTCATTCCATCCAATCTTGCATTTGGGCGCTTCCATGATGAGAACCATAGTTTGAATTAACACTTGTTGGGCTTTCTTGGTTGTAACATTTGTCATTGGCCCACCAAGTCCTTGGCTAGCTTCTTGAACCATACTCCAAATGGTGAGGTTGCCTTGTTGATGATCTATTTGGTTGAATTTCTAAGAAGAAATTCATGTAACACTTAGTAACCAAAATTAAAGTGAAGAAAGAAACAAAATGGATGAGAAAGAGATGATGATGGCACCACAAACTAGAGAGTTTGATAACCCTAAGATGTTTGCCACAAGAATATTGGATTCTTGATAAGAACTTAGTTTAGTTCAACCAAGAACCTAGGAGAACAATATTCTCACAAAATGGATTTGATCCAAAATAACATCAAAGTTGTTTATTCATGTGTTTGTGGCATCTTACATATAGAGAACATGGCTGAGTTCTTTTTGCTTCACTTTGCCTTCCATAGGATTCCAAAACCTCCACTTAACTCACATAATCATGGCACTAAAACACCCAATAACTCCCACTTAACTCAGCTACCATAATCATGAGTTAATTGGCCTAAAACCCCTCATAATGTAGTCATCAAATCATTCAACTCAGCCACCACAACTTGAAGGTTACCCCCCCCCCCTCCTCCTTTGAATGGCCTGAAACTCACCATAATCAACTTAAGTCACAAATAACTCAGCTACAAAAGAGTGGTTACGCCCCCCTCTTCATGACTCTTTATCCCCCTAATTATGTGGTGGTTACACTTGCTTCTCACATTGAAAGTGTACCCCCCCCCCCCAATAATCAATACAATTTATTCAAAATACCAACACACTAGTTTAGGAGTTCTTATAGCATGCAAGCTAAAGATTCCTCTCACTAAGACACATACAAATTCGTTTGCCATCATGGATTACAAGTGGGCTGCCCCAAAAACATCACTTAATAATTGGGCTCACTCATAAAACCCATTTACACTTATTGAATTAAAATAAACAACTAAAATTGGACTCTTCTTCATGTTTGACGCCCCTCTTGTCATGGATCCTTTAGTTGGATAATGTAAGTTAATAATTTGGGCTTCATTCCATCCAATCTTGCATTTGGGCTTGCTTCCATGATGAGAACCATAGTTTAAATTAACACTTGTTGGGCTTTATTGGTTGTAACATTTGTCATTGGCCCACCAAGTCCTTGGCTAGCTTCTTGAACCATACTCCAAATTGGGTTCATATCATCCCCTCCTTCTTTGAGTGAATTCGACCTCGAGTTGAAGTCTTCATCACCAAAATTAGTCATTTTGGGTGCATCCAGAGTGTTCTTCACAATCACATTGCCATAGGGTGCTTCCTTTGGAATGAAATTACCAAATTTCTGCAAAAAAGTTACAACACCACTAGACAAAGAAAGATCATTAGAAGTATTAACAATTAAATAAAAATTGTTTCAATAAAAAATGAATTGGGGCTGCCTTGAAATCAAAGCCTCCTTCTCTTCACTTTTTGTTACCAAACAACTCTCTTTTTTTCACTAATTTTCACAATATTTTCCTCATCATTTTTCTCTTGATCACTCTTTTTTTCAATTGTTTTCTCACTTTTTTTTTCAATCTTTTTCTCACTGTCTTTTTCAATCCTTTTCTCACTCTCCTTTTCTTTCTTTTTCTCACTCTCCTTTTCTTTTCTCTCTTGCTCTCTTTTTTCTCTCATTCTTATTTGATCCTCACTATCTTGCTTTGGAGATAAAGGAGAAAGAATGACCTTTCGGTCTTGATGCATGAAGGTAAACTTATTTGAGAACCCGTCATGGATGGCCTTTTTGTCATATTGCCAAGGCCTTCCCAACAACATATGGCTTCCCTCCATAGGAACCACATCACAAAGTACACAATCTTCATAATTTCCAATTGAGAATGGGACCTCTACTTGTTTGTTCACAACCATTTCCCCAACCTCACTTAGCCATTGAAGCCTATATGGCCTTGGATGTACCTTAGTAATAAGATTCAATTTGGACACCAATCTAGTGCTTACAACATTGGCACAACTCCCACCATCAATGATTAGAGAACATACCTTTCCTTGAATTAGACATCTAGAATGAAAGATATTCTCCCTTTGGCTTGCTTCATGATCCTTCACTTGACTTCCCAAAAGCCTCCTCACCATGAGTAAATCACCATCCGGCATGAACACATCTTCTTCACTTTCCTCTCCACTTGAAGCCTCGGATTGTGATACCACTTCCCAATTCATGGACACCATGGTTCTCTTTGTTGGGCATTGGGATGCAATATGTCCATGTCCTAGGCATTTGAAACATTTTACATCACGGCTCCTAGAGTTTGTCTCCATGGGTTCCTTTCCTTGTATGTTGCTCACGGCCTCCTTGGTTGGTGCACCATCCTTCTTTTGCTTGTCCTTCCAATTTGAGGATGGAAATTTGGAAGATGAAGAAGAATAATATTTGAAATTCCTCCTCTTAATTTGTTGCTCCACCTTAATCGATTGTTGAACCAAATCTTCAAGCTCCACATAATTTTGGAACTCCACTATGTCTTGAATATCTTGATTCAAGCCATGTAAGAACCTTGCCATGGTAGCCTCCCTATCTTCTTGAAAATTTGACCTAAGTAAGGCCAACTCCATCTCCTTGAAATATTCATCAACGCTTTTGGTCCCTTGGGTAAGCCTTTGTAACTTGTTGTGAATATCCCTTTGATAATGATTTGGGACATACCTCTTCCTCATGACAAATTCCATCTCCTCCCAAGTGTCTATGGGCTCTCTTCCATGTCTTCTCCTTTCTTTCTATAATTGGTCCCACCACACAAGGGCATATTCCTTGAACTCAAGGGCGGCTACTTTCACCTTATTGCTTTCATTGTATGAATTACAATCAAAGACTTGTTCTATTTTTAACTCCCACTCCAAGTAAGCCTCTGGATCATTCTTCCCAATAAAGGGAGGAACTTTGATTTTGACCCCTTCAAGTCATCTATCACGTCTTTCTCCCCTATGTCCTCCTCCTCTATGTTGTCCTCCTCTAGGCCTTCCTCTTTCACTATCATAGTCACTTGAATCATCACGGTGTAGGTTAGCAAGTTGTCTATCATAATTGGCTTGCATTTGCTCCAATTGTCTTTGAAGAGGTAGGACTTGATTGGCCATCCTAGATTGAAAAGTGGCTGACCTTGGAGATAATGGTGGACTATCCTCATTGTTGGCCATGATTTGAGTAGAAGAGTTTGTGTTTCCTCACTACACTCCCTCACTAGTTCACAGAATGGATTTTTTTTTCACTCTTTTGGCTTTTTCCACACACAAATGTATTTTGGACACTCTTGCCTTTTTCCACTCAATTGTCCTCCTTTAATTCTTAGAAGAGTCAAACACAAAAACCACACAAAAATCCAAAAAAAAATTCAAGTAACAAAAATCACAAAACTTATCAAAAAAAAAAAAGGAAACAAAAGAAAGGCTAGAAAAAATAAAGGCTAGAAAAGCAAATCTTTGGAAATAAGAACAAAGGAAGAAGGGAAATATTTTTTTCAAGAACACAAATTGCCCAAATAAGATTTTCTCTTCTCTTTTGTTGAAATTCTAGGTGTTGTTTTTCCTTCTTTTTTTTGATTTTTTTTAATTCAACACACTAGAGAAAAGCTTGCAAAGAGAAACACAAAGGTATTTCTTTTCTTTTTTTTTCGAATTTTTTTTTGTTGATTTTGGGCAGCAAGAAGATGAACACAATAACACAACAATCCCCTTCAAACGGAAACAAGAAAATAATTGTTTTGTTTTCGGTTTTTCTGGGTAGAAAAGAAGAAAGGTAGAAGATGAAGAACAAAGAAGATAACGAAAAACAAAAACTCAAAAATTCAACCAAAGCCTAAGCTCTGATACCACTTGATGACAACCAAATGGTGAGGTTGCCTTGTTGATGATCTATTTGGTTGAATTTTTAAGAAGAAATTCATGTAACACTTAGTAACCAAAATTAAAGTGAAGAAAGAAACAAAATGGATGAAAAAGAGATGACGATGGCGCCACAAACTAGAGAGTTTGATAAGCCTATGATGTTCGCAACAAGAATCTTGGATTCTTGACAAGAACTTAGTTTGGTTCAACCAAGAACCTAGGAGAACTATAAAGAACATTGCTGAGTTCTTTTTGCTTCACTTTGCCTTCCATAGGATTCCAAAACCTCCACTTAACTCACATAATCATGGCACTAAAACACCCAATAACTCCCACTTAACTCAGCTACCATAATCATGAGTTAATTGGCCTAAAACCCCTCATAATGTAGTCATAAAATCATTCAACTCAGTCACTACAACTTGAAGTTTACGCCCCCTCCTTTGAATGGCCTTAAACTCACCATAACCAACTTAACTCACAAATAACTCAGCCATAAAAGAGTGGTTACGCCCCCCCTCTTCATGACTCTTTATCCTCCTAATTATGTGGTGGTTACACTTGCTTCTCACATTAAAAGTGTAACCCCCCATAATCAATACAATTTATTCAAAATACCACCACACTAGTTTAGGAGTTCTTATAGCATGCAAGCTAAAGATTCCTCTCACTAAGACACATACAAATTCGTTTGCCATCATGGATTACAAGTGGGCTGCCCCAAAAACATCACTTAATAATTGGGCTCACTCATAAAACCCATTTACACTTATTGAATTAAAATAAACAACTAAAATTGGACTCTTCTTCATGTTGCATGCCCCTCTTGTCATGGATCCTTTAGTTGGATAATGTAAGTTAATAATTTAGGCTTCATTCCATCCAATCTTGCATTTGGGCTTGCTTCCAAGATGAGAACCATAGTTTAAATTAACACTTGTTGGGCTTTCTTGGTTGTAACATTTGTCATTGTCCCACCAAGTCCTTGGCTAGCTTCTTGAACCATACTCCAAATGGTGAGGTTGCCTTGTTGATGATCTATTTGGTTGAATTTTTAAGAAGAAATTCATGTAACACTTAGTAACCAAAATTAAAGTGAAGAAAGAAACAAAATGGATGAGAAAGAGATGATGATGGCGCCACAAACTAGAGAGTTTGATAAGCCTATGATGTCCGCCACAAGAATCTTGGATTCTTGATAAGAACTTAGTTTGGTTCAACCAAGAACCTAGGAGAACAATATTCTCACAAAATGGATTTGATCCAAAATAACATCAAAGTTGTTTATTCATGTGCTTGTGGCATCTTACATATAGAGAACATGGCTGAGTTCTTTTTGCTCCACTTTGCCTTCCATAGGATTCCAAAACCTCCACTTAACTCACATAATCATGGCACTAAAACACCCAATAACTCCCACTTAACTCAGCCACCATAATCATGAGTTAATTGGCCTAAAACCCCTCATAATGTAGTCATCAAACCATTCAACTCAGTCACTACAACTTGAATGTTACGCCCCCCTCCTTTGAATGGCCTTAAACTCACCATAACCAACTTAACTCACAAATAACTCAGGCACAAAAGAGTGATTACGCCCCCCCTCTTCATGACTCTTTATCCCCCTAATTATGTGGTGGTTACACTTGCTTCTCACATTAAAAGTGTAACCCCCCATAATCAATACAATTTATTCAAAATACCAACACACTAGTTTAGGAGTTCTTATAGCATGCAAGCTAAAGATTCCTCTCACTAAGACACATACAAATTCGTTTGCCATCATGGATTACAAGTGGGCTGCCCCAAAAACATCACTTAATAATTGGGCTCACTCATAAAACCCATTTACACTTATTGAATTAAAATAAACAACTAAAATTGGACTCTTCTTCATGTTGCACGCCCCTCTTGTCATGGATCCTTTAGTTGGATAATGTAAGTTAATAATTTGGGCTTCATTCCATCCAATCTTGCATTTGGGCTTGCTTCCAAGATGAGAACCATAGTTTGAATTCACACTTGTTGGGCTTTCTTGGTTGTAACATTTGTCATTGGCCCACCAAGTCCTTGGCTAGCTTCTTGAACCATACTTCAAATGGTGAGGTTGCCTTGTTGATGATCTATTTGGTTGAATTTTTAAGAAGAAATTCATGTAACACTTAGTAACCAAAATTAAAGTGAAGAAAGAAACAAAATGGATAAGAAAGAGATGATGATGGCGCCACAAACTAGAGAGTTTGATAAGCCTATGATGTTTGCCACAAGAATCTTGGATTCTTGATAAGAACTTAGTTTGGTTCAACCAAGAACCTAGGAGAACAATATTCTCACAAAATGGGTTTGATCCAAAATAACATCAAAGTTGTTTATTCATGTGTTTGTAGCATCTTACATATAGAGAACATGGCTGAGTTCTTTTTGCTTCACTTTGCATTCCATAGGATTCCAAAACCTCCACTTAACTCACATAATCATGGCACTAAAACACCCAATAACTCCCACTTAACTCATCCACCATAATCATGAGTTAATTGGCCTAAAACCCCTCATAATGTAGTCATCAAATCATTCAACTCAGCCACCACAACTTGAAGGTTACGCCCCCTCCTTTGAATGGCCTTAAACTCACCATAACCAACTTAACTCACAAATAACTCAGCCACAAAAGAGTGGTTACGCCCCCCCTCTTCATGACTCTTTATCCCCCTAATTATGTGGTGGTTACACTTGCTTCTCACATTAAAAGTGTAACCCCCCATAATCAATACAATTTATTCAAAAGACCAACACACTAGTTTAGGAGTTCTTATAGCATGCAAGCTAAAGATTCCTCTCACTAAGACATATACAAATTCGTTTGCCATCATGGATTACAAATGGGCTGCCCCAAAAACATCACTTAATAATTGGGCTCACTCATAAAACCCATTTACACTTATTGAATTAAAATAAACAACTAAAATTGGACTCTTCTTCATGTTGCACGGCTCTCTTGTCATGGATCCTTTAGTTGGATAATGTAAGTTAATAATTTGGGCTTCATTCCATCCAATCTTGCATTTGGGCTTGCTTCCATGATGAGAACCATAGTTTGAATTAACTCTTGTTGGGCTTTCTTGGTTGTAACATTTGTCATTGGCCCACCAAGTCCTTGGCTAGCTTCTTGAACCATACTCCAAATTGGGTTCATATCAGAGCTTTTAATGATGAGTAGCTAATTATGTGATTTGTCTGGTTGTGGAAAATGATTTGACTCCCTCTCCGAGATGTTGTCATGGTTGTGTTTTCTTGGGGAAGCAGGTTTTACTTTTTCGGGAGCTGACAGGAGTCATGTGGCAAGGTGTGAGAGGAAACTGGAATATCGTCGGGTTACTAGCCGAGGTTTAGCCTTGTGAAGCTTCGCTCTGAAGCAAGCTAACCGTTGAAAACCAAGGAAATGATCCTCTCTTGTCTACAAAAGGTAAGGGGAGAGTGAACCACATCACACCATATTGGTGGATGTGAAGATGGCTTTATTTATCTGGTTGTCGGAAATCCTAAACCAAGGATTATCCACGTTATTTATTTAGTCCCTTATGAGGACATTATTGTATTGGTTAATTGTAGTTTGATTTATGTTTATTGGTGTGATTTCTTGATTAGAAAAATAAATTATGGCATGTTGAAAACCATCACTTTGATCATTGGATCAAAGTGAGGATTTTAATTTTTGGTTATTGCAAATAAATTGATTATTACGATTATTCGATATAACTTGATATATTGATGCGTATGTATAATTGTGAAATTATTTGGTGAAGTGTAACCTTCACTTTGGTTGTGATTGGCTTTTCGCCAACTGTGAATGGAAATCGGAGTTTCACTCCTATCCTTGAAACTTAAGCGAATTTAATATCCTTAAGTGAGAAAATGAATGTTAAATCCATAAAGGAAAAAGGATAAGTTTTGAACAATTATTTTGGAACTTTGATTTTTGGTTAAGGTTTGAGAAATGGGTTGAGAAATATTTTGATCATACGTTATGTTTTGAATTTCCCAAGTGATACTTTAGAAACCAAAGAAATAAGTGTTTTAAGGATCAATGAAAATAAGAAGAAAGTGTTGTTTTCCAAAACTGTTTTTATAGTTTTTAGAATGGTATGGACGTGTTCAAATGATTATATTATCTAGCTTCCTCTTCCTAGAACTTGTGTATAAATCAATTAGAAGTTCCCTGATTATGCCTTCATCATCCTTTTCAGATACTTTCCTGAACAAATTATCAACCATCTCAACCTTAGGAGACTTTGATAATTGTTTAGGTCATAAAGAAACAAAATCATGTTTCAAGATGTAATGAAATTGAGTTTTTAAAGAGTTTATAAAAAGGAATTTCCCAATTTTCAAACTTAGAAGTTTATTTGGAAAGTTTAGGGGTTTCGGCCCTAAATCAACTGAAAAGGGGAAAAACGTCTTTCAATAATTTTACGGAATTTGAAATACTGTTTTGAAAGATTGGGTATCAATATACCTAGTTGTCAATCTTATTTTCCTAATGGTTTGATTTTAACCAATGAGTGTTGATTTTGAATCAAAAGGATTTTAGTCGTTACGACTAGTATTTCAAGTTAAATGGAAAACCTAAGTCGAGGATGGCTTAGTGAAAACAAAGACTTAATGATTATGACTCATGGTGGAGCAAGATCATTTGTCATAAAGTAAGGACGATTTACTCATCCTTACATCCATAATATGTAATAACCAAGAGTATTTGAAGGATGCTTTCTCGGCAAGTAATCTCATTCTGGAAGAACCTGAAGAAGTATAATTGATTCATGAATGATCAATCTACATAATATACATAAGTCGTTGAAGACTCGGATGGTCCAATGAAGGGATCCTGATATTGTGCAGAAATGGGACTGTACAAGGATTCCATGTTGGTATTGTCATGCCTGTAGGATGGCATATGATTTCCATAAGGAATCCCGAAGTTTATCCGGTGGATAAACATGAATATACACGTCGTTGTCGACCTGATCAGCGTAATGGTCAACACGGCCGTTGTGCCTAGGAATCTGACCTAACAGGTTAGGTAGAGTGTTTCACAAATAGCCGAGTAAGGATTGATCACCCTTATGATTTTAAATGTTGTGCGGTTCAGAATTTGTTATTCCCGGTGAACCCTGTATCACACATTTTGACCTTCGGGCATTGGTATGATGATTTTAATGTTGTGCGGTTTAGAATTTATTATTCCCTGTGAACCCTGTGTCACACATTATGGCCTTCGGGCATTGTTATGACCTTTTGGTCTTATGCCTACGACGGGCACATGTGAAACCTGTACTATTGACCATTTCCTTCCAAAATGTCTATTAGCTCCGGAGTTAGGGTCAAATCTTCCTCGAGGCTATGTAGGTATGGACTATGCAGTTTCAATCAGTTATCTCTGTTCTCGTGTCTCTATGAACTACAGTGTCCAGTCATGCTTGAAGAGATTATCGTTACTTTAATATTGTGTACTGTTGGCTATACGTGCACATACTATCTGTTACTTGTATATACTGGACTGCTTGACTGATATATATGTTTATATGGATATGAATGTATGCTATGTTGTGTCGTGCTATTTTCATATCTGCCATATGCTATGATGTTTGGGAATCTCACCTCCTTCTTTTATATTGTCTATGTCGGATAGCTATGTGCCTTCTGTGTTCTTTTGGAGAAGACTGAGATGTCAAGATGTCGCTTGACTGATTCATCATCGAGGTTGAGGTTCGAGCTTGTAGACGATAGGTTGGAGTTTCTAGTGGACGTCTTCCAACCTTCAGATGGTCCAAGATGAAGGTGTTGTGTTTCTGTTATGCCTGATCTTTCTTTTTTGAGATAGGCATGACTGTTGTTGGTCTGTAGGCTACGACTTTTCTCCTTGGTAAGGGAAAGGACTAGTCAGAGAGCTACTTTTGTAATGTCTCTAGTAAGTGTTGTTTGTGATGATGTCGATAGTGGACTCAAGTAGAGTTTCTACTAGCTCTCGTCAGTTGGATTTGTTCTTCTCACGATGTACGAGAGAGGATAGTCTTTTATATTCTAGTTTGGCCAGCTTGGGATGTCTGGGAGTTAATGTTACTGTTTATGGAGCTACGACTCCAAGTATATTATATTTTAGGAGCTGCGTCTCCATAGCTTTATGTTGGGTCTGTGTATCTTTATGTTTTCAGTTTATGAGTCGGGTTGGGTGTAAATCTTTTTTGAACTTACCTTAATGGTGATTATAAAATATTTTACTGTACATTCACTTGATTCCAAGGATCCATAGTTCTGCCTTGTGAAAAAGAAAAAAATTACCCCATTTTATTACAGCGAAATTTTAATTAAACTACTTTTGGCCTTAAAATGTCAAAAGAAATGTAGCGCCCGGAAACGGTGTTACATGTAATACCTAGCCAACTCCTCGAACTTTGCCACGTATTCTCCCACTGACATATTTCCCTACTTCAGCTCCAAGAATTCCATCTCTTTCTTGTCACGGACATCTGCCGGAAAATACTTCTCTAAGAAACTATCTCTGAAACAGCCCAAGTGATCACCGTACCCTCAACCACCATCCTCTGACGGTAGTTCTCCCACCAGCGCTCAGCCTCCTCATTAAGCATAAAGGTGGCGAAGATGACCTGCTGCTGATCATTGCAATCCATGGCTCGGAAGATCTTCTCTATCTCCCTCATCCACAGTAGAGCACCCTCGGGGTCATAAGCTCCTCTGAAAGATGGCAAATTGCTCCGCTGGAAATGTCGAGACCCTGAAACTCCGCTGGTCCTCCGTTGTTGTTGTTGTGAACTTGCCCTATCGCATTGGCAAGGAGTGCCAACGCGTCAGCGATTGCCTGATCGTTTCTGCTTCTTTCTGCCATGAGTTCCTGTACATGTCCAAAACAACCATTAAATACAGAGAACATAAGCAGGAAAAAGCGATAGGCTCATAACTTTAAGCATCATTGTCTGTAATAAGTATAGACAATTCAAACAAGAGCACACAACAGACTCACAACGGACTCATACCACGGCCTAATAGGACAGACCTGCTCTGATACCATTAAATGCGACACCCTCTACCTCGCATTTTATATAAAGAATTTAAAGGTAAAGATAATTAAAAATAAAACATGCATATTCATTTAATTGAAATGAAAAGGTACATGGGTAGAAAGGTCCCACATGAACTAGTTCAACAACGCGGAAAGAGAAACATAGTTATATAAGAAATAAAACATAATCAAGAAACATAACCCAACCCCGATGTCACATACAGAGATGGTATACCAAATCCGTATACAATCACTACTACAGAAAAAAAGGCTTTAATAGAACTTATTTTTTGCCTTTAGTAGCTCTTAAAAGCGCTATCTATTCACCCGCTACTGAAGGTGGGAAGAAAAGATAGCGCTTTGAAAGCGCTACCAAAAGTGGGGGATAGATAGCATAAGAAGAATTATGTCATATAGACGACAAACACAACATATATGATGTAGAAGTAAACAGTAACCATGGATAAACAACACTTTGACGTTTCTTATCTAATTCAACTCAACACTTTTAAGTGCATATCATACCTTGATTTGTCATATGGCTGTACCAAAAGAAAAGTGCTATCATGGGTGCTAATTTGAGCAATGCTCTTCAAACTAACTGGACTTTCATAGTATTCCACCTAGAACCACGTTATGAAACATAACATCTCATCTATTTACAAAATAAACTATGCTATAATTTAAATAAGTCCTTATGGAATTGAACACCCAACTCAAATTCAATACTTCTTATTGCCCCAATTATACCTCAATTTTGTCAAGCGTAGCTAGGTTTGCTCTCCCAGACCTTATGGAATTGAAATTTGACCGAACATTTTCAATAGTCCTTTCCAACCTACTTTTCGGTGGGAGGGAAAAAAAGAGAACATATAATAAGGGATTAAAGGAGGCTTTATTCATATCCACACTATAATTTTAAAAAGAAAAATCCAATATTTATTGAGAGACATACAACATCTCTCTCAATAGAGGCTTTTTCCGCTTCAATTTCTTCAATAGTTGCAGCCCTCACAAGTGTCGTTCTGTGCAATTGAAAAAATGAGTTAGAAACAGAGAAGAAGTTAAAAGCAAAGAGCAGAATGAGCATTGTTACCTCTTCCTCCTCGTATGGAGGAAAAGATTGGAAAGGAGGGGTATAGGAGAAAGTGTGAAAGTAGGAGGGAGCTTTAAAGTGACATAGTTTGCAGCAGAGATCCAGAAGTGTTTGGGAACTCCATAGAAGGACTCTGGAGAATGAGTAACAACAAGTGATTAACTTGTAGTGGATTAGTTATCACAATCAATAAAGGTAGGTACAGCCACTAATAGGATGAGGATTTATTAGTTCTCCAAATCACAAAAATCGACAATATATTGTCCTCCAAAATACTTCTTTGTGATGGAAATGATCCATCAAGCGTGCTAATATCATGATGTTCAATTTGCATTAACGATTGAATAAAACCACTGAGGCAAGGTGGCAATGAGCCAATGACAGATAACTTAGAGAAAGATTGCTCTCTTTCTTTGCTATGTACACAATTTGCTACCATGATGGAGTTAAATAACCATGTTAGAGTAATAGAGTAACTATATAACTCTCCTTGTTAAAGAACCGTGTATCAATATATATTGTCCGTTACCTATATACTTGCTACCATAATAGAGTAACTATATAGCTCTCCTTGTTAAAGAACCATGTATCAATATATATTGTCATGTACCTATATACTTGCAAGCAACTATCCTATTCAATATTTGGCAAGCAACCGGCGTTCATTTTTCATGTCCACCAATGAATCAATAATTAAGCATTTGTCACTAAGCTCCCTCTTGCAATACACCTTAATCTCATTTTTTTGATAAATCATAAACAAAACCTAAATTAAGTGCAGCATGAAGAACATCAAACAAAAAGGTTCCAAAAATCCATCAATATGAAGGGAAAAAAAAGAAGATTTACATTCCAACATAAGAGAGCTTGAGCCTATGTGCTTACTTTGTCTGGTTCATCGGTCGCTTCACTGCATTCACCAAAACAATTTCTACAATCAGACAAAATCAAAATTTAAGAAATTTAAAATTGAAAACTAAATTTGCAGCAACAGAGCAGAATTACGTTTTGGTAGGTGGGAGTTTGGGTTTCCTGTTAGGTGGGGGTCTTGCAGCAGCAGAGCAGAATTACCTTTTTATATCTTTCAAATTGAAACATATAAAAGCTAAATGAAAGCTAAAAATACTTTAAAATTGAAATGAAAGGAATTATGCAGCTATTTAACAGAACCCTAACATAGAAACATGTTTATTTCTCTATATTCCTCAATCTTAATCATAACTTACAGTGCTAAATTAAAGGCACACATCAATCCATATTTATCACAAAATATTTTAGGAGAAACAAAACTCATATAGAGCAGCGCCCAAATGAAACCATGAGAGAGAGAGAGAGAGAGAGAGAGAATGGTGATGTGGAGATGGCGGCGAGAAGCAAACCTTTCTTCAACGAGAAGAGGGGCGTGCACTGTGCAACGGTGAGTGTGGAGACGGCGGCGACGAGTTGTTTACGAGAAGGGAAACAATGGAAATTTGAAGGAATTATGGATTACTTGGAGAAGAGATTGAGTTCTCTCTGACGGTGGAGCTTCTGAGTGAAACGCACTAGCTGGAGATGTCGGTTGTTTGGTAGCCGTGAAACACACCAGTGGTCGTAGAAGGTGGTGGTTGGTGGTTGAGGGACGCACCAGTGAAACGCGAGCGCAATGCGATGGTGGTTTCTAGTGGCCGTGCGACGGTGGTTGTGGTGGCCGCAAGGAGAGGTTAAGGAAGGTTTGAGTGTTGCCGTATCCGTAGAAGCGAGGGACTGAGTAAGAAGAGGTCGCGCAAATTGTTGAGAGCGAAGGAGGGAACGATTTTATTTTTAGGGTAAAGGAATAGTTAGCGCTTCACTGGAGAAGCGCTGTCTTAGTCAAGGAATAGATAGCGTTTTCTTAAAGAAGCACTATCTTAAGGCAAGGAATACATAGCACTCCCTTAAGGAAGCGCTATCTATTTTTACCCATCAATTTTTAACAGCGCTTCCTTGGGGAAACACTATCTTAGGATGTATCAAAGATAGCCCTTCCTCAAGGAAGCGCTATTAAATGTGTTCCGCCTCTTTTTCAATAGCGTTTCACTAAAAAACGCTATTGAAGGTGTGCTATTAAAGCCCTTTTCTGTAGTAGTGAATCACGGAATAAAAAACTAAAAACTAAACAACTAGAAATCCCAGCTACAGAGTCGCGGCTCCTCAGAGTCACTCCTCTCCAGGCTGCTCACCATCCTCTGCATAAACAATACTTGCAAACAATAGAAACAGAGAAAATGGGGAGTAAGAAAACATGTAAACACATCGGCATGGAAGTAGTAAGCAAGATGAACATACATCATACCATGGCATAGTAATATATAATATATTACATCAATATATATATATATATATATATATATATATATATACACACATAATCACATCAACATGCTATCTTAACCAATCATATGCTATGCGGTGCAACCCTACTCCGCTACTTCATTATGCATGTGGATCCAAACTATCTCAAGAAGGCAATTTCGGAGTTACATATTCACATTGGCCAAAAACCACCAACACCGCAATTCACCAAACCATGGGTGAACCCCTTGGATAGCCGGCGCACCATACTCTCGGATGTGCCACCACGGGGGACGCACGGTTCACCAAACATTGGGTGAACAACCCGCGAACGGCTAGGTCGCCGTACTCTAGGATGACCTCCCCTATGTTGATCTTCCCCCACTAACAACTCCAATGCGTGAATGTATGAGCACAACAACAAACTAGGGCAACCACCTCCTCTGCTTGGGCCAATAAGCACCCAAGTCACATCATCATCAACATCAACAACTTAACCCATATGAGTCAAGGCCCCCTTGGCCAAAAAGCACCAAGGTTCAACTTATCAACACCTCGACCAAAAAGCATCAAGGCCACTTTGGCCAAAAAGCACCATAGCATAACAACGTTCGGTAACCCACAGGGTACCGACTTAACCAAATTATTATTCTTGATTATCTTAATTAGTCTTTAATTAAGTTATCTAACTTGTCTTTGTCCGATTGGTGTATTATTTCATCATTGGGGAAAATTGGGGTGAAACACCCCATAATTCCATTAATCTCATTTTCTGTCCTGGAGGAGGAGCACGGGCGTGCTCATCCTATACATGGGCGTGCTTCCACTTAAGTGAAGCATGGTCGTGCTTCCTATTATGCACGGTCGTGCTTCATGCATGGGCATGCTTCTTATTATGCACGGTCGTGCTTAAAGCGCGGTCATCTTCCAGATTTGAACTGGGAGCACGAGCGTGCTCCCTATTAAGCACGGCCGTGATCCTGGAGCTGGCCGTACTGTTCTAGGAAAATTCATGGTGTTCTTGAAGTCAAAACTCCCTAAACACTCTCAAATTAAATCCTAGTGTCTTGGCTAAACCGTTTGATATAAAACTCACCTCTCACTACTAAGTCCATGTTTTATGAAACATTAGGGGAATTAATCAGTTAACCGTTATGTTAATTAAGAGTCCTATTTTAGCCAATTAGGGTCTTATTAACATTCGACATCAACAAACATACATTCAGCAAATACTCATAACAGCATTGTCAACCAACAATGTTCATTCATGACATAAAAAGCACAACTCAACCAATTAATTATAGCATAAACATATTAATCATCATTCATAATTTAGCATTAAAATAGATACATCAAGTAGGCCTCAATAGACATACCATTAACCAAATAACAATTATGGCAATTAATCCAAATGAACATATAATCAAATATAACATGGCATTGACAACTGTTAACAACAATGGGGCTATGGGAACCCCTCATCTTATGCTACTCCCTTGCCTAACGCCAGCATTATCCTTCTCCCCATACCTGGTATGACGAATCTGATAGTGACAACTCAAGCGGTACACCAACGCGTAACTCGAGCGGCTCAGTTAGCTCTCCAAGCCTTGGTGAAACAGAAAGGGTTAACCAATTAGTTCCCAAATCTAAATAACAGAAAATGAAACATTAAGAGGGAGGGACCGTTACCTATAAGGATCGACACAGACGAACTAGACGTTCCCAAGAGTCTCTAAAGCTCCAACAATGCAATGGGTTTAGAGAAAATAGGGAAAAAAAGGTTTGTAGCTGCACTAGGGTTTCTGCTTCGGAAAAAATAGGGTTTAAAATGCTACCCTCGGTTTCTGTGCCATATTTATAAGCTGCAGACCTAAGCACCATGCTTCCCATTAAGCAAGGCCGTGCTTGTGATTCAAACGGTCACAAGACACAGCCTTGAGCATGGGCGTGTTGGACATGTGCACGACCGTGCTCATGTACCAGAAAGGGATTTTAAGCTTAGAAATCCCACTGAGCCCCTCAACAACATTTCTAAGCTAAGTCCTAAGGCTTAAACTAACAAACAAGCATACATAGAAGCACTTAACGGAAAAATGGGTTGTTACAATATTTCCTGCTTTACTCTTACAAGATCCCACTCTGATCACTTCCCTCTGATGGTTACTCAGCATAAGTGCCTGAAATCTAATCCTTCATCTTTTAAATACTTCAGTATGTTGGCTGAACACTCAGGTTGTGAATCACTTGTTAAGGAAACTTGGTCTATTGCTGTTTCAGGCTGTCCTATGTTTGTTCTTATGCAGAAGTTAAAAAATCTAAAAGCCAGATTTAAAATCTGGAACGAACAAGTCTTTGGTGATGTAAAGCAACAAGTGGGTAATGCTTTTGAGGTGGTTGATCAGGTTCAAAATCCAATTGCAATTGTTGGATTCTCAAATGATCTTCATGAGCGGGAAACACAAGCTCATAAAGTTCTTCAGAAAGCTTTAGCTATGGAAGAATCCTTTTGGAAACAAAAGGCCAACCTAATATGGTTATCTTGTGGTGATAAGAATACGACCTACTTTCATAGAACTTCTAAAATAAGGAACTCAACCAAACAGATGTCTATTTTGAAGGATGGTGATGAGGTTCTTGAGATTTCCACTGATATTGAACATAATGTCTCGCAGTTCTTTTCAAATCTGTATGCAACTGATAATCCCTGCTATGATAATAGGCTAGTTGATAGTGTGATTCCTCATGCTGTTTCAAATGAAGATAATACTACACTCTCTAGTCTTCCCTCAGTAGATGAAATCAAAACTGCTGTTTTCTCAATGGATGGTTCAAGTGCCCCGGGCCCTGATGGATTTGGAGGGTCTTTCTTTTAAACTATCTAGCATATTGTGGGAGAAGACCTTTCAAAGTTTGTTCTTCAATTTTTCTCTCAGAACTGGATCCTCCCTGGTATGAACCCAAATATAGTGTCCTTAATTCCCAAATTTGCTGAAGCTGATAGAATTGAAGATTATAGGCCAATCTCTTTAGCCAAGTTCCAGTTTAAAGTCATTACAAAGATTCTAGCTGATAGACTAGTTGTTATTGCTCTTAATATCATCTCTCCTCAACAAAGAGGCATCATTAAGGGAAGACAAATCACTGAATGTGTTTGCATCACATCAGAAGCAATAAACATGCTTGAAAACAAATCCTTTGGAGGGAACCTGGCTATCAAGTTTGATATCAAAAAAGCATTTGATACCCTTGATTGGGGTTTTCTTTTAAGAGTTTTATCTGCTTTTGGTTTCCACGATACTTTTTTGCAATTGGGTTAGTACCATTCTGAAATCTAGGGCGTCTTTCCTTGTCAATGGACATTCTATTGGTTATTTGGCTTGCAAAAGGGGAGTGAGGCAGGGTGATCCCCTATCTCCCCTTCTCTTTTGCTAGTTGAGGAAGTCCTTAGTAGAAGCATCTCTCTCTTGATGGAGTCAAATAAATTGCAGCATATGTCTGGACCAAGAGGTTTTAAAACTCCTTCACACATCCTATATATTGATGACATAGTAGTTTTCTGTAAAGGAACTAAGATGGATTTGAGGAATTTGATGCAATTATTTTCAGTTTATGGTGAAGCTTCATGTGAGAACTTGAGTCGTGGTAAATGACAATTCTTTGCAGGATCCATCAATACTAGAAGGCTAAATGAGATTAAGGAGGTTCTTGGATTTTCTCAAGGCCAGGTTCCTTTTAATTATCTAGGTGTTCCTATCTTTAAAGGAAAGCCTAAGGTAGTTTATTTGCAGCCCATAGCAGATAGGATAAAAGCTAAGCTTGCAGCATGGAAGGGTTCACTGTTATCTATCATGGGGAAGCTTCAATTAGTCAACTCTGTAATTAATATAATGCTGTTGTACAGCTTTAAAATCTATGCTTGGCCTGTTTCCTTTCTAAAGACTATTGATAGGTGGCTTAGAAACTTCATTTGGTCTGGTAATATTCATGTTAAAAAAACTATTAGATCCATCAACTCAGTTGAATGCTTCATTTGTGCTGGAATGTCTATGTTGCAAAGGAGGAATGGGCAGGGCTTTTAAGAGCAAGGGTTTTTAGAAAGGGTGCTCCTTCAATTTCCTATGTAAAATCATCTATTTGGCCTGACATTAGAAACTCTATGCAAGAAATCCTTCTAAGCTCTAGATGGATTATTGGTGATGGCTCTATTATAAATTTCTGGAAGGATATTTGGATGGCTAATGGTCTTTCTGTGGTAGACTTCCTGCACTTTCTAGAGGAAATTCACAAGTTCCTCTCTGCCCCAGTCCAAGATTTCATCAAAGATGGTTCCTGGTTTCTGCCTGCAGAGTTGCACTTAAGGTTTCCAGTTCTGTTTGGATTAGATCTCCAAAGTCTGGAACCTTTATCTTTCTGCCAAAGCAGCTCAGGGATGAATTGCCCTGAGGTGTAATTGAATTCCTCACTCCCTTCGTTCTACGAACCCTTGTTGATTCTGAACTTCGTTCGAGAAGGAACAGGACATTTGAGTGCTTGATGAAATGAAGAAAGTGATTATCCAATCCAAGCATCTTCTGATCAGAAAATCTAGAGTTACTTTGATACAGGGGACATGAGCTTCAAATGTGCCTATTCTTACCTCAATCCTACTTCTTCTACCCTTTCTTGGTGTAAGTCAATTTGGGAACAATTTATCCCTCCTTCAAAGTCTTTTTTGGTTTGGAGATTGTTTCATAGAAGAATGCCAACCGATGAGAACCTTAGAGCTAGAGGAGTGGTTACTGTCTCTATGTGCCCTCTTTGTTGTTCAACAGATGAGTCTGCTGATCATCTCTTTCTATACTACTCTTTTGCAAACTCTATTTGGCATTGGTTAAATGGTGTGCTGAAGTGTGTTGTTGATCAGTCTTCAATTCCATCACTGTTTAAGGTCTGTAACAGGTTCAATAGCAATCATATAAAGGATTTGGTGCTGGCTGCTGTGATCAACTCTATATCCTCAATCTGGTTTTGCAGAAATAGTGTTAAATTTCAAAATCAGGTCATTTCTATTACTCATGCTATCTCTCTAATTAGAGCTGATACTCACCTAGCAACATCTCTCTCTAAAGGAGTTTCACCAAAATCAAATGAAGAGTTCCAGTTACTGAAATTCTTTAAAGTTGATAGTCATGCTCCAAAATCATCTTTAATCAAGCAAGTTGACTAGTTTCCTCCTCTTGCTGGCTGGACCAAATGCAATACGGATGGATATGCAAGAGGGGCTCTAGGTCATGCAGCTGCAGGTGGGATTTTCAGAGATTCTAGAGGGGACTTCCTAGGTTGCTTCTCCTCTTTTCTTGGCATTCTTCCTGCTCTCCATACAGAATTTACAGCAGCAATAATGTCTATTGAACTTGCATATAAAAAAGGATGGCTCTCCCTTCGGTTAGAGTGTGATTCAAAGGTGGTGGTGGATGCATTATATTCAAATTCAGGAATTCCTTGGCAGCTTATTAATATATGGAACAATTGTAAATTCTATTGTCAAAGAATGAACTTTAGGATTTCTCATATTTATAGGGAGGGAAATAGTTGTGATGATAGGCTAGCCAATTTTGGTGTATCTAGTAGGGATTATACCTGTGGGACAATGTTCCTAACTTCATCAAGGAAGATTTCTTCCGAAACAAGTTAGAATTGCCTAACTACAGGTTCACTTGATTTTTTCATGGGTTTTGGCTTATGTACCCCCATGCATTTTTGTATTCTTTTCTATTATTGTAACAAATTTTTGGCATGCTGCAAATGATTGTTAAGATTTGGGGTGTCAACCTAGTTGGGATGTCTTTTCCTATAGTGATGCTTTTGCATGACAATAACCTTTATTTAAAAAACTTTTTGATCCCTGGCTGATAGGTAGTAGTGCCACAACCATCTTGAACTATAACTCCTTACATAAAGATTCAGAAAATACTGGATCTCCGCCAACACAAGTAAATTTTAAAACTCCAAAATAGCATGTAAAACATGTAAAAAAAAAGTAAAACAAATAAAACATGGGACTTACTTTTGGTACTTGATTTTTTTTCTCTACACACCTTGTGTACTTTTTTTTAACTTTTTTTTCTTTCAAAAATGCCCTTTAGCTACAATAATAACACCTTGCTCCATGTTTATACTATCCAAAATTTGTTTTCCAGAAAGCTTCCTAAAAATTAAACTCCGGATGTGTAAAATGGCCTTCTCGAAATTAAAATCCGGATGTGTAACAGGGCAATTTGTATGTTTTTAAGTTACCGAAATTTAATTTTTCGTAATATAAAATTTTACACATTCGGAGTTCAACTTTCAGACGTGTAAAATTTCATATATCCGGAATTTAATTTCCGGATGTGTAAAATGGCAATCCGTATTATTTTAGAGTTATCGGAATTTAATTTTCGGACATGTAAAATTTTTACAGATTTGGAATTTAGTTTCCGGACGTGTAAAATTTTTACACATTCAGAATTTAGTTTCCGGACGTGTAACATTTTACACATCCGAAATTTAATTTCCGGATGTGTAAAATGGCATTTCATATTTTTTTAGAGTTATAGATATGTAAAATGGTCATCTAGAATTTAATTTCCGGATGTGTAAAATGACAATCCATATGTTTTTAGAGTTACCGAAATGTAATTTTCGGATGTGTAAAATTTTACACATCCGGAATTTAATTTAATTCTCGGATGTATAAATGGCAATCCATATGTTTTGAGTTACCATAATTTAATTTCTGGATGTGTAAAATTTTATACATACAGAACTTAGTTTTCGGAAGTTTAAAATTTTACACATCCAAACATGGGTGAATGACATTTTTTGAAAAGAAAAGTTAAAAAAAAAAATCACACCAGGTGTATGGAGCAAAAAATCAAGTTCCAAACCTCAAGGGGTTGGTCTAGTGGAGCATGACAGGATCTCATATCTGACAGGTTGTAGGTTCGAGCCCCACTAGTCTCATTGGGGTAAGGTAAATATAATCCCTTTGTAAGTGCTCATAGGATCCGAAAGTTTTCCCTGCCTTGAACTGGTGCATCATCCCCTCACCCTAAACTTTCTTCATTAAAAAAAAACAGGTTCCAAAAGTAAGTCCCGTAAAACACAGCAGCATGGCCCAAGCTGTGACCATAATGAGCCAAGCCCAAGATAGGAAATTGTAGGAAGCTTTCAAACTCACTCAGCGATTCCATTCTTCTGTGTCCCAAGTGGAACCCTAACAACTAAGCAAGAGGATGAAATGAACAGATTAAAACACGAGAAGGGGGGTTGAATTGTGTTTTAGTTTTTTTTTTTTTGGAAATAAGAAAGTTTTCTCTAGTTAAGGGATCTGACACAAGGACCCGTCTGATATAAAAAACTTTTAATGAAAACTTAGCACTATCAACCCAGTTAGCACAATAAATATATAGCAAACTTAAATAGAGAGGTAAAGAGAGTTGACACAGAGATTTATATTGGTTCACCCCAAACCTTGGGCTACGTGCAGTCCATGGTTTCACCAAGAATTAACACTATAACTGATCAGGTTACAGACAGGTATTGTTTGCACACCTAGCCTCCGCAGGTTCAACTAACAAGTATTGTTTGCACACTTAGACTCTCCAGGCTCAAATAAGTATTCTTTCAGCAAGCCTCTTCAGGCTCTAAAAATGGTAAGAGTTGAATGAAGCAACGGCTTCAAGATTCACAACTTTGCAAGTCAACCGAATAACACTCAATGAGTGAATAAATATTTTGGTTGGTATGATCGCAATAATGACTTCTAAATAAATACAAGTGATTGAGCAGAGAAGTATTCTAAGAAGAAGAACTTAGAGAGCTTTGAATGCGAAGAAAGTATTGAATGCTTGAGTGATTAAGTTCAGGTGTGTGTCTTCAACAGTCTTCAAAGTCTTCTATTTATTCTCATCAGTAATAAATCCATTGAGTAGAGTTCTTCAGATGAGTAAAACTTTTGTTCTTCATTCATTAATGCCAAAGAGTCGTTTTGAGCTTTCATTTAATGTTTATGATCATTGGAGAGCTTCAAGACAAGTTGAACTTATTTGTTGGCATTGCTTTATCAGAGTGCATCTTGATTCATAGCAGTATTTGTTGCTTTTCAGACTTGGGCAGCGCGACTTTCCTTTTTTGTGCAACACGGGTCTGTGATCGAGTAAAGGTTATTTTCCCTTTTTCAACAAAAGGAATTTCAAACACAGGTTGATGCCTTTAGGCTTTTGAATTCGACTTTCTTGATTTGAAAATGCAACGGAATATTCTTGACTTTTGAATATGAGTGAAGTGAAAGACTTCCAGTCACGTTGTATAGTCAGACGCATTTTCATAGCTTGTAGTTACTGAGTCTTTCTTCAGACGTATTGTGTTATCAAAACACATGCGCATCTTTGAGACCTGTTGTTTTTCCAAAATGCTTTTGCTTTATGATCTGCACACTTAATACACATATTAGCATATTTCAGAAGGTTCAATTAAAATCACCATTTGTTTGGATTCATCAAAATTAGAGATGTCAAAAACTTAGACTTAACAATCTCCCCCTTTTGATGATGACAAACATTTTCTTATGATTTTACTGAACAAATAAAACATTAGTAAGAGCTAGATCGAGCGAGTATAGTCATGCTCCCACTAAACTTATGCTTATCTTTAACAGATTTTAGGGTTTGACTTTTCAATTATAAGAGCATATGATCATAGCACACAAAGCAATTTAGAGATATGATGCATAACAACATTCAGACGCATTATGATTTATTTTCATTGTTTTCTATATTTGTATATTTTCTCCCTTTTTGTACTTTCTCCATACTATATATATTTTCTCCATATCTTTCTCCCCCATTTGTCATCAGCAAAAAAGGAGAAACAAGCAGATAAAGAACTAAGTATTCATAAATAAAGAACATCATTGACAAATACATTGCTGTTCAAAGAAAATAATGAAAAGAAAATCAAAGATTTTACTTTTTGATGATCTTCCGAAGCATGTCAACTACCTTGTCCATTGTATCACGAAGACTGCTGATTTTAGATCTAGCAACAAGATCCATACCAATGATAGTGGATGCCTTTTCAGTGAAGTCAGCATGTGCAGATGAAGAGGAGGGACCATGTCCATAAGTGGCATCTGACGGCTTAGGAGATTCATAGGGTACAAGATCCATATAGTGCCAGGGCAGAGAGAAACCAGAAGAAAAGATGAAGGTAATGCTAAAGATTAAATGAAAGAGAGAAAGGGTCAAAGGAAGTCTGAGTGCAACGAACCAAAAGGTTGCAAACAGGGAATTTTGAAAGAAGTAAGTTCAAAGGCTGCAAACAGGGAATTTTGAAAGAAGTAAGTTCAAAAACAGATAAGTAAGAAATAAGAGGTGATAGATTGGTAACAACCAAGATAAATTTTTAGAAGAAACAGGAAAATTTAGAGTATAAACAAAAAGGATTTTCATAAAAACTTAAGGGTAAAATAAAAAGAAAATGAGTGAAAACAACGGTAGGTTAGAATGGGTAGAGTTGCCTTGCTTCTGCTCTTTCATCATCAAGATAGCCTATCCAAGGTATCTGATAAGATGAGAGTCTAGCTTTGTCTGTTGGGGTCTGAAGCTTCTCAACTAGAGATAGTCTACAATGATGAGTAGGGTCTTGAAAGACTCTGGGTTCAGGGTGAATCATAAAAGATGTGGACCATTTTGGAAACTTCGGCTTCTTGTATTTCCTTTCCAGCCAAACAAATGGCTTCTGGACTTAGGATTCAACTTTTGTTTCTTGAAGTATGGTCCTCTGTCAGGACAGATCTTAAAAGCTGTGTTTGGCCCCATACAAGCAGTAGGATTTGGCTTGTATTTCCAAGAGGCTTACTGCAGCCTGCTCAGCAATGAGGTTGCAGATTGACTTTAGATCATCTGAACTTAAAAGGCCAGGGTTAATTCGGTCAATAGGTTGTGAGGTAGTGGAAATGTATCTGAAAGAAGGGGTATTTATTTTTGGTATGCCTCTGTGAGGTGTTGCTTGAAGTGAGGGGGGTTTTGGTAGAGAGTTAGAAATGGGTGAGATAAGTGAGTCAAATACTCGTGCAACAGAAACAAGTGTTTGATTTTCTTGTTGTGGTGAGGGAGATGGTGAGGAGTGGTGATCTGATAGGTGGTCCGAGGATGGATATGATTGAGGTTCTGGTGAGGTGTTGTCAGGAGTGAGGTTCAAATTGAAGCTTCTAAGTGATAGGGCAAGAAGGTTTTCAACAATTTGGTTATGAAGTGGAGTGTTATGTGATGATGGTGTAAAGGAGGAAGTAGAAGGTGAGGGTATTTGAACAAGTGAAAGAGGTGAGAGTTCAGACAACCTTACCGATGAGGTAGCAGGTGAACTTATCTGTACAGGGACCTGTACAAGCTCAGCAATCTTCAGCCTTGTAGACCTTCTGACTAGTGTAGCCTCAGCTGCAGCTTTCCTCTACAAATCCTTTTGAGGGGTAGTAGCTTGCCCCTTAACTATTTCCTCTTCAAAACATTGGAAATAGGTTTATAATCATCATCGGAATCCACTATGATGACCAACTTCCTCTTGACCTGAAGCTTAGGTATGACCTTGGGGTCCAAAGGTACAGACTCCTCAGTAGCTTCAGAGTCATCAGACTCTTCAGCAGCTTCTTCTTTAGACTCTTCTGAAGGTTTATTTCCTTTGTTTTCCTCATCAGAATTAGGAATCTTTCTAGTTTTCTCAACTATATCCGAGAGAGGGTCCTCTCATCTATGGCAGTGGCCATATAAACCTTTCTAGTGAGTTAAATACCTCTGATATCCATCAGCTTGGTAATCAACATTCCATAAGTATAGGAGGTTATATTTTGGGGCTTCATCATCTTCAGCATGTACTTGAAGAACAGATCATTCAAATCTATCTTCCTCGGACTCAGAAGATGAAATAGGGCAAACCTATCTATCTTGTTGACATTGCTCGAGCACTTGTTCTTGGCATGATGCAGTTGATTAACAAGACATGAAAAATCTTCTTTTTGGAATAAGCTTGGAGGCAGCCTTATTCCTAGGGTTAGGTGAACCATAAAGGACCATATTGACAATATCTTCACCAAATTCCTCTTCCCAATCATCTGAGAAGGCAGCGCCTTGTCTGGGACAACCAGTTGCCTTCTGAACATTGTTAAGAGTAAAGGAGTAGGGTCTCCCATTGCATTGTGTCCTGATAGAGATCTGGGATTGAGTAATCTTCTCTTGGGCCTTTTCCTAGAATTCTTGAGGTAGAATGGGCTATACTGGTTCACGGAGATCAAAGAACCTTACCCATTGTGATGGTTCCAATTCAGGCATCACATTCATTCCCCCTTGATGATTTTGTTCACCTTTACAAATCTTCCAGGGACAATCATCGAGATGTCATCAATTCTCATTCCAAGACGAGCAGCAACACAGACGAGTTTCCTTGAGGGTCCTTTGGGTGCCATGGATTTTGGTTGAGAGAAGAGAAGGTTTCAAAAAGATTTTTCGCACGAGAGAGAGAGAGAGAGAACAGAGAATACTTTTGAAACGGTGAAGGGTTTCTAACAAAAGACTTTTTCTTTTAAGAGAGAGGTTTCAAAAAGAGCAGTTGAGAATAATAAAGACAAAAACGTTTTGAATTCAATACTTTTTAGAAAACTGAAATGTAAAGTCTCAGTCACTAATCCACATCATCAAGCGCTTTTCTCAGAGCAGACACATTCCAACCAATATTATTCATTTATGATATGCATGTTCAGATTATCTCTAATATAAACGAACCTGTCTTCAGCTAAGGGTTTTGTAAGAATACCAGCCCATTGATTTTCAGTTTTGACATATTTAATGTCAAAAACACCCTTTTGAACATAGTCTCTTATAAAGTGATGTTTGATTTCTATGTGCTTAGCCTTATAATGCTATATGGGATTATTAGATAAACAAATAGCACTAGAATTATCACACCAAATAGATATATTATGCTCAAAAATAGAGTAATCTTCAAGTTGATGTTTTACCCATAAAAGCTGTGAACAATATCTTGCAGCTGAAATGTATTGTGCCTCTGCAGTAGATAATGCAATTGTAGTTTGTCTTTTGCTTGTTCATGAGGCTAAACTTTCTCTAATGAAGTGACATCCTCCACTGGTACTTTTTCTTTCGACTCTATCGCCAGCATAATCAGCATCACAAAAGCCAACTAATATGTACTCTTGTGTTCTTAGATACATCAAACCAAGATTAGTTGTTCCAAGGAAATATCTAAATATTCTTTTAACAGCTTTGAGATGTGATTCTCTTGGGTCAGATTGGAATCTTGCACACATGCAGACCTCTGTAGGTAGTCAGATTCTCCTTGGTATACTTTTGTTGATCGATATATATCCCATCATATGTCTGTTTGATTTGCAGGTCAATGAAGAACTTCAGTTCTCCCGTCATGCTCATCTCAAATTCATTGTGCATAAGCTTAGAGAACTCTTTGTAGAGTCATTAGTAGCACCAAAAATAATATTATCAACGTAGATTTGTACTATAATGAAATCCCTTTTAGAGTGATTTCTAAAGAGAGTTGTATCAACTTTTCTTCTCATGAAATCATTTTGCATGAGAAATGAATTAAGTCTATCATACCAAGCTCTAGGTGCTTGCTTTAATCCATATAGAGCCTTTTTAAGCTTATAGACACAATATGGCTTATCGGTATCTTCAAAACCAGGTGGTTGTTTAACATATACTTCTTCTTCAATTATTCCATTAATAAAGGCACTCTACACATCCATTTGAAATAAAGTGATTTGATGTTGTGCAACATATGACATGAGTATGCGAATGACTTCTATCCTAGCTACTGGTGCAAAAGTTTCAGTATATTCAATACCTTCTTGTTGGTTATAGCGTTGAGCTACTAACCTTGCTTTGTTTCTGACAACTTGGTCATTTTCATCAAGTTTGTTTCTGAAGACCCACCCTGTTATAACTGATTTTCCTTTTACCTTTGGAACTAGTGACCAAACATCATTTCTTTTGAACTGGTTTAGTTCTTCTTGTATAGCTAAGATCCAATTTTGATCTCCAAGAGCTTCTGCAATAATTTTGGGTTCTATTTGAGATAGAAATGCCATATTGTTTGAGTCTCTAAAAGTTGATCTATTTCTGACTCCTTGAGAAGGATTACCAAGAATCAATTCTCCAGGGTGATGAGTTTTGAATTTCCAGTCTCGTCTGGGTTCAGTGTCAGACGCTTGTTGGGTAGGTGGTTCAGACGCTTAAGTAGATGCTTTTGCATTTTCAATCTTTAAGTTTTCCTCGGTTTGATCATCTTGTTTTCCAAGATCTAAACCTGCAAGATAATCTTCAATATTTTATAGTCTCCTATCAGTCTTTAAACTATCATTAAATTTCACATGAATAGATTCTTCAACTACTTTAGTTCTAGAGTTATAAACTCTAAAAGCTTTAGAAGTGTCTGAGTAACCAAGGAATATAGCTTTATCTACTTTTGAATCAAACTTTCCAAGTTGATCTCTAGTGTTTAGGATAAATCATTCACATCCAAAAGCATGGAAGTAAGAAATGTCGGGTTTTCTCCACAATTCATAAGGAGTCTTATTTAAGAAGTGTCTTATCAATATTTTGTTCTGCACATAACAAGCAGTGTTTACTACCTCTGCCCAGAAGTACTTTGGGGGTTTGCTTTCATTGAGCATCGTTCGAGCCATCTCTTGTAGAGATCTGTTCTTCCTCTTCTAGGAGTAGAGAAGTTGTGAGAAATTCCATTTTCTTCACAGAATGTATTGAAGTGTTCATTTTCAAACTCTCCCCCGTGGTCACTTATGATAGCTAAGATACAGAACCCTTGCTCATTTTGTACTTTCTTACATAATATGGAAAACATCTTAAATGATTCATCCTTGTGGGTTAAGAAGAGTACCCATGTATATCTAGAATAGTCATCAACTAAGACAAAACCATATTTCTTTCTTGCCTTACTAGCAACACTTACTGGACCAAACATATCCATATGCAACAACTGTAGTGGCCTAGAAGAAGATACTAGATTTTTGGGTTTAAAGCTAGACTTAACTTGCTTTTCCACATTGACAAGAGTCGCATATGAAATCATTTTTTGAAACTTACATCAGGCAAACCTTTCACAAGACTAAATTTCTGAAGCTTGGTTATCAGTTTCATACTTGCATGTCCCATCTTCTTATGCCATACCCATCTTTCATCTTCCCTTGATACAAAACAGGTCACACTTTGATCAGATAGTTCAGTTAGATCAATCTTATAAAGATTTTGTTTCCTGTTTGCTGAAAAGAGAAATTTGCCATTTGTGTCTTTGACTATACATGCATTCTTAGTGAAGGAAACATTGTATCCATTATCACATAATTAACTTATGCTAAGCATATTATGTCTTAATCCCTCAACTAAAATAACATTAGAGATAGATGGTAAAGGTGATATCCCACCAATTTTACCTATCCCGATAACCTTTCCTTGCTGGTTCCCACCGAAGGTGACATGTTCTCCTTCTTTAGGTTGGAGGCCTAGGAACATAGACCTTTTTCCTGTCATGTGTCGTAAGCAGCCACTGTCCAGGTACTATGTGTTGGTGTAAGCCCTAGAGGCTAATGTTTTTCCTTTGGACTTACATTTGTATCTTGCTTTTATTTATGATATGAGGCATTTAAGTTTATTATGTTGTTTGTTTAAACGTAATAAAGTCCTTAGAATATAAAGTTCTATTTAATGGAATATCAAGTGTACGACTTGATAGTGAGATTCTATTAAGCAAGAGAACTTTATTCTTAAATATCCGTAGTCAAGTATTATTTTTAATAAGGACAATAATAATACATCGAGATTTTTATGTGTGAGGATTGATGACCATGTCTCACGGATCATGGATATGAGATATCAAGTCACACACCTAGGTACACATTAGAGTAATGATGTACTGGATTGACCAGCCATGAGAACACTACATGGAATGTTATATGAGTGTCATAAGTAGTTCTCATAATGCCAATGGTGTTTGCAATCCTTCGACCTGAAATCAATATGATCTATTCATGAGGAGTGGTGTTCTTTAATACCGTCAATCATTATTTGTAATAGGATGACCATAAAGTCGGTCATTGGGTACACCGCGAGTCATGAAGATGGATGTGAGTGATCTAGATGGCATTTGTCCCTCCTACATAACAGGAGTAATATCCGTGGGCCTCTTGATAGAGGGAGACTGTAAAATGCACGGCCATACTGAAATGAGTCAATATGAGATATTGACCTCATTTTCGGGTATCAAGAAACGTGATTGAACTATACAAGGGTCACACATTCTATGCCTTGTGTTCAATATAGATATAAGGACAAAGGGATAATAATACATATGAACATTGGTCACGGAAAGGTTACGTCAAATCACTAACTTTCTCATTAATTGGGTAGAAATGATGTGTTGTTAGACATCGCTCATTGTTTATAATATTAAATATGATTTAATATTATTGCCAAAGTTATGGGAACCTATTAGGTCACACACTTTGAACAGATTAATCGGCACTAAAAGAAATTGGGTTAGAACCAAATTTCTATTGGGCCATGCTCATGATAGATGAGCCTAAGAGGGTCAAGTTAAATCCTTTTCACCTAAGTGGGGCACCTACTATATATTGTTGTGTTAGAGTGCTGAGTCGCACTACACTCTCTCTGGCCGCACTCTGCACTCAGTTTGCATGGAAAAGGAAAACACTGCCGCGTCTCTTATCGCACCTAGCAGTGCTTAGAGGTGAGACACCCCGTTGAACCATTAATTATCTATTTAAAACTTAATCTCGCGTTGAACGTGAAATAGGTAAAAATTAAAAACTTAAATATAATATACAATGTATGAAAATTATAGAATATCACACTATATACATTAGAGTACTAAAGCACTGTCTAAGGTATCCTACCAGTAGAATCCCTTGCAGGTACATACTTACACAAAGTATTTTAGTCAGCAGAAAATAAACGTCTTGTAAGACTCACTGGCCCTAGACACTAAACTACATCGCTAGAATACACAACCCTTCCTCCCGCATCCGGTTCATACGGAATCCCATCCAACTCCTCAGCAACTGGTTCCTCCATCGGATCATCTCATACGATCACATGATAAAATAGATACACAATATAGAAAATAAGGGATACGAAACATTTCTATCATCAAAAGCGGAAAGGAATACATAGCATATAATATAACAACAGTCCAAGATACACATCACACATAACTACCAGTCATCCTCAAGTTACGATATCATCCTATACCCTTACTCTCATGCAACTAAACCTTTATGTTGACTTGGCCATCTCTATTCCTGTCACGTTAGTCAATAGTCCTGAACGATCTGAGGTCAAGAACTTGGTGCGCCACTATTCCCTTATCTCTCTTAGGGAGTAGTGCATTAAGCACAATGTCCGTCACTAATCCCCCATTGTAAATACCACATAATCACAAAATACCTAGTAACTCGATGCACCCTTATTCCCTAATCTCTACTAGGAAATAGTGCTTTAAGCACGGTGTGCATCACTAACCCCCCATTGGAAATAGCACATAAGCACAAAATACTTATTAACTCAGTGCGCCCCTATTCCCTAATCTCTACTAGGAAATGGCGCTTTAAGCACGGTGCGCCACTATTTCCTCCATTGGAAATAGCGCGTAAGCACAAAATACATAATGTCTCTATTCTCGGTAGGATAATCAGAAAAATGAGTTAAGGACTAAAGGAGTATTACGGTAGTCTACCTCGACATCAACATCTGTAGGTCACTCACCCACAATATCCGATATCCAAAATAGGATATCCAGACCTCGTGTGTTCCACTCACACGGCTGTGAACAACAATGCAAACACATGAATCTCACTGACCCTTATTAACAACATCCTAGTGCATTAACCTTCCATCAGAACCTCAACAGTTGTTCTATGTCACACCTCTTTAAAATAAATCATTTAGGTTAGGCACCACTAAGTCACCATTATTCTCACACCCAAACCAACAACACCTGAGCTATACATATCTTCGCTTAAGAATCAACTAAGCACCATATTAAAAACTAGGCAGATCATGCATAACACAATATCAGGAAAATATTCAAACACCAAAAATAATACGTCACATGCAATGGAATACCTCAACCAACGTATCACAATAAATTCAATAACATAAAGTCAGGCATCATCAAATGCTTAAAATCAACCTAATGTCGATAAACCTACAATCCCCGAATCACCATTGGTTTTACAGAAAAGGTTTTCAATGTGATTTTTGTATTGTCGATTACTCAACTACTAGTAGGGTTCAGGTCGTCTTACACAATTATTATAGAATATACTATTTATCGATTCCGACGGTAGAATGATTCTTTCCCCCAACTGACTTATCACCGGATTCACGAACTTCCCGATCCTCGTAACTACACCACGAATATTAATTAACCTTGGATTGAAGAAGTTTGATCAAGAACTTGAGGTGAAATGAAGAACTTCTCAAGAACACAAAGGATGTTCTTAGTGTTCTTGGTGAAGAACAAGTTAGAATGAAAATAGGAAGAGAAAGAAATGTGTTAAGTGTGGGAATGGGGAGGCAGCCACGAAAATGAGAGTGTGATGGAGTGAAATGGCTATGTTTGATTGTTTAGAATGAACCATGGTTAAATTAGTTGACATAGGTTAAGTTAGAAAATAATATAATAACTTAACTATAGTTATAATAACCTAACTAGATTTAATTTGTAATCATGATTAGGTTAGATTATGCGGTGGAGAATGAAGGGAGGTGTGGCTGATTTTGGTCCACAAATGAGGAGGAAGAAACCAAATTGGCTTTGTCTTTCCTTAACCATTCCTAACATCAATGTCTTCATAAATTCTTGGTGAGTCATCCCATAGCTCAGCTCCTCCGATGTCCGGTTCTATCTCTGCAGTTACGTTTCTGATTCTGCCGGTTCCCCGATTAGGGTTTTACGCCCTTATTTAAACAAAATATTTCGTTTTCGATTGAAAATTTTCAAAATAACCAAACTCGTTGGAAATATGATCTAAACAAACCATTTCGATCACGAGTCAAAATTAGGTTTTCTGATCATTAAAATCTGACTGTTAGTGAAAACACCGACCGTTTTCCATCTGAACTTTTACCAAAATTCATCCGAATAAACATAATATTTTATTTCTGATCAAAAATTTGGAAAGTAGAATTCCTCACGGACATAATATAAAAAATCTACAATTTTTCAATTTCGGGTCAAATTTGGGTTTTATGCCGGTATAAAATTATACTGTCAGTAAAAACGCAGACTGGTTTCCGTCTGAGGTTTAAACCCAAATTTTAACCAGAGCTTCCTACCATAGAGTAGGTTCTAGATATGATTTTTTTTCTCCAAAATCATTTCCTAAATCTCAGATAAAAATATAAATAAATATATTTTTATCGTTAATACAGCGTATCCGAAAATCCGGCTATTACATTACTACCTCACTTAGAAAAAAAATTCCGTCCTCGGAATTTTGTGACTCAAACTAGACATCATCTTATAATCGTATATTAATCTGTCATCCTTGAAGGACATAATCCAATTTTAATCCTTTCCTCTTCTTAATACTGGTCCACAAAACCTTATTTTCACATCTAACTCCTACCATTACCACCACAATCAATTCCTATACAATGTATCCAGTTGAAGTCATAGTTCCTTTGAACTTATGCAATTATTCTGGATTATATCAAAATCACACATACCTACTATGAGATCTGCAGGTTGAGAGGATTCAGCTCCCCTCACAGTAAACACTCTCCTAGTGGCTTGAGATCTGGCCACTTGTTGTCCTACTGCTGGGACTCCTCTCCCAGATCCACCTCTATAACCTTCAGCTCCTCTACCAACCGCTACCGGCTGTGGCATACCCCTCTGTCTACAATCACGAGCAAAATGTCTTGGTTGACCACAATGGAAACAACAAGGTTCCTCCCTGCAATTTCGTTGATAATGCGGTCCTCCACATTTGTAACAAACTGGGCCTTGCTGCTGCTGGCCCGTTCCAACCACTGGTGCTGTAGAAACTGGTGATGCAAACCAAGAATGATATCCAATTTAAGGCCAAATTAATTTTTTGATGAAAGTTTTATTTTCATTGTGATGAAACCGTATACTTGTTTTCGTTGTCTCTTGAGCTACAAATCTCTGATTGATGTATTCTTTGGTTCGTTGGGAAGCTTAGGAAATTATCTACAAATCATATCTCAAGTATCTTGACCTGATTCGGCTTATACAATGGTGAAAAATGGGATGAAAGTTTAATACGAATTCTTGGACCTTAAATGAGTTTAATGTTAATTGGGCTACACTAAACTTTATGAATGAGAAAGACCCATTAGGGATGGTGGTTGGCAAGTTTTGGATATTACAAAGGAGGGCAACCTTTGGCTTGCATGCCTAGGTAACTCCTTTAGAAGTTATGGAACCACTTTTATTATTTTGTTAAGTAGGATAGTTATGTTCTTTTAATAACCACTTAGTGGAGAGTTATGTCTAGTTATTAGGAGTTTATGTCATCTTATGATGACCTTTGGGTTTTCTTTCTCTATGCTATATGTACACACCTATTACATGATGAATACAACTTCGATGTTCAATTCGGTTTTTACCAATTGTGAGAGTGTTCTCTCTTGGGTTCTTCATTGAGCCAACCCCTTTGATCTTATCAAGAGTCCAAGACCCTTGTGGCGATCCTCACCTTGGCATATCAAACCACCTTGGTTTGTGGCGCCATATCCCATTTCTTACCTTCATCCATTTGCTTATTTTCTTCTTCTCATTCGAATTTTTTTGTTCACTCAAGGATAGATCCGAAAATTATATATGTTCCTTTTTAGGATGATATCATTTGGTATCATGAGCCATCCTTCTTAGAGTGACTTTTGATCTTTTTACCGAAAATTTCTTCTTTCTACCACATATCATGTGGTATCTAAAGTCATCCTTCCTAGAGTGACTTTTGATTTCATTTTTCGATTTTTCCGGAAGTTTGAATTTTTCTTAGCGTGTTCTTAATGGAGTCACTAATGAAGAAAAATGATGCCAAGAAACTGGAGGATCTTTTCTATTCTTGATTCTATGTGAAGTACAAGAAATGTAGCATGATCATTGATTGAAAGGGTTACATCAACCTAGCTAGTACCACCATGGTGCAAAAGTTGGGACTTCCTCTTCTACAGCATCCACAACCGTATGTCATTTGGAGCATTCCGGAGTTTAGTGATCTTGGTGACGTGATGGTGAACAAACAAGTACTAGTGTCGTTCCGGATTGAGAGATATGAAGATGAGGTGTTATGTGATGTGGTGCCTATAGAAACGAGGCACTTGGTACTTGGGCGTCCTTGGAGGGCTGAACGAGAAGCGAAATATGATGTCTACAACAATAGGTACTCATTTGTTTCTAACAATCACAAAATTACTCTTGGATCATTGTCACCAAAACAAGTGTATGTAGATCAAATGTACTTGAAAGGAGAGAGAGCGAAAAAAGAATGATTGAGAAAACAATAAAAGAAGAGTGTTCGGTAAATGAGGAAAGCAAAGAAGGAGAAGTAATAAAAAAGGAAGCCATGGGAAAAAGGTAGAAGAAAAGGGAATGGAGGAAAACAAACAGAATGAAAAAGATGTTGAGAAAAATGTGGAGAATGCATTTTTTGAAGGGGAAAATAAAAAGAACAAGATTGAGGCAAAGGTTGAAAAAAAATTTGAGAGTCTTCCTATAAAAGAAAATAAGGTGAAGGGAGCATTGTTGGCAAGGCAGCCTATATATATCTTTCTATGTAAAGATGCTTGTCTAGAGGTGATGACTCTATTTTGAAGGAAGTTGAAGAAGCAATTCCAAGAGAGGTGCCCCATGGATTCAAAAGAGTTGTGTTTGAACCCGGAGGATGAAGAAGATTCCGGAAAGCAATGAAAATTAATTTTTTGATGAAAGTTTTATTTTCATTGTGATGAACCTGTATGCTTGTTTTGGCTGTATCTTGAGCTACAGATCTCCGATTGACTCATTCTTTGGTTCGTTGGAAAGCTTATGAAATTATCTACAAATCATATCGCAAGCCTCTTGACCTGATTCGGCTTCTATCATGGTGAAAAATGGGATGAAAGTTTAATACGAATTCTTGGACCTTAAATGAGTTTTATGTTAATTGGGATACACTAAACTTTATGAATGAGCAAGGCCCATTAGGAATGGTGGTTGGCACGTTTTGGATATTACAAAGGAAGGCAACCTTTGGCTTGCATGCCTAGGTGACTCCTTTAGAAGTTATGGAACCACTTTTATTATTTTCTTAAGTAGGATAGTTATGTTCTTTTATTAACCACTTAGTGGAGAGTTATGTCTAGTTATTAGGAGTTTATGTCATCTTATGATGACCTTTGGGTTTTCTTTCTCTATGCTATATGTACACACCTATTACATGATGAATACAACTTTGATCTTCAATTTGGTTTTTACCAATTGTGAGAGTGTTCTCTCTTGGGTTCTTCATTGAGCCAACCCCTTTGATCTTATCAAGAGTCCAAGACCCTTGTGGCGATCCTCACCTTGGCTTATCAAACCACCTTGGTTTGTGGTGCCATATCCCATTTCTTACCTTCATCCATTTACTTATTTTCTTCTCCTTCTTTGAATTTTGTTGTTCACTCAAGGATAGATCCAAAAATTATATATGTTCCTTTTTAGGATCATATCAACTGGTACTGGTGCAGTTGTCTGCACTGGTCTGCTATATGGTTCCCGTCTCCACTGAGAACCACTATCTCCTCTTCTCTGAAAACCCGGTCGAATAAGACCTCCAATCCTCAGTAGTTTCTGCTCATTATCCAGCCTCTGATATATACTTTCTATAGCACTACATCTCTCAACTAGTTCCAGAAAACTTTGAATGTCAAGAGATACTATAGCCATCTGGAGCTCATGTCGGAGTCCTTCCTCAAACCTTCTACATTTCTAATCTTCACATGGGAATCTCTGATAAAATTATGAGTACTTAATCAGAGCCTCAAATCATGATGCATAATCACCTATCGTCATGTTGCCTTGATTGAGACTCGTGAATTCCCTCTCTTTCTCGCATCGAACTAAACGTGAAAATACTTCTCAAAGAAGCATTCACTAAACAGCTACCAGTTGATAAATCTGCCCTTGGCCTCCAGCAATCTTCGCTTGCCTCACCACCAAGATTCTGCTCCTCCAGTTAACATGAAGGCAGCATACGTCACTTTCCTATCCTCTCTGCAGCACATAGTATCGAATATCTTGTATATCTCTTGTACCCACTATTCTGCCTTCTCTGGGTCATAATCTCCTCGTAATTGGGGTGGCTTACCTTTTAGAAAATTAGTCATTCCGGCATCTTCAGTTGATGCAGCTCTCCTTTGATTCTGTAGTTCCTGCTGCTCTTTATTCATCTGTAGCATCTCAGCATTCAGCTGTGTTTGTAGTAACAAAGCGGCAGCTATATTTTCCATGGTATTGTGAGTTGCAGATGACTCTCCTCCATTTCCAGTATGATTATTATCAACATTACTAACTCCAGCAATTCTTTCAGGTGATCCATCACCCCTACTGTTGCCACGTCCTCTACCTCTAGCCATGATCCTGTTAAGGAAATCAATAGCTTACATCAATATGACATATAATACCACATTAAGCTGGAATATAAATACTATACGTCACATAAATGTTTGTTATCGCGTTCGGACTCATTACCTAACTTCTAAACATAGCCAAAATCCGATGTGGATTCAACTAGACACGGCCAGTGACAACATCCAAGACCTCACAGTCCGATTAGAATCGAACTGCTCTGATACCACCAAATGAGACACCCTATTGTGCCCCGTTGTGCCATTAATTATTTATTTAAAACTTAATCGCGTGTTGAATGTGAAATACGTAAAAATTAAAAACTTAAATACAACATACAACGTATGAAAATTATAGAATATCACAAAATATACATCAGAGTACTAAATCATTGTCTAGGGTATCCTACCAGTAGCATCCCTTGTAGGTACATACTTTCACAAAGTATTTTAGTCAGCGGAAAATAAACGTCTTGTAAGACTTACTGGCCCTAGACACTAAACTACATCGCTAGAATCCACACTCTTCCTCCCGCATCCGGTTCATACGGAATCCCTTCCAACTCCTCAGCAACTAGTTCCTCCATCGGATCTTCTCATACAATCACATGATAAAATAGATACACAATATAGAAAATAGGGGATAAGAAACAGTTCTATCATCAAAAGCGTAAAGGAATACATAGCATATAATATAACAACAATCCAAGATACACATCACACAGAACTACCAGTCATCCTCAAGTTACGATATCATCATCTACCCTTACTCTCATGCAACTAAACCTTTATGTTGACTTGGCCATCTCTATTCCTGTCATGTTAGTCAGTAGTCCTGAACGGTCTGAGGTCAAGAACTTGGTGCGCCATTATTCCCTTATCTCTCGTAGGGAGTAGTGCATTAAGCACAATGTGCGTCACTAATCCCACATTGGAAATAGCACATAAGCACAAAATACCTAGTAACTCGGTGTGCCCCTACTCCCTAATCTCTACTAGGAAATAGTGCGTTAAGCACGGTGTGCTTCACTAATCCCCCATTGGAAATAGCACATAAGCACAAAATACTTATTAACTCAGTGCGCCCCTGTTCCCTAATCTCTACTAGAAAATAGTGCTTTAAGCACGGTGCACCACTATTTCCTCCATTGGAAATAGCGTGTAAGCACAAAATACATAGTGTCTCTATCCTCGATAGGATAATCAAAACAATGCGTTAAGGACTAAAAGAGTATTAAGGTAGTCTACCTCGACATCAACATCCATAGGTCACTCACCGCAATATCTGATATCCAAAATAGGATATCCTGACCTCGTGTGTTCCGCTCACACGGCTGTGAACAACAATGCAAACACATGAATCTCACTGACCCTTATTAACAACATCCTGGTGTCTTAACCTTCCATCAGAACCTCAACACTTGTTCTATGTCACACCTCCTCTTTAAAATAAATCATTTAGGTTAGGTACCTCTATGTCACCATTATTCTCACACCTAAACCAACAACACCCAAACTATACATATCTTCTCTTAAGAATCAACTAAGCACCATATTAAAAACCAGGCAGATCATGCATAACATAATATCAGGAAAATATTCAAACACCAAAAATAATACGTCACATGCAATGGAATACCTCAACCAGCGTATCACAATAAATTCAATAACATAAAGTCAGACATCAACAAATGCTTAAAATCAACCTAATGTCGATAAACCTACAATCCCCGAATCACCATTGGTTTTACAGAAAAGGTTTCCAATGTGATTTTGGTCTTGTTGATTACTCGACTACTAGTAGGGTTTAGGTCACCCTACACAATTATTATAGAATATACTACTTATCGATTCCGACGGTAGAATGATTCTTTCCCCCACCTGACTTATCACCGGATTCACGAACTTTCTGATCCTCGTTACTACACTACGAATATTAATTAACCTTGGATTGAAGTTTGATCAAGAACTTGAGGAGAAATGAAGAACTTCTTAAGAACACAATGGATGTTCTTAGTGTTCTTGGTGAAGAACAAGTTACAATGAAAATAGGAAAAGAAAGAAATGTGTTAAGTGTGGGAATAGGGAGGCAGCTACGAAAATGAGAGTGCGAGGGAGTGAAATGGCTTTGTTTAATTGTTTAGAATGAACCATGGTTGAATTAGTTGACATAGGTTAAGTTAGAAAATAATATAAAAACTTAACTATAGTTATATTAACCTAACTAGAGTTAATTTGTAGTCATGATTAGGTTAGATTATGTGGTGGAGAATGAAGGGATGTGTGGCTGATTTTGGGCCACAAATGAGGAGGAAGAAGCCAAATTGGCTTTGTCTTGCCTCAACCATGGTTAAAAACTAACTAGGATAGGTTAGGTTAAGCTTAAGGGCATTTTGGTCTTTTCACCTAAAAACTCATAATTCCTAACATCAATGGCTTCATAAATTCTTGGTGAGTCATCCCATAGCTCAACTCCTCTGGTATCCTGTTATATCTCTGAAACTCTCTTATATGCATGTTCTATCTCTTGATCTCAAAATTGAAACATCTAATATGTGAGATAATTCTATGAGTTAATTAATTCGGGATTAACACTATTTTGAAATAAGTATGAGCTTCATATAGTAACAATGACCAACAAGTGGTCATTATATCAAGTGATTACAACAATTAAGTGTAACTCTTGTGCTGCGTTAATTTTTCTGGCATTTTTGCTTCCGCGCACATACCTGATTTATGCATGCTATGGTTTATATCTTACACTTAAATGGTCTATTACTTTAGTGGATATATGCCATGATAAAACTATAGTACTTTTTCGCTTCAAAAAAGAAACTATAGTACTTTTACCACTTTTTGATAATGACAAAAGGGGGGAGAGTTACATGAGTGCATGCTTGAGGTGGAGATAAGTTCGATTGATATATGAATTGTATAAATGCATGCTTAAGGGGGAGAGAAATTTCAAGCAGTTACATGAGTGCATGCTTGAGGGGGAGATAAGTTCGATTGATATATGAATTGTATAAATGCATGCTTAAGGAGGAGAGAAATTTCAAGTGGTAAATTCTCAATTGATATATACGATTGCATGCTTAAGGGGGAGAGAAATTTCAAGTGGTAAATTCTCAATTGATATATATGATTGCATGCTTAAGGGGGAGTAGAGAAAAATTGTGAAATGAGATATATATTATTGCTCAAACTGCATAAAGTGGGGGGGGAGTAGAGCGAAACTAAAATTTGTGATATATTTTACTGCTCTAACTTTATCTTTTAGAAATTCCCTCATGAGATGTTTGTCATCATCAAAAAGGGGGAGTTTGTGGATATATGCCTTGACAGGTACTTTTGTTTTGATGATGAGCAAAAGGGAAATTTCAAGTCCAAGGACCAACACACAAATTCAACTAAAGGACCTAATTGCAAAAAGCGTGAAAAGGACCTAACTGCAAAAAGCGCAAAAGGACATGCAAGCAATCAAGATTGGTTAAGGGAAATTTTCTTACTTGTATTGCTTGTTCTAGAAAAGGATGTAAATGGTAAGTAAAGCTCTCATAATTAAAACTGGTCACACACACACACATAAATGAGCTTTCTAATTAAAACTTAAATGGCTTTTAAATGAACTAAAATGAGCAATAGATTTAAGCCTTTAAGTTTTTCAAATTCAAATTTAATTAGAGGAATAATCAATTAGCAAGATCTTAAATACGCTTTAAATGAGTCATTAATTATAGAGCTGCTATGTTTTCGAAAATTGAATTTGAAATGCAATAATCGATTATGCTATTATGATCATGTTCGATCCAGCTGAGGTTGAGGCAGTTCTCAAGTGGGAACGGCCTAAGTCAGTAAGTGAAGTAAGAAGTTTTCTAGGGTTAGCTGGATATTACCGGAGGTTTATAGAGGGTTTCTTGAAGATTGTGTTGCCTATGACGCAGTTGACGAGGAAAAATTCAGCTTTTGTATGGACGGACAAGTGTGAGCAGAGTTTCCAAAAGTTAAAGGATAGGTTGACTACATCACCTGTGTTGACTTTACCTGATCCTTTAGGATAGTTTGACAAATACTGTGATGTGTCATACCAAGGTTTAGGTTGTGTTCTGATGCAAGAGGGAAGAGTTGTGGCTTATGCTTCCCGACAATTGAGAATTCATGAGAGGAACTATCCGACTCATGATTTGGAGTTGGCGGCCATAGTGTTCGCATTAAAGATATGGCGACACTTTCTGTATGGAGCGAAGTTTAATGTCTATAGTGACCATAAAAGTCTGAAGTATCTTTTCGACCAAAAAGAGTTCAATATGAGACAGTGGAGATGGATGGAGTTTATCAAAGACTATGAGTTTGATTTACTGTACCATCCTGGGAAGGCGAATGTTGTAGCGGATGCCTTAAGTAGGAAATCATTGCATGTATCTGCGATGATGGTTAAGGAGTTGGAATTACTGGAAAAGTTCAGAGATTTGAACTTAGGAATGGAGTTGGTTGATGATAAAAATTTTTTAGGTATGATCTCTATTAGTAGTGATTTTATGAGAGATCTTAAGGAGAAACAAGTTCAGGATCAATATTTGTAGGAGATAAGTAGAGGCATAAATGAGGGTAAAATTTCTAAGTTTAGTAGAAGAACAGATGGTGTGCTGAGGTTTAGGGATAGAATATGTGTGCCAGAGGATTTAGAACTTAGGAAAATGATATTAGAAGAAGCACATAAGAGTAAGTTGAGTTTTCATCCGGGATCCACTAAGATGTATCAGGATTTGAAGAAAATGTTTTGGTGAACGAGGATGAAGAAAGAGGTAGCAGAATATGTATTATCTTGTCTGGTGTGTCAGAAGGCTAAGATTGAACATCAAAAGCCGGAAGGGTTATTACAATCGTTGGATATCCCATAATGGAAATGGGATAGCATCGCTATGGATTTTGTGGTTGGGTTACCATGAACTCCTAAGAGACATGATGCGATTTGGGTTATCATTGATAGGTTGACGAAGTGTGCTCACTTCTTACCTATTGGTGAGAGTTATAGTTTAGATAAATTGACCCGGATTTATATAAAAGAAGTTGTTAGGTTACATGGCGTGCCGTCAAGCATTGTCTCAGACCGAGATCCTAGATTCACATCTAGATTTTGGAGACAGTTGCACAATGGCTTGGGGACAAAATTGAGAATGAGTTCTGCTTATCATCACCAGACAGATTGTCAGTCAGAGAGGACAATTCATTCATTAGATGATCTCTTGAGAGCCTATGTGTTATAGCATACTGGCAGTTGGGATGAGTTCTTGCCGTTGATTGAATTTACTTACAACAATAGTTTTCACAGTAGTATTGGAACGACACCATATGAGGCTTTGTATGGTAGGAAGTGTAGGACCCCGTTATGTTGGTATGAGATTGGTGAAAACCAAGTCTTAGGGCCAGATGTGGTGCAACAGACTATAGAACAAGTTAGGAAGATAAGGGAAAAAATGAAGGAAGCACAAGATAGGCAAATGAGCTACAGTAACAAGAGGAGGTGACCTTTAGAATTCCAGGAGGCTGATAACGTGTTCTTGAGAGTCACTCCGAATACTGGAATTGGCAGGGCTATCAAAACTAGAAAACTTACTCCTAGATTCGTTGGACCTTTCCAGATTCTTCGAATGATTGGTCCAGTAGCTTACCATATTGCTTTGCCACCTAACCTTGCTAACCTTCATGACGTCTTTCACGTTTCTCAGTTGAGAAAATACTATCCTGATTCTTCACATATTATTGAGTCTGAGTCTATACAACTGCGAGAGAATCTAGAGTATGAGGCTTTACCTGTAAGGATAGCAGATAGACGGATTAAGGAGTTGTGTGGTAGACAAATTCCTTTAGTTAAGGTCATATGGGATTGAACTACTGGAGATGCTACTTGGGAATGTGAGATGGATATGTAACAACAATATCCACATCTTTTCTAAGGTATGTAAATTCCGAGGACGGAATTTTTTTTCTAAGAGGGGTAGTAATGTAACAGGCTGTTTTTAATTACGTTGTTTAACTGGTTAAAATATAATTATTTATATTTTAATATGAGATCAAGAAAATGATTTTGAATAAAATAAAATCATATTCATACTCTACTTTATGGTAGAAGGTTACAGTTAAATTTTGGGTCGAAAATTCAGACGGAACCCGGTCTGCATTTTCACTGACAGTAAGATTTTACTGAGCAGAAACCCTAATTTCGACTCGGGAATGAAATGGTTAGGTTTTATATTTCGCTCCCAACAATTTTCTCTATTTTGAAAATTTTCGTTAGGAATGAAATATTATTATTTTATTCGAGCGTAATCTTTAAGAAAACGCGTCAAAACCTAAGTCGGGGGGTAAGTCGGGTAAACAACGAAGTCGATTATGGAGCTAAGGTAATGGAAGTAATTAATGTAGCCGAGGGGACAAGAGGACAAGCATTAAATGTTTGTGATCATGAGTTTTCAAGTGAAATGACCAAAATACCCTTAAGCTTAACTTAACCGATGTTAGTTAAATGTTAACCGTGGTTAAGGAGGCAAGGTTGATTTATGTGGTGCAAGGGCAGCCACACCTCTCATAAATTATGAGCCACATAATTTTAACCATGGTTACCAATTAACCCTAGTTAAGCTATTATATGATTTTTATATTAAACCAAAACCCATTAATTGAAGTCTAAAGATCCAAACAAGGCCTTAAGACTAAAATACCTCGCCTATTTCTACCCATTGAACCCACGGCATCCCCCCCCCCCCCCCCAAAAAAAAAAAAAACCACTCTTGTTCCATTTCCATTCTTCACCAAAAACACACAAAGCCATAAACTCCATTTTCAAGAGCTCCAAGTAAGGTTGCCTTTGTAGAAACTTGCCAGGATCATCAACTTTTCTCCTTTTTCTTCACACACTTGAGGTAACATGATGATCCATGATCATATCTTCTACTTCTTGAACTCAATTCCTTGCTATTTCATGATTTTTCCATTTCTAGATCTATAACTTCCAATAATTCTAGAAAATTGTAGAAAAATCATTTTAATGTGAAACCAATTACTATGATCTCTAAATGATTCTTACTATCATCATCTAAGAGCATGTAAGAAAAATCATTTTCTTTCCTAATTTTCTTATTAAGGCCGAAACTATGCTTAGGTTGAGCAAGGGAGATTTTATTCAATTTTTGAAAACTAATGCTTGATTTAAGCTCTCTAATACCTATATATTCTAAATCCAAAATCTTGAATTCAACTAAAATTCCTAACCCATTTTCCTATTTGGGCCGAAAACCCTAACTAAAAAGGGGTTGAAATGTTTTGGTTCAATTTGTGATTAATGATGCTTGTTCTTGCTTCTAATATGCCTTATGATTACAAATCCAAGAGATTGAACTCAAAAGAATTTTCTAACCCATTTCAACCTTTATGACCGAAACCCTAACCCAGTTGGTTAGAGGATTTTGTTTCATACTTTTAACTAGTAACACTTGATTCATGTTAGTTAATACTTTAGGAACTGATATCTAAAAGATTGGATTAAGAAAATAACCCTAGCCTCATTTTGACGAGTTGGCCGAACCTAGCACCATATGTCCAAATTTGGATTGATGTGATTAATTTGTTTTATTGTTGATTTGGTTGAAGGTGGATTTGGTAACTTGTGGCATGATAACGAGGGTCTTTGATTTCGTGTTTCCGGGGTTAACTTAGGTGGGAGAAAGAACCATTCCATCGTCGGAAATGGATAAGTAGTATATAATTTATAATAATGGTGTAAGGCGACTTAAACCCTACTAGTGGTCAAGTAATCGACAATACCAAAATCGCATTGGAAACTTTTCCGCAATACCAATGCTGATTTGGGAATTGTAGGTTTATCGCCTTAGGTTAATTTTAATAATATTTGAGGATGTCCGAATTATTATTTATTGACTGTTTGTGATACGATAGTTGAGGTATTCTACTGCATGTGACGTTTATTTTGGTGTTTGAATATTTTATTGATTATTGTGTTATGCATGATCTGCCTAGTTTGATAAATTGCATAGTTGATTTTAAGTAAAGATATATGTTGCTCGGAGGTATTTTGTTTGGATGAGAGCTTGAATATGAATTATAGGTGCCTAGCCATTATTTTATAGAAGTGATGTGATATAGAATGTAAATGGAGGCTATGAGGAAAGCTTGAGGCAGTAGGTTGTTAATGATACCGGTCAGTGAGGTTCAGGTGTATTGTTGTTCACAACCGTGTATTGGAAACACACGAGGTCCGAAGTTCTTATGGGGCTATCCCAATTTAGTTTTAGATTGTGCAGCTATAGTCACTACAAAAAAAAACCTATTTAGCGATCGAAGATTTCGGTCGCTAAACATGATAATTCGGTTGCTATATTGTTTAGTGACCGAATTAAGGGGGTAGCAGAAACCCTGGTGGCTAAATGTTTAGCAACCGAACTTGTATTTCGGTCCCAAATTTGCGACCGATATTTCGGTCACAAAATTATATATTTCAGTCGCCGTATAGTTGGTCGCATGCTCAGCTAACCTAATTTGGTGACCGCTATTCGGTCGCAAATTTTGAATTTTTTATTTATAAAAATTTTCCTGTAACTTAATCCTACCGACCAAATTTTGTTTTTCAATTATTACCCCATTGATTTTTAATTTCTGATATAAACAAAATACACCAATATTTTTTTTGAATAAATAGAAAACGTAAATATGATGTACTAACAATCCAAAACACCATAGTCAATATGATCAAGAAAACATATACATTAATTAACGCAAGTTTAATAATTGTTTATAAAAAAAAGTTTAATAATGTACTAATTAACGATCAAAACATAAAAACACACCACAGTCAATAAGTACTAATCAAAATATCAAAACTCATCAATCTTCCAAAGGGATGAACATGTAGAAGCGAGAACCCCCAAGGTACTTAAACTTTGCCAATGCACCAGTGGACAACAAATACAACTCCCTGATACCATTTGTATCTGTTGCAAAATATGGGCGATCCTCATGGATTACTATATTCCCATTGAACAGATTTCCGTTTTTGTCTTCAATAGTCACAACACGCGGTATTTGTTGTCCCCAACGACGATAGAATGATCGCGGGATTGAAATCAAATTCTGCAAATACACAAGAACAATTTAGTAAATGATTAGTTTATACCTTAACCATCATTATGTGAATCCGATCGTTATTCTTAAGTTGATGAGATACTGTACCTGGTCTATATGGATGATTGTCTCAAAACATTTAGTCGGATCCATTTTCTGATAAAACGATAAGGAAAACAAGTCATATGTCTAAACTTCATCAAGTGATAATAAGAAAAGATGGAAAGATCGATGTAGCATACTAGCATGTTAAAATAGAACAAAAAAATACAACTTCACATGCAACTTTACAGATTAGCAAACATAGTAGTTTTCAAGAAAGCAGATGCTTTTACGTCGTTTTGAAGGATGGTCATAGAGAGGACTTTTCCTACCGGAAATGCCTAGATAACCTAGTAAGGATGGTCATCAACAACTATTTCTGGAAAGCTCCATTTCCTAGTGAAACAAATGAGTAGAAAACCAGAGTTGCTTTCATAATATTGTTTACAGAGCTGCTTTCTAATGTGAATAATGTTTGAATGATGACGACACGTCATGCATGTGCCTGGCAAACTGTGCCTAGCCCTTCATTTTATCTAACCCTATACTTAATCCTTCATTATCTAAGAGATTCGCTTTTGTTGGCTTCGAGAAGAGACTTTCTTAAGCTCATGGACTTTAAATTAGTAAATGAATAATCATCTTATTAACAACAACAAAGTCGTGCCATTTACGAACTAATAACACTTTATCAATTCATTCCAATGCTTACAATGTAAATATATACAAATATGATTCCATAACCATTTCCAAACAAGTTATCAACAAATACATATCAAATTATTCTAATTACATTGATTCATTGTTATTGAAAGATTTTTATTTTAAAGAGAATAAACTATTCTTCATAGCAATCCAAATGTATGAACATGCTCAGATATAAGTACTAGCCTTCAATAAATTTACATCATCAAACAGAAAAGAGATAAGTAGAATTACCAAATGAATCCGATTCAAAATGAGTGAAAATCTCTCTTGGAATTACAGGCTACAATAATGTTTTTAGATCATTTCATACTCCAACAAAGAATTTTTTTTGTTTACAGAGAAGTGAACAAAAACATGAAATCCCTAAAACCCTCTTTTGAAATTTTTGAAACAGATTCAGACAAGAACCAACAAATTCATGGATTCCAAACGAATCAAAATACAATACAATCAGAATGCATACACAATACAATATGAAATTATTCACAGTAAGTAAACAGCTGCATCACAGAGGCTATAGATCATACTATTGTGAGATATTCCCTGAGGCAATATAACAGAACAATGAACAGCCTTCAAAAACATAAATTCAGCCAAGATATGGAAAGATAAACAGACCAGAAATTACAAGTGCCATATTTAATAGAAAACACATCATTAACACAGGGACAATCTTGTTACTGGACATGTTAAACTAGAATGGTCTTCAAACAACTGCCTTAGTATTGGTCATTTGTTTGAACTATAGTCATGAACTATCCATGTTTGAAATTGTAGACACCTAGCACAAAACAAATTGAAAATCCATAGCACACATCCTCACTAACCAATGTAGATGCATTTCACAAAGCAGAACTGAGTCTAAATCAAAGACTAAGATGCTGAAATGGAAGGTAATTTCACATCTAAATCAACAAGAAGCAAACCAGAAGGGTTCTCAGATTAATTTTGAAACATTAAATTGGTACAGTTACACTAATCCTAGTTCTCACTGTTATCTTTATCTCATCACTTAAATATGCTAATGGATTCAAGTTTCACGGCCAATGCAGGTGGGTGCTTTGAGGCTTTAAAGTTTAAATTATACAACACGTCAACAATCAACAAAAAAACAAAACCTGTTTATGTTTCGCAGTCTCACATGCAGCAATGGCATTCTGTGGCTCAAGTAAACATCAATTCTAATCTCACAGTCTTGACTTTTGATATTTCAATGCATTCAAAAAAAAGTTACAAAAACAGATTTCTCGTGCTTTCTCAATGAGAGCTTCCTAATCCTAATAGGAGTGATTAAATAATGACACATGAAAACAAATGATCATCACAACTCACATGAAATACACAAGTAGCTCTTCTCAGTAGTAAGCAATAAAGCAATGAAATACATACAATCCACAAAATTTTTGAAATGAAACAATGAAGAAAAATAAAAAATGATACATAGAGAGTCCATGATTACCTCAAGGCAGATCAGGGAATGCACAAAATGAGGAGAGAAGAGGGTAGGAGGAGCTCTGCGCGTGGTGACCGGAGGGCTGCGTGTTGGTAGCCGGAGTATTGGTCGAAGCACTGAAACGGAGGGGGGGGATTAAAAAGAGAGTAGGAATAGGGGAAAGGAAGAGAGGAGAGGAAGATGGGAGGAAGAGATGGAAGAAGAGGAGGAGGAGGATGGAGGCTTACCGGAGATGGCGGTGGTGGTGCACACTGCGTGGTGGCGATGGTGACTGGCGGCCTGACGAGGCAAGGGAGAGAAAAGGGGTGAGGGTGGAAGAGATGGCATAAATGAGGAAGAAGGGAAAGATTTTACGGCTTTAGGGATTTATAATTTGGCGACCGAAATAATCGGTCGCTAAATTCGGTCGCGGGATCTCTGTTTCTGAATTTAGTTTACCGCTCTTTAGCGACCGAATTAATATCGGTCGCTAAATGAGTTAATTTGAAATTTGAATTCATAAATTTAGCGACGGATTTTTAAATCGGTCGCTAACACGCGCTGTTTTAATTTTTTTTACGCGTCGTTTAGCGACCGAATTAATATCGGTCGCAAATGTAAATACAATTTAACCGTTGCATTTAATTTGGTCGCCATTTCGGTCGCTAAAAAGGCATAAAATTTCTGACTTTTAAGTTCCTTTATTTAGCGTCTGAAATAGCGACCGATAACTCTGCTACGCTCTATTTCGGTCGCTATTTCGGTCGCAGTATTAACTCTAATCAGTCTTTCATGTAGATCCTACAATCGGTCGCCATTTCGGTCTCAAAAAGCAACCAAAAAATTCGGTCACTATTTTCGATCGCTAAACAACCTTTTTTTGTAGTGAGTGTCATTGTTTTGCATGAGTACCCTTTAAAGAGAATCAGGGTGTGCACCGACTGTATTGTGAAGCTATAGTGTCATTACTTTGTATGAGCATTCTCACCATGGATGAGTATGTGCACCGGTTAATGGGGATGCATCACTTGGATGACTGACTAACATCCCTCGGCGGGCAAGGGATGTGTGATAGGATTGGTGGTGGCCACTTCAGCATAAAAGTTTAGTTGCATGAGATTGAGGGTAGAGGAAAGTATTGTGAGTTAAAGATGATTGTTAACGATGAGTGTTGTTTGTCTGTGACCGCTATTATATTATATGCTATGAGTCTTTTCCGCTTATGATGATAGAACTGTTTCTTATCTCCCTATTTCTGTATTTTTGTGTATGTATACTTTATTACGTTAGAAGACTCGGGAGAGGAATACGTTGTGGCGGAGTTGGATGGAACTCCATATGAAACAGATGTTGTTGATGAGTATGAAGCGGATGCTGGAGGACAAGTTATACGGATTCTAATGACATAATGTAGTAAGTTTAGGGCCAGTGAGTCTTATAAGATATTTTACGTTCCGCTAGTTATAAACAGTTTGTTTAATTAAGTACCTGTGAGGGATCCTACTGATATGATACCCTAAACAGTGTTTTGATAATATAATGAATAAACATATGTGTATTTATATATTATAACTTTGGTGTGTTTAAATTTGCAGAAGTTATATGATTATTAATTAAGTTTTAACTTTTACGTATTTTCAACGATAAGCGCGTGATTAAGTAATTAATTAATAAGGATTTAATCTAATAATATAATGGGGTACAACGGGGTGTCTCGATGCGTTTTAGCACGCTATATCTTTCAGTCTATGAATAATACGATAAATTAATTTTGCAAATGTAATAAATTTTAAATTATTTATTTTACCCTAAAATTTATTTGCTAAAATAAAGAGGATCATGAATTAAATTAAAAAAACATCAACTACGACTTAATATTTTAAATAAATAAAAAAAATGAAAAAGGAGAAAGAGATATCGATTTTCATTTATGATTTTTATTTTTCAAAACCTTAATATAGTTACAAAATTGCAACGTACTAAAACAGAATATTCGCAAACTAAAGTAAAGATTTAAGAATAATTTTCTTTTGTGATATTTTATAGTATTTTAATTTTATATTGTTTTTATCTTTTAGTATTTCTACATTGACAGGTACTAAGTGATGTTAAACATAACATATAAGTCCAGAGAGTAATTTCAAATTTATATTTATAGTAGAGCATTCCTGAATAACATTAGTTTAATTATTTTAATTAGTTATTTACAAAGGAAAATATAATAAAAAGGATTCAAATTGAAATATGTATGTATGAATGCCTTGTTTGGTGATTATTTTTATTTCTTATTTATTTTTTATTCTAATGAGATGCTATATGAACTTGGGTATATGAGGTTGCTCTTTGTACTTATGTGTCATGTTCAACATCGCTTAAGACTTATTAATGTGGAAATTTTAAAATACAAAAAACAATATAAAATTATAAAATATCACAAAATAAAATTGATTTTCTTCTTAAATCTTTTTTACTTTAGTTTGTAAATATTCTATCGTAGTCCATTGCATTACTGTAAATATTTAAAGATTTTAATAAATAAATTATTAAGGGAAAATCAAATGTCCCTTTCTCCTTTTTATCTTGTTTAGTTTCATAAATATTAAGTTATAGTTGTTTTTTTTAGATTAATTCATAATCCTCTTTATGCTTGTAAATAATTTGAAAGTTATTACGTTTACACAATTAATTTGAGATACTATTCTCAAAATTAACGATCTAATAAACCTAACACCTTCCTTACTTATAATCAACTCTCAAACTCAGTTTTTGTTCTAAAGATATTTTTTTAAAAGATTTTTTAATTTTTTTTTACTAAATTAAATAAATTGATGACCACTTCAATGTTTTCCTAAAAAAGCTTCTACTCCCCATCATTATGTTGGTCATGACACCACTTATAAACTTTGGGTCCATTTGATTTAGATTTTGATTGAATTGATTTTGAATGAATTGATTTAAAAAAAACGATTTTAAAGAAATTTGATTTGTGTTTAAAATGATATTTCAAAAATAAGTTTAGAATAATTGATTTTATTTGGATGACAACATAAAATCATTTTTGAATTGTAAATTTAAAGGATTTTGTGGATCGATGCCTAGAATCAATTCTTTTCAACAGAAAAATTAGAAATTATTGTTTCTCCTGAAATCAATTCTACCCACATTTAAACACATTTTTTCCCACCATGAATCTTAACCAAACAAAATTCTAGACTTCTAACGTGATTATATTGGAAGCAAACGGATTTTTTGCTTTAACCAAACAACCACTGTGTCTCATTCACATGACAGAAAAAGACCGGAGAAGATGTATTCCCTTGATTAACCTATGACTTGCACATGGATTACTAAATATTTTTTGCTTTACACAACTTTTTATAAACATGCTGCTTACCGTAGAGTATAAAATATTCACTATCAAGCAAGCAAATCCCTTGTCAATGGTCTCGAGCAAAATACAAAGTCTGGCTAGGCAGTAGGCACTAGGCAGCAGTCCGATGCTCCTGAGGCTAAATACCAAAAATTGTATCAACCACTGTACACAAAGGGCTATGAAATATAGTTAATGGTGTTACAGAAGTTGAAGAGGCAGCGAATGAAAAAACAGCTGATACCAAAGAGGCTAAAGAGAAAGGAGTGCCTGGTTTTTGGCTTACTGCAATAAAAAAGGAAATCGAAAGCCACCTCCTCTTTAGGGAAAATAACAAATGTTAATCAAGGACACAAATCTTTTATAAGTTGAAAGTTAAGAACCATGTCCATCACCCAAGATGAACCAGCTACTTATCATGGACTAAGATGTGAAGTAGAGCTAATCCTAAGGGAGACACCAGTTAAACAATGTGATAGAAACTGGAATTGAAACTAAATATATATTATACTGAATGTCTATATTATATTAATAATCCTTTGGGGAATTGTTCCCAAATCAGAAATAAAAATAGAATATTACAGAATAAGAAAGTAGAAAAGATTAGAGAAAGAGAGATGGTTACAAAGGTGGTTTCCTCCAAGGATTCGAGAGCTTGGTCTCTCCCTACCAGTCCCTACCCAAAAATCTGCCCAACCTCCTTTCCCTCTCAATCTCTCTATTTATTTCAATTACATCCTAAGCCACAACCATGTTACATGCTGGTTTATTCCTTACAATAGAGAATAACTGCTATTAACTGCTACTAACTTCCTTACAATAGAGAATAACGGCTACTAACTACTACTAACTTATAATAATTGCTATTAACTGCTAATATTAAACTGACCCAATCGGCAGTTTGGGCTTCCTCTTATATTTCTTACTGATAAGAGGTCTAACAATACTTCCCCCCAAAAGAGTCACATTGTCCTCAAGGTGAAAAGAAGGAAACTGCTCCATGATAATCTCAGCAGGCTCCTGATGAGTGTGATTTCACCTCATCTTTGTCTATCATTTTGCATGCATTTTCATGTAGTTTAGGCATATTTAGTTTGATTTGTGGTTAATTTTCCTTTGGAACGGGTAAGACGGTTTTCGTGGTGTTGTTTTGCAGAAATCAAGGGTAAAATGCTCAAGATCAACCATGATGAAGTTTGGATGAAGATGGAGCTTTAAAAGTGAAGAAAATGAGCCAAACAGAGCCCATCACGGCCTAGCCGTGATGCCCATCACGACCATGATCGAGCAAAACTGAAAAAGAAGGAAGACTGAAGTCAGAGTCTGTCACGGCTTGGCCGTGATAGCCATCACGGTCGTGACCCAAAAACCATCACAAGTCAGAGCACATCATGGCCTAGCCGTGATTCAGATCACGGCCATGAAATAGGAGGCTCGCGACGCGAACATGGGCTCGCCACGCGAGAGATGAAAAATTCCAGAAGTTCCAGAAACAGAAGCCGTCACGGCCAGGCCGTGATGGCCATCACAGCCGTGACGCGCATTACTTGGACCTGAAGCAACCGAAATAGATCAGATTTTGAGTTGGATTGGGACTCTAACTTCCCAATTTCTATAAATATGGACCAGGCAGATGCAGAAAGGGAGATCCATCCATATCATCTTAGACTTGTACACACATAGAAGGACTCTAGGCATAGATCTCTCTTCTCCTCCTCTCTTCTCTTTTCTGATTTTTCATGATGTTGTCAACCAAGCTTGTCATCTCCATGGCAAGACTTGAGTAGTAGTTTGATTCTAGGGATAGGGGCTCTGCCCGAGTTTTGTTTACGATGCTGATTTTGATGTAATATCTTTGTAATTATGATTTTGCTTTAGATCTGATTTCTAGTATTTTAATCAATCGTAAATTCGGCGACCGCTTATTTGCGTGACGTAGACGTTCTAAGGAGGAACCTAGCGGTGAACTTAGGATTTCTAGTGTTTTTCACTCGTAAAGTTCGGCGGCCGCTTATCTGCGAGACGTGGATATTCTAAGGAGGAACCTAGCAGTGAACTTAGGTTATTTGCATGACTTAGACATTCTAAGGAGGAACCTAGCGGTGAACTTAGGTGTCGGACCTATAGAAGTTAGACTTGGGACTGAAATCAAGAGAGTTAGAAGCCGTCCCTCGAGGAGCAACGAGTTGTCACAAAGTGCAAAGGGTCCAATCTGGGATCGACTACCACGAGAGTAGGGGTCGGGTCAATTGGGCACGGCTTTTGTAACCCGAGAGGGAGCTTAAGCTATTGGAGGATAAACTCGCCTTCAAGGCAATTTCGTTAATCAACAAAGGTAAATCATATTAGTAACATAAACAGCCTCAAAGGTAACCCAAATCCCTAGGAATCCATTTAGATCAAAACCCCAAAAACATTTGTTTTATGTTTTAATTATCTTCTGTTCATCTATCTTTTAATTTCGAATTCAAACCTTTTCAAAATATAAAAATCCTTTTAAAAAGTCCAGATTTAACCAATTCGAAAATTAGTTGCGATTCGGGAACATAGTCTCTGTAGGTTCGATATCTTTTATTACTTGACGGCAATCCGGTACACTTGCCGGAATCGCAGAGCGCGGCGCGCAACACACGCGCGTCGCACGACATCAAGTTTTTGGCGCCGTTGCTGGGGACTGTGCCTTTTCGAATCTCAATTCAATTTTTGAATTTATTTTTCTGGACCTTTTCTTTTTATTTGATTTTTATTTCTGAAAAAAAGAAAAAAAAAATTCTCTTTCCTTCTAGTGTATCCATCTCTCTGTGTGTTATATGCAAAGATCCCTAAGTCTTGGGAGCCTTAGTGAGGTTGATCCAGAAATCGAGAGGACCTTCCACAGACGTAGGCGACTACAAAGAGAGGGAGAAAGGTCGATTCCCATTCCACTCATGGCGAATCAACCGGATACAAAGCCTTTGAAGGACTACGCAGTCCCAAATACAAGAGGCTTGCGAACTGGGATTGCAAGGCCAGAGATTGAGGCGGAGAACTATACTATACCGCCCATGCTAATCAACATGATTCAGCAACATCAATTCGGAGGATTGCCCTCGGAGGACCCGACTGATCACGTAGAAACATTCTTGGAGTTCACCGATGCAATTAGGATTCATGGTGCACCGGTCGATGCTATTCGCTTGAGGTTGTTCCCCTCATCTCTGACTGGAAAAGCAAAGGCTTGGCTAAAGCAATTGCCCGCCAACACCTTGATTACTTGGGACCAACTGGAACAGGCGTTCTTGGAGAAATTATTCCCTCCATCCAAGACGGCCTACATAAGAACCCAGATCACCGGCTTCTTCCAAAAAGACGGAGAATCCTTATCGGAAGCTTGGGATCGCTACAAGGGACTGCTGGAGTCTTGCCCACACCATGGACTCGAGAGGTGGTTACTAGTGCACACCTTCTACAACGGATTGGACTACTCTTCGAAGGTGTCACTTGATTCTGCAGCTGGTGGAGCATTTATGAATAGGCCTCTGACTGAGGCATTCAACATCATTGAGAACGTGGCCACCAACTACCACCAATGGGGTTCAGAAAGAGGTAATAACCCGAACAAGATTTCGGGGGGTAAGTTTGAAGTAAATAGCACTGATCTTATAATGTCAAAAATAGACTCACTTAATAAACGTTTTGATCGGCTTGAAAGAGCCAATGTGAGTGCATTATGTGCTACTAACACTGTTTGTGAGATTTGTGGAATGCAGGGACATGACATGATGAAATGCCCACGTGGCATCGCTCATGGATCCGGCGCTTCGGGTGAACAAGTGAACTCTTGTCACAACTTCTACGACACGAACCCGAAGTTGCCCAATTATGCTCCCCCAAATCCCTACAACCAAAGGAAGAACAACCCTTACCTCTCCTACGGCAACTACAGCAATACGCTCAACCATGAGTTCCAAGAGGGCCAAGGTAATAAGAGAGCCGCACCGGGGTATCCTCAGGTGCAGATATCTAAACTCGAGACTTTATTTGAAAGTTTTGTTGAAACTAAGACAAAACAAAATGAGGAGTTTAGACAACAAGGCAGGGCAGTGAACGAGGCAATCAAAGAGCTAGCGTCTAAGGTAGACAACTTAGCAACTCATAACAAGATGCTAGAAACCCAAATTGCCCAACAAGCCAGCACGTACTCAAGACCTAAGGGTACATTCCCGGGGCAACCCGAAGCAAATCCCAATGAGCATTGCAATGCCATACACTTAAGGGATGATAAGCTTGGGGTGGGGGTAGCTGAAATGGAGGTGGAACCGGAGGAGGACACGAGCGAAAAGGAAGAGCCAGAACCGAAGTATGTCCCTCCACCACCATACCAACCCCCGATACCTTTCCCACAAAGGTTGGTCAGGAAAAAGCAAGTAGATGTAGAGACTAAAATGCCTACTAAACTGAAAGACCCAGGTAGTTTCTCCATCTCTTGCTCGATCGAACAGGTGCAAATCGACCAAGCCTTATGTGACCTAGGGGCTAGTGCGAGCTTGATGCCCCTCACTATCATGGAAGGGTTGGAAAGTAAAGAGTTGAGACCATTCAAATTCTCCTTACAATTTGCGGATGGCTCAACTAGGACTCCTCTAGGCATACTAGAGAATGTTCCTGTAAAGGTAGGGAAATTCTTCATCCCTACCGACTTCCTGGTATTGGACATGAAAGGGAATTCTGAATTCCCCATCATTTTAGGAAGGCCATTCTTGGCAACCGCTGGGGCAGTAATAGACGTAAGGAATGGTAAACTCTCTCTAAATGTAGAGGAAGGTAGGGTAAATTTTCAATTGACTAACTCTTATAACAACCCTCCTTTTGAGAGCCATGTGTGCAGAATTGATGTAACGTCTCCAGCGGTAGAGAAAGAACTTAGCATGGAAGCAACCCCAAAGATATGCATGGTTGATGATGCACCCAGCAGTGGTGAAGTTGGAATTGCTGTCCATGCGGAAACAAAACTTCCGCCGGAAGGAAGGAAGGTTAGGAAGCTCCAAATGAAAAGAGCGACGCGGAAGCGTGACTGGCCGTATGAGCAGAATCGGCTCTTTGAAGGAGTTCCGTGGAAGAGAAGTGTTCCGGCACATCTACGCCTGATCGACCCGGTTGATTAAAGGAAGTATGGTCAAGCTTAAGACCATAAATAAGCGCTTCTTGGGAGGCAACCCAAGTTTTCTTTCCCTTTTTCCTTTTGTTTTGATTTAACCTCTTGAATAATTTGAGAAGATCAAGAGGCAAAAATATCATTAATAGGTTTGTCTAGTGTTTTCAGGTTGAGAAAGGGAAGAAGAGCAGAAAAAAAAAATAAAGTCAGAGGCCATCACGCCCTAGCCATGACAGTGGTCACGGCCGTGATGAACAAAGCAAGAGCACATAAAGGATCACGGCTTGCCCGTGATGAGCCTCACGGCCGTGATGCTATTTCCACCCAAGTTTTGACTGGAATGTGAGCCAACACCCGCTACCGACTCGGTAAGTTGTTCCAATTTTTCTCCTCCCTCCGACTTGATTATTTACATTGGAGACAATGTAAGTGTTGAGCTTGGGGTAGGGGTACTTTTGCATATCCATTGCATTTTTGCATTGTTGCATTCATATTGCATTCACATAGGCATAGTTTGGTATGATCACATTCTCTAGATTGCCCCTCACTTAGAATATGCATCCAATTGTGAGAACTTGGTGCCAAATGAATTGAGATAGTGAATTTTTGAACCCAATTTTTTTTATTTCTTGTGATATGGCTAAAAATAAAAATTCTTGAGATGATCTTTTGATAGTTGATAATTAGCATGAGGTTCCTTAGATTTGTGTTTCTCACTGATTTCTGAACTACTAAATGTAAGATTTTGAGCCAAAAAGGGGGTATCCACTAAATCTACCCCATTCTTTGTGATAGAGAGATTTAATTCCTCTTGGACTGTATTTTCTAGAACTTGACTTGAAACCGTTTTGAAACTTGAAAATTTTTTAAAACATTTTTTGAAAATGATTGAGGCACTAGGTATTTTTCCGGCCTTCTGAGCTTTGAATGTTTAAATGCTACCCCTTAGTTGCCCAATTTTGAGCCTAAAAGAAAAAAATATTTTTCTTGGTACCTTGAATTACTTTGATAAATAATGCTTGGTATGGCACCTTTTAAAGTATTACAAAAAGGGTAAATGGTAGTTTGAAAAAGTATGGGATGAAAAATCTAGAAAATAATTTCTCTTGAGCTATAAATCTCCCCTTCTCCAAATAAATAAAAATAAAATAAACACAAAAGAAAAAAATGGAGAAGGGGATGACAAAAGAAAGTGAGAAATGAAAAAAAAAAAGGAAAAAGAAGGAAAAAGAGGTGGAGAAGTGAATCAAAGCCCCTAAAAGGTATTTTAGAAGGTGTCATGCTTTGCAATGTTTGATGATTTGTCTAGCCTTCTTGAAATTCCCTTTCCTTGATTTTCCCACCTAACAATAAATCCCATGGCGACATTACAACCAAAATAAAAGACCTCTTGATTCTTATGTGTTTTCATTAATAAAGTAGAGATTTGGTTAATAGTCAAGCCTATGGTAGAGTACTTTCCTTGAGGAAATTGAGCGAAATGTCATATACCCTGGAACACTTGAGTGAGGTGAGACGAGTGCCCGAATCAGTGAGAATATGAACTTGAAGAACCTAAGCTTCTAATTGGACTTGAGCTTGATTATCTCTTGAGTGCTTATTGAATATGCCTGTCACTTGGATTAGTTGCTGGGGTTCTGGGTTCACTATCCATGCTTTGATTGATTTATATCTTATGGCCTGAGTAATTGCTTGAGGACAAGCAAAATCTTAAGCTTGGGGTGATTTGATGAGTGTGATTTCACCTCATCTTTGTCTATCATTTTGCATGCATTTTCATGTAGTTTAGGCATATTTAGTTTGATTTTTGGTTAATTTTCCTTTGGAACGGGTAAGGCGGTTTTCATGGTGTTGCTTTGCAGAAATCAAGGGTAAAATGCTCAAACCATGATGAAGTTTGGATGAAGATGGAGCTTTAAAAGTGAAGCAAATGAGCCAAACAGAGCCCATCACGGCCTAGCCGTGATGCCCATCACGGCCATGATCGAGCAAAACTGAAAAAGAAGGAAGGCTGAAGTCAGAGTCTGTCACGGCCTGGCCGTGATAGCCATCACGGCCGTGACCCAAAAACCATCACAAGTCAGAGCACATCACGGCCTAGCCGTGATTCAGATCACGGCCATGAAATAGGAGGCTCGCGACGCGAACATGGGCTCGCCACGCGAGAGATGAAAAATTCCAGAAGTTCCAGAAACAGAAGCCGTCACGGCCCGGTCGTGATGGCCATCACGGCCGTGACGCGCATTACTTGGACCTGAAGCAACCGAAATAGATCAGATTTTGAGTTGGATTGGGACTCTAACTTCCCAATTTCTATAAATATGGACCAGGCAGATGCAGAAAGGGAGATCCATCCATATCATCTTAGACTTGTACACACATAGAAGGACTCTAGGCATAGATTTCTCTTCTCCTCCTCTCTTCTCTTTTCTGATTTTTCATGATGTTGTCAACCAAGCTTGTCATCTCCATGGCAAGACTTGAGTAGTAGTTTGTTTCTAGGGATAGGGGCTCTGCCCGAGTTTTGTTTACGATGCTGATTTTGATGTAATATCTTTGTAATTATGATTTTGCTTTAGATCTGATTTCTAGTGTTTTAATCAATCGTAAATTCGGCGACCGCTTATTTGCGTGACGTAGACGTTCTAAGGAGGAACCTAGCGGTGAACTTAGGATTTCTAGTGTTTTTCACTCGTAAAGTTCGGCGGCCGCTTATCTGCGAGACGTGGATATTCTAAGGAGGAACCTAGCGGTGAACTTAGGTTATTTGCATGACTTAAACATTCTAAGGAGGAACCTAGCGGTGAACTTATGTGTCGGACCTATAGAAGTCAGACTTGGGACTGAAATCACGAGAGTTAGAAGCCGTCCCTCGAGGAGCAACGAGTTGTCACAAAGTGCAAAGGGTCCAATCTGGGATCGACTACCACGAGAGTAGGGGTCGGGTCAATTGGGCACGGCTTTTATAACCCGAGAGGGAGCTTAAGCTATTAGAGGATAAACTCGCCTTCAAGGCAATTTCGTTAATCAACAAAGGTAAATCATATTAGTAACATAAACAGCCTCAAAGGTAACCCAAATCCCTAGGAATCCATTTAGATCAAAACCCCAAAAACATTTGTTTTCTATTTTAATTATCTTCTGTTCATCTATCTTTTAATTTCGAATTCAAACCTTTTCAAAATATAAAAATCCTTTTAAAAAGTCCAGATTTTACCAATTCAAAAATCAGTTGCGATTCGGGAACACGGTCTCTGTGGGTTCGATATCTTTTATTACTTGACGGCAATCCGGTACACTTGCCGGAATCGCAGAGCGCGGCGCGCAACACACGCGCGTCGCACGACATCAGCTCCCAAGTAGCTTCAAAGTCAGGAAGATCTTTCCACTGGATTAAGACCTCGGCAGAACCAGTAGCAGTGTTGCGGATTGACTTGACTGCATCAGGGACAACTTGCAACTCCAAATCATCTGAAAGCATTGGTGGAAGAGGTTGTGGTGTAGCTGAAGGAGAAAGGGCTTTCTTAAGTAATGAATCATGAAATACAGGATGTATTTTGCTGTCAGGCGGAAGATCCAATTCAAAAGCCACTGGTCCTATTTGCTTAGTGATCTGATAAGGGCCATAAAAACGAGGACTCAACTTTTCATTCCTCTTCTTGGCAAGAGACTTCAATCTGTATGGTTGTAGCTTTAAATAGACCCAATCACCTGTAACTAGAGTAACATGGCGCCTGGATTGATTGGCATAAGACTTCATTTGACACTGAGCTTTCAATAAATTATGCTGTAAGTCATGAAGAAGCTGATCCCGATCCTGAGTCATCATGTTAACCTCCTCAACCACTGAAGGAATGGTAGTGCCACTGAGTAAGTGGGGTGGATCTCTACCATAAAGGGCTTTGAATGGGGTCAATTTAGTAGAACTTTTATACTAAGCCCAGCTAAGACATTTAGGCCAATGTTTGGGTTTGGTTCCTGTGAGGCATCTCAAATATGTTTCCAGGCATCTATTGACCACCTCGGATTGTCCATCCGTCTGGGGATGGTAGGCAGAACTAAATTTCAACTTAGTTCCTGCCATTCTGAATAACTCAGTCCAGAAATGGCTGAGAAATATCTTGTCTCTGTCGGAAACAATGGTAGATGGAAATCCGTGTAGCTTGATTCTTTGATAAAAATTTCAGCAATATATTTGGCAGTGAATGGATGACTAAGTGCAATAAAGTGAGCATACTTAGTTAATCTGTCCACAACCACTAAAATAGCATTCTTTCCTTGAGCTTTAGGTAAACCTTCTATAAAATCCATGGACAAATCAGCCTAAACCTGAGTAGGCACAGGAAGAGGTTGCAATAATCCAGCAGGAGACAGGGTTTGATATTTATTCAACTGACAAGTCTCACAATGAGCAACAAATTGCTTAATGTCCTTCTTCATTCCCTCTCAGTAAACAATGGCAGAATTCCTTTTGTATGATCTAAAAAATCCTGAATGCCCCCCCATAGTTGAACTGTGAAACTCTTTAAGGAGAATAGGAATCCTAGAAGACCCTTTTGGCAGCACCAATCTTCCTTTGTAGAACAATTTTCTGTCTGTGAAGGTATAACCAAGACGAGATGCAGTATCGTGCAAAATGTCTTGTATAATACCTTGCAACTTGGGATCATTTTGGACTTCAGTTTCCCATTCTTCCAAATCATCAAACTGAACTGTGGATAATGTTGCATAAGTCATTCTTCTAGATAAAGCATCAGCAGCTCTATTCTCATTTCCAGGTCTGTATTGGATCTCAAAATCCAATCCCATTAGTTTAGAAGTCCATTTGAACTGCTCCTCTCCCAAAACTCTCTGATCTGTAAGGAATTTAAGGCTTTTCTAATCAGTAAGAATGATGAAATGTCTGCCAAGTAGGTAGTGTCTCCACTTTTGGACTGCCATTACAATAGCCATCAATTCCCTCTCATAAACTGATTTGGATTGCCCTTTTTCCGATAAGGTTTGACTGATAAAAGCTACTGGTCTTCCTTCCTGCAATAGGACTGCTCCTAAGCCTTTATTGGAAGCATCAGTTTCTATAGTAAATACCTTAGAAAAATATGGAACAGTGAGTATAGGTAATATAGCCATGACCTTCTTTAATTGATCCAAAGCTGCCTGAGTTTCTGGTGTCCATTGAAAACTGTCTTTTTTCAATAACTGAGTCAAAGGTCTAGCAATTTTTCCATAGTCCTTGACAAATCTCCTATAATAACCCGTAAGGCCTAAGAATCCTCTTAAAGCCTTAATGTCCTTTGGTGTTGGCCAATCCATCATAACCTCGATTTTTTTAGGATCTGCTGCCACTCCATTAGCTGAAATGATATGACCAAGATACTCCAATTGTGTTTGCCCAAAAGTACATTTCTTTCTGTTGGCAAAAAGCTGATGTTCCTTTAATAGGGCTAAAACTGTCTGCAAGTGTCTTTCGTGCTCCTCCACAGTTTTGCTATAGATCAAAATATCATCAAAGAAAACTAAAGCAAACTTCCTTAAATATGGTCTAAGCATGTCATTCATTAATGATTGGAAAGTAGAAGGGGCATTAGTGAGTCCAAAAGGCATCACAACAAACTCATAATGCCCTTCATGAGTTCTAAAAGCAGTTTTAGGGATATCTTCTTCCCTCATTCTAATTTGGTGGTATCCAGATTTGAGATCCAACTTAGAAAATATGACAGTGCCCCCGAGTTCATCAAGTAACTCATCAATAATAGGGATAGGGAATTTATCGGGTATGGTGATCTTGTTCAATGCCCTATAATCTACACAAAATCTCCAGCCACCATCTTTTTCCTTTACTAATATGATTGGGCTTGAATAAGGACTTACACTTGGTCTAATTACACCAGAATTAAGCATATCATCCACTAACCTCTCAATCTCATTTTTCTGGTAATGTGGATACTTGTAGGGTCTGAGATTTGGAATGTTGGCTCCTTCCTTAAGGATTATTGCATGATCTTGCGTTCTGGTTGGAGGTAATCCTTGTGGTTTCTGAAACACTTGCTCATACTCAATCAATACTGACTCTAGCCACTCTGGTAAAGGTGCAGTATCTTCATTTTCACCTGGTAAACTCTGATACTCCAGCAGAAAACCGTGTCCTTCATCACTGATTGCTTTGAGGATAGATTTAAAAGAAGCCACTGCCCGAGCCAAACTGGGTTCACCCTTCAGTATCTTGTGTCCTCCTTCAATGGGAATTTTAAGTGTTAACTCTTTGAAATTAGCCCGAATCTCACCAAGGCTAGCCAGCCATTCCATCCCTAACACCACATCCACCCCTCCTAAGTCAAAAATAAAGAAATCTTGCTGAACCTCCATTCCTTGAATCAATAATTTCAGTTGTGAGCACACCCCTTCACAAGGAATTTTTCTGCCATCTCCAACCTCCACAGTGTAAGGTGGAGTTTCATTCATCTGTAACTCTCCTTCCTTGACTAACACAGAAGATATAAAATTGTGTGAGGCTCCACAATCTACCAGGACTAGCACTTGCTTTCCATCCAAGGTACCCCACAGTTTGATGGATTTCTTAGAAGTAAGTCCAGTGATACTAAACATAGACAACTGAAGTGTTCTTATTTCAGATTCATGCTCTAGTTCTGTTGGTTCTTCCTCCTTCTCATTAGTAACTGTTTCTTCCTCTAATAATAGCACTTGTAATTGCTTGTTAGCACACACATGGCCAGGATTAAATTTCTCATCACATCGAAAACAAAGTCCCTTCCTAGATCTCTCCTGCATTTCAGCATCTGTCAACCTTCTAAACCCCCTTCCTCTGAATGATCCAGTAGTTTTCATACTGCCAGTGTCCCCTACTGAACTTCCTGTTATGGTCTGAATCTGACTTTTATTTCCAGGTTCCCACGTTACAGTTCTGGAATTGTTGTAAGTTCTGAATGATCTCCCGAACTAGTTTCAGGTTTCCCCTTATTCAGTAAAGTGTTTTTCTCATCAATCCTCTAGGCATAATCCATCAATTCTGTCAAACCTTCAACCGGATGGAGTTTTAATTCTACTCTTACCACTTCCTTGAGTCCATTCAGAAAAATCCCTTTCAAATAGGATGGTTCTGTGCATCTGAGAGGGCCTGCATACAATTCAAATTGCTCCCTGTACTCTTCTATTGTTCCTGTTTGTTTGAGACTTAACAACAACTCAAACGGGCTTTGCATCATCGAAGGTTGGAACCTTCGTATCACAGCAGATTTGAAATCATTCCATGTTGGATTCTGCGCACAAAATTCCCACCATTGATACCATGTCAATGCTTTTCCCTCCATCGCTACCATAACTGCCTGTAACTTCTCAGCGTCATCCATTTCTTTCAATTCAAAGTATTGCTCCAGGCGATTTGTCCAACCGTATGCATCTTCTCCTTCAAAAATTGGAATTTCCAATTTCCTCCATCTTTCTTCAGGAATCCGAGCATCAACACAATTTCCATTACCCTCACAGGTAGTCACGTGACTGTCTTCATAGGTTGATTCCTGGCACGTTGACAATCCTCGTACGGTTTCAACCAATTCATTCAATTGTCTCCGAGTTTCAATGCATTCCAGTCTTTCGTCTTCAAGGTTTTGCTCAAGGTTTTGCCTCATCTGCAATAACCCTTCAAAGCCGCACTCCAGAATCTCTATGCGTGCTTCCATTCCTCTCATTAAAACCATTAACTCTCCCAAGATCAGAGAGCTCTGATACCAGTTGATAGAAACTGGAATTGAAACTAAATATATATTATACTGAATGTCTATATTATATTAATAATCCTCTGGGGAATTGTTCCCAAATCAGAGATAAAAACAGAGTATTACAAAATAAGAAAGTAGAAAAGATTAGAGAAAGAGAGATGGTTACAAAGGTGGTTTCCTCCAAGAATTCGAGAGTTTGGTCTCTCCCTACCAGTCCCTACCCAAAAATCTGCCCAACCTCTTTTCCCTCCCAATCTCTCTATTTATTCCAATTACATCCTAAGACACAACCATGTTACATGCTAGTTTATTCCTTACAATAGAGAATAACTGCTACTAACTGCTACGAACTTCCTTACAATAGAGAATAACTGCTACTAACTTATAATAATTGCTATTAACTGCTAATATTAAACTGGCCCAATAGACAGTTTGGGCTTCCTCTTATATTTCTTACTGATAAGAGGTCTAACACAATGCTGATCCCCCCTTCCCTTTATCATCTAATACCACCTAAGTGCTTATCATTAGGCCAAAAATATAGCTGATGGCATGGGAGCAACTTCATTTCTTTTAAAGTTTATCAGAACCGCATTTAACTTGAGGGTTGCCATGGGCTGCGATATTATGCCAACTGGAAAGCATGCCAGCAAGGCAGCAACCCATAGTAATTAATCTACAACATGTATTCTGTATACCATCTAATTAGCCAATACATAAACACAGAAACAAAATCCTCGGAAACATTAGCATTCCTGAGAAAAACACTCTAGTATTGAAGGTGCTGACAAGATATAGTTTGATCTGAAAATGCATCAATGAAACATGAGACGGGACAGTTTACATGTCCAAAATGACTGTCTCAATTCTCAACTTTCAAGTGCTATGTCTAACCAACAACCACAAAGACAACTAGTTACGACACTATAAACAGGTTTTCATTGTAAGATTTCTACAACCAGAACAATTTGTCTAGCTTGACTTCAAGCCATGCAAAAAAGAACAACACTTGCAGAACAACTAAAGTCAACCAGTGCTTGATATCTCATCAATGATGTCTGAGATGACCTTATCCATGTCCAGATTCTTCATTGGTGTAAACGGACGCTTCATATCCTGAAAAAAAATGTTTGCAAATGAAATATGCTTTGGTTCAGGACAGATATAAAGATTACAGGTTTTCTGTTTTCTGAGTAAGGAAAGTTATCTTCAATTAAACAGAATGATATCGATGTCAATAGTCAAAAACAAATCCCTACTATAGCAACTTGAATCATGGAAAAGTGAATAATTTGATAATTAAATTTAACACGACTTGCAATAATTCATGCTTGATAACATTAGGGCAGGGAATTACCAAGAGGCTAATGAATTTCTTGCCCCCTTCTCCCCGAATTTCAAAGCAACCTCTTCTTGGCTGTTCACAAAAACAAGGATCAAAGTTGGGTCAGTGAATCTGTTGACATCAACAATAGAGTACTTAGACAACAAAGACTAATCAAATAATATATAATTTATCATATGAAAATTAAGAATCATTCCCATTGTTCAAAATTATTAAAATGGTACCAAAAACTGTACATGCACAAAGAACAATAGTTATTAGCAAGTTATCCAACTCAATTTTGAATCAGGAAACTTGTCAAGGCCAGACTCAACCAAAATGCAAAAAAGTGATCTTCATACATTAATCTTGTTGGCTTAAAAACAAAGTTACATTTGAATTCTCACGTAGACAGAAAGACTGTCAAACAAAATGCTGCATTTTCAAATAAAATTAGATTATGTGGTGATCAGTGGTTTTAAAAAACTTCCGTGTTAAGTGAAAAGACAATAAATAATCACCAGATCTTACCATACCTTTTCAGGGTTCACTATCACAGTGACTCCATAAGCTCTCTTCTCCAGACCTTCTTTGACCTGATTGGCTCTCGTCTTAAATGAGTTGCATTGCTTACTAAGGCAAAGTAAACATGCAGTTACAACATATAAGATAGTGAAAAAAATAATTATTGCAACTAGGCATAGTGTGAGAATTCGCTTGAACCTTCTAATCAGTTAAATCAGTTAGTACTGGTTTTTCCATCCACAGCCTGAGTCTGTTATTTTTCTATTACAGCAGCTATAACAAACTCCCTATGTCATTCTGTTATTAGCTCTCACAGCTAGGACTATATATATATATATATATATATTGTATATGGCATAGCTTAATATAGAGAAAAAATCTAGTTCATGGTGAAGTTTTTACTCCTGCTGCCCGTGAGTGGATGTAGCCAATTTTGGTGAACCACCCACGTTAAATTTCTTGTGTTCTTGGGTGTGAGAGATCATACTTTACTTCTTCAATTTCTGTCATAGTTTTTCATCTTTGCATAACAAACTGGTATCTAGAGCTCAGTTAGATCCACTTCCTCGCTTATGAAATAGACAAGTCTTCGTGGTGGATCTTCAAGATTCATGCAAGAAGATGGCCAGCACAATCAAGATTGAGAAATTCAATGGGAGAAACAATTTCAACCTCTGGCGCGTTAAGATGCATGCTCTGCTCAAGGATCAAGGGACATGGGCTCCTCTATCGGGTCAATCGGGAAAAGTTGCTAAAGAAGTCACTTTACAACAAGAAGAAAAAGCTCATTCTCTAATTCTTCTTTCTCTGTCGTCAGATGAAGTTCTCTATAAGATTGCTGAAGAAACAACCGCTGCGGGTCTATGACTGAAACTTGAAAAACTATACATAACAAAGTCCTTGTGCAACAAGCTACTGCTGAAGAGACGCTTATTTGGCTTACACATGAAAGAAGGTACAAATCTGAAAGATCATCTTAATGAACTAAACTCTATCTTATTAGAATTGCGCGACATTGATGTCAAGATGGATGATGAGGATCTTGCCATGATTCTATTAGCTTCTTTACCATCATCATTTGAAAACTTTGTTAGTTCATTTAGTGTTGGTAGAGATAGCATAACTCTGGAAGAAGTCAAAATAAATTTGTACTCTAGAGAACTTAAGACTAAAGGCATCTACAAGTGGTGAGGACAATTCTGCAGCTGGCTTGGTAGTGTTCAAACCTGCCAAAACTCAAAACAAGAAAAGGGGAAAAGGGAAGCAAAAGGCCAAAGTCAATCTGAAAGATATATGCAACTACTGCAAAGAACCGGGTCATTGGAAGAAAGATTGCCCCAAGAAAAGAAAGAAGGAATCAGTTGCAGCGAAGGTGCAAAATGATTCATCATCTGATTCTGAGCTAGTACTCTCCATTGTTGATGCACACCAACAACAATCTGATCAGTGGGTTCTAGACTCAGGCTGTTCCTATCATGTGTCCTCATAGAGCCTGGTTTGTGACATATGATGAGAAGTCTGGTGGAAATGTGCTAATGGGAAACAATGTTCCCTACAAGACAATTGGTAGTGGTTCTATTCAAATCAAAATGCATGATGATGTTGTGAGAACCTTAACCAATGTAAGGCATGTTCCGGAATTGAAGAGAAACCTCATTTCTGTGGGGACAATGGACTCAAAAGGCTACACTTGCAGTATTGAAGGTGGAGTGATGCAAATCAAGAAGAATAGTAAAACAATGGTCATGCAGGGAACTAAGCAAGGAAATCTTTACATTCTTCAAGGCTCCCATGATGATTGGCCTGGCCAAAGCAGCTTCTCAAGTTGAAAATAAAGTCTCTGATGATAATTCCTTGTGGCATATGAGGCTAGGTCACATGAGTGAAAAGGGACTACAGGTACTCAATAAGCAAGGACTTCTTGGAAGTCAAAAAATTGAATCCCTCAAGTTCTGTGAACATTGTGTATTTGGTAAACAGCATACGGTCAAGTTTCCAAAAGCTATGCACACCACCAAAGCCACATTGGACTACATCCATTCAGATTGTTGGGGAGCCTCCAAAGTTCCATATTTAGGAGGAGCAAGATATCTCCTCTCCATCATTGATGATTACTCAAGAATGACATGGGTTTTCATGATGAAGCAGAAGTCAGAAGCTTTCAAAAACTTTACGCATTGGAAGATTCTAATAGAAAACCAAGTAGGAAGGAAAGTCAAGCACCTCAGAACTGATAATGGACTGGAATTCTGCTCAGAAGAATTCTATAAGGATGAAGGCATTGCTAGGCAATACACTGTCAGGAACACACCCTAGCAGAATGGGGTAGCTGAGAGAATGAATAGAACTCTATTGGAAAGGGCAAGATGTATGCTATCAAATTCAGGCCTAAATAGGAACTTCTGGGCCGAGGCAATCAGCACAGCATGCTACCTTGTAAACCGTTCTCCATCCACTGCCATTAATTACAAAACTCCTATAGAGGTATGGACAAACAAACCTGCTGATTATTCAATATTAAGAGTGTTTGGATGTCCTGCATATTATCATGTTAATGAGGGTAAACTAGAACCTAGAGCCAAAAGAGGAATCTTTGTAGGATATGGTGGAGTTAAAGGATTTAGGATCTGGTCACCTACAGAAAAAAGGGTGATTCTAAGTAGAGATATCACATTTGATGAAATCTCATTATTGCATTCTAAAACTGAATCATAAGAGACAAGTAAGGCCAGAGAAGTGTCCAAACAGGTGGAGTTTGATAGCACTATAACTAGTGATCAGAAAGATCAAGAAACATCAACCACAAAATTTGTTCTTCCAACACAATCAGAAACTGCATCCAGGAAATCTCAAAGGAACATAAAACCTCCTGAGAAATATGGTTTTGAAGACATGGTCTCTTATGCCTTACAGGTAGCTAAAGATGTTGACTCTATGGAACCTGCTACCTTCCATGACGCAATCACAAGTCCGGAGTCAAATCAATGGATCACTGCCATGCATGAAGAAATGGAATCTCTACAGAAAAATGAGACTTGGCAACTGGTTAAATTACCTGAAGGCAGAAAAATGGTTGGATGTAAATAAATATTCAAGAAGCCTGATGCAAACCAAGAATGATGTTTAATCTCATGCCAAATTGATTTTTGATGAAACCTTATTTTCATTAGTAATGAACTAGCTAACTTGTTTTGGCTGTATCTTGAGTTACGGATCTCCGATTGATGCATTCTTTGATGCGTTGGAAAGCTTAGGAAATTTCCTACAAAACGTATTTCATGCCTCTTGACAAGATTTGGCTTCTATCATGGTGAACATAATGGTGGCGGTTATGAACGAATTTTTACACGAGTTTGTTAATCTTGTTGGGAGGGAATCCTTTGCCTTGCATGCCTAAAGTAACTCCTTTTTAGTTATGAGTCATTTTATTATTTGGTTCAAGTATGAGAGTTAATATTAGGTAGCCACTTAATTGTTTGTAGTAAAAGCATCTATTATACCAATTAGTGGTTTAGTTATGTGAGTTAATAAGGGGGTTATGGTATCTTTTTGGAAGCCAAAAGTTGGCAGCCACAAAGCTATATGTAACACACCATTTTCATATGAATGACAACTTGGATGTTCATTTTATGGATCAAATTCCATTTTGTGAGAGAATTCTCCCTTGGGTTCTTAGTTGAGTCATTTTTGTTCTTATCAAGAATCCAAGATTCTTGTGGCGAACTTCATAGGCTTATCAAACAACCTTATTTGTGGCGCCATTATCATCTTCTACCTCCATCCATTTTCTTCTTTTCTTCACTTTATTTTCATTACAAACTAGTTTATGAAAATCACTTGATAAAATTCAACCATAAGGTCTTCAACAAGGCAACCTCACCATTTGGTTGTCATCAAGTGGTTGAATTTTATGGTTGCCTTGTTGAAGACCTTATGGTTGAATTTTATCAAGTGATTTTCATAAACTAGTTTGTAATCAAAATAAAGTGAAGAAAAGAAGAAAATAGATGGAGGTAGAAGATGATAATGGCGCCACAAACAAGGTTGTTTGATAAGCCTATGAAGTTCACCACAAGAATCTTGGATTCTTGATAAGAACAAAAATGGCTCAACTAAGAACCCAAGAGAGAATTCTCTCACAAAATGGAATTTGATCCACAAAATGAACATCCAAGTTGTCATTCATATTTGGCTTCCAAAAGGATACCATAACCCCCTTATTAACTCACATAACTAAACCACTAATTGGTATAATAGATGCTTTTACTACAAACAATTAAGTGGCTACCTAATATTAACTCTCCTACTTAAACCAAATAATAAAATGACTCATAACTAAAAAGGAGTTACTTTAGGCATGCAAGCCAAAAGATTCCCCCCAACAAGACTAACAAACTCGTATAAAAATTCGTTCATAACTGCCACCATTATTTTCACCATGATAGAAGCCGAATCTGGTCAAGAGGCATGAAATACGTTTTGTAGGAAATTTCCTTAGCTTTACAACGCATCAAAGAATGCATCAATTGGAGATCCGCAGCTCAAGATACAGTCAAAACAAGTCAGCTGGTTCATTACTAATGAAAATAAGATTTTCATCAAAAATCAATTTGGCATGAGATTGAACATCATTCTTGGTTTGCATCAAAGCCTAGACTTTCATGTAATGATGCAATTAGATACAAGGCACGGCTTGTGGCTAAAGGCTTCAGTCAGAGAGAAGGTGTTGACTAAAATGAAATATTCTCTCCAGTAGTTAAACACATCTCAATTAGAGTTCTCCTTGCTCTTGTTGCAAATCTAGATATGGAATTAGAACAAGTTGATGTAAAAACAACTTTTTTACATGGAGAACTAGAAGAGGACATTTTTATGAAGCAACCAGAAGAATTTGTGCAACAAGGAGAGGAAGAACTAGTTTGCAAAGTTAAAAGATCTTTATATGGACTGAAACAATCTCCAAGACAATGGTACAAGAGATTTGATCAGTTCATGGTCACTCGTGGATATAATAGAAGTCCTTATGATTCTTGTGTTTATCATAGCAAGGTGGAGGATGGTTCCTATATCTACTTGCTCCTTTATGTGGATGACATGCTCATAGCATCTAGGGACAAATCAGAAATTCAGAAGCTAAAAACTATTCTCAGCTCATAATTTGAAATGAAAGACATGGGGGCTGCTGCAAAGATTTTAGGCATAGAAATATACAGGGATCGAAATAAGAAGTTGTTCTTATGTCAAATAGACTACATTCAGAAAATTCTAAATAGATTTGGCATGTCAACTGCTAAACCAGTGTGTACTCCTTTGACAACCAGCATTCGAATTTCTGAAGCTCATGCACCTCAATCAGAATCAAAAAAGGAATATATGACTCGGGTTCCATATGCTAGTGCAGTTGGGAGTCTTATGTATGCAATGGTATGCACAAGACCAACTTGGCACAAGCTGTCGGTGTGGTAAGCAGGTACATGGGGAGACTAGGAAAGGAGCATCGGCAAGCTGTCAATAGAGTATTCAGGTATCTTAAAGGCACAATTGACATTGGTCTCATCTATGGGAATGACACATCATGTATGTTAGCTGGTTTTTCAGATTCAGATTATGCTGCAGATCAAGATGCTAGAAGATCTATAACAGGTTATGCTTTCACAGTTGGAAGATCTCTAGTTAGCTGGAAGGCTACTCTCCAGCCTACTGTTGCATTATCCACAACAAAGGCAGAGTATATGGCTTTAACAGAAGCAACCAAGGAGGGAATCTGGCTAAAGGGGCTTATCAGTGATCTTGGTTTTCCACAAAACAAAGCCATCATATTCTATGACAGTTTGAGTGCTATATGTTTGGCTAGGGACCAAGTTCATCATGAAAGGACTAAACACATAGATGTGAGATACCACTTCATTCGAACAGAGAAAAGAATCAAAGTCCAGAAAATTGACACCAAAGAAAACCCTGCAGACATGTTCACTAAACCTGTCCCTAGAAGCAAATTCATGCATTGCTTGGATTTGCTTAATGTTGACTACTGGAAATAACAACACTGATATGGCAGTTTAATGGAATAAATCTAAACTAAAACATCAGGCAGAAGAAATACTATCAATCCAAGGTGGAGAATTGGCTTGAACCTTCTAATCAGTTAAACTAGTTAGTACTGGTTTTTCCCTCCACAGCCCGAGTCTGTTATTTTTCTATTACAGCAGCTATAACTAAATCCCTATGTCATTCTGTTATTAGCTCTCACAGCTAGGACTATATATATATATATATATATATATATATATATATATATATATATATATATATATATATATATATATATATATATATATATTGTATATGGCATAGCTTAATATAGAGAAAAAATCTACTTGTAACTAGAGAGCTAAAACATAGCTGCAATCTGTAATTCACAAGTTCATAGTGAAGTTTTTACTCCTGCTGCCCATGGGTGGATGTAGCCAATTTTGGTGAACCACCCACGTTAAATTTCTTGTGTTCTTGTGTGTGAGAGATCATACTTTACTTCTTCAATTTCTGTCTTAGTTTTTCATCTTTGCATAACACATAGCAATTGGACGAAGTACCAACAACAACTAATGCTTATCGTCAATTCTAATGCCTTCAAGAGCACTAAAGTAAAATGAAATTGGAAAAATTTTCAATATCAAAAGTAGCAAATTAAGGGACTGTTTGGTTTGTTTGATATTTCCTATTTTCATTTCCAAATTTTAAGAATAATTACAAATCTTTGGAAACAGGAAATAAAATGAAAACAATGTGACAGTTTTATAATCACTTGTATTGTAATTATTCTTAAAATTAAAAAATGAAAACAGGAAATAAGAGACAAACCATACAGGCAGTTAGTGTGTCATTCTCATTTGTTTGAGTCAATGAAGACTTACAGCCAAACCAGAAGATTCAAGCCTATAAAGGTTACAGCTTTAGGGATTGGTTGAAAACTCAGAAAGCTAAATGCTTAACTATTCATTCCAACGTAGACAAAAGAAGCCTTTTTTCTATTTTGCATAACTTTTTATTTCACAGGGTCAGTACAGTTGGGTATGATTGTATGAATATAAAACAAACTAAATAATCAGCCTTTTCTTTACAATTATATAAATAAAACTGATAGATGAATTTTCACACCCCTCTTTAACCCCATATCAGACGTACCATCAAGATGAATTTTTAGACCCAAAAACTTTCCAACAACTTTTCGTGTCTTAATAATCAGAAGAAAAAATTTGAATCTCTCAATTTTGAAACAATTTTGTTCTTTATATTGCAAAGAACTACAAGTACGATGTACATAACGAATTTCCCTTACGGTTTGTTTGGGAGGTGGGAATTGAGAGAGATGTGATGGGAAGGGTTTAAGATGGAAGGGAGGGGGAAAGTGATGAGAAAATGAGGATAGCCTTCAAAAACCCGAAAACCAAAATAAATTGGAGTTTTTTTTTTATTCCTTTATTAAAAAATATCATTCCTTCTCCATCCCTTCCTTCTCAAACTTTTACCTTCCCTTCTCAACTCTCAAACAAATCCTTAAAGCTGTCCAAAATTGATGTACAAATAACAATGGCAATAGAGGAACCGACAACTTTGGATTAACTGATATTTAGAAATACAAGTAATTTGCAGTGTAAATAACAGCTTTCTCAAAATTATCTGAAATAGATGTACAAACAAAATAATAATAAATAAAAAAGGATCCTACTTGAAACAAGTAACATACCAATGCTCGATAACGATAGTCTTAGATGCATCTATAACATTCCCACTCCCAGCAGAGAGGTCTACTTCCTGTTGATCAATCTCAGACAGAGCATTTCCAACTACTTCCTCAGGCTCTTTCTCCTTCTTCTGCTTACCCTTTGCGTTTTTGGTTTTCTTCTCAGGTAAATCAGCAACAGCCGGAGGTTCCGAGATCGCGGCGGCGGCGGCACGCTTCGCCGCTGCACGAGTGAGCCTGGCCGGCGGCAACGTAATGGGCTGAGCAGGCTCAGCCTCCTCAGCTTGCTTATCAGCCTTGCGTTTCACGGGTGGCATTTTTGGGAAATCCTTGAGGTAGAAAGGAAGGGTCTGTTTGTGTCGCTGTTTATGGGTCCGCACCTCTGCGGGGGGATATTATTTATCTGATTTCGAAAGACGCGTCTTTTGGTTTTCAGTTTTTCCCGGGCATGAGGGATTTGAACAACGGTGTAGATTAGGGCGGATGCACCGGTGCACACATATTTTCACGTGTTATTATAAGTCAAGTTTGTACCCCTTTATTTTTTTTTTAGGGTATCTTACAGAGATTAAAATTCAGCAAGTTTGTTAGGTTAGTCTTTGATTTTAGTTAGTTAGTGTTCTACACTCACTATAAATAAGTGCATCTATTGTATAATTCACTATCTTTTTCAATCAATCGACTTCAATGTTGCCTCGTGAATATCAATATGCTCTCTACCTCTTTTACTCCTTAGATATTCCTCTCACACATCCATGGATCGGCTACAGTATCCTCCGCGCGTAATCCCTCAAGCCGGGTAGGACCATAAGGCCGACAAAACTCTCTATCAAGAGTTTTAACGATGCTGCATTCTTAAGGCCATGATTCGAACTCGAGACCTCTGGTTAAGCTGGAAGATATACGTGTCATCTCATCCAAGTGCTCTTGGGTCAAGTTTGTACCTTTTAAAAAAAGGAAGAAGTGGTACCAATATGTGGTTGGTCCAAGTGGTAACGAGCTTGGGCCCATTAAGCAAGTGGTCAAGGGTTCGATCGCAGTTATCTTGTTACCTAGTCTCCATTTTTACGATGATATTCCTAGTTGTATTACAGATATTTAATCTTAAACAAACGGGCTCTATATCTAATGAAATGAAATACGTTTGCTGCAAAAAAAAAAAAAAGGAAGAAGTGAAGTGACTTTATAAATTAGGAAAATTTCTTTGAGTGATAATCTTTGGCACATTTAATTTTGTTTCTTGAATCGTATTGCAGTCCTTAATGAAGGTCAGGGACCATGAACGGTTGGCTATGGAGCGTAGTGAGGCGGGACAGGTTTTACCTACTGCGATCCTGCCCCGCTTTCTGTCGGAGTTCCCCATCCTTACCCCAAGCAAGAGTCAGTTTCCCGTGATGGGACCCTCACCCTGTCAATGAGTAACCAAACTTTAAAAATTATTTTGTTTTAATTGAAATTAACAGCTCGAAAATTGCAATTTTAAAAAATAAACAAATAAAACCTTCACACAATTAAAACAATCAACCATATACTAGAACTTAGTTTTCTTTCAGCTGTAAATTATAAAGAAACTAGTGTTTTAAAAGAACTTCGTTATGTTTCAAATAATAATGATAGCATTAAAATACCATAATAAAAGCACAATCAAATGTTCTATATATTTTTTTAAAGTATCCCTTTATACGGAATGATACCTTTCAATCAAAACAATTTCAATCCCTTACATAGATTTATGAGGGTATTATTGTAATTACATTAAACAATGAGCGTGTTCAGGTCGGGGTGGGACGTGTATTAGTATCCCCATCCCCACCCCCATCCCCAGTCAAAGCGGGTTTTCCCCGTCAAAGTCGGGGCGAGTTCGGGTGGGTACTCACGAGTTCGGGTCTCGTTGCCATTCCTAGGATCATAGATGAAAAGTGTAACACCCCAACTTGGGCCTCACATTATTACCCATTTAGAGGAAAAGGAAACTTTTATAAATTTCCGGTTACTTTTGGAAATATAAGATTTTCAAGTAATGATCCTTTTTCAAAAATGTGATATAAATTTTTCCTTATAAAATATTTTTTTTCACGCACAAATAATTATAAAACAACATAAACGTAAAAGAAGCAAAGGGACACATAAAATTATACATACATTAATCATAAGGCCTTCATGGAGACAGGCCACTTGACAGAAGTTTTACATGAGGAAAATAAAAGATACAGTGACAGAGGTAAGGTAAGGTAACAGGAAACACGGCTCAAAAGAAAGATAGCTCACAGAAGCCAGATGCAACTATCAAGATATCACTACCCCAAAAGACATGATCCTAAAGCTGGTCGAAACTAATAGTACCCATTGGGGAGACCATGGTGACCATCCCCATTCCCAGAAGGTGTGTCGGATAAAGAAGCAGATGCCCCAAATCCTTCATCGGGAGAGTCGTCATCATCATCGTCAGGGTGGTACTGCGGCTCCTCCTCCATGAGCTCCACAAGGTCCTCCTCAAAGAACTCCTCGGGATCCTCATCTATGGGTGAGGCCGGTGCTGCTATCTGCTGAGGTGGGTCCTATGGGGGATCCATGACCAACTGTCACTGGTTAGCCAGGTGCTGCAGATAGAACCATGATGGTGGCAACGAGATCTCGATAATATTTACGGTATGAGTCCTCTACTCCGGTCCTCCTACCTCTGTACCATCGACTGTACAAATCGGGCCAGTATATATGGCGGAGTAATTCCCCGGATGAAACACCCACGCGCCAGGGTTATGGACATTCTAAAAAATGAGGGCCCTCACCCTCGAGTGAGCTAGGGGCATGTCCGGATCCATCTATACTCAAAACAGGTATACGCCACATAGGGAAAGAAGACCAACAAGAAAAATACAAGGGTGAGACACCAATATATGGATTAATTACAATAACTACATGCGCGACACACATAAAAGCAACTTGTACAAATAAATATTCATATTCAACATAAGACTTTCAGAAATAAGCATAACATCCAAAAATCATCGTCGTGTTTGAAAAATGCATGACACTTCTATATTCAACAATCTATCCTAATCTCCTGAGATCCCAACTTCGTTTTAAAATAAAGTGAGTTGATCAGGCTCGATTGTCAAATAAGGCACAACGTGTTTTCCACAGCACTGTCCATTTCAAGGCTCAGTGATCAACGTGTGTGGAGTCCATAGCACACTGTCCAACACAAGGCACAGTGATCAAGCCATATGGATTTCATTGTCCATCAAGGCATAATGATATAACGTAGCATGAAATACCTTACCCTTAAAGGCATTCACACAAAACAACATGGGCACGTTGCCAAATGCATGTAAAAACATTTTATTTTCGCCACTTTTATTTGTGTTTCACTCTTTCCTTCGTCGAGGCTCAAGGCTCACGACCATTCATGAATTTTTCAACGTTTTAAAACTTTCCATTATCAACACAGGACGTTCTGTCTGAGTGTCCAATCACAAATCATAGACCGATGCACCGGTCTTAGACATTGTGGTCATAGAAAACAAATTTCACCCTTTTTTTCCACGTTTCACCACGTTTATCACAACGTATGTAGGACACACAGTCCACAACAACGTATATAGGTCACGAAGTCCCCAACAACGTGACACGAATCATAGATCTTCGTATTCTTAAACACTAGTACCCCGACGTCTAAGTTACTAGGTTCACTTTTCAACGTTATTTTTCGTTCAGTGAAACACAAATACAAAACAAAACATCCGTAACTTATCCAAGTTATCGGAATCTTTTTGTTGAGTAAAACTTTTTGGTAAATGAAAAACTTTTTCATTTGAAATTCATTTTTAAAACTTTAAGTTATAGAAAAAAAAATCTATTTCTTTTCCAAAAATCCATTTTTATTTTGGAATTTTTCTTTTTCCAAAAAGTATTGAAATTTTTGAAAAAAAACTTTTTAAAATCTTAAAATAAACTTGTTTTTCTTTATGGTTTTCCACCATAAAATGTTTTAAAAAAACCGATTTCTCTTAGGGTAAAATTATTTAAATTTTCAAATGGTTTTCCTTGATAAAAAATTTTATTTTGATTCTTATATTCTCATAAAATTTGAAAATGGTAGTTTATTTTCTCTTTTATCAAAATATTTCTTCAAATAAATACTTATTTTCAATGTTCTTCGTATGGTTTTTCTTAAGGCTTTTATCTTGATAATTAAATTGAGCTCTAACCAATTGTTAGGCTTTCCGGGCAACAACCAAACAGTCTAATAACATATTTTAGCATGCATCAACTATATTCACATCTTCATAAATAATTAACCAAACACAAATTTTAAACATATATTTCAATCAAGTAAACAACTTAAACCACCACATCAAAACTCAAACAAACACATTAAGTCAAACACAAACAACATGTAGTTATCATAAAATGTATCCCTCGGGCAGTCTCCCCTTACCTTAGTTTTGAAGGATACAAAAGATCATTGTTTTTCGCATTTGAGTAAAACGAACTTCGTTTCCTTATCACGTTTGCAAGTCTAAACAAAATCAAGCATGCAAAACAAGTTAAAAACTCATAAAATCACCCTATTTCTCCCATGCATGTTTCGGCCTTGACAAGAAAATGATGATAAAAATGTCAAATTTTCACAAGCTTTTGGATTGATGATCTTTAAGCATTAGAGACAAGATCAATGCTTATAACTTAAAAATAAAACTAAATCCATCTACTCCATGAGGAAGTAGGTTTCAACCTACACAAACATAAAGGCTAGGAATTTGATTTTCAACTTTTTGATTTCATGCATGTAACTAATTAAAATGAAGATCAAAGCAAGCATTTTTTTCTAGAAAAAATTGAAACAAGTCTTCCTCAACTCTCATGGCTAGAGTTTCGGACATGGGTGTGAAAATGGGAAAGAAAACTCATTTTTGATTTTTGCTCGAGCTTAAAATGCATGTATTAAAGGATTTTAAATCAAGCATGAGAAAATTTAACAAAAATACTAACTTGCACCACATAGGGTTTCGGCCACCCTATTAAAATGTGTCTTAGAAAATCTTTTTGTTACATGCAAGTACATAAGATGAAAGTAGAGGTGTGTATGAGTTTATAAAAATTTGTTTCCTATTAAAAGATTTTTCTATGGTTTTCTAAGAATTTTTTTAGTGAGATTTTGGACATGCAACCATGGAAATGTGCATGCATGTAGATGAAAAGAAAACTTTTGAAGAGATGAAAAGCAAGGGAGAAGAGTTTTACCCTTGATGATGGAGAGGAGATGAGCTAGTGAGCAACTTCTAGGAGCAAAAATGGTGGAAGTGAGTGGGTGAGAAAAATGAAAGAAGAAGAAGAAGTGTGGTATTTACAGAGAGTGAGAGGGAGCCATGAGTGAGGGAGAGAAATGGAGAGAAATAAAAAAAAATTGAATTAAAAGCTTGAATTAAATATAAGTAAAGGGTTTCTTGTAGAACTTAGGAAAAGCATTATTGTGTAAGTCATAATGATTTATTCTTATGACATTTCCATCATTCCTCACATCAAGTCTCTCCGATCTTCACATACTCCATTTAGTCAAATCATCTTTCTATCTGGTTCCATCGATTTCCTAACTGTAAAAATCCGATCGTATTTCCTTCGTAGATTTTCACCCGAAAAATTACTATTATATTATTTGTAAACAATTTTTTTAAAAATTTTGGGAATTGTTGTAAACGTGTTAGGGAATCTACAATTTCATTTCACGATTAGAAATTTGGTTTCCTGTATCAGTAAAATTTTACTGATAGTGAAGACGCAAACCGGGTTTCGTCTGAATCTTCAACCGAAATTCCAACTGTAGCTTCCTACGATAAAATAGATTATGAAAATAATTTTGGTTTACTAAAATAATTTCTCAAAAAAATAATAAACACATATACGCATACATATACATTGATTATACCAGCTGAGGTTGGCGTAAATGGTTAAAGGTCTCTCATCCCTTAACCAAGGTCTCGAGTTCAAGCCTTGGGTATGAAAAAAACCTCAGCTGGGAGGGATGCCACCCTTAGAGGTGTCGAACAAACTCCCGCGGAAGATTAGTCCCCGTCTCAGATTGGTGGTGGGATACTCCTCGAAATAGATCGAAAAAATACACTGATTATTGAGAAGCAGAAAAATGGGTGTTACAAAAGGTTCCATTGTTTAATTTCAATAATAATAATCTGATTCTTGAGAGTCAAGACAGAAGCAAGATTTCAAATTTCTAAACTATATTTATAGGTTTGAATAATTCTAACTCTAAATGATATAGTAGGAATTTGCATTTAGTTTAATCTTTTTGAGTTTTTGTAACTCATTTATTAGTACATATCAAATCAGAAAAATTGTAACAAAAAAAAGTATATGTAACCAAAAAGAAACAATCAAAAAAATATTATTTAGTTAATTAATGTTAGGAAATTTATTCAAAAATAATTTTTTTTGGAAAACTTTTAGAATTATCATTTACTACAATTATCTTTTTTTCTAACATTTCTATCATTGTCTTGATTTCAATTTATTATCCTTTATTACTTTTAATATTTTGTCATTTACTCTCCGTATTACAACATGTTTTCGTTGACATTAAAGTATTAGTATTAAAAAGTTTAAAAACTTTTGAATGCAATGACTCGTGAACGGTGCAAATAATGAGGAAATAATGAAGAAGCAATTAGTGTTATCGTCTAGCTGGCGGGGGACGTTTTCAAGGTATATAAAAGCTTTCACTTCCCTTATTATTGCGTTTTTAAAAGAATTTTGCTAAACGGACACACTTTTACGGACATCATACAGTTGACATCGTATGAATAGTGCTGCATAGTGCACTGTAGTGGTATTGTAGCGGTTTTTTTTAAAATTTTAATTTTTTTATAAATATTTTTTTTGATTAAGTATGTTTAAATATCTGGTGAATCGGGTACAAATATCTGGTGAATTCAGTTCATTATCTGGTGAATGTGTTTTTTTGAGAAATAATTTTTTTGATTAAGTATGTGCAAATATATGGTGAATCCGATATAAATATCTGGTGAATTCAGTTCATTATCTGGTGAATAGGTTTATTTGAGAAATAAATTTTTTTGTTAAGTATGTGCAAATATATGGTGAATCAGGTATAAATATCTGGTGAATTCAGTTCATTATCTGGTGAATGTGTTTTTTTTTTATAAATAAATTTTTTTGGTTAAGTATGTGTAAATATCTTGTGAATCGGGTACAAATATCTGGTGAATTCAGTTCATTATCTGGTGAATGAGTTTTTTTGAGAAATAATTTTTTTGATTAAGTATGTGCAAATATCTGGTGAATCAGATATAAATATCTGGTGAATTCAGTTCATTATCTGGTGAATGTGTTTTTTTTTATATAAATAAATTTTTTTGTTAAATATGTGTAAATATCTGGTGAATGAGTTTTTTTGATAAATAAATTTTTTGATTAAGTATGTGCAAATATTTGGTGAATCATGTATAAATATCTGGTGAATTCAGTTCATTATCTGGTAAATGAGTTTTTTTAGAAATAAATTTTTTATTTTTTTAAAAAAGTCAAAAAAAAATTTAAAAAAAGTGCTGCTACACTAGCGCTACAGTGCGCTACTGTAGCAATGTCGCGTAGATGTCCAAATTTCTGTGTCAAATTAGCAGGCCTCTTTTTAAAATGGTTACGCAAGGCTTTCGGATTTTTTGGTTTTCGTATAAGCAACACTCCGATTTTTCTTCTTTTTAAGATAAATAAATATTTATATTTTTATCTGAAACTTAGAAAATGATTTTGGGAAAACCAAAGTCATATTCGTATTATACTTATTTTTATAAGTATACGGTGAAATTTCGGGTTCAAAACTCAGACGGAAACCGATCTGCGTTTTTACTGACAATATAATTTTATACCGACAGAAAACCCTAATTTGACCCAAAACTGAAATTTGAAGTTTTTTTTATATTTTGTCCGTGAGGAATTCTACATTCCAAATTTCTGATCAGAAATGAAATATTATGTTTAATCGAATGAATTTTGGTAAAAGTTCAGACGGAAAACAGTCGGTGTTTTCACTGACAGTAAGATTTTAATGATCATAAAACCTCATTTTGACTGGTGAACGAAATGGTTTATGTTTAAAACATATTTCCAATGAGTTTGGTTATTTTGAAAAAATTTTGATCGAAAAACAGACAGAAACCCTAATCGGGTAATCGACGGAGTCGAGGACGGACGTGCATAGACAAAATCCGACATTCAATGGATGAAGATGAGTGATGACTCATAAGGGTGAGTCATATAGGTGTCTCACAAGTGTCATGATTGCTTTTGAGGTGAAATAACTATAATGTCCCTAAGTTGTTATTTTATCACCAAAATGTCATTATGTAAGATTACCATTTTGTTCCTCAAAATTTATGCTTGGACCCTTTTGCCCCTAGTTGGCACGACCATTCTCACTTCTATTTAAGGCCAAGGTCATCTTGTTCACCAAGCTTTCACCATTTTTAGAAAAACTCTAGTTTCCATAAGCTTACTTTGTGAAGCAACTTGGTGATTCCTTGCCCATTTTTCAATTCCAAGAGGTAATCCATGATCCTCATCATCATTTAACTATATGTTCTTCACTTATTTTCATGATTCAATGCCTTATTCACTTTTCCAATTTCAAGATCTAGAAACTTTGAAATTGTCTAGAAAATCATAGAAAAATCCTAAAAATATGAAACCAATTTCTATGCTCCTATTATCATCCCTATATTCTAGATCTATGAGCTTACATCAAACAAAAATTTCTAGCCATTTGAACCTAAGGAGGCCGAACCTTACACTTTGGTGGGGTGGGGGGGGGGGGGGGGGGGGATTTTGTTAAATTTTTCTTAACTAGTTTTACATGATTCAATCTTATAGTTTATATATGTATTGAATCCATGGTTATTAGATCAAATCAAAGTCTCTAAGCCATATTTTTTTGTCATGGCCGAATTGGATTTGTTGGAGGATTGGAATATTTTATTTCAATTCTTGTAACCTTAGTGTTGATTTAGGGTTTTAAGTGATTAGGAATCACTAATCCAAAAGCTTAGGAATTTTAGAGATTTTTAGCTCTAAAATCACACCAAGGCCGAAACCAACATGTAGGTAATTAGGTGTTCTTAAGTTGTTTAAATTGTTGATTTGTTGTTGTAATTGTTGAAGGATACATTTGTTTTGAGTACCCGAGTTTGTGGAGGAAACCGGATTTGAAATCGAGATTTCGTTGGATAGGAACTTGAATCTTCAAGAGGTAAGGGGAGCTTACCTGAGGGATTTTTCCCGATAATTATATGTGTGATTGGTGTATTATTTGTAATATTTGGTTGAGATTCATGGTGGTTGTTTAGCTTTGTGTTAAGCTGTGATTTTATCTGTTGTTAGTTATTTGCAGTTATGTATTATAGTGCTTTGATGCATGATCTGTCTGGGTTAATTACTATAATATTGTGATGAATTGTTGACATGAATTTATTGTTGATGTGGATTGGAAAGCCTGACAGTCGTCATAGCTTAATTAAATACGAGGTTAAAAGCATTTAAAAGCTTTTTATGAATTAGTAAGTTTAATTCAGTGGAAATAGTAATATATTATTACTTAATTTATTATTTGGTAAAAAATGGGAAAAAGTGAAAAATAATATTATTTTATTGATTTAACGGTGAAAGAGTGTTTTAAGAGTCATAATGAGGACGTAACCGTGAAAATATTTTAGTACTGCTAATTTTCACATAAGGAATTTCTAAATATTAGAAAATGTTGTTTTAAGAGAAAAAGTTTCAAAAATAATTTTATTACAGTGTTGGAAAAATTGTTTTATGACAAAAGTCATCTTTTGACCTAAAAACGTTTTAAAACGGCAAACGACGGACAATTCCATCAATATTTGTGAAAGTATTCTTAAAAAGGGTAATATTGAGAATTTGTCTCAAATGAGGTTCCCAAGTTCAAATTATTGATTTTTGAACGAAAATGAGTTTCTTAGCGATTTGATGAAGGAAGTTATAGTAGAAATGATTTTACGAAGATTGGACGTTATTTCGGGAAAAAGGGTTTCCAAAAGAAAATGAATTTCAATATGGTTTGACATTTTGTAAACAAGTTACACCAGAAAGGGTTTTTGTAAACGAGTTTTACTCAACGGTATATTTGTTAGTCATAATATCTCAACGATATTCATGTTATAATTGATTTGTTAGTCATGATATCCTGATGATATTCATGTTTCAGTGTATGTGTTAATTATGGTATCTTTAGGTCATTCAGGCCTTGATGTATTTGTTAGTCATTGTAACAGCCTGTTTTTTATTATGCTGTTCAATCGGTCAAAATACAATTAATTATATTTTAATCTGAGAGTTAGAAAGTGCTTTTGAATAAAATAAAATCTTACTCATAGTCTACTTTATGGTAGAAGGTTACGGTAAAATTTTGGGTTGAAAATTCGAACGAACCCCAGTCTGCGTTTTCACTGACAGTACAAGTTTACTGAGCATAAAACCTAATTTTGAATCGTGAACGAAACGGTTAGTGTTTTTGTGATGTTTTGTATGATATTGGAAATTTTCGAAAATTTGAGTTCGGAAATAAAATATAATATTTATTCCAGGTAAAATACGATCGGAAACTTGAACCGGATACGCAATAGAGCAAAAAAAGGGAGCCCAGAAGAAGTGAAGTGACTTGATGGAATGTGGTGGACATGGGTTATGACACACTCCAAAAGTGTAATCATCACACTTTTCAAATTATATCATATTATATCTAAAAACCCATTTTTCTTTCTCTTCTTCAACCAAACAAGGCATAAGCCAAAACTTGGTCATCAAGACTTGCTCCTTCCTTCTCTTTCACGTCTATCTCACCTCTTCCTCTATAAATACCCATTTCATTTTCTCTTCATCACTTTCCTACTTCTTCACTTTCTCATTTTTAAGTTTCTAACACTTAAAGTTTCCATTTTTACTTAGTTTCAAGCTTTAAGTTCTTCATACTTTTTCTTTCTAGTTTCAAGGGTAACCCTCTCATACTCTTCTATTTCAATTTTTACACTTATTTCACGAGTTTACTATATTTCTTCTTAAAATGTACTTAAAGCTCTTTTAACTTCTAAAATCTCTAGAAAATGGTAGAAAACTCCGTTTGAGTCGAAACCAATTTCTATGGACTTCTATTAATCTTTACTTTCATATTCTAAGAGCTTGTATCAAACGTATCTCTAACCTATTTTTCCAAGGATGGCCGAAACTATGTATTAGTGGCCTAGATCTTATAGATACCTCTTGATCTTAAATATAAAGTATTGGAAAGTTTAAAGATTTCTAGCCTATTTCTCCTATGGTGGCCGAACCTATGATGGTTGTGAACCTAGGATGTTTTCTTTTCATTTTCCAATATGATCATGGACTTGAGCTCCTTAATACATTTGGATGCTAGGTCTAAGAGATTGGAAAGTTGGAAATTTCTAGCCTACTTATGCTAAAGAGGCGAAACCCTAACATAAAAGGGGTGCAAGGTTTTTTTGATTTGTGAAATATAATGATTGATTCATACTCTTTAATACTCTAAGATCATTGATCTAAGAAATTGTGTTGTTTTGAAAACCCTAACCTATTTTGTAATACAAGGCCGAAACCTACCCTAAGTGGTTGGATGATTTTTAGTCCATATTTTCAAGTTATAGCAATTTATCTAAGTTACCTAGAACCTAAGTGATAAGTATCCAAAGGCTTATGTTGTGAAAAGAATCCTAACTCTAATTTGAATTAAATGGCCAAACCTAGCCTAAAGAGAACATAGATGAGTTTGTTTGATCTATTGGTTATTATGTTGATTGGTTGACGGTGGAGTTAGAACTTTGTGGTGTGACAACGAGGAGCTTCGAGTTCGGGAGTTCGGTGATAACCCAGGTGGGGGAAAGAACCAACCTATCATCAGAATGGATAAGTAGTAGATTATATAATAATTGTGTAGGGCGACCTAAACCTACTGGTAGTCGAGTAATCGACAAGACCAAAATCACATTGGAAACCTTTTTCGAAAAACCAATGGTGATTCGGGGATTGTAGGTTTATCGATATTAGGTTGATTTTATATTGTTGATGGTTGATTTGATTTTATTACTTTTATTGAATTGATTTTGTGTTATGTTGGTGTTATGTGAATATTTTCATTGATATTGTGTTATGCATGATCTGCCTGGTTTTAATTATTATGCTTAGTTGATTTTAAGCAAATATATATGTTGTCTAAGAGATAATTGTTTGTTTGGGTGTGATTATCATGGTGATTTAGAGGTGCCTAACCTAAATGAATTATTTTAAAGAGGTGTGGTGACATAGAGTATGAGTTGAGGCTTTGATGAAAGGTCAAGGCACTAGGATGTTGTTAAAATGGTGGTGAGATTCATGTGTTGTTATTGTTATTCACGATAGTGTGATGAGAACACACGAGGTTAGTGTATTCAATCATGGATACAATATGTCACGGGCCAGTTCTCTGACGGGAATGGGTAACTATTGTGATACCCTTATAGTTCTAGGGTGAGTTGTCTCGTATCCTAACGGGAATGAGGATACTTTTGTATTGTGCAGCTATTCTCTTGCGGGAATGAGGGAATAATGTCATCCTTTGAATAAGCATCATAACGGGAACGAGGGTTTGTCACATTCACTAGATGAACACCTTAACAGGAATGGGGGTGGAACACCTTAACGGGAATGGGGGTAGAACACCCTAACGGTAATGAAGGTATGCACTAGGTGGAACATCCTAACGGGAATGAGGGTGTGCCCCAATGCAAATGAGGGGTGGTGACAGGAGTGGTAGTGACCATGATAACTTAAAGATATGGTGACAGGATTAGAGATGTTACGTTAAAATAAAGTGTTAGATTACCTGAGAGTAAGGGTAGAGGATGATATATTAACTTGAGGATGATCTGTTAGTTATGTGTGATGTTTGTCTGTGACAATTACTGTATAATTTACTATGACTCTTTTCCGTTTTTTTATGATAGAACTATTTCTTATCCTTTATATATTTCTGTATGCTCTTACCTTTGATGGGATCGTGCGTGAAGACCCTGTGAATGAGCTGATCGAAGAGGAGTTGGATGGAACTCCTTATGAACCGAAAGCCGGAAGGCGAGCTGTGATCCATGGTGATTAGGGCCTAGTTAGTTATGGCAGTGCGTCTCGTGAGGCGTATTTTTAATATGTTTTCCGTTGTTTAACACTTTGTCTAAGTATATTCCTGTGAGGGATCCTACTGATATGATATCCTCAACAGTGTTTTGTAATATGCATAATATACTTATATTGTGATATGCCATTCTATATGAAGTTTTATACGTTATAAGTTAAGTTTTAATTTTTACATATTTTCACGTTAAGCATGCGATTAAGTAATTAAATAATTAGCTTTTAATCTAATGACACAATGGGGCACTGCGGGGTGTCTCATTTTGGTATCAGAGTTGTTTGGTTCTAAAACGGACTGTGGGTTATGTTTGATCAGAATCAAGGACTGCGAGGTTTAGGATGTTGTTACTGGTCGTGTCTAGTTGAATCCACATCGGATTTTGACTATGCTTAGAAGTTGGGTAGTGTGTCCGAATCTGATGTGAGAAGTTAATATTGGTGTGGCATATGGTGTTTATATACTTGTCTATGTAGTATTATTTGTCATACTAATGAGAGCGGATGATTTCTTTTAATAGAATCATGGCTCGCGGTAGAGGACGTCTAACTAACAGTGGTGACAGAACTCCAGAAAGGATTATTCGAGGCGTCAATGGTAATGCTGACAATACTGAGAATGGAGGAGGATCATCTTTGACTACAAGTGCAATGGAAACCCTAGCTACTGCTATGCTATTGCAAACCCAGAAGAATGCTGAGATGCTGCAGATGAACAAAGAGCAGCTAGAAATTAAGAATCAGAGAAGGGCGGTAGCAGCTGAAGATGCCGGATTGACTAATTTTATGAACGGAAAGCCCCCTCAATTCCGAGGAGAGTATGACCGAGAGAAGACGAAATGGTGGATACAAGAGATCGAAAAGATATTTGCGACTATGCGCTGCAATGAGGAGAAGAAAGTGTCCTATGCTGCCTTCATGCTAACTGAAGGAGCAGAATTCTGGTGGAAAGGAAAGAAAAGGCTATTGGAAGCCGAAGGCAGAAATATTACTTGGCAGCTATTTACCGACTGCTTTTTCGAGAAGTATTTTTCACATCTAGTTAGACGTGAGAAGGAAAAGGAATTCACAAACCTCAAACCAGGTAACATGTCTGTTGGTGAGTATGCATCACGTTTTGAGGCTCTGATCAAGTTCTCGGAATTCTATCAAAGGTTTCCGAGTGAAGACTGGCAGTGTAGAAGATTTGAGGAAGGACTTAGGGACGAGCTGCAGAGGGATGTAGTGTCTCTCGACATTCAGTATTTCCCGCAACTAGTCGAGAGATGCAGCACCATTGAAAGTATAGATCTGAGGATGGCCAATGAGCATAAACAATTAAGGAGTGGAGGCCCTATTCGATCGGATACTCAAAGGAGATTAGATAGTGGTTCTCGGAGGAGACGAGAACCATATACGAGACCAGTGCAGACAGCTGCACTAGAATCAGTTCCTACAGCATCAATGAGTGGAACAGGTCAATAGCAGCAGAAGGGCTTAGCTTGTTTCAGATGCGGGGGACCATATTATGTGAGAGATTTTCGAGAGATGCGTGTTTGTTACATCTATGGTGAACCAGGTCACTTGGCTCCTGATTGTAGGCAGCGGGATATGCAGCAACCTGCAGTTGCTGGCAGAGGAACTAGTGTGCCAAGAGGTGGAGCTGGAAGAGGAACTAGTGTGCCACTGGAAGAGTGTTCACCATGAGGAGAGCTGAGTCCCCTCAACCTATGAATCTTATACAAGGTATGTATTAGATATCTGGTAGACCTTGTTTGTTTATCTATGTAGCATGTTAGACAAGAAGCTTACTGGAAGGATTAGTTCTTGGGGATGAGGTGTAGTGAGCAACTGGTTATTGAAAGAAGGGATTATTAAGAAAATTCATTTTAAGTACTTGATATAATCTGGAATCGTGGAATACACTCTAAGGAACTAAGATTGTGATTGGTATATTGAGTAGGCAGTCATGGTGGTATTGATCTTGGTGCTAAATGTAAGAGTCAGATGTTGTAATCGAGTTTTCTAGTGGACCGGTATTAAGAAGAGAGAAAGGAGTAAGTTTGGATTATGCCCTTCAAGGTGATAGATTTAAATCAAAAAGTTAAAGGACAATGAACAGAAAGTAGTGGCGGATAAGTTCGAGGACAAATAGCATGTTATAAGAATCAATTCTGTCACGAAGTTACCGCTGTTGATTAAGGGAAGACAGCGATGAACAATATGAGGAATGATCTTTAGATTAAGAAGCATTGGTAAGATGTTACCCAGTTTTGAGTTAAGAAATTCCGAGGACGGAATTTTCTTTTAAGAGGGGTAATAATGTAACAGCCTAATTTTAATTATGCTGTTCAACCGGTTAAAATAAAACTAATTATATTTTAATATGAGAGTTAGAAAGTGCTTTTGAATAAAATCTTACTCATAGTATACTTTATGGTAGAAGGTTACGGTAAAATTTCGGGTTGAAAATTCGAACGAACCCCAGTCTGCGTTTTCACTGACAGTACAAGTTTACTGAGCAGAAAACCTAATTTTGAACCGTGAACGAAATGGTTAGTATTTTTGTGATGTTTTGTATGGTATTGGACATTTTCGAAAATTTGAGTTCGGAAATAAAATATAATATTTATTCCAGGTAAAATACGATCGGAAACTTGAACCGGATACACAATCATAAAAGGGAGCCCAGAAGAAGTGAAGTGACTTGATGGGATGTGATGGACATGGGTTATGACACACTCCAAAAGTGTAATCATCACACTTTTCAAATCATATCATATTATATTCTAAAAACCCATTTTTCTCTCTCTTCTTCAACCAAACAAGGCATAAGCCAAAACTTGGCCATCAAGACTTGCTCTTTCCTTCTTTTTCACGCCTATCTCACCTCTCCCTCTATAAATACCCATTTCATTTTCTCTTCATCACTTTCCTACTTCTTCACTTTCTCATTTTTAAGTTTCTAACACTTAAAGTTTCCATTTTTACTTAGTTTCAAGCTTCAAGTTCTTCATACTTTTTCTTTCTAGTTTCAAGGGTAACCCTCTCATACTCTTCTATTTCAATTTTACACTTATTTCACGAGTTTACTATATTTCTTCTTAAAATGTTCTTAAAGCTCTTTTAACTTCTAAAATCTCTAGAAAATAGTAGAAAACTCCGTTTGAGTTGAAACTAATTTCTATGGACTTCTATTAATCTCTAATTTCATATTCTAAGAGTTTGTATCAAACAAACATCTTTAACCTATTTTTCCAAGGATGACCGAAACTGTGTATTAGTGGCCTAGGAAGTTTTGTTTCAACTTTTTGAAAGATGATCATGTATTTGAGCTTCTAGATACCTCTTGATCTTAAATATAAAGTATTGGAAAGTTTAAAGATTTCTAGCCTATTTCTCATATGATGGCCGAACCTATGTTGGTTGTGAACCTAGGATGTTTTGTTTTCATTTTCCAATATGATAATGGACTTGAGCTCCTTAATACATTTGGATGCTAAGTCTAAGAGATTGGAAAGTTTAAATATTTCTAGCCTATTTATCCCATGATGACCGAACCTATGATGGTTGTGAACCTAGGATGTTTTGTTTTCATTTTCCAATATGATCATGGACTTGAGCTCCTCAATACATTTGGATGCTAAGTCTAAGAGATTGGAAAGTTTAAAGATTTTTAGCCTATTTATCCTATGATGGCTGAGCCAATGATGGTTGTGAACCTAGGATGTTTTGTTTTCATTTTCCAATATGATCATGGACTTGAGCTCCTTAATACATTTGGATTCTAAGTCTAAGAGATTGGAAAGTTTAAAGATTTCTAGCCTATTTCTCCTATGATGGCCGAACCTATGATGTTTTGTTTTCATTTTCCAATATGATCATGGACTTAAGCTCCTTAATACATTTGGATGCTAAGTCTAAGACATTGGAAAGTTTAAAGATTTCTAGCCTATTTCTCCTATGATGGCCGAACCTATGATGGTTGTGAACCTAGGATGTTTTGTTTTCATTTTCCAATATGATCATGGACTTGAGCTCCTTAATACATTTGGATGCTAAGTCTAAGAGATTGGAAAGTTGGAAATTTCTAGCCTATTTATACTAAAGAGGCTGAAACCCTAACATAAAATGGGTGAAAGGTGAGACACCCCGTTGTGCCTCATTGTATTATTAAATTAAAACCTTATTATTTATTTACTTAATCGTGCACTTATTGTTGAAAATACGTAAAAATTAAAACTTAATACTAATCATATAACTTCTGCAAATATAAAACACTCCTAAGTTATATTACATAAATGCACACATACTTATCCTTTACTTTACACAATACTGTTTATGGTATCCTCTCAGTAGGATCCCGCACAGGTACTTATTTATACAAACTGCTTATAACTAGCGGAAAATAAAAATGTCTTATATGACTCACTGGCCCTAAACTTGCTACACTATATTATTAGGATCAGTAGGTTGTTTTCCAACGTCAGCTTCATACGGAATGTCATTCAACTCCTCAACAACCTCTGTCTCGTACAGGGTTCCATCCATCTCCTCAGTAACATATTCCTCCATCTGGTCTTCTAACGTAATAAAGTAGACATACACAAAAATACAGAAATAGAGAGCTAAGAAACGGTTCTATCATCATAAGTGGAAAAGATTCATAGCATATAATACAATAATAGTCACAAACATGCATCACTCACAATCTATAATCATCCATACTTTATAACATCATCCTCTACCCTCCAACTCATGCAACTAAACCTTTATGCTGATGTGGCCACTGCTAATCCTTTCACACATCCCTCGTTAGGAATGTCAGTCAGTCATCCAAGTGACACGTTCCCAACGTCGGTGTACATTCTCATCCATGGTGAGAATGCTCATGCAAAGCAATGACACTATAGCTGCACAGTACCGTCGGTGCACACCCTGATTTTTCTCTCTCAACTCTATCAAGGGTGCTCATGCATAGCAATGACACTATAGTTGCACAACTTAACTTCTAATTTGGAACAATCCACTAGAACTTCGGACCTCGTGTATCTCAAATACACGGTTATGAACAACAATGCAACATATGATTCTCACTGACTTTTATCAATAACAACCTAGTACCTCAAGCTTTCCTCATAACCTCCACTTACATTATATACCACATCACTTCTATAAAATAATAGCGAGGCACTTCTAATTCATATTCAAAACTCTCACCAAAACAAAATACCTTCGAGCAATATATATCTTTACTTAAAATCAACTAAGCAATTTATAAAACCAGGCAGATCATGCATAACACAATAATCAATAAAATATTCAAACACGACAATAAATGTCACATGCAGTAGAATACATCAACTAGTGGATCACAAACGGTCAAAAGTAAATAATTCAGACATCCTCAAATATGAATAATTAACCTAAGGCGATAATCCTACAATTCCCAAATAGTCATTGGTATTACGGAAAAGTTTCCAATACGATTTTGGTATTGTCGATTACTCAACCACTAGTAGGGTTTAGGTCACCATACACCATTATTATAAATTATATACTACTTATCGGTTCCAACGATGGAATGGTTCTTTCTCCCACCTAAGTTACCACCGGAAACACGAAATCGACGATCCTTGATATCCCGCCACGAGTTACCAAAACCACCTTCAACCAAATCAACAAATTAACATATTAATCAGACAAATCTAAATATGACCATATGGTGCTAGGTTCGGCCAAGTCGTAAAAAGAAGGTTAGGGTTGTTTTCTTAATCCAATATTTTAGATACTAATTCCCAAAGTATTAACTAGCATAGATTAAGTGTCAATAGTTAAGATTGTAAAACAAAATCCTTTAACCAACTAGGTTAGTGTTTCGGCCTCAATGAGTAAAATAGGTTAGAAATTTTTTTTGATTACAAGCTCTTGGATTTAAGCTATACAAGTATTATAGGACTTAAATCAAGTACTAACTTTCAAAACAAACAACAAAACACCAAACCCATTTTCCTACACAGGTTCGGCTATTAATGGTTAATAGGGAAGAAAAATGACTTTGATCACATGCTTTTGGATAATGAAAATAGTAATCATATCTAGATCATAGAAATTGGTTTCACATTTTTATGATTTTTCTACAATTTTCTAGAATTATTTAAAGTTCAAGATCTAGAAATGGAAACTCATGAAATATGAAGAACAAAATGTTAAGGATGGAAGGAGATGATCATGGATGATCCTATTACCTTAAGAGGGTGAAGAAGATGAAGAAATGTTGATGATCTTGGCAAGATTTTCCTAAAGCATGAACTTGAGCTCTTGAATCAACAATGGAGTTTTTGAAGAAAAGTGAAGAAATGAAGAAGATGAAGAGAATGAAGGTGTGAATGAAGGGGCTGCGGTTTTGTTGTATATATAGTCTATATCTTAGGCCTTGTTTGGTTTATTAGATGTTGGATTAATAACTTTTGTGATTATTTAATTAATATAAGCTTAACCATAGTTAATAATTAACTTAACTAGGGTTACTTTGCTAACTATGGTTAATAAATATGTGGCTCACATTTAGTGGAGGGTGTGGCTTATTTTAGACCACATAAACTAACCATGGTTCCTTAACCATGGTTAAAATCTAACTTAACTTTGGTTAGGTTAAGCTAAAAGAGCATTTTGGTCATTTCACCTAAATTTACATTTAATGCTTCATAAATGCTTGGTGAGTCATGGTGGTGACTCACCCCATGACTCAGCTCCTCCGGTGGCCGGTTTTGTCTCTACACCTCCCTTCTCGACTCTGTCGGTTCCCCGACTAGGGTTTTACGCCCATAAAAAGCGTAATATTTTGTTTTCGACTGAAAAATTTCAAACTAACCAAAATCATTGGAAATATGATTTATATATAAACCATTTTGTTCCCGGGTCATAATTAGGTTTTCTGATCATTAAAATATTACTGTCAGTGAAAACACCGACTGTTTTCCATCCGAACTTTTACCAAAATTCGTCTGAATAAACATAATATTTTATTTCTGATCAGAAATTTGGAAAGTAGACTTCCTCATGGAAAAAATATAAAAAATTTACAAATTTCAGTTTTCGGGCCAAATTAGTGTTTTTTGTCAGTATAAAATAATACTGTCAGTTAAAAAATGCAGACCAGTTTCCGTCTGAGTTTTAAACCCAAGATTTAACCAGAGCTTTCTACCATAGCGTAAGTTCCATATATGATTTTGTTTTCTCCAAAATCATTTCCTAAGTCTCAATTAAAAATATAAATAATTATATTTTTACTGTTAAAACAACATAATTAAAAAAGGCTGTTACAAAAGGTTTTTGATTGATTTGTGAAATCTAATGATTGATTCATACTCTTTAATACTCTAAAATCATTGATCTAAGAAATTGTGTTGTTTTGAAATCCCTAGCCTATTTTGTAATACAAGGCCGAAACCTACCCTAAGTGGTTGGATGATTTTTATTCCATATTTTCAAGTTATAGCAATTTATCTAAGTTACCTAGAACCTAAGTGATAAGTATCCAAAGGCTTATGTTGAGAAAGAATCCTAACTCTAATTTGAATTAAATGACCAAACCTAGCCTAAAGAGTACATAGATGAGTTTGTTTGATTTATTGGTTATTATGTTGATTGGTTGAAGGTGGAGTTAGTACTTTGTGGTGTGACAACGAGGAGCTTCGAGTTCGGGAGTTCAGTGATAACCCAGGTGGGAGAAGAACCAACCTATCGTTAGAATGGATAAGTAGCAGATTATATAATAATTGTGTAGGGCGACCTAAACCCTACTAGTAGTCGAGTAACCGACAAGACCAAAATCACATTGGAAACCTTTTCCGAAAAACTAATGGTGATTCGGGGATTGTAGGTTTATCGATCTTAGGTTATTTTATATTATCGATGGTTGATTTGATTTTATTACCTTTATTGAATTGATTTTGTGTTATGTTGGTGATATTGGAATATTTTGATTGATATTGTGTTATGCATGATCTGCTTGGTTTTTATTATTATGCTTAGTGGATTTTAAGCAAAGATATATATGTTGTCTAAGAGATAATTGTTTTTTTGGGTGTGATTATCATGGTGATTTAGAGGTGCCTAACCTAAATGAATTATTTTAAAGAGGTGTGGTGACATAGAGTATGAGTTGAGGCTTTGATGAAAGGTTAAGGAACTAGGATGTTGTTAAAATGGGTTGGTGAGATTCATGTGTTAGTATTGTTATTCATGATAGTGTGCTAGGAACACACGAGGTCAGCATATTCAATCATGGATACAGTATGTCACGGGTCAGTTCTCTGACGGGAATGAGTAACTACTGTGATACCTTATAGTTCTGGGGTGAGTTGTCCCGTATCCTAACGGGAATGAGGATACTTTTGTATTGTGCAGCTATTCTCTAGCGGGAATGAAGGAATAGTGTCATCCTTTGAATAAGCATCCTAACGGGAACGAGGGTGTGTCACATTCACTAGATGAACACCTTAACGGGAATGGGGGTTGAACACCTTAACGGGAATGGGGGTGAAACACCCAAACGGGAATGGAGGTGTGCACTAGGTGGAACATCCTAACGGGAATGAGGGTGTGCCCCGATGCAAATGAAGGATGGTGACAGGAGTGGTAGTGGCCACGATAACGTAAAGACATGGTGACAGGATTAGAGAGGTTACATTAAAATAAATTGTTAGATTGCCTGAGAGTAAGGGTGGAGGATGATATATTAACTTGAGGATGATCTGTTAGTTATGTGTGTTGTTTGTCTGTGACAATTACTGTATAATTTACTATGACTCTTTTCCGCTTTTTGATGATAGAACTGTTTCTTATCCTCTGTATATTTCTGTATGTTTTATTTTATCTTTGATGGGATCATGCGTGAAGACCCTGTGAATGAGCTAATCGAAGAGGAGTTGGATGGAACTCCCTATGAACCTAAAGCCGGAGGGCAAGATGTGATCCATGGTGATTAGGGCCTATTTAGTTATGGCTAGTGCGTCTCGTGAGGCGTATTTTTAATACGTTTTCCGCTGTTTAACACTTTGTCTAAGTATATGCCTGTGAGGGATCCTACTGATAGGATATCCTCAACAGTGTTTTGTAATATGCATAATATACTTATATTGTGATATGCCATTCTATATGAAGTTGTATACTTTATAAGTTAAGTTTTAATTTTTATGTTTTTTCACGTTAAGGGTACGATTAAGTAATTAAATAATGAGGTTTTAATCTAATGACCCAAAGGGGCACTGCGGGGTGTCTCAGTCCTGATATCTTGAAGACATTCATGTTACAGTGTATTTTAGTATCTCTATGTTATTCATGTTTCTTAATTGTTAGTCATGGTATTATGGTTATATTCATGGTTCAGAGTTGACCATTGTGCCTTAATGGTCAATGTGCCATTTAGAGTTGACCATTGTGCCTTAATGGACGATGTGCCATTTGATTTGTTGACCATCGTGCCGGGATGTTTGGGCGATGTGCCATTTGTCTTGTTGACTATCGTGCCGGGATGTTTGGGCGATGTGCCATTTGTCTTGTTGACCATTGTACCGGGAGTTCTGATAATGTGCCATTATGTGGTTGACCATTGTACTAAAAGTTTGGATAATGTGTCATTCCAGAGCCTGATCAGCTCATTTATTTGTTGAGTGGATCTCCGGGAGATTAGGTTTAAAGATTGGATGATTATCTATGAAATGTCATTAATCTTTTGTGAATGATATTGACTGTTCCAATGTAGAACCCATTGGTAAATTACTCGTGATTTCTGAGAAATTTTTGTTATGACTATATATATCTAAATGCTGTTTTGGTGTGTCACACATGTAGCTATCGTGCTTATATCCATATATTGGTATCTCACCCTTACAACATATCAGGTTTTACTCGTTTTTGCCGTTGTACCTTGGTACTGGCAGTAGATGGTGCGGAGGAAGTCTTAACTTCAATCGGGGATACTAATCTTGATCCTTGAAGAGGTCGGTAATAGTGGTGAGAACTATAGGGTTCTTCCATTTGGTGTTTCATAGAGTGACCAGCTTGGGAGTATTGGTTGGGTTGTATATTTAAAAAGGTAGTTAAATGTAGTGTTGTAAGTTAACTTTTGGTATAATTTTATCTTTTTGAAAATGGAAACTCTTTGAGAAAATTGTATACGTCGTGAAGGTTCTTGTTGTGAATGTGAGTATTTCCTCGTGTGAGGAGATGTACAATATGATTTTACTATCTCATGTATGTATCTTGGTTTTACAGAGTGTTCTTGCAGAACAAAAGTTTTTACACCCGAGTTTTCTGACCTAAAGTAAGTTAATTTTTCCGGAAGCAACCAGCAAATAACTTTTTAATTTATTTCCGCACGGATTACAAAGTAATGCCCACGGGGGGTGTTATAGTACTCACCCTAATTAGTTCTTGGGACTGAGTGAGTCCTTGAAGTATTCCCGCGGCTTAGATCCTTTGACCCACTATGGGACTAATCTCCGAGTCGGCCGCGCGGTCAGTATAGCCTGACCAAGGGTTGTTACATACCCAAGGATCGAACTCGGGCAGAGCCCGAACGATTCGTCCTTAAGTAGCAGTGTGTTAACCACTTGCACTCAACCACTTGGTTCAAGACTTTTGAATTTGAACTGAGAACAAGTTTTTAGATACATTTGTTAACACGTCCTATTAGAACTTTGTTTAAGGAACTAAGAAAGGAAATTTTATATGGGAAATGATGTAGTTAACATTTCGAAAAGTGTAACACTTAGTATTTCCAATACAAATTTTCCTTTTGTCAGGTCCTTAACAAATGCCCTTAGGACACTCGTTAGCAAAATCATTAAATAAATTATTTTTTAGTTACTTTGTAAATGTGTGTGAATTGATAATATTTTTGTTGTTCTAACCACCCAAAATAATATTATTGTTCTAGAAGATTCTATTAAATCTTTGGGATATTCACATTATTATAACTATTATGGTGAAATATTTCTTAAGGACAGTATCTCAGACAATAAATTACTATTATTGTGTTTTCTATTATTTCTCAATTTCTCAATTTAATTTATTTATTTTTTATCGGGGGATATGGTAACTTTTTAGGATTTCATTATTAAATATGTACTTGTTGATTTCACGTTTTGTGGTTTAAAAATTTGTGGGGAATTATATACCAGAAACTGTGAAAATTTTATTTTGTATGAACCGTCGATCACAAAGTGTAACAGATATTAACTTAATAATTATTATTGTATTACAATTACAATATAGATAGTGACTCTTAAGTGTAAATAGTAAGTACATAGTGTCTACTACACAATTCTAGTATAAAAAATATAATTTAAAAATAAAACATGTATGAAGAATAAATAAAAAAAAGCATAATATTTGAAAATAGGCATTAAAGTTTTATTATAAGTTTTTTTTTTCAAAACAAAATTATAAATTAACATTAACCATTTCTTCTCTCATTATCTTGGTATCGTACTTCTCTGAACATTTAATAGTAAATATATATTTTTAAAACAATAATTGCATTTTAAGCTAATTATTCATTTCTCGGTGTAGTTTATTTAAACATTAATGCTAAATACTCCCTCTGGACTCAATTATAAGAAAAACTAACTAACTTTATACTTATTAAGGAAGTTAGTTAATTTAGTTTAATTGTCTAGTTTTATTTAAAAAAATAAGTTTCAATTACTAAACTATCCTTACTTATAATAATACATCTCAGGAGTATGCAATGCTCTCGGAAAAGTCAAAGGAGAATTAACCAAGGGTCTTTTTCGAACACTGGCATTAAATAGAGTTGGATTGGTTGGATTCTGCTTATATTTGAGTCCACAAAATATAGTTTTTTATTTGCTTATAATTGAGTCAAAAGGGAGTACATCCTAATTATCTTCTTAATGATTTGAATTTCTAGAATATATCTATCATATTATTAGTTTTCTTCAATATTAAAAATCTATTTGATTTAGTTGTTTTATTTTCCCGTGCAAATCTATTTGGTTTATTTCTAATCTTCTTCCATGCAAATTTACCATTTTTAGAAAATATAGAGAATTATCTATCATATTATTCTTCTTTTCTCTTGAAAATCTACTTGATTTATTTTTCTCTTTACATGGTGTAAGTTAAGAATTTTTAAAAAATATATTTATTGATCATATTGTTTTTTTCTTCTCTCATAAAAATTTGTTTGATTTATTTCTCATCTTTTCACTAGAAAGTTAACCATCTTTATAAAATTATTTTGTCTATATTGTTATTTTCTCTTGTCTCTTGAAAATCTATTTGATTTATTTCTCCTCTTCGCCCTTGCAAGTTAACCATTTTTAAAAATATATTTATCTATCATATTATATTTCTCCTCTTTGCCCATTCAATCTTAAATTGCTTTAAATTGTTGATTTTTAACTTCTAAATTGCACTTTTCATTTGAATTGCAGTCTTAAATTGCTTGAAATTATTGATACCATAACAGTTTTCATTAAAGATACATTTATATGAGTTTCTCTGTATGTGTGTGCATTTTAAATGGCTCAGGTTTAAATTACAGAGTATAAATGAGTTCCAGATTTAAATTGCTTTAAATTGTTGATACCATATCGGTTTTATTAAAGATACATTTATTCTTGTTTTGAAATTTCTTTAAATTCAAAATTGATTAAATCTCATCAATACAAATACAAATTTCCATTTCAAATTTGAGTTATGTGACACCCTTCGACCCCGTACATTAATATAAAACATTTACTTAAAAGAGGTAATATAAAAACATGCATTTGTTTGATAAAAATAAAACTTGATAGAAAGATACCACATTGTAACACTTAACGCGGAAAGAACATAGTTTTAAAACAATTAAACATAAACAATGCATAGCATAAACATAACCCAACCCCGATGTCACATACAAAGCTGGTATAACCGTTCCGAGATAAAATCCTAGAAATGCAACTAAAACAAATAAACGAAACCGACAACTATAACTAAGCATCCCAACTAGAGTCGCGGATTCTCAGGGTCACTCCTACATTGGCTGCTCACCGTCCTCTGCATAAGAGATACACGCAACAACAGAAACAGGAAAAACAGGGAGTAAGAAATCATGTAAACACATCGGCATGGAAAGTAGGTAAGCAAGATGAACATACATCATAGCATGACATAGAAATACAACATAACATCAATATTAGATAACATAACAACATATCATCTCAATCAACATATGCTATGCGGTACAACACTACTCCGCTACTCCGTTATGCATGTGGATCCAACTATCTCAGGAAGTCAACTTCGGAGTTACATATCCACATTGGCCATAAAAGCACCAACACCGACAAATCACCAAACCATAGGTGAACCCCTTGGATAGACGATGTATCATAACTGGATACGCCACCTCGGGGGCGCATGGTTCACCAAACCTTGGGTGAACCACCCGAGACTTAGGCCAGATCATCATAACTTGGACGACATCCCCTATGTTTAACATCCCCCACTAATCAACTTCAACGTATGAATGCATGAGCAAACGACATACAAAGCAACCACCTCCTTTGCTCGGGCCGATAAGTACCCAAGACTTATAACCATCATCAACAACATCAACATCAATGCCTTGGCCATAAAGCACCAAGGTTCAACTCATCAACGCCTCGACCAAAAAGCATCGAGGGCACTTTGGCCAAAAAAAACCAAAGTGTATCAACGTGCGGTAACCCAATGGTACCGACTTAACCAACTTATTATTCTTCGTTATCTTAACTAATCCTTTAATTAAGTTATCTAACTCTTCTTCATTCGATTGATGTATTATTGCATTATTGGGGACAACTAGGGTGAAACACCCCTTTATTCCTTTATTCTCAGATTCTGACCAGCAAGGGGAGCACGGGCGTACTCACCCCAGCACGGTCGTGCTACCACTTAAGTGGAGCACGGTCGTGCTGCCACTTAAGTGGAGCACGGTCGTGCTCACTGTCCCGTACGGCCGTGCTCAATGCACGACCTGCCTTCCAGAATGCAACTGGGAGCACGGGCGTGCTCCCTATTCAACACGACCGTTCTCCTGGGCCAACCGTACTATTCTGGGTAGATTTATACGTATTCTTAGAGTCAAAACTCCCTAACACTCTTAAATCAGATCCTAGGGTCCTTTGACTAATCCAGTTGGCATAAAACCTCACCTCTCACTAACAGTTCATGTCTTATGAAGCATTGAGGAATTAACCCCTTAAATCCTATGTTAACTAAGAGTCCTATTTAAAACTGATTAGGGTCTTATTAACGTGTTCATCATAACAACAACACAGCCTCATCCAATCAACATTCAGTTAGTCAATGTATAGCAACAACAACATAACGATCAAAATCAGATCATGAACATATTCAACTATTATACATCATTGACGAACAACATGATAATCATAAACATTGAGCATACCATCAACCAATTCGTAATTATGACAATTAACTCATACAACCAGGCATATTATAGCATCAACAATAGTTTAGGCATAGTCATACTAAACGTAGAAATATCAATATTAATTAATAATAACATATAACGAATAGGCATTCATAGCAATTAACAAAAATAACGGGGTGATGGGGACCCCTCATCTTACGCTACCCCCTTGCCTAATGTATACACTATCTTTCTCCCCATACCTGGAATGAAGGTTTCCACTTGCTAAACACCAACGACAACCCGGTCACGTTCCTTTAAGCGGCTCAACAACCTCCAAGCCTTGGCCAAACCAAAAATGGTAACCAATTAGTTCCCAAATCAAGAACAAGAAAAGGGAAACTAAAACGGAACAAACTTTACCTTTTACTAGGATGAACAACACCAACTAAACCTTTCCAAAGAGTCTCCAAACACCAACAAGGTAAGGGTTTAGGAGAAAATAGGGAAGAAATTCGTAGTAGGGTGGCTGCTAGGTTAGAAATAGGGCTCCAAAGTGAACCCTCGATTTCGGTACCAGCTATATAAAGGCTGCACCAGAGCACTGTCGTGCTCCTCAGTAAGCATGGTCGTACTGGACTTAGCGTCAGCGAGACATGGTCTGCATAGTGAACACGGGCGTGCTCACTATTGATCGCGAGTGTGCTCAACTTAAACTTGGCAACGCGCGCCTGACTTTAAGCACGGGCGTGCTGGCTAATGAACACGGGCGTGCTCATGTACCAGAAAGGGACTTTTAAGCCAAAAATCCCATTAAGCCCTTAGCCAACAATTCTAAATTAACACATAAAGCTTAAACAATCAAACAAGCATATATAAAATCACTTAACAATCAAATTATCATTTTTAAAGCCTTTTAAGCCAAAACTTAGCTTTTTCCACTTAAATAATTTTCTAAAATTATAATTAACTTATTTTAAACATTTAATTTCATAAAATAACTTTTTATAATATTACGGAATTTCTTACGTAAAAATTAGCAGTACAAAAATAATTTCACGGTTTCGCCTTCACTGTGAATCATAGTTCACTCTTACAACGATAAATCATTAAAATAATGATATTTTCCAAAAACACTTATTTTTCCAAATAAAATTTCCATTAATATTATATTCTAATATTTTACCGTTAAAACATTGAATATAATTTATAAAGCTTCTTAAAGTTTTTATCCAATTAATTTAATTGGGCACTGACTACCGTCAGCCTTCTCAAACCACAACCAACAATAATATCACAGAGATATTCTCAGGCAAATCATGCATCACAACAGTATAATATAATTGCAGATAAACAATTCAAATGCAATTAAACCAACATAGATAAAAATACCAGAACTTAAACAACTTAAGTAAATACCAACCAACATATAATTACAGACAATCACAGGATAGCATATAGCCATCGAATATATCCCTCAGGTAATCCCTTCTTACCTCTTGAAGTTACAGAAATCTTTTTGCGTATCGTCGGTTTTAATTTCGGCACGCGTCAAGAACTTCAACTCGTGTCAAGAAACTTGGACAAACCAAAACAAAACTAGTATCAAAATACAACAAAACAACACAAAATCAAACAACAAAACATCCTATTTCTCTTGACTAAGGTTCGGCCATCATGAGTCAAAAAGGCTAGACATGTCAAAATTTTGCAAACTTATGGATTAAAGATCCTAAGTATATGAAACACATGATCAACGATCAATTTACAACAAATGAAACAAAATCCTCTAACTCCACAAAGATTGAGGTTTCGGCCATGACATGAAAATTAGGCTAGAGAATTTATTTTGATAGAACACTTTGGATCTATCATATACATGATATGGAAGTATGAAATCCAAGTTCACTTGTTAAAGAAAATAAACAAAATCTCCTCCACCCAAAAACAAGGTTTCGGCCTCTTTAGGAAGAGTGAGGAGGAAATTTTTGTTTGATTCAAACTCTTGGATCTATACTATAGGCATGAATACAAGATCATAGAAATTGGTTTCACATTTAGAGGATTTTTCTATGATTTTCTATGAATTATCAAACTTCTAGATCAAGGAATTGAAAAAATTGAATAAGGCATTGAATCATTAAAATATAGGAAGAACATAGTGTTTAATGATGATGATGATCAAGGATTACCTCTTGGAAATGGAAAAAGTGTAAGGAATCACCATATTGTTTCACAAAGTAAGCTTATGGAAACTTAGAGTTTTTGTAAAAATGGTGAAAGCTTCATGATGAAGATGATGAAGGCCTTAAATAGAAGTGAGAATGGGCTCATTTGGAGGGGTTTAGTCGTGCCAACTAGGGGCAAAAAGGTCCAAGCATGAATTTTGAGGGACAAAATGGTAATCTTACATAATGGCATTTTGGTGATAAAATAACAACTTAGGGACATTATAGTAATTTCACCTCAAAAGCAATCATGACACTTGTGAGTCACCTATATGACTCACCCTTATGAGTCATCACTTGTCTTCATCCATTGAATGTCGGCTTTTGTCTCTGCACGTCCGTTCTCGGCTCCGTCGATTACCCGATTAGGGTTTCTGTCTGATTTTCGATCGAAAATTCTCAAAATAGCCAAACTCGTTGGAAACATGATTTAAACATAAACCATTCATTCACGAGTCAAAATTAGGCTTTCTGACCATTAAAATCTTACTGTCGGTGAAAACACCGACTGTTTTTTGTCCGAACTTTTACCAAAATTCATCAGAATAAACATAATTTTTCATTTCTGATCAGAAATTTGGAAAGTAGAATTCCTCACGGACAAAATATAAAAAATTCTACAAATTCTTTAATTTTATACCGGCAGAAAACCCTAATTTGACCCGAAACTGAAATTTATAGTTTTTTTTATTTTGTCCGTGATGAATTATACTTTCTAAATTTCTGACCAAAAATGAAAATTTATGTTTAATCGGACGAATTTTGGTAAAAGTTCGGTCGGAAAACAGTTGGTATTTTCACTGACAGTAAGATTTCAATGATCAGAAAACCTAATTTTGATTCGTGAACGAAATGGATTATGTTTAAAACATATTTCCAACGAGTTTGGTTATTTTGAGAATTTTCGATCGAAAATCAGACAGAAACCCTAATCGGGTAATCGACGGAGCCGAGAACGAACGTACAGAGACAAAATCCGACATTCAATGGATGGAGACAAGTGGTGACTCGCAAGGGGTAAGTCATATAGGTGACTCACCTTAGTAATGATGACATTTTAGGGGATTTTTCCATAATGTCCTTAAGGTTGGTTTTTAACTACAAAAATGCCATTGTACAAGATTACAATTTTGTCCCTCAAAATTCATGCTTGGACCTTTTCCCCCCTAGTTGACACGACCAAACCCCTCCAAATGAGCCCATTCTCACTTCTATTTAAGGCCTTCATCATCTTCTTCATGAGAGCTTTCCTCCATTTTTACTTAAAATCTCTTAAGTTCCACAAGCTTGATTTGTGAAGCAACTTAGTGATCCCTTGCACTTTTTCCAATTCCAAGAGGTAATCCTTGATCCTCATCATCATTAAACACTATGTTCTTCATATATTTTCATGATTCAATGCCTAATTCATTTTATCAATTCTTAGATCTAGAAGTTTGATAATTCATAGAAAATCATAGAAAAATCATAAAAATGTGAAACCAATTTCTATGTTCCTATTACCAACTCTACTATCATAATCCAAGAGTTTGTTGCAAACAAAGTTTTCCTCCCCATTTTTCTCTTCAAGGCCGAAACCTTGCTTGTTGGGTGGAGGATATTTTGTTTGTTTTCCTTAGTATATGAACTTGTATTTCATCTTTTCATATCATGTATAGGTTGGATCCAAAGTGTTGTATCAAAATAAAATCCCTAGCCTATTTTCCATGTGAAGGCTGTATCCATGTTCTTGAGGACTTGGATGATTTTGTTTTGGTATTCAACTTATGACCATTGCTCTTAATTCTATACTACTCTAAGGTCATGGATCTAAGAGTATGTGAAAATTTGAGATTCCTAGCTAATTTTGATAATCATGGCCGAAACCCTAACTATGTTGGTTAGGTGAATTTGATTCAAAATCCTTGTCAAATAATCATGGTTTATGTCTTAAGTACTCATGGATCATTAATCCAAAGACTTAAGCATTTCTAGAAATTTTTTGTCATCAAACCCTATTGAGGCCGTGACCTAACCTCAGAGTTTAGGTGATTGTATTTGGTTGATTTTGATTGGTTGAGTTGTGGTTTGTTGAAGGATAAAGACGTGTGCCTTGTACGTGTGTCACCATTTCCAGATTCGTGTAAAAGTTTTAATCGAAAGCTTGAATCTTCAATAGGTAAGAGGAGATTGCCCGAGGGATTTTTCCGGTGGATACATGCTATTTGTTTGGTCTGTATATTTATCTGTGGTTGTTGTGTTTTTGCTTAACTGGTTATAAGTTGTGTTATTTATATCTATGTGTATTTATCTGCGGTTAAGTGTTTACTTGCAGTTAAATATTATAATGTTGTGATGCATGATCTGCCTGGGAATATTATTATGATGTTGTCATTGATTGTTGTTTGAGAAGCCTGACAGTGGTCAATGCCCAATCAATTAACCAGATAAAAGCTGTAAGAAGCTTTAAAAATTATATTCAATGTTTAATGGAGAAATATTGGAATATAATATTGATGGAAAATTTTGTTTGGAAAAATTAAGAAATGTTGAGAAATATTATTATTTTAATAATTTATTCGTGTAAAAACAATTTATGAGTCATAGTGAGGACGTAACCGTGAAAATATTTTTGCACTGCTAGTTTATACGTAGGAAATTTCTAAATATTAGAAAATGTTATTTTAAGGAAATAAGTTTCAAAAATAATTTTATTATACTGTCGGAAAAATTATTTTACTAGAAAAGTTATAATTGGACTTAAAACATTTTTAAAATGTCAAACGTCGGACAATTCCGATAATATTTACGGTAGGATTACTAAAAACGGTAATATTAGTTAAAATAGAGAATTTGTATCAAAGCAATATTTTCAAGTTCAAAATATTGATTTTATGAAAGGAAATGAATTTCAAGTGATTTTGATGATTTTGTAAAATGAATTTCCAACGTAAACGTATTTTTCATAAAATAGTTTTATACACCAGGTTATTTCTGACAACTTGGATAAGTTTCGAAAGTTTTGTTTTGATTTTGTGTTTCACCGAACGAAAACAGTGTTAACGTAAACCTATCCGAGATGTCGTGATACTGGCATTCTAAATTACAAGCACGAAGATCTTTGATTCGTGTTATGTTGTTACACGTTGTGATGAACGTTGCTAATAGAGAATGTTTTTTTTTCTTTCATCACCTCTAACCTAAGACTGATTGCAAGGTCTAAGGTTTTGTGATTGAGCATTCGGACTTCGTGTCCTGTGTTAGTGTTGAGAAATATATCACGTTAAAAATTACGAATAGTTGGAAGCCATCTTGAGCTTCGACAAAAGGAGAATAAACACAAAGTAAAATAACAAGAACAAAATGTTTTATATGCATGCATTGGCAGACGTGTCAGGTCCTATGTCTGGTACCTTAATGATAGGGTATTCGAGCTACGTTGTTATGTCCTATGTTTGATACCTTAATGATAGGGTATTCGGGCTACGTTGTTAGGTATGATGCCTTAATGATAGGGTATTCATGCTACGTCCTACGTCTAATACCTTAATGATAGGATATTCGGGCTACGTTGTTATGTATGGTGCCAAATGGTATTCCATGCCACGTTGTGAGGATATCCTGGCAATTGAGCGTGATCAACTCATTTATTTGGTGTTGGGGTCTCCGGAGATTAGGTATTAAATTAGAGCCTGAATATTGAAATGTTCATGCATTTTTTCAAAAGACTGTGATCGGGTATGAAACCCAGTGATAGACTACTTGTTTACTTATGGAAGTGCATATGTGTATATGTTTCTGTTGTGTTGTGCACGTAGTTGTCGAGTTAAATCCATATGTTGGTTTCTCACTCTTGCATGTTTTATTGTTGATTTCTCTACTTGTGCATATATTTATATCCGAGTCCAGATGAGCCACTCAAGGGACTTGATGACTACAAGAAGAAGTTCCCGTAGTTCGGAGCATGCCAACTTTTACTTAATACTATTATGTCTGTATTATAGGTGTGACAAGCTTAGGTTTTGTTTATGGTAAGTTGTTGTTTTTTTTTCAATAAGGGGACCTATACTTATATAGTCCTAGGTGTGGAAAGATATGATGCAATATAGTGGTATGATGTTATATATATATCTATCCATATACGGTTATATTTACGTTATTGATGTGGTTGTCGAAAAGTAAAAGAATAGATAAAAGGAAAAAAATTTATCACCATTTTGAGAAAGGATTACAAATTAAGAAAATATTATTTTCCGAAAGCAACTAGTAAATTATTTTATTATTTATTTCCCCACGTGTTACAAAGTAATGCCCAAGGGGGGAGGGGGGGGGGGGGGTGTTACAGTTAACCAGTTGCGGAAAATAAATGTTGATGTCACCGGCAAGTGTACCGGGTCGTCGCAAGTAATAAAAGAAACACGGTAAGTAATTACCGAGGTCGAACTCAGGGATTGGGCTACCAATTCGACTAATTCGCGAGAAGCTCGATACGTTTGGTCAAGTAACAGAAAGTGGTTGAGAATGGAGAGAAAATAGGATCAAAATTCAATTAACAAATCTAATAAAGTAATTAACTAAAAATCTGAAATTAAAATGTCCAAGGTCTCAAATCCACCTACCCAATCATGTATAGTACCCAAGTGATGATGAATTCCTCCCTAAGTTCAATTACAATGTCAACCGGGACCCCCAATTTCTCCTATATCCACTGTCGTGCTCAATAGGACGTATTCGACGATTGGATTAATTACTTACTAGGTCTCATAATCCTAATCTCGAATTCTATTAATTCTTGTTCCCTATAAGGTTGCACTAATCTCCTAAATCCCCTGTCGTGCTCATTATTCAATTAGTGATTCCAATCCAAGTTCTAAAACGCGAATCGCCGATCAGCCTCAACACGTTTAACTAGTCAATCACGCAACACATATGATCAACACAATCAAATCAGAATTGGAAAACATAAATTGAGACAAGGGAGAAAGACATACATCACATCGAATCTACACCGCCATGGGTGGCTTCATTGTTCCTCGAGGCAGGGGATTAGTTCCTCATGCTCATAGACAAACAATCGGACATAATCTCCATAATAAAATAAAAATCAGAAAAAGGGAGACGCAGCTCCAGAAGAAAACAAGGATTCGTAACTAAATCTGATCTAAAACATTGGAAAAACTAGGATTCGGATCTAATGAGAGAGCTCCTCAATTCTGATCTGAAACAGCCTATAAATAGGGATTCTGGTTCTCGGCCGCTCGCGGGGCGAACAAGCTTTCGTGAGGTGAATCATTAGTTTTGGCGCGCTTTCAATTTGGATTTTCGCGAGGCGAGAGTGTGTTAGCGGGGCGAGTCTTCAAACCTTAATCTGTCACAGCCGTGACCTTCATCACGGCTAGGCCGTGATGGTCTCTGTCTTCCAGGGTCTTCAGTAGCTCGCGAGGCGAGAATATTTTCGCGGGGCGAGACAGAATTGATGACGTTGCTGCTTAGCTGATCTTCAGACTCGCGAGGCGAGCATCCACTCGTGGGGCGAGCATCTCCAGAATGGCAATTTCCATTATTTCTTGACTTTCCTTGACTCCCGGAGCTTCACTTCTAACCTGAAACAATAAAAAGACACAAAAAGCGTAATTCTATTCAAAATAGACTAAAAACTACTAAAAATGCCTAGAACGAGTCAAAGTCTACTTAGGAATAAAACAAGGCCAAATTTGGGCGAAAACGAGATTGAACTCGAATAATTTGTACAAAAACCACAGTCCATCTAGTTATAAAACTAGATAAGCCAAAGGCTTATCAAAACACCCCAAACTTAAACCTTGCTTGTCCCCAAGCAAGCTGAAACTCAAAAAGGACTCAAGACTTGGCAAGCCTAAAGGAATCAATCGATTTCACACAAATTTCATGCAATCAAAATAGTTTTTCTCCAATGATTTCCCCCCTACATCAATGTAATCCCCACATTCATTTACTTTAAACAATTGAGAACTTATCATTCATGCAAGCTTTACTCTAAGTTGAGGATCAAAGTTACACATACAAAGGAAGATCACCTATTTCAAACAATTGCCTTCCTCACAAGGGCATTTAGTATTTCACTCATTCGCTCAATTTTTGTCTGGCTATCAACTTTTCACTCAATTTCACATTTTAAGAGCACTTCCCATGAATTTGATTTTCATCTCAAAAATAGTTCCCACGAAAACATGCATGCAACATCAATAGGTCTTTTAAAGGTTGTAGTGGGGCCTGACTAAGGGTAGGATATTCAAGGATGCTAGGCTTAAGTCCCTAGGAACTAAAAGAGCATGAGCATTTGACACATATTCCTCTCAAATTCCTTTTTCCATTTTTTCATTTTGCCTCGGGTGACTACCGCCCCTTCCTTGCTAATCTTTTGTTTTGTCCCCTTTCCTTTTGGCAAATTTTTTTTTTTTTCTTTTCTTTTTGCCTTGGGTTTCAACCTTTATTTTTTTCTTTTTCTCAACCCAGAATTACATATCAACCTTGTAGCCACCCCAAACTTAGTTTCTCAACCATTCTCTTGCTACGCTTTCATGCTCTCCTAATCCTAAGATTGGGTTAACATGGTTTTTTCAGATTTTTGGCTTATAATATAGGGTCATCAAGAAACAATAGGCTAATTAGGCTCAATGTGGCTAACTAGGGAACATGCATTCGGGATGGTTCTTTTTAGGCCAAGTAGCTAATTCAAAGAAAATTGCCTAAATCATTTGAAGCAACACATAAACATGCAAACCATGAAGAGATTCAAGCAAATCCGGGAAAGTGCAACTTAAAAGTGATTCACACAATCAAAAACAAAGTTGGAGGCTCAAATCCTCACCTGGACATTTTGCAAATTGTTTGACCGAGATACAATTCCTAGTGTGTGCACCCCCTCACCCCAAACTTATCATAAATCAAGTAATCACAATAAAATTCTCAAAGTTCAATTTTCAATTTTTCACATGGGGATCAATTTTCTATTTTCAGAACCTAGGGGGAAATCATTAATGGTCAAAATAATTCATGCAATCAATCTATGCTCAATTTAATTAAAATCCAACAAGCTTGCCGACACGACATTCATACACAAACTCTTGATCTTCTCAAATTATTCAAGAGTGACAAACAAAAAAAACAAAGCAAAAACAAAACAAAAGTGAGGAGAGGAGAGGGTGCTCCCTGATCAAGTTTCCATGGTTGCCTCCTCACCCAATTGGTCTCACGGGCTCCCTTCTGTTGCATAGCATCCTGGAAGAACTCCTGCAAATTAAAACCTTAAGTGTAGATTCGCGTGGCGAGAGACCACTCGCGAGGCGAAACTGGAAAATTGTTATTCACACTTTCCAGAATAGCGAGGCGAGTAGTATATCGCGAGGCGAATCTGGAATTCCAACAGATGATGATGCCCAGAATAGTGAGGCGAAAGAATACCTCGCGACGCGAGACAGAAACGTGAGCAAGCCTCTGAGATTCAGGGCTTCTGTCTTGCGCGGCCACTGCGGATTCGCGTGGCGAATCTTTTTTTTTTATTTAATATATATAAAAATGACAGAAACTAAAAACAAAGGATACCTAGCTTGGGTTGCCTCCCAAGTAGCGCTTGTTTAACGTCCCGAGCTTGACTTATTAAGAAGCATCCACCTGGATCCCATAGCCTGTGGTACAAGGGCCAAGAGACGCTCATCATCTCCAATCCTCCACCAGGATCCCATGGTTTGTGAAGTGGCCCTTGCAGGAGCAATATGACTCTATTCATGATCCCACCTGGCCTGTGTGTGAAAACTCCATTGACCTCTATAATTATTAACTCACTTCCTCTCGGGCCAAATGGTGTTTTCTCGAGGAAGTGTGCCAGACAAGTGGAAGGGTCTAACTTACCAATGTCCACACATGCATGTAAGCCAACATAGTTATCCAATGCAGTAATTTCAGGTTGCTTGGCAAGCATGGTGAAATCCTCTACCACTTTATCTGCATTTTGATCTCTACCCCTTGCTCCGGTGCCTTGTCACTTGTCAACTCCTCTTCCTCAAGTTGCTCTTCCTCAACATGTGGTGGTTCTTCCTCAACTTCCTGAGAACTAGTTGCATCCAAATCAGATCCCAACACCCTACCGCTTCTAGTTGTTATGGCTTCGCATAGGTTCTTAGGGTTGTTCTCAGTATCACCTGGGAGAGTGTCTGGGAGAGGCTCATTTAGTTGCTTTGCAAGCTGGGCAATCTGCATCTCTAGATTCCGAAGTGCCAACCCTGTATGAGTTGCCAACTTGTCAATGGATGTGCTTGTATCGATTGCAAACTTTTCCATTGCCGCATTCATCTTCTCCAGAGCCAACTCCCAAGGTTGTGGTTGCCAATTCTGTTGAGGTTGTGGTTGCCAGGCTAGACCATCTCCATCATTACTCCCAACGAAATCCGGATGGTCTCTACTCATATAACCCCAATACTGATTCTGACTCTGATTGTTGTCCTGGGGCACGCTGTCATAGAAATTATGGCATGAGTCCACATATTCTTGAGAGAAGTAGAACGGACAACTCCAAGTGTCATGGTCTCCATTACAATATTCGCAACCCGGAAGCATTCCCTCGTGTACCTCGCATACAAAACAAGTCAAGACCAAGTGGAATCAAAGAAGTAGAGAGAGATAATAATAAAAATAAAAATAAAAATAAAAATAAAAGTAACTTAACCAAATAATCAAACTTCCTAAAATTAGGAAAATTGGTTGTGCCAATCCCCGGCAACGGCGCCAAAAACTTGTTGATGTCACCGGCAAGTGTACCGGGTCGTCGCAAGTAATAAAAGAAACACGGTAAGTAATTACCGAGGTCGAACTCAGGGATTGGGCTACCAATTCGACTAATTCGCGAGAAGCTCGATACGTTTGGTCAAGTAACAGAAAGTGGTTGAGAATGGAGAGAAAATAGGATCAAAATTCAATTAACAAATCTAATAAAGTAATTAACTAAAAATCTGAAATTAAAATGTCCAAGGTCTCAAATCCACCTACCCAATCATGTATAGTACCCAAGTGATGATGAATTCCTCCCTAAGTTCAATTACAATGTCAACCGGGACCCCCAATTTCTCCTATATCCACTGTCGTGCTCAATAGGACGTATTCGACGATTGGATTAATTACTTACTAGGTCTCATAATCCTAATCTCGAATTCTATTAATTCTTGTTCCCTATAAGGTTGCACTAATCTCCTAAATCCACTGTCGTGCTCATTATTCAATTAGTGATTCCAATCCAAGTTCTAAAACGCGAATCGCCGATCAGCCTCAACACGTTTAACTAGTCAATCACGCAACACATATGATCAACACAATCAAATCAGAATTGGAAAACATAAATTGAGACAAGGGAGAAAGACATACATCACATCGAATCTACACCGCCATGGGTGGCTTCATTGTTCCCTCAGACGAGGGGATTAGTTCCTCATGCTCATAGACAAACAATCGGACATAATCTCCATAATAAAATAAAAATCAGAAAAAGGGAGACGCAGCTCCAGAAGAAAACAAGGATTCGTAACTAAATCTGATCTAAAACATTGGAAAAACTAGGATTCGGATCTAATGAGAGAGCTCCTCAATTCTGATCTGAAACAGCCTATAAATAGGGATTCTGGTTCTCGGCCGCTCGCGGGGCGAACAAGCTTTCGCGAGGTGAATCATTAGTTTTGGCGCGCTTTCAATTTGGATTTTCGCGAGGCGAGAGTGTGTTAGCGGGGCATGTCTTCAAACCTTAATCTGTCACAGCCGTGACCTTCATCACGGCTAGGCCGTGATGGTCTCTGTCTTCCAGGGTCTTCAGTAGCTCGCGAGGCGAGAATATTTTCGCGGGGCGAGACAGAATTGATGACGTTGCTGCTTAGCTGATCTTCAGACTCGCGAGGCGAGCATCCACTCGCGGGGCGAGCATCTCCAGAATGGTAATTTCCATTATTTCTTGACTTTCCTTGACTCCCGGAGCTTCACTTCTAACCTGAAACAATAAAAAGACACAAAAAGCGTAATTCTATTCAAAATAGACTAAAAACTACTAAAAATGCCTAGAACGAGTCAAAGTCTACTTAGGAACAAAACAAGGCCAAATTTGGGCGAAAACGAGATTGAACTCGAATAATTTGCAGAAAAACCACAGTCCATCTAGTTATAAAACTAGATAAGCCAAAGGCTTATCAATAAATCAAAAGAATGTTTGCTGGTTGCTTTCGAAAAGTAATATTTTCTTAACATTTATTCCTCGAAAACCACGATGATAAAATTTTTTCCTTTACAACATCATAACAACAACGTAATCAAGACCACACTTAAATATATATAAGTCATACAACCATACTGCCTTGGATCGTCTTCACTCCTCAATCTTTTTAAGCAAAGTTCATTATTGGATAGCAACACACTACATTAAATAAAACCTAAGCTGGTCAAAACTAACCGACACTATAATAATAGGAGGTAGCATCAGCATGCTCCAAACTATGTAGCCTTCTTCTTGTATGTGTCATATCTCTTGAGCGGCTGATCTGAACTCTTGGATTTGAACGCAACAAAGAGACCACAAATAAAACATGCAAGAGTGAGAAACCAATATATGGATTTAACTCGACGACCACATGCGCTACACTACACAAAACATATTCATATATACATGTTGATAACAATATAAGCATTCACAGTAAAGCATATAGTTTATCAATGGGTTTCACACCCCAAACATCATCGTTTGAAAATTATGCATGAACACTTCAATATTCATCGACTAACATTTCACTTAATCTCCGGAGACCCCAACGTCGTGTAAATGAGTTGATCAAGCTCGATTGGCAAATGATACGTTGAGACATGCATGACTAACAATACGTCGAGACATGAATACCATTAATATACCATGATTAACAATACGTCGAGACATGAATATCATTAAGATATCATGATTAACAATGCGTCGAGACATGAATATCATTAAGATAACATGATTAACTCGGTAGGCATGTCTGCCGAATATGCATGTAAAACATTTTGTTCTCGTTATTTTTCTTTGTGTTCAATCTTTCCTTTGCCGAAGCTTAAAGCTTGCGACCAACATAGTTTTAACATTTTAAAACTTCCATTAATAACACAGGACTTCAAAGTCCTAGTGCTCAATCACGAAACCCCTAGACCGATGCACCAGTCTTAGGTTCGTGGTAATAGAAACACCATTTATCTTTTACCGTCGTTTATTACGTCGTGAAGTAGACACACCGTCTACTGAACACCAAGTCTATAACGTCATAAGAACGCTAGTACACCAATGTCTCGGTTACTAAGTTCAACACCACTTTCAACACTGTTGTATTATTCTTGATTTCGGAAATTCTTTTCAAATGGGAAATTCTTCAATAAAACCTTTAAATAATAAACTTAGTTTTCACAAAGATGAGTCACTTGAGGTTTAAACTTACTTAAATACGTACTGCCATTTCAAAACACTTGCCGTCGATACTTTTCCAAATTGGCGTCAATTATCATTTTTAAAGCCTTTTAAGCCAAAACTTAGTTTTTTCCACTTAAATAATTTTCTAAAATTATAAATAACTTATTTTCAACATTTAATTTCATAAAATAACTTTTTATAATATTACGGAATTTCTTACGTAAAAAGTAGCAATGCAAAAATAATTTCACAGTTTCGCCTTCACCGTGACTCATAGTTCACTCTTACAATGATAAATCATTAAAATAATGATATTTTCCAAAAACACTTGTTTTTCCAAATAAAATTTCCACTAATATTATATTCCAATATTTTACCGTTAAAACATTGATTATAATTTATAAAGCTTCTTAAAGTTATTATCCAATTAATTTAATTGGGCACTGACCACTGTCAGGTTTCTCAAACCACAACCAACAATAATATCACAGATATTCCTAGGCAGATCATGCATCACAACAGTATAATATAATTGCAGATAAACAATTCAAATGCAATTAAACCAACATAGATAAAAATACCATATCTTAAACAACTTAAGTAAATACGAACCAACATATAATTACAGACAATCACAGGATAGCATATAGCCATTGAATATATCCCTCAGGTAATCCCCTCATACCTCTTGAAGTTACAAAAATCTTTTTGCATATCGTTGGTTTTGATTTCGGCACGCGTCAAGAACTTCGGCTCGTGTCAAGAAACTTGGACAAACCAAAACAAAACTAGTATCAAAACACAACAAAACAACATAAAACCAAACAACAAAACATCCTATTTCTCATGACTAAGGTTCGGTCATCATGAGTCAAAAAGGCTAGACATGTCAAAATTTTGCAAGCTTATGGATTACAGATCCTAAGTATATGAAACACATGATCAATGATCACTATACAACAAATGAAACAAAATCCTCTAACTCCACAAAGATTGAGGTTTCGGCCATGACATGAAAATTAGGCTAGATAATTTATTTTGATACAACACTTTGGATCTATCATATACATGATATGGAAGGATGAAATCCAAGTTCACTTGTTAAAGAAAATAAACAAAATCTCCTCCACCCAAAAACAAGGTTTTGGCCTCTTTAGGAAGAGTGAGGAGGAAATTTTTGTTTGATTCAAACTCTTGGATCTATACTATAGGCATGAATACAAGATCATAGAAATTGGTTTCACATTTAGAGGATTTTTCTATGATTTTCTATGAATTATCAAACTTCTAGATCAAGGAATTGAAAAAATTGAATAAGGCATTGAATCATGAAAATATATGAAGAACATAGTGTTTAATGATGATGAGGATCAAGGATTACCTCTTGGAAATGGAAAAACACAAAGTAAGCTTATGGAAACTTAGAATTTTTGCAAAAATGGTGAAAGCTTCATGATGAAGATGATGAAGGCCTTAAATAGAAGTGTGAATGGTCTCATTTGGGGGGGTTTGGTCGTGCCAACTAGGGGCAAAAAGGTCCAAGCATGAATTTTGAGGGACAAAATGGTAATCTTACATAATGGCATTTTGGTGATAAAATAACAACTTAGGGACATTATAGTAATTTCAACTCAAAAGCAATCATGACACTTGTGAGTCACCTATATGACTCACCCTTATGAGTCATCACTTGTCTTCATCCATTGAATGTCGGCTTTTGTCTCTGCACGTCCGTTCTCGGCTCCGTCGATTACCCGATTAGGGTTTCTGTCTGATTTTCGTTCGAAAATTCTCAAAATAGCCAAAGTCATTGGAAACATTATTTAAACATAAACCATTTCATTCACGAGTCAAAATTAGGTTTCCTGATCATTAAAATCTTACTGTCGGTGAAAACACCGACTGTTTTTCGTCTGAACTTTTACCAAAATTCATCCGATTAAACATAATTTTTCATTTTTGATGAGAAATTTGGAAAGTAGAATTCCTCACGGACAAAATATAAAAAATTCTACAAATTTTAGTTTCGGGTCAAATTAGGGTTTTCTGTCGGTATAAAATTATACTGTAAGCAAAAACGCAGACCGGTTCCCGTCTGAATTTTAAACCCAAAATTTCACCGTATACTTATAAAATTAAGTAAAATATGAATATCACCTTGGTTTTTCCAAATCATTTTCTAAATCTCGGATAAAAATATAAACGTATTTATAAAATTTTCGATATTAGAAAGTAGCGAAAAGTCGGGGTGTTACACATCTTAACGTCTCAATCTTCTCAAAAGAATACAGAAGGCACATAGCCAGTCGACATAGGTAATATAAAAATAAAGAGGTGAGATTTCCATTTATCTTATTCATAAGACAGACATGCAGTGGTACGACTCACAAGTATATAATACAATAGTCATATATTCTTTTTATCTCCCTTTTTAATTCTGCAACTCAAAACTCCAAGAATAAAAGTTATCAAACTCGACGGTAAGCTTATCAAGCATACCGGACACGGTTTGTCCATCAAAGGACAAGAATAGAGAGAAACTGATTGAAACCGTATAGTCCCATTCCTACACCACCTCAACGAATATCCGATTCTAATATCGGAGCTAATTTGACATTTTGGAAGGAAATGGTCCGTATAGGTTTCACATCTGCCCACCTTAGGCACCTCTGTGGCTTTCGTGTTACGCACACAAGGCTTAAATCATAACGTACGTACAATCATAATCACATGTGATCTTAAACTATCTGCAACACATCAGGCTCTTTATGAAACCTTTACAACCGAAACTCGGCTTCCTGGGCACAACGGCCTCACCGAACATAGTATCAACTATGTATCTGGGCAAAATTGTAGGGATACATCCGATTAGTCCATCCATTAGATATCCTCATGATTCCACCAGAATCCGCTTGCTATCAATCTCTGACGGACGATATTCTCGATTACAAATCATCGGCCCTTCACTGATCTACAGTTCTCAAACAGACTCGTCATGTTTGTGTAAAGATGTTTTAAAGCACTTGTTTACAAGTCCTAACACATTATAAAATTGGATCGACAATCCAATCATTTATTTCTTTACACTTTTCTAATAGAGCCTTTCTCTTGGCTTCCAAGAAATCAAATAAATATTAGTCCATTAAATCTTATGGAGGTATGAATAATGAATTATCCACACTTTACAACAGATGGACTTACTTAACCATAAGTCATAAATCATTAAGTTCATATTTTCACTAAGTCAATCATGACTCAGGTTTTTCCATTTACTTGAAATACTAGTCTTAAAGACTAAAATTCTCTTTTGTCTTAAAACTAAAACCTTTGGTTAAAACCAAACCATTTTGAAATCGGATTCCATTAAAGTACGTAAGTACTAAATTCCTCAAAACAGTTTCTTGAAAACATCGAAACTCTTAAAATATTGTTTTACCGTTTTTTACTGTATTTCGACTTAAGTTCCATATTTTCACAAATATAATTCGTTTTCTCAAATCCTTCACTTTCCTAAGTTATCATACTTATGTTAAAGTATTAAAATACTAATTTCAAACTCTACATCATTGTTTTCTCAAAAATCTTTAAAAACGTTTGACGACGGTTTCGTCGCTTTTTACTGGTTTTAGGTCCACAAGCCATACTTTTGAAAATATAGTTCTTCACCTCAAATCTATTACTCACCTAGGTTATAATACTCATAATAAGATGTTCGAAACACTGATTTTAAAATTTCATTTCCATGTATACAAAATTCCTAAAAATTTGACCGAACGTCGTTAAGTTTGTAAAACGCGTAAAATCTTTTTTCAACAATTTTACACTCTAATAGTCCAAAAATCATTTTGGAGTTTAAGAACAGTTAGATAGGTATGAAAAACAGTCTCTCACTGTCCACTTAAATATATTTTCAAAAATTACAATTTAACCCCTAAACTTTCATTAATTGCAAAAAGTTCCTTATTCACTTTAAACCTTGTAACTTTTTATTTATAACTTCAAATCACACCAAACCAGCTTCTATAGAAATATTTTTAAGTTACCATCAATTTTATAGAAATTACATTTCTGCCCCCAAATATTTTACAATAATTGTAAAAAGGTCCTTGTTTACTAAAAAGCTTATAAGTTTTTATGTATTTAATTCAATTTGTTGTTTTGGCTTCAACGACTCAATCAAGAGAGGGGCGGGGGGGGGGGGGGGGGGGGGGGGGGTGAATGGGGTTTTTTTAAAAATATTTCCCTCTTAAAAACTTTTCAAATCAGAGTTGCGGATTTGTGGCCTCAGGATCTTTTACAGGATCAATGAAGGGTTTATATAAAATCTTGAATTGGAAGATGATGAAGATAAGAAAGATTAATTCAGAATAGATTCAGGTTCAATAACTCAGGTTTCAATTGAGTTTATACAGATCAAGAACAGAAATTATATTGAACTTTAAAAATCAAAATCACAGGTTCTTGATCATGAACAGAAAGTAAGGAGTTTGAGTTTAGGGATACCACACAACCAGATTTATCCTGGTTTAGTCACCACCACTGTGACCTACATCCAGTCCCCACTCCACCTATGGGATTTCACACACTAACACACAAGCTTTGCCAGGTAGCTTGAAAAACCTTTACACCACAGAGCACTCATTCACCTCGATATACCACACTCTTGTGAAGGGCCTCAATGTTCAACCTTAGGGATACCTCACCCTAATCACTTAGAGAGACTCCCTCTCTCTTTACAATCGAAATGTAAAACAAAATTTGATTCCTAACTCTCTATAGTCAGATAAACAAATTGAAGCACTTATGAGTATTGAAACACTCTATTCACAGTAAGCTCAAGAAAGATGATGAATGATTTTCACAATTGATTTCTCAAAATGATTTCGTAAAGCTGTGATATGTTATGATATGTGTTGTTCTTCTGAAAGTGTTCCTTTGATCCCTCTTTATATAGAAAACAAGTTATAGTCGTTGGGATCAATCAAAACAGATTTAGATATGATTAACAGAATCTGTTTTCTTGATTCTCGTTCTTGAAATAAGATTCTGATAGTTCTTATAGAATTCGTATCCATCTTGAAAACAACCGCGTCCATCTAGCCATTAAGATTTTACATTCAGACGGGCTAGTAGACGAGCTCCATATGCCACGTCAGTAGACGGAAGTACTAAAACACAAAGTAATTGGACGAGCTCCAATTAGTAGACGAGCTCCATATGCCATGTCATTGGACGGAGCTTCTTATTTAAGGATTTAGCAGGTCCAAAGACTTTTATGGACGAACACTTCTGTCACTACAGTGGACGAGCACTTCTATCACTTCAGTGGATGGGTGCTACTGTCACTTTAGTGGACAAGCGCTTGTATCACTTTAGTTGACTAGCGCTTCTGTCACTTTAGTGGACTAGCGCTTCTGTCACTTTAGTGTTGGACGGGCGCTTCTATTACTTTAGTGTTGGACGAGCGCTTTTGTCACTTGTGTTGGATGAGCGCTTTGGACGAGCACTTCTTATTTCCAAAAATCATTTTCATTAACGAAAACTTATTCCTTTTAATGCAGGTTATGAAAATTGATTTTCTTCATGCATCTTTTTAATTGAGCTTATTTGTGAATAAGAGATTTCATCTCTTACAAATCATCTAAGACTTAAATCTAATTTCTCCTTTAAGCTCTTGTCTTGATGATCCTTTGATCTTTGTCTTTGCTCTTTGGTTCCTTCAAGTTCTTACTTTAATATTCTCCTTTGATTGCTCACTGAACTTGTTGATCACTGCTTGATACCTGTCTTTGTAATTTGACACTAAAACACTTGCATACACATGAAGTTGTATTTGTCATATATCAAAATCTCTAAATCATTGAGTCTAACAATTAACACCAAACCAATTTCTATGGTCTTATCTTATCATTCACTTCAATTGTGTGACATATTTTCATATTTATAGTTCAGTTCCGCAATTTTCCAGAAATTCCATAAAAGTCCCTAAAGACTCAAAAATTCATATCTCTTAACTTACATATTCAAATCAATCCAAACCAATTTCTATACTCGTATATACTCATTCAATCCTTATAAAAATTATTCAAACAAATTAACTCAACGTGAAACCCCATTAATCAGTTATGGCTGAATGGCCTAAAATAATTATATTAAGTATTTTTCTTAACTAATCAAGCAAACAACAATCATGGTTCCAATCCAACTTAAGGTCATTGGAACCAAAACAACCATATGAAATATCATACCACAACCAAGCATCAAATCAAATCCTCCAAGAGGATCAAACAACCATAAACAATAATACATAATCCTAACACTTTGGATTTGAAAACCAACATACAATTATTTTAAACCACAAACATATCTACATTAAGGTAGGATATTAGTAATCTCCCCCCTTACCCCTTGTAGATCACTTGAAACTCTAGTAGAAGGATGTTGTTAACCTAAATCACAAGGTTTTGAACTCACAAAACCTAGCCATGAACAACTAACAAGAAATCAAGTTAAAAATTGAAGAAAATCATCCTAGCTCACATGAACATAGTTTTGGCCAAGTCAAGACGAAATAGATAGGGATCTATAAATTTTTCAAGCTCTTGGACAACGAAAATAGAAGTCATATGGAGATCATAGAAATTGGTTTCAAGTCAAATATATTTTTCTACAACTTTCTAGAGATTTTTGAAGAAAGCTTCATGAAGATGGAAAATCATGATTCATGATTTAAACAACTAAAATGATTGAAGGAGAAGTCATGATTGATCATGGAGAGAAAGATTATACCTCTTGTTGATGAATAAGTGATGAATATGATCAAGTTCTTCACAAAAATCACTAAGTGTTCTTGAGAGAAAATGAGAGAAAAGTGAGGAAGATGAAGATTTTGAGATGTTTCGGTAATTTGGGCACATCTCCCAATCTACGTATCCTTTTTTGATGATATTTAGCTCGTTGGAAAGAAGAGAGGAAGAGGAACAACTTTCATATAAAAAGTTTTCCGAGTTTCGGAACAGAAAAGGGTCCGAATTTCGGTATAGTTTTGGTGAGTCAATGGAGCTTTTCTTTGTGTTCTTGATGAAGAAGAAGAAAATGTCTACGTGTTACTAATGAGGAAGATGGGCAGTGCACATATGACTGAAATGAGGTGTGATTTGGTCCAAAATTTGTTACTTAGGGACAAAAGAGTAAAATCATTAAAGGACAAGCTTGTAATTCCTTTAAAGACTAAGGGCATTTTGGACATTTCACACCCAAAGTAATCATTAAAATTGAATGGTCATGGTTCAAGGAGGTGTGACTGAGTTTTGAACCACATAAAGGATGAAGAAGCAAATTTGAACTTGTCTTGCCTTAACTATGGTTAACTTTTAACTAAGGTAGGTTAGGTTAAGGTTAAGGGCATTTTGGTCTTTTCACATAAACGACATGATTACTTGCATTTAATATTTCATAAATGCTTGGTGAGTCATGGTGGTGACTCACTCCATGGCTCAGCTCCTCCCGCGTCCGGTTCTATCTCTGCACATCCATTCTTGATTCCGTCGATTTCCCGATTTGGGTTTTACGCCCGAATAAGCATAACAACTTATTTATTTTGAAAATTTTCAAAATAACCCATATCTTTGGAAATGAAATATAAAGTCTAACCATTTCGTTCACGAATCAAAATTAGGTTTTCTGATTAATAAAATCTTACTGTCAGTTAAAATGCAGACCGGGTTTCGTCTGAATTTTAAACCTAAATTTTTACCGTAACTTTCTACCATAATGTAGAGTAAAATTATGATTTTTTTTATCCAAAATCATTTTCTAGATCTCATATAAAATATAAAGAATTAAAAATTCTACCGATAATGAAAAACAGTAAAAACGGGGTGTTACAATACTATCCCTCTAAAAAGAATTTCGTCCCCAAAATTTACTTATCCAAGGAAAACAAATACGAATATCGTTTATTCTATTCCGTGCTCCAAATATAAAACATACTCATTTCTCGAAACATGAAGTGAATTATTTCCGAGATTAGACTATCGCTCTAACTTATACTATATTCGCTAAACCTCCTGATAAAACAAATCCGGCAAACCCCTTTTTAAACTCTCAAGACTCGAAGCACACCCGAATGATTCGAATTTCAATAGAATGAAATACACGAACTTCCTATAGATTTAAAAATTTGATTGATACCAAACTTTGACTTCTATTTCCGATGGCGATTATAACACACCAACGGTAAATAAGAACTAAGAATTCGAACAAGAAATTTTTGGAGAGAGAAAATAATTCTCTAAAATTTACTCTCACAAGAAAGAATAAAGTAGAATGAATAGAAAAAAAAAGAATATTCTCATATGTGAAAAATTTCTTTAATAGATTCCTGAATGTAAAGTGCCCGACCGGTACAGATTTACAAACATGACTCCAATAAAACTATTCTTCCCACAAGAACTCCCTTCAAAGGAAAAATCTTTGAAGGAAATGATTCTCTTTCTTTCCAAGAGTCTAAGAATCACGTCAAACTTACTCTTGGTTTTTAAGAAAACCACAGTAAAAGAATTTACGAGTTTTCTTACTTGAAGTAACTCCAACTCATTTGTCACAACCGCAGAATGAATCGGCAAAATTTTCATCTGCTAGAAAATTTATAACTCTTTACCCACACAGACTAACCAAATATGATCTGCAAAAGATCACACCCTTTCTCAATTGTACTCATTTACGGAAAAAGAAAATGGTTAAATTTACGAGACTCAATCCTTAACAATGAAGGAGCATTCAAACAATTGTCTCCAACAAGAATAAATTATTAAGGAACAGTAAAGATAATTGCATTACAAAATAACGAAGGAATGCAATTTTGATTGTACGCATAAAACTTAGACAATAGAAGATACGACTATGAAAATAAACCAATTCAGAAACATGTTGATGACAAACATAGTCAATACATAGATAAATACCCAGAGTATTTTACACATTCATAGAAAATCAAAATGATTTTCCACTGAATTAACAGTACAGTCAAAAGTCTACTTTCTACGACACACTTCACTTAACGCTATTCGTTCAATTGTGATGCTTCAGTCCTAACTTATTACGAAAGTGTCACCCATTACAACTAACCACTGTTTTACGTTTTACACCTTTGCGGATCCCCCCTTTAACATATTATCCCAAAATCAAGTTCTTGCCTTAAGCTTCCCCTCAATCTCTAGAGGTATGCCCTGGCTTCCCACACTTGAAACAGATAATGCCCTTGATGACACAGTCACGAGTTGCATGTCCTTTACCGCATTTCATACACATATGTGGAGACATTATAGATGGGCCAGCCTCTCCAGTGCCTCCTTCGCACAACTTTGACCTCCATCGTAGCTGTGCCCGCGTTGGTTTCGCAAACGGCTTTTTCTGTAACCCCTTATCATCTCTGAACCTCAAAGGTCGACAACTCCCCTTTATGTTTTTACCCTTCTTCGGATCTCGAGAAACTCGACACCCATCCATTAAGATTGGAAATTGTAGTAGTTTCAATGACACGATAGTCTTCCTCATTTCAACTTTCAGATTTCCCTCTAACTTCCTACAAGTTCGTCCTTCATCGGCATCCTTCAAATACAACTCTTTAAACTTAATCAATTCTTCCAACTCAGCCGCATATGCAGTGATTGTCATGTCCTCTTGTCCGCGCTGCAGGAATTCAATCTCATCTACACGATTCACTTCAGTGGAAGCATATCTCTCCAGAAATCTACTCTGAAACACCATCCAGGTGATCTCTTCCTGTTTTTTCACTAACAGCTGGCAAGTTTCTCTCCACCAAAATCCAGCATCTCCTACCAACAGAAATGTTGCACAAGCCACCTTTCGGCTATCAGGGTATTCCTTAATTCTAAAGATCCTGTCTATTTCCTTAATCTAAAGCCCAGCTTTCTCCAGGTTGAGCTTACCATCAAATTGAGGTAAGTTACTAAAGGAATGGACAATAAAATATTCCATTATCATAATTAAGGTGAGTTCGAAAATCATTTATATAATACCCAACTCGACTCATAAACAGAAATCATAGAAATGAACAGACTCAACATAAAGATATGGAGATGTAGCTCCTAAAATACAAGATACTTGGAGTCGCAGCTCCATAGACAGTTACATTAACTCCCAAACATACCCAACTGGAAAAACTAAAACAGAAAAGACAATCCTTTCTCATACATCGTGAGAAGGATAAACCCAACCGACGAGATCTAGTGGAAACTCTATTTGAGTCCACTATCGATGTCATCACAAAAGACAATACTAGAGTCACTACAATAGTAACTCTAGGACTAAGCCATTTCCTCTTCCAAGAGGAAAAACATGGTCTACAAACCCATCAACAGTCTGGAAGACTTCCACTATGAATTCCCATATATCATCTGCATGCTCGAACCTCAATCTCTACGATACGTCAGTCAAGGAACATCTTAACGTCTCAATCTTCTCAAAAGAATACAGAAGGAACATAGCCAGCCGACATAGGTAATATAAAAATAAAGAGGTGAGATTTCCATTTGTCTTACACATAAGGCAGACATGCAGTGGTACGACTCACAAGTATATAAGACAACAGTCATATATTCTTTTTATCTCCCTTTTTAATTCTGCAACTCAAAACTCCAAGAATATAAGATATCAAACTCGACGGTAAGCTTATCAAGCATACCGGACACGGTTTGTCCATCAAAGGACAGGAATAGAGAGAAACCGAATAGTCCCATTCCTACACAGCCTCAAGGAATATCCGATTCTAATATCGGAGCTAATTTGACATTTTGGAAGGAAATGGTCCGTATAGGTTTCATATCCGCCCACCTTGGGCACCTTGTGGCACTCGTGTTACGCACACAAGGCTTAAATCATAACGTACGTACAATCATCATCACATGTGATCTTAAGCTCTCTGTAACACATCAGTCTCTTTATGAAACCTCTACAACTGAAACTCGGCTTCCTGGGCACAACCGCCTCACCGAACATAGTATCAATTATGTATCTGGGTAAAATAGTTGGAATACGTCCAATTGGTCTATCCATCGGAGAACCTCGTGAATCCACCAAAATCCACTTGCTGTCAATCTCTGACGGACGATATTCTGGGTTACAAATCAAGGGCCCTTCACTGATCCACAGTTCTTAAACAGACTTGTCATGTTTGTGTAAAGATGTTTTAAAGTACTTTCTTACAAGTCTTAACACATTATAAAATTGGATCGACAATCCAATAATTTATTTCTTTACACTTTTCTAATAGAGCCTTTCTCTTGGCTTCCAAGAAATCAAATAACTCTTAGTCCATTAAATCTTATGGAGGTATGGATAATGAATTATCCACACTTTACAACATATGGTCTTGATTCACCATAAGTCATAAATCATTAAGTTCATATTTTCACTAAGTCATTCATGACTTAGGTTTTTCCATTTACTTGAAATACTAGTCTTAAAAGACTAAAATTCTCTTTTGTCTTAAAACTAAAACCTTTGGTTAAAACCAAACCATTTTGAAATCGGATTCCATTAAAGCACATAAGTACTAAATTCCTCAAAACAGTTTCTTGAAATACATTGTGACATGATCCAAAAAAAGGATCATGTAAATTTTCGGATCTATCCTTGAGTGACAACAAAAATTATAGAAGAATATGAAATACAAAATTGGATAAGATGAGAAATGGGAGGTAGGCGCCACAAATCCAAGTGGATTTGATAAGCCAAGGTGAGGTTCACCACAAGAATCTTGGATTCTTGATAAGAACAAGGGTGGTTCAATGAAGAACCCAATAGAGAACATTCTCACAATTGGTAAAAACCAAATTGAACATCAAAGTTTTCTTTTTTTTCTTTTTTTTATATATTCATGTTCTAGATGCATACATATAGGAAAATGGGGTGCATAGAATATGCTTACAAAATTGTCATCTTAATGTGACTAATTCCCCATAAACAATTATTAATCCACTAAGTGACTAATTAAAACAACTAATGAAAACTAAGTGGATAATAAAAGTGGTTCATGACTAAAAAGGAGTTTCCTAGGCATGCAAGTCAAAGGTTTCCCTCCCAATTAACATGTGCACCATCCACACAAGCATAATTAACATGTGCACCATCCACACAAGCATAATTAACATGTGCACCGTCCAAAATTTATTACACTTTTATTGAATTAAAATAAACTAGAAAATACTACTTTACTTGCTTCAATTAAAGTTGTCACCATTTTCATAATGATATAAGCCGAATCTGGTCAAGAGGCTTGAAATACGATTTGTAGATAATTTCCTCAGCTTTCCAATGCACCAAAGAACGTATCAATCGGAGATCGGAGATTTGTAGCTCAAGATACAGCCCAAACAAGAATACGGGTTCATCACAAATGAAAATAAAATTTTCATCAAAATTAATTTGGCCTTAAATTGGAATCATTCTTGGTTTGCATCATTCCCTCCCTCTTGAAGAGAATTCGACCTCGAATTTATTGCCTTTGGGAATCGCCTTCATCCTCCAGGTTCAAACACAACTCTTTTGAATCCATGGGGCACCTCTCTTGGAATTACTTCTTCAACTTCCTTGAAGATAGAATCATCACCTCTAGGAAAAGATAGGAACATCACCTTGATTTCTATTACAATCAGACTCTCAATTTTTTTTTCAACCTCTGCCTCACTCTTTTGTTGTTGCTCTTTGCTTTTTGTGGTTTGGCCTTCACTATTCTTTTCTTCGAGACCTAGGGGAGAAATGTTAGATAAATGACCCAAAGTAGAAGAATCCCAACATTTGTATCCACAAGCTAATCTAGAAGAAGGTATTAGAGTAATGGATTGCCATGACTTCCCAAGTGGATTTGAGGACTTATTTTCGGCTTTAGGGGGAAGCCATTCTCTAGTTGTCTTCATCTCCTTATTTTCCTCTTGCAATTCAACTCCAATTGATACCTTGCATTCTTCCTTGGGAATTTCATTTTCAATTTCCTTGAATGGCTTGCAAGATTCCTTTGGAATCACATCTTCAATTTCAATGAATGTCTTGCAAGCTTCCTTTGGAGGAACCCACTCAACTTCCTTCAAAAGAGAATCAACACAACTAGGCAAAGAATTAGGAATAGCATCAAAACAAACATTCAAGTTTGTTTCTTTCACCTCACTTTCTTTTTTTGCTCTCATCTTTTCTTCAACCATTTTCTTCCAACATGCTTCATTTTCAGAAATTTGTTTTTTCATTCCCTCCTCTTTTCTCTTCCTTTTTTCGCACTCTTTATTCTCCTTTTAAATTTCTCTATCGCATCCCCCATATCTCCTTCCTCCATGCCTCCTCCTTTTTATTTCTACTAGCTTGTCAAGAGTCACAGTGAGCTTCTCCATGCTTCTTTGAAATCTTTCCATTTCAAGGAATAGTGTTGACATGATATGTGATGGGTAGAAGAATTTTTTTTTGAAGAACAAAATCAAAAAGTCACTCTAGGAAGGATGGATCTAGATACCAAATGATATGATCCAAAAAAAAGGATCATGTAAATTGTCGGATCTATCCTTGAGTGACAACAAAAATTATAGAAGAAGATGGAATACAAAATTGGATAAGATGAGAAATGGGAGGTAGGCACCACAAATCCAAGTGGATTTGATAAGCCAATGTGAGGTTCGCCACAAGAATCTTGGATTCTTGATAAGAACAAGGGTGGTTCAATGAAGAACCCAAGAGAGAACACTCTCACAATTGGTAAAAACCAAATTGAACATCAAAGTTTTCTTTTTTATTTTTATTCATGTTCTAGATGCATACATATAGGAAAATGGGGTGCATAGAATATGCTTACAAAATTGTCATCTTAATGTGACTAATTCCCCATAAACAATAATTAATCCACTAAGTGACTAATTAAAACAACTAATGAAAACTAAGTGGATAATAAAAGTGGTTCATGACTAAAAAGGAGTTTCCTAGGCATGCAAGCCAAAGGTTTCCCTCCCAATTAACATGTGCACCATCCACATAAGCATAATTAACATGTGCACCGTCCACACAAGCATAATTAACATGTGCACCGTCCAAAATTTATTACACTTTTATTGAATTAAAATAAACTAGAAAATACTACTTTACTTGCTTCAATTAAAGTTGTCACCATTTTCATAATGATATAAGCCGAATCTGGTCAAGAGACTAGAAATACGATTTGTAGATAATTTCCTTAGCTTTCCAACGCACCAAAGAACGTATCAATTGGAGATTTGTAGCTCAAGATACAGCCCAAACAAGAATACAGGTTCATCACAAATGAAAATAAAATTTTCATCAAAACTAATTTGGCCTTAAATTTTCGGATCTATCCTTGAGTGACAACAAAAATTATAGAATAAGATAAAATACAAAATTGGATAAGATGAGAAATGGGAGGTAGGCACCACAAATCCAAGTGGATTTGATAAGCCAAGGTGAGGTTCGCCACAAGAATCTTGGATTCTTGATAAGAACAAGGGTGGTTCAATGAAGAACCCAAGAGAGAACACTCTCACAATTGGTAAAAACCAAATTGAACATCAAAGTTTTCTTTTATTCATATTCTAGATGCATACATATAGAAAAATGGGGTGCATAGAATATGCTTACAAAATTGTCATCTTAATGTGACTAATTCCCCATAAACAATAATTAATCCACTAAGTGACTAATTAAAACAATTAATGAAAACTAAGTGGATAATAAAAGTGGTTCATGACTAAAAAGGAGTTTCCTAGGCATGCAAGCCAAAGGTTTCCCTCCCAATTAACATGTGCACCATCCACACAAGCATAATTAACATGTGCACCGTCCACACAAGCATAATTAACATGTGCACCGTCCACACAAGCATAATTAACATGTGCACCATCCAAAATTTATTACACTTTTATTGAATTAAAATAAACTAGAAAATACTACTTTACTTGCTTCAATTAAAGTTGTCACCATTTTCATAATGATATAAGCCGAATCTGGTCAAGAGGCTTGAAATACGATTTTTAGATAATTTCCTCAGCTTTCCAACTCACCAAAGAACGTATCAATCAGAGATTTGTAGCTCAAGATACAACCCAAACAAGAATACGGGTTCATCACAAATGAAAATAAAATTTTCATCAAAACTAATTTGGCCTTAAATTGGAATCATTCTTGGTTTGCATCACATTGAAACTCTTAAAATACCGTTTTACCGTTTTTTACTGTATTTCAAGTTTCGGAACAGAAAAGGGTCCGAATTTCGGTATAGTTTTGGTGAGTCAATGGAGCTTTTTTGTGTGTTCTTGATGAAGAATAAGAAAATGTCTAAGTGTTACTAATGAGGAAGATGGGCAGTGCACATATGACTGAAATGAGGTGTGATTTGGTCCAAAATTTGTTACTTAGGGACAAAAGAGTAAAATCATTTAAGGACAAGCTTGTAATTCCTTTAAATGCTAAGGGCATTTTGGACATTTCACACCCAAAGTAATCATTAAAATTGAGTGGTCATGGTTCAAGGAGGTGTGGCTGAGTTTTGGACCACATAAAGGATGAAGAAGCAAATTTAAACTTGTCTTGCCTTAACCATGGTTAACTTTTAACTAAGGTAGGTTAGGTTAAGGTTAAGGGCATTTTGGTCTTTTCACATAAACGACATGATTACTTGCATTTAATATTTCATAAATGCTTGGTGAGTCATGGTGGTGACTCAATCCATTGCTTAACTCCTCCCGCGTCCGATTCTATCTCTACACATCCATTCTTGATTTCGTTGATTTCCCGATTTGGGTTTTACGTCCGAATAAGCATAATAACTTATTTATTTTGAAAATTCTCAAAATAACCCATATCGTTGGAAACGAAATATAAAGTCTAACCATTTCGTTCATGAATCAAAATTAGGTTTTTTGATCAGTAAAATCTTATTGTCACTTAAAACGCAGACCGGGTTTCGTCTGAATTTTAAACCTAAATTTTTACCGTAACCTTCTACCATAATGTAGAGTAAAATTATGATTTTATTTTATCCAAAATAATTTTCTAGATCTCAGATAAAACATAAAGAATTACAAATTCTACCGATAATGAAAAACAGTAAAAATGGGGTGTTACATGCTGAACTTAGCGTCAGCGAGATGTGGTCCGCATAGTGAGCACGGGTGTGCTCACTATTGAGCACGGGGGTGCTCAACTTAAACTTGGCAACGCGCGGATGACTTTAAGCACGGGCGTGCTCATGGACCAGAAAGGGACTTTTAAGCCAAAAATCCCACTAAGCCCTTAGGCAACAATTCTAACTTAACACTTAAAGCTTAAACAATCAAACAAGCATATATAAAAGCACTTAACGGAAAACGGGGTGTAACAAGTTAATTCAAAATTCAATCAATAAGGAAAGAAATATCATGCTAATGCCATTTTTAAATATCAGCTAATACAAATTGGTTTGAATCAATACCAATTTCCAATTCAAACAACAACATTCACGTTAGTACAGATTTCCAATTCAAATTTGAATCAATGTCATCAATAAAAAATTGTAGTTCAAGGTGGAGTCTAAAATTTCAAATTTCCAATGAATAAGGAAACAAATACCATATTAATGTCAGCAATAATTGCATTGAAATAATGTCGTGAAATATTTGAAATGTTTAGAATAATAATATCACGTTAATGGCAATAACGCCATTTGTGGAAATGTTTAAAAATAACTGCAATTATTTTGATTTCCTAATCGTCAATTATGATGAAATTTGAATTTAAAACTTCAAGCATGGATGACTTTAAAAACAGGAAATCAAAAGCCAATTAATGATTCTTTGATTGTATTATGGTGAATTTTGAATTGCTGCTCAGACTAATTTTATATTGTTGGGCGTATAATTAATTCTAATCAATGCACTCTTATATGATGGAGTTTCTATTACACAAATTAAGACAATGCAAATCCATAAATGCAAATAAAGGACTCAAAACCCATACTTTATAGAAACATCCCTACTAGCCTGAGGCCATGTGTCCTCAAATACGCTTTGCATTATATTAATGACAACGATTCTATATCATTTCCTTCTGCCAAATCAACCAAAACAACACGGAGTTCAATTATTGATATATTGATTAACACGCTATTATTAGTTTTTTAAATTAAAACTCTAAGTATAAAACCTTGAAAAGGGGGACAACTTTGTCGGAGAGGGACTCTGTTGGTTGTGGCTTCTAAATAGTCAAGAAGGGGGGTTGAATTGAGTATGGATAATTTTTTTCAAGAAGGGGGGTTGAATTGAGTATGGATAATTTTTGATAAAATTTTCCCCTTTTTGCAAAAACTAAAACTTTTCTTTACCTTTGAAAAGATTATTGTCAACCAACAAACCAAAAGTGTTTTTGCAAGAGTGATTAACACAATGATTAAACTAAACAAGAAAGATTAACAAAGAGATTGATTTCAGATATGAACAAACAGATTATCTCATTTAGATTTCTTTAACAATTGCTTAAACATACATTCATCAATAAAGCAAATTAAGAGTTAAGGGATAGAGAGAAAATGCAAACCGAGATTTTATCCTGGTTCAGCTACCTCTTCTGGTAACCTACATCCAGTTCCCACATCACTGTGAGTTTCATCCACTAAATCAAAATCAATTACAAGATTCTTTACACGCTTCAACTGCGAGGTTCCTTCTACCCAATTGACAGCTTTTCACACAAAACAATCTTACAATTCCCAAGAGTCCCTTCTACTCTTGATCTAAACAGCGAGAGAATCTTCTCTCTTATCTTTCTTTTGCAGTATGAAAAGATTTGATTCAGATTATAGGAAAATCAGATATTACAAATTGAAGTTCTAACAGAAAAACTCAAGTATTCTCAATGAAAAGCTCTCTCAAAGAAATTCGTGTTTAATCTCAATATAGAATGAATTGTTATTCAGAAAGTGTTTGCCTATGCCTTTATATAGTTGTATTCCAAAATAGATCCGTTGGGCATGCTTTATAAGTCAATTAAGATCAAAACAAACTTTCCTGAAAAATTCAGTTATCAGTCATTCGATTGTGTAATCGGTGTATTAAACAAAGTTTTCATTTTTATAACTGAGTACATCAATTGCCAAATCAATTGTGTTATTGGAAATTCTTGATTTTGAACAATACACAAATGTGTACATCGATTGTTTTCTTGAAGAACATAAGCATTCTCAGCCTAGAAGTCTTTACGTCGATTGATCAATCGATTGTATGATCATTGTTTAGGCTTATACATTGATGTATCAATCGATTGTTTCACCATTTCAAAAAGACTTTACTTCTGTTCTGTATATGCATCGATGTACCAATCGATTGTATGCATGTTTCAAAAAGTCTTGGCTTCTGTTTGGTCTTATACATCAATGTATCAATCGATTTATAGAAGCTAATTTGCATACTGATCAAGTAAGTCCAGAATCAATCGATGTATACATTGATGTATAACATTTATACATAGATGTACTCATAGGTTTTCATTAAAAGTTAGTTAATTAACTGAAAGTACATCGATGTACACATAGATGTACATAACTTTCAATTAATCCTTTTTCATTCTAAGTTCATTTTAATTTGTGAAAAGTGAAAACCATTATGATTGTTTTTGAGAGATTTCAAAGAGAAAAACTTAAAGTTTTCCTTTACATAACAATCCTAATGATCCTTGTTTGAGATTCTTTGAGAATCATCTTTATGGTTCTTCATCTTCAAGCCATCCTTCATGATCCTTGCTTTCCTCCTTTGATCATTTACATCCACTTCCTTGCTCTATTGATATCTTTTAAAAACACTTAATCTTGGCAAGTAGTTAGTGAATCAAAGTGATAATCAATTAAATTTGGTCATTAATCAAAACATAATAGGGTCATTAATCCATGAATTCCCTCTTTTTGATTGATTACAAACTTACCATACTTTACATGTTTAAGTTTCAATATAACACAGGAAGTAAGTAATACATCAGAGTTCATAATGCAGCGATGAGTTTATTTTTACTCCCCCTGTCTAATTGACAGTTCTAAAACATATAGGATCATCAAAGAACAATGTTTTAAGATTATTAGATCATTTCATAGTATGATACCCTTTCTCCTCCTTTTATCATTATCAAAAAGAATATATGGGAGATGTAAATAATATACACATTAAACATAAGGTACATACTAAAGATATATGAATCAAGGTTCATTCATTCATTCAACAATATTTGTCATTAAGAGAATACATTCATTGATTTCAACAAAGTATAGTTCAAAACAGAAAACAACAAGAAAACAACACCCAAAAGACCATCATAGACACACTAAGATACCCTAGAGTTAAACATCTTCATTGTTCCTTGGCTCTTTAGTGTTCTATTCAGGTGCAGTAGCAGCAGCAATAGCCTCCCTTGCCATTTTCACAACATCTTCAGAAGTTGGAGTTACTTCTGAAGGTGGAGGTGCAGTAATGGGGATTCCTAGGTGTTAATGTATGGTGGCCATCTACCCTTCAAGAGTGTTGATCTTCAGACTCATGTAGTCTAAATCCCCTTGATCATCAGATTTTGCTTGTTTTGTCTAGTCTCAAAGACTTCAATCATCTTTATTAGCTTGTCCATCTTTTCATTTATTTTAGTGTTGTCTATTGGAGCCCTTGGTTCATATCCAGCTAACCCCACCCACTCACCATTAACTTTAGCAAGCTTCATCTTGCTAATGGGACCATCACCAAACTTGTGAGTCACCTATCTAGCTTTGAATCTCTCCTCATGTTCCATGGAGACTCCAAAGTTTTCAAGCAGTTTCACCACTAGTCCAAGGTAGGGTAAGGTAGATCCAATTATCCTGCAATCTACCATATGCCTCACAATGATATAGCTCTAGCTGACCTGTTTCTTTTCTATCATTGCCCACAATATTAAGATGTCATTATTTTGCAAAACTGCATGATTATCAGACCTTGGTAGGAGCATCCTACTCAGCACATACTGAAGTAGCCTGTGATGGACATGCATAGAGCTGATATTTATCAATCTCCCCTCTAGTGCTTTCTCAACCAGCAACACTTTCCTAGCTTCTTCCTTGTCATAATCCTTTAACCATGCAATTTCAGGACCAATTCCATCCATATTGCTTCCCAAATATTCTCGACCAGTGAATTGTGAGAATTCATCAAAGGTCATTTCTATCCTCCTATTCTTGACCTCAGCAGAAAATCCTACACCATCCATCTCTAGAGTGCAGTAGAAAGCCTTAATCAGTGTTGGATAAATGTCACTCTTGATTTGTAGGAAATCACTCAATTTATAATCCTCTAAGATCTTGTGAAATGTAAAACCATTTGACTCAAAATAATTGAAATCCACAGTTCTTGCTTCATGGGTATCTTTATGCTTAAAGTCATTTGTATACAACATGATATACTCTTCATCACGTGAATATATGCCTTGAATAGGTCATTTGTTTTGATGATGAACAAAGAAAGAAAAAGGTCCAGGAGGACTAAAGTGCAAAAAGCAGAAGATTATAAAGCAAGCAAGCATAAGGGGTAAAATGGAAATTTTATTGTTTGTATTGTTTGTTTTAGAATCATATGTAAATGGTAAGGAGAGTTCTCAACTTAATATTGGTCCCACACACACACTTATTTAAACATATGCCTAAATGCTTAACATGTGCTGAAATGTTTTTGACATGTGCTTTAAATGGGTTAAAACTGACAATTAACTAACCTTAATTGGAAATCATTTTCCTTAATTGTCAAGTATTTCAAATTCAAGTTTACACGCACCATAATCGATTATGGTCTTATGATAAGCCTCTGGCTCATCTAGTTTCCAGCTAGAAAAGGGGTAGATTTTGTGCCTAATTGGGCGAGTCAACCTCGCTAATCTCCCAAATTGTCCTTGTTTTGTTCCTAAGTTAGAATTTGATTCGTTTAATGCATTTTTAGTAGTTTTTAGTTTATTTTGAGTAGAATTACGCTTTTCGTTTCCTTTTGTTGTTTCAGGTTAAAAGTGAAGCTCTTAGAGTCAAGGAAAATGAAGAAAACAGTGGAAAAGTAATTCTGGAAGTTTCGCCTCGCGAAACAGGATCTCGCCTCGCGAGCCTTAAGACCAGCCTGAACAGCAACAGTCACCCTTTCTGTCTCGCCTCACGAATCACCATCTCGCCTCGCGAGCCTGAAGGCCTGAATGTGCCAGAGATGTCACCCTTTCTGTCTCGCCTCGCGAATCACCATCTCGCCTCGCGAGTATTCAAACTCAAGATGGAGCCAAAACTGAATTTCGCTTCGCGAGAGCTTGCTCGCCCTGCGAGCGGGCGAGACCCAGAACTTCTATTTATAGGCTGTTTTAGGGCAGATTTAAAAAAAACCTTTTGTTCACCACTTGTTTTAGATCGTTTTTGAGAGACGAATCCTTATTCTCTGGAGCTGCGTCTCCCTATTTCTTTTTTTATTTGACAATCATGATGAATTCCAATTGTTTGTGCATTGTTACAAGCATGAGGAACTAATCCCCTTGTCTAAGGGATCAATGAAACCACCCATGGCAGTGTAGCAATCAATGTGATGTATGTTTCCCTCCTTTACCTCAATTCATGTTTTCCAATTCTGAATTTATTGCGTTGATCATAAGCATGCATGATTGATGATGAGTGTGATTTCACATCATCTTTGTCTATCATTTTGCATGCATTTTCATGTAGTTTAGGCATATTTCATTTGATTTTTGGTTAATTTTCCTTTGGAACGGGTAAGCCGGTTTTCATGTGTTGTTTTGCAGAAATCAAGGGTAAAATGCTCAAGATCAACCATGATGGAGTTTGGATGAAAGTGGAGCTTTAAAAGTGAAGGAAATGAGCCAAACAGAGCCCATCACGGCCTAGCCGTGATGCCCATCACGGCCTAGCCGTGATGCCCATCACGGCCTAGCCGTGATGCCCATCACGGCCATGATCGAGCAAAACTGAAAAAGAACAAAGGCTGAAGTCAGAGTCTGTCACGGCCTGGCCGTGATATACATCACGGCCGTGACCCAAAACCCCACAAGTCAGAGCCCATCACGGCCACAGCCGTAATTCTTATCACGGCCACAAAAGGAAGGCTCGCGTCGCGAGAACCATTTCGCGTCGCGAGAAGACTGAACTTTGAAGAAGTGCCAGAGGCAGAGACCGTCACGGCCTGGCCGTGATGGACATCACGGCCGTGACGCGCATTACTTGGACCTGAAGAAACCGATTTGGATCAGAATTTGAGTTAGATTGGGACTCTAACTTCCCAATTCTATAAATAGGGACCAGGCAGATGCAGAAAGGATCCATCAACAGAGAACACATCCACATAGACTTAGGCTACATTTTAGGATCTATCTTCTTCTTCCTCCTCTCTTCTCTGATTTTGTATTTTCATGTTGTTAACCCAGCCTGTCATCTCCATGGCAAGGCTGGAGTAGTAGCTTAGTTTCTAGGGATTGGGGCTATGCCCGAGATTCGTTTATGATGTTGAATTTGATGTAATATCTTTGTTAATTTCGATTTGCTTTAGATCTGATTTCTAGTGTGTTAATCACTCATAAATTCGGCGACCACTCATTTGCGGGACGTAGACATTCTAAGGAGGAACCTAGCGGTGAAATTAGGATTTCTAGTGTTTTTCACTCGTAAAATTCGGCGGCCGCTTATTTGCGAGAAGTGGATGATCTAAGGAGGAACCTAGCGGTGAACTTAGGTTTATTTGCATGACTTATACATTCTAAGGAGGAACCTAGCGGTGAACTTAGGTGTCGGATCTATAGAAGTCAGACTTGGGACTGAAATCACGAGAGTTAGAAGCCGTCCCTCGAGGATCAACGAGTTGTTACGAAACGCAAAGTGTCCAATCTGAGTTCGGCTACCACGAGAATAGGGGTCGGGTCAATTGGGCACGGCTTTTGTAACCCGAGAGGGAGCTTAAGCTATTAGAGGATAAACTCGCCTTCAAGGCAATTTCGCTAATTAACAAGGGTAATCGACTTAACATTGTAAACGATCTTGTTGGTAACCTAAAATCCCTAGGAACCCATTTAGATCTGAAAAACCAAAAAAGATTTGTTTTCTGTTTTATTTGATTCTGTTTGCTTATCTCTTAATTAAAACCTTTTTCAAAATCCTTTTTGCAAAGTCCAGATCTACTCGATTTGATAATTGGTTGCGATTCGAGATCACAGTCTCTATGGGATCGATATCTTTTATTACTTGACGACAGTCCGGTACACTTGCCGGAATCGCACGAGTCGCGTCGCTCGACGAGCGGCGCGCTATCAATTGACTAGTTAACGTGATGAGGCTTGATAGGCAATTCGCGTTTAGAACTTGAATTGGGATCATTGATTGAATATTGCACGAGAGTGAGTAGGAGATCAGTGCAATCTTATAGGGAACAAGATTTAATAGAGTTTGATGATTGGGTTATGAGACCTAGCAAGTAATTAACTCAATCGTTGAATACGTCCTATTGAGTACGATAGTATCATTAGGAGAATTTGGGGGTCCTGGTTGACATTGCAATTGAACTTAGGGAGAGGATCATCATCACTTGACCTTAGATGTTTAATCCAGATTTTAATTCTCATCTCATCTTATCGCTTCCTACTTTATCTCTAATTGAATTGTGATCCTATTTTCTCTCTCTTCTCAACCACTTGCTATTACTTGGTCAAACGTATCGAATTTCTTGCAAATTGGTAGAATTGGTAGCCCAATCCCTGTGTCCGACCTCGGTAATTACTTACCGTGTTTATTACTTACGACGACCCGGTACACTTGCCGGTGACTCAACAAGTTTTTGGCGCCGTTGCCGGGGAGTGGCATGACCAATTTTCCTAATTTTTGGGAAGTTTGATTATTTGGTCAAGCTGTTTTTATTTTTATTTTCTATTATTTATTTACTATTATTTCTCTCATTCCACTTGGTCTTGACTAGTTTTTGTATGCGAGGTACCCTTTCACAAGAGGACTTGCTATTTGATTCGGAGATCACCAAGACCGAGAAGCGATTAAGGAAAGAAGCCAGAGAACGAAAGAGGCTTGAAGCAATTAATTTTGAGGGGATGGCCGAAGCAAACCCTCCTCCTTACAAGCCTCTCTTCGAGTACAATCTACCCAATTTGGATGATTGTTCTTCTTCTATCGTGAGGGGCAACGTCAACACAAATTCCTTCAGAGTGGAAGGATGTGTCACAGCCCATATCCGTGAGAATCAATTTGATGGGAGTGGCAAACAAGACCCTCATAGACACATCACTCACTTCCTTGAAGCTTGTGACTTGCAGAAGACAAGAGGAGTTTCTCAAGATGAGTTTCGCTTGCGGCTATTCCCTCTCTCTCTTAGGGATGTCGCTCGTGATTGGTTTGACAGCTTGGATCGCAACAGTATCACAACATGGGAGCAATTGGCCCAAAATTTCCTCATTAAATATTTTCCTCCTCAGAAAGTGGCACAAGCAAGAGTAGCCGTCACATCTTTTAGGCAGACAGAAGATGAATCTTATAATGAAGCTTGGGAAAGGTATAATGTGCTCTTGAGAAGATGTCCTTCGGCTTTCTTTGACCCGGTCTCCAAGGTTCAACATTTCTTTAACGGGTTAAGGGGGCGCTACCAGATGAATTGTGATGCCGCAGCGGGCGGTTCTTTTTCTTATTTATCAGCTGAGGATGGATGGGCGTTATTGGAGAAGATGTCGAACAATGATTACAACCGTGATAGGAAAACCTCAAGTTGAGTCAGTTCTGCAACAATAGAAGCCATTCTAGAGCAAAATAAACTGTTGAAGATGCAAAATGTGGCATTGTCTGGGAACAAAAAGGTTAATGTGATACACGAAGGAATGCCTCTGGGTTGTGATAATTGTAATGGAGATCATGACATTCAGAGTTGTCCGTTCAACTTCTCTCAAGAGCATGTGGACTCATGCCACAATTTCTATGACAGCGTGCCCCAGAACAACTATCAGAGGAACAGACAGAATGATTACAGTCAGAATCAGAATAGGGGTTATATGAGGAGAGACCATCCGGGTTTCGCTTGGAGTAATGCTAGTGGTGGTCTAGCCAGGCAACAACAACCTCAACAGAATCAGAGGCCAAACTATGGAATCCATCAACGCAATACTCAGCAGGCTTTTCCAGGGCCTAATCAATTGCAAACAACAGATGGTGTTAATTAGTAATTATGACATTAAAGCCGTTGGATTTAAAATTTGAAATAATATAATCGATTATGACTTTGGTGTAATCGATTAGGTCCTGTATGACTTCTCTTGGACTTCAAACAGAAACCCCATAATCGATTATATAATCGATTATGGCCTTTTATACAAAAGTCAGTGGATCCGTAATAGATTAGTATTGTAACACCCCCTTGGGTATTACATGACTAACTCAACTTTTTAAAATATGGATATTAAATAAAAGATATGCTGGTTTGCTTTCGGAAAAATAATTTTATATAAGTACTTAGGTGTCAGAAAAGTGGGTATAAAATTTATTTTCCTGCGGTTACGGTAAGAACTTAAACATTTTATAAGATAATAACTCCACATTTTCGTAAATTTTGTCACGACCCAAAAACCTAAGCCGTTACCGGCGCACAGGCTTACATGCTAATATATTTATATTATCATAAAAAAGAAAGGTTCTCCGAGCCATACACATGCATACTATCATTAATCAACGTTGTCTTAAAAACCTAAGCTGGTCGTTTCTAAAAGACATTCATAAACATTACAATAATCCAACAAAAGGCTCTCAGAGCCATAATGCAAATAAATATGAAACTTCTCCAAAACTAAACTTGACTCGATAGACTAAGCTGGTCTAACTATGAGACTCTTACTGGAAAAGACCCCATGGTTATTCCAGTAAATCAACTTTCTTCAAAAGTTGGAACAATCCCTCCGAGTGGGGCAGAGAACTCCTCTGTATCATCTGTACACTCAAACCAAAATAACACAAATAGAAACCAAAAAAAAAAAAATAACGCAAAGGTAAGATACCAATATATGAGTTATCATAGTAGCCACATACATGACTCACAAGACAAAAGCATACGACAACAATACATAATATAATATTATAATTGTATCACAGGGATTCATTCCCATCAATCAAATGAATTTTGTAAAACTTTTCATGTCACTTCAACATTCACTATATACTTCATAATCTCCGGAGATCCTAACTTCCTTTCGCCGAGCAATGATAGGATCGCGATAATGCCTATAACACAGTTGTTTTGCGTTGGATCGGCCTCTCATGGGTCCAAATCCCCAATTGTTCTAGGGTATCGTATCTCACCTAAATAATACAGAATAGTTTCTGATTGAGTACATTTCGAGCAGGGTAACTGAGTTCCACAACCCGAGATTGCAGCCCCAAGCATTTCATGGATTTCGAACCCGAATGTCCCTGAAGACCCAAAAACTAAAGAATGCATCTTTGGTCCAAACTATTCAGTATGTCAGTTCACCCTTTGTGAAACTGTAGCTCAATACACAATGGCACGTCTGCCACAACGGCATATTAGCCAAACTATGCATGTAAAACAAGGGTTTGTTGTTTTACTTTCTTTTTTGCATCATTCTTTCCTCGCCAAGGCCTAACGCTCTTGACTACTTTTATTCAGGTATTAAATAAATTTTAATACCAACTTAGGATTTTTTAACAAAATCCATGTTTCAAAAATCTCCTTCACAATCGAACGCTAGCCCGACGTCTCAGAAATCTAGGTTCTTCTCAATTGGAACACTAGCCCGGCTTCTCGAGAATCTAAATCTAGTCCGATACTTTGGCAAACTAGATCTATCCCGAATATCAACATCGGTAAAACTAGGTCCTATCCTTTCCTCAAACCCAAAACAGGAATCCTAGCCCGTAATCTCGGAAATCTAGGTTCCTTCCACTTTCACTTTTTTCTACATGATTTTCTTTTTCGTTCAGTGAAAACTAAATCAAAAAACAAAATATCAAAGTCTTCTCAACTTTGTGCCATAAATACGTTTTCATTCTCAAAAATACATTTTTACTAAGACTTTTTCTTTTATAAAATCCCTTTTCTGTAAACTTAGAAAAACCACTAAAAATCTTTTCTCAACTTTGAATCAAATTTCAAAACTCTTATAAAGAGATTTATCCAAGAGGAATAATTCTGTTTAAGTACTTCCATTTTTGAAAACCACTTTTGTAAAGCTTAAAAAGAAAATCTCTGTTTTTCAAAAGGCTTCTCCATTAAAATTTTTAAAACATTTTCATAAACTTTTAAAAGTTTCCATCTTCTCTCTTCTTCTAAACTTTAGCCTATCTCTCATTTTCCTTCTTAGAATTCTCTTTTCACTTTCCAAAGAAAACAAAACATCACATTTCTCAATCTTTCTAAATTAAAGTATTTTCACGTCTTAATCTTTATTAACAAGCAATGACCAGTGTCATGCCATCAGCCAATCACAATCAAAAAACACAGTAATATCATCCAATCATCCAATATACATTTATATACATCATTCATATCATGCAACATCAACATATATAACTATCTATAATCATCACAACACAATATCTAGCATTACACAATAAGGTACATGACTAAAATGAGCTCCTCAGGCAAACTCCCTTTACATCAAATAGTGAAATCTTTTCCTGCGAATGATTATCCAAGCTCCAGCTTCCTCCCATGAATCCAGACAATATACTTATACCACGTTTCCTTCACAAATTATCATAATACAAGTTAAGTTTTGAAAATTTCCTTCTAGCTCACTTAGGAGTAGATTTCGGCCTTTCTTAGGAAAATAGGCTAGGGAATTTTGTTGCATCTAAGCTTTTGGATTTTGATTATCTAGGTAATAGAGAGTCTAAAACAAGCATTAGATTGAAGAAATGAAACAAAAATCTTAAACCCTCCCTCCATGTGTGTTTCGGCCAAGAGGGGTTTCATGAATCAATTTGGGTAAAACTCATTTTAACTAAAAAATGATGAAATTAGATTAGAAAAACACTAATTCACAGTCCCAATTGCATAAAATGAGGTTCAATTTCAAAATCCATATCAGAAATCAAAAAGCTAGGGTTAGGTTTTTCAAAATCAATTTGGAGGTTTACAAAATAGAAGAGATTAGGGCTAATATACTTACCCAACGTGAAGAGGAGAGGAAATGGGGGCCAAACGTGGTTGCGGCTGCTCCGACGACGTGGCGGCAGTGGCAGCGGCTGCAAACAGTGGTTCGAGGTTGTTCTACATCAACCATGGTAAAAAGAGATGAAAGGAGACATAAAAGAAGAAGAAGGAGGAGATTCAACACTTAAGGGTGGTAGAACCACCATGAATGGAGGCGGTGCAATGCTTACCGTGGCTGGGATAGGCGGTTCGCGCGGCTGAGATGGCGGAGGACGCGTGTGCTGGCGAGGCGATCTGAGCAACAGGACGCGAGTGGTGGTGGCGCTGCTCCGAGCGGCGATGGCTGGGTAGGGCGGCGCAACTTGGAGGAAGAGTGAGTTGAAGGTGGAGGGAGATGAGGCTGAAGGGAGCAAGGTGTGGTTCAAATGATGAAGGAAGTGAAAAAAAATAAAAGAAGAAGGAGGAAGGGGCTGGTACGCGTGAGACGAGAGATAAGGAGGGAAATTTCATTTTCTCTTTCTTTTAGTTACAAATAGGAAAAATATGTGGTTGAAATTAAGTCTAGAAAAAATAAATAATATGGGTCTTTGGATTAAAAAAATAATGAGTGACAAATCTATACTTTCAAAATTTCAATTAGAGTAAAGATAAAATCAGTGTTCCAAAATTAATGCCAAATTAATTTATTTTCAAATATAAAATTACCTAGAGTAAAATATCTAATAAACTTCTTTCAATCATATCATTTGAAATGTTTTTCTTAACAAATAATAATAGTGACAATAACATAAGATTATTGTCTAGCAAGCGTGCTTACACTGCAATAAGACAGTGCGAACGCACCGAATAAAATAATTTTAAAAAGAGTAATAAAACTACTCAAACTAAACAAAATAAAAATAAACTTGTAGATAATTAATCACTCCAATTAAAATAATATAAAATAATTTATATTTTCCAATATTGAAGAATAGTAAAAACTGGGGTGTTACAAGTATAATCGATTACAACCTTTCTGTCAAACGCGCACTTCCTGAGTTTTTAATTAAATAATTGATTATGGTCATGAAATAATCGATTATGGCTCGACAGAAATGAATTTTAAGAGGCTTGACCAAATTGATTATGGTCATGAAATAATCGATTATGGCTCGACAGAAATGAATTTTAAGAGGCTTGACCAAATTTCATTTTGAACTTTCACCTGTTTTCTATAAATAGGAGAATGGGCAGCCTTGCCTTAGTTCCACAATTATCTGCTATCATACTCTGTGCTTAAAACTCTGATCATTTTCATTTATACTGTTTTTATCTTGAACTATCACTTGACCATACTACTTTGAGAGTTCTATACACCATATAGGTGCCTTTGTAAGTGAGCTTCAATTTGTTATTTCATATCACCACTTTTGAGTGCTTTCTACTTGTAATATTTTAAAGTTTTTCTAGGTGAGTGTGATCTCACAAAATTGTTTTTTGAGACTCTTGCACAAGGGATAGTACGTCATGTGATTTTTTTTAAGAGAGCTCTGATTTGTAAAGGTTCTAGTTTAGCCTGTTTTAAAAACTAGAGTTGATTGGAAACCCTTGGTCGTATTGCTTTGGGGACTGGACGTAGGCCACGTGGGTAGTTGTGTGGTCGAACCAGGATACATCGTTGTGTCATCTTCTTCCACAATGCTTTTATATTTATTAAGCTTTATTTCCTAAAGTTTTATTATTAATCTATCGCTTTGCAAAAATCGTTTTTAAGGGTTGTTTAAATTAGCAAAAGTTTTCCAAAATCAATTCACACACAATTCACCCCCCTCTTGTGTTTGAGGTCACTTGTCAACAATTGGCATCAGAGTTTAACTCCTGGATAATTTATTTGGTAAATTGCAGGAACATGAACTTGAGTTGAACCGCCTCATTGAAAGTGAGGAAAGTGACAAGAAAAAGAAAGGACTTGCTCTTAAGGCAAGTATAAGTGAAACAAATGAGGAAGATAGTGACTTTGATGAACTTGTTGAGCTTGGTGAAGGATATGAGAACATGAGTCTAATGGTACGAAAATATAAGAGATTTATGAGGAACAAAGGCAAAACACAATAAACTTTCACTCCTCAAAAGAAAGTTGATGGAGAAGGAACTACTTACATACCAACATGCTTCAACTGTAAGAAGAAGGGTCACATAAGGCCCGAGTGTCCTCTAAGTCAAAAGAAGAATGACAAGTTTGAAAAGAGACCACAAAAGGATAGAAAAGGAAGGAGAGCATACATTGCTTGGGAAGACAATGACATGGACTCCTCCGATGAATCCGACAACGAGGAAGCAAACCTTTGCCTCATGGCAAATCATGAGGACGACCAGGATGAGGTAACTGATAATGAAATTGAAAATGAATTGTCTTATGATGATTTACTTGTTGCATGTGAAGAGTTGAATAATGAAAGCATGCGTCTTCAAAAAATCATTTTATCTTCAAAGAAAACCATTTCTAGTCTTGAAGTAAAAAATAGACTTATTAAATAAAGAAATGGAAGCTATTAAAGAAAAACAAGATCTTTCAAACAAAACTTCATCATGCCTATCTTGTGAAAACAAAACAAATGAAGTTTCAAAATACAATGAATGTAATGTTTTGAAAATCAAAATTGAGGACTTATATGATATTCTTGTAAAATTCACAACTGGGAGAGATAATCTCAATGTTTTGTTAGGCAACCAAAAAGGATCTTATGATAAAGCCGGTTTGGGTGATCACCCTAAATTACATGAAAAATCTTTCAAAAATTTCTTTAGCCCAACCAATACTTCTAGTAGCCCTTTCGTAAAATGTTTTTATTGTGGTAGAAAGGGACATACCGCATCTATTTGCAACGCTAGAAATAATGTGAACGTAAATGGCAAGAAAGTATGGGTTCAAAAGGGCAATGCGTCCAAAGCTAACTCTCAAGGACCCAACATGATTTGGGTACCAAAAGTTAAAACTTGAATCTGTTTTGTAGGTGTCCTTGAAAGCAAGGAACTCAAATTGGTATTTTGACAGTGGATGCTCCAAGCACATGACGGGAGACAAAACCAAGTTCTCCTCACTCAAACCTAAAAAGGGTGGATTTGTTTTCTCTTGTGACAACAACAAAGGTAGAATCTTGGGAATTGGAACGGTTGGTAAGAGTCCAAATCCCATCATTGAAAATGTTTTGTATGTTGAAGGTCTAAAACACAATCTTTTGAGTATTAGCCAACTTTGTGATAAAACTTCAATGTCATTTTTGATAACTCAAAATGCATGGTCAAGGATTCTAATAATCAAACTAAATTAATTGGACAAAGAATTGGAAAAATATATATGGTTTGCTTGGATAACCTACCTTCAAATGATGTATGCTGTCTAATAAGTAAAGAGGATGAAAGTTGGCTATGGCATAGGAGGATGGCTCATATTCACATGGACAATCTTAATAAGGTTGTTCGCAAGGACCTAGTAATTGGTTTACCAAAGCTTTGTTTTGAAAAAGACAAGATGTGTGATGCTTGTCAAAAAGGAAAACAAGTAAAGGCCTCTTTCAAAACTAAAAATGTTGTTTCTACAAATCGGCCTTTACAGCTTTTACATATGGATTAGTTTGGTCAATCTAGAACCATGAGCTTTGGTGGTAATTACTATGCGCTTGTTATTGTGGATGACTATTCTCGTTATACATGGACATTGTTTATTTCTCATAAAAATGATGCTTTCGATGCCTTTCGTAAACTTGCCAAGGTTATTCAAAACGAGATGGGACTAAACATTGTAACTATCCGAAGTGATCATGGTGGTGAGTTCCAAAATGAGGCATTTGACGCCTTTTGTACTGAAAATGGAATCGGGCATAATTTTTACTCACCTAGGACTCCCCAACAAAATGGGGTGGTGGAAAGGAAAAATCGGTCTCTAGTAGAGCTAGCGAGGACGATGCTCAATGAGACCAACCTTCCTATGTATTTCTGGGCAGACGTGGTAAGCACCACATGCTAGGTGATGAATAGAGTCCTTATAAGACCTATTATGAAAAAAAAACGCCCTATGAAATTTACAAGGGAAGGAAGCCCAACATCTCCCACTTTCACGTATTCGGATGTAAGTGCTTTGTTTTAAATAATGGTAAAGAAAACCTTAGTAAATTCGATGCTAAAGCCGACGAAGGTATATTTCTTGGATATTCCAATTCTAGTAAAGCTTTTCGAATATATAATAAAAGAACTATGACCATTGAAGAATCTGTGCATGTATGTTTTGATGAAACTAACCCTAAAGTTGTAGTGGAAGAAAGTGTTGATATCACCTTGCAGAAATATTGGGAAATAGCTATCTCGAGGAGAAACACAATCAAGAGAAGGTAAATGATGATCATCCACTTCCTCAAAATGAAGAATCACCTCACAATGATCTTCCAAGAGAATGGAGAACATCTAGATACCATCCTCTTGACAATATAATAGGTGATATCTCAAAAGGGGTAACCACATGGCACTCTCTTAATCATGCATGTCATTATATGGCTTTTGTATCACAAATTGAACCTAAAAATATTGATGAAACTATAATTGATGAACATTGGACACTTGCCATGCAAGATGAACTAAACCAATTTGAAGGAAATGACGTTTGGGAATTAGTCCCTAAACCTAAAATCCATTCGGTAATTGGAACTAAATGGGTTTTTAATAACAAGCTAGATGAAAATGGAATAATTGTTAGAAACAAAGCTAGACTTGTTGCTAAGGGATACAACCAACAAGAGGGCATAGACTTTGATGAAACCTATGCTCCCGTGGCTAGACTAGAAGCCATCCGCACGCTTCTTGCTTTTGCTTGCATCATGGATTTCAAACTTTTTCAAATGGACGTTAAAAGCACCTTTTTAAACGGTTTTATCCAATAAGAAGTTTATGTGGATCAACCCCCATGTATTTCAAATTTTGAATTTCCAAATCACGTCTTCAAATTGAAAAAGGCTTTGTATGGTTTAAAACAAGCCCTTAGGGCATGGTATGAACGCTTAAGTAAGTTTTTGTTGGAAAATGGTTTTCAAAGAGGGAAAGTTGATACCACTCTTTTTATCAAAAATAAAAAGCATGACATCCTATTAGTTTATGTTTATGTGGATGACATTATTTTCGATGCTACTAATGAGGCTTTGTGCAAGGATTTTTCAAAGAAGAAGTTTATGTGGATCAACCCCCAGGTTTTTCAAATTTTGAATTTCCAAATCACGTCTTCAAATTGAAAAAGGCTTTGTATGGTTTAAAACAAGCCCTTAGGGCATGGTATGAATGCTTAAGTAAGTTTTTGTTGGAAAATGGTTTTCAAAGAGGGAAAGTTGATACCACACTTTTTATCAAAAATAAAAAGCATGACATCCTATTAGTTCAAATTTATGTGGATGACATTATTTTCGGTGCTACTAATGAGGCTTTGTGCAAGGATTTTTCAAATATAATACAAAGTGAATTTGAAATATCAATGATGGGCGATCTCAACTATTTCCTTGGATTGCAAATCAAGCAATCAAAGGAAGGAATCTTCATAAACCAATCCAAATATTGCAAGCAGTTGCTTAAGAAATTTGGGATGAACAACTCAAAGGAACTATGTACTCCCATGAGCATCTCTTGCTATCTTGACAAAGATGAGGATGGAAACTCAGTGGACGTAAGTAAGTATAGAGGTATGATAGGCTCTCTCCTTTACCTTACTGCTAGTCGTCCCGATATTATGTTTAATGTTTGCATGTGTGCTTGTTTTCATTCAAACCCTAAGGAATCACATCTCGTCGTGGTAAAACGCATTATGAGATACCCCACTGGCAGACAAAATATGGGTTTATGGTACCCTAAAGAGGCTGATTACACTCTTATTGGGTACTCGGATTCTGATTTTGCTGGATGCAAATTGGACTGAAAAAGCACTAGTGGAACTTGCTACTTACTAGGAAATGCTTTAGTTTCTTGGCATAGTAAGAAACAAGCTAGTGTGACTTTATCCACCGCCGAAGTGGAATATGTTGCGGCAGGAAGTTGTTGTGCACAAATAATATGAATGAAACAACAATTAAATGATTATGATATTGATCTTCAAACCGTCCCTATTAAATGTGACAACACGAGTGCTATAAACCTCACGAAAAATCCAGTTTATCATTCTAGAACCAAGCACATCGAGATAAGACACCGCCTTATTAGAGACCATGTCCAAAATGGAGATTGTATGATTGAATTTGTAGAGACATCTAAACAACTCACATACATTTTTACTAAACCGCTACCTAAAGAAAGTTTCTTTTTTTTTTATAAGAACTGAATTAGGAATTTTAAATCAATCATGCATTGAATAAATGTGCATTTCATCTTGTTATTACTAATCTGTGTTTTAAGTGTGATAGTTTTTTTTTTCAAGCAATAATCGATTATGAGAAGTCATAAAGCTCAAAATCAATTAGAAAAATCAATTATACGCAGAAATGAGGAAATTATCTAAAGTCAGAAAGGTCGAAATCGATTATGATAATTGATTACGCATGAAAGAGAAGCAGAAAGGCAAAAGTCAGAATGCCTCTAATCGATTAGCATAATCGATTATGTACGAGGGCATTTTTCCATAAGATTCAAAATCGATTACATAATCGATTAGGTGTTCATCCTATTCATCCAAAAATTGATTACAAAATCGATTATAACAAGAACCCAGGTAAAAATCTATTGCATAATCGATTTCGAGAAGAAGCAGGGTCAGGCACGCAAAATAATAATCGATTATACCTTATTGGTAATCGATTATACATCAAAAATTGACCAATCAGAGAGCAACAGAGTAAGAAATAATTGATTATGCTCGCTTACATAATCGATTATGGGTAAGTTTAAAAGGTACATCAGTGCTGAGTAGCGCTCATTTCTTGCCCTAGGTCTCAAACTCTCAACTCCTTTTCTATGATCTCTCTTTTGCACCCCCTCACATCTCTTCCTCTCTTCATCACTCACAAACACATCATCAAACATCATCATGCCTCCCAAAAGATCAAGAACCGCTACTGTCAATCCAGGAACTCTCACTCCTGCTCAAATGGAGAGATATTTCACCAACAATGCTCAAAGTGCAGATTTTATGAGTGGGTTCTATAATAGGGAAATCCATAGACCACAATTTATGGACTTGGAATTCTTGAGGGAACAAAACTTCAAATTTCTAGAATTTCTGGAGCATGCAAATCTGATCACTTTTCTCTCCTCCACTGAAGATATCTATCCGAAACTGGTGCGTGTCTTCTAATGCAACCTCCACTTAGTTGATGGCATCCTGATCTCTGAGGTATGCCATAAACCCATTAGGTTTACTGCTGCTGATTTTGGGAGAGTTGTTGGAGTGCCCTCTGATGGCACTCATGTAACTGCTGAGGGTCCTGCTGCACCCTTAGCAGATGAGTTTGTTAGGCTGGAAGCCACCAGGGCTTTGTTAACTGATCCCAGTGAGGCCTCTCACAGGGAAATCACTACTGGACAGATGAAGGTTGAGAGTAGGTTGCTGCATTATGCTGTGGCTAGGTTATTGTTTCCTAGGCGTCACAATTTTTCACAGCTTTAAAAGATTGATGTGGTTCTTCTTTGGTTACTGGAAAATAAGAAAACAATTGATTGGGCTGGTCTTCCTATGCAATATATGTTTGACATGAGGACAGTTGGTTCTTTGCCATACGGGCACTTGATTACCTGGATTCTGCGACATGTCCGTGTCAATCTCACTGGGGAAGCCAAACTTTATGGCTCAAAGTATCATGCTATGTACAATCAAGGGACTATCAACATGATGGGCATTGAACATCATGGAGATGTTTGGGAGTATAAACCCAAAAGGAAGCTGTACTCTTTTGCTGACGATCAACCATCTACCACTGCGGGTGCATCTTCATCATCACGGGCTCTTTCTGTTGCTGCTTCACCAGAGGTTATGGCTCTCTTGCAGAGTATCTTAGCAGAAGTTCGTGTCAACACCATTGAGATTCGTGCCAACTCCACTGCCATTCGAGAGATTGGTAATCAGGTGCAGGCTTTGGAGCGTTGCGTAGCTGATGTGGAGATTATCATTGACAGTCCTATTCGAGCACCGCCTCAGCCTACAGTTGGTCTAGATGATGATGGCGACGATGATACAGTTGGTGATGATGAGGTGGATGATGATGATGAGGAGGATGACGCTTGATCTTTTCTGTTTCTAATTTTATTACTCTGCCTTTATCATGCTTATTTTATTTTGGATGACTGTACCCGTATTTTATAACTTATTTACTCCTACTGCATTTGAATTTATTTTATTTGCATGAATATATGCGTTGCTATTATGTTTAATTCCCTCTTTTTGATAATGCCAAAAGGGGGAGAGTGATATAGGCTATATATACTTGCATGCTTCAGGGGGAGTGATTTGAATAAATGCATGAAGTGAGGGGGAGTAGAGCTTATAGCTTATATCTATGTTTGAATTATAATGATGTTTACGATATTAAGCTAATCCCTCCTTGAGATGTTTGTCATCATCAAAAAGGGGGAGTATGTGAATATATGCCTTTAACAGGTCATTTGTTTTGATGATGAACAAAGAAAGAAAAAGGTCCAAAGGGACTAAAGAGCAAAAAGCAGAAGATTATAAAGCAAGCAAGTATAAGGGGTAAAATGGGAATTTTATTATTTGTATTGTTTGTTTTAGAATCATATGTAAATGGTAAGTAGAGTTCTCAACTTAGTATTGGTCCCACTGATCAGCCTCTGGCTCATCTAGTTTTATGGCTAGTATGACCGTGGTTTTGTACTAATTATATATCGTTTTCGTCCAAATTAGACTTGATTGTCGTCAAGCAGCATTTTGAGTCTCTAGAGTATTTTTAGGTTAATTTAGTCAATTTAGAGTCCAATAAAGTACTTACTGTTAATCCTTGTTTTCAGGTAATAAAAAGAAGCAGTTCTGGAGTTTTTCGCCCCGCGAGAGGCTACTCGCCTCGCGAACCTGAAGCATGACTGTGCCAGAAAATGCAATCCTCTCTGTCTTGCCCCGCGAACAATGTCTCGCCTCGCGAGTAATCAAACCCTGGAAGACCAGAAGCCATCACGGCTTACCCGTGTTGAAGGTCACGGCTGTGACAGTTTGGAATTTGAAGAGTCTCGCCTCGCGAATACTTAGCTCGCCTCGCGAGAAAGCCAAACAATGAAGACTGTTCGTAATATTCGCCTCGCGAAAGGTAGTTCGCCTCGCGAGCTCGCGGAATCCAGAAGCTGTATTTAAGTCTGTTTTAGAGCAGAACTGAGGAGTTTTTATCTTATCATCTTTCTTTTCTTTTCTTTTCACAGTTGCGGCTGCAACAGTAGGTTTAGCATTTTAGGTTTATGTTTGTAATGGAGAACTAGTCTCCTTGATTAGTCTACTGTGATTGGGTTCCATTTACACTTGAGGTTCTGTAATTCCTGAACTTTATGCTATTCTCTTTCAATACTTGTTCTGTATGTTCTGTTTGCTTAATTCAGAATCGTATAGAATAGGTGTTGATTTATTTTGATGATTGTGTGTTCCTATACTTAATCGCGTTTTCTTAATTCGCGTGTGTTCAATCATGTTCGCTTAGTTCATGAGTGCTTCACCCCGTTTGCTTAATTCGGGAATAGGAACATATGTCTCGTAGTATTGATTTCGCTTGTTAATTGATGCTACAATCGAAAAGGGTTTAGAATCTGCCTAGGGCTTGGAATTATATAAACCGATGATAGTGGGAAACCGAGAACAGTAGGTTAATCGCTTTAGTTTATTTGATAATCCTTTAAACTGCTTTGTTTTTATTGCTCTGTTTTTGCTTTGTTTTCTTGATTTAGTTTCAAAATCCAAAACCCCCCAAAATCTGACTTTTCTGTTAACAACAACCCGAGAGTCCTTGTGAGACGATACTCGAGTTGTCGCTCCCTAAACTACATATTTTATAAACCGCTCGCTTTTTGGCGCGTGCGCGATAGCGCGTTCAAAAATTGGCGCCGTTGCCGAGGACTCTTGTTGTTATTAACAGAAATTAAATTAAAAAAAAAAAACTTTTGTATTACTAAATTAGTTACGGCTGCTTTGTCTGGTTGTGAATCTTAGTGCTTCCCATGGATAATTATATGCAAGATTTTATGCCTAATGTTGATTATGAACCATGCATATATTATCCTGACTTTAGTAAACCACCACCATGCATATGTTATCCTAACTCTGCTGGAAGTTATGAGTGTAGTAGTGGTTTTGACATGATTGGAGTAAATGAGGTCCATAGCTCTTCTTCCAACCAGGCCCTTGAGAATAAAATTGATGAGCTCACTTCCTTGGTGAAGCAATTGGCAATGGATAAGGTTCAGCCGGCAAGGTTGTGTGGCATGCGCAGCTCTCCTGAGCACCTGTTTGATGCATGCCCCATTCTGAAAGAAGGGTCAATTATTGATTTGCCTCAAGCTTATGCAGTCCATCCTTACAATCAAGGCAACAATCAGAACCGGTACAACATTCCTGATCCTTCCACTGATGAGTACCACCCTAGCTGGGGAAACCATCCAAACCCTTGGTATGGGGACTCACAACTGATGTTACCACTGAAACCACCACAGAATCCTCCCCAAGTGACCACCTCTGCACTTTTCGAACCTTCCCTAGAGGACCTGTTCAAGCAAATGACTTCACAAATAACTACACAAATGACTACATTTTTTCAGCAGCAGTTTGGACAGTTTCAGGCCTCACAGACACAGTTACAGCAGCGAACAGATGCTAGCATTAATGCTTTGGATACACTGCAAACTCAATGTCCCCTTGAAGAACATACAGATTCACAAGTAGTTATTCTTGACAATACTTCCTCTGAGGATAATTTTGATAATGATGTCAAGAATACTTCTATTGATGAATTGTGTGTTGAATCTCCAGATATTCACACCTCCCCTGATTCTATCTATTATACTTCATGTGCTGATTGTACCGACTTTCGCTCGTGTGTAGCATGTTTTGAAAGCTTATTCTTTTCAGGGTGTGAGGAGCAAAACGTCCATATGGAACAGGAGACATATGAGGTTGAGGGCCCTGTTCGGCCAGGAAACATAGAAAATGAGGATCAGGAGGACATCTGCTTCACCATGCTTGAGGATAATGAAGAACCTTTGGAATTAGATGATTCTATGAATTCATATGCATGTGTTGAAAGTAATGGGATGGATGAACTGTGTGCTGAATTTCCAGACATTCAGGCCTTTACTGATTCAGTTTATTGTACCATATGTACTGACTGTACTAACACTAACCTTTGTGTGGTGTGTGATGAGATTTCTGCAGGCTTAGCAGGTGATGGATTTGTCAGTGCAGTGAATGAAGAACGTGCAGAAGATGAAGCAGCACCAGTAACACTCTCTACTTGTTTGTCACCTCCCCCTGTGGAGCCACCAGCGATGGAGTTCAAGCCTCTGGATTTTACACCATGGCCAGTCCAAGAGGTTGAACCCCGATTTTATTGGGAGGACTTTATTGAGAAAGAGATCAACCTTGACCCAAGAGGGAGTGAGAAGTCCGCCGCACTTGGCGAGGTCACCATAACTGTCGAGCACTCGCCTCCATATCAAGGCTGCAAGTTAGGGGACCATGGAACAAGCTTCAGTCCCTTGTCTATCACGTGGGCTTTATGCTGTAGGCCATGGGATCCGGGAGGATCATACTGCAATTTGGGCATTCCGTGGCCGCTGTATCACAGACAGTGGGATCCTGGTGGAATCGTCCCAATGAGTTTCTCTAAACCCTTTCTCTTTAGTTTACTTTCATTTTCTTGTTAGTTTCTGCCTTGCTTTATTTTTGTTTTGTTTTCTTTTAGCTCCTGAATAATTTGAGAAGATCAGGAGTATTTGTGTGTTGAGTCTTGTGTCGGCAAGTTTGCTGGTTTTTGATTGAATTTTGCATAGATGGATTGCATGTCATGATTTATGTGATGATTCCCCCTAGGTTGAATTTTTTTTTTGAAAATTGATCCCCATGTTGAAAAATTGAAAACTGAACTTTGAGATATTTTGTTGTAATGGCATGATTTATGATAAGTTTGGGGTGATAGGAAGCACACACTAGGGATAGAATCTCGGTCAAACAATTTGCCAAAATTGTCCAGGTGAGGATTTGAGCCTCCAACATGTTTTTAACTGTGTGAATCACTTTTGAGCCGCACTTTCCCGAATTTGCTTGAATCTCTTCATGGTTTGCATGTTTATGTGATTGCATCAAATGATTTAGGCATTCTCTTTGTAAATAACCACTTGGCCTGAAAATAACCGTCCCTAATGCATGTTCCATAGTTATCCCCATTGAGCCTGATTAGCCTGTTAATTCTTGATAACCTTATGTTACAAGCCAAAATCTGGAAAACCATGTCAACCTAATCTTAGGATTATGAGAGCATTGAATCTTAGCAAGACAAGGTTTGCAAGAAACTAAGTTTGGGGTGGCTACAAGGATGTGACATGTCATTCTGGATTGGGAAAAAGAAAAAAATAATAATAAAAAGGTTGGAGCCAAAGGCAAAGAAAAAGAAAAAGAAAAAAAAAGGAAAAAAAGATGAAAAAGAAAAAAAAGAGGAAAAAAAAAGTGTAAAAATGTAAAAAAAAAAAAAAGTATTAGAAGAAAAGGCTGTAGTCACCAAAAAGCATAAAGAAAAATGGAAAAAGGAACTTGAGTGGAAATTCAATGTGTAAAATGTTTCATGCTCTCTTAGTTCCTAAGGACTTAAGCCCGGTTCCTTTGCATATCCTACCTTTAGCCAGTCCCCATTACAACCCTTAAAAGACCTTTTGATGTTGCATGCATGTTTTCCGTGGGAACCATTTTGAGGTGAAAATCAAATTTATGGGAAGTGTTCTTAAAAGTGAATTGAGTGAAATGTTGATTGCCTAGACAAATCGAGAGATTGAGTGAAACACTAAATGCCCTTGTGAGGAAGGCGGTTGTTTGAATTTGGTGATCTCCCTTTTGTGTGTAACTTGGATCCCTTGCTTAGATTAATGATTGCTGGAATGACGAAATTCTCAATTGTTTAGAGTAAATGCATGTGGGGATTGCTTTGTTTGAAAGGGGGGGGGGGGGGGGACATTGAAGGAAAAATTATTTTGGTGAATTGCTTGAAATTTGTGCAAAGTTGATTGAATCCTTTAAGCTTGCCATGTCTTGAGTTTTTTTTGAGTTTTTGAGTTTTAGTTTGCTTGGGGACAAGCAAAGTTTAAGTTTGGGGTATTTTGATCAGCCTCTGTCTCATCTAGTTTTATGGCTAGTATGACCGTGGTTTTGTGCTAATTATATATCGTTTTCGCCCAAATTAGACTTGATTGTCGTCAAGCAGCATTTTGAGTCTCTAGAGTATTTTTAGGTTAATTTAGTCGATTTAGAGTCCAATAAAGTACTTACTGTTAATCCTTGTTTTCAGGTAATAAAAAGAAGCAGTTCTGGAGTTTTTCGCCCCGCGAGAGGCTACTCGCCTCGCGAACCTGAAGCGTGACTGTGCCAGAAAATGCAATCCTCTCTGTCTCGCCCCGCGAACAATGTCTCGCCTCGCGAGTAATCAAACCCTGGAAGACCAGAAGCCATCACGGCTTACCCGTGTTGAAGGTCACGGCTGTGACAGTTTGGAATTTGAAGAGTCTCGCCTCGCGAATACTTAGCTCGCCTCGCGAGAAAGCCAAACAATGAAGACTGTTCGTAATATTCGCCTCACGAAAGGTAGTTCTCCTCGCGAGCTCGCGGAATCCAGAAGCTGTATTTAAGTCTGTTTTAGAGCAGAACTGAGGAGTTTTTATCTTAACATCTTTCTTTTCTTTTCTTTTCACAGTTGCGACTGCAACAGTAGGTTTAGCATTTTAGGTTTATGTTTGTAATGGAGAACTAGTCTCCTTGATTAGTCTACTGTGATTGGGTTCCATTTACACTTGAGGTTCTGTAATTCCTGAACTTTATGCTATTCTCTTTCAATACTTGTTCTGTATGTTCTGTTTGCTTAATTCAGAATCGTATAGAATAGGTGTTGATTTATTTCGATGATTGTGTGTTCCTATACTTAATCGCGTTTTCTTAATTCGCGTGTGTTCAATCATGTTCGCTTAGTTCATGAGTGCTTCACCCCGTTTGCTTAATTCGAGAATAGGAACATATGTCTCATAGTATTGATTTCGTTTGTTAATTGATGCTACAATCGAAAAGGGTTTAGAATCTGCTTAGGGCTTGGAATTATATAAACCGATGATAGTGGGAAACCGAGAACAGTAGGTTAATCGCTTTAGTTTATTTGATAATCCTTTAAACTGCTTTGTTTTTATTGCTCTGTTTTTGCTTTGTTTTCTTGATTTAGTTTCAAAATCCAAAACCCCCCAAAATCTGACTTTTCTGTTAACAACAACCCGAGAGTCCTTGTGAGACGATACTCGAGTTGTTGCTCCCTAAACTACATATTTTGTAAACCGCTCGCTTTTTGGCGCTTGCGCGACAGAGCGTTCACCCACACACACACTTATTTAAACATATGCCTAAATGCTTAACATGTGCTGAAATGTTTTTGACATATGTTTTAAATGGGTTAAAACTGACAATTAACTAACTTTAATGGGAAATCATTTTCCTTAATTGTCGAGTATTTCAAATTCAAGTTTACATGCACCATAATCGATTATGGTCTTACTATAATCGATTATGAGTCGAGATTAATTGGCTTTAATTGGTGTTAATGAGTAACTATGACATTAAAGTCGTTGGATTTAAAATTTGAAATAATATAATCGATTATGACTTTGGTATAATCGATTAGGTCCTCTCTGACTTCTCTTGGACTTCAAACAGAAACCCCATAATCGATTATATAATCGATTATGGCCTTTTATACAAAAGTCAGTGGACCCATAATCGATTAGTATAATCGATTACAATCGTTCTATCAAACGCGTGATTCCCGAGTTTTTAATTAAATAATCGATTATGGTCATGCAATAATCGATTATGGCTCGACAGAAATGAATTTTAAGAGGCTTGATCTAATTTCATTTTGAATTTTCATCTATTTTCTATAAATAGGAGAATGGGCAGCCTTGCCTCAGTTCCATAATTATTTCCTATTATACTCTGTGCTTAAAACTCTGATCATTTTCATTTATACTGTTTTTATCTTGAACTACCACTTGACCATACTACTTTGAGAGTTCTATACACCATATAGGTGCCTTTGTAACTAAGCTTCAATTTGTTATTTCATATCTGCACTTTTGAGTGCTTTCTTCTTGTAATCTTTTAAAGTTTTTCTAAGTGAGTGTGATCTCACGAAATTGTTTTTTGAGACTTTTGCACAAGGGGTAGTACATCCTGTGATTTGTGTTAAGAGAGCTCTGATTTGTAAAGGTTTTAGTTTAGCCTGTTTTAAAAACTAGAGTTGATTGGAAACCCTTGGTCGTGTTGCCTTGGGGCTGGACGTAGGTCACGTGGGTAGTTGTGTGGCCGAACCAGGATACATCATTGTGTCATCTTCTTCCATTATCTCTTTACTTTTTCGCAACGATTTTAAATTTATTAAGCTTTATTTCTTAACGTTTTATTATTAATCTATCGCTTCGCAAAAATCGTTTTTAAGCGTTGTTTAAATTAGCAAAAGTTTTCAAAAATCAATTCACACACAATTCACCCCCCCTCTTGTGTTTGAGGTCACTTGTCAACAAGTGGTATCAGAGCTTAACTCTTGGATATAAAGGACGAAACCATCTCAAGAGGAAAGATGGCTTCAAACAGTTTTCGTAATGAGGGTAATTCCATAAACAGACCTCCATTGTTCGATGGTGAGGGGTATGGATACTGGAAAGAAATAATGCAAATTTTTTTGGAAGCTTCTGATATTAATATTTGGGATGCTGTGGAAAATGGTCCATTTGTCCCCAAGCACGAAGTCGATGGTGCTTCGGTGGATAAACCAAAAACCCTTTGGATCGACGAGGAAAAGAAAAAGGTCCAATACAATTTGAAAGCTAGGAACATCATCACCTCAGCTTTAAGCTACGATGAGTTCTATAGGGTCTCAAATTGCAGGACCGCGAAAGAAATGTGGGACACCCTTCAATTGACCCATGAAGGTACTGCCAAGGTCAAAAGGGTAAGGATGAATACATTGACCCATGAGTATGAGCTATTTAGATTGAAAGAGGGTGAAATCATACAACATATGTAAAAACGTTTCACTCATATAATTAATCATCTTAAGGCTCTTGGGAAAACATTTTTAAACGAAGATTTAATTAATAAAGTTCTTATAATTGGTTGAATTGGCTGAATGTTGATTGGTTGCGTGTTGGTTAATGTTGAACATATTAATAAGACCCTAACTAGTTAATTTAGGACTCTTAATTAACATAAGAATTAATGGGTTAATCCCTTAAAGTTTCATAAGACATGAACTGTTAGTGAGAGGTGAGGCTTGATGCCTATTGGATTAGTCAATGGACCCTATGATTTGATTTGAGAGCGTTAGGGAGCCAAAACTCTAAGAACATAACTTGAATCTGGTCAGAACAGTACGGCTGGCCCAGGAGCACGGCCGTGTTGAACAAGGAGCACACCCGTGATCCCAATTGAATTCTGGAAGATGGCTACACATTAAGCACGGTCGTGCACGACAGTGAGCACGATCGTACTCCACTTAAGTGACAACATGACCGTGCTAGGGTGAGCACGCTCGTGCTCCCCTTACTGGTCAGGACGTGAATTAAAGGTTTTAAAGGGGTTTTTCAACCCGGATGCCACCAATAATATAACAAAATACCAATCGAATAAGGAAAAGCTAGATAACTTAATTAAAGATTAATTAAGATAAATAAGAATAATGAGTTGGTTAAGCCGGTGCCTCTTAGGTGCTTTTTGGCCAAAGTGGCCTCGATGCTTTTTGGTCAAGATGTTGATAAGTTGAACCTTAGTGCTTTTTGGCTAAGGTGGCCTTGAGCTAGAAGGGTTAGGGTGTTGATGTTAATGTTGATGGTGGTGATAAGTCTTGGGTGCTTATTGGCCCAAGCAAAGGAGGTGGTTGCCTTGTTTGTTGTTGTGCTCATGCTTTCATACATTGAAGTTGTTAGTGTGGGAAGTTCAACATAGGGGAGGTCATCCTAGAGTACGGTGATCGGGCCAATTCTCGGGTGGTTTATCCAAGGTTTGGTAAACCGTGCGCCCCCATGGTGGAGTACCCACGTTATGATACGTCGGCTATCCAAGGGGTTCACCCATGGTTTGGTGGACTGCCGACGTTGGTGCTTTTATGGCCAATGTGGATATGTAACTCCGAAGTTGCCTTCCTGAGATAGTTTGGATCCACATGCATAACGGAGTAGCTGAGTAGTGTTGCACCGCATATCATATGTTGTTTGAGATGACATGTTGATATGAGTATATTGTGATGATGTTATATGTTGCGTATTGCTATGCTATGTTATGATGTATGTTCATCTTGCTTAACTACTTCCATGTCGTTGTGTTTATATGATTTCTTACTCCCCGTTCTCTTTTTTGTTGTTGGCATGTATATCTTTATGCAGAGGACGATGAGCAACCAGTGGAGGAGTGACTTTAAGGAGCCGCGACTCTAGCAAAGATGTTTTAGTTTGTTTTAGTTTAGTTTCATTGTATTCCGAGGATTTTATTCCGGAACGGTTATACCAGCTCTGTGTTTGACATCGAGGTTGGGTTATGTTTCTGTTTTATGTTTACGGTTTATGTTTTATTTATTTTTTAAAACTATGTTTTTTTTCGCGTTGTTGAAACGTTATATGTGGTACTTTCTATCCATTTTTTATTTTACGAAATAAATGCTTGTTTTTATTTTACCTCTTTCAAGTAAATGTTTTATCTTAATATGGGGGGTAGAGGGTGTCACATCAGCCACCTTTTCCGTTCCTTTAGCTTGCTTTTTCTTAGTAAGTTTCTTAATAGGAAGCTTTTCTTGCCTTTTAGAGGTTTGGGTTTTCTCCATTTCTTTCTTAGGGCGTGAAGGTGTGGCAATGCGGGAAACTTGTTGAGGTGTGGAAGATTGGGTTGAGGATGATGATGTAGAGTTAGAGGGAACAGGTGTAGAAGGTGCAGTCCATTTGAGTGATTTTCGAGCTCTGCTAGGGTTTGGGTATATGAGAATTTGATTTGGAATGTGTGAAATTTGGAGGGAAAAGCTGGATATTTATAAACCTATATCAGTCAATCGATGTCACAATCGATGTATTAAAGGTTTTCAACTTGTTTAACATGTGAGTCAATCGATGTACATAGCATCAGGATTGAGATTTTAAGTCCGTCAATCGATGTTTCAATTGATGTAAAACCTAAGTCAGAGAGTACCAAGTTCTGAAACTTGAACTCAATCAATATGTCAATCGATGTATAAGCTATGTCCGAGAGTCCAACAATAGCAGTATACAATCAATCGATGTATAAATCGATGTATAGGGCAAGTCAGTGAGTCCCAAGTTTTGGAAACTCCACTCAATCGATGTTACAATCGATTTATATACAGGGTTAGAATATTTAACCCAATGTAAATCGATGTATCAATCGATACATAAGCACTTACAGAGTAGTGCTTCTTGGATAAGTGGTTTATCGATTTATAGCAGATCAGTTTGAGATTTTCTGATTTTGATAGCAGGTAAATCGATGTTGGAATCGATGTATAGAGACTTCCAGAGAGTCATGTTTTCTGATTTTTTCCAACAATCGATGTTCTAGTCTTTCTAAGCCTAAAAACCAGGGATCAATCGATGTCATAATCGATGTAAGGGCACTAAAAATCAGATTTCTAGGTTTGTACATGGTTTGCACAATCTGTGTACTAGCTATGGGAAGCTTTCCTTAGCCAATGGTTTAGTGAAAATATCAGGTAATTGCTTGGATGTATCAACATATTCAATTATTATATCTCCATTTTGAATGTGATCCCTTATGAAATGATGTCTTATTTCTATATGTTTGGCTCTTGAATGCATTATAGGGTTCTTAGTTAGATTTATAGCACTAGTATTGTCACATTTGATTAGCACTTACTCTAGGAGAACACCATAGTCAATAAGTTGCTATTTCATCCAAAGGATTTGAGCACAACAACTACCTGCTGCAACATATTCTGCTTCAGCAGTTGACAAAGCCACACTTGTTTGTTTCTTATTAAACCAAGAAACTAGAGAGTTTCCTAGTAAGTGGCAAGTTCCACTACTACTCTTCCTATCCAACTTGCATCCAGGAAAGTCAGAGTCTGAATATCCTATTAAATCACATGTTGATCCCTTAGCATACCATAAACCCATTTCTTTAGTTCTTATTAAGTATTTCATGATTCTCTTTACAGCAGTTAAGTGTGATTCCTTAGGATTGGATTGATATCTTGCACACATATACACACTAAACATTATATCAGGTCTACTTGCAGTTAAGTCAAGTAAGGAACCAATCTTAGCTCTGTACTTGGATACATCTACTGATTTACCTTTCTCATCTTTGTCCAAGTAACATGATGGACTCATTGGAGTTGCCACATCCTTTGCATTCTCCATGCCAAACTTCTTCAATAGTTCTATGTAGTATTTTGTTTGGCTTATGAAAGTCCCATCATCACATTGTTTGATTTGAAGTCTCAGGAAGAAAGTAAGTTCTCCCATCGTAGACATCTCAAACTCATTTTGCATCAAATTAGAAAATTCCTTACACAGTGAATCATTAGTAGTACCAAATATAATATCATCAACATATATTTGTACAAGTAGTATATTTTGTGCTTTTCTTTTTGTGAAAAGAGTTGTGTCAACCTTGCCTCTAGTAAAACCTTTTTGTAATAAAAAGTTACTTAATATTTCATACCAAGCTCTTGGAGCTTGTTTAAGTCCATACAAGGCTTTAGTGAGTTTATAAACATGATTAGGAAATTCATTCATTTCAAAACCAGGTGGTTGGCCAACATATACTTCTTGTAGAAACCCATTTAGGAATGCACTCTTAACATCCATTTGATATAACTTGAAATTGATGATACATGCATATGCTAACAATATTCTAATAGCTTCTAATCTAGCCACAGGTGCATATATCTCACCATAGTCAATACCTTCTTCTTGATTATAGCCTTTGGCTACTAATCTAGCTTTATTCCTTACTATGATACCATTTTCATCAAGCCTATTCCTAAACACCCATTTTGTACCAATTATTTGTTTATCCTTGGGTTTTGGAACAAGTTCCCAAACTTTATTTCTTTCAAACTGATTAAGTTCTTCTTGTATTGCCATAATCCAGTTTTCATCAACTATTGTACCATATATAGTTTTAGGTTCAACTTGAGATACAAAAGCCATGTTATTACTTGCATTTCTCAAGGAATGTCTAGTAGTTACCCCATTGGATATTTCACCAATGATGTTATCTAGAGAGTGATTCCTTGCAGTTCTCCACTCCTTAGGTAGTTCTTCATATTGTTTTCTACTGGAGTTTCTATTTCTTCATCTACTTTTGCATTGTCTTGCTTTTCTTCAAGCTGAGTTTCTTCTAAAGTTTCTGCAACATCATCAAAAACATTCTTTCCCAACTTTTTGGGGTTAGTTTCATCAAATGTAACATGTACAGATTCTTCTATTGTTTGAGTTCTTCTATTGAAGATTCTAAAAGCTTTACTAGATAATGAATAGCCTAGGAAAAAACCTTCATCAGCTTTAGGATCAAATTTACCTAGATTGTCTTTACCATTATTTAGCACAAAACACATACAACCAAAGACATGAAAGTGAGCAATATTTGGTTTCCTTCCCTTATACAACTCATATTGTGTTTTCTTCAATGTTGGTCTAGTTAAGACTCTATTTAGTACATAGCAAGCTGTACTAACAACATCTGCCCAAAAGTATTTTGGCACATTAGAGTCATTCAACATGGTTCTAGCAATCTCTTCAAGAGATCTATTTTTTTTTCTTTTCAACTACTCCATTTTGTTGTGGAGTTCTAGGTGCTGAAAAATTGTGTTGTATACCATGTTCATCACAGAAATTGTCAAATTCCTCATTTTGGAATTCACCTCCATGATCACTCCTAATAGATACAATTTTCATGTCTTTCTCAATTTGTACAAGCTTAGTGATTGTCTTAAAAGCAGAAAAGGCATCATTTTTATGTGCTAAGAAGTATGTCCATGTAAATCTAGAGAAATCATCAAAAATTACAAGAGCATAAAGATTTCCACCAAAACTTTTTGTTCTAGAAGGACCAAAAAGATCCATATGCAACAATTGTAAAGGTCTACTATTTGAAACAATGTTTTTAGCTTTGAAAGAAGTTTTAACTTGTTTACCCTTTTGACAAGCATCACATAAACCATATTTTATAAACCTCTTCTTAGGTAAACCAATTACAAGTTCTTTGTAAATAAATTTGTTCAAGTGATCCATGTGAATGTGAGCTATTCTCCTATGCAAAAGCCAATTTTCTTCTTCTTTTGAAATTAAGCAACATGCATCATTAGAAGATAAATTGTCTAAATCTAGCATATAGATGTTATTAACTCTATTTCCCATCAACTTCATGTTACTAACATGTCTAGATTATAGCATACACATGTTTGAGCTAAAGTCTACCTTATACCCTTTGTCACAAAGTTGACTTATGCTCAACATGTTATGCTTTAGCCCTTCAACATAGAGAACTCCTTCAATCTTAGTTGCGGGACTTTTTCCAACTGTGCCAACACCGAGAATTCTTCCTTTGTTGTTGTCACCATATGTTACATTTCCACCATGTTTGGAAGTGAAGGAAGTAAATTTTGTGATGTCTCTAGTCATGTGTTTGGAGCAACCACTATCTAAGTACCAACTTAAGCTTTTGGCCTTCAAACACACCTACAAAACATATTTTAATAATTTTTCTTAGGTACCCTAGTTTTGTTGGGTCCTTTGGTGTTAGACATGACATATGTTCCCTTAGGAACCCATATTTGCTTGACAATTATCCTTGAAGGATTTCTAAGATAGCATGTAGAAGTTGTGTGTCCTTTTCTTGCACAATAGAAACATTTACAAAAGGACTAGTAGAAGATTTATGTGCAACAAAGAGTTTCTTAAAAGCTTTTTCATGCATTGTTGGTTTGTAACCTATTCCTGCTTTATTATATACTCCTTTTTGTTGTCCTAATATTGCATTTAGATTATCTCTTCCCATTGTAAATTTAGATTGAGTAATTTTCAGTTTTTCTACCTATTTTCTAGAATATTGAAATTAAAGCATGTAGAACTAGATGCACTTAGCCTACTGTTTTTAGCTTCTAATTCCTTATTCTTAATTTGAAGAGATGCATAATCACTACATTGTTTAGCAATGACTTTCCTAGATGACATTAGTTGCTTAGTAATTTTCAGATATTCACTATGCAATTCATCAAAAGCATCTTGTAGTTCATCATAGGTAGGGGGAAGATCATTTACCTCATCTTCATTTTCATTGTCACTTTGATGATTAGTCATAAGGCAGAGATTTGCCTCTTCTTCCTTAGAATCTTCAGAAGAATCCATGTCATTTTCCTCCCATGCTATGTATGCTCTTCTTAGCTTTTTGTTCTTCTTGTCCTTGGAATCATATTTATCATGCTTGTCCTTCTTTTGAAGTTTAGGGCACTCATTCTTGTAATGTCCATGTTTGCCACATTCGTGGCACTTCACATTTGATGTTGAACTTTCATTTTTTGAAGGGTTCTTCTTAGGAAAGAAGCTTGAGGGCTTGTTGTTGAAGGATTTCTTCTTTTTGAGAAACCTTTTGAATTTTCTGACCGGCAGTCCCATATCTTCTTCTGAATCTTCATCCTCCTGATCAGTTTCTTCATCTTCATCACTATCAAGGACTTCTTTGGAGATATGTGCTTTAAGCAAGGTTTACAAAATCGGACCGGCCATCGAACCGGTGAAGGCAGCGGTTCGAGGTTCAATGGTCCAACCGAGGTTGAACCGGTTATAATTAAATAATATTATTTTAATTTTTAGTATAATATTTGTAACAATATTAAACAAAAAAACAACATAACAACTAAAATTATTAAGCACAATTTTTTTATTTTGAAATTAAACTAAATAAATATAAAGATATATGTTAAAATCATCTTCATAGGGAAAACCAACCCAAAATCTACAACCAGCCCACATATGTTAGAAAACAAAAGAATTGGTTTTGGCTAGGATGATCCAAATCCTTTTATACTAATTTTATTTTTTTTTAGAAAATCGGTTCAGGCCGGTTCAGACCGGTTCACTATCGGTTATGACCGGTTTTGAACCGGTTTCCGGTTTTTACACCGGTTCACCATAGGGCCGGTTTTGCCAGCTGACCGGACCGGCCAAGGTCCCGGTTCCCGGTCGGACCGGCCGGTCCGGTCCGGTTTTCAAAACCTTGGCTTTAAGTGATAAGCCTTTCTTCTTTTTCTCCTTCTCTTTATGATCATTCAACCTATGAAGCTCCATCTCATGTTCTTTGAGCTTTCCAAACAGTGTAGCAATGTTCAAGGTTTCTAAGTCTCTTGATTAAGCTATAGCAGTGATCTTTGGTTGCCATTCTCTTGTCAAACATCTCATGACTTTGTTGATTTGTTGTTCATCTGAAATACTCTTTCCAAGTCCATTCGGTTGATTTACAATATGAGTGAATCTCCTTTGCATATCATTGATGTCTTCATCTTTCTTCATGTGAAAAGGTTCATACTCGTGCATGAGTGAGTTCATTCTCGCTCTCTTCACATCACTTGTTCCTTCATGAGTAATTTGTAGCGTATCCCACATTTGCTTGGTTGTCTTACAATTAGAGACACTAAAAAATTCACCATAACTCTTGGAAGCAGTTACAATATTCTTAGCTTTATCATTATAACCTACTCTCTTCTTGTCATCATCATCCCATTCACTTCTAGGCTTATTTGTCTTGGTGCCATTTGCATCAAGAGTGAAAGGGATGTATGGACCATTCTCAATAGCATCTAATACACCAATACCACTAGCCTCAAGGAATATTAACATCCCTTCTTTCCAATACATATAGGCATTGCCATTGAATGCAAGGGGTCTTGCTAGAGAAGCCCCTTCGCCCAAGATGTCATTTGAAGCCATCCTCTTAAGCTGTTAAGCTTTACACAAGAGTGAAAGATCTGATGCGACTTATTGGTTGTGGCTTCTAAATACTCAAGAAGGGGGGTTGAATTGAGTATGGATAATTTTGATAACTTTTTTCCCCTTTTTACAAAAACTGAAACTTTTCTTTACCTTTGAAAAGATTTTTATCAACCAACAAACCAAAAGTGTTTTTGCAAGAGTGATTAACACAGTGATTAAACTAAACAAGAAAGATTAACGAATAGATTGATTTCAGATATGAACAAATAGATTATCTCATTCAGATAACATACATTCATCAATGAAGCAAATAAAGAGTTAAGGGATAGAAAATGCAAACCAAGATTTTATCATGGTTGAGCTACCTCCTCTAGTAACCTACATCCCGTCCCCACATCACTGTGAGTTTCTTCCACAAAATCAAAATCAATTACAAGATTTTTTGTAAGCTTCAACTCCCAGGTTCCTTCTACCCAATTGACACCTTTTCACACAAAGCAATCTTGCAATTCCCAAGAGTCCCTTCTACTCTTGTCAATCCACCAAGAGTCCCTTCTACTCTTGATCTAAACAGCGAGAGAACCTTCTCTCTTATCTTTCTTTTGCGGTAAGAAAAGATGTGATTCAAATTATAAGAAAATCAGATATTACAAATTGAAGTTCTAACAGAAAAAACTCAAGTATTCTCGATGAAAAGATCTCTCAAATAAATTCATGTTTAATCTCAGTATAGAATGAATTGTTATTCAGAAAGTGTTTGCCCATGCCTTTATATAGTTGTATTCAAAAATATATTTGTTGGGCATGCTTTATAAGTCAGTTAAGATCAAAACAAGCTTTCTTGAAAAATTCAGTTATAAGTCAACCGATTGTGTAATCGATATATTAAAAAAAGTTTTCATTTTTATAATTGAGTACATAGATTGTTAAATCAATTGTGTTCTTGGAAATTCTTGATTTTGAACATTAGACAGATGTGTACATCGATTGTGTTCTTGATGAACATAAGCATTCTCAGCCCAGAAGTCTTTACATCGATTGACTCTGTTTAGGCTTATACATCAATGTATCAATCGATTGTTTCACCATTTCAAAAATACATTAGTTCTGTTATGTATATGCATCGATGTACCAATCGATTGTATGCATGTTTCAAAAAGTCTTGGCTTTTGTTTGGTCTTATACATCGATGTATCAATCGATTTAAAGAAGCTAATGTGCATATTTATCGAGTAAGTCCAAAATCAATTGATGTATACATTGATGTATAACATTTATACATAGATGTACACGTAGGTTTTCATTAAAAGTTAGTTAATTAACTGAAAGTACATCGATGTACACATAGATGTACAGAACTTTCAATTAATCCTTTTTCATTCTAAGTTCATTTTAATTTGTGAAAACAATTTTGGTTGTTTTTGAGAGCTTTAATTAAAGAGAAAACTTAAAGTTTTCCTTTACATAACAATCCTAATGATCCTTGCTTGAGATTCTTTGAGATTCATCTTTAGGGTTTTTCATCTTCAAGCCTTCCTTCATGATCCTTGCTTTCCTCCTTTGATCCTTTGCATCCACTTCCTTGCTCTATTGATATCTTATAAAAGAACTTAATCTTGGTAAGCAGTTAGTGAATCAAAGTAATAATCAATTAAGTTTGGTCATTAATCAAAACATAATAGGGGCATTTATCCACAGACTCGTCATCACAGTAATCATTGTCATCCGATTCATCTTCAGAATTTTTGTATTCATCTTCTTCTTCGTCTTCTTTGTACAAAATTCAGAAGAGAAGCGACCTTTACATTTTGAAGATTTGAGATGGTGCTTTGGAAAAAATTAAAAAGAGAGAATCAAAGGGTTGTGATAACTCTTAGAAATAAGAGTTATCCATATCCTTTTTACTTTGATTCCTAGCTATCTTTGAGTGATATTTGTAGATTTGTGAGTACTTTCTGTAATTTTGTGAATAGGAGTAATTTTGGTCATTTATTTTGTTTTTAAGATGTAAAAATATGCTCATGAGGTTCTACACCTTTTTGTAGGTAAATTGTTGTAGCATGTACTGAACGAGGGGAAACTGCTCCATGACTGTTGCAACATCAATGCTCTCTGACACCCTTCAGATAAGATCAAAAGACCTGGACACCCATTCTCTCTCCTGCTGGACCCGTTTTAATTGGATATGCGTGGGCCAGACACACGCTTAGGGACCCGGATTCCTACACTTTAGGAAATGGACCAGGGACAACAAATTAATATTATTAAATGCTGACCCAAAAAGGATGAAAGAGGATATATATATCCCTTAGCAACCCTAGGAAAGGACACACCTTCTCACTCTTAGACATTATTCTAATCCTCCGATCTAGGAGCAGCCGCAACTTCATCATCTTCTCCATAGTTTTGTGTTTTCTTTCCCTTCATTGTAATGAACTTTCCTTCATTTATTTTTTTTATTTCTCAATTTGTGTAAGCTCATCATGAGCTAAACTTGTTGTAGCTATGGGTATGTAACCCTGTAATGGATGGTTAGCTGAAAGTATGTTATGCTATGTTGATGCATTTTCTCTTGCATTTTAAAGTTATTTATTTGAGCCTAATAAACTTAAATGGATATTTAGCTTAATGAGTTTGGAAAAGATAAGTAATGTGGAACTAGTTAAGAGATAGGGATTAAATCTTTAGTTGGAAAATTCAATGATGTTGAATGTTTTAAGAATAATCATTCAAGTTCTTAAACTAGCTGGAACATGCTTATTAAGAAGAGGGTGTAATTAATATAAATTTAGGAATATAAAGCATTTAATGAACCTTATCTTTCAAGTGTTGGAAAACACAACTTTTATTTCTTGGAGTTAAGTGCTGCAGCATATGCAGGGCATAAACTAGGCTAAGCAGAAACTATTTGGACAGCATGCATATAGCTTATTCCTCATAACTGTTTTCAACAACCTGTGTCATTATCTTTATCTTTATCTTTATCTTTAACTTTGAGTTCTTACGAATTTTAAATATTGAACATTGTCACTATACACACACTATTTTTGTCACCTTTGATCTTAACTATAAAGAACAGTTGATTTGAACTTTGGTAGTTGCTACATCATTATAACCCTCGCGGGGACGATCTTATTTACTCTTTACTACTTGCTGCAATTGTGTATACTTGCACAAGCTTAAGACATGTTTTTAAGGCAACAAGTTTTTGGCACCATTGCCGGAGATTAGTAATAGTGTTAAAATTCCAATTTTAAGATTAGTAGTTCTGTTAGTTAGGATAACTAATATTTGAAGTGATTTGCTGTAGCATCAGGTACTGAAACTATATGCAAAGACTTCTCAAACCTGAGTACAGAATAGACCTTGAGATTGAAAGTTCATTCAGAAGGTTGAGAAGAGAGCAAACTCATCTGTTTGAACCAGAGTTTTGGTTTATAACTCCAACCAACTCTCCACCAACCATAATTGAAGCAGAATCCTCTGCTAGCTTTGAAATGGCTAAGGAAGAACAAACTGACAGCATGACCCTGGCTATGAGTACCGGCATTGTGAGTACTCCAATCACAGCACCTTACTTTGAATTCAAGCCTGTGATATTCCAAATGCTGCAAGCAATGGGGCAGTTCAATGGATGTGACCAGTAATTTCAAAATCCTTTGTGTCACTGATGATGCTTTTAGACTGAGATTGTTCCCATTCTCTTTGGGGGGGAAGGCTAAGAACGGGTTGAATTCACTGGAGCCAAATTCTATAGATACATGGAAAAAACCGGTTGACAAATTTCTGATCAAGTTTTTTCCTCCAACAAAGAATGCTAGGGGGAGAGATGAAATAGCCTCATTCAAATGGAGCACTTTTATAATGGAGTCTTGCTTGGATCTTGAAAATTGTTCTGCTAACCCCGCTTCTGTGAACTATGTTGGGAACAACAATACGAGCAACAATGCATATTCTAATGCCTACAATGCAGGGTGGAAACAACACCCAAATTTCTCCAATTCCACTCACAATACCTTGAACTCTCCTCTTGGATTTGTACCTCAACAGAATAGGCAGCAACAACCACGAGTTCAACAGAGAAACCAGGAGATGTCTGTGGAAGCTGTTCTAAAAGCCTTCATGACTGAAACTAAGGCTCAACTCCAAAATCAGGGTGTTACTATGAGAAACCAAGAGACTCAAATGGGACAGCTAGCAAGTGCAATAAATTCAAGGCCAAAAGGTACCTTACCTGCAACTACCGAAACCCCAAAACCTTCTAGTTCTGGTGGTAATGAGCAGTGCAAGGTTATTCATTTGAGGAGTGTAAAAGAGCTACCTACTGCATCGGAGAAGAAGAAGAAAGCTGAGGTAAGCAAGTTAGAATCTGAAAGAGTGTTAGAAAAAGAAGAATCCGATACAGAGAAATCTGCTAAGAAGATAGAACTCGAGCCTGCTGCAGTTTCTGAACCATTACCTAAACTAGTCCCAGAGAGACCTCCTCCTCCTTTTCCTCAAAGGTTTGTGAAGGTACACCAAGAGAAGTGGTCAACAAATTCCTAGAGGTGCTGAAGTAGCTTCACATCAACATTCCCTTAGTTGAGGCATTGCAGTAAATGCCCAATTATACAAAATTCATGAAGGATGTGCTGACAACGAAAAGGAGATTAGGGGAATTTGAGGTGGTGGATATGACCAAGGAGTGTAGTTTAATGCTGCAAAACAAAGTTCCCTCAAAGCTTAAGGATCCTGGAAGCTTTACTATACCCTGCTCTATTGGAAAAACATATTGTGGCTGTGCTCTGTGTGATTTATGGGCAAGTATCAACCTGATGCCTATGTCCATCTTCAAGAAATTAGGCATTGGTGAAGCTCAAACTATGAGACACCCGGATATCCTATTAAAGGAAACCTAATTTATCTAACCTTAATCGCGTTATAAACATTAAACATACATAACTGAAAACAGAGATACTAAAAAAACTTTAAACATAAAAGACATAAACGTAAACATCACACCATATATAATATATATACATAAGATACATAACACTGTCTAGGGTACCCCGTTAGTAGGGTCCCATACAGATACAAGTTGATATAAGATGAAGAAAATACATATAAAGATCTGAAAAGAGAAAACACCTAACACCACTCCACACCAACCCAGCCTCATGAAAAAAACAACAAAAATGGGCTCACCACACACAACCTATGTACACAAGACGCTCTGACCTCCATGATATCTAGCGTGGATATCGGGTACTACCCTAACTCTCCCCACGCGTACGCCTGTAAACCTGCCAGCGTGGTTTTAGCAGTGGTGGTCCTGATGCTATCGCCTAGCCGCTATCGGAGATGATGACACGACGACGCTGGTGTACCCTCTGGTACTGTAAGCTCCGACGGGCACTGCCTCTCGAAACAACTCCTACTGGACCGATCACCTCTGAACTCTGGACTGCCCATGGAAGTGGTTGTGGTCTGGGCGGTGGATGCCAAAACACAAGACGAAACACCCTGAAAAAATTGGAGTAAGGTCCCTCCCCCAACCTCATATACACAAACTGGGCCCGTGTACACAGAAAATTAAAGAAGGTGGTTGGGTCCACTCTCCACCCTCTCTCATCATGAAATTCCAGCTCAAGGGTCCCCATCATCGGGAACCTCGTAGGCTTCGTCATCCACGGGTGATATAGGTGTGTCATCTCAAACAACTGGCTCTGCTTCATATAGCGAGAACAAAACATACAAAGAAGGGGATAGGGAGATAAGAAACTATTCTATCATCATGTACGAAAAATGAATACATAGCATATATACAATAACAGAACATAGACATGCATCACATGTAGAGCACATCTAGGTATAATCATCCTCGAGTTACCGAGTCATCCTCTACCCTTACTTTCATGAAGCCAAGCATGTATGCTGACGTGGCCACCTACAATCCTGTCACACATCCCTCGTCTGAACAGGGATATTAGTCAATCGTCCAAGCGGTGCGTCCACAACTTTTGATGCACACCCCCATTTCCGTGAGGGTGCTCATTAAAAGAATGATACTATTCACCCATTCCCGTTAAGGAATAGTTGCATAATCACAAATACACAATATCCCTATTCTCGATAGGGTACACAGAGCAACTCGGCAAGGACTACGAGAGTACTACGGTAGTCTCCCGCATTCCTGTTGAGGAACTGACCCATGATATCCATATCAGTAATTAAATACTCTGACCTCATATGTTCCACTCACACGGCTGTGAACAATATCATGCATTCTATATGAGTCTCATCGAGTCGCATCGGGTCATAACCTAGTGCCTCAACCTTTCATCACCAACTAATATCATATCTCCGATCACATCACATCAATCCATCAAAAATAAAACAATACTGTATCAGGTTAGGCACTACTAGATCTCATGTCATACGCTCCCCAACATGCATCTCTCCAAAATGGTACATATCATCGCCTAGAGGCCAACTAAGCATATACTGACAGATATAGCATGTTATCATACCACACATGTTACGCATATTAAAATATTAATAAAATATTCAAAGATCACAAAAATCCACAATAAGCATGTTATCACAACCAGCATATCACAAGCAGATCAACAAGGATAAAATCAGACATCCTCGAAAATCACAAATTTAACCTAACGGGGATAAACCTACAATCCCTATATCATCATTGGTACCACGGGGTAGTCGCCAATGTGGTATTGACATTGTCAATTACTCGCTCACTAGTAGGGTTTAAGTCGCCCTACACCATTATTGTAAAATATGCTACTCAGCCATTTTCGACGATAGGTGGTTTCTTTATCCCACTTGAGGTGTGTGTAGCTAGCACTGGGAACATGAAACGGACACTCCTCTCCATACCTCGATTCTGCCACGCCAAGAACTAGCACCTCTGGTGCTTTGAAAATTCACCTAAACACATGTACACGTAGCATACATCACAGGTAACCCTAATATGAAGACGGAACGTAAAACCGATAACCGAGCTATGATAAAACCTCAATATCATCACCGATGGCATGTCGCCATAAAAGAGCATAGGTTTACCTTAGCCATAGCAAGAAAAGAGATATAGGGTTAAGAAGACGTTGTTGCCATGATCACAATGATGTAGTCAGAATTGTGTTAGGGTAACCGGTTTGATCGAACTCGGCACAAGAACTTTCTCTCTTCTCTCTGGCTCTCCTTCTTCTCCCTCTCTGTTTTCTGTCTTCTGACACTTTAATTTTCGTAAGGTAACTTTAGTTACATTTTATCCTTTAAACCTTTTTCTCTTCAAAATTCTGACGGCAACGCTCGAGCATGGAAAACTCCAATACTTAAGCATCTGGGCGCTTGAGCGTTGACCAAAGTCAACTGCTTCAACTTGAAGGAATCTGCCACATGTCCTGTCTGTTCTTCGTCACGCGATGCGTGTTTTGGCTACTTAGCACTATGGACGCTCGAGCGTGGCCCCCAGGCACTCGAGCGTGCCAGCCAGACCAGAAAACCCTAATTCGTGCGTTTCATCGAATTCTAAGCTCGTTTGAAGTTCTAGCGACCTCAAATTTGAATCATAAACTCATCAACACCTAAGGAATAAGATCAAGTCTTCAAACATGCCTAATCTATTCCTTAAACAAGAATCGAGAAAATGGGGCTTTACACCCTACATCTATCTCACTCCAACTAGCAGACAGGTCAATTGCATACCCTGAGGGGAAGATTGAAGATGTGCTGATTAGAGTGGATAAATTTGTGTTTCCAGTGGATTTTATTATTCTGGATTTTGAGTCTGAGAGGGAAGTGACAATCATACTTTGAAGACCCTTTTTAGCTACTGGGAAAACTTTAGTTGATGTACAAAAAGGGGAGTTAACAATGAGAGTGAATGACCAACAAGTCACATTTAATGTATTTAATGCTCTGAAGTACCCAGATGAAAGGATGGAAGAATGCTATTTCATTCAGTCCTTTAATGACCTAGTGCAAAAGCAATTATGGAAAAATCAAACTGAACTGGAAGTGCTGCAGCATCTGTAGAAGTAGGAGATTCATTTGATGAAGAAGTGGCAGAAGTAGTGGACAGTAAAGCAGCTCAACCCAAATGGTCTAGAAAATATGAATCTCTTGAGGTAAATGATGAGACTTTTAAAGACAATGTGCTATATATTGAAGACCCCTAGTTTGGAACTGAAGCAACTTCCAGCCCACCTTAAATATGCTTATTTGGGTGACAATGATACCTTACCTGTCATTATATCCTCTTCACTAACATTTTCTCAAGAGGAGCACCTAATAGATGTATTGAAAAGACATAAGAAGGCTATTGGGTGGCAAATGGTTGACATAAAGGGGATTAGCCCTATGTTAAGTCACAAAGCATTTGACTCGGTCATTCGTCTGACTCACACTCCAGTGGCCCTTGTGTGTTTTGATGAACCCAAACATTAAGCAATCGATTTCACATTGAACCATCTGAATATTTCTAACCATCTACTTGAGCTGTGTAGACAAAGAACTCTATCTTAATAGATCAATTAAACAAAAGTCTATGAATGGATCAACATCATAAATACAAGCGTCGGATTCAAAGCTGTCAAAATACAATGCGTCTGAAGTCTGATTCAAGCTGAACTCTATATCAACATCTCTTAGACTTATCAACTATGAAGAAGAGCAGCTAGCAGTACCAAAGAAAAACATTCAACAATTGTCTTTTTCATCGAAAGCTAAGAAAAAGGACTTATCCATCCAAACAAGTTAATGGAAGGAAGAAAGCCTCAAACAATACTCTGTTAGAAGACTGTTTGTGCTTATTGAAGACAAAGAAGCTCGAAGAAGTTAACAATCAAATCTATGATCAAATATTCGGAGAATACAAACACTATCTTCTGAAGGAAAGATGAAAGAAGTTATATCAAGCTTACAGACTAGAACTTGACCAAGAAGTCATATTTCAAGAAGCGTCTATCTCTCTCAATATGCGTCTGAGTCAGAATCACTCTTCTGTCAGAATAACTTTATGGATTCAAAATAGATTCAAACATCCACAAGCTTAGAAAGTGTGAAGTGCTAAACCATCTTTTGTATCACTAAAGCACGTGACAAGGAGAAAAGCTCTCTATCGAGAAAATACTTAATCTCTAATTCAAAACTAAATGTGATTTGAAATATAGTTAATTAAACTTAAAAGAAGTTTATCAATATATATTTCTTATCTTCAATCGAATCAGAAAAGGAGAAAAGACAAAAGGGCAAGGCTATAGAAAACCATTCCTTATATGAGTAAATAAGATTGTCTATCTCCTTGCACTGAGTGGTGAAATGATCCTGTCCACACTTACCGCATCTGATAGGCCTAGGAGCAGAAGAATCCCAATTCCTTAACCTGGTTGTAGAGAATTGGGGCTTCTTGCCACTCTGCTTGAAGTCCCGGCCAGCTGAAGCTAGACGCTGCTTTCCCTTGTCCTTCTGATCGTTCTTATTACTATGCATTATTGTCTATAATAAATATACACAATTCAAACAAGAGTACATAGAAGACGAATAACAGACTCATATCATGGCCTAATAGGACAGACCTACTCTGATACCACTAGATGTGGCACCCTCTACCCCGCATGTATTTATAGCAACATAAAAAGGAATAAATTTTTAAAAAAAAACATGTGCATATTATTTCATAATAATAAAAACCATGGGTAGAAGATACCACATGAACAAAACGTCTCAACGCGGAAAATAAAACAAGTTAAAATAATAAAATCATAAACTGAAAACATAAACCCAACCCCGATATCACATTACAGAGCTGGTAACCAACAAATCTGAAGATACATCGTGAATGCATGAGCAACAACATCTCCAATGCATGAATGCATGGGCAGCAACATAAAGCAATCAAACCACCACCTCTACTTTGGCCAATAAGCACCAAAGTTTAACACCATCAACACCTTGAACAATAACCATCAAGGCTACTCTGACCATCAAGCATCAGAGTTTAACATCGTCAACACCTTGACCAATAATCATCAAGGCTACTTTGCCCAATAATTACCAAAGCATAACAACGTGAGGTAAAACATCATTACCATGTTAATCATCTTAAGGTTCTATGTTTACTTGTCTCAGATTTATTCGATTGGTGTCTTATCTCATTATAGGGAAAAATTCGGGTAACACTACCCTTGTCCCCATATAACATCTGTTCTATTGAGAGGAGCACGGTCGTGCTTCCCTCTGCATGGGCGTGCTGGCATTTAAGTTGAGCACGGGCATCCTGTCTATTGACCACGACCGTGCTTACTGGAGCGTGGTCGTACTGTTCTGGGCAGAAAGGTTGGAAACCCTTGCTAAGCTTCCTAGGGCATTCATAAATCAATCCTATTGGCTTTTAACTACGCCATCAAGTATTAAGCTTATTACTTTTTGTTTAATATCTGTGTCTTATAATTATTGAGATTAATCCTTTAATTATTGTTTCATTATTAACATCCCTAACCACTCATGGATCAATCCTAGGGTCTTCACTATACCATTAAGCATCAATCTCACTTCTCTTTACTACGGTTCTTGTCTTATGAACATTGGGAAATTATCCCTTAACTCTTATATCATTATCAAGCTTCTCATATATTTAATTAATGTATTATTAAAATTAACATTAACAACATCAACAACCAAACATTCATTCATAGCATGGCACCATCGTCATCATCAACAACAGTACAATAATTAAATCATGCCAATCAATACAAAATTATAACATACATATAGCAGACAATATTAAATAAACAATTAGCATACAACAGGGTCAAGGGTTAACCCTTCGTCTTAAACTAACTCATTGCCTACATGTTATACTAATCCCTTCTCCCCATACCTGGTTTGAAGGTTCCACTAACACCAAGCGCAAACAACTCCACTATGTTTCCCTCTAGCGGCTTGACGAATTCCCCAAGCCTTGGCCAAACACAAAAGGAATAACCAATTAATCTCCAAAACAAGAATAGGAAAAGGAGATTACAAGAGGGATAACTGCGTTACCTTTACTGACACTAGCGCACGTGACTTCTCTCCTAAACTAGAGCAAGAACACCAAGAACTTGGTTAGGTTCGAGGAAATGGGAAGATGAGTGATTTCTGTCACACTAGGGTTGCTAAAGGTGTCAAAATGAGGGTTGTACCCGTAAACCTTCTAAAACTTTCTTATTTATAACACCAGGCCCCGAGCATGTCCTTGCTTACCCTGAGCACGGTCGTGCTCACCTTGAGCATGGGCTTGCTCAACTAAGCACGGGCTTTGCACTATTCATGTCATAGCGCTGCACTTTGCCTTTGAGCATGGGGTTGTACTAAACATGAGCACGGTCATGCTCATGCACCAGAAAGGGATTTTTTACTCTAAAGTTCCACTTGACCCCATAAAACATTCATGTAACAGCCTGATTTTAATTATGTCGTTCAATCGATTAGAATATAATTAATTATATTTTAATTTGATATTTAAAAAGTGTTTTTGAATAAAACAAAATCATATTCATAGTCTACTTTATGGTAGAGGGTTACGGTAAAATTTTCGGTTGAAAATTCAGACGAAAGCCGGTCTGCGTTTTCACTGCCGGTACAAGTTTACTGTGCAGAAAACCTAATTTTGACCCGTGAATGAGATAGTTAGTGTTTTCATTATGTTTCCTTCAACTTTGGTTATTTTGAAAATTTTCGTTCAAAAATAAAATAAAATATTTTATTCGGGCGAAAATGTCGGAAGAATTATGATCGAAAATGCAACAGGGTACGAAATGGAGTAGAATATGAGGCATAAAAGGCATGAGGTGAGATGAGGGAGTGAGGTGACTCACTAGATGTATGGCCTAAGCTACCTCCTAAAAAGTGGTCATGATGGACTTTTTGAAATATATCATATTATATTCTAAAAACCTATTTTTCCTTTCCTCTTCAACCAAACAAGTCTTAAAGACAAAACTTGCTCTCCAAGCTCATCCTCTCTCCAAAATTTCGTGCTCCCCTCTCCCTCCTCTATATAATCATCACTCATATTCATTCTCTCATTTTCTTCCTCCATCTTCATATTTCTTCAACTTCTTTCATTTCTTCTTTTTTCAAACACTTAAAGCTTCCATTTTTATTAGTCTTTTCCACTTGAGTTCTTCATTAAAGTTATTCCTTATACTAAGGGTAATGCTCTCATATGAATCTTTTTGCAAGTTTCATCTTTTATTTCTTAGTTTTCTTTATGTGTTCTTTATATGCTTTAAACTTCTAAAATCTCTCTAAAATGGTAGAAAACTCCTTTTGAGTTGAAACCACTTTCTATAGTCTTGTATTAACTTATATTTTCACATACTAAGAGATTGTGTAAAACAAAAATATCTACCTATCTCTTCCAATGAAGGCTGAATGCTTGCATTTGTGACCTACGAAGTTTTGTTTCAACTTTTGGAATATGATCATGTGCTTTAATTTCTAACTATCCATTGATCTTAAATCTATAAATCTTGGAAGTTTTGATAGCTTGTTCTTATGATGGCTGAAAATATGAATAAGTAATTCTAGGATACTATGTTTCAACTTTTCAAGTATGATCATGGATTTAGAACTCTTAATACCTTGTGATTCTAAACCTAAGTGTTATTGTTAAACAAAGAATATTTTTCCTCATCATCCTATGATGACCGAAACTTAGTGTTTAGGTACTAGGATGTTTGAGTTTTTATTTTTCCAAAATGATCATGGACTTAAGCTCCATAAGATATTTGGATGCTAAGTCTAAGATATTGGAAAGTTTAAGGATTTCTAACTTGTTTATTCTATGTTATTAAAGCTAGGATGTATTACTTTAATTTTTCCAAGATAATCATGGACTTGAGCTCTATAAGATATTTGGATGCTAAGTCTAAGAGATTGGGATGTTTAAGTTTCCATTGTTTTCCAAAATGATCATGGACTTGATCTCCATAAGATATTTGGATGCTAAGTCTAAGAGATTGGAAAGTTTAAGGATTTCTAACTTGTTTATTCTATGTTATTAAAGCTAGGATGTATTACTTTCATTTTTCCAAGATGATCATGGACTTGAGCTCCATAAGATATTTGGATGCTAAGTCTAAGAGTTGGAAAGTTTAAAGATTTCTAACCTATAAATCCTATGAAGGCCGAACCTAGAAGGTTATGGACCTAGGATACTTTGTTCTTATTTTTCCAAAATGATCATGGTTTTGAGCTCCTTAATACATATGGATGCTAAACCTAAGAGATTGGAAAGTTTAGTGAATGCTAGCCTATTTTACTAGCCTTGGCCAAATACCCTAAGTTTATAACTTAGTGGGATTTTAATTCAACTTTGTTAAGTGATCATTGTTTATGAACTCCTAACACTTAAGGATCATAAATCCATGAGTTGTATAATTTTCGGGAATCTATAACCCTAAGAACTAGTCTTGGCCGAACCTATACCTTGTGGTTTAGTGTTCTTGTTTGATTTTAACTTGTGATTTTGTGTTCATAACCTTAGACTTCCATCATGGAGGAAACGAGGACGTTCGTGGTATACCTCTTCGAGCATCTAATCTCCTTACCTTCGCAAAAGGTGGAGTTAGTACTTTGTGGTGTGACAACGAGGAGTTTCGAGTTCGGGAGTCCGGTGATAACCCGGGTGGGGGAAAGAACCAACCTATCGTCGGAATGGATAAGTAGTAGATTATATAATAATTGTGTAGGGCGACCTAAGCCCTACTAGTAGTCGAGTAATCGACAAAACCAAAATCACATTGAAAACCTTTTCTGAAAAACCAATGGTGATTCGGGTAATGTAGGTTTATCGATATTAGGTTGATTTTATATTGTTGATGGTTGATTTGATTTTACTACCTTTATTGAATTGATTTTGTGCTATGTTGGTAATATGGGAATATTTTGATTGATATTGTGTTATGCATGATCTACCTGATTTTTATTATTATGCTTAGTGTATTTTAAGCAAAGATATATATGTTGTCTAAGAGATGATTGTTTTGGGTGTGAGGATAATGATGATTTAGAAGTGCCTAACTTAGATGAGGAATGTTAAAGAGGTGTTATGGCATAGAATATGTGTCAAGTTCTAATGGAAGGTTAAGGCACTAAGATGTTGTTAAAACGGGTTGGTGAGATTCAAGTATAGGTTTTGTTGTCCACAACTGTGTATTGGTAATATAATACACAAGGACAAAAGTGTATTGGTAATATAATACACAAAGACAAAAGTGTATTGGTAATATAATACGCAAGGACATCTGTGTATTGGTAATATAATACACCATGTATTGGTAATATAATACACGTAAAACACTTTTGTGTATTGGTAGTATAATACACCGTGTATTGGTAATATAATACATGTAAAATCAAGATTTCTCGCAAGACCACTTCCACCTTAGGGAATGGGGGTGGAACACCTTAACGTGAATGGAGGTGTACACTAGGTGGAACATCCTAACAGGAATGAGGGTGTGCCCCGATGCAAATGAGGGATGGTGACAGGAGTGGTAGTGGCCACGATAACGTCTTTACATGGTGACAGGATTAGAGAGGTTACATGTTAGATTGCCTGAGAATAAGGGTACATGATGATATATATTGACTTGAGGATGATTCGTTAGTTATGTGTGTTGATTGTATATGATAATTACTGTATAATTTACTATGACTCTTTTCCGCTTTTTGATGATAGAACGGTTTCTTCTCCCTTATGTTTCTGTATTTTTGTGGGTTACTTTGGTTTACGTTAGAAGACCCGATGGAGGGTTACGTTGCTGAGGAGCTAGACGGAACTTTGTATGAAACGGAGATTGCTGAGGAGTTGGATGGAACTCCTTACGAACCAGACGCTGGGGGTCGAGCTGTGATCCATGGCAATTAGAGTCTAGATATTATGGCCAGTGTATCTAAGGAGTATTTTTATATTTCCGCTAAGTACGTCTGTTATTAATTTTATGCCTGTGAGGGATCCTACTGAGAGGATACCCTCAACAGTGTTTTGGTATTGTAATGAACAATTAGGTGTGTATTTACATATGTTAAAGTTGTTGTGTTTTTAAATTTGCAGAAGTTATGTGATAATTAAATAAGTTTTAATTTTTATGTACTTTTCACGATAAGCACGCGGTTTAGAATTGATTTAAGAAGGTAATTAATCTAATGACACAAAGAGGCACAGCGGGGTGTCTCAATTCCTACGGTAAAACTCTAACAACATACAATATACATAGCACACATATAAACACTTAAAGGCTTTAAACGAAAAATAGGGTGTTACACAAATAAGTCCTAGTGGTTTTCAAAAATGACATTGTGAAATACTTGCTTAATAGGCCAGTGTTACAAGGAAGGTTGATGAAGTGGGCCATTAAGTTGAGTGCTTTCGCATTAAAATATGTACCCTTAAGGGTTGTTAAAGGGCAAGCTTTGGTTGATTTCTTAGCTCAACACCCTTGTGTGAATGTCACGGATCCATTAACCGAGGTAAATCAATGCATCAATCTTAAGCCTTGGATTTTAATATTTGAAGGGTGAATTGGCAAAGAAGTTGGGGCTAGAATTAGCATCGAAATCCCTACAGGAGATCGTTGAAATTTCCTTCATCAGTTGCGATTGGGTTGTTCAAACAACCAGGCCGAGTATGAGACTCTTATATTAGGATTGAAAATCCTAGTTTCCATGGAAACTAAGTATATATAGGTTATGAGTGATTCTCAATTAGTCATTAAACAATTGGTAGAGGATTATAAGTGCACCAATCCTAGTTTTGTAAATTATTATGAAATGACTAGAAGTTTGTTAAAGAAGTTTGTTGATGTAATAATAATGCACATACCCAGAGAAGCAGGCTTTTGGATAACTTCTTGATATAAGGAAACATTTTTTGACACTCGGCCTATTGATGATCGACTCAAAAAGGCACTAATTGGTGAGATAGATGTAGCCGATGATTGGAGAGCCGAGCTAACAAAATATTTGCAAAACCCTTCCTCACCTTCAACCGTTAAACTAAGGTAGGAAGCTTTGAAGTATGCCTTGGTTGATGATGAGCTACACAAGAGGGGATTAGAAGGAGTTTTGTTAAAGTGCCCAAGTAAAGTAGAGACTTTGAGAATTATGGGAGAAGTGCATGAAGGTATTTGTTGATCTCATAGGTCAGGGTCTGTAATGTGTTGGATGATCTATGGATATTGTTATTACTGGTCGACTATTAACTCAGATTGCCATGCTTACGCTAAAGGGCGTGAAAAGTGTCAAAAGCATGGACATGTGCAGAAAATCCCAGACGATGAAATGCATTCAATTATTAAGCCTTGTCCTTTCCGAGGCTGGGCAATGGATATAATCGGGAAGATACACCCCTTTCTTCCAAAAGGCATGCCTTCATCATAGTGGCTACTGATTATTTCACTAAGTAGGTGGAAGCTCAGTCGATGATTAATATCACCCAAATTGATGTAATTAATTTTATAAAAAATCATATTATTTATCGATTTGGCATTCTAGAAACAATTACCACAGATCTGGGTACTATGTTTACTAGTGACAAGATTGTTGCCTTTGCCCAAGAATACAAGATCAAGCTAGTTCATTCTTCACCTTATTACGCACAAGCCAATGGGGCCACTACTAAAGTTTTGATCGGAATGATAAAAAAGACCATATGGGACAAGCCGAGGAGATGGCATGAAGCATTAGCAGAAGTATTATGGGAATATAGAAATTACAAGTCTACTGCTACAGGGTTTACCCTTTATCGGTTAACTTATGGCCAAGATGTTGTGTGACCAATAGAAATTAATGTAAAGTCATTAAGTAAAGCTAAACAACATTTTTTGACCTTAGATGATTATCAGCAGGCTATGTTTGTGGAATTATAATCGACTGATAAGGATAAATTAATGGCCTTAGAAAATATTAAGATAAATAAAGAAAAAGTGGCTAAAGCTTACAACAAGCATGTTAAGCTCAAAAGGTTTGTTGAGGGGGACTTAGTCTGGAAAACCATTTTACCATTAGGAACCAAATATCCTAAGCTAGGGAAATGGTCACCAACTTGGGAAGGCCCTTTTGTTGTTAACCAAGTCATGCCTAATAGGGCTTATTGACTGGTTAACATTCATGGTGAAGAATTGGATAGAAGCATACACGAGAATTATTTAAAGAAATATTATCTTTCGGTGTGGGAAGGTAATTTAAACTTTTCCAAAACATGAAGGCTACAAGCTAGCCATCTAGCTTTTCCTAAAAAAAAGAAAAGAAAAGAAGAAGTTCCAACAAAAGGGCAACTAATTAAAATAAAATAAAACATAAAGCCCTAAATCAACTACTCAGCATCCGAAGGATTGTCAGTGGCAGCCTTGGAAGCCAAGTCCGGAACTTCAACAGTGGCAAGAGTAATGTCAAGGGCAGCAAGATTTGTGGAGGTGGTACTTGGGACAACAGAGACAGAAGGATCACCAGTACTTGAAAGATCAGCTGCAGCAGGGAGATCACTAACATTCTTGAGCTCGGGGGCAAGATGAGCTTCCTATTTAGGCTGAGTAATTATTGTCTCAGCCGAAGAGGAAGCTTTATCTTTCTTCATGTAAGCTAATATTCCTCTTAAACCAGCCCAGGACTCCTTAGCCTATAGAAGCCCCTGGTCACCCGTGGATAGATCTTTCTCTAGAGCTTCCTTTTGCTGTAGCAGATAAATGATTTCTTTGTCAAGGGAGGAGGATTGTTGATATAACTGGAATCAAATACCAGAACTTTCATTGATCTTATTAGTCACAATTTCCAAATTGAGCTCGATTTCAACTATTTCCTTCTGGATTCTCTTTAGCTCAATCCTTAATTCTGCTAGCCGATTAGACATCTTGGATTGATCAGCTAAGTTTTGTTGGCGTTCAACCTCCACTTCTTTAAAGGCAAGTTGGAACTGTGCTTATTGACATTGGAAGTCTTCTAGCCGATGTTGGAACCAAAGTGGTTATTGTTAAAATAATCTCTTTAGTTTTGATGTTAACAAAAAGATTAAATTTGTATGGCAAAGTTATGTTGTAAACTAACTTGTCTATTCCAGTATACATGCCTGTTTATTTATCCCTAGACGAGGAAACTAGTCTAAAGTTTCCTTAGGAAAGTTTAAAAGCATCGCAGGTCCAAGGTTTACTCGCTAGATGTGCCTTCAAACTCATATGGTAAAAAACTAGTAACAAGTCTATCACTATATGAGTAGTTAGAAATAACTAAGTTTAAAAGGCGCTAGATGAATTCCTAAGTGTATCATGTATAAAAAGTGCTAGAGGAGGTTTCTTAGCATATTAGGAAAAGAACAAGTCAAAAGACTTGTAGTCCACCTGAGAAAGTATGGACCACCCGATAGAATCTAGACGAGTAACTGACTAGGATACCCGATAAAAATAAAGTTAAGTTACACTAGTCTACCTGGTAGAACTACTAGATGAGATATATCTAGACTACCTAATTGCTTTATGTTCAATAATCAAAATGCAAGTCCAAAGACATATCTCATTTTCACCCGTCTAGTCTTCGAATTTATTTCAAATGATTAATTATTTAATCTCGAATAATCCATGTCTCTTTCATCTTTGATTTTGAATTGTTTACACTTTGTTTCTTGGTAAGAGAAACATAGTACCATCAATTACAAAAAATTTGTACTCTGACACACGAAACTGTAAAGTTGACTAAAGTACAATAGAGGAAAGACAAAAGGCTACTTTCGAGTATAAGAGAGAAATGACAGAACCATTTCAAGCTTTCTGATAAACAAGAGTGCTTTTATGAAGATCACATATCAAGTTATCAGACTCAATAGATCCCAGCATTTAATACTATGTCTAAACGGATATCTTGAAGGCCGTTGAGGAAGAAAGAAGTGAAGATGACCACCTTCTATAAATATTGGACGACCCCAGTGAAGAAGGTTACCGAAATTGAACAAAGCTCAAATATTTGAAAACACCGAAACTCTATCAAATCTTCGTTCATTGTTTTATAAATCTTGATCTTAAGCTTTCATACCGTCACACATAGTGAGTTCTTAGATCAATCTTAAAATCTCTTAAGTTAGAGAGAGCCTGAAGAGGCTTGACAGAAAAAGAATACTTGAGTGCCTAGAGAGGTGTTGAATACTTGTGAGTTTGTAAGCCTGAAGAGGTGTTAAATGCTTGTAAAGCTATTTGATTATAGTGGGGAAAACCTTCAAGTAGAAAGGAATGGACGTAGCTCTTGGTTGGAAGAGAGTGAACCAGTATAAAATACCTTTGTCAATCTTCTATCCCTATCTCTTTACAGTTTTCGTTTATACTAACTGTGGGGGCTAGATTCTGAGTTTGTTAACTCCTTGAAAAGGCTTTTATTGTGTGTTTATATCATTGCTTGTTTACAAAAAGGTTTTATAAAAAGAGTTTTCAAAAACTGTTAAGAAACACAATTCAACCCCTTCTTGTGTTTTCCTGTGTCAACTTCAATTGGTATCAGAGCTCAGTCTCAAAAGGGTTGAGCATCTAACAACAGGTGACAATAGATACAGAAGGACAAGCAATCAACAGACCTCCACTCTTTGATGGTAGTGATTATGATTACTGGAAAAAGAGAATGAGGGCTTTTATTGATGCATAGAATGTGGATATCTGAGAGCTGATTGAAACTGGCTATACTGAGCCAAGAGGTGACAATGGAGCTGCTATTCCTAGAGCTCAATGGACTGCTGAACAAAAGACTCAACATCAGCCTAATCTGAAGGCCAAGCACTACCTGATGTGTGCTATCACCAGATCTGAGCATGACAAAGTCCATAGCTGCAACACAGCTAAGGAAATATGGGATACTCTAGTCTTAGCTCATGAAGGGTCATCCCAAGTAAAAGAGTCAAAGATAAGCATGTTAGTTCACCAGTATGAACTGTTTAAAATGGTTGAACATGAAACCATAGAAAAAAATGTTTGGTAGATTCCAAGCTATCACAAATGGTCTGAGATCTCTTGGAAAGACTTATGGAAATAGAGATCATATCAGAAAAATCTTGAGGAGCTTACACAAACAGTGGAGACCTAATGTCACTGCTATTCAGGAAGCAAAGAATCTCAACACTCTCACCTTAGAAGGGCTTCTTGGATGTCTCAAAGTCCATGAGCTTGAGCTCAATGAAGAGAGGAGTACCAGAAAGGGAAGTTCATTGCCCTAAAGGCTAAAAAGGACACCTCTTCAAAAGTTCTAAAGACTGAATAATCCTCAGATGAAGCAGGCCCTTCTGACAGTGATGAAGGATCTGATGAAGATTAACTATCTTTCATCTCCAGAAATATTCAACACATGTGGAGAAAGAAAAGTGGTTTCAGAAAAAAGTAGTTCAACAAAAGGTTCATCAAGGATAAGTCAGAGTCCAAAGATAAAGGTCCACCCTTGTGCTTTAAATGCAAAAGCCTGGTCATTTCAAAGCAGACTGCCCAGAGCTGAAGGACAAAAAGAAGAAAGGTCTGATGTCAATATGGGATGATCTAGAGCTGTCATCTTCTGATGAAGAAGAAGAAGCTGAGGAAGAGGCAAATATTTTTCTCATGGCTAGTACTACTTCAGACAGTGAATATACTGATGTTGAGGTAATGAACTCTGACTCATCTACTTTACAAGAAGCATTTGATGAGTTGTTAAGTAACTCATCCATTCTATCCCATGAATATAAAAACCTTAGAAAGAAATTTTCTAAGTTAACTAAAGAATATGATAGAGTATGCATTGAAAAACAATCTTTAATTGATGAAAACCTAAAGTTAAAGTCTGAGAATGTTAGTCTAACTAACAAACTCAAGGTTGAGCCCAATGTTCCTTGTGAAGTTGCAAAACTAAAACAAGATATGACATATCTCACAGATAGCCTGTCTAAATTTGTTGCGGGCTCAAAAAAGTTAAAATTGATACTGAGGTACTCTAGATCACCTCATAACAAGTCTGACCTAGGCTATGACAAAGAGAATCAGGATGCATCTCAAAAAGTATCAAAACCTCATGCACAACACAGAGTTCAAAGAACTAATGTGCAGCATTATCAAACAAAAACTAGCTCGTCCAATACATACTGTAGAGTATGTGGCAAAAATGGTCATGTTACTTCTAAGTGCATGCATAATAAACATGTTAAGCATACTCGTCCAGTGACTACTAACAAAAAAGGACCCAAGTCAATCTAGGTACCTAAGAACATGAATATACCTGTTGCAAATTTGCTTAACAACAAGCAAGAACATAGTTAGTACAAATCTGATGCTCTTTGTGATGCATGTCAAAAGGGAAAACAAGTTAAAATTTCCTTTGAATCTAAGAACATAGTTAGTACCTCAAGACTACTAGAGCTGCTACACCTTGATCTCTTTGGTCCAACAAGGATTGCTTCTATCAGTGGTAAGAAATATGATCTAGTCATAGTAGGCGACTACACTAGATGGACATGGGTTATGTTCTTAGTCCACAAGGATGAGTCATTCAAGGTCTTCTCTATATTCGGCAAACGTGTACATAATGAAAAAGGCATGTGTATAACTTCAATCAGAAGTGACTATAATGGAGAGTTTGAAAATGAGCTATTTGATAGGTTCTGTGAAGAAAGTGGTATTCTTCATAACTTCTCAATACCTAGAACACCATAGCAAAATGGTGTGGTAGAGATAAAGAACATGTCTCTTTAAGAGATGGCTAGAACAATGCTCAATGACAACTTTGTCCCTAGACACTTCTAGGCTGAAGCTGTTAACACTGACTGCTATATTCATAACATAATATACATTAGACAACATCTGAATAAGACTCCTTATGAATTGTGGAAAGGATGAAAACCCAACATATCTTACTTTCATCCTTTTGGTTGTAAATGTTTTATATTAAATACTAAAGATCAACTTGGTAAGTTTGATGCAAAAGTAGATAATGGAATACTGTTAGGATATTCTGAGTCGTCCAAAGGGTTTAGAGTCTATAGTTCTAGAACTCTTATTGTAGAAGAAAGTATACATGTTAAGTTTGATGACAAACAGTCTGATAAGAAATTATCAGATCTAGATGAAGCTATTGTAGATTTGAATCTCAAAGATTCTGGAGATCCAGTGAATATTAAGACTGATGAATCTGTAGAGACCATCACAATGATTCAGGAGCTTCAACTTCTCAACAAGACATTGCTCAAAGGTCATGGCACTTCAATAATTACCATCCTCAAGAACAAATCATTGGAAGTCCTAGTGATATGCTAAGGACTACGTCAACCTTTAGAGAGAAAGCTGATTCTGCTTTTGTCTCTGAGTTTGAACCAAAGACAGCAGACGAGGTTCTACTAGACGACGATTGGATTCTGCCTATGCGTCACACCCTTCTACCCCGCACGTTAATATAAAACATTTACTTAAAAGAGGGATTATAAAAACATGCATTTATTTAAATAAAATAAATACTTGGATAAGAAGGTTTCACATCTCAACATAAACAACGCGGAAAGAAAGCATAAACATAATATAAGTTCAAAAGGCATAACATAACGTAAATATAAACAAAGACATAAATCCTAACCCCGATGTTACATACAGAGCTGGTATAACCAAAAATCCGAAATAACAAATCCTCGGATACAACCGAAACAACTAACTAATAACTAAGCAAAACTGGAAATCCTAAATGAAAGTAGCGGCTCTTCGGAGTCATTCCTCAATGAGCCGATCGCCATCCTCTGCATATATACAAAAGGTACATGCAACACAAAACATAACACCAGGGAGAAAGAAACATATATATGAATATAACGGCAAGGAAGCAGTTAGCAAGACGAGCATACAACAAACAAACATGTTATATCAACAACGGTATCGTAAGATCATCATCATAATATGTATGCTATTCAATGCAATCCTTCTCCACGCCTCTACTATGAATTTGGATCCAGTCTATCACAGGATGAACAACTTCAGAGTTAAATATCCACATTGGCCGCTAGGTACCAACGCCGGGGCAATCCAACTTACCTTGGTTGGACCCCTTGGATAGCCGACGAACCTTACTCTCGGATGCACCACCACGGGGGTACCAGGTCCCGCGGACGGCCAGAACGCCTTACTCTCGGGCGAACTCCCATATGTCGCACAACCTCCTATCAACATCTCCAATGTGTGAATGCATGACAAACATCATACCAACATGACCTCCACCTCTGCTTGGTCCCATAGGCTACCCAAGTCTTATCACCATCATCACCTCGACCACTAGGCTATCGAGGATTATCGTTTAACATTTATCGTTAAGTCTTTTAATCACTCTGGCTGTTTTGCACCAGAGGTTACCAACTCGACCACTCGGCTATCGAGGTCCCCTTGGCCACTAGGCGACCAAGTTACATCATCATTATCACTCTAGCCCCTTAGGCACTAGAGATTACCACCTTAACCATCCTGCATCAAGGCCCCTTGGCCACTGGGCTACCAAGGTACAACATATTTTCACTTGTCTTTTGGTCTTCATGTTTAGTTGGTATCTTATTTAGTCTTTTAAGCATTTGGGGTAAGAACCCCTATCTTAAATTGTTTCTGTTTTCTGTTCTGGGTAAGGGAGCACGAGCGTGCTCCTTACCAAGCACGATCATGCTCAAGAGCAGACCATACTGTTCTGCGCAGCAAGGGTTGTAAACCCTCCCCAAGTCCTTTGGAGTAAAACTTGATTCAATCTATTGGCATTACTAAGTCATTTCATCACAGTCTTGTCACTTGGTTTAATCTTTATGTCTTATGGACTTATTTGGGGAATTAATCCTTTAATTGGCTTTTCTCAATTTCTCACAAAATCATTCCCTGGGGTCCTTCTAATCCTTTGAACAAAACCTCACAATTATTATTAATATTCATGTCTTATTAACCGAAAAGGGAAAAACCTCCCTTTTTATCGTGGTTCACAACGAATAACCCAATCAACCAATAACCAAACATTGTAACATACGGCAGTCATGGCATGTTATAAAACAAGACACATCATCAAACATAGGGTCATGGGTTAAACCCTTCTTCTTAAGTTACCCCCTATGCCTACATATTCATATTGTCCCTTCTCCCCATACCTGGTATGAGATTCGTGTTTCAAAAGAAGAAAGAGGGTTCTTAGGGGTCTCGTCTCACAAGCACTTATCATTGACCTCAAGAACAACAAGGAAACATCTCAATTAGAATCTTAGGCCAAGAAATCAAAAGGGAAAGTGATAATCTTCTGGATTATGTGATTTCTGTGTGCTTATTAAATGGATTTGTGCTCCCCAATTGTGTTGATTGATTGAGTTTTGTCCCTATGTTTAGCTAATTTAGTTTTTAATAATATTTTGAATATTTTAGTTTAATTTCATGTTTTTAGAGTTAATCTAATAGTATTTTTACTTGTTTATATTTGTTGGAAATAATAAAGATGAGATGGAAAATTGAAGAGATTGATAGATTTGGCTTCTAACTAAAATTGCAAAAAGAAGATAGAAAAGAAAAGTGGCGGCACCATGAGAATTGGGCAAATTGATATTGTGATATGGAGCAAGTGGGGCTCCGAGTCATTAAATTGATGATAATTGATATGAAGAATTGCAATTGCCTTGGGCCAGTGTGAAACCATTTGTGCAAGGGAATGTGTAGCAAATTGTGGTAGGGGGGCCACAAAGATAAAGGAAGGAATTGGATTACAATTGAATGAGGAGACCTTGTTTGCACTATAAAAAGAAAAGCGCAAGTCAGCCCCAAATGGAGGCAATCAACGTGAAAAGAGATCTATAGGCCACAACTAATTTTACATGTGAAATTGGCTTTGCAAAATTAGTTTGGAGGGTAAGAAGCTAGTCCATGTACATATCAGAAGAAGAAGTTGAATTGCCTCTAAAATCTCAATTGGCAATTAATAAGAATGGCAGCATGAATCCAATGTGCTAGAGGCCCACATCCAATTAAATGGAAGATATACATGCTTAATTGAATTGTGCAAATTGAAATTCCAAGAGCAAGTCAGCGTGAAATAAGGTTGTACAAGTGCTCACATGATGATTTGGATACTAATTCTTTATGATAAAAATCATGATTGGGATTGTGGCAATTAAAATAAAAAAGATGGAAATTGTTAACATCATAGCGTCAGCGAGATTGGGTTATATATAGAGGAGCGGAAGTCAAAACTGAAGACCAGGCAATGCCGCAACATAGTCAGCAAGTGCCAAACAGAACAAGGGGTGCGCCCAAAGGAAAGAGAGAGAACTACACAGTTTTGAGGGTGAGAAAAGGGAGCAATCAAGAGAGTTGAAGCTGACGAGTAGAGACTCATGATGACTTACCTTGCCTTCATCTTCTTCCGGAGTTTGTTCTATTTCTATTATGTTTAGCTAATTTTCTTTTGTTAGAGGTAGATGGAACTGTCTAGATAACTTGTTTTGATTCTGGATAATTACTTGTTCTGGTTTGTTTAATTTCAAGAGTTTATTGACTGTTTTCATGTTTATCTACTGTATGAATTTTGCAATTGGGAAATTCGGATTCATAGTTGTTGTTTGTGAATGAACGATTTGCGCGTGTTACTTAGGAATAAGAACACAATCAGATTAACATTTTTGAGTTGTAATCATTCTTAATGCTTCTGTTAATTATCTAATACTCAAGGAATTGAATTAGTAATTTAAACAAAGATTTTTCCACCTGAGGAATTAGGGGATAAATTACAAAGCTCGGTTTCTTGAAATTGGATAAACTGTTCAAGTTAATTTCCAAGATTGAACAAGTAGGAAAGGCAGGGAAATCGATCCTCTAACAATTTTTTCTTGATTGTTAAAACCCAATTTTTTTTGTTGCTTAATTTTCTCAATTGAAAATACCAAAAATATTTTCTGTTCCTTGTTAAATTACTATTCTTACTTATTGGTGAAAACCAATTTCAAACCATTAGATCGCTCAAACGAAATTGAGTTGGCATGTTAGTAGTTAACGGTTCAATACCTGAGGATGATATTTTTTATTACTACAGTTAGCGATTTGGTGCACTTGCCAATTTTTTTCAACTGAAAGAACGAGAGGGATGAGGTGTACGAATCTTACCTTGTTTGAAGGTTGAGACAGCGAATGTGATGATCAAGTCTTCGCAGAGATGTTCTCCTATCAACGACTGGTGAACAACGGGTTCCCTAGGGAGAGTTTTCTAGGAACGGTTGATGGAATTTGAGAGAAAAAGAGAAGGGAGGCATCTCTGAGTGTTGGGACGTGATAGACTAGGGTTTAGATCGTTTTTTAGGGGTTAAAAATGGGTTGAATGCATTTTTGGCTTAAAAAGAACCTAAATCACGTTTTTTGGTTCTGTACGTATTTGCAGGGCGAACTCCCATTCGCGGGGCGAGCCAGAGAACCAATTTCTGTCAGTTGGACTCGCGAGGCGAACCCGAAAGCGCAAAGCTGAATTTTGGTTTTTCACGAGGCGAACAAAGGCTCACGAGTCGAGGATGAAATAGTCGAATTTGGCCAAAACACATGCAATAATATTTGTAGATAATTCCCTTAGCTTTCCAACGCCACCAAGATAATCTTGATCAGACATCTAGAACTCAAGATATGGCCAAAACAGTGAAACAGGTTACCAGGACTTCTAAGACAGTTGAACCTTCCTAAGGCTAAACCTTCCCAACATGAACATTTACATCAAAAGCAAACCTAACAAGCATATGCAAACATCTATACAACATATATAAATGCATTAAGTTTATTTATGAAAAATGGGGTGTTACAATTCCACCCCCCTTATAAACATTTCATCCTCGAAATTTCTATCACCTCAACTGGTTAAACTTTCACCAATTAGGCGCATACCTTGGGTTGAGCCTACGGACTTGGAAGTCCAGCTCCACTATGCTTCTGCTGCACACTCTGATTCCTGCAGTTGGTCACCAAGGTAGAAAGATTCTGATATCCTGATAACAGATGACTTGCTTGTTTTCATCGCTCTTCCAACCGCTGTCATCGGGGTAACTCTCAAGGATACATGATCGCCTTCCAGGAATTCGAGCGCCTTCCTCCTTTTAACACGGTAGCTCCTTTGCCTACTATGTGCAACTCCCATCTTTTCCCGAACCAACCTGATCTTTCCATCTAGTTACTCCTTAAATAGGCCTCCAAAACGTTCTCTTAAGGTCTTGATACATCTTCGTGGCACCTGGGTGCACACTCAGTCCACTCATATGTCCTTCAAGGATCAACTTTCTAAGCACCGGGATGTTTGGTACACAGACTCTATCTTTAAACCACAAGATCCTATCACTTCCATCCTTAAAGCTATGGTCTCTACCCTGAGCGAGTAACTCTCGCTGGTCTAAGAGGAACTTGTCTACCCTCCGGCCCTCTCTAATCTGATCCATCAAGATGTTGGCAACCTTCAAGGTACTAAGCCTAATACTCTTAGGAGTAAACTCACAAGCTAGACTAAGGTATCTAAACTCCTCAATCAGATCCATCTCCCTGACCATCAAAGCGGAGATATGTAAGGTTTTCCTACTTAGGGCATCGGCCACCACATTGACCTTTCCTGGATGATAGGTCAGCTCGAAGTCATAATCCTTCAAGAACTCCATACACCTACACTGACTCATATTGAGCCCTTTTTGGTCAAATAGATATTTCAGACTCTTATGATCACTAAAGACCTCAAACTTCGCTCCATCCAGATAATGGCTCCAAATCTTTAAGGCAAACACCACAGTTCCTAACTCTAGATCATGGGTAGGGTAGTTCCTCTCATGGGTTTTCAACTGCCTAGAAGCATAAGCTACTACCTTACCATCTTGCATCAACACTCCACCTAAACCTTGCTTCGATGCATCACAATACACTACGAAAGGTTTACTAGGGTCGGGCAACACTAAAACTGGTGCTGAGGTCAACCTACTCTTAAGGGTTTGGAAACTTTCCTCACACTTAGAGTCCCACACAAACAACTGTCCCTTTTTGGTGAGACGGGTCAAGGGTAAAGCTAACTTAGAAAAGCCTTCTATAAACCGCCTATAATACCCGGCTAAACCCAAGAAACTCCTAGTCTCGATCACAGACCTTGGCACTTCTCACTGGAGCACCGTCTCAACTTTGGTTGGGTCCACGGCTATGCCACCCTTAGAGATGACATGCCCTAAGAAGCTCACTTATTCTAACCAGAACTCACACTTAGACAACTTAGCATACAACTGCTTTTCCTTAAGGGTCTGCAAGACAACCCTCAGGTGTTCCTCATGTTCCTCCTTGTTCTTGGAGTACACTAAGATGTCATCTATAAACACCACCACAAACTATCCAAGTAAGGGTGAAAGGTCTTGTTCATGTAGTCCATGAACACCGCAGGAGCATTGGTCACACCATAGGGCATAACCATGTACTCATAGTGACCATAGTGCATCCGAAATGCTGTTTTCGGTATATCCTCAGACTTAACCCGAATCTGATGGTATCCTAACCTCAAATCTATCTTAGAGAAGACGCAAGCACCTATCAACTGGTCCATGAGGTCATCAATCCTAGGGAGGGGATGCCGATTCTTTATGGTCACCTTGTTGAGTTGTCGATAGTCGACACACAACCTCATGCTACCATCCTTCTTCACCAACAACACAGATGCTCCCCATGGAGACACACTCGGCCTAATGAACTGTTTTTGCATCAGGTCTTCCAACTGCTTCTTCAACTCAACTAACTCTAGAGGAGACATTCTATAGGGCGCTTTGGATATTGGCCCGATGCTAGGAACTAAATTTATGGTGAACTCTACACATCTCTCTGGGGGTAAGTTATAAACATCCACCAGAAAAACTTCAGGAAACTCGCACACGACAGGTACGCTCCCAACATCAGGAGGGCTCTCTAATTCCAGGGAAGCTAGCATCATATACACTTGGGCCTCGTCTTTCATTGAAGCCTTCACTTGGTTGGCAGACAGAAAGTTCGGATTCTTAGATTCCACTGGAGTTCCAAAAACTATGGTTTTATCAAAACAATTCAAAAGGACATGGTTGGAAGATAACCAGTCCATGCCAAGAATAACATCAAGGTCTTTTAGGGGTAAGCATACAAGATCAACAATGAAATCTCTACCATCTATGGTAATATGACAATTCTCGCATGCATGAGAAGTAAGGACAGGTTTGTTTGTAGGTGTGGCAACAATCAAGTCATGATCAAGGTAGGTCACATGCAATTTAAGACTTTTAACACATTCATGAGATACGAAGGAATGAGTCGCACATCAAACAATACAGTTAAAGGAGTCCCATCTATAAGGCATATACCTTGGATCAAATCTTCCGATTCGGAGGCCTCGGCTCCACTAAGCCCAAAGACTCTCCCCGTAGTCTTCAGTCGTTTGGCTTGAGGCTTCTGACCCTTTTTAGCACTCTGTGGCTCTGACTTGGCTCCTTCACAATCCCGACTGATGTGACCATACTCACCGCACTTGAAGCAGATGATGTCCTTCTCCTTACATTGATTGGTGTAATGACCTTGTCCATACTTGCCACACCGAATGGGCCTAGGTGTAGAAGACTCCCACTCTCTGGGGCTTCTTGCCATCTCTCTTGAAGTTCTGGTTGGTTGGGGCATAACGCTACTTGCCTTTATCCTTATCCTTCTGCTTAGTCTTCTTGCTATTCTGACTGTCTGAATTCTTGTAGCTGGTGTCTCTGGACTTGTAGGCATCTTCAAAGATCCTACATTTGTTCACCAAGGTTGGGAAAACTCTGATCTCCTGGTAACTGATTGCCTGCTTGATCTCTGGACGAAGGCCATCCTCGAACTTTACACACTTTGACCGGTCATCCACCATGACCTGATATGGCGTGTAATACCTAGCCAGCTCCTCGAACTTCGCCGCATACTCACCCACTGACATATTTCCTTGCTTCAGTGCCAAGAATTCCATCTTTCCTGTCATGCACATCCGCAGGGAAATGTTTCTCCATGAACCTGTCTCTGAACACATCCCACGTGATCACCGTGCCCTCAACCAGCATCCTCTGTCGGCAGTTATCCCACCAGTGCTCGACCTCCTCAGTGAGCATGAAGTTCACGAAGATAACCCGCTACTGATCATTATAGTCCATAGCTTTAAATATCTTCTCGATCTCCCTCATCCACAGCAAAGCTCCCCCGGGGTCATAAGCTCATCTGGAAGAAGGTTGATTGTTCCGCTGGAACTTATCAAGACCCTGAAACTCTGCTGGTCCTCCGTGGTTGTTGTTCTGAACTTGGCTGATTGCATTGGCAAGAAGTGCCAACGCGTCAACGATTGCCTGATCATTTCTGCCACCTCTCCCTGCCATAAGTCCTTGTAACGCCAAGACAACTTGTTAAACACAAGGCACTTAAGGAGGGAAAAGTTACGGCATGAAAACTTAAAACATCATTGTCTATAACACGTACAGACAATCTAAACAAGATACACAAAATACTCGCAACAGACTCATACCACGTCCGGACAGGGCCGAACTGCTCTGATACCACTAAATGTGACACCCTTCTATCCCGCACGTTAATATAAAACATTTACTTAAAAGAGGGATTATAAAAACATGCATTATTTAACTAAAATAAATACTTGGATAAAAAGGTTTCACATCACAACATAAACAACGCGGAAAGAAAGCATAAACATAATATAAGTTCAAAAGGCATAACATAACGTAAACATAAACAAAGACAAAAACCCCAACCCCGATGTCACAAATAGAGTTGGTATAACCAAAAATCTGAAATAATAAATCCTCGGATACAACCGAAACAACTAACTAATTACTAAGCAAAACTAGAAATCCTAAACGAAAGTAGCGGCTCCTCGGAGTCACTCCTCAACGGGTTGATCGCCATCCTCTGCATATACACAAAAGGTACATGCAACACAAAAAATAACAACAGGGAGTAAGAAACATATATATGAATATAACGGCAAGGAAGCAATTAGCAAGACGAGCATACAACAAAAAAACATGTTATATCAACAACGGTATCGTAAGATCATCATCATAATATGTATGCTATGCAATGCAATCCTGTTCCACGCCTCTACTATGCATTTGGATCCAATCTATCTCAGGATGAGAAACTTCGGAGTTAAATATCCACATTGGCCACTAGGCACCAACGCCGGGGCAATTCAACTTACCTTGGTTGGACCCCTTGGATAGCCGACGCACCTTACTCTCTAATACGTGAATGCATGACAAACCTCATACCAACATAACATCCACCTCCGCTTGGGCCCATAGGAAACCCAAGTCTTATCACCATCATCACCTCGACCACTAGGCTATCGAGGATTATCATTTAACATTTATCGTTAAGTCTTTTAATCACTCCGGCCATTTCGCACTATAGGTTACCACCTCGACCACTCGGCTATCGAGGTCCCCTTGGCCACTAGGCTACCAAGGTACATCATCATTATCACTGTAGCCCCTTAGGCACTAGATATTACCACCTTGACCATCCTGCATCAAGGCCCCTTGGCCACCAGGCTACCAAGGTGCAACATATTTTCACTTGTCTTTTGGTCTTCATGTTTCGTTGGTATCTTATTTAGTCTTTTAAGCATTTTGGGTAAGAACCCTGTCTCAAACCGTTTCTATTTTCTATTCTGGGCAAGGGAGCAGGGGCATGCTCCTTACCAAGCACGGTCGTGCTCAAGAGCAGACCGTACTGTTCTGGGCAGCAAGGGTTGTAAACCCTCGCCAAGTCCTTTGGAGTAAAACTTGATTCAACCTATTGGCATTACTAAGTCATTTCATCACAATCTTGTCACTTGGTTTAATCTATGTCTTATAGACTTATTTGGGGAATTTATCCTATAATTGGCTTCTCTCAATTTCTCACAAAATCATTCCCTAGGGTCCTTCTAATCCTTTGAACAAAACCTCACAATTATTATTAATATTCATGTCTTATTAACCGAAAGGGGAAAAACCTCCCTTTTATCGTGGTTCACAACGAATAACCCAATCAACCAATTACCAAACATTGTAACATCCGGCAGTCATGGCATCATCATTCAACTCATAACAACAATCATATCAACAATCATATCATAAACATGTTGAGAAATCATACCATAAACACATATAAATAACTCATATTATCACATCAATATAAACATATAGACATGTTATAAAACAAGACACATCATCAAACACAGGGTCATGGGTTAACCCTTCGTCTTACGCTACCCCCTATGCCTACATATTCATATTGTCCCTTCTCCCCATACCTAGTATAAGGTTCGCGTTTCAAAAGAAGAAAGAGGGTTCTCTGGGGTCTCGTCTCACAAGAACTTATCTACGACCTCAAGAACAACAAGGAAACATCTCAATTAGACTCTTAGGCCAAGAAATCAAAAGGGAAAGAATGAGAGGAACAAGGTGTACGAATCTTACCTTGTTTGAAGGTTGAGACAGCAAATATGATGATCATGTCTTCGCAGCGATGTTCTCCTATCAACGAATGGTGAAGAACGGTGCAAGAACGGGTTCCCTAGGGAGAGTTTTCTAGATTCGATTGATGAAATTTGAGGGAGAAAGAGAAGGGAGGCAGCTCTGAGTGTTGGGACGTGATAGACTAGGGTTTAGATCGTGTTTTAGGGGTTAAAAATGTTGTTTTGGCTTCAACGACTCAAGAGGGGGGGGGGGGGGGGGTGAATTGAGTTTTCTTAAAATCTTTCCCTTTTAAAAACTTTTCACAAAACTTTAGTTTTTAGATCTGTGGCCTCAGGAACTTTTACAAAATCAATGAAGGGTTTATATAAAATCATGAATTGGAAGATGATGAAGATAAGAAAGATTAATTCAGAATAGGTTCGGGTTCAAAACTCAATAATAACAAAATACAGAAACTGATTAAACCTTTAAAGATTAAGAACAAGTTATGCAAGTTTCAGATACAAGCATTAACAATCAAGAGCAAACTTGCAGGTTTCAGTTTCAGTATATGATGCAAGATTCAATTCAAAATATTGATCCTTGAGAATAGAATTGAATACACGTTTATTATTACAGTTTACTCAAGGTTCAATACTGATTATGCAGATCAAGAACTGATATCAATTGAATACTTAGAACATCAAGATCATAGTTATATGCGCAAGACAAAAATTAAAGAGTTTGAGTTTAGAGATATCACACAACCAGATTTATCCTGGTTCAGTCACCACCACTGTGACCTACATCCAGTCCCCACTCCACCTGTGGGTTTTCACACACTAACACAACAAGCTTTAGCTAGGTAGCTTGAAAAACCTTTACACCACAGAGCACTCCTTCACCTCGAGATACCGCACTCTTGTGAAGAGCCTCAATGTTCTTCCTTAGGGATATCTCACCTTAATCACTCAAAGAGACTCCCTCTCTCTTTACAATCAAATAAAACGAAAAATTGATTCCGAACTTTCAATAGTCAGATAAACAAATTGAAGCACTTAAGAGAACGAAACACTCTTTTTCACAATAAGCTCAAGAAAGATGATGAATGATTTGTTTATTGTTCTGTTGTTATGATATGATTGATATCGAAAGTGTTCCTTTGATCCCTCTTTATATAGAAAACAAGTTATAGTCGTTGGGATCAATCAAAACAGATTTGGATCTGATAACAGAATCTGTTTTCTTGATTCTGGTTCTTGAAATAAGATTCTACACCGGCTCTTATAGAATTCCCGTCCATCTTGAAAATAAGCGCATCCATCTATCCATTTTGAATTAAGATTTTACATCGGACGAGCTAGTAGAAGAGCTCCATATGCCACGTCATTGGATAGAGCTTCTCATTAAGCACTTAGCAAGTCCAAAGACTTGTGTGGACGAGCACTTCTATCACTTGTGTGGACGAGCGCTTGTATCACTTTAGTGGACGAGCACTTCTGTCACTTTAGTGGACGAGTACTTCTGTCTCTTTAGTGGACGAGCGCTTGTATCACTTTAGTGGAAGAGTACTTCTGTCACTTTAGTGGACGAGCACTTCTGTCACTTTAGTGGACGAGCGCTTACATCACTTTAGTGGACGAGCACTTCTGTCACTTTAGTGGACGAGCGCTTGTATCACTTTAGTGGACGAGAACTTCTTATGAAATATTATTTCCAAAAATCATTTTCATTAACTAAAACTTATTCCTTTTAATGCAGGTTATGAAAATTGATTTTCTTCATGCATCTTATTAGTTGAGTTATTTTGTGACTAAGAGATTTCTTTCTCTTAAAAATCATCTAAGACTTAAATCTAAAATTCTTCGTTAAGCTTTTGCCTTGATGATTCCTTGATCTTTGTCTTTGCTCTTTGATTCCTCCATGTAGCTCTTTTGATTTCTTCAAGTTTTTCCTTGAATATTTTCCTTGAATTTGCTTAATGAACTTGTTGATTACAGCATGATACCTGTCTTTGCAATTTGACACTAAAACACTTGCATACACATTAAATTGTATTTGTCATATATCAAAATCTTTAAGTCATTGAGTCTAACAAAAAATGGGTTGGAATGCATTTTGGGCTTAAAAAGAACCTAAATCGTGTTTTCTGGTTCTGTACGTATTCGCGGGGTGAACTCCCATTCGCGGGGCGAGCCAGAGAACCAATTTCTGTCAGTTGGATTCGCGAGGCGAACCCAAAACCGCAAAGCTGAATTTTGGTTTTTCGCGATGTGAACAAAGGCTCGCGAGGTGAGGCTGAAACAGTCGAATTTGGCCAAAACACCTAAAATAAGATTTGTAGATAATTCCCTTAGATTTCCAACGCCACCAAGATCATCTCGATCGGAGATCCAAAACTCAAGATAGGGCCAAAACGGTGAAACAGGTTACTAGGACTTCTAAGACAGTTGAACCTTCCTAAGGCTAAACCTTCCCAACATGAACATATACATCAAAAGAAAACCTAACAAGCATATGCAAACATCTATACAACATATATAAATGCATTAAGTTTATTTATGAAAAACGGGGTGTTACACTATGCAAGAGGAGCTAAATCAATTCAAGAGAAGTGAAGTCCGGACTCTTGTACCTATTCCAAAGGACAAATCAGTAATTGGAATAAAATTGGTCTATGGGAATAAGCTTGACAAAATTGGTAAACTAGTAAGGAATAAAGCAAGATTAGTTGCTTAAGGTTATTCTCAAGTAGAATGTATTGACTATACTGAAACCTTTGTTCCAGTTGCTGGATTAGAAGCAATTCATATTTTACTATCATTTGATGCACATCATAATATTTTGCTTTATCAAATGGATGTGAAAAGTGAATTTCTAAATGGTTTCATTAATGAAGAAGTATATGTTATGCAACCTCCGGGGTTTGAATGTCAAACCCATCCTGAACATGTATATAAGCTTAAGAAAGATTTTATACGATCTTAAACAAGCTCCTAGAGCTTGGTATGAAAGGAAATGTTGATTTCTAATGGACAATGGATTTAGTAGAGGAAAGGTGGATACAACCTTGTTTAGAAAATCCAACAAGTCCAGTTTTATAATTGTGCAAATTTATGTTGATGGCATAATCTTTGGAGCTACTAATGAATCTTTGTGCAAGGAATTCTCTAAGCTAATGCAAAAGGAATTTGAAATGAGCATGATGGGAGATCTCAAATATTTCCTTGGACTTCAAGTAAAACAAACAGTAGACGAGGTGTGCATCCATCAAACCAAGTATACAAAGGAACTCTTAAAGAAGTTCAAAATGGATGATTGCAAACCAATGAATACACCAATGCATCCCACCTCCATACTAAACAAAGATTATAAAGATAAAAAGGTAGACCAAAAGGTATATAGAGGTATGATAGGATCGCTTCTATAGCTTACTGCGTCCAGACCTGATATTATGTCCAGTGTATGTTTATGTGCTCGTTTTCAATATGATCCTATAGAATCTCATTTATCAGCAGTTAAGAGACTTTTTAGATACTTGAAAGGTACTATTAATATGGGTTTGTGCTTTAAGAAAAATGATGATTACAAATTTGTTGGTTTTTGTGATGCTGACTATGCTGGAGATCGCATAGAAAGAAAAAGCACCAGTGGGGATGTCACTTCATTGGAGAAAATCTAGTCTCATGGTCAAGCAAAAGACAAAACAACATTGCCTCATCAACTACTGAAACTGGGTATATATCTGCTGCAAGTTGTTGCTCGCAACTTCTATGGATCAAACATCAATTGGAGGACTACAATGTGTTTGTAAGTAGTATCCCACTTATGTGTGATAACACTGCTGCAATCAATCTATATAAAATCTTAACATGATGGGAAAGAGGAGAATTGTGTCCATCACTCGAGCACGAAAGCTCTTGGTTCCATCAATGGTGCTGGTGAGTACTACAACACTTGTCCAAAAGTCTCTGACAAGCTTGGGATGAACCAACTCCTTTAGGTCAAAGAAGGAGGTCCACTTGGAGTATTCCAACTCTTCTGTGACATCCATTCCCCACCTTTTCATTTTTTGGAGGTCTACAGTCTTGCAAGCTAAAATCTTCTCCACATCGGAGAGTCTCATGTTGTACTTATCAGGAATTTCTTTTGAAGAAAGGTGCTTTGATGGTGCCATTTAAGAGAGAAATATTTCTAGGGTTTTGGAAGTTTAGAAGGGTTTGACAGAAGAAGACGAAGACGAAGATATTTTTAGGGATTGAAAGCATAAAGGTTGAACCTTTCCGACTCTTTGTCTTTTATAGTCATTAAGTCAGGAGAGAGAAATAAAACATTTTTAATTTTAAAACGGCAAGATTTACGTGGGGAACTACAGCGCCCACTTTAGACATTATGAAAACATGGTTTCGAGATTAAAAACTGTCGTGCAAATGATTCAGATTAATAAATGGTATTAAATAATTAATAACCATTTTTACCAAAAACTGTTGAGTTCAAGCATTATGACTCAGCAGGATCAGGGGTAACATAGACACGTGATATAAAAACATAAGACAGGTAGCATCAACAGGTTAATTATTAGACAAGTCATTCAACAACGCAATGCTTGTTTAGATTACCTCTAATAAATAAAAACCTTTCTTCTGATAATGGTTTAGTGAAAATATCAGCCCATTGATTTTCAGTTTTAACAAACTTAATATCCAAGATACCTTTTGTTGGAACCAAAGTGATTTGGATTTAAATAATCTATATGTTTTGATGTTAACAAAAGGATTAAATTCGCTTGGCAAAGTGTTAGTTGAAATCTAACATGCGCTATTTAGTTATGTAGGAACACTTAAAATTATAAGATATAGAAACTTAGAATAAGTTTTCATATGTATCTGCTTGGAATCATAAAGAGAAATGCACGTCCAACCGTGTAGAAGGGCTACTCAATGTTTTGGTAAAGTTATTTATTTAATTGAGTAGATTGGTTTCTTTAAGTAGACGAGGCACTAAATGTTTGCTAGACGGATTTTAAGTTTAAAATCAAAAAGACTAGTTTTATCTTACCACACCAGTAGACGAGTTCATTGATCGAGTAGACGAACTCTAAGGGCCACGCCACCAGATGGAGATAATGATAACTCACTGAGGTATAGCAAGTCCAAAGACTTGATAGACGAGAGAATATGCCACGTCAGTGGACGAGTTAAATGAAAGAGTGAATAGACTTCGTTCTTACACATAACTGTGTGGACGGAGATTTTTGAATAGACGAGCTTCTATCTCTTATGTATATGTTGTTCTAAAAATGAATAAATACAATCTGACCCACAATGAATTTATTTCAAATGATTGGTATTTAATTTAATAGAATATTTGTTCTTCACATTTCTTTTATCTGCTTTAATGTTTTACCTTGTTGTAAAAGAAACATAGTACCATCAAAGAAATACAAAAAGCAGAATAGTATATTGAAAATTGCAACACGATCTGTACGATGACAACTTTGCTGCTGGAAAAAGCTGGATTGTACACAAAGGAGGAAAGAAAGTTTTCAAGGTACAAATTACTCAGAAACAATGACCCTCTATTCTGTGCAAATGTGATAACCAAGAGTACATTTCATAAAGGCCACAATCAAGCTATCAGTCACAACGGATATCTTGCATTTATTGCTATCTCTAAATGGGACTATTCAAAATGACCGTTGAAGCTCTTCAAGAGAAGGAGAAGGTCACTATAAATAGAAGACCTCAGATACTGAAGAACAACTTTTGCTAGCCCAACTTCTTCCAATATAATACTTGCTAGAACAAGCTCTTATTCTTTCATTCTTTCAAAAGCAAAAGTCTGTAATCCTTTAGTTTGAATATTGTGAAAATATTCATCTGATCTTAAACTTTCATATCCTCACACATAGTGAGTTAAGAAGATCATAAGTTAAATTTATTTGTTAGATTTAGAGCTTGGAGAGGCTTGGTAAGAAAGGAATACTTGTAAGCCTGGAGGTGTTGAATACTTGGTTGTAATCTATTTGGAGAAATAGTGGATAAAACCTTCAAGTCGAAGGGACTGGACGTAGATCTTGGTTGGAAGAGAGTGAACCAGGATAAAATCTCTTGTGTGAATCTTCTATCCCTAAACTCTTCAGTTTTATTTGTTTATACAGACTGTGGGGTTTTGATATTGCTTTTGTTAAACTTCTAAAAGATCTATTTGTGTGTGCTTATTTATGTGTTAATCTTTTTGTGTGAGAAATCTGTTTTGAAAAAGGTTGTTTTCGAAAATTATTAACAAACACAATTCACCCCCCCCCCCCTTCTTGTGTTTACCTGTGTCAACTTCAGTTGGTATCAGAGATCAGCCTCGAAATAGTTGAGCATCTAACAAGTGCTAAGGGAGTACGATCCAACAACCATGGATATAGAAGGACAAGATATCAACAGACCTCCTCTCTTTGATGGAACAGATTATGACTACTGGAAGAAGAGGATGATGGCCTTCTTGGATGCACAGAATGTAGATATCTGGGAGCTTATTGAAGCCGGCTACACAGAGCCAAGAGATGAAGCTGGAGCTCCATTTCCTAGAGCCCAATGGACTCAAGAGCAGAAAAAGCAACATCAGCTGAATCTAAAAGCTACGCACTGTCTCATGTGGGCTATTACCAGATCCGAACATGACAAAGTTCATATCTGCAATACTGCTAAAGAAATTTGGGATACTCTTGCCCTGGCTCATTAGGGTTCATCCCAAGTAAAGGAATAAAAAATAAGCATGCTAGTTCACCAGTATGAACTGTTTAAGATGGCTGATCATGAAATAATAGATCAAATGTTTGGGAGATTTCAGACTATCACCAACAGTTTTGGATCTCTTGGAAAAACATATGAAAATAGAGATCATGTCAGAAAAATTCTGAGGAGCTTATCCAAGTAATGGAGACCTAAAGTTACTGCTATTCAGGAAGCAAAAAACCTGAATACACTCTCTTTAGAAGAGCTTCTTGGATCTCTCAAGGTTCATGAACTTGAACTTAATGAAAAAGAGAATTCAAGAAAAGGAAAATATATTGCCCAAAAGGCAAAGAAAACAAGTTCATCAAAAGCTCTTAAAGTTGCTGAGTCATCAGATGAGCCTAGACCTTCTGATAATGATGAAGGGTCGGATGAGAATGAACTGTCTTTCATCTCCATGAAGATTCAACATATGTGGAGAAAGAAAGGTGGTTTCAGAAGGAAGCAGTTCAACAAGAAATTCTCAAAGGAAAAGTCAGATTCCAAAGAAAAAGGTCCACCCTTATACTTTGAATGCAAGAAACCTGGTCATTTCAAAGCTGACTGTCCAGAGCTGAAGGATAAAAAGAAATTCTTCAAAAAGAAGAAAGGATTAAGGGCTGCATGGGAGGATCTTGATCTGTCTTCATCTGATGAAGAAGATAATGCTGAGGAAGAGGCAAATATCTGTCTCATGGCTGACACATCATCAGAAAGTAAATACATTGATGCTAAGGTAATGGACTCTGACCCATCCACTCTTCAAAATGCTTTTGATGAATTGTTGCATGAGTCGTCCATACTGTCTCGAGAGTATAGGAGTCTCAAAAAGAAATTTTCTAAATTGTCTAGAGAATATGATAGGGTTTTCACTGAGAAACAAAATCTTAAAGATGAAAATAACATACTAAAATCAGTGAATGTCAGTCTAGCTGACAAAATGGAGTCTGAGCCTGATTTTCTTGTGAAGTTAGAAAACTGAAACAAGATGTAACATATCTGATAGACTCTCTATCAAAGCTTGTAGGTGGCTCAGATAAGCCTAGTCTCATTTTAAGGTATTCTAGGTCACCACATGATAAATCTGGGTTATGACAAAGAGAAGCAAGAAGCATCTCAACAAAAGTCAGCACCACATACTCAGCACAGAGCTTCAAAAGCTCAAGCTAAACATTCTAAAACAAAGTCTGGACCGTCCAATACCTTTTACAAAGTGTGTGGAAAAATTGGGCATACTACATCTAGATGCATACATAATAAGCATGCCAAGAATACTCGTCCAGTGACTACTAACAAGAAAGGACCCAAGTCAGTTTGGGTACCTAAAGATAAGATCATACCTGCTGCAGACTTGCTTAAAAACAGGAAAGAAACAAGCATCTTGGTACTTGGACAGTGGGTGCTCATGACACATAACTGGAGAAAAGTGTATGTTCCAAGAACTTAAAGCCAAAGATGGTGGCCGAGTTACTTTTGGAGGAAACCAGAAGAGAAAGCTCAGTGGTATAGGTAAAACTGGTAAATACCCTTTTCCCTCCATTGACAATGTTCTATTGGTTCAAGGCTTAAAACATAATCTGCTGAGCATAAGTCAATTATGTGACAGTGGATATGTTGTTTCTTTGATAAGAACATGTGTAATGTCAAGAAAGATGATGGATCACTTTTATTCACTGCTAAGAGGTAAAACAACCTTTATAAGATTGACTTGGAAGATCTCTCAAATCAAAGTGTCTCATGTCTAGTGTCCATTGAAGATGAGCGATGGATTTGGCACAAAAGGCTAGGTCATGCAAGCTTGAAATTAATTTCAAAGCTAAATAAGCATAACCTCGTGAGAGGATTACCAAACCTTTAAGTTCAAATCTAATGCTCTCTATGATGCATGTCAAAAGGGAAAACAAGTCAAATGTTCTTTTGAATCTAAGAATGTTGTTAGTACCAACAGAGCACTAGAAATGCTACACATTGATCTCTTTGGTCCAACAAGGACTGCTTCTGTCAGTGGTAAGAGATATGGTCTTGTCATAGTAGACGACTACACTAGATGGACATGGGTTATGTTCCTAGCTCACAAGGATGAGTCTTTCAAGGTCTTTTCTATATTCTGCAAACATGTACAGAATGAAAAAGGCATGTGTATATCTTCAATCAGAAGTGACCATGGGGGAGAGTTTGAAAATGAGCTATTTCATAAGTTCTGTGAAGAAGGTGGCATTCTTCACAACTTCTTGATGAATGTGCAAAATATGTTAGTTTGGAAGTGTAATTAGGAAAGAGTTTGTAAATAATCTTAGAAATCATAGGAAAAGTGATACGAAAATATGCACATTCATTTTATTAAGGTTTTGATCTTTCATATGAAAAATATTTTCAAAAAGATGTTAAAAATATAGAGGATTGAAGGCCGAGCGCTCAGCTCTGGAACCGAGCGCTCAGCCAGGACAGAAACGGAAGAAAACAGCAGGAGCAGGGCATGAACCAGCGCTCTGCGCTAGTGTTGGGGCGCTCAGAGCCAGGATGGACACAGTAAAGCAGCGCTTAGTGCCAGCCTTGGGTGCTCAGCGCCAGCCGAGACAGAGAATAGGTATTCGGGCAGTTCTGAAGCGCCCAGGGCTGGGATTAGGACGCTCAGTGCTGGACGACGTGCCGAGAACCTATAAATTCATGTTTCTGCAGTTGAAACCGGATCTTTTCACCCATTTCTTACATTTTTACTCATAGAAACACCACTTCCTCTCATCTTCCTTGGAGATTCAATATTGGGAACAAGAATTGGGGCTTCAATGGAGTCTTCCTTCCACATATACTCAAGTTCATCTCTCTTATCCCTTTCTATCATGAGTAGTTAGGTCTCTCAGGTTAGGTTAGGATGATTTTAATTGGAGTTTGATGTAATTGACTTTGATTTCTGATTTAAATTCTATTTCATTCAATTTGAGTAATTGCTTCTATGTTTAATGCTTTTCTTGGATTGATCAACCTTGAAATGATGTTAGAGTCAATTTCATAATTGGAAAATTGGTTATTGAATTGGAATTGAAGTAGATTACCATTGGAATGTTGATTCTAGTAATAGAACTATGTTTCAATGCATTCTTATGAATCCCGTGCTTAATGTTTGTGCTAATGCTTGAATGACCTAAGGAATTAGGCTTCTTAATTAGTACAAAAGGATTATCACCTAAGGAATTAGGTATAAACCTAAGTTAGTGATTTGAATGTCAATTGTATGGAATGAATTGAAGTTAGGATTAAATAAGGTTACGTCAAGTAAAGATTGAATGATTCCGATGCCTAACCGCTTTTACCTATATTGACTTCGTTCTTTAATTGATATTGTTTCATTTAGAGTTGTGACAATTCTAAATACAAAAATTCATAAAACTCATTGGAACTATGAAACTCATTGGTTCAAATAGCTATTGCCTAAGCTAAGTTGATACTTGACAACAATCCTCATTGGGAACGATACTTTACTTTCACTATTATTACTTGTCGCGATTTGGTACACTTTCCAAACCAACAACACTTCTTAATACCCAGAACACCACAGCAAAATGGTGTGGTAGAGATAAAGAACAGATCTCTTCAAGAGATGGCTAGGACTATGCTCAATGATAATTCTGTCCCTAGACACTTCTAGGCTGTAGCTGTTAACAATGCCTGCTACATTCAGAATAGAATATACATTAGACCTATCCTGAACAAGACTCCTTATGAATTGTGGAAAGGACGAAAACCCAACATTTCATATTTTCATCCCTTTGGTTGTAAATGATATATACTGAATACTAAAGATCAACTTGGTAAGTTTAAATTTCAAAAGGCTTTAGAGTTTATAATTCTAGAACTTTAGTGGTAGAAGAATGTATTCATGTCAAGTTTGATGACAAGCAGCCTGATAAGAAATTATCAGAGCTAGATGAAGCTTTTGCAGATCTTGATCTAAATATTTCTGGAGATAAAACTGAAATTAAGGCCGATGATCAAGAAGAAGACTTCCCTCAACAAGAACCAGAAACCTCTGTTTCTCAACAAGATAATGTTCAAAGATCTTGGTACTTCAAGAATTATCATCCACAAGATCAAATCATTGGAATCCCCAATGATAAGCTAAGAATCAGATCAACTTTCAGAGAGCAAGATAATTATGCACTAGTCTCTAAGTTGGAACCAAAGACAATAGACGAGGCTCTGCTGGACGATGACTGGATTATGGCTATGTATGAAGAACTTAATCAGTTTGAAAGAAGTGAAGTTTGGACTCTGGTTCCCATGCCTAAGGACAAATCAGTTATAGGAACAAAGTGGGTTTACAGGAACAAACTTGATGAAAATGGTAAGGTGGTGAGAAACAAGGCAAGACTTGTTGCTCAAGGTTACTCTCAAGAAGAAGGTATTGACTATACTGAAACCTTTGCTCCTGTTGCTAGACTATAAGCAATTAGGATTTTACTTTCATTTGTTGTACATCATAGTATTATGATTTTTCAAATCGATGTTAAAAGTGGTTTTCTAAATGGCTTTATTAATGAAGAAGTATATGTAATTCAAGCTCCGGGTCTTGAGAGTGAAACCCATCCAGAACATGTTTACAAGCTTAAGAAGTCTTTATATGGACTTAAGCAAACACCTAGAGCATGGTATGATAGGCTAAGTTCATTTCTAATGGAAAATGGATTTAATAGAGGAAAGTTTGATACAACCCTATTTAGAAAGTCCATTAGTCTAATTTCATAATTGTGCAAATATATGTTGATGATATTATATTTGGTGCTACTCGTGAATCTCTATGCAAAGAATTCTTTAATTTAATGCAGAAAGAATTTGAAATGAGCGTGATGGGAGAACTCAAATTCTTCCTTGGACTTCAAGTAAAACAAACTTTGGACGAGGAGCCCATCCACCAAACCAAGTATACAAAGGAACTCCTGAAGAAGTTCAACATGGATGATTGCAAACCAATGAACACTCCTATGCATCCGACGTCCATACTAAACAAAGATGATAAAGAGAAAAAGGTAGACCAAAAGGTATATAGAGGTATGATAGGATCTCTTTTATATCTTACCGCATCCAGACCTGATATTATGTTCAATGTATGTTTGTGTGCTCGTTTTCAATCTGATCCTAAAGAATCTCACTTATCAGCAGTTAAGAGAATATTTAGATATTTAAAAGGGACTACTAATCTGGGTTGTGTTTTAAGAAAAATGAAGATTACAGATTAGTTGGATTATGTGATGCTGACAATGCTGGAGATAGAATTGAAAGAAAAAGTATCAGTGGAGGATGTCACTTCATTGGAGCTAAACTTGTCTCATGGTCAAGTACAAAACAAAGTACCATTGCTTTATCAACTGCTGAAGCTGAGTATATTTCAGCTGCTAGTTGCTGCTCACAACTTCTTTGGATCAAACATCAATTGGAGTATTACAATGTGTTTGTAAGTAGTATTCCACTTATGTATGATAATACTGCTGCAATAAATCTATCTAAGAATCCAATTTTGCATTCTAGAGCTAAGCACATAGAGATTAAACATCATTTTATTACGGATTATGTGCAAAAAGGTGTGTTTGATATACAATTCGTGGATACTGACCATCAATGGGCAGATATCTTTACTAAACCTCGTGCTGAGGACAGATTTATTTTCATTAGGAAGCATCTTAATATGTTATGTGTGGATTGATTAAGGCGTCTAGCCTAGAGAATCTTTTGTTGATGCATGTGCGTCTAAAGCATTTCAAGTTCATTGTATGATTAATACACATATCGTGTCCACTATATTTGTTTGCCGCGTCCACTGCATTTCGCGTCTATACCTGCTTGCATACTATTTGGACTCGTCCATACATATACTTATTAAATGCATTTATTTTGTCTATATGACAAATTTATTCTTTATTCTCTTTGCTGAGTCAGTACTTCCATCAAGACCTTTTTATAGTTCCAAAATACCAACGCCGTTTTATTCTTTATGACATGTCTTGTCAATTTCTTTTAATTAATTTCCAAAATAAAAACCTTTGAAATTCAAAACATTTTTAAGAAAGTTTCTTTCCCTCTGAAAAACCTTTCGCTACCCATCTTCCTTTACAACTATCTCTCTCAAACTCTCAAGCTCTCTGTTTCCCCTATCTCTGAACCCTAACCTTCAAATCTCAAAAATGGCTTCTTCTTCAACCTTCAACGTGGATAAGCCCAACTTAGCTATTGAGCATCATTTCAACTTTGGAGTATTGCAAGACTATAACTTGGATATTAGCAAGTATGTTAATGTTGTTGGTTGGGGAGGACTCTTCACAGAGAAAGTCTCTGTTTTTCCAAACCTGATTAGGGACTTCTGGAGGAATGTTCAAATTTATGATACAGACTTCTCCTCTATGGTGTTGAGAAAGAAGATTGTAGTCTTAGAAAAGACCATTGCTGATGCTATTTTATACGCCCAGGAAGGGTTAGTTCTTACTGAGACTTGGGAAGCTGATTTGGGTGGTTCTGATACTATTGAAGTCTGCTTAATGAAAGAAGACACTGTCAGAAATAACTCGTGGAAGGCTGTTGAGATGAAGGACATTGTTCGCGTCCTTCATCAACTACTAAATAAAGTGGTTCTTCATAAGGTTGGGTCCATGGACAACCTCTCTTCTCTACACAAGTTCTGCCTCTGCCACCTCATGACTGAAACAAAGATCAATCTTCCAAGAATTCTGTATGGAAGATTTAGGGATGCTGTGATGAACAAGGATAGACTCTCTGCATTTCCCTATTGTCATCTTCTTTCAAAAATCTTCAAGGCACAAGGAATCCATGAATATATTGCTGCAAGGACTCTTGAGGAACAAGCCAGAATTCTGATTGAAAAACCAATGTCAACTGCTGACTTTGGAAAAATGAACATAGCAAACATGAACCTTAGTACATATGCTGCTACTGCTATTGCTAAGACTGAGGAATTGATGAAGATTAAAGAAGAAATGGTGGAACAGAACATGGCTGAGACTGTGGAGCCAAAGAAGAATATGAGGAAAAAGACCACTGCTGCTAGGAAGCCTATGTCTAAAAGGCCTATTGGAATTGTCATCGGGGAGCCTATTGCTGCTGCCCCCTCAACCTGCCATTTCCCAAAAGAGGACAACAAATATGGTTCTGTCACAAGATGATGACGAGGATAGAATTCCCATTAGTTCTGTTCTAAAGAAGTAAAAGACTGTTGCTGCTGCTGCTGTCCCCTTTGCCATTCCAACAAGAATGAGGCAACCACAGAGGAAAGCCAAAGCTGTCTTTAAGACTAAGGTAAATCTATTGCTAATGACCCTGTTAAGTTAGCAGTAGATGCCCTAGTTTCTAGCTTTCAGCATGGGATAGATGTTTCTGGTACTTCTGTGAATGTTGATATGACTGATGTATACATTCCCACACCCCTCTCACCACAAACAAACCTTCCAGACCAACCACAAATAATCTTACCTCCTAAACCAACTTTCCAACCCATTATCCCTGCTGATGACCCTTGGTTCAACCATCCTGATGATGGAGTTTCCACTGGTGCCCCCTTTCCAAAAATCAAGAAAATCAACTTTCCCTATACTGATCCATCAGTATTATATGAGGGAAAAGCTGAGAATTGGGCAAAAGTCTAAAGGGACTGGAAGATTCTTTTCCACACCTACCAAACTGAACCTGAACCTATTCTAACCAGATGGTACCCTTTACCAGAATATGAGTATAAACTTGCAAATATCTACTCATATTGGGTCAACCCTGAACCACCCACACCAGCTGGACCATTTCCTCTGATCTATTCAATTCCTTTAGACTTCTTCTCACCCATTTACCACAAAAGAGATTCCCACCTAGAAAGATTTACCCCAATCTGATTAAATCTCCACCCTTCAAACTCTTCACTGAAGGAGTTCAAAGGCACATCATTTCAGACTGGCACACGACCCTACCAATAAGGATCTCTCTTAAACCTACAAGAGATCCAGATCATACAAGCACGTCCCCTTCATCATGGACAAAAACACTGGCTGGGAAACGTTCAAGCCTCCCAGTACCTATGGCAGAGCTGCTGATTTTTTTGATCAGTTAATGTATGAGATGATGAAGTGGGAGTTTAGCCATTTTAGAATTGACAGAGCTACAAACTTTGTCCCTCCAACCTGGCTAAGACATAATGAGAAAACCAAGATTGGGATCAGGCCATACATGATCTGCCCTAGGCTACCCATGCTGGATCTCAATAAGGACAAAGACAATAAGAGATGAATTTTCAAAGGCAAGAAACCAAAGTATGAGCCAATCATGTTGGACCTCAACTCTGAACCATTTGACTATACTCTACTGAAATTTTGGCAATCACTTTCTATTGAAGATGTATTTGAAAAAGAACCTGTAGTTGATTTCTGGAGATCACATGTTATTCACTGCACAAGAGAAGCCTCTACCTCTGTACTAACTCATGAAGAGAAGGAAGTCATTCCAACTGTCAGAGGAAAGTGTGGCATTTCAAACTGCAAGTTCATCATCATCAATGACATTTTTGGACTACATGTCACCAGTCTTCACCTGGAAAATGAAGATGAAATTAAATGGTTCGAGGAATTACCTGAACTAGTGCTGGAACCTGCTACTTCATCACCTTCTACACCTCCATCAGAGCACATAGAAATGGAAATCATTATTGAGGATCCTGTTGTAGAGCATGATGCAATTAATTTGATAAATGAGCATGAAGAAGTTGTTGAGTCTACTCCCAGACCAAGCACTTCAGATAAGCACTCATCTCAGCCTCTGGCTCTCACAATAATTCACCCACAAGATCAACCTCAACAATCAAGAGCATTGGACACCCTGCCTAGTCATGCACATGCTCAAGATAGTGGTGAAAGCTCAAGACCCTCACTCTCACTGCCTCCAAACTTTGAAGAAATTATTTGCAGAATTATAGATGAAAAAGTAGAGAGTAAGGTCAAAGAACAAGTTAGAGAACAGGTTGCAGAAGCCTTGGTCCCCACAAATCAGATGATGAACCAAATGATGAGCATCATGCTCAGCTTTCATCAAAGCCAGAACTTCCCAACACAGATTCATGTTCCTCCACCTAACCCAAACCAGAACCAAAACCCTCCTCCTCCACCTCCACCCTCATCTTACTTCTTTTTTTTACTGACAATGATGTTCCACTCCTTTACCTTTTTGTCTGATGACAAAAAAGGGGGAGAAAGGAAGAGAATTAAATTAATAATAAGAAAAGTCAGTTTTTGAAAAGCATATTTCTGTTTGCACATGCATGTCTCTGCCTATGCTTTAAATATTCTATGTCTGTTATGACTGCTTATTTGAATGCTCTGATATTGCTTGCAATAACTTGCTTATTGATCTGATAAATTCCAAGTCTACATGTTTCTCACTCTGTTTGATATGATAAGTAATTGCTCTGATACTATCCTGATCTGATATAAAATGTTTTAATGCTTTGCCTTAAGGGAAGCATTATAAGCTCTCTTAGACTTTGCTACTCAAATTTAGTTAGTTTTTGTCATCATCAAAAAGGGAGAGATTGTTGGAACCAAAGTGATTTGGATTTAAATAATCTCTATGTTTTGATGTTAACAAAAGGATTAAATTCACTTGGCAAAGTGTTAGTTGAAATCTAACATGTGCTATTTAGTTATGCAGGAACTCTTAAAATTATAAGACATGGAAGCTTAGAATAAGTTTTCATATGTATCTGCTTGGACTCATAAAGAGAAATGCATGTTCAATCGTGTAGACGGGCTAATCAATGTTTTGGTAAAGTTATTTATTTAATTAATTGAGTAGACTGGTTTCTTTAACTAGACGAGGCACTAAATGTTTGCTAGACAGATTTTAAGTTTAAAATCAAAAAGACTAGTTTTATCTTACCACGTCAGTAGACGAGTTCATTGATCGAGTAGATGAACACTAAGTGCCATGTCACCAGACAGAGATTATGATAACTCACTGAGGTATAGCAAGTCCAAAGACTTGATAGACGACAGAATATGCCACGTCAATGGACGAGTTAAATGAAAGAGTGAATAGACTTCGTTCTTACACAAAACTGTGTGGACGGAGATTTTTGAATAGACAACCTTCTATCTCTTATGTATATGTTGTTCTAAAAATGAATAAATGCAATCTGACCCACAATGAATTTATTTCAAATTATTGATATTTAATTCAATAGAATATTTGTTCTTCACATTTCTTTTATCTGCTTTAATTTTTTACCTTGTTTTAAAAGAAACATAGTACCATCAAAGAAATACAAAAAGCAGAATAGTACATTGAAAATTGCAACACGATCTGTACGATGACAACTTTGTTGCTGGAAAAAGCTGGATTGTTCACAAAGGAGGAAAGAAATTTTTCAAGGTACAAATTGCTCAGAAACAATGACCCTCTATTTTGTGCAAATGTGATAACCAAGAGTACATTTCACAAAGGCCACAATCAAGCTATCAGTCACAACGGATATCTTGCATTTATTGCTATCTCTAAACGGGACTATTCAAAATGACCGTTGAAGCTCTTCAAGAGAAGGAGAAGGTCACTATAAATAGAAGACCTCGGATACTGAAGAACAACTTTTGCTAGCCCAACTTCTGCCAATACAATACTTGCTATAACAAGCTCTTATTCTTTCATTCTTTCAGAAGCAAAAGTATGTAATCCTTTAGTTTGAATATTGTGAAAATATTCATCTGATCTTAAACTTTCATATCCTCACACATAGTGAGTTAAGAAGATCATAAGTTAAATCTATTTGTTAGATTTAGAGCCTGGAGAGGCTTGCTAAGAAAGGAATACATGTAAGCCTGGAGAGGTGTTGAATACTTGGTTGTAATCTATTTGGAGAAATAGTGGATAAAACCTTCAAGTCGAAGGGACTGGACGTAGCTTTTGGTTGGAAGAAAGTGAACCAGGATAAAATCTCTTGTTTGAATCTTCTATCCCTAAACTCTTCAGTTTTATTTGTTTGTACTGATTGTGGGGTTTTGAAATTGCCTTTGTTAAGCTTCTAAAAGATCTATTTGTGTGTGCTTATTTCTGTGTTAATCTTTTTGTGTGAGAAATCTGATTTGTAAAAGGTTATTTTTGAAAACTATTAACAAACACAATTCAACCCCCATTCATGTGTTTTCCTGTGTCAACTTCACCTTTCTGAACATAATCCCTTATAAAGTGATGTTTGATTTCATTATGCTTAGCCTTATAATGTTGATTTAGATTTTTAGTTAAGCATATGGCACTAGAATTATCACACCACACATATATATTATGCTCATAAATAGAATAATCCTCAAGTTGATGTTTTACCCATAAGAGTTGAGAGCAACAACTAGTAGCTGAGATGTAGTCTACCTCAGCGGTAGACAAGGCAATAGTTGTTTGCCTTTTACTTGACCAGGAGACTAAGCTTGCTCCAATGAAGTAACATCCTCCACTGGTGCTTTTTCTTTCAATTCTGTCTCTAGCAAAATAAGCATTACATAATCTCACTAATCTGTATTCTTTTGATCTTAGATACAGCAAACCAAGATTAGTAGTCCCAAGCAAATATCTAAATATTCTTTTAACAGCTTTAAGTTGAGATTCTCTTGGATCATATTGGAATCTATCACACAAACAGACACTAAACTGAATGTCAGTTCTTCTTGAAGTTAAGTACAGTAGAGATCTAATCATACCTTTGTAGATAGTTTGGTCTACCTTTTTACCTTCATCATCTTTGCTTAGTTTTTCATTGGGTTGCATTGGAGTTTTCATGAGTTTAGCACTTTCCATCTTGTACTTCTTGAGTATCTCCTTGGTATATTTTTGTTGATGGATGTAGATTGCATCACTTGTCTGTTTGATTTGTAATCCAAGGAAGAACTTTAGTTCTCCCATCATGCTCATCTCAAATTCTGCTTGCATTAGCTTAGAAAATTCCTTCCCCAACTTTTCATTAGTTGCTCCAAAAATAATATCATCAACATATATTTGGACTATAATGAAATTCTCTTTAGATCTTTTCTTAAACAAGGTAGTATCCACTTGTCCTCTAGTAGAGCCATTATGCATGAGAAAATAACTAAGTCTATCATACCATGCTCTAGGTACTTGTTTCAAACCATATAATGCCTTTTTAAGTTTGAAAACATGATTTGGTTTATCAGTATCTTCAAAACCAGGGGGTTGTTTAACATACACTTCTTCAATTATGCCATTTAGAAAAGCACTTTTTACATCCATTTGAAAAAGGGTGATTTGGTGTTGTGTAACATATGATGTTAATATGAGGATAGCTTTTATTCTAGCTACAGGGGCAAAGGTTTCAGTATAATCAATACCTTCTAGTTGGTTATAGACTTGAGCTACTAACCTTTCCTTATTTCTGACAACTTTACCATTATCATCCAATTTGTTTCTGAAGACCCGTCTCGTTCCAAAGACATATTTGTTTTTGGGTTTGGAGACAAGTGTCCAAACATCATTTCTGGTGAACAGGTTGAGTTCGTCTTGCATAGCAAGAATCCAGCTTTCATCCTCAAGAGCGTCTTCAATGCGTTTTGGCTTTATTTATGACATAAAGGCCACATTGCTTGATTCTCTTAACGTGGATCTGGTTCTTACTCCTTCTGAGGGATTTCCAATAATAAGATCCTTAGGATGATGAGTTTTGAACTTCCAGTCCCTTTTGAGATCATCATGAAGATCTTGACTTGTCTGCTGACTTGTGTGTTGACTTGTCTGCTGACTTGTCTGTTCCACTTGTCTGTCTGGCTCATTTATAGGTTCTATCTTGGTCAGATCAGGTTGTTGACTTTCTGACTTGTTTATGTCAAGACCTGCAAGATCATCTTCTAGATATGATAATTCCTTATCAATATTTAAACCATCATTCAACTTAACATGAATATATTCTTCCATAACAAGTTCTGGAATTATAAATTCTAAAGGCTTTAGACATTTCAGACTATCCTACAAAGATACCTTTATCTACTTTGGAATCAAACTTTCCAAGTTGATCCTTAGTATTCACAATGAAGCATTCACGACCAAATGCATGAAAATAAGATATGTTGGGGCTTTTACCTTTCCACAATTCATAAGGTGTCTTCTTTAGAAAAGGCTTGATAAGTATTTTGTTTTGTACATAACATGCAATGTTTACTGTTTCTGCCCAGAAGTACTTAGGGAGATTATTCTCATTGACCATAGATCTAACCATCTCTTGTAGAGATCTGTTCTTTCTCTCAACCACTCCATTTTGTTGTGGAGTTCTAGGTGTATAGAAATTGTGAGAGATTCCATTCTCCTCAAAGAACTGTCTAAACTGCTCATTTTCAAATTCTCCCCCATGGTCACTTCTAAGGGTATACAGAAACCCCGTTCATTTTGACTTCTTTTGCAGAACACTGAGAAAGCCTTAAAAGACTCATCCTTGTAGGTTAAGAAGAGTACCCATGTAAATCTAGAGTAGTCATCAACTATGACAAATCCATATTTTCTTCCAGCCAGGCCGGCAACACTAACTGGTCCAATTAGATCCATGTGTAACAACTGAAGAGGTCTAGAGGTTGATACTTGGTTTTTAGATTTGAAACTTGATTTTATTTGTTTACCTCTCTGACATGCATCACACAAGACATCTTTCTTAAAACTAATATCAGGCAATCCTCTCACAAGGTTATCCTCTTTTAGTTTAGAAATTAGTTTCATACTAGCATGTCCTAGTTTCTTATGCCATAACCATATTTCATCCTCTTTAGACATCAGACAGGTTACACTCTGATCTGAGAGATCATTCAGTTCAATCTTATACATATTTTGTTGCCTTTTAGCTGAAAAGAGAGTTTTTCCACTAAAGTCTTTAACTGTACATAAATCCTTGGTGAAGGAGACATCAAATCCACTGTCACATAATTGAATTATGCTAAGCAAATTGTGTCTTAATCCTTCAACCATAAGAACATTAGATATAGATGGAAGAGGGGGTTTACCACCAATAGTACCAATGCCAATAACCTTCCCTTTCTGATTGCCTCCAAAGGCAACATGTCCTCCTTTCTTAAGTTGGAGGTCTAGGAACATTGACCTTTCTCCTGTCATGTGTCGCGAGCAACCACTGTCCAGATACCAACAGTGGTGTTTTCTTTATCCTATTTAGGACATTTGCAACAGAAATTATTTGATCTTTAGGTACCCATAATTTTCTGGTTCCTTTTCTATTAGTTCTATGAGTCTGTGAAGACTTCCTTCTCTTCTTATGGATACACTTAGACATAACATGTCTAGTTTTTTCACAGAAGTTACAGACATGTATGGATTTAATTGATGTTGACTTAACATACACTTTAGAAGTTTTAGTTTATACATTATGATGTGACTGATGGACATATCCAATACCTTTTTGTTAAGGGAGTGTCTCTGACAGCCAAGCAGCTTAGTCGGATTGTCTCTGCCATTAACAAATTTGGCAAGATCAGAAGTGTGTTCTTCCACTTTCTGTTGAAGTTTTTCAACTTCTTCAGATTGTGATGTATTACTTGAGATCTTAGCTTCATCAGACTTTTCAGTCTTCAGCTCATTGTTCTCTTTAGCCAGCTTCTCACACTCTTGAGATTTCTGCTTATGCTCACTATGAAGCTTTGCATGCTCTCTCTTGAGGAATTTGAAGTAACTCCTCATAAGCATCAAGTAATTCCTCATAGTCAGAATGTACCATATTATCTGAATCTGAGTCAGTGTTGGCCATCAGACAGAGATTAGCTTCTTCCTCTGTCCCTTCATCAGAATATGTTGACTCCATATCCTCACAATTAGCCATCATCCATTTCTTCTTCTTTTTGAAGAACTTCTTAAAAGGGGCTTTCTTGAGTTGAGGACATTCACCTTTTATGTGACCGGGCTTCTTGCATCATAGCAGACAATTGAACTCTTGTCTGTTGAAGTAGATTCTTTGAAGTTCTTTTCCTTGTTGAACCTTCTGAATAGCTTATCCTTTATGAACTTATTTTTCTCTAAGAGAAGCTTTATCTTCCTTGTTAGGAGAGATAACTCTTCATCACTTTCAGAAACCTCGGGTTCAGACAGGTCAGCATCACTGGATGACTCGTCTGCCTTCAGAGCCTTGGAAGCTTTTGCTGACTTTTGATCAGCCTTCAGAGCAATTGACTTGCCCTTCTTTTTAGCAATTGCATCTCCAAGTTCTTGTTCATGAATAGTGAGTGTACCAAGAAGTTCATCCATAGTCAAGGTAGTGAGATCCTTGGCTTGAGAGATAGCAGTGACCAAAGGTCTCCACTGCTTAGGTAGTCTTCTTAGTATCTTTCTAACCTTCTCAGCATTAGTATAAATTTTTCCAAGTGACTTTAGGCCATTGATGATAGTTTGGAATCTTCATATCATCTGAGCAACAGATTCTCCTTCCTCCATGAGAAATAGTTCCTACTTTCTGACAAGTATGACAATCTTTGATTCTTTAACTTTGGTTGTTCCTTCATGTGTGACAGCTAAAGTATCCCATATTTCATTAGCAGAATCACAGGCATAAACTTTTTCAAATTCTTCAGGACTGAGAGCACAAATGATGTTGTATCTTGTGACATCCTAACCTGGGTCATCACATAATTACCCAACTGCGGAAAATAAAATTATAATTTGCTGGTTGCTTTCGGAAAATAACCTCGATAATTTTTAATAAGTCCAAAAATGGGGTAAAATTTTTCTTTCTACGAAATACTTCAGAAAAAGATATATACATCACAATAGTATAATTACATTATACTTACATACAAACTGAATTTATTTGTAAACCAAAATATCGCAACATATAAGATTTTCTGAAATTGTTTTTCATACACCTCATGAGGTGTTTCGAACCATTTATAATAATTTTCCCAAAAGTACACAACCCAAAGAAAATCCTAAGCTGGTCGCCTTACAAAACATCTACTAGAAAGACCCTATGGTCATTCCCACACTCAAACATCTCTTCAAGTATCGGAACCCATGTTCCCGAGTGAGGCTAAGAACTTTTCTGCACCATCTACTTCCATGTATCAAGACACAAAAGCCAAACCCAAAAACCTGATATATTATATGGGTGAGATGCAAATATATGAGTTTATAACGATAATCACATGCATGACATACAACATTAGCACGTAGACATATATAACCATAACAACAAAAGATTCTCATAAGTAAACAAGTAGTTTATCACTGGGTCTGATACCCGATCATCGTTATTTTAAAAATATGCAAGACACTTCAACGTTCATTGTCTAACATTTACACCTAATCTCCGGAGATCCCAACGTCTTCAAAATGAGTTGATCAAACTCGATACATCGTCTCATTGGCTAGCTAAGCACAACAATAATACATCGTCTCTTTGTCCATTTAAGTACAATGATATATACATCGTCTCATTATCCATTCAAGCATAATGATACACCGTCACATGATACCTTTTCCATTAAGGTCTCACGTTAAACAACGTCGGGCACGTCTGCCGTAAATGCAAATGTAAAACCTTTTATTCTCGTCATTTTCTTCGTGTTAATCTTTCCTTGTCGAAGCTCAAAAGCTTATGACCAACATAGTTTTAAACATCTTTGAAACTTTCATTAAAACATAGGACCTCAAAGTCCGAGTGCTCGATCACGAAACCTCTAGACCAATGCCCCAGTCATAGATTCGTGGTAATAAAAAACATCTTAAATGTTTAAACACAGTATACACCACGTATATAGTAGACACCAAGTCTACAGGACCTCAAAGTTCAAAGGACCCCAAGTCCATAACACAACGAACCTTAGTACCTCGACGTCTCGGTTACTAAGTTCAACACCACTTTTAACACTATTGAGTTACACTTGATTTCGGAAAATCGTTTCAAATGGGAAATTCTTTAATAAAATCATTAAATACAAAAACTTAGTTTTCACAAAGATGAGGCACTTGAGGTTTAAACTTACTTAAAATACGTACTGTCGTTTCAAAACACTTGCCATCGATACTTTTCCAAATTGACGTCAATTATCATTTTTAAAGCCATTTAAGCCAAAACTTAGCTTTTTTCCACTTAAATAATTTTCTAAAATCATAATTAAATTATTCTCAACAATTAATTTCATAAAATAACTTTTTATAATATTACGGAATTTCTTACGTAAAAATTAGCAGTACAAAAATAATTTCACGGTTACGCCCTCACTATGACTCTTAGTTCACTCTTATACCGATAAATCATTAAAATAATGATATTTTCCAAAATTTCTTATTTTTCCCAAATAAAAATTTCCATTAATATTATATTCCAATATTTTACCGTTAAAACATTGAATATAATTTATAAAGCTTCTTAAAGCTTTTATCCAATTAATTGAATTGGGCACTGACCACTGTCAGGCTTCTCAAACAATAACCAACAACAACATCACAAAAATATTCCCAAGTAGATCATGCATCACAATACATTATAATATAATTGCAGATAAACAATTAAATGCAAATAAACCAACACAGATAAAAATAACACAACTGAAACAAACACCACAGATAAACAATACAGTCATCAACTAGATAACACATGATTATAGGAAAAAACTCCTCGGGTATTCTCCCCTTACCTCTTGAAGAACTTATCTCCCGGTTTCCTTTCTCGAACGTACGTCAAACTCCGGTGTTACGACTCACGTATAACCGACACACTTAACCTTCAACAACCACAATCAACCAATTACAAACAATCAAATAAAATTACCTATTCCCTAATGATAGGTCACGACCTCAACAAGGTTTTGTGGCTAACATTTCTAAATTTCTTAAGGCATTGGATTAATGATCCTAAGTACTTAAGAAAATGGATTAGTGATAAATCAACAAAGTTTGAATAAAAACTTCCAAACTTCTAAAAACCTATATTCGGCCTTAATGAGTACATGAAGCTAGGGATTTTTGTTTGATAAAATAACTTGGATTCAACATTAATACATGCTAGAAGGATGAAATACATTATCATTTCCAACATTTGAACAAAAACTCCTCCACCCATTCTTTTCCTAGGTTCGGCCTTGAAGAGAAATTAGGGGAGGAAATTTTGGTTTTCAACATACTCTTGGATTATGATAGAAGTGATGATAATAGGAACATAGAAATTGGTTTCGCAATTTTAGGATTTTTCTATGATTTTCTATGAATTATCAAAGTTAAGAACATAAAGATGAACATGATGATTTAAGCTTGGAAATGGAAAACTTAATGAAGAACATGAAGCTAAATGAAGATGAGAATCATGGTTTACCTCTTGGAATTGAAGAAAAGTACAAGAATCTACTACTTGCTTCACAAACTCAAGGCTATGGAGTTTAGAGAGAATAAGAAGAATGGAGAAGCTTGGAGAAGAATGGAGAATGGATAAGACATGGAGAGAAAGTTGGCTCATCCAAGTTGATGAAGCAAATCCTCATGGGCTTGGGCTTGGGCCATGCGAAATAGGCTTGAGAAAGTCCAAGTCCATTACTTGAATTTTAAGCCTAAAATGCTTAAGTCTTAATGAATGCTATAGAAAAGTTTAAGAGCACAACTCGCTTCATGGAAAATGAACTCTTGACCATGGTTTTGTGCCTCAAAAACCGCAGCCCAACAAGGTTTAGAAGAGCCAAAATTGATCCACTTCACTTAGTGTATCATGGAAATTAGTTTAGGGACCAAAATGTAAATTAACAAAACTTAAGGACCTAAGTGAAATTTCCTTGTAGATTGTCATCATGATACCATGTGCACCATTAATGCATTCACATGGTGACTCATCATGTGTGACTCGTTGATATTATCCGTTAGCAGATCCCAGAAATCTCGTAATCTGCTCCGTTGTTTTCCCGATTCAATATGACACCCAAATAAAATATAATATTTCCCTTTTTAGTGAAATATTTCTAAATAACCAAAAACGTAGGAAATTAAATAAAAACCTTAAGTTTTTCATTCACGAGTCAAAATTAGGTTTTCTGAGCAGTATAAATATACTGTTAGTGAAATTCACAGACCGGGTTTCACCTAACTTTTCTACCTAAATGTTTATCGTAACTCTCTACGGTAAAGTAGAGTGTAAATAAGGTTTTGGTTTAATTAAAATAATTTTCTAAGTCTCGGATAAAAATATAAACGTATTTATATAAATTTCCGATATTAGAAAACAGCGAAAAGTCGGGGTGTTACATATCTGGCTTTGTGGTTCAGCTCCCATTTTGTCTTTTCTACAGAAGTCCACTGAGATTTTGGCTTGTCGGTGTTATCATCACTTTTAGGAATGAATTGACCATCAGTGATGACATCCCAAAGATCAATGTTTGTAGATAGAATGAACCATTGAAATCTATCTTTCCAACAGTTGTAGTTTTCTCCATTGAAGAATGGAGGTTTGGTTAGAGAAGCTCCTTCAGTCTGATGACTCCCACTTGAACTAGCTCCAACAATCATGTCTATTCTTCAGGACCTACCTCTACACTGTTAGATGCTCAACCCAGAGGCTGAGCTCTAATACCAACTGAAATAGACAACTATAAACACAAGAAGGGGGTTGAATTGTGTTTATCAGAAATTAAAACAAAGTTGAAAATTATTCACACACAGAAGCTAGGTTCAAAAAAGTGTGAAAACATTCCACAGACAGGTGACCTGTCTGTTTTGATTTTAACAGAAAAACACACAAGCACACAACTTGAAAACAAGTTTGATATTCACATTTTAACCCCTTTAACTAGAAAGCAGATAATAATCAAAGCAACTAAATAGTTTAAGGGAAGAGAGATTAACACAGGTATTTATCCTGGTTCAATATTTAACACAAAGAGCTACGTCCAGTCCTTGGCAGCACCAAATTTTATCCACTATAACTGATCAGGTTACGGACTCCAAGTATTGTTTGCACACCTAGCCTATTCAGGCTCCAAGACAAGTATTCTTTGCTCACCTAGCCTCTTCAGGCTCACACAGGTTTGTTTGAGAAGTTAGTTTGTAATAAATTCAACAAACAGATAGTTCTTTCACTAACACTCAGAGAGTGGATTAAATGTAAGCTTAGGAAAGACTGCATAATAACTTCAAATGATTGAAGAATACAGATTAAAAGAATGTAGAAATAAATGCGTAGAGTAATGGCTCTTTTAATGCTGTGTGCTCTCTATTCTTCATCTTCAACGAGTTCAGTATTTATAGCCTTCAAGCATTTAAGACCCGTTAGAGACATTCCTTCAAATGTTGGCTTCAAGAAGAGCTCCATTAAATGCAATAGAGTCGTTCTGGGCAGCCATTAATGCAATAGGAACGTTGGTTGTACTCTAACATGAAGGATCATGGCTTTATGCATCGTATAGTAGCCAAATCAGTGTTGTGCAGAATGCTTTTGTACTTTGTAGAGCACATTTCCCTTTTCGTTTAATAACCAAGAGTACTAGGGAAAAAATCATGTTGGAAATATTCTTTAATTGGACTTCATCTCTGATTTTCCTAGGTTGCTTGTGAGAATGACTTCTGACTTTTTTTGATAAACGTGAAACGAAGAAAGAGGAAGCTTCAGAGTCTTCTACATGAGGGGACAGCTTCATAAAGCTCTTTGTAATTGAGTTCCCTATCGAAGAACTGCAGACGAGTATAAGAACTTATCAGAAGACAAGTTGAAACTTTAGTGCAGAAAGTCAATATCCAAGTCAGCAGACAGGTTGACTTTTGCTTCTCCAGACATGTGGTCATCTATGTGGGCAGACAGGTGAGAAAGTGACTTCTTACTATTTTTGATTTGCACACTAGATAGACAGGTTAGCAACCAATATAAAGGTTAATTAAATCATTAACAAATGTTTAGTTTTCATCAAAACTTAGGGAAATGCACATTATACATTTTAGAGACTTAACACTTTTTTCCTTCACTGATCATGCACTGACTTTTCTATATTTTTTTTTTTTGAAATTTATGAAATAATTTTTTGATAACTTTGATGGGAAGAGAAACACTAATTGCAAACTTTTTGTTTTGGGGTAGTAACACAATAACCATGAAATTCCCTTCAAAAAAAGAATCAAAGTAATAAATTTTTTTGTTTTGGATTTTTTGGTAGAAAACAAGAAAGGTAGAAGATAAAGAACAAGGAATAAAATTGAAGAACACGACAAAATAATTCAACCAAACCTTAGCGACCATTTTTTAATCAACGGTAACATTTGACTTTATTAGCGACCGATATAATATCGGTCGCAAAAACACGGTAAATTCAATTTAATTATAGAGTCGTTCTGCAACCGAAATTGCGACTGGTTTTTTATTTTCGAATGAGCGACTGAAATAGTGACTGAATAATTCGGTCGCTAAAAATAAAATCCCTAAAAACTCAATCGAGCCACATTTTCTCTCCATTTCGAGTTAACACTTCCTCTTCTCCCTGATACCCTCTCTGCGTCCACCCTACCTCCGACCACCGCTCGTCCAATCACCGCCACCCTGCCACCACGACCATCACACTGGTAAGTCTCTCTCTCGTGTCCCTCTCTCCTTCTCTCGCGTCCCTCTCTGTATCTCTCTCTCACACGTCTCTCTCCCTATTTGATTCAGGTCCGATCGCCGTCTCACGCCACCTCCGTCGTGTCACGACCGTCGTCCACCTACACACCCACGCATATGTTCGCGTACCACCGTGAACCACCATGCCTTTGCTCGATGCCCACTGTTCTACGCCGCAACGACTGTTCTGGTACCTTTTGACCCATGTACTCTTTGTTGTTTCATTTTGAATTCCAAAAAAAAAAACTATTTCTTACATTGCTTATGAATGGGAAATTTGTGAGGGAAATTTGTGGGTGCTGTTCTGAATAGGTGATTTTATATTCTGGTCTGGGGGTGAATTTTGAGCTTGTGAAGTTAGGGTTCATAGTGAATGAGGTTTATTTCTTGATGAGACTATATATGTGTTGCCATGTGGTTTGTTTCTGGACATGTGGTTTGTTTGATGTTGGGAAGAAAGGGTTCAAGGATTTTATAATCTAATAGGTAGCTTCCCCAATTTTCTACATCAATTTGCTTTACTTTAGTGTTTGAATTTTATTGATGTTGAGTTATGTGATTTGTTTCCAGATTGATTTTTTCTGTGGTTATTATGTTAGTCATTGGGGATAACTATTGATTTGGAAACAATTGCAGATTGAAATGGATATTGTGTTAATGACTATTTTATGGTTTTGAGATGGTTAATGTGAATATGGTAATTTCAAAGGTGAATGACGGAGTTATCTTGATTTTATATTTGTTATGAGATAATTTTTATATGATATTAGATGTTAGTGGCAGGGTAACTCTTAGGCTGGAATATTAACTTCAAAAATTCAATATTTAGACAATGTTTTTTTTAAAATTAGGGGATAGTGTGAGTTTGTGTTGGTTACTTGAAAGTATCACATTCCCCTGTTTGCTTTTTGGGTTAAGATGATATGACTTTTTGAATTAAAAATTTAAGGTCTATTAATTATTTGTAAAGAAAGATGGGTGGAATGAGCATTTTGGAAAAAATGTTGCTTGGAACACTTGCAGCACTGATTGTCTCCTTATGCTATTGGGTTCTCATCTAATTAAGTTTGAAGTATCATTCACCTTCTAGCTTCCTTTAAAACCATTCCCAATTCAGAGATTCGGGTTGTTGTTACTGTCGTTATTATGATGTAAATTTAGATGGGTGTTATGTTTGGGGTTGTTGCCATTTTCATTTAATCTCATAAGTTAGTTGTAAAGTCCCTTATGAGGTAGCAAACAATCAAACATTATGCACAAGTTTGCTATCTTCATTCACACTAGGCAATGGAGCTGGAGTGTTGGAGTTGACGTTGGGGCACGGTCCCCCTCCCTCGAGGTTTCCAGAAATACTTGTTGATGAACGATTCAGCTATGTCGGGATACTTCTCCCTTAATAGGTTATCAAGGCACTTCCAGTAGGAAAAGTCCTCTCTATGACCATCCTTCAAAACCACGTAAAAGCATCTACTTTCTAGAAAACTATTATGTCTTCTAATCTGTAAAAACAAGTCCCAACATTAAATTAAGTACATGAATTATACACAATGCATTATACACAAGTCCCAACGCATTATGAAAGCATCTATGGTTTTCTACTCATTTGTTTCACTAGGCAATGGAGCTGGAGTGTTGGAGTTGGTGTTGGTGCGAGGTCACTGCTTGCCCGAGTTTTCCTTTAATACTTGTTGATGAACGATTCAACGATGTATGGATACTTCTCCCTTAATAGGTTATCAAGGCACTTCTGGTAGGAAAAGTCCTCTCTATGACCATCCTTCAAAACCACATAAAAGCATATGCTTTCCTGAAAACTATTATGTCTGCTAATCTGTAAAAACAAGTCCCAACATTAAATTAAATACACGAATTATACACAATGTATTATACACAAGTCCCAGCGCATTATGCATGTGTATGTGGATAGATTGAAATTATTAGCTTTCTTGCCTTGACAGCCAATGCATTTTATAACTTTGCAACAAAGTTGCATGTCAAGTTTCATTTCTTTGTTCTATTTAACATGCTAGTCTGCTACATGGATCTTTCCATCTTTGCTTATTATCACTTGATGAAGTTTAGACATATGACTTGTGTGAACTTATGCCATTGTACTTGCTTCCTAATCCTCATATTGTTTATACCATTGGTTGTTTGTTTTCCTAATCTTGTTTGTTTTCCTTATCATTTTATCAGAAAATGGATCCTACTAAATGTTTTGAGACAACCATCCATTTGGACCAGGTACAGTATCTCATCAAGTGAAGAATAACAATCGAAGAAAAATTAAGATGATTAAGGCATAAACTAATCATTACTAAATTGTTCATGTGTTTGCAGGATTTAATTTCAATTCTACGATCATTCTATCGTCGTTGGGGAAAGGGAATACCACGTGCAGCGACTATTGAAGACAAATGCGGGAATCTGTTCAATGGGATGATAGTAATCCATGAGGATCGCCCATATTTTGCAACGGACACACATGGTATCAGGGAGTTGTATTTGTTGTCCATTGATGCATTGACAAAGTTTAAGTACCTTGGGGGTTCTCGCTTCTACATGTTCATCCCAATGGACAATTGATGTACTGAAGAAGCTGAACTGAAGATGTTTTGATGTTTTAACATGTCTAATAATTTATCTATGTGTTTTGGATCATTAGTACATTATTGACTGTGGTGTTTTGATCATTAGTACATTATTAAACTTTTTTTTATAAACATTATTAAACTTGGGTTAATTAATCTATGTGCTTTCTTGGCCATATTGACTGTGGTGTTTTGGATCGTTAGTACATTATTATATTTATGTATTCTATTTATCCAAAAAAAAAAGATATTGATGTACTATGTTTATATCGGAAATTAAAAATCAATGGTGTTATTTTTTGAAAAACAAAATTCGATCGCTTGCCTCAAGTTACAAGAAAAAAAAAATTATTTTCATGAATAGCGATCGAAACAGCGACCGAATATCGGTCACCAAATTTGGTTACCTGATCATGCGTCCAACTCTTCCGCGACTGAAATATATATTTTAGCGACCGAATTACCAGTCACCATTTTACGACCGAAGTACAAACTCGGTCGCTAAACGTTTAGGGCTCGTTTGATGGTCAGGATAGGATAGGGGCGAATAGGATAACAGAGCAGGATAGGAGTAGGATAGGATATGAGCAGGATAAGTTGTTATCATATCCAACGTTTGATGTTTACCACATAACCAACTTGATAGCATTATAATTTTAGTATGAATTTAAAGTTTTCAATTTTATTCTAAATTGACACGCTGTCGCACACGGGTCAAAAAGAACGAGTGGTTTAAAAACTGCAGCTAGGGCACGACAACTCGAGTATCGTGTCTCAAGGACTCTTGGATTGTTATTAATCTAGAAATCGATTGGGGGGGGGTGTTTTAGATTCAGCGAGAGAAAAGAGTTGATTAAGAAAAACAGTGCGATTAATTGACTATCAATAAACTGGGACGATTAATCTGCTGTTTCGGTTTCCCAACTATCATCGATTCACATAAATTCCAAGACCTAAGCGGATTCTAATCTCTTTTCGATTGTAGCGGCAATTAAACAAGCGCAATCGACACTATGAGATACATGTTCCTATTTCCGAATTAAGCAAACGGAATGAAGCGCTCGTGAATTAAGCAAACACGATCAACACACGCGAATTAAGCAAACGCGATCAAGGTATAGGAACATGGAATCATCGAAATAAATCAATACTTATCCTATACAACTTGAATTAAGGAAACAAGGCATACAACATAGTATTGAAAGAGACAAGTAAATTAATCAGGAATTATGGAACCTCAAGTGTCAGCGGAAACCGATTCTGATGAGACTAATCCCTGGTGATTAGTTCTCCATCAAAAACATGATACAAACCCTTGGAATAGACTAAAAATAGTGAAAATTGGATATGATTTGCATCTGCCCTGGTCCTTTTTATAATCAGGATTCGCGTCACGGTCGTGATGGCCATCACGGCCAGGCCGTGACGCATTCTGCCAAGGGCGCGCATTCAAATTCTGGTCTATCACGGCCGTGATGCCAACCACGGCTAGGCCGTGATGCATTCTGACTTTGGGTGCTGATCTGCCACGGTCGTGATCTCCATCACGACTGGGCCGTGATCAATTATGTTCTTCAGGGTTCTCTCATCACGCCCGTGATGGGTATCACGGCTGGGCCGTGATGGGTATCACGGCTGGGCCGTGATGCTTTCTGACTTCCAGGGTCTTCTCATCACGCCCGTGATGGTCATCACGGCGGGGCCGTGATGGTCTCTGATCTTCATGGGTGACTCATCACGGCCGTGACCAGTGTCACGGCCTGGCCGTGATGGCTTCTGCTTCAAGAGTCCTTCCCTTTTTGCTCTTCTTATTAACCTGAAAACATGAAATAGCAGTAAATGCTTTATTTGACTCAAAATTAACTAAAATGTCCTAAACTACTTAAGAAACTCAAAGTGTTGCTTGAGGATAATTAAATCCAAATTCGGGTAAAACGAGATTAAACTCGAGTAATTAGTGCAAAAGCCATGGTCTTACTAGTTATAAAACTAGTCGAGCAGCAGAGGCTTATCAAAATACCCAAACTTAAACTTTGCTTGTCCCCAAGCAAACTAAAACTCAAAAAGACTCAAACTTGGCAAGCTTAAAGGATTCAACCAATTTCGCACAAATTTCATGCAATTTTATCAAAACAATTTTTCTTCAATGCTTTCCCCCTTGCAACAATGTAACCCCCACATTCATTTACTTTAAACAATTGAGAATTTCATCATTCATGCAATCAGTAATCTGAGCAAGGGATCCAAGTTACACACAAAAAGGGAGATCACCAATTTCAAACAATTGCCTTCCTCACAATGGCATTTAATATTTCACTCATTCGCTCAATTTGTCTAGGCTATCAACTTTTCACTCAATTTCACATTTCAAGAGCACTTCCCATGAATTTGATTTTCATCTCAAACAAGGTTCCCACGAAAACATGCATGCAACATCAAAAGGTCTTTTAAAGGTTGTAATGGGGCCTGGCTAAAGGTAGGATATTCAAAGGTACTAGGCTTAAGTCCCTAGGAACTAAGAGAGCATGAGCATTTTGACACATTGAACTTCCGCTCAAATTCCTTTTTCCATTTTTCTTTTTGCTTTGGGTGACTACAGCCTTTTTCTTCAAATACCCTTTTTTGACATTTTGTTCTTTTCCTTCTTTCTCTTTTTTTTCTTTTTGCCTTTGGCTCCAACCTTTATTTTTCTTTTTCTCAACCCAGAATGACATATCAAACCTTGTAGCCACCCCAAACTTAGTTTCTTGCAACCCTGTCTTGCTAAGCTTCCAAGCTCTCCTAATCCTAAGATTGGGTTAACATGGTTTTTTTTTTTCCAGATTTTTGGCTTGTTACATAGGGTCATCAAGAAACAATAGGATAATTAGGCTCAATGTGTCTAACTAGGGAACATGCACTAGGGATGGTTCTTTTTAGGCCAAGTAGTTATTTCAAAGAAAATTGCCTAAATCATTTGATGCATCCACATAAGCATGCAAACCATGAAGAGATTCAAGCAAATTCGGGAAAGTGCAACAAGAAAGTGATTCACAAAAACATGTTGGAGGCTCAAATCCTCACCTAGACATTTTTCGCAAATTATTTGACCGAGATTCAATCCCTAGTGTGTGCATCCCTCCACCCCAAACTTATCATAAATCATGCAATCACAATAGAATATCTCAAAGTTTAATTTTCAATTTTTCACATGAGGATCAATTTTCAATTTTCAAAACCTAGGGGAAATCATCAACAGTCAACACATGTCATGTAAACCATCTATGCAAAATTTAATTAAAATCCAACAAGCTCACCGACACAAGACTCAACACATAAGACTCCAAGCAACAAAACAAAAAACAAAACAGTTGGTTCCCTCCCCCACACTTAAGACATACATTGTCCTCAATGAAAGAACATAAATATAAAATAAGAATGAGCGAAAGGAGAAGGTGCTCCCTGATTAAGTTGTAGTGTAGGTGGACTCTCCCAAGGAGAGCTCTTCAATGATTGCATCTTGAGCACCGAGACGCTCATGGAATAGCTTCAAGCGCTGCCCATTAACCTTAAAAACCTTGTTGCTACCTGCACCTTTTATTTCTACTGCACCATGAGGGAAAACATTAGTAACAATAAATGGGTCAATCCACTTGGATCGAAGTTTCCCAGCCATCACTTTCAGGAGGGAGTTAAACAATAAAACCTGTTGGCCCCACAGAGAACTCCTTCCTAGAAATCATCCGATCATGGAAGTGCTTAGTTTTCTCTTTGTAAATTCGAGAGCTTTCATAGGCTTCCAACCTAAGCTCTTCAAGCTGCTGTAATTGGAGTTTCCTTTCAATGCCTCGCTTTTTGCATTTCCAAATTACAGCTTTTGACCGCCCATATAAGCACGGTGCTTAATCTCTACAGGAAGATGACACGCCTTACCGAACACAAGTCTATTGGGAGACATCCCTATTGGTGTCTTGAAAGTTGTTCTTTGAGCCCAAAGTGCGTCTTCTAGACGGCGGCTCCAATCCTTCCTATTTGGCTGCACCACTTTCTCTAAGATCTGTTTGATTTCCTGTTTGAGATCTCGATCGCCCATTAGTTTGGGGGTGATATGCGGTGGAGACCCCGTGCACAACCCCATACCGACAAAATTTGCAACAACTCTAGAATCATTAGTCCTAGTGGGGATAGCTTCCACCCACTTTGAAACATAATCAACAGCAAGTAGAATATAGAGAAAACCAAAGATGCAGGAAATGACCCATAAAGTCAATTCCCCACACATCAAACACCTCACGTAAAAGCATAGGTTCTTTGAGGCATTTCACTCTTACGAGTGATGGTTGTACCTTTTGTCTGACACTCTTTACAAGTGCGGTAAACCTCATAAGCATCTTTAAAAATGGTGGGCCAATAAAAACCTTAATCTAGGATTTTTCTTGCAGTCCTCTATGGCCCAAAATGTCCCCCTACTTGAGAAGCATGAGAAAAATGTAGAATAGATTCAATCTCGTAGTCGGGGACACATCTCCTAATTACCTAATCACTGCCAAATTTCCAAAGATATGGATCATCCCAAACATAATATTTGGCATCACTCTTGAGTTTGTGAATTTGTGACCTAGTTGCACCTGTCGGAAAAACATCAGCAACAAGATAATTAACAATATCAGCAAACCAAGGAGTAACCCCATGTAACTGTAAAAGCTGCTCATCAGGAAAGTCATCCTGAATGGGGGAAGGATCTTCATTCCTCTCTATTCTGCTCAAGTGATCAGCCACCAAATTCCCAGCTCCACTTTTATCTTTAATCTCCACACTAAACTCTTGGAGCAACAGCATCCACCGAATCAATCTCGGTTTTGCTTCTGGTTTCTTCAACAAGTACTTCAAAGCTGCATGGTCAGTGAAAACAACAACCTTGGAACCTAGCAAATATGATCTGAATTTATCAAGAGCAAAAACAATAGCTAGAAGATCCTTTTCAGTAGTGGTGTAATTAGCCTGTGCAGCATCCAAAGTTCTAGAAGCATAATAAATCACATGGGCAGCCTTGCCCACCCTTTGTGCCAGGACCGCCCCCACAGCATAGTTAGAGGAATCACACATAATCTCAAAGGGGAGGGTCCAGTCAGGGGACTGGATGATAGGAGTAGAGGTCAATGCCTTCTTCAAGAAATCAAACGCCTTTTTGCAGTTGTCATCAAAGTTGAAAATGGCGTCATTCTTCAACAAGTTTGACATAGGGAGAGCTATCTTGCTGAAATCCTTTATGAAGCGCCTGTAAAAACCTGCATGACCCAGAAAAGAGTGAATCTCGCGAACGCAAGATGGGTAAGGCAGTGAACATGGTTCCATCATCAACATCAATCTTTGTCTTCGACGTTTTCATGAACGGTCTGCCCAGAATGATTGGTGATCTGCTTGAATTTGTTTCCCCTGCCGTGATGCCAATTACGGCTAGGCCGTGATGCATTCTGACTTTGGGTGCTGATCTGTCACGGCCGTGACCACCATCACAGCTGGGCCGTGATCAATTCTGTTCTTCAGGGTTCTCTCATCACGCCCGTGATGGGTATCACGACTGGGTTGTGATGCTTTCTGACTTCCAGGGTCTTCTCATCATGCCCGCGATGGTCATCACGGCTGGGCCGTGATGGTCTCTGATCTTCATGGGTGGCTCATCACGGCCGTGACCAGTGTCACGGCCTGGCCGTGATGGCTTCTACTTCAAGTGTCCTTCCCTTTTTGCTCTTATTATTAACCTGAAAACATGAAATAGCAGTAAATGTTTTATTTAACTCAAAATTAACTAAAATGTCCTAAACTACTTAAGAAACTCAAAATGTTGCTTGAGGACAATTAAATCCAAATTCGGGTGAAAACGAGATTAAACTCGAGTAATTAGTGCAAAAGTCATGGTCTTACTAGTTATAAAACTAGTCGAGCCAGAGGCTTATCATAAATGTTTTAATATTTTATTAGATTTTAGTTATTTTTTACAGTTTTCATTTTTTAAAATTATATAATAAGACAAATTTATCCTTCTAATAAAATTACATATAATATTTTAAATTTTTAAAATATTGTTTAAATTAAATTAATTTTTTATTATTTAAAATATCTTATAGTTTTTTTATACCTTTTTTGGTAATCATGTTATGTTTTATTATACTTTAATTATTTTATATATATTTTAAATCACTTTATCCTATCCTGTTGGGTTTTAACCCAGTCCTCCCCTCAGGATAGAATTTCAACTAGATGGACATGATAGGATAGGTGACAAGATTACTTTATCCTATCTCGATGGCTCACCAAACAACATTTTCAGATAGAATATGATAGCTTATCCTATCATGTCTCTCTTATCTTGACCACCAAACGACCCCTTAGCGGCCCGGGTTTTCGCTACCCCTTTGATTCGATCGCTAATTCGGTCGCTGATGAATGTGCAATATATGTTAGTTTGTAAGTTTAAATAGGAATAAGTTTGTAAATAATCTTAGAAATTGTGAATGAAAGTGATAAGAAAATGTGCACATTCATTGGATTAGAGTTTTGACCATTTTATGTGAAAAATATACTCAAAATATGTTGAAAATATGTAGCATTGAAGGCCGAGCACTTAGCTTTGGAATCGGGCACTCAGCTCTTGCAAAAACTGAAAACTGGAGGTGCAACACACGAACCAGCGCCTAGTGCAGGTCATGAGAGCCCAGCACCCAGAAGCAGAAAAGGGCCTTGCGCCCAGCGTGGCGTGCAGCACCCCAGCGCCCGCAGGGACCCAAGAGCAGTGTTTTCGTGCAGTCAAGAGCGCCCAGCACTGGCCAAGGGCACCTAGCACTGGTAGATGTGCAGAAAATCTATAATTCGTGTTTTGGCAGAGTTTGAAGGGTCTTTGACTCATTTTAGGTGTGATTTCACCCTAATTCACCTCATTCTCTCTGCATCCATTGGAGATTCAAGCTTAGGAACAAGATTTTAAGCTTCCATGGCTTCCTCCACTCACTCCTACTCAAGTTCTTTCATCTTTTCCCTCTCTAATATGAGTTGCTAGATCTCCTAGGTTAGGTTAGGATGATTTCAATTGGATCTTGATGTAATGAATGTTTGATCTTTGATTTTTAATTCAAGTTCATACAATTTGAGTAATCTCTTCTATGTTTAATGCTTTTCTTGGATTGATCAACCTTGATTTGATTTTAGATTCAATTGCACAATTGGAAAATTGGAGATTGAATTGGAAATGAAGTTGATTACTATTGTGATGTTGATTCTAGGAATAGAACCTCATTGAAATACATTCTTATGAGTCTTATGCATAATGTTTGTGCTAATTCTTGATTCACCTAAGGAATTAGGGTTCTTAATTGGTACAAAAGGATTATCACCTAAGGAATTGGGGATAAATCTAGGTTAGTGACTTGAATGTCAATTGTATGGAATGAATTGAAGTTAGGATTGAATACGATTTCATTAAGTGAAAATGGGAGGATTCCGATACCTAACCGCTTTTGCCTATATTGAATTCATTCTTTAATTGCTATTGTTTCATTCATTGTTGTGACAACTTGTAATAAAAATTCTTGGAACCATGACATTCATTTGTTCAAATAGCTATTGCCTCGGCTACGTTGATACTTGATCACAATCCTCGTTGGGAATGATACTCTACTCTCACTTTATTACTTGTGTGATTTGGTACACTTGCCAATCGATCAATGATCGCTAAACAGGATAATGACCGAATTAGCATGTTTAGCGACCAAATTCTTCGGTCGCTAAACATGTTTTTTTTTGTAGTGAAATCCAAACTGAACATCTAAGTTAATTTCATTCATAATAGGTGGAATAAATATATAGAGTTGGGAGCTGCATATATCATGCAAACAAAAGGACACCATAAAGTGACTAAAAACCCCTCATAAAAGAAATGACTATTCCACCAAGTGGCTAATGAAAGCATTAACCATTCCACTAAGTGGCTAATGAAAGCATTAACAATAAGAAACTCTAGGAATTTGGAACATTAAAGATACTCTAGACTTGAAAATAAAAAAATATAAGAGAAACATAGGAAGCCCAAAATACAAGTAAAATTTCGTCCAAGAATTCGTCTTAAACTTCCAGCCCGTTTTGCACCATTGTAGAAGCTGAATCTGGTCAAGAGATTTGAAATATGATTTTTAGATAATTTCCTTAGCTTTCCAATACACTAAAGAAACAGTCAAAACAAGTCAACGAGTTCACACTAATGAAAATAAAATTTTCTTCAAAAATCAATTTGGCCCTAAATTGGACATCATTCTTGGATTGCATAACAATTATAGCCACAACTTCTAACAGAGTAGGGCTTACTACACCGGAAGGAAGAATGAAGCTATTGATGGAGATGGACCACAATCCTAGAAAGCTGAAAAGGGGGTCAAGGTTATATGGGATGTCTTGTTGAGACATCATGATTAGATCATAAATGCCCCATTGTTTCCAACTTACACCCCAGCTAGCAGATACTCGATTGAGCCAAGTCGTGTATTGGGTATTAGGATGCGGCCAAGTGCGCATGTCCTTAGGACAACGTGAAATTGATAACTAGGGTGAAGTGATTGGAAGCTCAAAATGTTCTCGGTAAAGGTGTTCCTCCAGGAAATATTTGCCTATGGAGGTATCAAAGGAACAAGGACTCAAAGTACTGGAATGCATGGTGGGAATTAAGTAAGGTGATGAGGAGTCTGGTTCTTGTTCTGGGGTAGATATGGAACTTGGAGGAGACAAAGAAGAAGATGGGGAGGAATCATCTCCATGAGAGTAGGTTTTGTTTTGGGAGTCAAATTAAGAAGACATGATTAATGAGCTTAGGATTTTTCGATCACAAAGAAGTTGAAGGTTGAAGATGAAATCAACTGTGAAGTAAATTCGACTAATTTATAGGGGGAACGGATAGGAATTTGAAAAGGGTAAAACGGATAGACTTGACTCATCCTTTTAGCTTATTGACCGTTAGTAAAATCGTGGATTGGCCGAATTCTTCTCCTCGTAAAGAGAATTGGTTGGCAATTAAATACTAAGCAATTCAACGCAGAGCTAGAAGATAGTGGGAGAATCTTGTTACATCATCCCAACTTTATTCCACTCAACTGGAACATGTAAGGGGGCAATTGTTATCTCCCGAGATAAATTAAATTAGGCGATAGTAAAACGGTGATGGTTAAGTTTAGCATGGAGAAATAGTTGAATGAAATGGGAGCCGATGGTAAAAGGTGAATATTTGGATGAACTAGTATTGGGTTGGACCTTAGCTTATGGGTTACTGCGTACTGTTACCTAGTATTACGGATAACGGATAAAGCCACTAACACACTTTGTGAAGTCTTTTGAGAGATAAGGAAGAAGCTCAATCTGGAAGGAAGTTGCCAACGGTTCCACAGGAAGTGCCTGGAAACTAGGAAGGTGGTTCTTTGGAGTTAGCCGATTATGACAAAGTGGTTTGAGCAGTTGCAAATCGTGGGTAGGCTAGACGTGGGTAGTTGCTTGGATTTAGAAGATTTAGCCAATGAGGATGGTTATAGTGGGGGTTGAATTTTGCCTATAAATACGGCTTGTAGAGACTTGTAAAACACACACAATCAATACAACTTAAGCTTTTTATGGTTACTTCTTTTTGCATGTTTACAACTTACTGGTTTCTTTCATATTGCCTTGCTTTACTTTATTTCACTTAGCCGTTTGTTTACTTAGCTTTTAATTTTTAGTTTTTTAGTTCACCCTTCAACCAAACGCTTTCTTAAGTAGTGTGGAAACCCTTATCGAGCGATAGACTTCCCCCTAAATGCTTAATCGCCTGATAATTAGAAAAGTCAACATGACAGCTCGGCTAATTTCATTATACGGCTGAGTTATAATTTCGCACGATGACAAAATTAAAGAATTTCCAACAGAAATTCAATGTGGCTTGAGATACAATAAGAGTACGTTTACGTTTAAAGATTTTAATAAAAAAATAAAAAAAAATATTTATGCATTTGCCGTGATTCATTTGATGAGATTTTATATTTTACATAAGAATTATTTATCATAGAATGTCCCACGTGAGACCTGGACAACGAAGCAATCACAATAACACTGAAAAGATAGTAGATAATAATATTCGTACTTCACAAGAATATTTCAACCCGTTGTTGTAGGCCACGAAGGTCACACATGCGTAAGGATTTAACTAATAAAATGAGTATCCAATGAAACTATTTGATGTGACGAATTCCCGAGTAAAGCAACAATCAGTGCATTTGCAAAATAGTTTATCTCAAGCCCACTTGGCTTTCAATTTTTTTTTTTCACTTTCACCGTAGTCAGGGCTTTGCCTTTCCGATTAGTTCATCCTTGTATCTCACAGACTTAAATTTTTTGGATCCATTGTATAGGACTTTTTTTTTATAAGCAGGTTTTTCCCCTCATCCTAAAATTGTATTATTTAGGATTCGAACTCAAGTCCTTCATTTTTCATTAATTCAGTCTATGCAACCAAATGAATCATATCATACCCATTTGGACGGTTTACAGTTTATTATTAGTATTATTATTATTGATTAAGAAGTCAAGTGTGTTTAGCTTGCAAGTGCAAGTTTTGCACACTTTTTAAAATGGCAGCAGTGTAAGTATTGCCTGCACGAACACAAGGAGTCAAACACGCCAAAATTTATCTAGAATAAAATTTGTCGTCTACAATTAAACACCTAGGAAACTAGGTTATTGATCAAAATAATTAAACTGAATCTTATAATTAAATTTCGGATCCGGCTAATAAGTGCACTAATATTTAAGGAATTAAAAAAGTTGAAATTCTATTATAATACTAAAATTTTCACTTCTCAATACATTAACTAGATTTTGTAAAAAAATAATAATAAATACATTAACTAGATAATTTTGCTTTAAAATCTTACTTTTTTTTTAATTTGTTAACCAATACTTTAAGATTAACATTTCCCTTTAATTAACCGTTATTATATCTCCCCCATACAACAAAACACGGACCTGAACATCAACAGGAAGAAAAAAAAAGAGTATACATTTTGAATTTTGAATCTTTGATCTAAAAATAAATCATATTATTCATATATGATCTGAAGGTTATATATATATATATATATATATATATACAAAATATATTATAAAAAAAAAAAAAAAGCAACCAAGTGATCATCCCTAAACAATAACATTACATCAATCATAGAATCCCCTATTTGTCTGTCTTAAAACTATTTCAAACAACAAAGTCTTTCGACATATCTTTTCTTACAATATTCAAATTTATCATATTCTTAACAGAAAAATACTAAGTTCAGGTCCTCCATTACCATCAGGGTTCAACATGTAAAACGCCTCCGAGTCACGGCTCCCCACGACTCGTTCAAACCTTGCTCTCATGTACATCAGCTCCCCCTCCGACCCGACACCACCGCCTTTCCTCCCATTGCCACCGTCCTCCAACAGCGGGATCACGCCGGCGCCGACTGACACGCTCTGCACGGTGCTCAGCACGTGCCAGTCGAGGTCCCCGCACGTGCGCGACAACGCATAGCCACACTTCCTCCCATTGCAGTACATGGTCCAAGCGGGCTCGTGGAAGAGCCTCCTCTGCCGGCTGCCGCTCTGCATAGCAGCCGTAACCTTCTCGCACTCGAGTGCGATACGGACGAGGCCGGAGGACATCTCCTTGACGAGGGAGGAGGTGGACATGGCCAGTTCGAGGAGGAGGAGGGGCTCGGAGCGAGGGTCGAGCTGAACGGCGAAGGAGATATGGCCGCGGCGGTGGCCGAAGAGGGTTCCGGTGACCTTGCGGCCTAGGGAAGGGGTTATGGAGAGGTGGGAAGGGATTGTGAGCCACTTGCATGTTGGGACGATGGTTGGGAAGGTGAAGATGTTGAGGAATGAGCGTAGGAGAGAGGAGAGCTTGTTGTTTGGTTTGGTGAGTTGGTGGTGGCATTGGAAGGAAGAGATGGAGTTTGGTGAAGTGCCTCGGCGTATGAGGAGTTTGTCTGAGACATGATCATCGAAATCAGAGGCACGGTGGTTTGAAGGGATGATTCTTCTGCTGCTTCTTGTGCTGGTGCTGGTGCTTCTTTGGAGGATGAGGTTTTGTTCTTGTTGTTTCATGCTGTGTTAGGAACAGAGCAGCTAGATAGGGAACTAGAGTGATAGAGAGATATGGGGTTGGATTAGAGTGAGAGAGTGGAGAGGAAGATTGTAATTCAAGCTTCCAACATGAAGAGAGAGAGAGATGAAAGGGGCCGACAAAGTGATAATAGTGTTGGGAGAGAGGAGGAATATAAAGGCGGGCTGTGGAGGCTTGTGCTTCTGATGATGATCATTTGTTGGACTTTTGTATTGTACATGATCAATGGCCCACCCTTTTTAATTGGTCCTAAGTTACTAAGAATAACTACAGCTGTCAACATTGATTGGAAATCAGTAAACCCGGCTCACCGGTAGGTTGAGTTAGCTAAAATCTGGCTCATTTTAATCTCATATTATTTTGATCCAGCTCATCTAATAGCCCGTGTGTTGGACGGGTTCAACTCGGGTTGAGCCGAACTGCTTCATGGGTTGCACCGTTTTTTTTATTAAAAAAAAACCGTGGCATTCACTTGTTAATTATTGAAACAATTGAGAAACTGAAAGTTCAATTTATTTGTCAAACCTAGGGGTGCTCATAAACCGATGACCCGACCGAACTCAAACTATCCATTTTGAGATTGGGTGAAACGGTCGGGTTCAAACGGGTGAAATGAATGGGTTAAGATGGATAAGAGCGGGCAGGTTCGGGTCTGGTTTATGTCATCCACCGGTACCCGACCCGACCCGCTCATAACAAAAAAAATAATATTTTTTTTTATGGAGAATGGGCTGCCAAAACTGGATCTTAGATTTTTTTTCCCCTGTTCTGTTTTTTTTTGTACTTAATTGGGCTGAAGGCCTTAAATTTTAATTAGGCTCGTTGGGTTTTTTTTTAATTTTTTGGAATAAAATTAAATAATTAAAAATCCTAAATCCGTTGCAACCCGTCCGAACCTGCCCGAAACCCGACCAACCCGCCACCCGACCAACCCGATGTATAGATGGGCGGGTTCGGATTTCATTTTTCTTACATCGAACCCGCCCAAACCCGACAAACCCCGCCCGAACCCGCCCGATGCTCACCCCTAGTCAGACCTATTTCAAATTTGTTAGTCTCGAGAGAAGTGAGAATGCAGTTAATGTTATGTTATATTATTATTATTTTTGATTTCCTGGTATTTTTTTTAAATTTTCCTGGTTTTAAATTTTTTTAAATAAAAGTGAGTCAACTCGTATAACCCACCAAATCGTGGTGGGTTGAGTCGGGTTGGCTATTTCTTGGTTCACCTAAAGTGAGCCGGGTTGGGTTGACTCGCTTTTATGCTCAACCTATGGTGGGCCAACTCAATGAGCCTGGTTGACCCGTTTTGATAGCTCTAATAACAACGAATATAGATTATATGTCCTATTTTGGTATACCACATATTCTATCCCAACTAATAATATCTTCTCAAATATTCTATTTTTTTAATATCAATTCAAATTTTAATTTACGTGTCAAGATATTATTAGCCGGGACATCTTGTAGTACATCAATATGGAATATGTGATCTCTATCACAACAACCATCATTGGGGTTGTACATTGTTTCATTTAGAGTTTTGTAATGTCCCGTTTTCTCGATTAGTATATGAGGAAGTGATTAAGCATGTTTGAAGGATTAATCATGTTCCTTGGGTGCTTATGAGCTTGTATTTCAAATTTGACATCAATCGGAGTTGAAACGAGCTTAGAACGCACTGAAATGCACGAAAAACGGGTGTTACAAGTTTCAAGGTTTGTATCACTACCAAAAAAACATGTTATTAGAACCAAAGTGGTTTTGGATTAAAATATTCTCTTAAGTTTTGATGTTAACAAAAATGTTAAATTTGTATGGCAAAGTCTTGTCAAATATCTAACTTATTTGTTATAAGTATGCAGGGACTATTTGATTTATACGATTCAGAGGAACTTAAAATTAAAGTATGGAATCTATCAGATTCTATTTCAATCCTCTAAACCAGTCTACAACTCTTGGTAAAATTTCGAGTCTTTAATTTTATGGTAGACGAGATCGTTAAAATAAGAATAAATGAGGTCTTAAAATTAATTTAGGAAGACGAGTTATTAAGTCTAAAGAAAAATCAAATAGACGAGACCTTGAAAAATAACAAGTTCAAAGACTTGATAGAGAAAGCAGACTCACTAGACGCCATGTCAGCATATGAGCTCTTAAGTATATAGCACTCCAACTCTCGGAATTAGGCGAAAAGTCTGTAGACGCATTATCAGTAGACGAGCTCGTCTCACTGATAAGTTGATCTTGCACGTCTAAAGACATGCGCGTCCACTAGTTTTAAAACGTGAACCCCTCTAAGCTTAAGTATATTTATTTCAAATGATTGCTTATTTAATTCAAAGAATATATGTCTTTTTACCCTTGTTGCTTCTATTGTTTAAAATCTTTATCTCTTGGATAAAAGAACTTTGTACCATCGAAACTATAAACCTTTGTACTCTGTCAACTACATTGTTGTAAAGATAAAGTCAGGTACAAAGATGGAAAGTCAGAAAGCAACCTTTGGTACAACAGAGAAGTGACAGCTCTACTTTGAGCATTCCTCTGATAATCACACTGGTGCAGAAAAGGGATTCCACATCGGTTATTTTTGACTTTTCACATCGGTTTTCAAACTGATGTTGAAATGACTGATGTGGTTTATTGCCACTTTTCACATCGGTTTTAAAACCGATGTTTATAGTATATTTTTAACAGCTGGTAACCTATTGGAAATTTCACTTTCCACATCGGTTTTTGTAAAAACCGATGTGAAAATTTCACTTTCCACATCGGTTTTACTGAGAACCGATGTGAAGTGAAATTTCCACATCGGTTTTTACAAAAACCGATGTGGAAATTTCACTTTACACATCGGTTCTAAGTAAAACCGATGTGTAAAGTCTCATTTTTTTTATTCTGTTAATTACATTTCTATCATTCATTTCCCCTGTTTCAGCAATGCAGATCAATACCAGAATAACATACTGTAAATATTCTCAACACATTCACTTTTGTACGACAAAAACACAACTAATATATACTGAATTTATTACGAACAATACATATGTACGTTCAATTACATTCAGACAACAAAGATAATTAGAAACCAAAAAGCTACATGATATATTATAGATTTCATATCAAAATACATATGATCAGTCAAAAGTACACTATTGATAAGTTTTTAAACTAACTACATATATACAAACTATGGTTGGTACACTTCAAGAAAGAAAGTTGCCCAATGCCTCTTTATGTTGTTGATGTCGGAATTAGATAATGGAGTTGGATTGTTGAATATCTGCAAGTTTAATTGGACAAAAGATTATATCTTTTAAGTAATAAACTAACATAAAACATATAACAAATCTATAACTATTACTTCTAATTGTGTCAATTAACATTTACCTCGTGCCATCTTTCAGTGATCCTGGAGGAGATAATTTCCAACATCCACTGCATCACATAGTAGCCATATTCCCATGATCCACGTTGTATACGTGACTACGTACAAATGAAACCCAATTAGAATATGAGGAATTAAATAGAAATCAATAATTATACCCACTGCATTTGATGCATTTGAACTAATAAATATCTTACGCTAGGAATAATCCATCTGATAGCCCGAGTACGCCTTTCACCACGCAACATGTGGTTTGCAGTAATAGACCTATCATGACAAAAACATTAATTAAAGTATATCTAATAAATTTCAGATAATTAAAACAATTACATTACTGATTATAAAGTATTTTAATGCTTATGTTTCGATGATCGTCTTCAGTGCATTCGCCAGCTTATTTCCCAATGAGCAGAAGAAGACCACGACGTTCATCCTAGGGTACAAGATCAACAGTTTCCAATGCTGGCTGTATTTGCGGAACAATTAGTGACTAAGTCATATATAGTTATACTTAAATAACCGGTACTTACTTATTGATATAAGGTGCAAGGTAGAATTGATGATCGTCTCGGGCAAGTATATCACGTATGGTGGTGACCGGGTCTTCTGATGCTAGGAGAACATCACCCTGAATGAACATGGGGTCAATGAACTCATAAAGGGCGAGGTTACCCCGATCAACTAACATACGATGCAGATACCTAATATATTGGAAAAACATGTTAATTATCATAGTATTTAAAAATTAGTTACTTAACTTATAAATAAAATGTACTTACGTGCACCATAACGATATGTGTGCAGAACTAGCCATTTCTTTATTGAGTACCATCTCCATAAGTTCCTTCTTTGGGATATACAGTTCATCACCTAGACTGTTATCATGTTCCAACCTTACCAAGGCTGCGTCATTCTCCATGGTGACAACCTGTATAGCTAGAACTTTAAAAACATCACCATGGCCAGGTGCCCCTTTGTCGATCCCCTAAACAACATAGATATATATTAGTAATCACGGATAATTAAGTTATTTAATTCGTAATTAACTAAATAGTCAAATGAATACCTTGGCAGTAGCAGACATCTCTGGTCTTCCTGGATCCGACCTTTTAGGCACAATATCTTTTCCAGCATCCTATAACGAATAAAAATAAAGCATTATCTTTAAACAATAATAAATTATTTCAACTATGAATATAGAAAAACACAACTAACTGAATACCTCAGATGCAACAAGAAAGATGACCAGTCTTCTTGGACAGAGGATGAAGTTATCGGGGGCCTGACCCACTGTTTGAACCTCCTCAATGGGCACAGGGACTCGAGCATCAACATCTCGAATAATCTCAACAACGACCCTCAGTTGATCATCCGGTAATAAACGATGGTGTATGGTATTACCTAAGTTATCATGTGCCCTCCCCAATACCACTAAGTGGCGATCATGATGATCATCAACATACAGCTCACACCTATCAGGGTCGTCGTCATCATCATCATCATCATCATCATCATCATCATCATCATCACCACCACCATCATCATCATTTTCAGGCTGATGAGGAGGATCACATGAGCCCTTAGTGCTCACATGGACAGAGGGTTGGACAGAGGGTTGGACACCTTTGTCATCTCTTTGGGACATAGAAGTCAATATTGCCATCTACTGGGCAAACTGCTCGGCCATCTCCTGTCGAAGCTCAGCTGCAATCTCCTGTTTTAGCCGTGCTCTATCTGCATCAACATCCCTGTGGCATTGGTGTGAAGATGAACCATGGTATTGGCGAATGCCAACGCCCCATCCAACACCAATGACACGACCCGGGTGGTCTGGTTTATCGATGGCAACAACTAAGATATCATCGCGTCCTCTAGGAACAAAGGTTCCTTGGGTTACCTGCTCGTCCAAGGCATCCTATCACATTACAATTTGGTAACAATCTTAAAATGACAATTACAATTCAAACTATACTTACAATCTTCTCAGCTACTTGGCGGGCCTCCTCAGATGTATATTGTCCCGTTTTTCTTTGTCGGGCCCTCTTCCATTTACGATGGCGTGGGGGTGGAGGTGGATCAACAACCTCTGGACGATTTTCAGCATTAGGATCCTCCTGAGATGCTGCTTCCTGGCGTGCTTTCTTTTCCTCTTCAACCATTATCTGACCAAGCTTTTTATATCCCCCACGAGACATGACATGGGGGTAAACATTCTTGCTTTGGTTTTTCTGCCCCTTTTTCCTCTTCTCCTGTTATAAATAGAAGACAATTAAATTACATAAGTAAATAAAATTAATGAAATTACATAAATTTAGAGACAAAACAAATAAGTTAACCTGAAAGCTGGGATCATGTCGGCTCTGAACAAAGCGATCCCACGTCGCCTGGTCAAGAAACGGGTACACCTCAAGTGGGTTCTTTTTACTTTTTGGATTGAATACATAGTATTTGCCCAAGTCGGCCTTAAAACCCCTCCAACGCTCACCAGCATACTTTAGCAAACGCTTCTTCATAACGTACGTATCTGGTATGTCAAAGGTCAGCTACATTAAGACCAAAAGAATCAACGAATTACTGTATGATATTATTAAGATAAAAATAAAGTAGATACATACAAAAACGGGACGTAAAAGTATAGATACCAGAATACTCTCCCATATCTGATCCTTCACGTCCGCCGGTACATCTTTCCAAATATCAATGAGTATACTAGGCCTGCTCCTAGCAAGGCTCGCCACAAAACTGTTAAACTACTCTGCCATTGGCCCAATATGATTGTGGTTATTATCAAAGTCTATTCTTATCCTTTGATTTGAACCACGGTTGGCAGTCAAATTCCTCATTCGTGTGGCACGTCTACCCTTTCTACCAGTAGACGGGGTCTCCGACCCACTGCATGAAGGAGGGATATCCTCACGATCAGCCATGTATACCTGTTTAAACAAAAAGAAACTTGTTAGTATGTCAGGATAAATATCAAACATAACTTATAAATATTGATCAACGTACGTAAACATAACTTATAAATATCAACGTAAACATATAATATGCCTTTAAACATAACTCAAACTAAACTTACTTTGTGGTCAATTAGTAAAGTTCTCCCATAACCCTTCTTGGTGATCATTACGAGTAGCATGTACATCATCCACTTCATTTTCCTCATTGAAATTAGGCACTCGTGTTGAGAAAGAAGGAGTATCAGAAATATCAAGAGTTGAATCGTGATTTCCCTCACTACTATTATACATGTTTTTTCCCTGGAGAACCACTGACCACCTTTTGTTAGAAGGATCACGGATATAAAACACTTGTTTTGCTTGGGATGCCATGATGAAAGGCTCCTCTTTATTACCTACCTTATTAAGGTCCACCAATTTGAATCCTAACTCATCGGTTTGCACACCATTGTTACTGTCGACCCACTGACATTTAAAAACAGGTACTCTAAACTTCGTGTAATCAACCTCCCATATCTCTTCAATGATTCCAAAGTATGAAACGGATGCCATAACAGGGTTTTTATCTTTCGAACTAGAGAAATGCATGGACTCAGCGACGACCATAACCCCACAGTTTTGCATAGTACTAGTGTCATCCTGGGACATTGTATAGAACGAACACTAATTGAAATCGTACCCACTCCAAAGATATGACATCAAAGTTAGGCCCCTGTGCTAGCCATTTTAATGTATCAGAAGCAATACCATCCTTTGCAATTTTTTCTTTAAACCAGTTCAAGAAAGTCTTGTTATGCTTGTTCAAACACCATTTTTCATTCATTCTAGGGTAAGTTTCATTGATGATGCTTTTATGCTCACATAAATATGGTTCAACCTCATCAGTGTTATTCAATATATACAAATGTGCTTGAAGCACTTCCTCCCGATCCATGCTCTTAACAGTGATACCTCGTGTACCCTTACCATCATATCTTCCTTCGTGACGAGACTTCGGAAGCCCTACAGGTTCCGTTTCTGACATGTAGTCTGTACAAAACTCAATAGCTTCTTCTGCAACATACCTTTCAACAATAGATGCTTCGGGACGGTGTGGATTTTTCATATATCCTTTCAAGATCTTCATGTATCGCTCAACCGCGTACATCCACCTTAAATAAACGGGGCCACACAATCTAATCTCCCTCACTAGATGAACAATCAAATGAACCATGATGTCAAAAAATGAAGGTGGAAAATACATCTCCAATTGGCACAATATAATGGCTGCCTCATTTTCCAAGTCATCCAACTTTTTAGTGTCAATGACCTTGCTGCATATAGCATTGAAGAATAAGCATAACCTAGTAATGGCATGTCTGACTTTTTTAGGCAATATGTCACGAATGGCCACCGGTAGTAGTTGTTGCATCAAGACATGACAATCATGAGACTTTAAGGCAACTAATTTGAGATCTTTCACTGAGACAAGTCTTTTGATATTTGAAGAGTAACCCTGTGGCACTTTGACTCCCCGTAGACATTCACAGAAACTTCTTTTCTTTTTTTTTTGATAAAGTATGACATGTTGGGGGCAAATGAGTCTTCTTATCCCCCACTTTAAGTGGAGCTAACTGCTCTCGTATACCCATCGTAACTAGATCCAGACAAGCATTCACACCATCCTTTGTCTTGCCTTGAATGTTGAGAAGCGTTCCAATTAAACTGTCACACACATTTTTCTCCACATGCATCACATCAATACAATGTCTTACATCAAGCTTGCACCAGTATGGAAGATCAAAGAAGATTGACCTCTTCTTCCATATTTTCTTCTCGGTAGCCTTCTTCTGGGTCTTCCCATAGATAACATTAGTGTTGTTCACCTTTTCATAAACTTGCTCTCCAGTCAAGGTCACCGGAGCAATTTCATTCTCCGGAAGTCCATTGAAAGCTTTTCTCAATCTACGATAAGGATGATTACGTCGGAGAAATCTCTGATGCCCAAGGTAAACCGTCTTCCTTCCATGTTTCAGTTGATGGTAACATGTGCCTTCTTCACATATTGGACATGCTTTATGCCCCTTAACACTATACCCACACAGGTTCCCATATGCTGGAAAGTCATTGATGGTGCAAAATAACATGGCACGCAATCTGAATGTCTCACGGCAATACCCGTCGATCACATCAACGCCTTCATCCCACAACATTCTCAAGTCTTCAATCAAGGGACTCGGATAAACATCAATATCATTTCCTGGCTGTTTAGGACCCGAAATCATCATACTTAACATAATGTATTTGTGCTTCATGCACAACCAAGGAGACAGGTTGTAAATTACTAGGAGAACAGGCCATGAACTATGAATACTACTTAAGTTTCCATATGGATTCATTCCATCGGTAGCAATTCCAAGCCTGAGGTTTCTGGGCTCGTTGCCGAAATCCGGAAACAAACTATCAATTCTCTTACATTGCAAAGAATCGTCCGGATGCCGAAGCTGTCCATCACACTTCCTCTCATCTGCATTCCATCTAATGTTCTTTGCGTCATTTACATTAGCAAACAATCGCTTGAACCGCGGAATCACGGGAAGATACCATAACACCTTCGCAGGAGGACCTTTGGTGACCACATCACAACTAGAATCATCATCCTTCACTTTGTAGCGTGATACCCCACACCTGGGGCACTCGTGCATCTCTTCAAACTCTTTCCTGTATAATATGCAATCATTGGGGCAAGCGTGTATTTTCTTATACTCCATACCCATCGGACACAATATCTTCTTCGCCTCATAGTTTCGAGATGGCAATGTGTTACCTTCTGGAAGCATGTCTTTCAACAACTCAAGCAATTCGGTAAAGTTTTTATCGCTCCACCCATTTCTCGCCTTCACATTGAACAATCTTAACACCGCTGACAACCGTGTGAAATTAGTGCACCCCGGATACAAAGCCACTTCCGCATCACTGCACAAAGTATCATACACATGTGCGCGCCGAAAAGACTCTTGCCCAACATCACGGATCATGTCCTCTAGTCCATCGTCCATTTCCACGTCATCAAGTTCCTCTCTATATGACACCCTCGACCTGTCTAACGATTCACCATGACATATCCATGTTGTATAACTCTTGCAAATCCCCTCACAAATAAGATGATCACGTATCTCCTCAGCTTCTAGTCGTCTCTCATTCAAACAGTTAACACAAGGACAATAAAACCTTCCGTTACCACTATCAGGAGCATTTGTTTTTGCAAACTGTAGAAAATCTTCCACTCCATTCTCATACTCATCACTTGTCCGTCTAGCATTCATCCAACCGCGATCCATGACTAAACCAATAACTTCGTACTTAGTCCAACATATTCATCAACCACTTCTTATGACAGGGTATGGCCCTATCCCATTCGAGAAGAAACTTTTTCAACATTCGGTTAACAGTTAGTCCTTAACTCTCATGCTCATACTCGACAAAATTTCGGCAGCATTTCCCTTCGGTCTCATGACATCCACCACGATAAAGTATGCACCCGGAGAACGAAAGGAAATGTATCAATCCGAACTTTCATCAAGTATATAACATTAGAATCAATGAATAACTATTTTAACTGAATTAAGAAAAAGTTTTTTCCCAAACTGTCCAACTTTGGACAATTCAAGATCCAACACAATGAGCGGTACATTAAGCACATACACGTGTGCTCATTAGTATTGCATCTCAAACGGGAAACTAAGGCTTTACTAATTATGTAGCTTGCATGAAGATGGGGCTTGAAAAGTGAAGAAAATTAGCCAAACAGAGCTCATCACGGCCTAGCCTTGAAAGCCATCACGGCCGTGATCGAGTAGAGCTTAAAAGAAAGAATGGAAAAGTCAGAACTGGTCACGGCCAGCCCGTGATGCCCATCACGGCCGTGACATGTCAGCTGAACCAGACCCTCACAGGAAGAACTGATCACGGCCTAGCCGTGATGGTGGTCACGACCGTGATGCACCAACCAGTGAAGCAACCTCCAAGGCGGAACCTGTCACTAGGCGTGACATTCCAATCGAACCCGGACCCTCACAGCGGAAGCTGATCATGGCCTAGCCGTGATGGTGGTCACGGCCGTGACAGACCAACCAGTGAAGCAACCTCCAAGGTAGAACCTGTCACGGCCTGGCCGTGATGGCCATCACGGCCGGGACATGCCAATCGAACCGCACTTACAGTAACTCGATCACGGCCTAGCCGTGATGGTGGTCACGGCCGTGATAGAACAACCAGTGAAGCAACCTCCAAGGCAGAATCCGTCACGGCCTAGCCGTGACAGGCAGCACGGCCGTGACGGGTGATACCACCACTGGAAAAATCTAGTCTTGGAGCAATAGAACAACACATGCAAGTATATTATCCAACCATTTGGAGTCAAAGTTCATAACTTTTCTAAACAAGAAACGAATAAATGACTAATCTTGCAAATGAGACTGTTTATAACAGGGAAAACGCACCTTTTTTTTTTTTTGGAAGAATGAAGATCTTGAAGGTTTCTTTGTGCACCTGTGATGAGCCTGAAAACCAGTAACAGGGAAAATGAGGAGTGGTTTCATGTGCCATTCTCAGGCAATGCAACTCCTCCACTGTGAAATTTCCATAACCCTCATTTCACATAATGCTCGAAAAGTAGTAACCTTAAAGGAAGAGAGAGAGAGAAAGAGAGAGAGAGAGAGATGCATATATACCTGAGGGAGGAGGTGGGACGAGCAAAAATGGCGCTCTTCACGCAAACGAGGGTAGCTCGCAGATGGCCGTTCTCAGTGGTTCTCTTCCGAAGCAGAAAATGAAGGCTCGCAGTGGTCTTCTTTTTTGTCTACGATTAGGGATTTGCAGAGAGTTAGGGGGAAATGGAAATCGTTATAGCCGTGAGAGGGAGAGCTTACCCGAGAGAGAGAGAGAGGTCGAAGAGAGCTCCCTCGATGGTCTTCCGGTGGTAGCCGAAAGAGGTGGTTCTCTTTGCAATGTGACTTAGAGATGGAGAAGCAGAGACAAAGGAATGAAAAACAAATGGAATGGAAGACGGGGCGAAGATTAGGAGGGAATGAAAATAGAAACTTAGGTTATTACACATCGGTTTAAAAAAACCTATGTGGTTAGTGATATTTCACATCGGTTTCCGTAGAACCGATGTAGAAACTTACAATTTATTTTAAAATTTCATTTTTTTTAATTTACTACATCGGTTATTGAAAACCGATGTGTAATTTTACGGCTGATTAAAAAAAATTTATAATTTGTTTCCCTTTTCCACATCGGTTATTAAAAATCGATGTCTAATCTTATGTCTAATAAAAAAAAAATTTTGGTTTCACTTTTCCACATCAGTTTTTTTAAAACCGATGTTAAATATTTTTATCACATCGGTTTATTCAATAACCGATGTTAAAATATTTCAGTTTAATTTCATAAATGCCACCGCCTCCTATTTCACATCGGTTTTGTTAAAACCGATGTTAAAAAACTGATGTTAAATGTATATTTTGCACTAGTGTCAAAAGCAAGTACTCCAAGAAGCATATCAAGTTATCAGTCTCAACGGATCCAAGCATTTAAGGTTATGTCTAAACAGATATAATTTGAAGACCGTTGAAGAAGATCAAGACAGAGAAACACTTCATCTATAGATACTTGAAGAACTTCAAGAAGATACATAGATATATATACAAAGATAGACAAGCTCTGATATCATAGTGCAGAAACACTGTTGAAATTGTAAAACAAGTTTACGTGTAAATCTTGTTGATCTTAAACTTTCAAATCCTCACACATAGTGAGTTCTTAGATCAAATCAGTTAATCTCTTTGTTAGAGTTAGATCCTGAAGAGGCTTGGTAGAGAAATAATACTTGTTGCCTGAAGAGGTGTTGAATACTTGTAACTTATTTGGAGAATAGTGGATAAAACCTTCAGGTAGAAGGGACTGGACGTAGCTCTTGGTTGGAAGAGAGTGAATCAGGATAAAATACTTGCGTGATTTCTCTAACCCTTATCTTTTACAGTTTTTGGTTATACTAACTGTGGGGTTTTGAATCTGAGTTTGTTAACCCTTCAAAAACATTTTCCTGTTTGTGTGTTTTTATTTTGATCTGCTTGTAAAAGTGTTTGAGAAATGACTTTTTCGAAAATCTGTTAAGAAACACAATTCAACCTCCGCTTCTTGTATTTTTTGTGTCAACTTCACATGTATTAGACACCAAAATATATGTCGCTAAATGAGGGAATCTGTCTCCAATTGATTGCATATTTGTTTAGGGACCGATTTGTTAAATTCTTAATTTACTAGTGGAATATTCAAACTCTATATGTCAAAAGTTCAGTCACTATAGGAGTCTCCAACACATGTTCGGTGACCATTTTAGCAATGAATATTTTCAAATTTAGCGATCGAGAGAGCATATTTGATCGCTAACTACAATGAATACTTTTTAGTGGATAAATTTGTGATCTTTAATTTGGTCGCTAAAGTAATCAATTAATTTTTAAATATGTGTTTTGTTTTTCTTTCTTTAAAAATACAATTAAATTAAATAAAATGCATAAAATAGAAATATCTTAAAGTCAAATAATAAAATATAAAATGAAATAAACTATATATATATATATATATATATATATATATATATATATATATATATATTTCTAGGAATATAAATCTGGGAATAAGACATCCTTACATTTGGTACAAGTTTTTAATGATATTTCTGGATATGGTTGATTCATATAAAAGTCGTATTTTCATGTTTTTCTCATTTTTATTCTCACCATGAGATGTGGGTATATTATTTTTCTACGATATAGGAATGAAATATAAACATGCAAAAGAATAAAAATAACTATCAATAACTTCTGCTCTCACAGTCTCCCACTTTCTCCCCACGTTTTATTTAAAAAATATTCTGAAGAATAACAAATACTAAATAAACATGTTTTAGAATTGAAAAATGCTAAAATGTGTGGACTTTAGTTCATGAAACATGTACGAAAAGAAATTATCCCTTGTGTTTTGTATTTAAGCCTTATCATTCTCTCTTCTCATGAGTTCTATCTGTTTTCTAATTTGTTAACTGTGACTTTCTTTTTGTATCACTTTTTACGAAACTATTCCAAATACAAGTTCCATCTAAGGTGTACCATCATCAAAGTGGTACAATAGTATACTGTATATCATTCATCTGACATATTATGGGCCAATTGTTTTGTGAAGTGAGTTTGACTTGTGAACAAATTTTGTAGTTAAATATGTATTTGCTTAGTATTTTGATTTTTGCATTCAAATACGTTAGAAGTGCAGGATATTAGAAGATCATATTTTAATTAAAATAAAGTGAAAGCTGGGTCATTCTTTTTTTTTTTTTTGGTATGTTTTAAATTTTTTTGTTCAATTAACTCGTGGAATTCTCTCCATCACTGCATTGTTTGTTTGATCTCTTCAATATGCCATAACCACTAGTTCCTACAAATGTGAATGAAATGAATCATTTCATCCATCAGTTACTTGAAGCTCACTGGAAAACAACAAAACGTATTACTGGAAAACTCACTCATGGTGTGCGCCTAGAACCATCCATAGACTTGACCATATGGTTTTATGATGGCGTAGCGAAGACCGGAGCTAGGCGGCTATAACAGAGACCGGAGCCAGGTGGCGACAGTGGCATATCCGTTGTGGTTTGGAAATGGGAATGTGTTTGGGTGGGAGAGGGAGAAGGACGAATATGGTCTTCGATGGCGGCGATGGTGGCGGAGTGTGGCGGCGGCGGCTAAGGTGTTTGGGATAGTGACACGTTGGTTGGTGACTACGACTGTTTTTGGAACCAGATGAGGGAGAATCGGGTATGGAAGACGTAGTTCGGGTAAGGTTCAATTGGCCTAGATTACTTTTTGTTGTATTAATTCAATTGACCCAATGAGATAATACTTTGATTGGTAGAAATACAAAAATACAATGAGATAATAGAAACATACTTTGACGGGTGGAAAATGTTGAGTTGAATAGTCAGCTAACCAATCACAACATGATACGAGGGTGTGTACTGTGACATCCAGTATCGAGCACGTAATTATAAATCGATAACCTAGAAGGAAATAATTTAATTTTCAAAATAAGATAAACACATGCATATCATTTAATAGAAATGAAAACCAACAGATAAAGGATACCACATTGTAACAAGATCTCAACACTGAAAATAAAATATAACAAAGGTTTTTTAAAAGAAAGATATAACATAAGCATAACGAAAGATATAAATGAAACACAACCCCGATGTCACATTACAGAGCTGGTATAACCAATCCGATAAACAACTCGGATAAACAAATTGAAACTAAACATAACTAAAATACGAGTAGCGGCTCCTCAGAGTCACTCCTCAGCAAGCTCCTCACCGTCCTCTGTATAACCAAAAAGATACATGCAAAGCAAACAACAAAAGACGGGGAGTAAGAAGCATAAATATAAACATAACGGCAACAAGATAGTTAGCAAGATGAACATTCAACATAGAAACAACATACACATCATATCAACAATAATAAGTATATCACATATCACATTCATCAATCATATAATGTAATACGACTCACTACTCTGAATGAATGTGGATCCATCTACACCGGGTGTATGACTTCAGAGTTACATTTTCATATTGACCAATAAGAACCAACACCGGGGCAGTTCACCTTACCATGGGTGGACCCCTTGGAAAACCGACGCACAGTTCTCTAGGATGTGCCACCACAGGGAGCCACGATTCACCTAACTCTCGGATGAATCACCGCGGATGGTCAGATCGCCTTACTCTCGGCAACCTCCCCTATGTCGTACCTCCCCGTAATAACTTAATGCATGTTGCATCACACAAACAACCAACCATTTATCCACCACCTCCATCAACACCATCAACACCTCGACCACTTGGCTATCGAGGATTATCGTTATCGTTTCGTCGTTTTAATCTTTTAAACACTCCTGTCGTTCTGTACCAGAGATTACCACCTCGACCACTTGGCTATCGAGGCCCCTTAGCCACTAGGCTAAACGCTTTGCCTAGAGGTGATAACTCTATTTTGAAGGAAGTTGAAGAAGCAATTTCAAGAGAGGTCACCAGTGGATTCAAAAGAATTGTGTTTGAACCCGAAGGATGAAGATGACTGCCAAAAGCAATGATTCAAGATATCCATACTTTTGGGAACCCATGCAAGTTCCCAAACCATGGGGTACTTCCCTTGGGATTATCTCTTCAATTACATCGGTTGTCTTGCGAGCTTCCATTGGAGGAACATCTTCAAAAGCTGCGTATGGGAAAGAGAGACTTGCCTTTTCGTCCGGTCATGGCTACAAAATTCGGGTCATGACATAGCCAAAACCTTAGATATAATTTTAAAATTTTAAATTACCAACATCAATTGGCATGTACTGCTCAATCTTCTTTGCCTCTGGAACTTTAGGAATAAGGGATACAATGTTTGAATTTAGATTAGGAAGGAGCCAGTGTTGCTGGAAAAAACTGAAGCACAACATCATAAACATCCTTGGAAATAAGGTTCCAATACTCATGTTAAAAGAAACCACCAAAACCATCTGGCCTGGAGCACTGTCACCATTTAGGGAGAAAACTGTTGCTTTAACTCTTCTAAAGAAGGAACTTTAGTGAGAAAATAATTATCTTGATCAGACACTAGAGAAGGAATAACATCATTAATCAAACTATTAGCCTGACATGAATTACCATTAGCAAAAAGGTCAATGTAACAGCTAAAGATGTGGTTTTCAATATCAGCAGCCTTATCCAGCACATTGTCACCATCCTTCATCACTGTGATTTGCTTGGTTACACATTATTTTTGCCATTTTATGACAGAATTCTGTATTTTTGTCTCCATGAATATGCCAATTAATCCTAGATTTTTCTCTCTAAAACTCTTCTTCACAGATCAAAGCTTGCTACATAGCCATTTGAGCTTCCTTTTCTAAACTGATTAGATCATCTGAGCCTCCATTAACACTGATTTCCTCTTGAATTTTGTCCAACTTATATTTTTCAATTGAGACAGAGGAATGGACATTACAAAATTCAGACTTATTCTAGACTTTAAGCCTTTCCTTCAACATCTTCAGCTTATGTGTGAGAACATACATTGGACAACCTATAACTGGGGTCTGCCACACTTCAGAAATCAGTTTTTGACAATTAGGATGCTTGGACTACATCTTCATGAATTTGAAAGACCAACCAAACTTCTTCTCATCCTTCTTCATATTCAAAAAAATAGGATGATGATCAAATTTGTTTTTGGTTAATGTACAACAATCCACACTTTGCCATAAATTCAACCAATCTGCATTACAAATCGATCTATCCAGCCTTCTTTCTGTGAATCTGCTACCTAGCCTTCCATTTGACCAAGTGTAATTGGACCCTCTAGTATTTAAGTGAATGAGTTGTTGCAAATCTGACCAAGACCTAAATTCTTCACAAGATATTGCAGAAGGTAATCAATTCCCCCTATGCTCATGAGCACCCAAATCAGCATTGAAATCTCCTATAAAGCACCAAGGAGCTGGATGGGTGTTCTGAAGAAGAGTTAATTATGTCCAAAGATCTCTTCTAACAATATAGTTTGTAGAGGCATACACAGCTTAGATAAACAACTCCTTACCATCAATGATAATTGAAAAAGCTACATTTTGCCTTGCAGAAACAATCACATTAAGACTAAATTTATTTGAGCAAAAACACCACAAATTAGAAGGTAAAGACCGTCTATTATTCTCAGCAAACAAGTTGAAAAGATATCTACGACTCTGATAAAAACAGAAAATTGGGCTTCTGCATCTTGCAAAGATTCTTAAGAACTAATGTTGTTGCAGGGTTCCCAAGACCCCTAACATTCCAGAACAGGATTTTCAACATTGAGCAATACTAGAACCACCCTTAGATCGGGTTCTATAACCCATTATTCTGAATTTGCAGTTGTTGTCTCCTTCTCAATTTCTTCCTCCTAGATTTTGAAAGAACTTCAGTGAACTCATTATCTTTATTCTTTCCATTAGAATCATTAAGACATTTGTTAGCACTATCTGGAATTTCCTCTGTATTAGAGGGCTTCAGGTCAAGAGAATCACCTTCAGCTTCTACCTCATCACTCTATTGCCTTTAATCACGATTCAATCACAGTTAGACCATTTGAACCTTGAACCAGTGTCTTTGCCGGCTCAATGACAGGTCTGATTTTAGAAACATTGTAAATTCTGCATATAATCCCTTTATATATAAATATTATCCTAATCATTCTCGTAAAAAATATAGTTTAGACCGAATTAAGGTACTATAGAATACACTTACTCAACTTTTGATTTTTTTTCCTTTCCTTGCGGACATATCTCAAGTGTAATATGACACTTTTAATATGAGGCAGATCCTCGAGGACAATTTCAAAGCAATGGGGTTTCAAAAGAACCATACATGAATGGTGGGTCCTATTGTGATTGATATGCTGCAAATAATCACATTATATCTAGTTAATTTTAGACAAATACTAACTAATGTCATAATGATATTAGTTAAAAAATCTTTTAAAAAAAGAAAATTTTATGGGAGTGTATTCAATATAGTTAGCTTTTCAATAAATAATTATCCTGTTATTAATGGGTTAAATACTTTTTTGTCCCTGAAATTTGGGTATCGTTCGGTTTTACAAGTCTCCCATTTAAAAAATACTTAATTTTTTAGTCCCTAAATTCTAAAACGTGTTAGTTGTGGTCCCAAACGGGATTAAAACGTATATTTGGGTAATTCTAAAATGTATGCTTGGAGATTACAACTAACACATTTTAGAATTTAGGGGACTAAAACCGAACATCATCCAAATTTTGAGGGACTAAAAATATATTTAACTCTTAGAATTCTTAAACAATATCCTTAGGACACTCACTGCAGTACCATTGGGTGAGGAGTATCGAGGGATAAACGCCATCAAAAAAGTGACTTTAGAGAGGTCCCAAGGTGATGAGTGTGATTTCACCTCATATTTGTTTATCATATTGCATGCATTTTCATATAGTTTAGGCAATTCTAATTTGATTTTTGTTAGTTTTTACCTTGGAATGGGTAAGGCGGTTTTGTGGTGTTATTTTGTAGGAATTAAGGATCAAAATGCTCAAGATTAACCATGATGGAGCTTGCAAGAAGATGGGGCTTGAAAAGTGAAGAAAATGAGACAATCATAGCCCATCACGGCCTAGCCGTGATGACCATCACGACCATGATCGAGCAGAGCTAAAAAGAAGCAACACTCAAGACAGAATCCATCACGGACTGGCCGTGATGGCCATCACGGCCGTGACGCGCAATATTTGTATCTGAAGAAACTGATTTGATCTGAATTTGTGTTTGATTGTGATTCAAATTTCCGTAATCTATAAATATGGCAATCAGGCAGAGACTCAAAAGGACTTTTGGGCTGCTACACTTAGGCAAATTTTTAGGATCTCTTCCTCTTCTTCTTCCTCTTCTTCTCCTTCTTCCTCTTCTTCCTCTTCTCCTTCTTCTCTTTCTTCTCCTTCTTCTTCTACTCCTCCTCCTCCTCCTCCTCCTCGGTTTTATTTCATGTTTTTGTTAATCAAGCTTGTCATCACCATGACAATGCTTGAGTAGTAGCTTTATTTCTAGGGATTGGGGCTATGCCCAAGATCTATTTTTATGTTATGAATTGATGTTTTACCTTTGTTAATTTTGAATTTGCTTTAGATCTGATTTCTATTGTTTTAATTACTCGTAAATTCGATGGCCACTTATTTGCGTGTCGTAGATACTCTAAGGAGGAACCTAGAGGTAAACTCAGGTATCAGATCTATAGAATTAGACTTAGGACTTAAATCACGAGAGTTAGAAGCGGTCCTTCGAGGGTTAACGAATTGTCACAAAGCTTAAAGGGTTCGATCTAAATTCAACTACCACGAGAGTAGGGGTTGGTTTAATTGGGCACGGTTTTTGTACCCCGAGAGGGAGCATTAACTTATTTAGGATAAATTCGCCTTCAAAACAATTTTGATAATTAACAAGGCAATTTTGATAATTAACAAGGGATAGTCAATTTAGTAACATGAACGATCTTGTTGGTAACCCAATTCCTAGGAATCCCTTTTGAATTTGAAAACCCCCAATTTGAATTGCTTTCCTGTTTTGTTTGATTGCGATATTAAATTTGATTGTTACTTGATTATTATTTCAAAAACCAAAACCTTTTCAAAATCATTTTTTATATAGTCCAGTTTAATCGATTTGATAATTAGTTGTAATTTGATATCACGGTCTCTGTGTGATCGATATCTTTTTATTACTTAGGGACGAATCCGGTACACTTGCCGGAACGCACACATCACAAGACCATCGGTATTTGCGAAGAGTAGTGGCCGTCGGAAAAGTGGCGTTTAGCGAAGGCCTAAGACTGTTGGAAATGGGTCTAAGACCGTCGTTAAATCATAAAATATTCGTGCATTTTTTTTAACCTTACCGACGAGCTTGACCATGGGAAATATACCTATACCGAGAAGCGTTTTGTCCGTTGGTAATATATATTATTCTTGTCGTGCGAGAGAATTATATTACTAATTCAGATTGTATATATAACCTACCTTGGGAAGAAAAATTATATATAGTTGATATGGCTGATGCAAATAAAAAATGAATCACATATAAATTCATGTACACGTTGAAGAAAAAATAAAGCAAGACCTTTTAGCTAGTGGTGTTGATTCTACCCCGTGGATCGAACGACGTAAACATCTTTTCGTCATTCATCAAATTAAAATGGTTAGTTCACCAATCCAATGGGTCTTTGGGGGCAAACTCTGCTTCGTTTGGAACCGTCCAAAATGATAATTAATTAACATTCTTTCTCGTAGTGACAATGATGACGACGATGAATTTGTTAAATAAAATATTTAGCATAACCATATGATTAATTTGAAGTATTAATTTGTGTGTTTATAATTAATATTTATCATCAACTTTGGTTTCCAAAAGGATGGGGACAAAGTGACTTCTCAAACAGCATAATTTTGCATTGACCTCCCTTATCATGCTCGTCACCCTCGTGTGATGCAACTTTCTCATATATCCCCCACTTTTTGGCAGAGATGTCAAAATGGATTGGATCCAACGATCCAACCCGTTTAATCAGTCATTTTTGATAGGTTGGGTTGAGATTCTCAACTCACCAACCCGTTTTGACTCTCCTCGTCTAATCCACCAAGAAAATGGGTTGGTGGCGGGGAAGGTTGACCCGCCAACCCGTTTTCTTTTCTTTTTATGAAAAAAAAAGTATTTTTTATGTTATAAATATTTTTTTTCCCCACCCATAAGATCATTAGTCAGTCCATCACATTCAATTATATATATATATATATATATATATATATATATATATATACTTTTAGTTTATAATTACTCGTTATAACTATATATATTTCTACGTAGTTCATTTCATTCACTAATATATTTATATATTAGTTATGTTGATATTTTTTGGTTGGCCAACTTTCCGATCCGCCAACCCACCGCTAGACGAGGTGGGTTAGGAGGTTCAACCCACTTAACTAAAACGGGATAATCTGTCCCACCCTATTTTCGACAGGTCAATGATGGGGCGGGTTAAAACGGGACGGATTGATCTATTTTGTCATCTCAACTTTCTAGGGTGGCAGCAGCACGCGCCTCCATATCATATACATTTTTCATTTGGCTTCATCAATTGGCATCTCACCGCCACTATACATATACTTTTAACAATCTCATCTTTCGCTATAACTTTTTTATGTTCAGTAATTTTATTTTATAATACTGCAGGTTAGTATTTGTAGCAACTTATGTGCACTGTAATTCTATTACTATATATATCTTGCAAAGTGAGGATATATATATTTATCAAAAAAAAAAAAGATTTATCAAAAAAAAGTGAGGATGTATATGTTGTTATTAAACTAAACAAAAAAGAAATATGTACCAATAAAACAAAATAAAACAATTATATATTTATACTCTTTACTAATTTTTTATTTTTTTGAAATAAAGAACATAAAAGTACTCTTTACTAATTTGTTAAAATTTTAATTTTATTTTAGAAAATGTTTAAATATGTTTGACGTCTTTGGGTTTAGTCTCAATTTAAAATTTTCTCTTGTTCACTCCCTAAAAGTATCTAAAAAACATGCTTAGGCTCTGTTTATCATAAAAAAGGTACCAAAAACCAAAAAAATTAAATAGAGAATAATATATTATGAATGAATAACAAGGAGTGCGAATATATATTGTGAGTGTCAACCGCAATATCCTTATTTACAAAGTTTCTATAACTGTTTGCATTTTTACATATAGGCTTATTCAATTTCTCTATAGAATTTCATCGTTTCAAGATTTTTAGTGTTAAAAGTGGTGGAAAGAAAAAAAATAAATGTAGTGGTGTTATGGGATGATGTAAAATTAGCCGTGATCTCGACTAACTTTGAATAACAATGATTCCCTTATCAATCGATAACATTAGAAGGGGGATTCTGCCTCCTAGCTTGTGGGTTCCTAAATTATTCCAAAGATAGTTTAGTGTGAAAGGTAAAAAGAACTAAGCTAAATGCGTGAAAGTAAATTGAAAGCAAGAAGAAATGAGCATAAAAATGTGTTTGATTGTATTGATGTGTCTGATACAATATTTACAATTGGTATTTATAGGCTACAACTCGAACACTATGCAAAAACTGTCCATATTGACCATCTTCTCCTACATTTTAGCATTATGTGCTTTAGTGACCAACGTAAACCTCCTAGATTACAACGGCTAATCATGCCTAACTAGAATCCCTATATTTTAGTAAAGTCTTCAATGATCATCCGTCACTAACTGTCTGAGCTCGTTATCTTCATTCTTCAATGTCTCTTTGCTCCCTAAAATCAAGCTAAGCAACTTGAAAACTGTTTCCCCCTTATCTCGGAAGGTTGTTAGCACGTGCGACGGCTATGATCCTCGATGCTCTTATTTGATTTCTTCATCTATTGCCCTTATTTTGAATATCAATGGATCACTCCACGATATTATCCTTTAACTCGTATTATTGGCTCAACCGTTTTCACTTAATAATAGTTCCTTATCAGCTACCAGTACCATCTTCGACTGGCTTCGATTCAGCTAATCTCCAATAGCTAGTTTATCAATGGCTAAATCGGCTTATGTTAATTTAGGTGATAACAAGTGGTAACTTTTTTATAAAAAAAAATATATGTAAAGTTATTTCAAAAAAACAACAACAAATTTCTAGACTTTAATTTAGAAGATATATTAATATAAATCTCTTGAGTACTATTAAATATTTTTATGTAGAAAATTTCAGTTTTGTTAGCTGGAAAGGAGATATAGCACTTTATGCAATACCGACTTCATTAGGGGTGAGCAAATGAAGGTGACCCGCCCGAAACCGCCCGACCCGTTACTAATTTTTGTGCAACGGTCGGGTTGAAACGGGTTGGCGGGTTGGGCGGGTGGAAAATTCGGTTTTAGATGGATAAGAGCGGGCGGGTTCGGGTCTGGTTTATGTCACCCATCGGAACCCGACCCGACCCGCTCATAACAAAAAAAATAATAATAAAAAAATTTAATGGAGAATGGACTGCCAAGACTGGATCTTAGATTTTTTTTTTCCCCTCTTCTGTTATATTTTTTTTTGGTACTTAATTGGGTTGAAAGCCTTAAATTTTAATTAGGCTCGTTGGGTTTTTTTTTTAATTTTTTGGAATAAAATTAAATAATTAAAAAGCCTAAACCCGTTTCAACCCGCCCGAAAGATTGTACAGTGATGCGGATAAGCCTTTGTATCTGGGGTGTACTACTCATACACAGTTGTCAGCGGTGTTAAAATTGGTCAGTGTGAAGGTGAGAAATGGTTGGAGCGATAAAAGCTTCACCAAATTGCTTTAATTGTTGAAAGACTTGCTTCCGGAGGACAACACATTGCCTGACCGTAACTATGAGCCGAAGAAGGTATTGTGTCCGATGGGTATGGAGTATAAGAAGATACACGCATGCCCCAATGATTGCATATTGTACATGGGTGGTTATGAAAAGATGCACGACTGCCCTAAGCGTGGGTTATCACGCTACAAAGTGAAGGATGGTGATGATTGTGATGATTGTGATGATTCTATTGTGATGTGAAAAAAAGGATCCTCTTGTGAAGGTGTTGTGGTATCTTCCAATAATTCCAAGGTTCAAGCGATTGTTCACTGATGTAAAAGATGCAAAGAACCTTAGATGGCATGATGATGAGAGGAAACGTGATGGACAAGTTAGCCATCCGTCAATGAGCCAAGAAACCTTAGGCTTGGACTTGCTACGGATGGAATGAATCCATATGGTAACTTAAGTAGTATTCATAGATCATGGCCTGTTCTCCCGATAATTTACAACCTACCTCCTTGGTCGTGCATGAAGCCCAAATAAATGATGTTATCTATGATGATTTCGGGCCCAAAACTATCGGGAAATGACTTAGATGTTTATCTAAGTCCCTTGATTGAAGACTTGAAAAAGTTGTGGGTGGAAGGTGTTGATGTAGTTGATGGGTATTCTCACGAGACTTTCAAGATGTGTGCCATGTTAATTTGCACCATCAATGACTTTCCAGCATACGAGAACTTGTCCGGGTACAGTGTTAAGGGGCATAAAGCATGCCCTATATGTGAAGAAGGCACATGCTTCACTCAGTTGGATCATGGAAGGAAGACGGTTTACCTTGGGCATCGAAGATTTCTTAGACGTGATCACCCATATCGTAAATTGAAAAAAGCTTTTAACGGATGCCAAGAGAGTGAAAATGCTCTAACGGCCTTAAATGGAGAGCAAGTTTATCAACTGGTGAAGCACATCAATGTTATCTTCGGCAAGGGCAAAAGGAAGGCTAAGGCTACTGAGAAACACATATGGAAGAAGAGGTCGATATTCTTTTACCTTCCATACTGGTGCAAGCCTGATGTGAGGCATTGTATTGATATGATGCATGTGGAGAAAAATGTGTGTGATAGTCTAATTGGAACGCTTCTCAACATTCAGGGCAAGACAAAGGACGGCGTGAGTGCTCGTCTCAATCTCGTTGCGATGTGTATACGAGAATAGTTAGCTCCAGTTATTGAGGATGGTAAGCGGACATATTTGCCTCCAGTATGTCATACTTTGTCAAAACAAAAGAGACAAAGTTTTTGTGAGTGTCTTCAGGGCAACAAAGTTCCACACGGTTACTCTTCAAATGTCAATAAGCTTGTCTCAAGTGATCTCAAATTAGTTGGCTTAAAGTCTCATGATTGCCACGTCTTGATGCAACAACTACTGCCCGTGGTTATTCGTGGTATTGCTCCTAAAAATGTTAGACATGCCATAACAAGGTTGTGCTCATTCTTCAGTGCTATATGTAGCAAAGTCATTGACCCCCATAAGTTGAATGAGTTAGAAGTTGAGGGTGCTAAAATCTCGTGCCAATTGGAGATGTATTTTCCACCTTCATTTTTCGACATCATGGTTCACTTAATTGTTCATTTAGTGAGAGAGATTAGATTATGTGGCCCCTTTTTTAGAGGTGGATGTACCCAGTTGAGCGATACATGAAGATCTTGAAAGTGCATGTGAAGAATCCACACCGTCCTGAAGCATCTATTGTTTGAAGGTACGATGTAGAAGAATCTATTGAGTTTTTTTTTTCAGACTACCTAAAACGGATCCTATAGGGGTTCCTAAGCCTCGTCATGATGAGAGAAGATGTGAAGGTAAGGGTTCACATTGTGTAATGGTTAAGAGCAAGGGTCGGGAGGAAGTGCTTCAAGCATATTTGTATATATTGAATAACATTGATGAAGTTCAACCTTACTTTTGTGATCACAAAAGAAAAGTCAAGGAAGAAAACCCTCGAATGAACGAACACTAGTGCAAAATATACAATAAACGGGAAAGGTTTACGTCCGTTAACCAAAAGTTAGATATTAAAAAGAAGGTGGTGGCAGTTTTGTAAATATCAGGTTCCCTTAATTCACTTTTAACGTCAGTTGTTATAAGGACTAACGTTAAAAGTTAAGTGACTCACTTTTAACGTCAGTTCTTTATGTTAACTGACGTAAAAGGTAGTTTTGAAATTTTTTTAACAAAGTATACGTTGTAAACACCATAACCCCTTTTCTTCCTTCCTCAGTCACTTTGCACTTCTCTATTCTCTCACACCTCTCTGCCCTAACCCTTCCACCGCGTGCTCCTCTCCCCCGCGTGCTCGTCTCCACCGCCACCACCGTGAGGTACGTACTCTATCTCTTTGTCTTATCTTTACACTCTTTCTTGCGTGCCCTAACTCGTGCTCCTCTCCCCCTCGTGCTCACTCTCAGCAGCAACCACCACGCGAGCTCCTCTCCCCACCACCACGAACCGCGAGTGTCTCCCATTCCTCTCCTTCTTCTGATTCTCGCCGTTTGAGTTTCACCACTCACCAAGGTTCCATTCCTTTTTCTAACTTTCTCATTTTTTTATTTCACTCTGAAAAAGCTTATACAGAGTTTAACCATTTCCCACTTTTTTGGCATTTTCTTGCTCTTTTAGTTTTTGATACTGATAATGATGCATTTACCCTTTGTTTGCTTTCATTTGCAGGGTTTTACAACAACAACTAAGAATTTTCCCACTAGCCTGTGACGTGAGTAGCAGTATTTGCAGGACTTGAAACTAGGAATATTGGGCACTTCTCAGATTACCAGCTTCTCATCTAAAGGTTTTTTCTTTTTAGAAACTCTCTTGCTTTCTTCCCTCCCCTTTATCTGAAGTTGATGAGTTATAGAATAGAATATGCTCTTGAAATGTATGGCAAGGATGTATCATATGCTTGTTATGCTGATGATCATGAGTTATAGCTGATCAATTAAGTATGGCAATCAACAAACAAACAAAAAATGTATCATATGCTTTTGAAATTTTTAATTTATTAACTGTTATCATATGGGAAGCATTCAAAACAAGTCTCCACCGTCGATGAACTTGCCGGGATTTTTTATATTGGAAGAAATTATAATAATCATGAATTGGGGTTATGCTTGTCTTGCTATATGTTTTTGGGTCATGCTTGTCTGAATCTTTGTGTATATCTTGTTTGAATCTTTGGGTTATGATTGTTATGCTTGTTTGAATCTTTTATTATTATTTTTTTAAAAAAATGATAGATTTTGATAGATTTTGTTAAGGATGGCCATAGGTTGGGTTGGGTTAGGTGGGTTCAAAGTGAAAAAGATAGTAACTGGCCGGGTGAGCTAAGTTTTATGATATTGGTTCTAAATGTGGCTTGGTGTGAATAAGGAATGACACAAACTAGGGTTAAGGGTGCATCATATCCTCAACTTAATTTGATGAGAATGAAAGCTAAATGAAATTATATTTTAATGTAACAATTAATATCTCCATTTTGACTGAGGTTATGTGACGGAGGTAGTGGTGTATATATATGGTTGTTAGGTTTTCAAATACTAGTGCGCTTTTCCAATCTCCCCTATTGTGCTTATATTGGATATATGTGTTTATATCTACAGAACCTATCTAGCTATGGATTGTAGTTGGATGGTTTGTAAATGTACTAGTGATGAGTATTTGAATAGAGTGGATGAGTTTATAGAATTTTCTCAAAGGAATGTTCCTAACAGTAAAGGAATGTTCAATTGTCCTTGTGTCAAATGTTTGAATATGAGAAAATGTACGGTGAAGGATATACGTACTCATCTGATTTGTTTTGGGATTTTCTTGAGTTATACAAGATGGATATGGCATGGTGATGTGTTGTTAAGTACTAAGGCAAGTGTCACCCAAAGTGAGGACTTTGACGTAGATATGGAGGATGATCGAGTAGAGGACATGTTACATGATATTGGACAAGAATCTTTTTAGCGAGCACATTTGTATGATAGGTTGTGCGGTGATACGGATAAGCCTTTGTATCCCGGGTGTACTACTCATACACGGTTGTCGGCGGTGTTAAAATTGGTTTGTGTGAAGGCGATAAATGGTTGGACTGATAAAAGCTTCACCGAATTGCTTAAAGTGTTGAAAGACTTGCTTCCAGAGGGCAACACATTGCCTGACCGTAACTATGAGGCCAAGAAGGTATTGTGTCTGATGGGTATGGACTATAAGAAAATACACGCATGCCCCAATGATTGCATATTGTACACCGGTGTTTATGAAGACAATCACGATTGCCCCAAGTGTGGGTTATCACGCTACAAAGTGAATGATGGTGATGATCTTGATGATTCGATATGTGATGTGAGAAAAAAGGGTCCTCATACTAAGGTGTTGTGGTATCTTCCAATAATTCCAAGGTTCAAGCGTTTGTTTGCCAATGTGAAAGATGCGAAGAATCTTAGATGGCATCATGATGAGAGGAAACGTGATGGAAAGGTTCGCCATCCGGCTGATTCTGTGCAATGGAAGAATATTGATACTTTGTTTCTGGATTTCGCCGATGAGCCAAGAAACCTAAGGCTTGGACTTACTATGGATGGAATGAATCCATATGGTAACATGAGTAGTATTCATAGTTCATGGCATGTTCTGTTGATATTTTACAACATGCCTCCTTGGTTGCGCATGAAGCGCAAATACATGATGTTGTCTATGATGATTTTGGGCCCAAAGTAATTGAGAAATGACTTAGATGTTTATCTAAGTCCCTTGATTGAAGACTTGAAAAAGCAGTGGGTGGAAGGTGTTTATGTAGTTGATGGGTATTCTCACGAGACTTTCAAGCTTCGTGCCATGTAATTTTGCACCATCAATGACTTTCCAGCATACGGGAACTTGTTCGGGTATAGTGTCAAGGGGCATAAAACATGCCCTATATGTGAAGAAGGCACATGCTACACCCAGATGCATCATGGAAAGATGATGGTTTACCTAGGGCATCAGAGATTTCTTAGACGTGATCACCCATATCGTAAAATGAAAAAAGCTTTTGATGGATGCCAAGAGACTGAAGATGCTCCGACGGCCTTAAATGGAGAGCAGGTTTATCAGAAAGTAAAGGACATCAATGTTATCTTCGGCAAGTCCAAAAATAAGGGTAAGGCGTTTGAGAAAAACATATGGAAGAAGAGGTCGATATTCTTTGATCTTCCATACTGGCGCAAGATTGATTTTAGACACTACATTGATGTGATGCATGTGGAGAAAAATGTGTGTGATAGTGTGATTAGGACGCTTCTCAACATTCAGGGCAAGATAAATGATGGTGTGAATGCTCGTCTCGACCTTGTTGCTATGGTTATACGAGAGCAGTTAACTCCAGTTGTTGAGGATGGTAAGCGGACTTATTTGCCTCCAGCATGTCATACTTTGTCAAAAAAAGAGAGAGAAAGTTTTTGTGAGTGCCTTCAGGGCATCAAAGTTCCACATGGTTACTCTTTAAATATCAAGAGGCTTGTCTCTGGTGATCTCAAATTGGTTGGCTTAAAGTCTCATGATTGCCACATCTTGATGCAACAACTTCTTCCCGTTGCTATTCGTGGTATTGCTCCAAAAAATGTGAGACATGCCATTACTCGGTTGTGCTCATTATTCAATTCTATATATAGCAAAGTCATTGACCCCAATAAGTTGGATGAGTTGGAAGTTGAGGGTGCCACAATCTTATGCCAATTGGAGATGCATTTTCCTCCTTCCTTTTTCGACATCATGGTTCACTTAATTGTTCAATTGGCGAGGGAGATTAGATTATGTAGGCTTGTTTTTCTGAGATGGATGCACCCAGTTAAGCGCTACATGAAGATCTTGAAAGGGTATGTGAAGAATCCACACCGTCCTGAAGCATCTATTGTTCAAAGGTATGTTACAAAAGAAGCTATTGAGTTTTGTTCAGACTACCTTCATAACACGGATCCTATAGGGGTTCATAAGCCTCGTCATGATGAGATAAGATGTCAAGGTAAGGGTACACATGGTTTAACAATTAATAACAAGGGTCGGGAGGAAGTGCTGCAAGCACATTTGTATGTATTGAACAACATCGATTTTGTTCAACCTTACTTTTGTGAACATAAAAGAAAAGTCAAGGAAGAAAATCCTCGAACAAATGAAAGGTGGTTGTTGAACAAGCATAACAAGACTTTCTTACAATGGTTCAAGGAAGAAATGTTTAAGGATGGTAGTACTGCTTCTGACGAGGTAAGATGGCTAGCACGTGGGCCTAGCTTCAATGTCATATGTTGGAGCGGATATGACATCAATAACTTTTCCTTTTATACAAAGGAACAAGATAACAAGAGTACCATGCAAAATAGTGGGGTTATGATCGTGACCGAAACAATGCACTTCTCTAGTTCAAAGGACACAAAACACATTAAAGCACCGATACCTTACTTTGGAGTCATTGAAGAGATTTGGGTGCTCGATTACACTAGGCTTACGGTGCTGGTTTTTAAATGTATATGGGTTGATAGTAAAGGTGGTGTACAAACCGACGAATAAGGGTTTATATTGGAAGACCTTTTCAAGTTAGGTCATACAAATGAGCCTTTCATAATGGCTTCCCAAGCAAAACAAGTGTTCTACATCACTGATCCTTCTAACAAAAGGTTGTCCGTGGTTCTCCAAGGAAAAAAGTATGCATAATGGTAGTGATGAAAATCAAGATTCAACTCTTGATATTCTTGAGACTCCTTCTTTTTCAACAAACAGGCCTACTATAATTGAGGAAACACAAGTAGACGATGTACATGCCACTCGTGATGATCATCACGAAGGGATATTGATATAGGTAATTTAAACTTGATTATAGTGTGAGTTTTTTCTTTTAAGGCAAACATCTTATTTATCCATGTTAGTTTTGATTTATTTTTATTTATCCATCTGTATTTATCTTTATCTTTAGTTATACATGTTAAAAAAACATATTTTAATATTTACCGTTTCTGAACAGGCATACACATGGATCACTCGGACCCGCATGCACGGGATGACACTATGGGGCCTACGCAGGACACTATGGGGCCTATGCCTGATGATACTGTAAGTTTACATGTTATTTACTATCTTTATTCTTTATTTATAATGTAAGTTTAAGTTCTTTATATATTCTTTATTTATCCTTGTTAAACATAACCCTCTAATTTAACATTTTTTGTCCAAACAGACATCACGGTCTCGGAGGAAACGGGGTAGAGGAGCCACGTCATTGAAGAAGTTAGAGAAGGCTAGGCAAAGTGGTCAGAAGCTTGAGGTGTCCTTTGATGCTAAACTAAAGCCCCGGGGTCCCCGTGCCAGAGAATTTAAAATATGGGTGATTCTACAAACCAAGCAGCACGTTAGCATCCTATACAACCATTGGGATGACGTTTCACAGAACGTTAAGGATCAGATTTGGGAGGCTATCACGGTATTTTACTTTTACATTATTTTGATGTACATTATTAATAATTATTCGAGTTCTAATTCATCTTGTTTGTTATGTATTTAATGTGTAGATAGCTTGGACCGTGCCGAATGACGAGCATCATCGAAAGAAATGACTCTCATTGGGGGCAAGGTGCTAGAGTGGGTTCAAGCATGATCTTACTAGGTACTATGTAACTGGGAAGAAGAAGCTTGATAAGATGTGCTTGGATTACCCCTGGATTGATAGGGAGACGTGGGATGACTTTGTTAGGATTCGACATGAGGACACATTTCAGGTTAGTTGATAATTTATTTATGCTTCTTAGAGATCATTTAAGTAAATAAATTAAATGTATTTAACTCTATTAATTACGTGTTTTTGTTTAAACAGACTAAGGCGAAGAGGGGTAGGTAGAATCAAGCTAAGAACATCCACACCCACACCTTGTCTCAGGGTGGGTACGCCACTAGGATCGACAAGATGATGACGGAGAAGCTGAGGGTGAAGCAAGAGGAGTGGCTGCGAGGATATCACATGGAGAGGTGCCTGAGGGCACACCAGTTAGTCCTCTGTCACCCTTCCCGTGTGACGATGTCTGGTTAGCCGGTCGGATGACAAAGAAAGGCTCTTTTAAAGCTGAAGCCACTTGCGATATGGTAGAAAAGATTGTAAGTAACTAAGTATATGCATTTATAGTTGATATTTGTATATGGTTGATATTTTTAAGGAACACCTTTCTCTCACACGTTTTTTCAATTTTTCATTGTAGATGGAGCTTAAGGAAAAATGCTCCCAGGGCTCATTCGTCCCTTCTGGATGCCGGGACATATTGCTCACTGCTTTAGGCAAGGACGACCATCCTGGTCGGGTGATCAGTGTTCCAGAGACGGTGGGCATCAAAGAATATTATGGAAAGTCTACTTCACGAAGGTGGGTCATCGATGAGGATGCACTTACAGAAACCATTACACAAAACCTCCTTTTCGACCCTGAATTCTGGACCAGGTGATGAGCCGCTTCTTATCCAACCAGATTTCAAGCGGCGCTTGTTTGGGAGCTTGTCTCCTTGGGATCCCGAGGACACGCATGGGAGCTGCCAACCCTTCACATGTGAGCACAAAAGAGAGCTATAATAGGACACATGTGGAGGTGGATGAGTTGGCAGATAGGGAGCGGGAGTTGGAGGTCCGACGCTGTGGGCTTGAGTTGGAAGCGAAACGGTGGGAGTTTGAGCTGGCGCAGCAGGAGCTCGAGTTGGCATGGAAGGTATATATTCATTATTAATGTCCAAATCTGTCAATTAATTACTTATGTTTTTTTTTAATTATCAACAACTTATATACTTGATTTATTTAATATTGAAGGCAAAGGCGGGTAAGACGTCTCTCATGACTCAGTTGTTCTCGATTGGCGAGGATTATGCGCCCGTGCTTTTTTAATGGGAGTTGGAGCACGATGGTTGGCTGGCACACCCACTTCATGAGCGTGAACTTGGATTTGTATTCAGTGGTGACGATATTGGGTATCTTTTCAATGAAGGCCAGCAACTATCCACCACGATTGTGAGTCTTTGGTCGACATAAGTATGCTTTATAATTTTATAATTAATTCAATTCATATCTTAGGTATCTCCATCAACTTCAACTCGAGAGGGGCTCCAACCTATTCGGCTTCTTAGAGACCTACTCCCTTTGCCAATCACAACGAAGTCACAACGTACTTAACGAGATTACTGGGATGTGATGATCGCAAGGAGCTATATCTGGCACCGTACATAATGAGCAGGCATTGGTAGTTGCTCGTAATTTATCCTGCCAGGCATACTGCCATCTTCCTATGCTCTCTCCACCGGAACCCGCCACGGGAGGTGGTGGAACCTATCAATAGGGTAGTAATCAATCTTCTATTTAATTTAAGTTTTAACATTTACTTTAATTTTATGCGACACATGATGAATTTTCTAATTGACACCAATATTCTGTTTATGATAGTACGCTGAAGACTTGTAGTTTGAGTTGTGCCAATGGGAGGAGTAGGACTCTTAAGTCTAAAGGAAATCCTGATTGGATTGTCCTCAAGGTTGGTAGTTTGTTAAATAGTATAAAATATTAGAATTACTAATTACTAATTCCAAATATATATGTTTATTTAACTGACATTAAATTTCATTACTTTTGTAGTCTCGCTTTCAGAATGACGCTTGGTCGTGTGGATATTAAGTGATGCAACATATGCTGAATATAGTCTCCGCATCTATTATGGAAGGATGGAAGAAGGTAATAATACTTAATTATACAACTTATTTAATTATATATTTTAGTTTTCATTTTCATTGTGTTAATTAATGTTACCGTGATTTATTTGAACGTGTGCAGGCTTTTAACAGCAACCGATCTCCTCTCGACAAAAAAGAGTTCAAAGACTTGAGGACACGGTTTGCAGAATTTTTCTTCAAGTATGCTAAAGATAAAGGATTCCAACAAGTATACCTCAGGAGTATATAGAAGATGTGTAGTTAGTAATTAGTATAGAAACTTATATGTAGGTGGGTAGTAATTAGTATAGAAACTTTTAGTTATGTTTTTTCTAAAAATGGGGTTTTGGTTTTTTATCCCCCCATTTGTTCCTCTGTATATATATAAACTAGACTGTTTACTGGACTAGACTGTTTATTGAATGCAGGGATAGCTGGGGGAAGGGACATATTGTAACAGAATTAAAATAAAAATAAAAATAAAGCCTTTAACATCAGTTGTTTAGTACAACTGACGTTAAAAGTAATTTTTTTTAAAAAAAATTTGGATTTTAACGTCAGTTGAATGACGACTGATGTTAAAAGTGATTTTATTTTGAAAAAAAATTCGATTTTAACGTCAGTTATGTAATCAACTGACGTAAAAAGTTACACTTTTAACGACTGCTCCAATAATGTCAGGCATTATTCAGACGTCCAAAATCAATTTTGACTGACGTAAAAAGCACTTCCTGCACTAGTGGAAAAGTGGTTGTTGAACAAGCATAACAAAACTTTCTTACAATGGTTTAAAGAAGAAATTCTGAAGGACGGTAGTACTGCTTCTAATACATTAAAATGGCTAGCGCGTGGGCCTAGCTTTAATGTGATATGTTGGAGAGGATACAGCATTAATAACTTTTCCTTTTATACAAAGGAACAAGATAACAAGAGTACCATGCAAAATAGTGGGGTTATGATCGTGGCTGAATCCATGCACTTCTCTAGTTCAAAAGATGCAAATCCCGTTATGGCACCGATACCTTACTTTGGAGTCATTGAAGAGATTTGGGTGGTCAATTACACTAAGCTTACGGTGCCGGTTTTTAAATGTAAGTGGGTTGACAGTAAAAGTGGTGTACAAACCGACGAATGAGGATTTACATTGGTTGACCTTGGTAAGGTAGGTCATACGGAAGAGCCTTTCATCGTGGCTTCCCAAGCAAAACAAGTGTTTTACATCAGTGATCCTTCTAACAAAAGGTTGTCTATGGTTCTCCAAGGAAAAAGCATGCATAATGGTAGTGATGAAAATCAAGATTCAACTCTTGATATTCCTGAGACTCCTTCTTCTCAACACACATGCCTACTATCATTGAGGAAAATGAGGTTGACGATGTGCATGCCACTCGTGATGATCATCACAAAGGGATATTGATCTAGCTAAATTAAACTTGACCATAGTGTAATGTTTATCCATAGTGTGAGTTTTGTTCTTTTAGGACAAGTGTTTTATTTATCCATGTTAGTCTATATTTATTTTAATTTATCCATGTTAATTTAGATTTATTTTTATTTATCCATGTTTATTTAGATTTATTTGTATTTATCCATGTTAAACTAACCTAATTTATTTATTTATTTTTTATCAAAACAGGCATACACATGGCTAATTCATCAGACACCCCTCATGCACGGGATGGGTCAGTGGCGGCTACGCCAGCTGATAGTATAAGTTTTATTTATACATATAATATTAATTAAGTAGGCTTATATTTTTATTTATCCATGTTATACCTAACCTAATTTATTATTTTTTGTTCAAACAGGCATCACAGAGGACTTATTCAATAGGGTCGGCTAGTATTTCATCCAAAAAAGGGTAGAACAACCACGACTTTGAAAAGTTTGTCCAGGTCTAGGCTCAGTGGTCAGAGGCATGAGGTCCATTTTGATAGTAAACTGAATGCCAAGGGACCCCTTGCTAAGAAATTCATCAATTTTTTGGTCGTGGAAGCTAAACAGCATACTAGCATTCTGTATGATGAATGGGAAGACGTACCGCAGAATGTGGAGGATCAGATTTGGGATTCAATCACGGTATTTTACTTTTACACTCTTTTGATGTACATTATTAAAGAAAATTGTGATTGAGTTGTAATTCCTCCTTTTTGTTATGTGATTAATGTAGATCGTGTGGACCGTGCCGAATACTGATGAACATAAGAAGAAATGGCTCTCACTAGCGGCTAAGCACTGGATGGGGGTTTAAGCACGATCTGACTAAGCATTACATATTTGTTGGTGTAAGCCCTAGAGGCCAGTGTATTTCTTAGACTTACATTTGTATCTTGCTATTATATATATATATATATATATATATATATATATATATATATATATATATATATATATGATATGAGGCATTCCGGTTTATTGTGTTACTTATTTAAACATAATAAAGTCCTTAGAATAGAAATTTCAGTTTAATAGAATATCAAGTATATGACTTGATCGTGAGACACTATTGAACAATGAAATCCTATTCTTAAATATCCGTAGTCAAGTATTTCATTAATAAGGACAATAATAATACATTGAGACTATTATGTGTGCAGACTGATGACCATATCTCACGGGTCATGGATATGAGATATCGAGTCGCCACATAGGTACACATTAGAGTAATGATGTACAGGATTGACCCACCATGAGAACACTACATGGAGCGTTGTGTGAGTGTCATAAGTAGTTCTCATAGTGACAATGGTGTATGCAATCCTTCGACCTGAAATCGCTACGATCCCTACATGAGGAGTCGTGTGCTTTAATATCGTCAAACGTCATCTGTAATAGGATGATTATAAAGACGGTCATTGGGCACACCACGAGCCATGCAGAGGGATGTGAGTGACCTAGATGGAATTTGTCCCTCCTACATAACAGGAGTAATATCTGTGGGCCCCCTGATAGAGTGAGACTGTAAAATCATTGGTCGTGCTGAAATGAGTCAATATGAGATATTGACCTCATTTGTTGCTAAGTCTACTCGGGTATCAGGGAACATGATATTGAACCATACAAGGGTGACACATTCCATGTCTTGTGTTCAATATAGATATATGGACAAAGGGATAATAATGCACATGAATATTTGTCACAGAAAGGTTTCGTCAAATCACTGACTTTCTCACTACTTAGGTAGCAGTGATGTATTGCTAGATACCGCTCACTGTTTGTAATATTAAATGGGATTTAATATTACTACTAACGTTTTGGGAACCTATAGGGTCACACACATAAGAGCGGATTAAAAGAAGCATTAAAAGGAGAGTTGGACTTTTCTAATGGGCCTAGCGCATAGTACATGGGGCTTAGGTCAAACGCTGCTCACTAACTCACTTAAGGAGGTGCTGCTATAAGTAGACCACTTAAGCTATTGTGCCTACACGTTTTTGTTTTACCCTAGCCGCACATAGAGAGTGATAGTGAGCAGCAAGTCTCGGTTTTCGAAGCTAGCACTGTGAGAAAGAGACGCTTCGGGTTCGTGACGTTGGACGTTCACGGAATCTGCTCGTGTGGATACCTTAGAGACATCGTTCGTGCGGTGTTCGTGATAGAGGATTTTAATCAACTGTCATCGCTTCAAGAGGTAAATCTTCTAACCATGAATCATGACCATTCGCAAGGATCCTTCGATGGGAATTTTTCCGCTGCGTTATTTTTTTTTATATGCAAATTCCCAACAATATTTGGAAAGAAGAGGAATGAATCTGCTCTTGAGTGCTACCCATTCCTTGATAAGGATACGTGGGATAGCTTTGTTAGGAGCCGTGTTAGGAGCCGAGGCACACCTACGTTTCTGGTTAGTTGAAGTTAATTTACTTATCCATGTTAAAGTACATTTAAGTAAAAAAAATTATTTAAATAAATGTAGTACGTGTTATTTGTAACAAGCTAAAAGGGAAAGGGGTAAGCAGGATCGAGCAAAGAATGTCCACCACCACACCATGTCTCAAGGTGGGTATACTCGTGTGGAGAAGGATTTGATGGAGAAGAAGTTCAAGGAGATCAGGTAGGAGAAGTTGAAAGTGACGATAGAAGCAGGAGAAGCAGCTGAGGACACAGTTGTTGATCCTCCGTCTCCACCCCCAAGTGAGGACTGTTGGGTGGAGGGCCGAAAGACAAAGAAAGGAGATTTTAAAATTGAAGCCATACGCATTGTGGCAGAAAAGATTGTAAGTAACAAACTAAATGCCTTTCTACTTGATATTTGTAACACATTGTCTTACATGTTTTTAATTTCATCTTTGTAGGAGGAGCTGACGGAAAAAAGCTCCCAAGGATCATTCGTTCCACATGGACGTCGAGATATCTTGGTCGTTGCCCTAGGTAAAGACGACCACCCTAGTCATGTCCGTGGTGTTCCAGGGACGGTGGGCATTAAGAATTTCTACGGATTATGCGCGTCACGTACTCGGGTCGAGCAGGCGATCAATAAGGAGTAGCTTAGAGAGGAGGTTAAACAGGAGCTCAATGCCAACCCAAGTTTTACAGATTAGATGATGAGAGGGTTTCTAACGAACCCAGCCTTCACGCAAATGCTTATGAAGCAGTTTTCATCCATGCAATCCCAAGAAACAGTGGCAGTTTCCCAACCTTCACATGTGAGCACAAAAGACAGTTGTCAAAAGACATATGTGGAGGTGGATGAGTTATCAAAGAGGGAGCTGGAGTTGAAACAACGGGTGTTGGAGTTGTCACAGCGGGAGTTCGAGTTGTCCCAGGTATATTCGTAATGATCATATTTCTCAATTAATTATGTTTTCTTTATTCTCAATTACTTATGCTTTCTTTATTTACAATTGAAGGCAAAGTCGAAGACGATGTCGTTTCGTCAGTCTCCCTTTCCTCGTTTGTTAGCATTTGGTGTGGATTTTGAGTTCGACGATTTTGTATTTCCGCTGGAACACGATGGATGGAAGGAACACCCAGACCCTATAGATCTTTTTCACTTCACCGGTGAGTATATTGGTTAGTTTTGCACAGATGGTCAGTGGATAGCCAACACGGTTCCAAGTATTTGGTGCACGTAAGTGCATTTTAATTTTATAGTTTATTTCAATATATTACGTAATTAACATCCAGTTATTTCATATCTTAGGTATCTACATCGCCTTCAAATTGACATGGGCTGCAATGTTTACGGATTATTAGACCCCACCGTCATGCTACTTGATTTCTTGACTGATCACAGTAAAGTCAGTGCATACATGCAGAACTTAATGGGAGGAAGTGATCAGAAAGATATATATATATATATATATATATATATATATATATATATATATATATATATATATATATATATATATATATATATATATATATATATGGCACCCTACATATGGAATGGGCATTGGCGGTTGGTCAATCCTACTAGGCATACTATGGTCTTCTTTTGGTCATACGTATGGTGGCCTTATTCAATACATACGTAAACTTCTATTTAATTTAATTTGTAACATTTGCTTTTATTTTATTACACCTGAACATATAATTGACATGAATATTTTGTTTATGATAGTGCTATGAAGGCATGTAGCATATCTTGTGCCAATGGAAAAAGTAGGACTTCAAAGTCAAAAACAAATCCTGAATGGATTATCCTCGAGGTAATTAAGTAGTTTACTAAATAGTAATTAACATTAATATATATATATATATATATATATATACATTTAATTGAAATTAAATTTCATTTTGTTTTGTAGTCTCATTATCAGCCAGATAGTTGGTCGTGTGCGTATTATGTGATGCTTCATATGTTGAACATCGTCTCCGCATCTATTACTGATGGATGGAAGAAGGTAATTAATTAAACAAGTTATTTAATTATGTTTTATTTTTGGTGGTGACTTAATTTAATGTTGATTTTATTTGAAATTGAGCAGGATTTTAAAGACTAGAGGAATGGATTTGCAGACTTCTTTTTTAAGTATGCTGCAGAAAAAGGGGTAGAAAAGATACATCCTGCATACTTAGAAGATAATGTGTAGTTGTATGAATTTACATGTATATATTTATAAATTGGACTTGTGTTAGATAATATAGAATATATTATGAATTTTTCATGTATAGTGGCCTAGCTAGTATATAATATAATCTGAATTGTGATAAGGAAAATTCTATATAATTGTGACTAGCTAGTTCTGAATATATTGGAAAGCAAATGCATGAGTTAATTTATGTGCAAACTCCATGGACTTGTTAGTGAGTGTGTGCAAATTCTGTAATATGTGCAAATTCTGTTGAATTCTGTATTTTGGACTGTTAATGTATGCAGGGAGCTGGGAAATGGATATTGCATAACCAGTATTTAAAAAAAATATTTTTAATGTTTGTTGTTTATAAAACAGACGTTAAAAGTTTACTTTTAACGTCTAATTTGTAAACAACAGAAAACTTTTAACGTCTGTTTTGCAAACAACAGACGTTAAAAGTGTTACTTTTAGCATCTGTTAGTGAGGTAAACAGACGTTAAAAGTAAACTTTTACGTCGATTCACAACAGACGTTAAAAGTGTGACTTTTATCGTCGGTTGTATTAACGTCTGGTAGTTTTTTGATGTTAAAGTACTTTTAACAGACGTTAAAAGTGTTTCCTGCACTAATGCTTTATCATATCGATCATTATCTCTATCATAATTATCGATATCTCTTTTGATACCGCTTATCCAATAAGCAATATCTCTCGATAAATATAGAGCAAAATCATCAGGTATGATATCTTCCTCCATAGCCTTATAACACGAGTGTCAAAGTGCCTTTTAAGGTATGCCCCTTCCACTACAAGAAGAAAGGCATTTAGTGATAAACAAATTTGATCACTAAAGGTGTAATTTCATATGCTAAAGGTGTAAATTCGGTCCCTAAATATGTTAGCGATATAATTTGCGATCGAATGGATGCAGTTGCTAAAACCTTGGCCGTTAACTGGTTTAACAACACCTATTCTGGGGACCAATTTAGCAATTGAATATTTTTAAAAGCTTATATCAAACCAATTTTTTTTACAAAAACAAATAAAAGGAATAATTTCACATGCTAATTTAAAAACTAACTACCTCAATTGAACCACAAAAATGCATCAAAATAAATATTTACAGGGAGCTTCCTATTTAGCTATTCTAACTTGATCGTACAACAACCCAAAATAGATCATTACAAAGACATTGAAATTCAAAACCATTCATACTATCTAGCCAATTTTGCCTATGCTCTACCACCACACATACCAAAAATTCTACAAATCTAGTATGTATCTAAAGATCCGGCCAAGAGGCATCGCTAAACACCCCCAAACCACTGTGTCATACATGTCATGTATCTAGCCCTCCTTCCTTTATAAAAAGCTTAGTTCAATCTATCCACCGAAATATGACAAATTTTCTTAATCCACCTCAATTATGAACTTGATTCATCGTGGATGTAAGATAATTGATGGAGACCTTCTCCAAACAGTAAATCAGTCACACCTACAAGAACAAAATTATTTACATTAACATAAGTTGTAACAATTTTACAAGATTATATCACAAAGTAAGAAACAAGCCTTAATATTCATTTTATAACATCTAATTTTTTTTATTCATATCACTTAATTGACTCTTTAAGCATTCACATCATTTCTTCTAAAGTCTTGTTAGGATTATGTAGATGAGAATAATCACAGATTTTAGTTTAGGAGGGTATAGATGACTCTTTAAGCATTGGCATCATTGTAGATGAATTTACGATAAAAATACATAAAGTAGATGAAACTAAAAAAATCAAGTTACAAAGTGTACTGATAATGAATATTCATTAGGAGGTTGGACGAGGTCATCGATGTTAGCATCGGATGATGAAGCTAGAGGTACTTATTATGGTAAAGAATTAGTTAAGAGTTAGTTAGCCTAGCTGTAATTAGTTATTCTAATTATGTTAGTTAGTTTGGTTAGCTGACTGTTGTATATATTATGTACTGTGTTAGTTCTTGAATCAATTCATTCACTCATTTTCTGAGTTTGATCAACAATATCAGTTCTATGATTCTCTAATCTGATATGGTATCAGTTGTTTACCTTTCAGCTTCCGCATCACATTTCTTTCTTCTTCTTTGATCCTCTCTTCTGAAACCCTAAATCTCTTTCTTTCTTTCTTCTACGCCATGGAAGAACAAAATCCTCTTTTCATCCATCCCTCAGACCTACCTGGTTTGGTTCTTGTTTCACAGCCTCTTGATGGTAGTAATTACCTCACTTGGCATCGCTTCATGATTCTTGCCCTCGATTAATTGGGATTCGTCGATGGCTCTGTTCCTCGACCTCCACCTGAAGAACCTCAGAATTTTCGTCTATGGAAACGCAATGACAGCATAGTTGCTTCTTGGATTCTCAGTTCAGTCATCAAAGAAATCAGCACCAGTGTGATTTACTCTACATCCTCCGCAGAGATTTGGAAGGATCTTGAGAATCATTTTGTTCAGAAAAATGGACCGAGAATTTTTCAATTGAAAAAGGCTCTTCTCCATTGTACTCAAGATTCAAGCACTGTCAGTGCTTATTTCACCAAATTCAATAGTCTATGGGAAGAACTAGGTGAATACAGACCCATCCACAATTGTCATTGTGGAGGTGTTCAGCCTCTAATTGATTTCCTTCAAGATGAATTTGTCATGAATTTTCTCATGGGACTTAATGAGTCTTTCTCTCATGCTCGTGGTCAGATCCTTATGATGAATCCAATTCCTCCAATTACTCAAGTTTTCTCAATACTTGTTCAAGATGAAACTCAGAGGGAAGTTGGTTTGCAACTTGCACCTCCTTCTGAAGTTGCTTATGCTATTCAATCATCTTCTCAGAACAAGGGTAAAAATCAGAAGAAAGATAGGCCTATTTGTGCTTATTGTGGGATCACAGGACATACAAAGGATAAATGCTTCAAACTTCATGGTTATCCTCCTGGCCACAAGAAGCATCAAGCCACCACTTCTGTAAATCAAGTAATGGATACTGATGATCCAAACTGGTCTCCACAGCAATGTCAGCAAATTCTTGCTAAGCTTCAGACACAGCTAGCAAGGGTTCCCATGTCCAATGGTCAAGATCAAATTGATCCTTTTGTAGGTAATATGCCCATAGGTATCACACTTTCCATTTTACAGTCTTTTTTCAAGAATTCAAAGTGTTGGATACTTGATTCTGGTGCCACTTCACATATAACATGTCACTCTGAAGTCTTTCTTGATTTCCATTCTGTCACCAATAAATTTGTTACCTTACCAAATCAGTCTTTAGTTCCAGTTTTAGGTATTGGTTCCGTGCAACTCAATCCTTTATTGATTTTGCAAAATGTTCTTTACATACCTTCTTTTCATGTAAATCTTCTTTCTATTAGTAGTTTACTTTGTTATAATGATGCTTCAGTCATTTTTAACAAATGTTCATTCGAAATCCAGGTTGCACAGCACCAGAGGACGATTGGCAAGGGTGAGCTTCACCAAGGCCTTTATGTTCTTCAACCACAAAATCACTCTCAGCACAACAACAAAGTTTCTGTTAAGAATTCTGTTTTTTCTGTCAATAATACAAATTATCCACCTGTATGTAGCTTTACACATAATTCTAGGTCCCTTGATCATGCCATATGGCATGCAAGGCTAGGACATGTCTCAGAAAAAGTTTTAAAACTGTTCAGCAATAAAATTGATCTGCCTTTACCTAATACTTCTTGCAGTGATTGCATGATTTGTCCTTTGTCTAAGTTTAGACGCCTTTCTTTTGTTTCCAATAACAATTACTCTGCAGAAGCATTTGATCTTGTTCATGTGGACATATGGGGTCCTTATCATCATCCCACCTATGATGGTAAGAGATTTTTTTTTACTATTGTAGATGATTGTACTAGATTTACATGGCTTTATTTGATACAACACAAATCTGAGGCTCCTTCCATCATTAAGAGATTCTTTAGCTATGTCAAGACTAATTTTGACAGGCCAATCAAGATACTCAGGTCTGACAATGCTAAGGAACTCCAATTGACTATTTTTTTACAAGATCAAGGCACCCTGCATCAATTCAGTTGCCCTTATCGCCCAGAGCAGAATTCTGTGGTTGAAAGGAAACATCAGCATCTATTGAATGTGGCCAGATCCTTGATGTTTCAATCCAAGGTTCCAATCCAGTCGCAGGGTGAGTGTGCCACTGCTGCCACTTTCTTGATCAATCGGGTTCCTTCTCCCTCCTTGAAGAATGCTTCTCCTTATGAACTGCTCTATGGCAAACTGCCTAATTACAATGCATTCCGAGTGTTTGGATGCCTTTGCTATGCTGCTGTTCCAATTCATCAGAGAAACAAGTTTTCTCCTAGATCCTTCCCTGCTGTTTTTATGGGATACCCACCTGGTTATAAAGGTTACAAAGTTTATGACCTTTCTACTAAAAAATTTGTCATCTCTAGAGATGTTACATTCTTTGAAAAACAATTTCCTTTTGAGATAGCCTTTTTTGACACAACACCAGACCCTTTTCAATCCACTGTATTGCCAAAACCTCTTCATGAAGTAATTCCTAATCCTATAAATCCATTACCCATCCAACCTGAACCTAACTATATACCACAAACACCGAACAATGATCCTCCACCTGATACACCTGAACCTGAACCTCATCCTCCTCACCATTTGCCCAATCCTAACCCTGTTGTACCTGCATCCATTCCAACTCGCAGATCAACTAGGACACACAACCCTCCCACATACCTTCAGGACTATGTCCATAATTTGGTTTATCCCATACAGCAGCATATCTCCTATGCCAACCTATCTTCTCATTACCATTCCTTTATTGCTAATGTGGATTCTCACTATGAACCACAATATTATCATCAGGCTGTTCGTTTTCCACAGTGGAGGGCAGCTATGGCAGATGAAATTAAAGCCTTAGAAGCCAATCATACATGGTCTGTGGTTCCTCTACCTCCTGGGAAACAAACCATCGGATGCAGATGGATTTTCAAGACCAAATAAAACTCAGATGGCTCTGTTGAAAGGCATAAAGCCCGTTTGGTAGCTAGAGGTTTCACTCAGCAAATGGGAATTGACTTCATGGACACATATTCTCCAGTGGCAAAGTTAACGACTGTGAGAGTTCTTCTTGCTGTTGCAGCTCAAAGGAAATGGCATTTATCTCAACTTGACATCAATAATGCCTTCCTCAATGGTGATTTATTTGAGGAAGTGTACATGGATCTACCTTTGGGTTATTCAAAAAAGAAGGAGCATGCAGTGTGCAAATTGCACAAATCCTTGTATGGCTTGAGACAAGCCTCGAGACAATGGTTCCAAAAATTCTCATCTGCAATTCAGAAACTTGGATTTCAACAATCCACAGCAGATTATTCTTTATTTTTCCAAGGATCAGGTGATCAACTTCTTCTTCTGCTGGTTTATGTCGATGATATTATCATTGCTGGACCCAATCAATCATTAATCAATCAAGCCATCAAAGGTCTATAGCAACAATTTAAGTTGAAGGTACTTGGCAATTTGAAATATTTTCTAGGCCTGGAAATTGCCACTTCATCCAAAGGGATTCACCTTAGCCAAAGAAAGTATATTCTGGAACTTCTTGAAGATATAGGCTTCATAAATTCCAAACCTGCCAACATACCCATGGAAGCCAATCTGCAGTTAAATGACACAGATGGTGAGCCACTCAGTGATGTTTCTCAGTATAGAAGGCTACTTGGTAGGCTAATGTACCTGACCATATCCAGACCAGATATCATCTTTGCTGTTAACAAGTTAAGTCAGTTCATGTCCAAGCCTCGAACACCCCATTTAAAGGCTCTCCATCATGTTCTACAGTACTTAAAGACCTCTCCAGGACAAGGAATTTTTTTCTCTTCTACCTCCAATACCACCCTGGCAGCATATGTTGATTCAGATTGGGGGAGTTGTAGTGTAACTAGAAAATCAACCACTGGTTTTTGTGTATACTTAGGCTCATCCTTGGTTTCCTGGAAATCTAAAAAACAACCCACAGTTGCTAGATCCTCTGCAGAAGCAGAGTAAAGAGCCCTTGCATCTCTTACAAGTGAACTTTTGTGGCTGCAACAATTGTTGAAATGTTTTCAGATTAGCATTCCTTCAATCATGGTCATGTGTGATAACAAGTCTGCTATTCAAATGGCAGCAAATCCAACCTCAAATGAGAAATCAAAACATATAGACATTGACTGCCATTTCATAAGACAGCATGTCAATTCAGGCTTCATCAAGTTGGTTTATCTTCCAACTCAAAGAATGATTAGTGATATGTTTACCAAAGCTCTCCCTTTTTGTAAATTTTCAGTTTTGATGTCCAAGTTAGGTGCTTTAGATATCTATGCTCCAAACTTGAGGGGAAGTATTATGGTAAAGAATTAGTTAAGAGTTATTTAGCCTAGCTGTAATTAGTTATTCTAATTATGTTAGTTAGTTTGGTTAGCTAGTTGTTGTATATATTATGTACTGTGTTAGTTCTTGAATCAATTCATTCACTCATTTCCTGAGTTTGATCAACAATATCAGTTCTATGATTCTCTAATCTGATAGTACTGGCACAACAGGATGGATGTTCAAGTGAAGGAATATTAGCTAAATTCGAGCATCCTGCTACCGTATCCGCTCCGCTTCCTCATCCAAATGTGCCGACAACTATTCCATCTTAGTTTCCTTTGTGGCCTGCTTGTTGTTGAGGTTTTCGATAGTCTCCCTTATCCGCCTCAGCTACACTACATTGACGACAATTGGGCCAGACTAATTAAACGATGAGGCCATAAACTCATCGCTCAATTGACCAAGCCACACACATACCCCTTCTTATTCTTACCTTCAGCCTCCAAAAAGATGGCGATATCGACATATCACCCCTGACTAGACCCACAGATAGGCTCCATCATCTTACTCGCAAGTTAGGAATGATGCATGGTACCGTCTAATGATGTTGACTGGTACGGTCTATTATTTGGTATTGTCTTATAGTTTTGTAGATGCCATCTAAGGATGATGACTGGTACCATCTTAGAGCTACGGAGGATTCTAAAATACTTCATCCTAAGAGTTGAGTTTCTATACTCAAGGGTATAATGGGTATCACAAAAAAATGAAAAAAAAAACTGTCATTTCCTTGATGGGTTCACACGGAGGATTCTTCTTCTTCCCTTTGTTTGTGGTATCCGTCAACCTACCACCGCCATGACTCTCACCCGCATCTACTTCCACCGCCATTTCCGAGGATCTCATGTACATCACCCCTGTTCTCTGTAACCATGACTCTTTCATATGATTTTGTTTTACTTTTAGTGTGTGAAATGTTCTCTATGTCGGTGGGTTTGGCTGTGACTCAACGATCCATATCATCTTCAAAATAAAAATTATTATTTACCACCTCTCTCATCTCCAAATAGCACTATTATTGGGAATCTGAATGCGGAAAACAGAAGTTCGTAGCAATGGCAAATGCATCTGTGGCTTTGTCCTACGTTTCGTTTATGGCCTTTGCCTTAACCTCTCTTGTCTCTCTGGCTATATCCTTTGTAGGGTTTAGCTAGTTTATGCGACAATCTCCATCTATAATAATACTACACTGTATGGGTGAGGTACACAAACTCGAAATGCGATTATCGATGAAATTATGTCATTTCCTGATTAACAAGTGCCCTGAATTCTCATAAACATGTTTAGTTTCTAAAGAAGGGTGTTTTACTCTCTCAAGCTTTGCAGTGAGGGTGTTTCGCCACATGGAAAAGACTAAGGGTGGCAAATGGATGGATCGGATAAATTTTTATTCGGATGATAACGGATGGATTAAAAACAGTCCATTAATTCATTAAAAATCCATTAAAAAAAATCTCGAGACTCCGGCGAGCATACCGACACTGTATCCTGCGATGTCTTCGAGGTTAATGAGAGGAATCGTGAACTGGGTATGACTCAGTTTGAAGAACAGGGAGGAAGAAGTAGCACGAGGATGTTGAGTTTTTATTTTTTAAATTAAATTAAAATTAAAATTTTCATAATACCTACTTTAACTTTTTAATATTGACCGTTGGAGTATTTTAATATTAAATCTACGGTGTAAAATCAAGGAGGATGCAAACTCTAACTTTTAAATGGAGTATTGAAGACAACACCTAGAGCTACCCACAGATAGATTTTATTATCTCCTTTTCAAGCTAAAAATCATAGATATTCATTTTCTGATAGAGGCCGCGGGGGAGGGGGGAAGTCAATTTTGCAAAAATTATATGAGGCCAATTAATGCAAACCAAGAATGATGTCCAATCTCATGCTAAATTGATTTTTGATGAATCTTATTTTCATTAGCGATGAACCATTTGACTTGTTTTGACTGTATCTTGAGCTTTGGATCTCCGATTGTTGCATTCTTTGGTACGTTGGAAAGCTAATGAAATTATCTATAAATCATATCTCAAGCCTCTTAACCTGATGCGGCTTCTATCATGGTGCAAAATGGGATGGAAGTTTAATACGAATATTTATACGAGTTTATTAGTCTTTTATGTATTTTGTTAATTATGGAGGGTTACACTTTTAATGTGAGAAGTAAGTATGGTTGCTACATAATGGAAGGGAGAGAGAATAATAAACTCACCATTTAGTGGCTGAGTTAATTTGAGAGTTAAGTTAGTCATTAGTTGTTAAATTATGTGAATCATTAGTTGGGGGTTATGGAATATGGGGAATACAACGTAAATCGAAAGTGGGCAGTCATGTGCCTATATGTTTCATGCCTAACACATTTGAATAATAACTTGGATGTTGAATTTGGATTGAAATCCATTTGTGAGACTTTGTTCTCTTTGGTTCTTAGTTGAGCCACTCTTGTTTTTATCAATTCTTGTGGCGAACTTCACTTGGCTTATCAAACTCTTAGTTTGTGGCGCCTTCCATCTCTAAACCTCTTCCATTTTCTTATTTTTTCTTCCTTCCTTGAATTGAACACAATATGTTTAATCTAAGTGTACTTGAAAATTCAACCTAAAATCATGAAAAAGGCAACCCATTCATTTGGTTGTCATCAAGTGGTATCAAAGCTTAGGCTTTGGTTGAATTTTTGAGTTTTGTTCTTCAATTTTCTTCTTTGTTCTTTATCTTCTACCTTCTACCTTTCTTCTTTTCAACCCAAAATCCCAAAAAAAAATATTACTTTGATTCGGTTTTGAAGGGAATTTTCGTGGTTGTTGTTATTGTCCCAAAACAAGTTTTCAAGTATGTTTCTCTTCATCAAAGTTTTAAAAAAAAATTGCGCAGAATTAAAAAAAATTTAAATATTTGTGCACGAAATTTTGAGAAAAAGAGAAGAGAACAAAAGTTCTAATTGGGCAATTGGTGTTCTCGAAAAAGTTGCCCTTCTTTCTTGTTTTCCATTATTCTAAAAGCTTTTCCTTTTCTAGCATTTCCTTTTGTTTCCTTTGTTTTGATAAGTTCTGAGATTTTGTTACTTGATTTTTAGATTTTTGTGTGGATTGTTTTTGACTCCTCTAAGGCCTAAAAGAGAACAATTGAGTTGAAAAAGGCAAGAGTGAAAATTACTTCTTGTGTGGAAAAAGTCAATTTGAGTGAAACACATTTGTGTGCACAAGTGAGGGAGTGTAGTGAGGAATTTTATAATTTCTTGTTATCTTTTGATCTTGTGTGTTCAAGTGATGGCAGCCCATGATGATAGTCCACCTCTTTCTCCAAGGTCAGCAACTCTTCATGCTAGGTTGGCTACTCAAATACAAAATCTTACAAGGCAAATGGAGCAAATGAATACAAATTTCACTCAACAACTTGCTACCCTCCAAAATAGAGAAGGGGTCAAGATCAAAGTTCCTACTTTTCATGGGAAGAATGATCCCGAAGCCTATTTGAAATGGGAGATAAGGATGGAGAAAGTGTTCAATTGCAACAATTACAATGAGAGAAAGAAAGTGAAGGTAGTATTTCTTCAATTTAAGGACCATGCACTAGTTTGGTGGGATAAATTGCAAAAGGATAGAAGAACATATGAGGAGGAGCCTATTGAGACTTGGTTTGAAAATAGAAAAATCATGAGGAAAAGATTTGTTCCATACCATTACCATAGAGTTCTTCTCAACAAATCAAAAAAGGAAGGCAACACTTCAACTTCTAAGGAGGCCGTGGCTAGTGCTCATGGAAAGAAACCTATGGAAGTCTCTCCTAATTTGAGAGAAAGTGAAAAAAAGAAGAGTGAAAAGAATTAGGTAAAAGTTGAGAGTAAATTGAAGAGAAAGGAAAGAAAGATGAGAGTAAGGAAAAGAATGAGAGAAAAGAAAAAGATGAGAGCGAAACAAAAGGTGATGTGGAAAAATAAAATGATTGTTTTGATGCTTTTCCCAACTCTTTGTCTAGTTGTGTTGATTTTTTTAAAGGAAATCGAAGATGTTCCTCCAATGGAAGCTTGCAAGACTACTGATATAATTGAAGAGATAATCCCAAGGGAAGTCCCCATGGTTTGGGAACTTGTATGGGTTCCCAAAAGTATGGACATCATAACACAAGATTTGATAATATGCTTGGTAAATTGCATGGGTCTTGTTATTCTTCTACATTCGATAGGAATGAAAACTTGCTTGATGAATTGCATGATTCTTGAAATCTTCCTAAGATTGATTTGAGAACTATGAACCAAGACTTGAATGAGTTCCTTGATAAATGTGTTGTTGTGCTTTCTAATGTTCATTTGGTTCATCACAACAATTTTGAGGAATGTGTTGGATTACTTAGATAAAGTTTGTTTGCTAACTTGCTCACATACTCTTTTTTCAAAATAAAGTTAGCATTTTGAGATTTGTTATGAGCTCAAAAGGTTTGCATGTGATAATAATTGATGGGTTAACTACTATTCACCTTCTTACTCTACCCATTCTTGCAAATTCTTTTAAGCTTTCATATGATGATTCTAATGTGTTTAAGAGGATTGTCTTGTTTGAAAAAGAGTCATCTCTTGTTTGTGATAAGGAGAATATCCATAAGGCTCAACTTTATTGGGAGCCTTTAAAAAGAGAAAGTACCTTTTCTTTTATGACCATGTTCAAACCAAGAAAGGTAAACTTGAAAGTAAACTTTCACAAGAGGTATAACTTTCTGCTTATAATTCATTACCTTGGTTCTGAATGTATTGGGGTGTTGATTGTACAAGATGAAAATGTGTTACACCTACTTGCCGCATTTAATGGTTTCTATCAATTTCCATTTGATCCCGGAGGTTGGGTGTGTGTCCATAAAAAGAATAAAAGGTTTCCCAATAAAAAGAAATTAAAGGTCCACCCTAGAAGAGATGGGCTATTGCAAGTTGTAGAATAAATAAATAAAAATGTATTTGATATTGACTTATCTTCAATGTGACATCTATGCTTTTCATTTGATGTAGGGATTGAAGTAATACATTCGAGGACGAATTCTCTTAAAGAAGGAGGGTATGATAGAGGCTCGGGGGGGTTGGGTGGGTGAGAAGTCAATTTTGAAACAAGAATGATATGAGGCCAATTGATGCAAACCAAGAATGATGTCCAATCTCATGCCAAATTGATTTTTGATGAAAATCTTATTTTCATTAGTGATGAACCAGTTGACTTGTTTTGGATGTATCTTAAGCTATTGATCTCTGATTGATGTATTCTTTGATGCGTTGGAAAGCTAAGGAAATTATCTACAAATCATATCTCAAGTCTATTGACCTGATTCGACTTCTATCATGGTGCAAAATGGGCTGGAAGTTTAATACAAATATTTACACGAGTTTATTAGTCTTTTATGTATTTTGTTAATTATGGGGGGTTACATTTTTAATGTGAGAAGTGTGGCTACTACATAATTGAAGGAAGAGAGAATAATAAACTCACCATTTAGTGGCTGAGTTAATTTGAGAGTTAAGTTAGTCATTAGTTCTTGAATGATGTGAATCATTAGTTGGGGGTTATGGAATATGGGGAATACAATGTAAATCAAAAGTGGGCAGCCATGTGCCTATATGTTTCATGCCTAACACATTGGAATAATAACTTGGATGTTGAATTTGGATTGAAATCCATTTGTGAGACTTTGTTCTCTTTGGTTCTTAGTTGATCCACTCTTGTTCTTATCAAGAATCCAATATTTTTGTGATGAACTTCACTTGGCTTATCAAACTCTTAGTTTGTGGCGCCTTCCATCTCTAAACCTCTTCCACTTTCTTATTTTTTCTTCCTTCCTTGAATTGAACACAATATGTTTAATGTAAGTGTACTTGAAAATTAACAAAGTGTTCTTGAAAATTCAACCTAAGATCATAAAAAAGTCAACCCATTCATTTGGTTGTCATCATTTCCCAACAGGAGTGTTGGAATATCAGAATATTTCTTTAGGATATTATGATGTTATTTTGTAACTATTTGTAGATTTTATAATAATTAGGAAATATATAGATAACAATTAGGATACATTATTTAGTTTCCTTGTTTAAGTCATAATCTTGAGAATTAACTAAACCAAATGTTAAGAGTGTGTTTGATTCACTAAAAAATGAGGGACTGGACAACACAAAAATATTTTCTCCAGCTTTTGAATTAAACCTTGACTGTGGGACAACACAAAATAATGGACGAGGGACTAGACAAATACCAAAAAACTTATAAAATAATACTTAAAAATATATCACAATATTAATAAATTAAAAAAATAGTAAAGCATGATAATAAATTTGGTTAAATAATAAAATAATTCAAAAGTTTCAAGATACAACATAAAATTGCTTGTGTTGTTAATTGTACAGTAACATCCTAAGCTGTTTTATGGATTAATGATTGGTCCCATAAATCAACACAGGTCTTTTTAGTGTGCTTTGTCCTTACCCACACACTTTCTAGGAAAACTTTCCAGGAGGTCACCTATCTCAGAATTGATCCAAGTCAAGCACGATTAACTTTGGAGTTCTTAAGTGACGGGCTCTCGAATAGAAGATGCATCTTGTCGGTATAGGTAGTATCGATCAATTCTTTTTAAGTTATCATCAACTGTATACTCCCATACCTATACAGTCTCATGATCTCTATAATTCTGATGTGTAATCTATTTATTCATGTGTCCCTCTGCCAAGAAGCCTGTCAGGAGCCGCTCCTTGACAATGCTTCTTTTTGCACCGCCGACCACTGCACGCCCTTGTCAGCTAAGACACCCCGTTGTGCCCCGGTGTTTTATTAGCTTAAAACCTTATTAATTAATTCGCTTAGCGTGAAAAGTACGTAAAAATTAAAACTTTATTTAAACAATCATATAACTTCTGCAAATTAAACATACCAAGGTTGTAATATATAGATACACACCTGTTTATTTATTACATTACCAAAACACTGTTGAAGGAATCCCCTCAGTAGGATCCCTCACAGGCATAAACTTAAAATAAAAGCATACTTAGCAGAAACATATAAAAAAATACTCCTTCTTAGACGCACTGGCCATACTACCTATACTCTACTCGCCATGGATCACAGCTCGACCTCTAGCATCTGGTTCGTAAGGAGTTCCATCCAAATCCTCAGCAACCCCTGTTTCACACAGAGCTCCGTCCAGCTCCTCAGTAACATAATCCTCCGTCGGGTCTTCTAATGTAAGTAAAGTAACCCACAAGAATACAGAAACATAGGGGATAAGAAGCAGTTCTATCATCAAAAAGAGGAAAGGAGTAATAGTAAATTATACAGTAATTATCACAGGCATAACATCATCCAACACCTAACTAACAAAGCATCCTCAATTTAATGTATCATCCTCTACCCCAAACTCGTACAACTAGACTTTCGTACTGACGTGGCCACCACTGATTTCTTTCACGCATTCCTCTTGGGAAATGTCAGTCAATTGTTCAAGCGACAGGTTCCAAATTCCCGATGCACATTCTCTTCCATGGTGAGAACGCTCATGCAAAGCATGACACTATAGCTGCACGATGCTACCGGTGCACACCCCGTCCACTCCCGGGGGTGCTCAATGAAATTCAATGACACTATAGCTGCACAACCTATTTCTAAGGTGGAACAGTCTAGCGAGAACTCTTGACCTCGTGTATTATATTACCAATACACGGTTGTGAACAACAACACCAACCTTGTGTATTATATTACCAATACACGTGAATCTCACCAACCCATTTTAACAACATCCTAGTGCCTTAACCTTCCACTAGAACTCAACACATATTCTAGGTCACCATACCGCATTAAAATACATCATCTAGTTTAGGAACCTCTAAGTCACCATTATTCTCACACCCAAAACAAACAACTAACTCTCGAAAAAACATATATATCTTTGCTTAAAATCCACTAAGCACAATATTACAACCAGGCAGATCATGCATAACATAAAATCAGAAAATATTTCAACACCACAATATATCACATAAGCAATTCAATTATAATCATAAATTCAATCAACCTCAGATAAGATAAAATCATTCTAACGTCGATAAACCTACAATCCCCGAATCACCATTGGTTTAACAGAAAAGGTTTCCAATGGGATTTTGGTCTTGTCGATTAATCGACTACTAGTAGGGTTTAGGTCACCCTACACAATTATCATATAATCTACTACTTATCAATTCCGACGATAGGTTGATTCTTTCCCCCACCTGAGCTAGCACCGAAATCCCGAACTCAACGTTCCTCGCTATCACACCACAGCTTAATAGTTTCACCTTGAACCAAACAACATAACTATAATTAATCAAACAACAACCATCTATGACACTTTAGGGCTAGGTTCAGCCAAGACTAAGAAAATAGGTTTAGGGTTATTTTCTTAATGCCATCTTTTGGATCCTAGTTACTAGAGTCTTAACTAACATAGATTACTTATTACAAGACTAAAATTTGAAACAAAATCCTCTAACCTTTAGGATCAGGGTTTCGGCCATGTATAGGAATTTAATCTAGGGATTTTTCTTGAATCTAATCTCTTGGATTTAAGCTTTACAAGTATTATAGAACTTAAATCAAGTACTACCTTTCAAAACAAACAACAAAACACCAAACCCATTTTACTACATAAGTTCGGCCAAATAGGGTTCAATAGCAAAGAAAATGATTTTGATCACATGCACTTGGATAATGAAAGTAAGGTTCATTACTAGATCATAGAAATTAGTTTCACTTTAAAATGATTTTTCTATGATTTTCTATGAATTTTCAAAGTTTTAGATCTAGAAATGGAAAAATATGATTCATGGCATAAACATGAGAAATACATGAATATGAAAGTTTAGATGATCAAGGAGATGAGCTTTTACCTCTTGAAGATTGAAGAAATGAAGAAAATGATCAACCTTCACTAAGTTGAAAACTGGACAGCTTAAGGATGTGATGGTATTGTGAGTGTATCTCACAATATACTCTTCCAAAAATCACTAACTTTGGCTTGTTAGAAATATAAGAAGAAAAGGAACAACTTTGGTGTTGAAGGTTTCATTTGTTTCGGATCATAACAGGGGTGAAAAGGGTCTTCTTTCTGCTATTTCGTGGTTTGCTGAGAATTCTGGGCAGTTTCGGTTTTTTGAGCCTATCTCCCAATCCACGTATCCGTTTTTGATGATCTTTAGCTTGTTGGAAATAAGAGAGAAAGAGGAACAACTTTTATGTTGAGAGTTTTACGAGTTTCAGAAAGGAAGAGGGTCATATTTCCGGTGGAGATTCGATGTTCTTAGGAGTTTTGTAACTTAGAGAAAATGGAGAAAACTTGGTGAGGAAGATGAAGAGAAGTGGGGAGAGGGAAGCTGCGGTTTTTACCCTTTATATAGGCTTAGATTTAGGCTTTTTTTGGTACCTTAGAGTCCAAATAATGGGTTTTGAGAATATTAAATTAATATATGATTAATCATAGTTAATAGTTAACTTAGCTAAGGTTATTTTGGCAAATCATGGTTAATAATATGTGGCTCACATTTGATGGAGGTGTGTCTGATTTTGGTCCACACATAGTGACTTACCAATGAGTCACCGATCCTATCCGTTAGCGGTTCCCGGAAATTTCGTACGCAGCTCCGTCGTTTACTCGATTTCGTTTTTTGAGAGGAAAATAATGAAACGAAAGAAAATTTAATAGGTATGGTTTATTGGAGGTGGATGCACGAAATTGAAGAGATGTGGGAGGTTTAAAACCATGTAAAATGAGTGGTTAAGAGTGCGTAGATGTGTCTTGTTAATACCCGCGAAAGCTTGGGGGTATTTTGGTCTTTTTACCTAAGAGTCATGATTACTAGCATTTAATGCTCATAAATGCTTGGTGACTCATCCTCCATGAGTCATCATGTATGACTCGTTGTCCTGATCTCTTGACGGGTCTCTGCAGTTCCGTTTTCGACTCTGTCGGTTTCCTGATTAGGGTTTTACGCCCGCGTAAAAGCGTAATATTTCGTTTTCGGTTGAAAATTTTCAAAACAACCAAACTCATTAGAAATATGATTTAAATATAAACCATTTCGTTCACGAGTCAAAATTAGGTTTTCTAATCATTAAAATCTTATTGTCAGTGAAAACACCGACTGTTTTCCATCTGAACTTTTACCAAAATTCGTCCGAATCAACATAATATTTTAATTCTGATCAGAAATTTGGAAATTAGAATTCCTCAAGGACAAAATATAAAAAATCTACAAATTTCAGTTTCGGGTCAAATTAGGGTTTTTTGTCGGTATAAAATTATATTGTCAGTAAAAAAAATGCAGATCGGTTTCCGTTTGAGTTTTAAAGCCAAAATTTCACCATAACCTTCTACCATAAGAGAGGCTATGAATATGATTTTATTTTATTTAAAATCACTTTATAACTGTCAGATTAAAATATAATTAATTATATTTTAATCGGTTAAACAGCGTAACTAAAAAATCAGGCTGTTACATCAACCCACTTGTGTCACATGCCTACCAGTTTCAGTGTGCTTTGTCCTCACTCACAAGCTTCCTCGGAAAACTTTCTAGGAGGTCGCTCATCCTAGAATTGCTCCAGGTCAAGCACACTTCACTTTGGAGTTCTTAAGTGATGTGCTCCTGGAAAGAAGATGCATCTTGTGAATTGGCAAAAAATAATTCTTTACAAGCTTCAACTCTAGGTTCCTTCTACCCAAATGATAGCTTTTTAAGACAAAGCAATCTTGCAATTCCCAAGAGTCCCTTCTAATCTTGTCAATCCACCAAGAGTCTCTTCTACTCTTGATCTAAACAGTGAGAGAACCTTATTTCTTCTCTTTCTTTTGAAGTAAGAAAAGATTTGATTCAGATTCTAAGAAATCAGATATCACAATTTGAAGTTCTAACAGAAAAACTCAAGGTTTCTCAATAAAAATTTCTCTTAGAATAATTCGTGTTAAATCTCAGTATTGAATGAATTGTTATTGAGAAAGTATTTGCCCATGCCTTTATATAGTTATATTTCAAAATAGATCCGTTGGGCACACTTTAAAAGCCAGTTAAGATATAAACAAACTTTATCTGAAAAATTCAGTTATCAGTCAATCGATCGTGTAATCGATGTATTAAACAAAGATTTCATTTTTTAGCCTGAGTACATCGATTGCCCAATCGATTGTGTTATGGGAAATTATTGATCTTTAATGATAGACAGATGTGTACATCGATCGTGTTCTTGAAGAACATATGCATTTTCAGTCCAGAAGTCTTTACATCGATTGATCAATCGAGTGCATGTTGAATATCAAAAGTCATTGCCTTTGTTTAGGCTTATGCATCGATGTACTAATCGATTGTTTCTTCATTTTAAAAAGACCTTGCTTCTATAATGGCTTATGCATCGATGTACCAATCGATTGTATGCTTATTTCAAAAAAGCTTGGCTTCTGTTTTACCTTATATATCGATGTATCAATTGATTTACAGAAGCTAATTTGCATACTGATCAAATAAGTCCAGAATCAATCGATGTATAAATTGATGTATAACATTTATACATAGATGTACACATAGGTTTTCATTAAAAGTTAGTTAATAAATTGAAAGAACATCGATATACACATAGATGTACAGAACTTTCAATTAATCCTTTTTCATTTTAAGTTCATTTTAACTTGTAAAAATCATTTTAATTAGTTTTGAGAGCTTATTCCAAGAGAAAAAAAAAGTTTTTCTTTACATAAGAGTCCTAATGATCTTGCTTGAGGTCCATCTTCATGGTTCTTTATATTCAAGCATTCCTTCATGATCCTTGCTTTTCTCCTTTGATCCTTTGCATCCACTTCCTTGCTCCATTGAAATCTCATAAAAACACTTAAGCTTGGCAAGTAGTTAGTGAATCAAAGTGATAATGAATCAAAGTGATAATCATATTAAGTTTGATCATTAATCAAAACATACTGGGGTTATTTATCCACAGGTCAGACACTTTTCACAAGGGCCTGTTCCAGCAAGCTGAATTACTTAAAGCAACTACAAACACCCCCCAAAAGATTAGTAACAGTAAATAATCAACAGAAATTAAAAGATCAAGATAGGAAAGAGAATACTCCGATTTATTCTAGTTAACCCATAAACTTTGGGCGACATCCAGTCCTTGGCTTCACCAATTTTTATCACTATAATTGATAAAGGTTACAGACGAGTATTATTTGTACATCTAGCCTCTCCAGGCTCAACAACAAGTATTGTTTGCACACCTAGCCTCTTCAGGCACAACGGTAAGTATTGTTTCAACAAGCCTTTTCAAGCTCTAAGAGATGAGAGTTTTTTTGAAGCACAACTTCAATATTACAAAGATGTGAATCAACCAGTTTATACACTTCAAAGAGTGAATAAGAACTTAGGATCGGGTAGATTTCATAGTGTGGTCTTCTCTAAATGATCTGTAATTTGAGAGAAGAATATCAGAGTATATGAGAGCTTTTAGCAAAAGTGATTCTTTCTGCTTTGAGTATTCTCAATCAATGGTTGTCTCACTTCTATTTTCTTATCTTTCTCATATCAACTTCAATCTTGAAGTTGTTCTTTTTATACTTGTCCACAAAAGATCCATTGAGACATAATCTTCGTTTTGAAGAGATCTTTTCTTTATTTCCTGGACATAAGATGGTCGTTTTGACTTTGAATTAAATGATTATGAACGTTGGAGGTCTTTTGTCGAACAGAGGGCAGAACAGTGATGCTTTCCTAACTTAGGCAGTGTAGCTTTCCTTATTTGTGCAACATTGAGAAAAGCTCAGAGAAAGGTGTTTTTCATTTATTGCAAGAAAAAGGGATGTAGTGGGGTGTTCATGCTTTCTGCTTTTTGTACCTTTCAAAGACAATGGAATTACTGTTATAATTTTTATTCCTTTATTCGATAGTTCTCTTTCATTAAGATTCCCAAGTGAGTCTTCAAAAATATTTTTCGTTTAACGATCATCAGTAACAAGGGAGTATGCCCTTATGCTCAAATGCTTCCTTTATCATATCTTCCAACATATGACTAGTGCTTTAGACGCAATCTCGGTGCATGTTAGTTCTAACATGTCTTCGGACACCTTCTTGGTTCTGATAGATCTTCAGACGCTTCTTAGATCTTCAGATGCTTTCTTCTATGACTTTGCTTGAGGTCTTCTTCGGAGATAATCTGAAGACTTTGTCGAATTTGTCTATAACTTGCTCTTTCTTGAATTGGTCTTCAAGTTTTCTTCAGCGGAATGCATGATTAGCTTTTCAATATTTCTTAGATGCATGTTGAGATCAGTGTTGATGAAGCTTCTAGAGATTCTTTGATGCAACTGTGAGAGTAAGTCAAGAGCTTGTTGTCCTTTATCACTAGCCTTGAGAGACTTCATTCTTCAATAGAGTCTTCAAAGTGAGTGATCTGATAAGCAGTTATAACTTTATCTTCTGCTTCTGGTTTAACCTTTGAACGCTTCTATCCTTTAGGTGTTTGAACATGATCATCAAGTTGTTCCTTGATCTTATATAGAACAAGGTTGCTTTCCTTCATCTTCAAGAAGTCTAAGATTGAGAGCTGCTTCTGAAACTAGGCTTCAGCTTATATGAGTCTTATCAGACACATTGGCTTAGCTATTTCATTAAATACAAGAAGTCAGGCGTATGGAATGTGGTTTGATTCTTTCATTCTTGGTGATATGATCCTAGAAAGGAACATATAAAATTTCGGATCTATCCTTGAGTGACTACCAAAATTGAATAAGAAAATAGAATAAAATGGAAAAGTTAAGGAATGGAAGGTAGGCACCACAATTCCAAGGGAAATTGATAAGCCAAGGTAAGGATCGCCACAAGAGTCTTGGACTCTTGATAAGATCAAAGGGGTTGGCTCAATGAAGAACCCAAGAGAGAACACTCTCACAATTGGTAAAAACCAAATTGAACATCAAAGTTGTATTTCATCATGTAATTGGTGTGTATATATAGGGAATTGGGGCTGCCAAGAGAAGGCTTACAAAAGGTCATCATAAGATGCCATTATTCTAAACATAACTAGTGCACTAATAGAGTAATCCACTGTCTTATCATGTTTTATCTATTATTTTAGAACGGATTTCATCAATTAAATTTTGTTGAATGCTTGATTTAACCCAAATTAGACTTTATTTTCCTATTTTGGTTATTTTAGAGTCAATGTGTGTATTTAATTAATTTTAATTAGATTTTGATTAATTTTCTGATATTATTCTTATTTTTGATTTTTAGGAAAGTATCAAGAAGAAAAGAATGGAAATCAATTAAATTGAAGATTGCCAAGTAAATTGCAAGGTCCCACATGGTGGATTTGAATCCAAATCAATTTGGATTTGAATTATTATGATTGAAAGATAATTCAATTGGCATTGAGATAAAAGATTGGATCCAAATCAATTTGGATTTGGATAATAATTGCCTATCACAACAATAAAGGATATGATAAGATTTGGCAATTAATTTGGAGATATTGATTTGGAAACGAAGATTAAAATGCTCAGGATCAGTTATGTTAGAGCTTGCATGAAGACGGAGCTTGAAAAGTAAGAAAAATGAGCCAAACATAGCCCATCACGGCCTATCCGTGACAGCCATCACGGCCATGATCGAGTAAGGCTGAAAAGAAAAGTACACAAAAGTCAGAACCTGTCACGGCCAGACCAACCAACGCCAAGTTTTCCAAGATAGAATCTGTCACGGCCTGGTCGTGACAGGCATCACGGTCGTGACGCGCAATATCTGAAAATTTAATTGCTGATTTAATCTGATTTTATAATAGCTTTGAATTCTAGTTACCCTACATTATAAATAGGACTCTAAGGATCGAAAATAGGGATCTCTGGGCTGCTACCTTAAGCAAAAATTAGGATTTCTCTTCTTCTCAATTTCTTCTTTTCTCTTAGGATTTTTTTGCTTTTGTTATTCAAGGTTGCCATGACCATGGCAATGCTTGAGTAGTCTTTTTATTTCTAGGAATTGGGGCTATGCCCAAGACTTGTTTTATGTGATGAATTGACGTTTTCCTCTTGTTAATTTCAATTTTGCTTTCGATTTAATTCCTATTGCATGAATTACTTGTGAATTTGGTGCGCACTTATTAACTCTCCACTAATTGGAGTTACTAGCATACTTAACTAAATAATAAAAATGATCAATAACTTCTCAAAAGGAGTTACTTAGGCATGCAAGCCAAAAGTTAACCTCCTAAGAACTCAAATTCGTCCAAAAATCTGTGTCAAACTTCCAGCCCATTTTTCACCATGATAGAAGCCGAATCTGGTCAAGAGGCTTGATATATGATTTGTAGATAATTTCTTAAGCTTTCCAGCGCACCAACGAATGTATCAATCGGATATCTTCAACTCAAGATATGACCAAATCAAGTATACCGGTTCAATCAGAAAATTTATCCTAAAAATATTATGAAAATTAAAAATAAAAGGATAAAAATTGGACTTAATTGTTATCTAATAAGCCCACGAATAATAGTGCACTAATATGGATCTGAATATGCCTCTTTCCACATACTCAAGCCATCCATGTTTCTATCATTCCCCTCCTCTTGAAAGTGATTTGACCTCAAATCCAAACCAACATCAAAAGTTAGTGGATTACCTAATAACATCTTTCTTTTGTCCTTTCCACCTTTTGCTTGAAAATTGGCTCTTCCATTTCTTTTTCTCTGAAAGCTCTCATTTTTCATGAGACATTCCTCATTGCTTTCTTTTCCTTCAACTTGTATACCATGGTTTTCTTTTTTCTCTATTTTTCTTTCATCACTCTCCCTTCCCTCTTCCTTTCTCTCATGGGTTTCCTTTGTCTTTACTTCTTCTTTTTCCTCATCCACCGAACCCTCTTCTTTTATTTTCTTCTCACTCATTCTTCTTTTCTCACTATCTCCTTTCAAGTACATTTGATCTTCATACACTTGTTTTGGTGACAATGGTCCAAGAGTAATTTTGCGATTATTAAATACAAATGAGTACTTGTTGTTGTCGGCATCATATCTCGCTTGTCGTTCAATCCTCCAAGGACGCCCAAGTACGAGTGCCATTCCGGATTGGAATAATCTATTCAAACATTGTCTTTCCTGCACATCACAAGTAGATGATTGGCAATGCTCAGACAAATCAATTAATATCATTTACTTATTGTTTGGATTCATCAAAACTCAAGGGTTAACAAAAAGGGAGTCAGACACATGAAATAGAGTCAAATGCTTTGTGATTTATTGTAACAGTCTGTTTTTAATTACACTGTATTAACGGTAAAGGTATACTTAATTATGTATTTTATCTGAGATCAAGAAAATGATTTTGAATAAAATAAAATCATATTCATACTCTACCTTATGGTAGAGGGTTACGGTGAAATTTTGGGTTGAAAATTCAGACCGAACCGATCTGGGTTTTCACTGACAGTAAGATTTTACTAAGCAGAAAACCTAATTTTGACTCGTGAACGAAGCGGTTTGGGTTTAAATAATATTGTCAACGGTATTGGTTATTTTGAAAATTTTCAAAATAAATAACTTATTATACTTATTCTGACATATTATCGACAAACGAGTAATCGACGGAGTCGAGAACGGATGTACAAAGACAAAGCCGGACACCGGAGGAGCTGAGCCATGGGGTGAGTCACCACCATGACTCACCTAGCATTTATGAACATTTAATTCAATTAATCATGACTTTTTAGGTGAAATGACCAAAATGCCCTTAATCTTAACCTAACCTAACCTAGTTAATTTTTAACCATGGTTAAGGCAAGTCAAGGCCAATTTGGTTTCTTCCTCCTCATTTGTGGTCCAAAATCAGCCACACCGTCCATTCATTTTTATCCACATATTTTTAACTTAACCATGATTACTATTTATTATAGTTAAGTTATTATAACCATTGTTAATTTATTATATTATTTTCTAACTTAACCAAGGTCAAGTAAACTCAACCATTTTAATGTGAAACCAATTTCTGTGATCTTGATATGTCTTCCATTTTCATCATCTAAGAGCATGTAAGGAAAAGAATTTTCTTTCCCTATTTTCTTTACTTGGCCGAAACCCTCATGAAAATAGGTTTGATGATTTTGTTCTTCTTTTTGAAATCTATTGCTTGATTTGAGCTCTCTAGTACTTATATCATCTAAATCCAAGAGCTTAAATCCAACTAAAATTTCTAACCTAATTTCTCTATGTTGGACGAAACCCTAGAGTGAAGAGGTTGAAATATTTTTATTCAATTTTTGAATGATGAAGCTTGTTCTTGATTCTATCATGCTTTGTGATCACAAATCCAAGAGTTTGAACTGAAAAGAATTTTCTAACCTATTTTGGTCATTGAGGCTGAAACTTTACCCTAAGGGGTTGGATGATTTTTATTTCATATTTTCAACTTATAGCAAGCTATCCAAGCTATCTAAGACCTTAGTAACTAGTATCCAAAAGATGAAATTGAGAAAATGATCCTAGCCGTATTTTGAATTGAATGACCGAACCTAGCATAAAATGGACACAGATGAGTTTTGTTTGATTAACTTGTTTTATCATTGATTTGGTTGAAGGTGGATTTGGTAACTTGTGGTGTGATAACGAGGAGCTTCGACTTCGTGTTTTCGGTGTTAACATAGGTGGGGGAAAGATTCAAGCTTTCATCGGAATGGATAAGTAGTTTATAATATAATAATTGTGTAGGGTGACCTTAACTCTACTAGTGATTGAGTAATCGACAAGACCAAAATCGCATTGGAATCTTTTCCGTAATACCAATGATGATTTGAGGATTATAGGTTTGTCGACGTGTTAGGATAATCTTATAATATTTGAGGATGTCTGACTTTATTATTATTGACTGTTTGTGATGCGCTGGTTGAGGTATTCTACTGCTTGTGACGTTTTATTTTGATGTTTGAATATTTTTATGATGATTGTGTTATGCATGATCTGCCTGGTTTGATAATGTGCTTAGTTGCCTTTTAAGTAAAGATATATGTTGTTTGGGAGATGTTCATGTGGGTGAGAGAATGAATTGACTTAGAGGTGCCTAGCCTAAATTAATTATTTTATAGATGAGAGGTGACATAGAACATGTGTGAGGCTATGATGGAAGGATGAGGCACTAGGTTGTAACCGATGCGAGTCAGTGAGATATATATATATATATATATATATATATTGTTGTTCACAGCCGTGCGAGTGGAACACACGAGGTAAGGATATCCTATTTTGGATACCGGATATTTCGGGTGAGTGACCTATGGATATTGATGCCGAGGTAGACTACCGTAATACTCTTTTAGTCCTTAACGTGTTGTTCTGATTATCCTATCGAAGATAGAGTTACCATGTCTTTGTGTTTATTGTTCTATTTCCAATGGGGGATTAATGACGCACACTGTGCTTAATGCACTATTTCCTATTAGAGACTAGGGAATAGGGGCGCACTGAGTTACTAGGTATTTTGTGCTTATTGTGATATTTCCAATGGGGGATAGTGACGCACACTGTGCTTAATGCACTGTTCCTTACAAGAGATAAGGGAATAGGGGCACACTGAGTTCTTGACCCAGACCGTTCTGTACTACTGACTAACGTGACAGGAGTAGAGATGGCCATGTCAGCATAAAGGTTTAGTTGCATGAGATTGAGGGTAGAGGATGATATCATGGATTAAGGATGATGGTTGATTATGAATGATGATTGTTGTGACTATTGTTATATTATATGCTATGTATTAGTTTCCGCTTTTGATGATAGAATTGTTTCTTATCCCCTATTCTACTGTATTATGTATGAAGTATTTTATTTCTTATATAATCTTACGAGAAGACCCTATAGAGGAGCCTGTTGCCGAGGAGTTGGATGGAACTCCTTATGAGCCAGAAGCTGGAGGACGAGCTATGGACCTGAGTGGTAGAACTTAGAGAGTTAAGGTCAGTGCGTCTTGTGAGACATTTTATATTTTCTGTTGATTATAATAGTTTGCATAATTATATAAGTATGTACCTGTACGGGATCCTACTGATAGGATACCCTAAACAGTGTTTTGATAACTCTGTTTCAAGACATATGGTGTGTATGTATTTAATATATATAATGTGTTGTTGTAAATTTTCTCACACTGTATGTTTCTAATTAAGTTTTAATTTTAACATATTTTAACAATAAGCGCGCGATTAAATAATTAGTTAATAAGGTTTTAACTTAATAAAACAACGGGGTGTTTCACTTAACATCTTGTTGTTATCGGTAGTATCAATCAATTCTTTTAATTTATACTCAACAGTATAGTCCCATACCTTTACAATCCCAGGATCCCCCTCGTTCTAGTGTGTAATCGGTTCATTCATGAGTCCTTCCAACTAGAAGCCTGCTAGGAGCAACTCCTTGGACGTGCTTCCATATGTATCAGCGACCACTCCCCACCCTCGGCGGCCTTGAGTGTCACACATCGACCACAAAACAGTATACTGTACAAAAAGTTGTCCTGTAACTAAACTACTTGTCCGGTACTGTTCTTTCTGTCTTGTATTTTTTAGAGAATCAAACACACCCTAAAGGTTATAATAGTTAAGAAATTTAAGTTCATACAATTGATGGCAACGGGTTGCTGGCAACATACCTCCTTTCTTAATTTTAGAAATTTTAAGTTAATGAAACCTTTTTATGTTAATATTTAATAGAATATTATTACTTTGTAAAATTAATTTGTAAATAAAATAAAAAATGTGATTGATCGACCCAAATAGGCTTGTTGCCTATGAAATGAACAGATGTAAAACACTAGAAGGGGGGGTTGAATTGTGTTATAAAAACTTTTCTGAAAATGTTGTAGTTAAACTTGTAAGACACAAGGATGCATCTTATAAAAAGAAGATTTATTTTTCAACCCAATTAGCACAGTTAAATTAAAGCGAACTGAAGAGATTAAGCTAAGAAAAGAGACACAAAGATTTATACTGGTTCACCCTGAACCTTGGGCTACGTCCAGTCCTTGGATTCCCCAAGTATTTACACTATAACTTGATAAGGTTACAGAAGGTATTATTTGCATACCTAGCCTCCGCAATCTCAACTAACAAGTATTGTTTGCACACCTAGCCTCTCCAGGCTCAAACAAGTATTCTATCTTCAAGCCTCCACAGGCTCTACAAATGGTAGGAGTTGGAATGAAGCAGCAGCTTCAAGGATTACAGCTTTGAAGATCCACCGAGTAACACTCACAGAGTGAATAAGTATTTAAGGTAGGTGAGATCGCAATAAAGACTTCTCAATAAATACAAATGATTTGAGAAGAGAAGTTTTCTAATGAAGAACTTAAGAGGGAGCTTTGAGAGTACTGGATGCTTGAGTTAATGAGTTCAAGTGTGTGTCTTCAATGATCTTCAAAGTCTTCTATTTATACTCAAAGAGATGTTGAGGAGAGTTCTTCAGCTGAGTATACTTTTGTTCTTCGTCAATAAATGGCAATAGAGTCGTTCTGGTCTTGCATTTAATGTTTATGATCGTTGGTGAGCTTCAAGACAAATTGAACATATAGACATAGCTTTATCAGAGTGCAGTTTGATTTAGAGCAGCGTTTGCTGCTTTATCAGACTTGGGCAGCGCGACTTTCCTTATTTGTGCTAAGCGGGTCTGCGTTCAAGTAAAGTTCATTTTGCTGTTTGCAACAATAGATTCTTCAGGTGCGGAATGGTGCTTTGAGCTTTATGATATTGAATTTATTTATTGGAGATATTCTAAGAATATTCGTTGAGTTTGAACATAGTTGAAGCGAGGACTTTTCTCTCACTTGATCAGAATTTGTTATTGACCGAGTCAATCTTCATACACATCATTAAGACTTTGTTTCTTTGTCATGAGACTCTTGTATACTGATCTATACACTTAATAGACATATTACTAAACTTCATAAGGTTCACTTAAAATCATTCTTTGTTTGGAGTCATCAAAATCAGAGATGTCTAAAGACGTGATCTTAACAATCTCCCCCTTTTTGATGATGACAAACACTATCTTATGATTTTAATGAACTAAGGATAAAAGCATATTTAAACACAAAAGGGTCATATCAACCTTATAAGAATATTTAAGTTAAGTTTCTTAAGCTCCATAAAAAGCTTCTCAAGCTCCCCCTGAGCTGATGCTTCTATAATGAACTCAGACGCATGATTAAGGAAGTGTCTTATCTTTAATAGATAGATATTTATTGTTCTATTTTCTCATTCTATTTTCTCCCCTTTTGTCATCAGCAACATGATAAAGTAACACAGTAAAGATGCAGCTGAAAATAACATTTATTGATTAAACCATCATTGACTGTAGTACATTGCAGACAAAGATAAAGGAAAACTAAAGTTGTTGTTACTCAACAATCTTGGTGAGAAGAGCCACAACAGTTTGCATTCTCTCACGAAGACAGCTGATTTCTGAACGAGCTACTGGATCTATTCCGATGACATTGGATACCGGTGCAGCAGGATCATGAGGTGGAGATGAAAAAGAGGGTCCAGGGTTAGAGGAGGTGGCAGTCGAGGGAGGTTCATAAGGAACAATTTCCAGACAATGCCAGGGAAGAGAAAGACCAAAAGATAAAATAAAAGAGAGATTAATAATAATAGTGAACAAAGAGAGAGTTAAGGGAAAGACTGAATGCAACGAACCAAAAGGTTGCAGACAGTGAATTTTGAAAGAGGGGATTTCTAGATTAGACAAAGAAATGAAAAGAGGTGAAAGATTTTCGAAAAACCAAATTAAGTTTTCAACAGAAATTGGTAAATATAAAGAGTAAACCGAAAAAATGGTTTTCATAAAAAGATAAAGGTAAAATGAAAATAAAAGGAGTGAAAATAAGAGTTGGTTGGAAGGGATAGAGTTGCCTTGTGCTTGCTCTGTCTTCATCTGGATATCCGATCCCGGGAATCTGATAAGAACATAGTCGAGCAGTATCTATAGGTGTCTTAATTTTGTCAAGCAGAGAGAGTCCACAATGATGAGCTGGATCTTGAAAGATATGAGGCTCAAGGTGGCTCAAAAATGAAGTAGACCAGCGAGGGAACTTCAGTTTCTCATATTTTCTTTTCAAGAAGACAAAGGGCTTCTTAGACTTTGGATTCAATTTTGGTTTCGGACAGACAGATCCTCTGTCGGGACAGATTTTCAAAACTGTGTTGGGCTTCATGCAAGCAGATGGATTAGGTATGTGTTTCCAAGAGGCTTGATTTAGCCTAACTGCAGCCTGTTCAGCAACAATATTGCTAATTACTTTTAAATCATCCGGACTAAGAAGATCAGGATTGATTTGATCTATAGGTACAGGCTCAGAGGATTTGAAAGAAGTAGGATGGGGTCTTTGTGGTGAGGTTTTAGGTGAGGAAGAAGAGTGAGAAAGAGGTGATAGAATTGAATCAAAAATTCCTGAAACAGGAACAAGAGATGGAATTTCCGGAGTTGGTGAGGAAAAGAGTGATGAATGGTTGGATATGTGATCTGGTGAGTTATGAAGAACAGGTTGTGGTGAAGGGTGATCTGGAGTGAGATTTAAATTGAAATTTCGAACAGATAAAGCAAGAAGATTTTCAGCATTTGAAATCTCATGGTGTAGAGGGGAACTATGGGAGGAAGAGGATGATGAATTAGATGGTGAAGATGAAACAATCGGTGAAGAGCGTGAGGGTTCAGATGACTTAGGTGGTGATGCAATAGTTTTCAAAGAAACTTGAACAAATTCAGCCAGCTTCAGCCTTGTAGATCTTCTAACTGATGTAGCTACAACAGCAACGTTCCTCTTGAGTTCCTTTCGAGGGGCAACAGTAGGTTTTGCAATTATTTCCTTTTTCAAAAACTTTGAAATAGGCCGGTCATCATCATCATCAGATCCTTCTGAGATAACCAACTTCCTTTTTTACTTGAAGCTTTGTTCTGACCTTGGGATTCATAGGTGCAAACACTTATGTTGCTTCTGAGTCACCAGACTCATCAGTTTCTTCTTCAGATTCTTCTGATGATTCCTTCTTCTTTTCATCTTCATCGGAATCAGGAATCTTTCCTGGAGGTCTCAGCTTCATCTGAGAGAGAGTTCTTTTATCAATGGCAGTAGCCATATCAACCTTTCCAATGAGGGGAATGCCCTTGAGATTTAGCGGTTTGGTAATCAGCATCCCATAGGTGTATGAGGTTCTGATTTGGGGCTTTGTCATCCTCAACATATACTTGAAAATCAAGTCATTTATGTCAACCTTCATCAGATTCAGGAGATGGAATAGTGCATATTTGTCCATCTTGTTGACATTGTCATGAGAACTTGTTCTTGGTAACACACAGTTTATCAGCAAGACATGCAGAAATCTTCCTTTTGGAATCAGTTTGGATGCAACTTTGTTTGTAGGGTTGGATACCCCATAAAGAACTTGGTGAATAGTTTCTTCACCATACTCATCTTCCCAATCATCTGTAAAGGCGGAACCTTGTCTAGGGCAATCGGTTGCTTTCTGAATACTGTTGAGAGTTAATGAATAGGGTTTTCCATTACACTTGGTCCGAATGGAAATTTGAGTCTGAGACATTCTTTCTTTAGCATTTTCCCAAAATTCTTGAAGTAGCAAAGGGTAAACGGGTTCATGTAGTGAGAAAAAGTTGACCCATTGTGAAGCTTCCAGTTCTGCCATAACATTCATTCCTCATTTAATGATCTTGTTCATCTTGACAAATCGTCCAGGGACAATCATAGATACACCTTCCACACTCATCCCTAACTGAGCAGCAGCACGGGCAATTTTCTGAGAGGGTGCTTTGAGTGCCATGGATTTAGGTTTGAAAGAGAAAGAGAAACGAAAGGGTTTTGAAAAGACTCGTTCGCAAGAGAGAGAGATAAACATTTTTGAAATAGTAAAATGTTTTGGAGAGAGAACAAAGGTTTTAAAGAAAGAGGTTTCAAAAAGAGCTTGTTAAATAAAGGCAAAACGTTTTGAATTCAAAAACATTTTGGAATAACTGCAATGTAAAGTATCGGTAAATAATCCACGTCAGCAGACGCTTCATCGAAGATCAGACGCATTATTCATTTATGAAATGCATGTTCAAATTATCTCTAATATAGGTGAATCTTTCTTCAGCTAAGGGTTTTGTTAATATATCAGCCCATTGATTGTCAGTTTTAACAAACTTAATATCAAAAACACCTTTTTGAAAAGTCTCTTATGAAATGATGTTTAATTTCTATGTGCTTAGCCTTAGAATGCTGAATAGGATTCTTAGATAAACAGATAGCACTAGAATTATCACACCAAACAGATATATTATGTTCAAAGATAGAATAATCTTCAATTTGATATTTTACCCATAAGAGTTGTGAACAACAGCTTGCAGCTGAAATGTATTCTGCTTCTGCAGTGGATAAAGCAATTGTAGTTTGACGTTTGCTTGGCCAAGAGACTAAGCTTGCTCCAATAAATTGACATCCACCACTTGTGCTTTTCCTTTCTATTATGTCTCCAAAGATAATCAAGATCACGTAATCCTACTAATCTGTATTCTTGTGTCTTCAAATACATCAAACCAAGATTAGTGGTTCCAAGCAAATATCTTAATATTCTTTTAACGGTCTTGAGCTATGATTCTCTAGGATTTGATTGGAATCTGGCACACATACAGACACTGAATTGAATATCAGGTATACTTGAGGTTAAGTACAAGAGAGAACCAATCATACCTCTGTAAGTAGTTTGATATACCTTTTTACCTTCTTCATCTCTGCCTAATTTTGCATTTGCTTCCATAGGAGTTTTCATAGGTTTAGCTGCATCCAACTTGTATTTATTTAAGATCTACTTGGTATATTTTTGTTGATGAATGTAAACTCCATCATCTGTCTGTTTGATTTGTAGACCAAGGAAGAACTTCAATTCCCCCATCATGCTCATCTCAAATTCATTCTGCATAAGCTTGGAGAACTCTTTGCAGAGTTTTTCATTAGTAGCACTGAATATGATATCATCAACATAGATTTGTACTATAATGAAACCCTTTTTAGAACTTTTTCTAAAGAGAGTTGTATATACTTTTCCTCTAATGAAATCATTTTTCATAAGAAAAGAACTTAGTCTGTCTTACCAAGCTTTAGGTGCTTGATTTAATCCATAGAGAGCTTTCTTAAGCTTATAGACATGATTTGGTTTGTCACTATCGTCAAGTCCTGGTGGTTGTTTGACATATACTTCTTCAATAATTCCATTAAGAAATGCACTTTTAACATCCATTTGAAATAAGGTGATTTGATGTTGTGCAGCATATGACATAAGTATACGAATTGCTTCTATTCTAGCTAATGGTGCAAAAGTTTAAGTGTAATCAATACCTTCTTGTTGATTATAGACTTGAGCTACTAACCTTGCTTTGTTTCTGACAACCTTACCATCTTCATCAAGCTTTTTTCTAAATACCCATCTTGTTCCAATAATTGACTTTCCTTTTTCATTTGGAACTATGAGCCATACATCATTCCTTTTGAATTGATTTAGTCCTTCTTGCATAGCTAAAATCCAGTTTTCATCTTCAAAAGCTTCTTTGATATTCTTTGGTTCAATCTCGGATAGAAATGCCATGTTGTTTGAATCCTTGAATGTTGATATGGTTCTGACTCCTTGAGAGGGATTGCCAATGATCAACCGTTCAAGATGATAAGTTTTGATCTTCCAGTCCCGTCTGGGTTCCTTATCAAATGATTGTTGAGTATATGGATCAGACGCTTGAGTAGGAAATTCTGAATCCTCGTTCTTTAAGTCATCTTGAGTCTGATTGCTTTGTTTTCTAAGATCCAATCCTGCAAATTCATCTTCAAGATCTGATAGTTTCTTATCAGTCTTTAAGCCATCATTAAACTTGACATGAATACATTCTTCAACCACTTCTGTTCTAGAGTTGTAAACTCTAAAAGCTTTAGTAGTATCAGAATATCCAAGGAATATAGCTTTATCTACTTTTGAATCAAACTTTCCAAGTTGATCTCTAGTATTTAGAATAAAACATTCACATCCAAAAGCAAGGAAATATGAAATATTGGGTTTTCTACCTTTCCACAATTCATAAGGAGTTTTGTTCAAGAATGATCTTATCAATATTCTGTTCTGTACCTAACAAGCAGTGTTTACTACCTCAGCCCAGAAGTACTTTGGGAGTTTATTTTCATTAAGCATCGTTCGAACCATCTCTTGTAGAGATCTATTCTTTCTTTCTACTACTCCATTCTGTTGTGGAGTTCTAGAAGCAGAAAAGTTGTGAGAGATACCATTCTCTTCACAGAATGTATTGAAGTGCTCATTTTCAAACTCTACCCCATGGTAACTTCTGATGGCCGAGATACAGATTCCCTGCTCATTTTGAACTTTCTTACAGAATATAGAGAACATTTTGAATGACTCATCCTGGTGGGTTAAGAAGAGTACCCATGTATATCTAGAATAATCATCGACTAAGACAAAACCATATTTCTTTCCTGCCATACTAGCAATACTAACTAGACCAAACAGATCCATATGCAACAACTGTAAAGGTCTAGAGGAATATGCTAGATTCTTGGGTTTAAAACTATATTTAACTTGCTTTCTACATTGGCACGAATCACATAAGACATCCTTTTTGAAACTTATATCAGGTAGACCTATCACAAGTCTATACTTTTGAAGCCTAGATATATGTTTCATACTTGCATGTCCTAGCTTGTTATGCCATACCCATCTTTCATCTTCTCTTGACACAAAACAAGACACATTTTGATTTGTCAATTCAGTTAGATCAATCTTATAAAGATTTTATTGCCTGTTTGCTGAAAAGAGAGCTTTGTCATTAGTGTCTTTGACTACACATGCATTATTAGTAAAAGAAACATTATATCCATTATCACATAATTGACTTATGCTTAGCAGATTATGTCTTAATCCTTTAACTAAAAGAACATTAGAGATAGATGGTAATGGTGGTTTCTCACCAATTTTACCTATCCCGATGACCTTTCCTTTTTTATTCCCACCGAAGGTAACATGTCCACCTTCTTTAGGTTGGAGGTCTATGAACATAGACCTTTCTCTTGTCATGTGTCGTGAGCAGCCACTGTCCAAGTACCATGATAGGTATCCTTTTTGTCCTATTAAGGATATCTGCAACAGGAATAATCAAAGCTTTAGGTACCCATATTATTTTGGGTCCTTTTTTGTTAGTTCTTGAAGTTTGGGACAACTTCTTTCTTGTGTGAATACACTTAGATGTGATATGTCCAGTTTTTCCACAGTTTTTACAACTACTTTTGTAAGTAATGACTTTATCATAAAGAGTTTCAGGTTTTTGTCCTAAGACTTTGTTAGATACTTTGTGATGTGTCTGGTCAACGAATCCTATACCAGTTTTATCAATAAAAGGTATCTGACTTGCTAACAACTTAGTCAAGTTATCTCTTCCATTGACAAAACGAGCAAGATCAGAGGTGAGCTCTTCAACCTTCTGTCGAAGTTTGACAACTTCTTCAAATTGTGGCGTCTCAACTATGATCTTAGCCTTAAGCCTTTCATCCTTAAGCTTACTGTTTTCCTGGGACAGTTTGTTACACTCTTGAGTCTTATGTTCATGCTCTTTTAAGAGTTTCACATATTACCTCTTAAGTGTTCTAAAAGCCTTAGTTAAACAGTTAGATTCTTCAATCAATTCATCATAGGCATCTTGTAAATCCTTAGAATCATAAATTACCTCGGAGTCTGAGTCGTCATCTGCCATGAGACATAGATTTACTTCTTCACCTTCATCATCATTAGATGAGCTGCCATCAAGATCTTCCCAAGTAGGCCATCATCCCTTTCTTTTTCTTTTTATAGAATTTTTTGAAGGGTTGCTTTTGCAGCTGAGGACATTCAGATTTAAAGTGTCCTGGCATCTTGTATTCATAGCATACAATAGAACTTTTGTCAGAGCTATTGTTTTCTGTGAAGGATTTTTCTTTTTGGAACTTCTTGAAAGGTCTATCCTTTCTGAAATTCTTCTTCCATAATTTTCTCATTTTTCTGGTCAGTAATGACATTTCATCATCACTGTCAGAGTCTTCTTCATAGGCGTCTGACTCTTGATATGATTCTTCAACCTTTAGGGCTTTCGAAGATTCTTTTTCTGCCTTGAGAGCAATGGTTTTTCCTTTCTTATTTGAGTTGTCTTCATTCAGCTCCTGCTCATGAACTTGTAAAGTTCCAAGAAGATCACTCATTTGAAGCGTCGTGAGATCTTTGGCTTTAGTTATTGCTGTAACCAGAGGTCTCCACTGTTTGGGTAGACTTTTTAGAATTTTTTCAACTTTCTCAGCATTGGTATAGATTTTTCCCAGTGACTTCAGATTATTTGTGAGGGTCTGAAATCTTCCTATTATTTGAGCAATGCTTTCTCCTTCTTCCATGATAAATAACTCATACTTTCGTACAAGCATGTTTACCCTTGTTTCTTTCACTTTTGTTGATCCTTCATGAGTAACTTCGAGAGTATCCCAGATTTCTTTAGTAGATCCACATGCATGGACCTTTTCAAATTCTTCCTGACTGAGAGCACACATCAAGGAATACCTTGCTTTATGATTTAGCTCCCACCCAGTCTTTTCATCTGCAGTCCACTGAGCTTTGGGTTTGTCAGTGTTATCATCATTCTTTGGTATGTAGGGACCATCAGTGATAACATCCCATAAATCAGAATTTATTGACATGATGAACCATTGAAATCTTTCTTTCCAATAGATGTAGTTTTCTCCATCAAAGTAGGAGGTCTCGCCATAGATGCTCATTCTCCAGTGTAGCTTCCGCTTGTGCTAGCTTCAGTTGTCATAATGTCTGTTCAACAGGATCTTTCCTCAACACTGTTAAGTGCTCAACCTAGAGGTTAAGCTCTGGTACCAACTGAAACGAACAGATGTAAAACACTAGAAGGGGAGTTGAATTGTGTTTTAAAAACTTTTCTGAAAATGTTGCAGTTAAACTTGTAAGACATAAGGATGCGTCTTATAAAAAGAAAATTTACTTTTCAACCCAGTTAGCACAGTTAAATTAAAACGAACTGAAGAGATTAAGCTAAGAAAAGAGACACAAAGATTTATATTGGTTCACCTTAAACCTTGGGCTACGTCCAGTCCTTGGCTTCACTAAGTATTTGCGCTATAACTTGATAATGTTATAGAAGGTATTATTTACAAACCTAGCCTCCGCAGGCTCAACTAACAAGTATTGTTTGCACACCTAGCCTCTCCAGGCTCAAACAAGTATTCTATCTTCAAGCCTCCACAGGCTCTACAAATGGTAGGAGTTGGAATGTAGCAGCAGCTTCAAGGATTACAGCTTTGCATATCTACCGAGTAACACTCAGAGTGAATAATTATTTAAGGTAGGTGAGATCGCAATAAAGACTTCTCAATAAATACAAATGATTTGAGCATAGAAGTTTTCTAATGAAGAACTTAAGAGAGAGCTTTGAGAGTTTTGAATGCTTGAGTTAATAAGTTCAGGTGTGCGTCATCAATGATCTTCAAAGTCTTCTATTTATACTCAAAGAGATAGGTCTATTGAGGAGAGTTCTTCAGCTGAGTATACTTTTGTTCTTCGTCAATAAATTCCAATAGAGTCGTTATGGTCTTGCATTTAATGTTTATGATCGTTGGTGAGCTTCAAGACAAATTGAACGTATAGGCATAGCTTCAAGTAAAGTTCATTTTGCTTTTTGCAACGAATAGATTCTTCAGGCGTGGAATGGTGCTTTGAGCTTTATGATATTGAATTTCTTTATTGGAGATATTTTGAGAATATTCGTTGAGTTTGAATATAGTTGAAGCGAGGAACTTTCTGTCACTTGATCAGAATTTGTTAGTGACCGATTCAATCTTCAGACGCATCAATCTACAGACGCATCATTAAGACTTTGTTTCTTTGTCATGAGACTCTTGTATACTGATCTGCACACGTAATGTCTATTAGTAAACTTCATAAGGTTCACTTAAAATCATTCTTTGTTTGGATTCATCAAAACCCGAGATGTCTAAAGATGTGATCTTAATAGCCTACATAAGGCTAGGTTATAGGACCATCATTTTTGTGGCCCAAATAAAATCAAAAATTTTTGGTCCAGCTACATCGTTCTCGATGTTCGAATCACATTGCGACAAGGCGAGTAGCCCATTTTACCATCTCTAAAGGCCGTTTGTTTTAGGTATCTTATTATATTCCTAGGAATGACATTTATTAGAATACTAAGATTAGGAATGTTTTTCTAAGATAAATTCTAAACAGGAGTACTATGTGGTATTTGAAGGTGAAGGCTATGGTGCACCACCCACCAAAATGGTGCATGTAACACCTTGTTTTTCGTAAATAAGTTTAATGCGTTCATATATGTTATATATATGTTTGTATATGCTTGTTATGTTTGTTTTTGATGTCTAAGTTCATGTTTGGGAAAGTTTAGCTTTAATTAGAAAGGTTCAATCCTTTTAGAGTCCTAATAACATGTTTTACCGTTTTGGTCATATCTTGAGTTATCGATGTCCGATTAAGGTGATATTTCATGCGTTGGAAAACTAAGAGAATTATCTACAAGTATTATTTTTTGTGTTTTGGCGAATTCGGTCATTTAGATGATCTAACAGTGCAATCGTTGAGTGCCCCGTGCTCAGGAATTGAGCACGGCCGTGCTTAAAGGGAGCACGGCCGTGCTCAGCTCACAGAGTCTATAAATAGAATAGTTCAGTAAGGGTTGCAAGCCAAACCCTTTTTTTGTCATTTTGGGCAATCTTAGTGCGACAAAAACCTCTTACCTTTCCCTTCCCTTGAACCCTTTGAAGTTCTTGGTGTTTTTGAGTCTGTTTGGGAGAGAAGTCACATGCGCTAGTGTCTCTAAAGATAAATTGGTTATCCCTCTCTTTAATCTCCTTTCCCTTTTCTTAAATTGTGGATTAATTCGTTAATCCTCTTGTGTTTGGCCAAGGCTTGAGGAACTCATAGAGTCGCTCGAGGGAACGAGGATAGTTTGCTTGCGTTATCGTAGTGGGAATCTTCATACCTGGTATAGGGAGAATGGCTAGTATGAACATGTAGGCTATGGGGTAGTATAAGATGAAGGGTTAACCCATGACCCTGGTGTTTGATTAAATGCCTATATGATTGTTTGCTTGATAACATGTTTATATTTGCTTATTTGATATCTGTATGTTTAAGTGTTTATGTTTGGCGTGTTTAGACTTGTTACTATAATGGTGATGTTGATATGTTTGATGAATGCCATGAGTAAATGTTCATGATGATGAAGGTTATGATGATGATGTTGTTTTGATGAGGATTCTTCCATGATAATGATGATGATGTTGTGCTCTTAAAGAGTGTTGATTGTTGAGGATGTTAATGCCAACAATGATGTTAATAAGTCTCCAATTAAATAATAGGTATTGTTAATGATGTTAAGACGTTAAAATACGTTAACAATGATAAATGAGATTTAAGGGATGTTGTCCCAGTTGTTCATAAGACAGGAATATAGTATGAGAGGCAAGATTATGTTCATAGGGCTTAGTTAAAGACCCTAGGATTGATTAGTGAGTGTTCCAGGGACATTAATAACGAAGCTGTGATTAAAGGATTAATTCCCCATAATGATAAGACATGAACAGTTAAGAATAATTAAGCTGATGTTCAATGGATTAGTAAAAGCCAATAGGATTGAATCTATGAACTGTCCCAAGATTTTGGCAAAAGGGTCTGTGATGTGAGCATGGACACACAAAGCCAAGGACCTAGAATTGAAGACTTGCATGGACCCATGACAAGGGCAAGGCTTAGAAGAGTCCAAGACACACTCAAGAAGGTGGTGGTCAATCACTTGACTCATAGGCAACCTTATGAAGAGGGCTTCATCTTGAACCTCTTATGCATTGAGCCATTGACCACCTAGTTAGGGATAGGGCCTAGGATCTTTGTATAGGGTAGAGTTCATGTAATAAAGGTAGGGATTAGGACCCTTGTATAGAGTAGACGTTTTTTTTAATAAAAGTGCTTATTCAAAGAGCACTTGGGTAGTATAGGCTTTTGGGCTTTTTCTTTGGGCTTAGGCTAATTGGGCCTCTTGTACCAACTAGGCCCAACATAAGAATCCAACATCGGGCCAAGACAGGCCCACACTTGGGAATTGGGCATAGGAGGCGCTACTTGCTCAAGAAAGGATGAGTACTTTGCTCATCTATAAATAGGCTCCATGTAACTCATTTTTCAAGTTTGAATACAATTGAAAGGTTTTCTCACACTTGAGAATTCTAGAGAGAGTTGAGAGTTCTCCTCTTCTTGGTTCATGCGTTGAAACGATGATTCTTATCTTGAATTTCCATATTCAAGTGGTGAATCCTCCTTTGGCTTATCAATTTCAATCTCCTTCTCAAAGATGATAGTAGTTGTGGCACCATTCTTGTTCATTCCTTCCTATTCCATTTTCTACTTTTGTTATTTAATTCTTGCACTTTTATTCTTGCAATTTACTTCTTGCAATTTACTTTCTAGTCATATATCAATTGTTCTTCTCTTCTACTCTTTTTTGTTTCTCTTGATTCTTCACTTGAAGAACAAGTTTCATATCAATTGTGCTTGAATTGTGTTTTGATTCAAATTTTGAAACAATTAGATAAAAGTTCCCAAAATGCTTAGTGGTCAATTCTTGGTCACATCAGTCTATGACCATTCTACCCAGATCAGTATGGCCACGCTCCATTGAGCACGAACGTGCTTAACAAGGAGCACGCCCATGCTCCATTTGAATCCCAGAAAAGGGCGCGCTACTTAAGCACCCCCGTGCTCAACAGTCAGCATGACCGTGCTTGACCGTGAGAACAGCACGCCCATGCTAAAGGGTGAGCACGCCCGTGCTCACCTGTGGCACTGAATCTGTCAAACAAGATCTTTGAAACAGGGGTTTCACCCTAAACACCTTAAAAGAGTTAATAAGATACCAAACGAACATGAAGACCAAAGACAAGTGATAAGATAATGTTGTACCTTGGTAGCCGAGTGGCCAAGTGATATGAGCCAAGGTAGGGCAAGTCAGATTTTCAACAAGAATGATATGAGCCCAACGAAGACCATGGATCAAGAAGCAATTCAAGGACTTTGTGGACCCATGACAAGAGCTAGAACCAAGAAAGCCCAACAAGCTCTTAATCACATGGTGGCTATTTTGATAGAAGTAAGCCCAAGATCAAGACCAAATGGAATGGAGCCCAAATTGATGATATTTTTGGTTTGCATGCTAAGAGTAACTCCTTTAAGTTATTAGCCATTTATTTGTTTTGTTAATTATGTGGGGGTTACACTTTTAATTTGAGAAGCAAGTCTGGCAGCCACATAAATGGTAGAGAGAGAATAATAATTATCCATTTAGTGACTGAATTAAGATGAGGGTTAAGTAAGCCATTTAGTGGTAGAGTTAATTTAGTTATTAGGTGGGGGTTATGGTATCTTGGGAAGACAATGTGTAAGCCAAAGTTGGCAGCCACCTTTCCTATATGTATCACGCCTACACTCATGAAATGACAACTTGGATGTTGAATTTGGATTGAATCCATTTGTGAGAAATTTTGTTTCTCTTGGATTCTTAGTTGAGCCAACTTGTTCTTATCAAGAATCCAAGATTCTTGTGGTGAACTTCCCCGGCTTATAAAACTCTCAGTTTGTGGCACCATCCATCCCTCATCTTCACCATTTTCTTATTTTCTTTCACCCTTTTAATTGGTACACGAAATTGAGTTGTTAAACTTGTATGAAAATTCAACCTAAGATCATAAAAAAGTCAGCCTATCCATTTGGTTGTCATCAAGTGGCATCAAAGCTCGGGTTTGGTTGAATTTTTGTGTTGTGTTCTTCATTTTTCGTTTTTGTTCATCTTCTACCTTTCTACCTTTCTTCTTTTCTACCCAAAAACAAAACAATTATCACTTTGATTCAGTTTGAAGGGAATTATTGTGTGAACTATCTCATTGCTACTCAAAAGAAAAAGAAAAAAAAATTCAAAACAAAAAAAATTCAAAAAAAAAACAGAGAACAAAAAGGTGTGAATCTATCCACAAGTAGGTGTGAATCGATTCATAGAGAGCAGAAAAGTGTGAATCTATTCATGAATATATTCACAGAAAGCTCTTGATTTTTTTCTTGAAATTTTCACCAAGTAAACTTCCAAATTGTGTTCTTGACAAAGCTCTCCCTTCTTTCTTGTTTTCATTATTCTCAAATCTTTTCCTTTCCTAGCCTTTTCTTTTGTTTTCCTTTGTTTTGATAAGTTTTGTGAATTTTGTTACTTGATTTTTGGATTTTTGTGTGGATTTTTGTTTGACTCCTCTAAGGCCTAAAAGAGAACAATTGAGTGGAAAAAGGTAAGAGTGAAAATTACATTTTGTATGGAAAAAAGCCTAATTGAGTGAAATACACATTGTGTACACTTGGTGAGTGGGTTGATTCTTACATATATTTTGTTAGTTTCTAACTTGTTTTTTTTTTTTGCAATGTTGCGATTTGAAAATTTGGCCTATGTACAAGAACATAAGAATCAGGTTGAAGAGTGGATCCAAAAGATGCATGAGAGGCATGATAGAGAGGATAGAATTGAAGGGGTCAAGATCAAAGCTCCTACATTTCATGGGAAGAATGACCCCGAAGTCTATTTGAAATGGGAGATGAAGATAGAGCAAGTGTTTAATTGCAACAATTACAATAAGAGAAAGAAAGTGAAGGTAGCATCTCTTCAATTTAAGGACTATGCACTTATTTGGTGGAATCAATTGCAAAAAGAGAGAAGAAGATATGAGGAGGAGCCTATTGAGACTTTGGCCTAGATGAGAAAAAGCATGAGGAGAAGATTTCTTCCATACCATTACCATAGAGTTCTTCACAACAAATCTAAGAAGGAGGGCAACACTTCAACCTCTAAGGAGGTCGTGGCTAGTGCTCATGGAAAGAAACCTATGGAAGCCTCTCCTAATTTGAGAGAATGAAAAATGCAAGAGGAAAAAGAAAAAGAGAGTGAAAAGAATGAGAGTACATTTGAAGAGGAAGAAAAGAAAGATGAGAGTATGGAAAAGAGTGTGAGAAAATAAAACGATGAGAGAAAAACAAAAGGTGAGGTAGAAATAGTAACTTCTTGTTTTGATGTTTTTCCTAACTCTTTTCCTACTTGTGTTGATTCTCTTTTTAATAATTTTTGGATTGCTTTGTGAAAGGTATCACACTCAATCTCTTGGATTCGGGATCGCCTAATGGATGCATGTGCCATGTTCTATCTCACATAGGAATTTTTTGATATTTAAAAGTAGCCAATGAAAACAAAAAATCAAAAGCCCTTTCAAATAAAAAATCTTTATAAAATTTAAAACTAATCAAAAAAATTTATAAGAAATACGTGGCTTTGAATTTCCTATCGCAGAGGGGAATACGTAGGAGTGTGATTAATCATCCTGTCAAGCCAAAACTAATTTCCCCCTTTTTTTTGTGTTTCTTTTTATTCTTGAAGAGCTAATTAAAGTAATTGAACTTGTGTTATTTAGGGATGCCCTGTGGACTTGAGTGTCATATTCAATCCCTTAGAATTAAGGTTTTTCTATGGACTTTGTGCCGTGGTCAACCTTTTTTTTTTTTTGAAGAGTGCCGTGTCAACCTTGTCTAGTACTTTTAAACATTTAACAATTAAAAGCAAAATAATTAAAATTAGAAGATTATGAAACTAAATATGATTCTCGCACTTTATTTTATTAAATAGCTAATTAAATATTTTTTAAAATTAAATAAAATTGATGACGACTCCCATGTTTTCAAAAATCTTTATCTTTCGCCGTTCCTGCCACGATTTCATTCACAATATGTATATAACCAAAAATAGTTTTAATAGATTAGTGTTGATATTAAAAATAAGAGAGTATGTGCAATTTTTTTACGTGTGAAGTACTATCGTACCTTTCAAATTTTTGTAATGATGGTCTAGGTGATCTCAATAGCATTTGATCTTTCTTGTGGTTCTTCAATGCTTGCTCAAATTTCGCTGTGACGTTTCTTCACAATGTGACTTTCACTAATTCGTTCCTGAGGTAGTAAAACGTTGATTTCCTTTGAATTATTTTAATGATTTTTTTGGGTGCGTTGTAGTGTGGTTTTGATGCTAATATAAATTTGTTAATTGAAAAGTTGCACTATCTTTCTTACTATTTTACTATCAACTTCACCCAACGGTTTTCTGTATTTTGGTTTAGAATAGTAAAGATAGAGAATGTGATTTTAGTTTAGAATTATTTTATTTTTATTTTAGAATTATTTGTATTTTGTTTTTGGATTTGAGTTTTTATTTATAGGAATTACATTTACAAGTTAGTTACGGCTACAATAGCGTGTTGGTGACTATTCATTTCTGAATGAATAGATTAAATATAATTCATAGCTATTGATGGTAGAATTATTATATGATAACATTTGTGGGTACTGATGCAAAAATTAAGTATGTTTTTTTATAAATTTACACATCAACATCTTAGATGAAAGGGAGGATAATGATAATCGTGGAAGTGATGGCGTTAATGTTGTATCGAGATGACTTTTTTGTGTGTAGAAGGTTGGTTCCATTTTGGTTGACTGTAACTGAGACATCCCGTTGTACCCCATTATATTATTAGATTAAAATCTTATTAATTATTTACATAATAGCATGTTTATTGTTGAAAATACGTAAAAATTAAAAACTTAATACTAATCATATAACTTCTGCAAAATTAATACACAACAACGTTATAATAAATAAATACACACATGCTTATTCATTACATTACCAAGATACTGTTAAGGGTATCCTCTCAGTAGGATCCCTTACAGGTACTTATTTACAAACACTGCTTATAACTAGTGGAAAATAAAATGTCTTATATGACTCACTGGCCCTAACTTACTACATTATATTATTAGGATCTGTAGCTTGTCCTCCAGCATCAGCATCATACGGAGTTTCATCCAACTCCTCAGCAACATCCATTTCATACAGGGTTCCATCCATCTCCTCAACAACATATTCTTCCATCGGGTCTTCTAACGTAGTAAAGTAGACATACACAAAAAGAATACAGAAATAGGGAGATAAGAAACAGTTCTATCATCATAAGCAGCAAAGATTCATAGCATATAATACAATAATAGTCACAAACACTTATCACTCACAACCTACAACCATCCATACTTTACAATATCATCCTCTACCCTCCAACTCATGCAACTAAACCTTTATGCTGACGTGGCCACTACTAATCCTGTCACACATCCCTCGTTAGGAATGTCTGTCAGTCGTCCAAGTGACGCGTCCCCAACGCCGGTGCAAATTCTCATCCATGGTGAGAATGCTTATGCAAAGCAATGACACTATAGCTGCACAGTACCGTCGGTGCACACCCTAGTTCTCTCTCTCATCTCTATCAAGGGTGCTCATGCATAGCAATGACACTATAGTTGCACAACCTAACTTCTAATTTGGAACGGTCCACGAGAACTTCGGACCTCGTGTATCTCAAATACAGGGTTATGAACAACAATGCAACATATGATTCTCACTGACTTTTATCAATAACAACCTAGTGCCTCAAGCTTTCCTCATAACCTCCACTTACATTCTAAATCACATCACTTCTATAAAATAATAGCTAGGCACCTCTAATTTATATTCAAGCTCTCACCCCAAACAAAATACCTCCGAGCAATATATATCTTTACTTAAAATTTAACTAAGCAATTTATCAAACCAGGCAGATTATGCATAACACAGTAATCAATAAAATATTCAAACATCAAAACAAAACGTCACATGTAGTAGAGTACCTCAACCAGCATATCACAAACAGTCAATAATAAATAATTCAGACATCCTCAATATTATAAAATTAATCTAAGGCGATAAACCTACAATTCCCAAATCATCATTGGTAAAGCGGAAAAGTTTCCAATGCGATTTTGGTATTCTCGATTACTCAACCACTAGTAGGGTTTAGGTCGCCCTACACCATTATTATAAATTATATACTACTTATCGGTTCCGGCGATGAAATGGTCCTTTCTCCCACCTGAACCAACACCGGTAACCACGAACTTTCAGCTCCTCGTCACGACACCACAGTTACCAAATCAACCTTCAACCCATCAACATAAGAATTAATTAATCAAACAAAAACCATCCTTAACCTCAAAAGGCTAGGTTCGTTCATGACAACCAAAACAAAGGCTAAGGTTATTTTCTCAATTACATATTTTGGATTCTAGTTACTAAGGCCTTAACTAGCATAGATTAATTGTTACAAGACAAAAGTTTGAAACAAAATCATCTAACCTCTAGGGTTAGGGTTTCGGTCAAGTATATGAAAAATAGGCTAGAAATTGTTTTTGATTGTAACCTCTTGGATCTATAACCTAGAGACTTTAGCTAACTTAGACAAGTCATTATTCAAGTAAAAATTGAAGAAAACTCATCTAGCCTACATATACATACATTCGGCATTCATAGAGAAATTAGGTTAGAAAATTTAGTTGGATTCAAGCTCTTGGATAATGAAAGTATTGGTATAAAAGAGTTGACAACCATAGTCATAACTCATCAAACATTTTTTTTAAGTATTTTTGCATGTTTTTTAAAGAAATAGATCTAAGACTTGAAATAGAGAAAAACTTGATGAAACTTGAAATTAGTTGAGGATTAAGAGTATAGAAACCCTAGATAGCTTAGATCCAACTTCATCTAAGTTAAAAATTGAACAAAAACAACATTACTCCTTAAGGCATAGGTGACCTCAACAAGAAAAGTAGGGAGGAAGATTCTTTTGATTACATGCTCTTAGATGATGAAAGTAGAAGACATATCAAGATCATAGAATTGGTTTCACATTAAAATGATTTTTCTATGATTTTTGGTGAATTTTTGAAAAACTAGATTTAGAAATGGAAATTTAAGAAAACTTGATGAAAATGGAGATTTAGATATGATTAATGGAGCTAAGAGAATAAGGAATAGGATCTTACTATGAAATGAAGAACTTTGATGAAGAACTTGAAGCAAAATAATCAAAGATGCAAAAGCTGTCAAGGATTGAAACTTAGAGTTTTTGGAGAGAAAATGACATGAACATGAAGGAAAATGGTGGAAATGAAGAAGTGAAGTGTCTAAGTGTTTCAAGAGGGGAGGGGCTGCGTGCAAGGAGGGGTAATTTGGTCCCAAAATGCTAGGACAAAGTTAGAAATACAATGAAAGGTCAAGGGTATTTTTGTCTTTTTGCTAGGTTAGCATTTAATGCCATTAATGCATCATTAATGCATTGGTGACTCATTAGGACGAGTCAAAGACAATGTGTGGTGAATAATTGATGGGAGGTATGGATGCCTTTGCACCACATAAACTAACCTTGACTTGCCTTAACCATGGTTAAAATCTAACAAGAATAGGTTAGGTTAAGCTTAAGGGCATTTTGGTCATTTCACCTAAAAACTCATAACTATTAACATCAATTGCTTCATAAATTATTGATGAGTCCTCCCATAGCTCAGCTCCTCAAATGTCGGGTTCCATCTCTGCGTTTTCGTTCCCGATCCCGTCTGTTTCCCAATTAGGGTTTTACGCTCGAATAAAAGCGTAATATTTCGTTTTCGACTGAAAATTTTCAAACTAACCAGACTCGTTGGAATTATGATTTAAATATAAACCATTTCGTTCACGAGTCAAAATTAGGTTTTCTGATCATTAAAATCTTATTGTCAGTGAAAATACCGACTGTTTTCCGTTCGAACTTTTGCCAAAATGCATCCGAATACACATAATATTTTATTTCTGATCAGAAATTTGGAAAGTAGAATTCCTCATGGACAAAATATAAAAAATCTACAAATTTCAGTTTTCGGGTCAAATTAGGGTTTTCTGTCAGTATAAAATTATATTGTCGGTAAAAAAAAACGCAGACTGATTTCCGTTTGAGTTTTAAACCCAAAATTTCACCATAACCTTATACCATAAGATATAATAGGAATATGATTTTTTTAATCAAAAATCATTTTCTAGATCGCAGATAAAAATATAAATAAATATATTTTTATCATTAATACAACGTAATTAAAAACGAACTGTTACAGCAACACCCTTCTCTAGCGCTATATTGTCTATGGCATTTAAGGTCAAAAATTAGGTTAAATAAAATATCTTTTGACAAAACGGGGTAAATTTTCTTTTTCGCAAGACATAATAATAAATGCTTGGAATAAGGTAAATGTGCGATTGAAAATGAGAGGAAATATTTCATAATATAATTAAGGTCATAAGTTCAAAAGAGACTTACATGAAACCCAACCCTCATAGAAAGAAAACATACAAAGATATAGATCCAACGTAAAGATATGGAGACTCAACTCCTGAAACATAAGATACTTGGAGACGCAGCTCCTCAAAAGATAAAATAACTCCTAAACATCCTAAGCTGGACAAACTAAATGTAAACAAAGATTATCCTTTCTCGTGCATAGTGAGAAGGACAAACCAACTGATGAGGTCTAGTGGGAACTCTATTTGAGACCACTACCGAAGTCGTCACAAAAGACACTACAAGAGCTACTACACATGTAGCTCTTAGGCTAAGCCTTTTCTGTAACACCCGGGTGCCGACGAGGGTGGGGAGTGCTCGCCGGTGTAAGAAGGCACGGACAAGGAGCGACTCTTGGCAGGCTTCTAGGCGGAGGGACACATGAATGAACCGATTACACACCCGAATGAGAGGGATCCTGAGACTGTGTAGGTATGGGACTATACAGTTGAGGAAGGCTTATATAAATTGATTGGTACTACCTATAGTAAGAAGATGCATCTTCTTTTCAGTAGCCCATCACTTAAGAACTCCGCAGTTAAGCGTGCTTGACTTGGAGCAATTCTGGGATGGGTGACCTCCTGGGAAGTTTTCCCGGGAAGCGTGTGAGTGAGGACAAAGCACGTTGAAAAGACCCGTGTTGGTTTGTGGGGACAGTCGTCAATCCATAGAGTAGCCAGGGATGTTACACTTTCCCATTCCAAGGAAAAAAAAGCATGACCTACAAACCATCGACAATCATGCCCGACTCAAGGAGAGGGGGATCAAGCATGACAGAAACACGAGCTTCATCGTCTTGGGCCGTTTGAAAGCTGGAAATGGTATCCCTTAGAGACTCCACTTATCGTCCTCATGCTCGAACCTCAACACCTCTTGTTAATCAGTCTGAATGCTAAAAGATAACCTAGAAGCACCGAACAGAGTCGCAACATCACAGTCTTCTCAGAAGAATAATATATGGCACATAGCCGAGAAATAAAAGATGCAAAATAAAGTAAAGAGATGAAATTCCCATACATCAACTCAACATATTGTAGATGTAAAAACAACACAACACAACATAGAACATATACATATACATACCCATATCAACATATCTCATATTACCATTCAATTCCAGACAGATAATTCAGTTAAGGTACGAGTATCAAACAACATATATACATATCCAAAGTTATGCAATGCCAATATAACAACAAGCTTAGCATAGCATGTTAGAACAATATTCACTCACAAAGACACGATAATGGACTTAGTCATCCTAGTCACAAGACGTCTAACATGGAAGACTTTAATTTCCTACACCATGGTGCTAATAGAACATTCAGAAGGAGTGGTTAGTAGTACATGTTTAACATGTGGAATTAAAACTCATTATGAAACACTCTACATCACCTAGATCGGCTAGCGTCTAGTTGTAGATGTCAGTGTATTGCATGGAACGCCACGACCAAGAAGAATCGACAACTAGGCATCTGTGACCTTCCTCCCCGACCATCCCCAAGACCATTTAAGATTGTTACTAAACAATCCTCACCTGCACAAAGCGTAAGCTCAACTTCCTAGGAACAAATGCCTTACAGGAACATAGTATCAATTATGTGTTTGGGCAATAATGCCGATGCGTTTAACATGTCTATCCCTCGGATAAACCTCGTGATTCCACAAGAATCCATTTGATGTAATTTTCATATGCTTAATTTACTCGGGTCCGAATCACCAGCCCTTTACGCCGAGCTAAAGTTCTCACACAATTATTTCATTATTGTGTAAAGATGTATTAATGTCTTCATTTCCAAACCTAAATGCATTATGGAATTGGACCAATGGTCCAACAATCATTTTCTTTTCACTTTTCTACGTTGAGCCTTTTGTTTGGCTTATAAGTAAACAAAGTACATCTTCATTCCATTAAGTCTTATGGAGGTACGGATGATTAAGTCATCCATACTTTATGACGTATGGTCTTGTTCCACCATAAGTCATAAATTATTAAGTCCTTGTTTTTCACCAAGTCATTATTGACTTAGGTTTTATATTTAGCTTGAAATACTAGTCTTGGAGACTAAAATATCATTTGTCTAAAGCCAAAACCCTTTGAAAAAAACCAAATCATTTTGTAGTAAGATTGACACATTGGTACATTTGTACAAAACTCTCAAAATAGTTACTCAAAACATTAAGAAGTGTTGAAAGGCGATTTTCCCCATTTCACTTGATTTAGGGTTGAAACCCCTAAATTTTCAAAATAAGTTTCCTTTACTCAAAACCATCACTTAACTAAGTTCTAATACTCCTCTCAAGGCATTAAAATACTAAGTTAATGTCCTGAATGACATTTTACTCAAAAGTCCTAAAACTTGGCCGAAAGCCTCTAAGTCTTAAAATCGGATAATTCCTTTTCATCGGTGATTTGATCCTAAAGGTTAATGACTAATTTTAGAATCTTAGGACACTTAGTTAGGTGTCAAAAATAGTTTACAACTCACAAAACTATGTTCGTCGAATTACTCACTTTTGGTCCATTTAACAATTTCAAAATCTTGGAAACTTAATTTCTTAGACTTCCAAAACACAATTTTATTCCTCTTTGAACCAAACTAATATGAAGGCCAGTTTAGAACCATTTGAACACTTTAAGACGGTTCTAAATATTGTAAAAATGGTTTTGGAAAACAACGATTCCTTCTTGGTTCCATTAGTCCTTAAACACTTATTATTTTGGTCTTTAAAACATCATTTGGTACTCCATTTAAAACATTTCTCAAACCATTTCTAAATCTCTTTGCCTAAAATCAAAAATCAAAAACATTGTTTAAAACTTATTCTTTTCCTTTTTGGTTTTAGTTTTCATATCCTTACTTAAGGGTTATAAAACCACTTAAGTTTCAAGGATTGGAGTTAAACTCTCATTTTCTTCATACAAGGCCGAAAATCCACCACAACCAAAGTGAAGATTTTACTTCACCAAAAAAACTCACAATTATACATGTGCATCAACATATCATATAATAGTTCAAACAATCACGCTATAGTAATAATCACATTAGACAATTTATTTTCAACAACCAAGTACTAAAATCCTCACTTTGATTCAATGATCAAAGTGATGGTTTTCAACATATAAGAAATCATTTTACAATCAAGAAAACATGTCAAGAAACAACAATGAAACCGACAACAAACATTACAATAATGCTCTTATAGAGAGCCAAATAACCAAAGTGGATAACCCTTGGTTTAGGGTTTCGAACAACAAGACAAATAAGCCATCTTCACAGCAACACCCCGTTTTTCTTGTTAAGCCTTTAAGTTCTTATGTGTATGCTTTATATGTTAAGTTTGACCTTAGGAGTGTTACAAAAAGCTAACTAGGACTTTTCAAGTGAGAAATCACTTTCTGGTACATGAGCACGGCCGTGCTCATGTATCAGTACGTCCGTGCTCAAGGCACGTGCCTTGTGGTTGTCTGAGTCACAAGCACGACAGTGCTCAAGGGGAACACGACAGTGCTCAATGGGAGCACGACCGTGCTCAAGGGGAACATGCGCTCGTTGATGATGATGTTGTCAGCACATGCTTAAGTGAGCACGACCTCGTGCTCATGTTAAGCACGGCCGTGCTTAGAGGGAGCACAGTCATGCTTGGGTTTGAAGTTATAAATTGAGAGAAGTCTGCAAGGGTTTCGAGTGAAAACCATCTTTTGGCACTTTGGGCAGTCTTAGTGTGACAGAAACCTATTCCCTTTCCCTTCCCTTGAACCCTTGGAATTACTTGGTGTTCTTGAGTCCGTTTGGGAGAGACGTCATGCGCGTGATGTTACATCCCCAACTGCTTTATGGATTGACGACTGTCCCCACAAACCAACACAGGTCTTTTCAGCGTGCTTTGTCCTCACTCACATGTTTCCTGGGAAAACTTCCCAGGAGGTCACCCATCCCATAATTGCTCCAAGTCAATCACGCTTAACTGTTGAGTTCTTAAATGATGGGATCCCGAAAATAAGATGCATCTTGTTGGTATAGTAGTACCAATCAATTCATATAAGTCATCCTCAACTGTGTAGTCCCATACCTACACAGTCTCAGGATCCCTCTCATTCCGGTGTGTAATCGGTTCATTCATGTGTCCCTCCGCCTAGAAACCTGCTAGGAGTTGCTCCTTGTCCGTGCCTTCTTGCACCGGCGACCACTCCCCGCCCTCATCGGTCCGTGGTGTTACATGCCCACCAGCTTTCGCTTAATTCGTCCCCGAACCACACCGTACTAGGAGAGGTGCCGTTCTGATACCATTTGTAATATCCTCGGCTACTTTATGGATTGACGAATGTCCTCACAAACCAACATGGGTCTTTTCAGCATGCTTTGTCCTCACTCACATGCTTCCTGGGAAAACTTCCCAGGAGGTCACCCATCCCATAATTGCTCCAAGTCAAGCAAGCTTAAAAGACCCGTGTTGGTTTGTGGGGACAGTCATCAGTCCATAAAGTAACCAAGGATGTGAAATGTTAGTGATATCTAACGTAATGTTGTAATCCATCTTTAATCTAATTTTCCCTTTTTCTTAAATTGGAGATTAATTGGTTAATCCTCTTGTGTTTGACCAAGACTTGAAGAATTCATCGAGTTGCTCGAAGGAACGAGGATAGTCTGCTTGCGATGTCAATAGTTGGGATCTTCATACCAGGTATGGGGAGAAGGGATAGTATGAACATGTAGGGATTGGGGGTAGCTTAAGATGAAGGTTTAACCCATGACCCTATTTATTTGCTATTTTTTTAAATGGTACTTGTTTGTTAATTGTTATTCGTTATCTTATTCAAGATGATGTATGATTCTTTGTTATTAGTATGCCTATTTATGAATGATGTTTAATGATGCCTTGAATGGATGTTCATAATGATGATAATGGTGCTGGTATGATTTGATGATGATATTGCCATGGATGATTGATTTGACTGTTAGGTTGATCTTATGAGGTGTGGAACACTGATGTTAATAAGATATTAAAAGACGTTAATAATGATGTTTGAGAATTAAGGGATGTTTTCCCATTTGCTCATAAGACTTAAACGATAGTAATGAGAGGGAAGGTTAATGCTCAAAGGCTTAGTTAAGACCCTAGGATTGATTCTTGAGTGTTTAGAGACATTAATAATGAAGCTAGAATTAAAGGATTAAATCCCCATAATGATAGGACATGGAGATTATTTAAGAATAATGAAACTGAGGACTGATGGATAGTTAAAAGACAATAGGATTGATCTTTGAATGCCCTTGGAAACATAGCGAGGGTTCCTAAACCCTTTCTGCCAAGATCGGTATAGCCTTGCTCTAACGAGCACGGCCGTGCTTAATAGTCAGCACGCCCGTGCTCAACTTAAAGTTCAGCACGCCCATGCTGGGGGGCAGCACGACCGTGCTCCAATAGACAGAACATAATGGTGAAACAGGAACGAGGGCGTTTCACCCCAAACGTTCCCAGTGATGAAATAAAACCCCAAACGAAGTAAAGACAAGCTAGATAACTTAAAGATGATGTTGTACCTTGGTAGCCGAGTGTCCAAGGGGACCTTGATGCTTGATGGTCAAGGTGTTGTTAATATTGTACATTGGTAGCCTAGTGGCCATGGGGGCCTCAATAGCCAAGTGGTCGAGGTGTTGATCTGGTGCTTAAGGACCAGAGTGTTAAAAGATAAAATATTAAAGATAACAATGAACCTTGGTAGCCTAATGGCCAAGGGGGCCTCGATAGCCAAGTGGTCGAGGTGTTGATGGTGATAAAACTTGGGTAGCCGAGTGGCCCAAGCGGAGGTGGTGATTGTTGATTGTGTGTTGTGTTGCTCATACATTCACGCATCGGATATGTTAGTGGGGGATGTTCAACATAGGGGAGGTCGTCCGATAGTAAGACGATCTGGCCGTCCGCGGTGATTCAACCGAGAGTTAGGTGAATATGGCACCCCGCGGTGGCGTATCCTAGAGTGCGGTGTGTCGGCTATCCAAGGGGTTCACCCATGGTTTGTGTAACAGCCTGATTTTAATTATGTTGTTCAACCGATTAAAACATAATTAAATTATATTTTAAATTTGAGAGTTAGAAAGTGTTTTTGATTAAAATAAAATCATATTCATAGTATACTTTATGATAGAGGGTTACGGTAAAATTTTCGGTTGAAAATTCAGACGAAAGTCGGTCTGCGTTTTCACTGCCAGTACAAGTTTACTGTGTAGAAAACCTAATTTTGACCCGTGAACGAGATAGTTAGTGTTTTTATTATGTTTCCTTCAACTTTGGTTATTTTGAAAATTTTCGTTCAAAAATAAAATATAATATTTTATTCGAGTAAAAACGTCGGAAGAATTACGATCGGAATGCAACCGTGTACGAAATGGAGCAGAATATGAGACATAAAAGGCTTGAGGTGAGATGAGGGAGTGAGGTGACTCACTAGAGGTATGACCTAAGCTACCTCCTAAAAAGTGGTCATGATGGACTTTTTGAAATATATCATATTATATTCTAAAAACCTATTTTTCTCTTTCCTCTTCAACCAAATAAGGCACAAGGTCAAAACTTGTTCTCCAAGCTCATTCCTCTCTCCTCAAATTCGTGCCACTCTCTCCCCTCTCTATATATATACCCATTTAATTTTCACTTCATCATCTTCCTCCTTCAACCTCCATTAAACATTCATCTTCTTCTTTCTTCTAAAAAGTTCAAGCTCTTAAAGCTTTAGTTTTTATTCATCTTTTCTACTTAAGTTCTTCATTAAAGTTCTTCCTTATACTAAGGGTAATGCTCTCATATGAATCTTTTTGCAAGTTTCATCTTTTATTTCCTAGTTTACTTTATGTGTTCTTTATATGCTTTAAACTTCTAAAATCTCTCTAAAATGGTAGAAAACTCCTTTTCAGTTGAAACCACTTTCTATAGTCTTGTATTAACTTATATTTTCACCTACTAAGAGGTTGTGTAAAACAAAAATCTCTATCCATCTCTTCCATTGAAGATCGAATGCTTGCATTTGTGACCTAGGAAGTTCTTGTTTCAACTTTTGGAATATGATCATGTGTTTGAGTTTCTAACTATCCCTTGATCTTGAATCTATGAATCTTGGAAGTTTTGATAGCTTGTTCCTATGATGGCCGAAAAATATGAATAAGTAAGCCAAGGATACTATGTTTCAACTTTCCAAGTATTGATCATGGATTTAGAACTCTTAATATCTTGTGATTCTAAACCTAAGAGTTATTGTTAAACAAAGAATATTTTCCTCATCATCCTATGATGGCCGAAACTTAGTATTTAGGTAATAGGATGTTTGAGTTTTTATTTTTCCAAAATGATCATGGACTTGAGCTCAATAAGATATTTGATGCTAAGTCTAAGAGATTGGAAAGTTTAAGGATTTCTAACTTGTTTATTCTATGTTATTAAAGCTAGGATGTATTACTTTCATTTTTCCAAGATGATCATGGACTTGAGCTCCATAAGATATTTGGATGCTAAGTCTAAGAGATTGGAATGTTTAAGTTTCCATTGTTTTCCAAAATGATCATGAACTTGAGCTCCATAAGATATTTGGATGCTAAGTCTAAGAGATTGGAAAGTTTAAAGATTTCTAACCTATAAATCCTATGAAGGCCGAACCTAGAAGGTTATGGACCTAGGATACTTTGTTCTTATTTTTCCAAAATGATCATGGTTTTGAGCTCCTTAATACATATGGATGCTAAACCTAAGAGATTGGAAAGTTTAGTGAATGCTAGCCTATTTTACTAGACTTGGTCGAATACCCTAAGTTTATAACTTAGTCGATTTTAATTCAAATTTGTTAAGTGATCATTGTTTATGAACTCCTAACACTTAAGGATCATAAATCCATGAGTTGTATAATTTTCGGGAATCTCTAACCCTAAGAACTAGTCTTGGCCGAACCTATACCTTGTGGTTTAGTGTTCTTGTTTGATTTTAACTTGTGATTTTGTGCTCATAACCTTATAATTCCATCAAGGAGGAAACGAGGACGTTCGTGGTATACCTCTTCGAGCATCTAATCTCCTTACCTTTACAGAAGGTGGAGTTTGTACTTTGTGGTGTGACAACGAGGAGCTTCGAGTTCGGGATTCCGGTGACAACCCAGGTAGGGGAAAGAACCAACCTATCGTCGGAATGGATAAGTAGTAGATTATATAATAATTGTTTAGGGCGACGTAAACCCTACTAGTAGTCAAGTAATCGACAAGACCAAAATCACATTGGAAACCTTTTCTGAAAAACCAATGGCAATTCGGGGATTGTAGGTTTATCGATATTAGGTTGATTTTATATTGTTGATGGTTGATTTGATTTTATTACCTTTATTGAATTGATTTTGTGCTATGATTGGTGATATGGAAATATTTTGATTGATATTGTGTTATGCATGATCTGCCTGGTTTTTATTATTATGCTTAGTGAATTTTAAGCAAAGATATATATGTTGTCTAAGAGATGATTGTTTTGGGTGTGAGGATAATGATGATTTAGAAGTGCCTAACCTAGATGTTGAATGTTAAAGAGGTGTTATGGCATAGAATATGTGTCAAGTTCTAATGGAAGGTTAAGGCACTAGGATATTGCTAAAACGGGTTGGTGAGATTCAAGTATAGGTGTTGTTCTCCACAACCGTGTATTGGTAATATAATACACAAGGACAAAAGTGTATTGGTAATATAATCCATAAGGACAAAAGTGTATTGGTAATATAATACACAAAGACGAAAGTGTATTGGTAATATAATACACAAGGACATATGTGTATTGGTAATATAATACACCGTGTATTGGTAATATAATACACGTAAAATAACTTCTGTGTATTGGTAATATAATACACCGTGTATTGGTAATATAATACACGTAAAACACTTGTGTATTGGTAATATAATACACCGTGTATTGGTAATATAATACACGTAAAATCAAGAGTTCTCGCGAGACCACTTCCACCTTAGGAAATAGGTGTGCAACTATGGTGCCTTTGAGTAGCATGAGATTGGGGGTAGAGGATGATATATTAACTTGAGGGTGATCTGTTAGTTATGTGCGTTGTTTGTTTGTGACAATTACTGTATGATTTACTATGACTCTTTTCCGCTTTTTGATGATAGAATTGTTTCTTATCTCCTATGTTTCTGTATTCTTGTGGGTTACTTTACTTACATCAGAAGACCCGATGGAGGATAATGTTGTTGAGGAGATGGACGGACCTCTGTATGAAACGGAGGTTGCTGAGGAGCTGGATGTAACTCCTTACGAACCAGACGCTGGAGGTCGAGCTGTGATCCATGGCAATTAGAGTATAGATAGTATGGCCAGTGTGCCCAAGAAGGAGTACTTTTATATGTTTCCGTTAAGTATGGTTTTCATTTTAAGTTTATGCCTATGAGGGATCCTACTGAGAGGATTCCCTCAACAGTGTTTTGGTAATGTAATAAATAAACAGGTGTGTATTTATTTATTACAACCTTGGTGTGTTTAATTTGCAGAAGTTATATGATTGTTTAAATAAAGATTTAATTTTTACGTACTTTTCCCGCTAAGCGCGCGATTAAGGAATTAATTAATAAGGTTTTAAGCTAATAAAATACCGGGGCACAACGGGGTGTCTCATTTTGGTATCAGAGCAGTTTGGTTCTAAAACGGACTGTGGGTTATGTCCGATCATAATCAAGGACTGTAAGGTTTAGGATATTGTTACTGGCCTTGTCTAGTTGAATCCACATCGGATTTTGATTATGCTTAGAAGTTGGGTAGTGTGTCCAAATCTGATGTGAGAGGTTAATATTAGTATGGCATATGGTATTTATATACTTGTCTATGTAGTATTATATGTCATACTAATAAGAGCGCATGATTTCTTTTAACAAAATCATGGCTCACGGAAGAGGACGTCCAACTAACAGTGGTGACGAAACTCCAGAAAGGATTATTGGCGCTGTCAATGGTAATGCCGACAATACTGAGAATGGAGGAGGATCATCTTCGACTCCAAGTGCAATGGAAACTCTAGCTGCTACTATGCTACTGCAAACCCAGCAGAAAGCTGAGATGCTGCAGATGAACAAAGAACAGCTAGAAATTAAGAATCAGAGAAGGGCGATAGCAGCTGAAGATGCCGGATTGACTAATTTTATGAACGGAAAACCGTCTCAATTCCGAGGAGAGTATGACCCAGAGAAGGCAGAATGGTGGATACAAGAGATCGAAAAGATATTTGCTACTATGAACTGCAGCGAGGAGAATAAAGTGACTTATGATGCCTTCATGTTAACCAAAGGAGCAGAATTCTGGTGGAAGGGAAAGAAAATACTGTTGGAAGCTGAGGATAGGAACATTAACTGGAAGTTATTCACTGATTACTTTTTCGAAAAATATTTTCCACGTCTAGTTCGACGCGAGAAGGAAAAGGAATTCACAAACCTCAAACAAGGCAACATGTCTGTTGGTGAGTATGCATCACGTTTTGAAGCTTTGATCAAGTTTTCGGAATTCTATTAGAGGTTTCCAAGTGAGGACTGGCAATGTAGAAGATTTGAGGAAGGACTCAGAGATGAGCTGCAGAGGGTTGTATTGTCTCTTGACATACAGTATTTCCCAGAACTAGTCGAGAGATGCAGTGCCATTGAAAGTATAGACCTAAGGATGGCCAATGAACAGAAACAACTGAGGAGTGGCGGTCCTAACCGATCAAGTTTCCAGAGGCACGGAGAAAGTGGTTCTCAGTGGAGACAGAGACCATATGCTCGACCCGGGCAAACACCGGCATCAGTGCTTAGAACGGGTCAGCAACCACAAGGCTTAGTTTGCTTCAGATGTGGAGGATCGCATAATGCTAGAGACTGTACAAATAGGCCTAGTTGTTTCAACTGTGGGAAACCTGGTCATGTGGCACGAGATTGTAGACAAAGGGGTATGCAACAACTGACAGCTGCCGGAAGAAGAACTGGAGACAATAGAGGTGGAGCTGGAAGAGGAGTCCCAGCAGCAAGACCACAAGTGACCAAACCTCAAGCCACTGGAAGAGTGTTTACCGTGAGGGGAGCTGAATCCTCTCAATCTGCTGATCTTATACAAGATATATGTTTGATAGCTGGTAGACTCTCGTATGTGTTGTTTGACTCAGGCGCTACACATTCTTTTATTTCACATGAGTGTGTGGATCGTTTGAACTTAACTGTTTCCAAATTACCTTATACCCTCAGTGTCTACTCCAACCAGTAATCCTTTGACTACTATGTATGTTTGTTTACAGTATCCTATCGTTGTTGAGAATAGGACATTTATTGTAGAGTTTATCTGTTTGCCTATGCAACAGATAGATGTTATTCTTGGCATGGATTGACTTACGGCTAACCATGTAGTGCTAGATTGTTCTAGCAAGACTTTATCATTTCTTCAACCTTTTAGTGTAGCATCTGCCAATGAAGGAGTTTCTACAAGGAGTGACAACTCTCAATAGTTTGTGATGCTTTTCGCAGTGGAGGCTAATGAGACTCCCAGCATAGATTCCATGCCTATTGTGAGAGAGTTTCCTGAAGTTTTCTCTCCAGACGTTCCAGGTTTTCCACCAAAAAGAGAAGTGGAATTCACTATAGATCTCGTACCAGGGACAGGGCCTATATCTATAGCACCTTATCGGATGTCACCGGTTGAGTTGTCAGAGTTGAAGGAACAATTGGATGACATGTTAGGAAAAGAGTTTATCAGACTGAGTGTTTCACCTTGGGGAGCACCAGTGTTATTTGTTAAGAAAAAGGATGGAAGTCCGAGGTTGTGCACGGATTATAGGCAGTTGAATAAGGTGATGATTAAGAATAAGTATTTGTTGCCTAGGATAGATGATTTGATGGATCAGTTGAAAGGAGCAGTAGTGTTCTCTAAGATTGATTTAAGATCTGGGTACCATCAGATCAGAGTAAGAAAGGAAGATATACCTAAGACGACTTTTAGGACGAGATACGGGCACTATGAATATTTAGTTATTCCTTTCGGTGTAACTAATGCGCCAGCCGTGTTCATGGATTATATGAACATAATTTTCAGACCATTCCTCGATAAGTTTGTTGTTGTGTTCATTGACGATATTCTTATTTATTTTCGTACGCGGGAAGAGCATGAGGAACATTTGAGATTGGTGTTACGAGTTTTAAAGGATAGGCAGCTTTATGCCAAACTTTCCAAGTATGAGTTTTGGCTAGAAGAAGTGCATTTACAAGGTCATGTGATTAATAAAGAAGGAATAGTCGTAGATCCATCTAAGGTTGAGTCAGTTCTTAAGTGGGAACGGCCTAAGTCAGTAAGTGAAGTACAGAGTTTCCTAGGACTAGCTGGATATTATCGAAGGTTCATAGAGGGATTCTCGAAGATTGCGTTGCCTATGATGCAGTTAACAAGGAAAAATATAGCTTTTGTATGGACGGACAAGTGTGAACAAAGTTTTCAAAAGCTGAAGGACAGGTTGACTACATCACCTGTGTTGAGCTTACCAGATCCACTAGGACAATTTGACGTATATTGTGATGCGTCACACCAAGGTTTAGGTTGTGTCTTGATGCAAGGGGGAAGAGTCGTGGCTTATGCTTCCCGACAGTTGAGAATTCATGAGAGAAATTATCCGACTCATGATTTGGAGTTAGCAGCAATAGTGTTCGCATTAAAGTTATGGCGACACTTTTTGTATGGAGCAAAGTTTAATGTCTTTAGTGACCACAAGAGCCTGAAGTATCTATTCGATAAAAAATAATTGAATATGAGACAGTGAAGATGGATGGAGTTTAACAAAGATTATGATTTTGAATTACTACCATCCTGGGAAGGCCAATGTGGTAGCGGATGCTTTAAGCAGGAAACCCTTGCATGTGTCCGCGATGATGGTTAAGGAGTTAAAATTGCTTGAACAGTTCAGGGATTTGAACTTAGGAATAGAATTGGTTGAGAATAATATTTTCTTAAGTATGATCACTATTAGTAGTGATTTTATGAAAGATCTTAAATATAAACAAGTTCAGGATCTATACCTCCAGGAAGTAAGTAGAGGAATCGATGAAGGTAAAATTTATGAGTTTAATAGAGGAACGGATGGTGTATTAAGGTTTAGAGATAGAATATGTGTGCCGGAGGATGCAGAACTTAGGAAGATGATTTTAGAGGAAGCACACAAGAATAAGTTGAGTTTCCATCCTAGATCCACAAAAATGTATCAGGATTTGAAGAAAATGTTTTGGTGGACAAGGATGAAGAAAGAAGTAGCGGAGTATGTTTTATCTTGTCTGGTGTGTCAGAAAGCTAAGATTGAACATCAGAAGCCAGCAGGATTACTACAATCTTTAGATATCCCATAGTGGAAATGAGATAGTATAGCTATGGATTTTGTGGTCGGATTACCACGAACTCCTAAGAAGCATGATGCGATTTGGGTTATCATTGATAGGTTGACGAAGTGTGCTCACTTCTTATCTATTGGTGAAACTTATAATTTGGAAAGGATGACTCAGATTTACATCAAAGAAATTGTTAGATTGCATGGTGTGCCATCGAGCATTGTCTCAAACCGAGACCCTAGATTCATATCTAGATTTTGGAGACAATTACAAAATGCCTTGGGAACAAAGTTGGGGATGAGTTCTGCTTATCATCCCCAAACTGATGGACAGTCAGAAAGGACAATTCAATCATTGGAGGATCTATTGAGAGCTTGTGTGTTGGAGCACACTGGCAGTTGGGATGAGTTCTTACCATTGATTGAATTTACTTATAACAATAGTTTCCATAGTAGTATCGGAATGGCACCATATGAGGCTTTGTATGGCAGAAAGTGTAGGACCCCGCTATGTTGGTATGAGACTGGTGAGAACCAAGTTTTGGGTCCAGATGTGGTGCAACAAACAACGGAGCAAGTCAGGAAGATACGGGAAAAGATGAAGGAAGCACAAGATAGGCAAAGGAGCTACAGTGACAAGAGGAGGAGACCATTAAAATTCAAGGAAGGCGATCACGTGTTTTTGAGAGTTACTCGGAAAACTGGAATTGGCAGAGCTATCAAATCCAGAAAACTTACTCCTCGATTCATTGGACCCTTTCAGATTCTTCGACGAATTGGTCCAGTAGCTTACCAAATTGCCTTACCACCCAATCATGGATTTCTTAGTTGAGAAAGTATTATCCAAATCCATCACATGTCATTGAGTTTGAGTCTATACAACTGTGAGAGAATCTAGAGCATGAGGTTTTACCTGTAAGGATCGTAGATAGACGGATTAAGGAGCTTCGCGGTAAACAAATTCTTTTGGTTAATGTCGTATGGGATGAAACTACTGGAGATGCTACTTGGGAACGGGAGGAGGATAGGCAACAACAATATCCACATCTTTTCTAAGGTACGTAAATTCCAAGGACGGAATTTTCTTTTAAGAGGGGTAGTAATGTAACAGCCTGATTTTAATTATGTTGTTCAACCGATTAAAATATAATTAAATTATATTTTAAATTTGAGAGTTAGAAAGTGTTTTTTTATTAAAATAAAATCATATTCATAGTCTACTTTTTGGTAGAGGGTTACGGTAAAATTTTCGGTTGAAAATTCAGACGAAAGCCGGTCTGCGTTTTCACTGCCAGTACAAGTTTACTGTGTAGACAATCTAATTTTGACCCATGAACGAGATAGTTAGTGTTTTTATTATGTTTCCTTCAACTTTGGTTATTTTGAAAATTTTCGTTCAAAAATAAAATATAATATTTTATTCGGGTAAAAACGTCGGAAGAATTACGATCGGAAATGCAACCGTGTACGAAATGGAGCAGAATAGGAGACATAAAAGGCTTGAGGTGAGATGAGGGAGTGAGGAGACTCACTAGAGCTATGGCCTAAGCTACCTCCTAAAAAGTGGTCATGATGGACTTTTTGAAATATATCATATTATATTCTAAAAACCTATTTTTCTCTTTCCTCTTCAACCAAACAAGGCACAAGGTCAAAACTTGCTCTCCAAGCTCATTCCTCTCTCCTCAATTTCGTGCCACTCTCTCCCCTCTCTATATATATACCCCTTTCATTTTCACTTCATCATCTTCCTCCTTTAACCTCCATTAAACCTTCATCTTCTTCTTTCTTCTAAAAAGTTCAAGCTCTTAAAGGTTTAGTTTTTATTCATCTTTTCTACTTAAGTTCTTCATTAAAGTTCTTCCTTATTAAGGGTAATGCTCTCATATGAATATTTTTGCAAGTTTCATCTCTTATTTCTTAATTTACTTTATGTGTTCTTTATATGCTTTAAACTTCTAAAATCTCTCTAAAATGGTAGAAAACTCATTTTGAATTGAAACCACTTTCTATAGTCTTGTATTAACTTATATTTTCACCTACTAAGAGGTTGTGTAAAACAAAAATCTATATCCATCTCTTCCAATGAAGGCCGAATGCTTGCATTTGTGACCAAGGAAGTTCTTGTTTCAACTTTTGGAATAGGGTCATGTGTTTGAGTTTCTAACTATCCCTTGATCTTGAATCTATAAATCTTCGAAGTTTTGATAGCTTGTTCCTATGATGGCCGAAAAATGTGAATAAGTAGGCCTAGGATACTATGTTTCAAATTTCCAAGTATTGATCATGGATTTAGAACTCTTAATACCTTGTGATTCTAAACCTAAGAGTTATTGTTAAAAAAAGAATATTTTCCTCATCATCCTATGATGGTCGAAACTTAGTATTTAGGTAATAGGATGTTTGAGTTTTTATTTTTCCAAAATGATCATGGACTTGAGCTCTATAAGATATTTGATGCTAAGTCTAAGAGATTGGAAAGTTTAAGGATTTCTAACTTGTTTATTCTATGTTATTAAAGCTAGGATGTATTACTTTCATTTTTCCAAGATGATCATGGACTTGAGATCCATAAGTTATTTGGATGTTAAGTCTAAGAGATTGAAATGTTTAAGTTTCCATTGTTTTCCAAAATGATCATGAACTTAAGCTCCATAAGATATTTGGATGATAAGTCTAAGAGATTGGAAAGTTTAAAGATTTCTAACCTATAAATCCTATGAAGGCCGAACCTAGAAGGTTATGGACCTAGGATACTTTGTTTTTATTTTTCCAAAATGATCATGGTTTTGAGCTCCTTAATACATATGGATGCTAAACCTAAGAGATTGGAAAGTTTAGTGAATGCTAGCCTATTTTACTAGCCTTGGCCGAATACCCCAAGTTTATAACTTAGTGGGATTTTAATTCAACTTTGTTAAGTGATCATTGTTTATGAACTCCTAACACTTAAGGATCATAAATCCATGAGTTGTATAATTTTCGGGAATCTCTAACCCTAAGAACTAGTCTTGACCGAACCTATACCTTGTGGTTTAGTGTTCTTGTTTGATTTTAACTTGTGATTTTGGGTTCATAACCTTAGACTTCCATCACGGAGGAAACGAGGACGTTCGTGGTATACCTCTTCGAGCATCTAATCTCCTTACCTTCACAGAAGGTGAAGTTAGTACTTTGTGGTGTGACAACGAGGAGCTTCGAGTTCGGGAGTCTGGTGATAACCCAGGTGGGGGAAAGAACCAACCTATCGTCGGAATGGATAAGTAGTAGATTATATAATAATTGTGTAGGGCGACCTAAACCCTACTAGTAGTCGAGTAATCGACAAGACCAAAATCACATTGGAAACCTTTTCTGAAAAACCAATGGCGATTCGGGGATTGTAGGTTTATCGATATTAGGTTGATTTTATATTGTTGATGATTGATTTGATTTTATTAACTTTATTGAATTGATTTTGTGCTATGATTGGTGATATGGAAATATTTTGATTGATATTGTGTTATTCATGATCTGCCTGGTTTTTATTATTATGCTTAGTGAATTTTAAGCAAAGATATATATGTTGTCTAAGAGATGATTGTTTTGGGTGTGAGGATAATGATGATTTAGAAGTGCCTAACCTAGATGACGTATGTTAAAGAGGTGTTATGGTATAGAATATGTGTCAAGTTCTAATGGAAGGTTAAGGCACTAGGATATTGCTAAAACGGGTTGGTGAGATTCAAGTATAAGTGTTGTTGTCCACAATCGTGTATTGGTAATATAATACACAGGGACAAAAGTGTATTAGTAATATAATCCATAAGGACAAAAGTGTATTGGTAATATAATACACAAAGACGAAAGTGTATTGGTAATATAATACACCGTGTATTGGTAATATAATACACGTAAAACCACTTCTGTGTACGTAAAACACTTCTGTGTATTGGTAATATAATACACCGTGTATTGGTAATATAATACATGTAAAATCAAGAGTTCTCACGAGACTACTTCCACCTTAGGAAATAGGTGTGCAACTATGGTGTCTTTGAGTTGCATGAGATTGGGGGGTAGAGGATGATATATTAACTTGAGGGTGATCTGTTAGTAACGTGCGTTGTTTGTCTGTGACAATTACTGTATGTTTACTGTGACTCTTTTCCGCTTTTTTATGATAGAACTGTTTCTTATCCGCTATGTTTCTGTATTCTTGTGGGTTACTTTACTTACATTAGAAGACCCGATGGAGGATTATGTTGCTGAGGAGCTGGACGGAGCTTTGTATGAAACGGAGGTTGCTGAGGAGTTGAATGGAACTCCTTACAAACCAGACGCTGGAGGTCGAGCTGTGATCCATGGCGAGTAGAGTATAGATAGTATGGCCAGTGTGTCCAAGAAGGAGTACTTTTATATGTTTTCGCTAAGTATGGTTTTTATTTTAAGTTTATGCCTGTGAGGGGTCCTACTGAAAGGATTCCCTCAACAGTGTTTTAGTAATGTAATAAATAAACAGGTGTGTATTTATATATTACAACCTTGGTGTGTTTAATTTGCAAAAGTTATATGATTGTTTAAATAAAGATTTAATTTTTACGTACTTTTCCCGCTAAACGCGCGATTAAGGAATTAATTAATAAGGTTTTAAGATAATAAAACACAGGGGCACAACGGGGTGTCTCAGTTTGATGAACTGCTGGCGTTGGTGCTTAACGGCCAATGTGGATATGTAACTCCGATGGTTTCATTCTGAGGTAGATTGGATCCAAGTGCATAATGAAGTAGTGGAGTAGAGTTGCACCGCATAGCATACATTGGATGATGTATATGTGTTATGCATGATGATTTGTGATAACATGTTATGTTTGTATGATGTATGCTCATCTTGCTACCTGCTTCCAAGTCGTTATGTTCATATATATGTTTCTTACTCCCTATCTTTGTTGTTTGCTTTGCAAGTATCTTTTTGGTTATGCAGAGGACAGTGAGCAGCTTGCTGAGGAGTGACTCTGTGGAGCCGCTACTCGTAGTCTAGGATTTCTTAGTTTATGTTTTTTATTCGAGATGTTTCGGACTATGGTTATATCATCTATGTAATGTGACATCGGGGTTGGGTTTCGTTTTGTTTTTCATGTTATGTTTCTTTTTAAAACATGTTTTATTTCCGCGTTGTTTTAGTTTTGTTACAATGCGGTATCTTCTACCCGTTGGTTTTCATTTTATTATGATATAATATGTATGTGTTCTCTTTCTTTTAATTTTTTTATCGCTCTTACGTGTTTGTTTAAATGGTACTTGTTTGTTAATTGTTATTCGTTATCCTATTCAAGATGATGTATGATTATTTGCTATTAGTATGCCTATTTGTGAATGATGTTTAATGATGCCTTTAATGGATGTTCATAATGATTATAATGGTGCTGTTATGATTTGATGATGATATTGCCATGGATGATTGATTTGACTATTTGGTTGATGTTATGAGGCCTTGAACACTGATGTTAATAAGACATTAAAAGACGTTAATAATGATGTTTGAGAATTAAGGGATGTTTTCCCATTTGCTCATTAGATTTGAACGATAGTAATGAGAGGCAAGGTTAATGCTCAAAGGCTTAGTTAAGACCCTAGGATTGATTCTTGAGTGTTTAGAGACATTAATAATGAAGCTGGAATTACAGGATTAAATCCCCATAATAATAGGACATGGAGATTATTTAAGAATAATGAAACTGAGGACTGATGGATAGTTAAAAGCCAATAGGATTGATCTTTGAATGCCCTAGGAAACATAACGAGGGTTCCTAAACCCTTTCTTCCCAGATTAGTACAGCCATGCTCTAATGAGCACGACCATGCTTAATAGTCAGCACGCCCGTGCTCCACTTAAAGTTTAGCACGCCCGTGCTGGGGCCTCGATAACCAAGTGGTCAAGGTGTTGATTGTGATAAAACTTGGGTAGCCGAGTGGCCCAAACGAAGGTGTTGATTGTGTGTTGTGATGCTCATACATTCACTCATCCGAGATGTTAGTGGGGGATGTTCAACATAGGGGATGTCTTCCGAGAGTAAGGCGATCTGGCCATCCGCGGTGATTCATCCGAGAGTTAGCTGAATCTGGCCACCCGCAGTGGTGCATCCTAGATTATGGTGCGTCGGCTATCCAAGGGGTTCACCCATGGTTTGGTGAACTGTCGGTGATGGTGCTTATTGGCCAATGTGGTTATATAACTCCGAACTTGACATTCTGAGGTATATTGGATCCAAGTGCATAATGAAGTAGTCGAGTAGAGTTGCACCGCATAGCATGCATTGAATGAACTGTTATGGATGATGTATATGTGTTACGCATGATGATTTGTGATAACATGTTATGTTTGTAAGATGTATGCTCATCTTGCTAACTGCTTCCATGCCGTTATGTTCATATATATGTTTCTTACTCCCCATCTTTGTTGTTTGCTTTGCAAGTATCTTTTTGGTTATGCAGAGGACAGTGAGCAGCTTGTTGAGGAGTGACTCTGAGGAGCCGCTACCCGTAGTCTAGGATTTCTTAGCTTATGTAGTTTATCCGAGATTTTTCGAACTATGGTTTTACCAGCTCTGTAATGTGACATCGGGGTTGGTTTTCGTTTTGTTTTTCATGTTATGTTTCTTTTTAAAACATGTTTTATTTCCGCGTTGTTTTACTTTTGTTACAATGTGGTATCTTCTACCCGTTGGTTTTCATTTTATAATAAATGATATGCATGTATTTCTTTTATTTCCTTTTATCTTCTTCTATGTTATTGCTTTATAAATACATGCGAGGTAGAGGGTGTCGCATTCGCAACCACCAATATGGTGTGATGTGCTTCACTCCCCCTTACCTCTTGTAGCACCCTTAATGAAGTTGCTCCTCTTTGATCCACAAACAAACAAAGTCCAACTCCAACACATAACCTTCATTAACAACCACTTAACCAAGTTAAACAAGAAAAAATCCAAGGGTAAAACCCGAAGATAAGCTTATGGCCTCCTAAAGTTCATAGGTCTAGGATCATTTGTTTTTAAATTCCTTTCGTAGACATGAAGAGAAAGGTATTTCTATGGTAGAAAAATTATCAAAAGCTCAAAATCAACATCATGCAAATTCCTATGAATTTTCCTATGAATTCTCAAGTGTATGGAACTTGAACAAATCATATGGATTGAAAGGAAATTGAACAAGGAATGAAAGTAATGATATTAGATCATGAAAACTTACTTCTTGGATGATGAAAATGATGAACAAGATGTGGATGTTCTTGAGCTCTAGAAAAACCCATTTTGTAAAGTTGCTCCAAATGGAAAATGATGTGAAATAACAAGTGCCTAGATGGTTAAGGGAAGTAAGAATATGGTCTTAAAATTTTGAAACAAAGCTTGTATGATCTTTACCAAGCCTTGACTGAAATTTCAATTAGGTGAGAAAAGAGAGAAATGAAACTTGTGTTTTTTATCTTTAAAAACTAGAAAGTAGGTGACTTTGTGTGTTTGTAGGAAAAATGAAGTGAATGAATGTTTAAGAGAGAGGGGGCCCAAAATTTTAGGGGCAAGATGGTCCAATATTTGTTTGGATCCATTTGGAATTTACAAAGAAGGCTAAGGATAGTTTGGTCATTTTGCATGTTAATTTAGATATTTATGGATATTTCTAAAAAAAAACCATCATTACATTTGGTGACTCACCATGTGACTCATGGGGTGAGTCATCCATGTGGCCTCATCGTCCCGGTCCTCGTGCATACCTCTGCAGTTCTGTATCCGGCTCCGACTTTTACCCGATTAGGGTTTTCGCGTGTTTTCCTTCAAAATTCGCTTGAATAAAGTATAATATTTTATTTTTGTGCGAAAATTTTCAAAATAGACTATATCACTAAATAGTCATAAAATTTAAGATTTCTCAGTTTTGGGGCAAATTCGGGTTTTCTAGCCGGTATAAAATTATACTATCAGCTAACACGCAGATAGAATTTCGTCTTAATTTTAAACCAAAAATTGAACCGTAACTTCCTACGATAGAGTATGTTCAAACTATGATTTTGTTTTCCTCAAAATCATTTTCTTGATCTCAGGTAAAAATATAAAATATAAATACCAGTCAAGACACAAGAAAAATGGGGTGTTACATTGACAAAGTTGTTTTTTCTTCCCGTGGGAGCTCTCTCTATAACCAGCACACTGACTTTCTCATCTCAACTTCCTTACTATAATAAATAGGAAAAAAGGGGAGCTAGCTTTTGTGATTGAGTTAGGCCCAAAATCTAATACAGTATACCATTGCTTACCCAAAAAAATAGGAAAAAAGGGGGTAATAAACTCATACACCAGCTGATATGATCCTAAAAAGGAACATATAAATTTTCGGATCTATCCTTGAGTGACTACCAAAATTCGAAGAAGAAGAAGAAGAAGAACACAAGAAAATGGACAAGGTAAGGAATGGAAGGTAGGCGCCACAATTCCAAGGGGAATTGATAAGCCAATGTGAAGATCGCCACAAGGGTCTTGGACTCTTGATAAGATCAAAGGGTTGGTTCAATGAAGAACACAAGAGAGGATAAACACTCTCACAATTGGAACAAATCCAAATTGAACATCCAAAATTGTATTCCATCATGTAATAGGCATATACATATAGGGAATTGGAGCTGCCAAGAGAAGGTTTACAAAAGGTCATCATAAGATGACATAACCCCTAACATAAATAAACATAACTAAACATAACTATTGCACTAATGAAGTAATAAAAGCATTTACTACCGACTAAGTGGCTAATTAAAGACTTAACTCTCCACTAATTGGAGTTACTACCATACTTAAGTAAAATAATAAAAATGATCCATAACTTCTAAAAATGAGTTACTTATGCATGCAAGCCAAAAGTCACCCTCCTTTGAAGCTCAAACTCGTCCAAAAATTCGTTCATAACTTCCAGCAATATTTTCACCATAATAGAAGCCGGATCTGGTCAAGACGCTTGAAATATGATTTGTAGATAATTTCCTTAGCTTTCCAAAGCACCAAAGAATGCATCAATGGAAGATCTGTAGCTCAAGATACGGCCAAAAGAAGTCAACGAGTTCCTCACTAATGAAAATAAAATTTTTATCAAAAATCATTTTGGCCTTAAATTGGACATCATTCTTGGTTTGCATCACCAGCTCCAAGCTTTAAAGAAGAAAGAGATTGTGACTTCTTACGCCAATCCTAATACTACTTATTAATTACTACTATAAATATTCTAACGGGTAGAATGATTAGCTCTTAGACTTGTTCAAACTCTTAGACATGAATGATATTTGTTGTGGTGAAATTGGTTCCTTGTTATAAAATAAGGATAATCGTTAATCTTGTAGTTAATATAAATAATGATGAGTTGTTTTAAATTTGAATTTTGACTATTTGTTTGCCATGGTTACAATACAAACAATTATAGTGAAGTTGAATTGATTGAGAACTCATATGTATATAACCAAAAATAAATTTAATGGTTTAGTGTTGATATTAAAAATATAGGAGTATGGGCATTTTTTTCCGTGTGAAGTATCGTACCTTTAAAAAAAAATAATGATGTTGGAAGTGATCGTAATAGCCTTTGATCTTTCTTTGTGGTTCTTCAATGCTTGCTTAAATTTTGTTGTGATGTTTCTCCATAATGTGACCTTCACAAATTAGTTCTTGAGGTAGTAAAACTTTGATTTCCTTTGGATTATTTTAATGATAATTCTTTGGTGCATTGTAGTGTGATTTTTAAGCTAATATAAATTTATTAAGGGTGTGTTTGGATGAGGGAATTCAAGAAAGTAATGTATTTTTAGAGGGTAATTAGCATCCATCAATGTAAAATGTATTGTATTTTTACATTGATGGATTCTAATTACCCTCTAAAAGTACATTATCCTCTTGAATTTCCTCATCCAAACGCACCATAAATGAAAAGTTGCAGTGTTTTTCTTACTATTTTATCATCAACTTGAGCCAACGACTTTCTGTATTTTAGTTTAGAATAGTAAAGATATAGAATGTGATTTTAGTTTAGAATTTGTTTATTTTTGGTTTAGAATTATTTGTTTTTGCTTTGGGATTTGAGTTGTTTATTTAGAGGAATTTGTGATAGACTACCTAATTGCATTTACATGTTAGTTATGGCTACAATAAAGTGTCGGTGACTATTCATTTTTGAATGAATAGATTAAATGTAATTCGCTTATCAAAAAAAAAAAAAAAAGATTAAATGTAATTCATAGCTATTGGTGGAAGAATTGTTATATTATAAAATTTGTGGGTACTAATGCAAAAATTAAGTATGTTTTTGAGAGGTTTACACATCAACATCTTAGATGAAATGAAGGATAATGAGAATTGTTGAAGTGGTGATGACTTCAGAAATTATATAATATAAATAAATAGATTTATATATACCACACCCATCCAAAAATCCCATGTCCAAACTGATGAGACTTTGCCAGACTTTTCTTTCTCTCCATAGCGGATTTTCCCTTTCTGCATGAAGAAATTATACAAAATTTCAAAACGTAAAACTAAGGGAAACAAGGTGAAGACTAAGGTGAAACACCTTATGGGTGCTATATTGGTGCAGCACCAGTTTTTAGGTCATTTTTTTTAGGTTTTTATTATTTTTTATTTATTTTTTTATTATATAAATCTCATTTTTACCCTCACCCCTTACCACCACCCCTTTTGTCCTCTTCCACCACCAACACACCTGCTTCTGACGACCACCACCACCAACACCCCCACTTCTGACCTCCACCAACACCCCTCTCTGGCGTCGTTCCCCCCCACCCCCCCCCCCCCCCTCTTGTTTCGAACCAACAAAACATGACCGAATCTAGTTGTTGAACCGTCGTTCACGTCGCTGTTCGCGATGCCGTTCACGCCTCCCCTCTTGTTTCAAATCAACAAAACTTGACAAGATTTTCCTCCACATCATATTATTACTCCTCCCTCCCCAAACTTTCCTCTTCCCTTTCCCCGACACCAAACCATGTCCGACCAACCAGCACTACAAAAAAACAATTGTTTAGCGACCGTAATTTTCGGTCGCTAAACCATGTAAATCGGTCGCTATTTGTTTTAGCGACCGAATCAGAGACCGATTTATGATGGTAGCTGAATACCTGGTCGCTAAGGTTTAGCTACCGAATTATCATTTCGGTCGCTAATTAGCGACCGTAAATTCGGTCGCTACATAATAATAATCGGTCGCTATTAGGTTGGTCGCATTTTTGGGTAACCATTTCTAGCGACCGATAATCGGTTGCTAGTTCGGTCGCTAATTTTGGTTACTGTTAACCTATATTAGCGACGGATTTTCGGTCGCTATACATCATCTGTAAATGTTAAATAAAGTTTAGCGACCGAATTATTGGTTTCTAATTCAATTCGCTAAACTGGTTATTATTAAATTTTTTTTACTTTTAATTTTTATAATAATTTTTTTTATGATTTTCTTTAAACGTTAAAAAAATTACTAATAAAACACACCAAATAACTTATGAAATATACAATCATAAAAAATAATAAATATATATAAAAAGAATAATCCAAAATGTCGTACAAGAATCGTTTAAAGTCAAAAATATGGAGAGAAAAAATCAGTCATGATGAGGGGGAGATGGAGGAATCCAATCATCCTCAGCGTCCGTACCACCGACGCTCGCTAGCCGATCGCCCTCTCGCAGAGCGACATCGTGAGTGGCGGCGGAATGGAGGAGCGGCAGCAGCGGCACAACCGCCGTGAGCATCATCCTCGAGCAACTCGAGTCTGGATCCTCATCTGCTCCAACACACCGGCCAGTGATGTCCGCCTCGCTCGATGCTCGCCGCATCATTCCGGTGGTGTGCCCGAGTCAATCAGGTAACTGGTTCGCCATCTGCTGCTCTCTCTCGCTCTTCTCCCGAAGCGCGTTCACTGCGTGATGGTGTCCTCGCATTTGGTGGAACTGCTCCCGAGGGACGGTATCGGCGGCAAGGAAGGAGCAAAGCGTCTTTGACGATGAAGCGATGAACTCGGCTCCCAGTGTCCGAGGCCATACACGTGCCCCTTCTTGTTCCCCGCCCGACGACCTCCAAATAAATGGCATTATCGTCGACGGAGACAGGAGAGTAGCCATCACCAGTCAAAGCCTCATCTTGTGACTGTGAGGCACGTGATATGGCATCGTCCTTCTTCTCGTTGAAGCCAGCCTACAAAGTATAGTTGAAGAGATTTAGTTAAAATAATTATATCCAATATTAACAAATAATTTATAATAAATTACAAGTAAACACTAAATTATTTTTTTGCTTACAGCATAGTTACGGGCCTTGTCGTTGACCCATGTCCCCGACTTCAACATCTACTTCCTCTCCACCAACTCCATAGCGATCGGGGCTCATTGTTTCGTGTGCTTTCGCAGAATAATATAATATTAAATTCACAAGAATAATTAAAAATGAAAACTAATTAATTAAATAGTATATTAAGTCAAAAGTTTAATGTATTACCAGCTCGTTGTAGTGGGCGGCGGCTGATTTAGACCCACCGGTCCAAGCACATGCGCCACCATCAGAAGCTCGATTACGCCGAGCTGTGGCCTGGATCTCCTGGAACTTCTCGCAGCCCAAGATCTGGTCCAGCTGCCTCTTGATCTCGTGGATCCACCCACCTCCCCTTATTCAGCCCCTTCCTCAGCCTTGTTCATCGATTCTTCATAACCAAGTGAGCCTTTATGCTCAAATATGTCCCCCGACGAGAGTCTCTAAAGCTAAGTCCCACCTATACTCTTTCTGCAACTTACAGTTGTTAGGAAATTCGTGTGTACATATATATAATGTAAATTTAATTTAAAAAACTTAATAAATTGTTACCTTAAACTCTAGAAACAATCGATCCCTATGGGCCGATGGGATGGCCTTCCATGTAGGCCATGGACCATCAAACTTGCGTCGCAGATCTTCGATATCGAATCAGAAGGGCCCTTCGCGGGCAGAAAGCTGCAGCAAAATTAGAGCATTAATAAATGTTATAATTAAATTTTAAAAACAAGTAAATAGAAATTAACGATACTTTATATATATTAAAAAATTAAATTAGCATACTCGTTATCCCCCCTGGGGATAAGAAGAATCCTCCTCTGTTCGGATGGACCACGACTCTCCTGTCCCGATGATGATGATGGTCCTATCGTCGTAGGTGTGGATAATGAGGGTGCAGCCTGTGTCCCGACCACATGAGGATGGGTGGGGGTGCAACTCCATCACCCTGAGGTGTCCCGTCAACAGAGGTGCTGGTAGGATGGTCTCGATCTGAAGGCTGTGGGTCGGCCGGCGAAGGGACTCTCGCAACACGACCTCCACGACGACCTCCACGACGACCCCTACCTCTGGAGGAATCTGCCATCTGTGAAAAAAATGAAAATATGATTACACAACAGTGTAAATAATACAAAAATAAATTACCTAATAAGTAGAATGACATTCACACAATGAATTATGACATAAATAAATTACCTAAGTAGAATCTCCGTCACTAAATTCACCCTCACTCTCATCAGTATCACTTGATCGGAATGTACCTTCGCTAGATACGTCCAACTCGGATTGATCCATTAACTCTCTTTCAACTTCTTCCCCATTTCCGGAAATGTCCGCCAGAGAATTAACAATAATGTCCGGCGTAATTTGCAACGGTACGTGGGGTCTTGAAAACTCATCATCTTGGTACGGAGCATCTTTTTCAGGCTGGTTGATTACATTATCAGTAATTATACTGCGAGCCTTTATCTTAATAACACCCAACCATCCATGATGTCCTTCGGGATATGGCGAGTAATAAACCCGCTTCCGCCTGTTGTAAAAAAATGAATGGGTCGTACGCCTTATTATACCTTCGAGACAGCCTAACTTGAACAATACCATAATTTTTATCTATTTTTGTCCCTACGTCAAGAGTAGGATCAAACCAATCACACTTGAAGATAACTAATTTCATCACGGGGAAACCGGTATAATCGAGTTCAAGGATGTCAGTTAGAACCCCATAGAAATCATCCTCTACATTGCCATCGTGGCTCGCACTTACAAACACCATAGTTACACGTCTGCATTCCTTCATTCCATGTTTTTGTGTTAAATTTATATCCATTTACAATATAAGTATTCCATGATGTAACCCATCTGTTAGGCCCCCATGCCAAATTTGTCAACAATGGATTTTGAACATTGTTTTCTCGATCTAGTACCTAAACAATCAAATATTATATTATTCTTATACATGCTATATATTTAAGGAGATAAAATGTATGCTTCAAAAAATGAAGATGCTTAACCTACATATTTTCTTGAACCACGTAGCAAAGTGAGAAGTAATTTCTCGATCAACCCGATCATTTGAAATGTCGAGTTGGAGATCCCTTAGAAAATTGCCGTACATCCCGCATATGGGAGATTAACAAACAGGACGATTAATAATAATAAATGTCAATTGAACTTATTAAAGACGTTGTAGAAACTTACTCTAAATATGGCGCCACCTCTTCACAATTTTGAAGGATATACAGATGAGAAGCATTAATGTCACGCTGCTCCAAGAAATATCCTTTTGATTTGCCACTAAATCTGCCCGGATAGTTGAATATTGATATAGGAGGACTAGTTGAACATCCTTCGCCCGAATCAACGTTTCTAGGCATCCTTGTCCTTCTCGTGTTAACTTCGCCCGGATAGTAATAAGAGGCAAAAGTGGAAGTCTCCTCTACTAAGTATGCTTCACAAATGGAACCCTCCACTCGTGCCTTGTTCTTGACTTTGTGTTTAAGGGAGTGCAGGAACCTATTAAAGAGGGATACATACAAATAATTACTAGTTTTAGGGAAAGCTAAACTACGCTCTCGTGTTCGTGAATTTCATATGTATTAAGTAAAATAGTTGATGTTGTTTACCTCTCAAATGGATACATCCAGCGGTATTGGACTGGGCCACCAACTCTTGCTTCGTAAGGTAGATGAACTGGCAGGTGTTCCATGGAATCAAAGAAACTCGGCGGGAAGATTTGCTCCAGCTTACATAACAAAACGGGTATCTTGACTTCCATATCCTTTAATTGATTCACATTTAGTGTTGTCGATGTAAGCTCCCTGAAAAAGTGGCTAAGCTCAACAAGTGGGTTCCAAATTTGCTTTGGTAATGCGTCGAACGCAATTGGAAGCAACCGTTGCATGAACACGTGGCAATCATGACTCTTCATTCCATGTAACTTTGCTTCCTTAATGTCAACACATCTACCCAGATTGGAAGCATACCCATCCGGTAACTTTAGTTCTTTAACCCACTTACAGATACCAATTTCTCGTGCTTTGCTTAGTGTATAACTTGCCTTCGGTTTGATAAGTCCGCCACGACCACCGTCTTGCAACTCAAGCTCCTTCCGATTACAAATGTCACCAGGTCCAATCGGGCTTTATTTGTATCCTTTGTCCTCCCCCTTGTTGTCCATCACAAGTGTCAAACACATTCAAAAACACATTCCTCTCAAGTATGCATGACATCAATGTTGTGACGGAGTAGCTGCGTCCTCCAATACGGCAACCTCCAAAATATACTTTGTTTTGTCCAATTATGGTTGACGCCATAATCGGGAATATGTTCTCCTTGGGTTTCATGGACGAGCGGTAAATCTTGTACTCTGCGCCATACATTAGGACCAGTCAAACGTGGTGGAGGCGGTGTTCTCTCCGCACAACGCTTCTTGAATGCATTCTTGTTCCGCCTATAAGGATGATCTTCTGGAAGGAATTGACGATGACAATCAAAATATGAGATCTTTCGATTGTTTTTAAGCGTGAATGCCTTCGATCGCTCCATACATATTGGGCATCCAAGCTTCCCGCGGTCATCCAACCCGACATCATCCCATAAGCAGGAAAGTCGTTGATCGTCCACATTAAAGCTGCTTTCATGATGAAATTCTGCCTCAAAGATACGTCATATGTCAACACACCATCATTCCACAAAGCATTGTCAACTCATCTATCGCTGGTGCAAGTACACATCAATCTTACCTTTTGGATTAGACGGACCGGAATTATGACTGTTAGGAACATAAACTCCCGCTTCATGCACATCCCCGGGAAGATTGTACTGAGTCGGGATAACCTGCCAACAAGAGTATGCTTTTCGGCATCGCCCAAAAGGATTAAATCCATCGCCAGATAACCCCAATCGGACATTGCGAGGTCCTGCGAAAATGCCATATGAACCCTATCAAAATGCTTCCAAGCTTCTCCATCGGATGGATGACACAAGATATCTTGCTCCCTCTCATGCTCACTATGCCACCTCATGTGAGCTGCAGTGGCCATCGAAGAGTACAATCTTGTAAGTCTTGGCACGAGCGGAAAGTACCACATCTTTTTTAGCGACCTCTTCTTCTCAATGCCCATCCTAGTGGTTGTCTTATACCGATCCGCACCACAAAATCGACAACACGTTATGCTTTCCGCTGAATCATCCTTATAGTACAACATACATCTATTCGGGCAACAATCAATTTTCAAACACCCTGCACTCCAAATTTTCCACGGACTTCTTAGCATGATAAAAACTTGTAGGCATCCGATTGCCTTCTGGCAACGCCTTGGACACTGACTTGCTGAGGCGATTAAAACAGCCTTCTTGCATATTGTAGTCAGATTTGATACTCAACCATTCCATGCACATCGACAACTCCGTGTACTCCTGACATCCTTCCCACAATGGAGATCGTGCAAAGACTCAAAGATATCATAGAAACTTTGAGCTTCGGGATTCGGATTCTCCTCTATGTATTGGGAACCCATTCCACCATCTTCTCTCCCATCTTCTTCTAGTACAACACCAACCGATGGTCCAGCATGATCCATTATCATCTGCTCGTATGGATTCAATTCTTCCCTCCCGTCACCACTTCCATAGTACGAACCTTCAGCCACAATCGGGTTTAAGTCAGGCAACGTCTCACCATGGTTACTCCACCAATAGTAATCAGGCATGAAGCCCTTCTCATAAAGATCGGCTACAACTCCATCCACACTTTTGAAAGATTGACACTTGCATCTTTTGCAAGGACACCTCAATTGATCACCGCCCAGCCGTATAAATCTCTCCTGGCTAACAACATACTCTATAAACTCACCCACTCCAACTCTATACTCTTCCCTAAGACGTTTATTCCGATCCAACCTACGATACATCCATTTCCGATTCTCCGAATATCCATTCTCGGCAATTAAATAGCCCGACCAATCCTACAATAACACTTATATATTACGGTGCATTCCAATAACTCCATCAATCTCGTTCTTATGACAAGGTATGAACCTATCCCATTCGAGAAGAAACCTTTGTCACACTCGGCTACTAATAGTTATTCCCATATTCAAATACCTTATACTTGACAAAATTTGGCAAAGCATTTCCCATCGGTCTCCAAGTTACACGACTCGAGCACGGTCGAATCACCGCGATCAAGTATGCACCAGGAGAACAAAAGGAAATGCATCGACCGAGATTTCAACAAGTATATAAGGCATTTGAACATTGAAATGACTATTGTACGAGTGTGAAAAAGGTTTTTTCCCAAACTGTCCCACTTGGACAATTCAAGATTCAATACAATGAGCATGCATACCTTGATAAGTTACGCATGCTCATTAATATTGAATCTCAAATAGGAAACTAAGGCTTTCGTAAATTAATTATTAACTCTAACAGAAAATAAAACCATTAACCTATAAATATTGCAACATTGTTGAGTTTATATAAATTGCAGCGTAAATCAATACAAACTTAGATTAAATATTGTAGCAAACATCCTATTGAGCTCCGCTCTCCACTAACAAGTAGCGATTAATTGTCAAACACATGCATAATTTCTAAATTATCAAGCAAACAACCAAGCATCCCGCCTTTCGGACAGGATCACATCCTATTGAGCTCCGCTCTCCACTAACAAACAACACATATTGACAAACACATGCATAAACATTAAATTATCAGCATACAATCAGACAAGATCACATCCTATTGAGCTCCGCTCTCCACTAACAAACAACACATATTGACAAACACATGCATAAACATTAAATTAATTATCAGCATACAATCAGACAAGATCACATCCTATTGAGCTCAGCTCTCCACTACCAAACAAGACGATAATTCACATAATACATTACACCGAGTGTTCGAGAGAACCGACACGAGAGAGAAAACACAACCGAGCAAGGATAAGTGGAGGAGTGGGAGAAGAATATGACAACAAGGACCTATCGTGCATAAATGAAATTATTCATTTCAAATCAAATCACTATTCTATTATGTTAAATTGTTATACCTAAATAATTTATCTCATGAATATCTAGTGTTAAAGCATGTGCTCACGAAAAAATAATCAATGAAGCATATAAAATAATAAGAAAACGTATGATTATATTTCCCTGAATCAATAGTAAATTATCAAACATCATAGGGCATACCAATTATTCTCCAACGTTAAAATCATTCAAATTAATATAATGGCTGCAGAATGGTGTAGTAGATCCTACACTGGATAATTGCAATTTAACTTCCAAAACCAAGGAAAATATTTGCTAAGAGAAAGGAAAGGAAAAGAAACTGAGTCATTGTTTTGAAGTTTTTGGTTTCTGAAATTAGGTGCTTTGAAACTATGGAGAAAGATGGTTTTGGGGTTGGCTAATATTTGCATCAGCCTTCAGCATTATTTAAAGGGATCCTGCAATCGTGTGGTTTGGCTGAAATTTCCTACTGTTGGATTATGACAAATAATTTACTTTTGATGGAGTTGTGTGATAGATGGGAGAAATTAATTAATTTACATGTGGAGGCATTAGTATATCAGAAGTACAACTAAGAAACAACCAATTAAGGGAACAAGATATCACTGATGTTTATATGCAGAGTTGTGATACAATTGAGTTCCATTATAAAAATCAGTGTCACTAGTTCCTATAAAACTTTTCAAGCAAGGGAACTCGAAAGCTTTTTATGATTGGAGAGCTGAAGGTCATATAAACCTTACAACGAAATCCTACTTCCAATGTGGGATTCAAGTCACCTTGCAATTGATACCTACCCCCATTTGTGAAAAGGAAGAATATAAATTAACGTTAGGCATAGGAACATGTGTATCCTTGCTTAAATCTTTGTCATTAACATGACATGTTTACAGGGGAAATAAACGTGAATTTCTTGTCAAATTCAAAAGACAATCGAGCATTGGTTCAAGCAAACAATCTTTCAATCTACATTCATGCTGTTGTTTTGAGATAACCAACATTGTTTTATTATTCTAATCCAGTTGAATTTATTTCTCCAGTCAATAAATTATACTATCGAATAGCATGTCTACACAAAGCAATAGCTTCATTGCCTTGTATCATGTAGCAAAATAATTTGTCATGTAGTAAGAGACCTATAGTCATAGACAACTCTAATTCAATAACAAGTTTATGACTTCGTGTATCATAGTTTCTTCATACGGGTTATTTTGAAATCAATCCAACCATAAAAACAGAATTAAAGAGGGAAATTGATGGATCAAGAGAGACAAATGAATTGTAACATTGAGATTATAATCTAAATTTCAATACATTGAAATATCCATTACCAACCAAAAATAAACCATATCAGCCACCACCTGAACCAGCAGAGCTAAAAAGACCTAGAAAAAACCTCTCCAAACTACCTACCAGTCCAAACAAGAAGTGAAAAAAAAAAACAGAATGAAAAATCATCTAGTTCACAATTTTCTTTTTCATTACATAAATATAATAACATGTGAACAAAACAACTCTGTGAATATGTTGTCTGATCCACTATAAAATTGAATTTGCTATCTAATGTTGTAATTAGAGTTTCTGTTTGTTCACCACTTCTTCACCATATATTCATTTCAAAGCTTACAAATCCATATAATCATTCCAATTCTTATAAGTTCTTATGACATAAATCCATTAAAATTCAAATTATAAAATCTTGATTATAAAGAGTCTTAAAAAATCTTAAATTCCTATGTAGTCTTTTAAAATCCACAAGATTCTTTTATACCAAAATAATCTTTTAAAATCTCAATCCAATACATCAATTTAAATTGAAGGGTAGGAATATAGAGCAAGCCTTTTAAACTTACTCTTGAAGTCAATATAGGAGAATTCAAACCCATATACATTGAACCATATCAATGACACCTAAATGTTATTTACAACTGATTCATCCGAGATAAGACCATATTTTTATATTCACATCATTTTCGACTAGCTAATGAACTCAAAAGCTTTGAATATAGAACACCATATAGACTTAAAATACATCATCCTAGCTTCCTGCCACATGTAAGGGCTATATATTTACTCTACAACCTTTTTTTTTTGTTGATAAAATTTACTCTATAACCTTAACAACTTGTAATCACAACATAATTGCTTATAGGACCACAAGGATTTTTTTAACAGCTCCACAAAAATAGAAAATTATAACCCACAAAAGCATTGGAAAATTAAGATCACATAAAAACATCAATAAATCAAAGAAGAGGTAACTACAACAACACCCTAAAAACAAGTATGTTGCGATTCTTTGGCAAAATTAGAGAAAACAAGACCGTAACCGTAACATGAGAGCCAAACTTGCCCCATTGAATATCAAAGTCAAAGCCCACGAATTGAGCCATCTGAGCCTATTGGAAGGAGTGTTAACTCTCTGCCCCATCAATTTCATTAGTCGTTTATGTATAGAATAGACAAACAACCAGGAGCTAACCTACTATTTTTTCTCCGCCCCATCAATCGTACATGTAAATGAGATGATGGAAAGCTTTAAAATTCTTGTTAAGTCATTTTGTGTAAATGAGGTGTTGGCTAACTATAGGCTTTGTTTCAGGCTTGTAAGTTGAAGCATGGCACTGTGGTCTCACTTGCATAAAACCAGCAGCAAATGGAGTAGAGGACAGAGAGACAGTGAGACAGAGAGAGATATATGCGAGAGAAACAGAGACAGAGAGATGGAGTAGAGGAGAGCTTACCTGAGCAGAGGGGAGATGACGGTGGTGACCGGAGGTGTCTTGGGGTGTTGAGGTGGCCGGAGCGCGCGCCGTAGAAGAGAGAAACAGCGGGTGGAGAGAGAAACGCGACGGAAAAAATGAGGAAGAAGGAGGTTCTGTCGAATTTAGGGATTTCAGTTTTAGCGACCGAATTACTTCGGTCGCTAATTCGGTCGCTAATATGGTTAGTTTTAATTTGAAATTGTAATTTTAGCGACCGATTTAAATTTCGGTCGCTAACACGCGCGATTTTATTTCCCTAACGCGCCATTTAGCGACCGAATTAATATCGGTCGCAAATATAATAAATTTTAAAGTGTTAATTCATAGACTTAGCGACGGATTTATAAATCGGTCGCTAATCTAAATACAGTTTGACCGTTGCATTTAATTCGGTCGCCATTTCGGTTGCTAAAAATTCATATATTTCTGACTTTTAGTTTCCTTTGTTTAGCGACCGAAGTAGCGACCGATGTATCTGCTACGCTCTATTTCGGTCGCTATTTCGGTCGCAGATTCAACTCTAACAAGTGTTTCATGTAGATCCTGAAATCGGTAGCTATTTCGGTCGCAAAAAGCAACCAAAAAATTCGGTCACTATTTTCGGTCGCTAAATGGCCTTTTTTTTGTAGTGCAGTCAGCATGCCGAAACTGCCGCAAACTACTGTTGGAGCCTCCGTCGTGAGTGCCTCTTCTCCTTCATACCCAAGCCATTGTGAGAAATACAAGACCACTATGAGTATTGCATCCTTTGCTAGAAACCACTGTAGCTGAACTTGAAACCCATAACTGAACCCCTTTCTCCATCAATGACGTCCAAGAAACCCTTTTATGGTATCATTTCTATCTCTATTATCTCTCTCTCTTTTCTCTCTGTTACTGTATTTCTTTATGGTATCATGAGCCCTTTTTCTGGGGCCTGAATCTTCTCTCTCGTGGTCGATAACGTAACCGCTTCCTCCGGCGGCACTGCTGTGTCTTCAACTGCGCCGGCGAACTTCAATCCCACCCTCTCCATAAAGCTCGATGATCAGAACTACCTTCTATGGCGGCAACAAGTGGAAGCCATCATCATTGCGCACAAACTCCATAGATATGTGGTGAATCCTCAAATTCCTCCGCAATTCACCAACGAATCGAATCGTGCCCAGGGAATTGAATCAGATGCGTAACAGCTTTGGACGGTGAGCTAACAGCTATCAGTTATCTAAGTGACTGTCTGACTAACATAACTGAATACAGATGACTCAGCTGATTCAGTTATAGGAATACAACATGCAGTTATCGTATACAGTATATAGTACTACTATATTATAATAGAGTAGAATTATATACTGTATACGATAACTGCATGCTGTATTCCTATAACTGAATCGACTGAGTTAGCTGTATTCAGTTATGTTAGTTAGACAGTCAATTAGATAACTGACAGCTGTTAGCTCACCGTCCAAAGCCTATATGAAGGCTTCAACTCTCTGTAACAGAATTAAGAAAATACAATTCCATTTCTTCAGATTTCTATCTCTATTCTCTCTCTCTCTCTTCTCTCTGTTACTGCATTTCTTTATGGTATCGTGAGCCCTTTTTATGGGGCCTGAATCTTCTCTCTCATGACCGATAACGTAACCGCTTCCTCTGGCGGCGCTGTTGTGTCTTCAACTGCGCCGACGAACTTCAATCCCACCCTCTCCATAAAGCTCGATGATCAGAACTACCTTCTATGGTGGCAACAAGTGGAAGCCGTCATCATTGCGCACAAACTCCATAGATATGTGGTGAATCCTCAAATTCCTCCGCAATTCACCAATGAATCGAATCGTGCCCTAGGAATTGAATCAGATGTGTATCAGCTTTGGGTTGTCCAAGACCAAATGTTGTTCACATGGCTTCTCGGCTCAATTTCACCGTCGATTCTTCCTCGATTCATTGGTTGTAAGCAGTCGTGGCAGGTTTGGGATAAAATCCACAAACACTTTCAAGCACATCTTCGCACAAAGGTGCGCCAATTTCATTCCGAGCTAAAGAACACCAAGAAAGGTACTTTAACGATTTATGAGTACTTACTGAGAATTCGTGCCCTAATTGAATCGTTGCAGGAAATCGGCGATCCCGTTACGGATCAGGATCACATCGACACGATCCTTGAAGGTCTTCCCGAGGAGTACAATACCCTCGTTATGATGATTTACGCCAGGAGCGATCCTCCATCAGTTGATGATATCGAGGCTCTCTTGCTTATGCAAGATGCACAATTTGAGAAATTCCGACAGGAATTATCCTCTCCTTCAGTTACGGCAAATGTTGCTCAGGCCACAAATGTGCAAGATTCATCCTCAGGTGCTGATTTCGGTCAGAACATCGGTAGTTTTCAAGGCGGCTACCGTGGACGTGGTGGCCGTAATCGAGGCCATGGCGGTCACGATGCCTATCATTGTTGTTATCGCTTTGACCAAAACTTTGTGCCTTCTCAGAGACCTCCACTGTCCCAACCATCTCAGGCTCAGTTTCAGAATTCTCAAAATTCCTTCAATGGTCGGGGTTCATTTCAAGCTCCTCCTCAAAGACAGTCCTGGTTTCAACAGCAGCCAAGTGCACATCTTGTTATGCAACAACTACAATTTGTCCCTAATACTCAGGAACCATTGCAAAGGACCTTTGAGCCACAAACTTGGTTTCCAGACTCAGGGGCCTCACACCACATTACTGTTGATCCCAACAACTTGACTCAAAGCAATCCTTTTGGAGGAAATCAACAAGTCCTCATGGGAAATGGTCAAGGTTTATCTATAAACTCCATAGGTTCTTCTAAGTTTTCATCCCCATCCCAACCTCAAATTGTCTTTTCTCTAAAGAATTTACTTCTTATAATTGCCCGTGACAATAATGTCTATTTCGAGTTTCACCCATTTTCTTGCTATGTCAAATCACAGGGCTCTAACTGTGTTTTCCTTGAAGGCTCTCTTGGTGGAGATGGCCTCTACAGCTTCTCCAACATCAACATTCTCAAAGAGCCTTCATCCTCCTATTTTCAACATGCTTTAGGTTCCTCTGCTCCTAGTGAGCATCTAGATAAGTCTTCCTCTGATGTAACTAGTACTTTCAATACTTGGCATCAACGCTTAGGTCAAGCCAATAGTCTTACTGTAAAAACTATACTGAACATCTGTAAAATTCCATCATTGAATAAAACATCATTTGATTTTTGTAATGCTTGTTTTCTTGGTAAATCACATCGCTTGCGTGCACCTCCTTCACTCACTATTCACCCCACACCCTTTGAACTAATTCACTGTGATCTTTGGGGACCTTCCCCATTTCCATCATATTGAGGCTACACCTATTACATCTCCTTTGTAGATGCACATTCAAGATTTACATGGATTTATTTCCTCGAAAACAAATCTGATGCCTTAATTGCCTTCAAACAATTCTCCACTTTGGTTACAACTCAATTTTCTGCCTCCATCAAGGCAGTACAATCTGATTGGGGTGGTGAATTGCGCCCCTTTACCAAATTCCTGACAGATTTAGGCATCCTTCATCGCCTGACTTGCCCCGACACTTCCCATCAAAATGGGACAGTTGAACGAAAGCATAGACAAATAGTGGAAATGGGCCTCACCTTGCTGTCTCATGCCTCTATCCCATTAAAATTATGGGATCATAGCTTTACACAAGCTGTCCACCTCATTAACAGGCTGTCCAAAGCAGCCCTGTCTTCCTTCTCCTTACCCTTTCATGCCCTCTTTGGTAAACACCCTGATTATACTACCCTAAAGATATTTGGGTGTGCATGCTTTCCTTTTCTAAGACCCTACAACAAGAACAAGCTACAATTTCGGTCCTGAGTGTGTTATCTAAGGTTATCTCCTCGGCACAAAGGACACAAATGTCTTGATGCGAATGGTCGCATCTACATTTCCAAAGATGTTTTATTCAATGAAATTTCCTTTCCCTATCCTCATTTGTTTCTTACTTCACCTACCTATCCATCTTCCTCTTCCTCTACCTTCCATTCTTCAATTCCCATTCCCTCTTATCCACCCCTTGATGCTATGCCCTTAACTCAGTATTCTCCATCTCCTCTCTCCCCAAATCCTCCCTCACCACCACCTGATAGTCCTCTTTCTTCACCTGACCAGCATAATGTCAACCCCTCCCCATCCTCTCCTTCCACTTCTGAGTCATCCTCTTCATCCTCTAGAGTTGTTTCACCTTCTGTTCAACCCTTACAAACTGCTCATGTTTCTTCCAGCTCCATAACCCCTAGCCTGTCCATCTCATCATCTCAGTCCAGCCTTTTAGTTCCTACCCCTGCACCTACTCCTTATGTTAATGATCATCCCATGTTGACTCGGTCCAAAACTGGACATCTTCCACCTAGAATCCTTTTGAGTCATGTTGAACCTCGGGCTGTCAAAGAAGCCCTGAACAGTCCCCCCTGGTTGGCCGCTATGAAAGATGAGTATATGGCCTTACTAAGAAATAGCACTTGGTCCCTTGTTCCCCTACCCTCTAATAGGCAAGCAATTGGGTGTAAATGGGTCTTTAGGGTCAAGGAAAACCCTAATGGTTCTATCAACAAGTATAAGGCAAGGTTTGTAGCCAAAGGCTTTCACCAACAACATGGCTTTGCTTTCCATGAGACCTTTTTCCCCGTTGTCAAACCAGTGACCATCCGACTGATCCTATCATTGGTAATAACTCAAAAATGGGTCATTAAACAAATAGATGTGAATAATGCATTCCTTAATGGAGTGCTTAGTGAGGAGATATATATGGTACAGCCCCCGGGCTTTGAAAACAGTGACAAATCTCTAGTGTGCAAACTGCACAAGGCACTCTATGGCCTTAAACAAGCTCCAAGAACTTGGTATGAACGCCTCACTATGGCTCTACTTCAATTTGGGTTTACAACTAGCAAATGTGACCCATCCCTTTTTATCTACTATAAGGGTTCTAATTCCATCTATGTCCTAGTTTATGTGGATGATATTATCATCACTGGGCCATCTTCTGTCATGATCCAAGACCTAATTCAAAAACTGAATTCCCAATTTGCTCTAAAGGAGCTTGGCAATCTAGATTACTTCCTTGGTATAGAGGTAAAACACCTCTCTGATGGCTCACTTCTACTCAATCAAACAAAATACAGTCGTGATCTTTTGGCCAAGGCACACATGACTGATGCAAAAGGGATATCCTTTCCTATGATAAGTAGCACCAAACTCACTAAAACTGGGACAGACACTGTTTCAGACCCTCACATGTACAGATCTATAGTGGGAGCCCTCCAATATACTACCTTGACTCGACCAGATATAGCATTCAGTGTAAATAAGGTTTGCCAATTCATGGCAAACCCTCTGGACTCTCATTGGCAGGTCATCAGCGTATTCTCGAATATCCGAAAGGTTCTATTCATCATGGTTTGCTCCTACGGTCGACTGCAGCACCCTCCTCCTTTCGAGTCTTTTGGCATCTTGTGATGTTGATCGGACAAGTGACCCAAATGACCGAAGGTCTACATCCAGTTCTTGCATATTCTTTGGCTCCAATCTTGTGTCCTGGTGCTCCAAGAAACAGGAGTTGGTTGCCCGATCTAGCACAGAGGCCGAGCACCGGAGTATGGCCAACACCACCTTTGAATTGCTCGGGATACTGTCTCTTTTGACAGAGTTGGGAGTTCCCTTTGCCGCACCAAAGCCGCTTTGTGATAACCTCGAGTGCCGTGAACTTAGCTCACAATCCAGTTCTTCATGCTCGCACCAAACACATCGAGCTTGATATTCACTTTGTGAGGGAGAAAGTACTAGCCAAGGCTCGACAAGATCTGCACATCCTGTGCACGAATCGCCTTGCGATTGCTTCACCAAGCCTTTGTCATCCTTGAAGTCCGAAGAATTGAAGACCAAGCTCAACGTGGTTCCACGACCTTGAGCTTGAGGGAAGCTAATAGAGTAGAATTATATATCGTATACGATAATCGCATGTTGTATTCCTATAATCGAATCAATTTGAGTCAGATGTATTCAGTTATGTTAGTTAGACAGTCAGTTAGATAATTGACAGCTGTTAGCTCACTGTCCAAAGCCTATATAAAGGCTTCAACTCTCTGTAACAGAATTAAGAAAATACAATTTCATTTCTTCATATTTCTATCTCTATTCTCTCTCTGTCTTTTCTCTCTGTTACTGTATTTCTTTAGTCCCATAACCAAACCCTAGAGCATCAAGAACCCATTCTTGTCTTGAATCGAATAGAAAAAAATAAACCGGAGCTGACGAATTTCGGCGAGCATAGGCGAGAGAACGAGGAGAAAAGTGAGTGATAATACCTGCGCAGGCTGGCGGTGGTTGGAGGTTTAGCGTATGGTGGTTGGGTGGCCGATGAGAGACGAGGGATGGGTGGTTGACATTGAAGGCTAGATGGTAGTGAGGGGCAAAACTGTCATTTGAATTTATTTTGGTTACTTGTTTAATAGATATCCAGTTTCAATCTAAGCAATTCAAATAATTTATTAATAAATTTAATGGTTAATAATGGTGTTACACTCATGCATCATCCATTAGGTATTTCACCTTAGTCTTCACCAGGTAACAATACCATAAAAAGGCCCATAAAGGGAAATGCAAAAACACCTTCTTCGCATACATTTCCTTATATATCCCCCACTGGAAGAAGGTGGAAGATTCAACCATGGAAAAATTACATCACTTTCCCAGAAATAAAATATAACTCATAACTCATTACATCATCATACACTCAAAAGGGTAAGTTTCAGGGTGTCTAAAAGTCTTTATGATTTGTAGCATGTGTTCTCTGGACTATGATTTTTGCTCCATTTGGACTTTCATGCTTTGCTTCAGTTTTTTTGTTTTCTGGCATAGTTTTTCAATCACGTTTTTTGGGGGCTAGCTTGATACGCTTTTTAGTGTTTGAATCTTGTTGCTTTGGCCTTCCTATTTATATTCTCTTTTTATTGTTTATGGGTTAGGGTACCCAAAAAAGAAAAACCAAATTTAAAAAAATTCAATAGCTCTTTCAAATGATATAAATTCATGAATTCCTTTCAAATTTTATAAATTCTTATGATAGAAATCCATTAAAATCTAAAGTACAAAATCTTGATTATAAAAATCTTTTAAAAAAATCTTATAAGTTATTATATTTCTATATAGTCTTTTAAAATTCACAAGACTTTTTTATGTCAAAATAATCTTTTAAAATTCCAATCTAATTTACACTCTTTAGATAGATGGATAGATAACCCAAGGATATCCTTCCCTGAAAAACTTTTGGTTAAATTGATTGACTGAAAGTATTTTAACTTGTTGAATCATTTACTATGTAAACTTCAAAAGGAAATTCCTAATTTAGCAACCAATTCCATGGCCAAGGCCACAGATTTATCATGACCTAATATAAATAGGCATTAACCTAAAACCAACTATTTCTATAAGCTAAACTGGAAGTGACCAAATAAATAAATAACTAGTGAATGTTTTCCAATTTTGAAAGATAAATTTGGAGTACAAAAATGTCACTGTGAAGCCACCTGACTCCCGGAGTCGTTGCAAGGTTCTATCTTCAATGCTTTCCTGTTGCGACCATAATCTGTTGACAACCTGAAACAACAGCAACAAAGTTTATAAACATGAACACTTACAATGGTTATGGATGGAACCCCTTTTGGCACAGACTGGATTTAATATTAAACTTTCTTTATTACACCTTTTGAAAAACGGCAATCGTTTTCGAAGTTCAAGAATCTAGGTTAGGTAATTATAATGTTAAAATCTACAAGTGAATCTAATGAAAAAAGAGGAACTGTCATCTTCATCCCTTAAAAAATGTGTCTTCCAATTTAGTCTCTGAAAATAAAAAATTTCAAATTAATCTCTTAGAATCTCAAATAATGATTAAAACGATCCTTAATAGAGACTAATGTGTCACTAAATTTTTTCTTGAAATTACTAATTTGACAGGCACATGAAATTCTTTGAAACGAAGTTGAGATTTTTCACATTTATGAGGGATTCAGTAAGGGGCAGATTGGGTTTTTTATAAAAACCAATTATCCAACGTAAACATAGTTCAACTAGTTATGCACCACAAAAATAAAAGTATGAATACTATCTGTTGAAAATAATGCATAATTTCTAGAAAGTTAGACACTTATGCAGCAAAAAAATGATGATTGTAATTATCTACAATGTCCTAGAACTTCATGTTATTATAGGCTGTAAAAGATGTATAAAGAATAGTCTAGAAAATTCAAGCCACCTTAGTTTGGCGGCGGTGGTGACCTACAAATATAGGCATCAAGCACTCTATCTTGTAATTAAGAAAATCAATACTAATTGAAACTATTCTACTACTAAATCAGCTTTAGCATCTCACGTCCCCTTTTCTATCCAATTCTATCAAGCTTTATCTACTTTCTTCTTATAAAACAAACTATCAACTATTTTCTACACCAACTAACCTATACTTTCTATCAGTGGCATCAAAGCTACGTTCGGTCATATACCGAGCGTAGATACATTACCCAACTACTACACAAAAATTTCCCATCTATCCTAGACTACTTCCAAAATTTTCTAGACTCATGGCAGACACGACCCAACTATCATCTGTCTGTCCCAATTTTCACAGGGGAAAACTATGACTTTTGGAACGTAAAAATGATGAGATATTTTCGTTTCCAAGATCTATGGGACATCATAGAAGAGGGATTTAGTACTCCTCGGGATACTTCAACTCTTACTGCAGCTCAAAAGAAAGAGTTGAAGGAAAATAAGCAAAAAGTTTCGAAGGCATTATTTATTTTGCAACAAGAGGTGGCCGACACTATCTTTCCAAGAATTATGGGAGCAGCTAGTGCTAAGGAAGCGTGGAGTACTCTAAAGAAGGAGTTTCACGGCAGTGACAAGGTACGCACCATCAAACTTCAAACTCTAAGACGAGAGTTTGAATAAATTAAAATAAAGGAGTCTGAGACCATAAAAGACTATTATTCCAAGATCAAAGAAACAGTAAATCAAATGAAGGCTTATAGGGAAAATATTCCTAACAAGAGAACTGTCTAGAAATTCTAATTTCTACTCCCCAAAGGTATGATGCAATTGTGACGACTATTGAGCAAACAAAAGATCCGTCTACCTTGTCTGTGACAGAACTAATAGGCTCTCTTGAAGCCTATGACCAAAAATTGGGTAGGCATGATGAAGGTTCAATTCAAAATGCCTTTCAATCAAAGCTCAAATTAAGGTATCAGAATGAAGGATACGAATATAAAAATAATAATAATGGTGCAAGAAATTTTAGAAGCAAACAAAATTCTAAAGGTTTCTTCAGAAACAATAAGTATCTTCCATGCATAATCTGCAGGAGGACAAATCATGCCGAAAAAAACTGCAGGTACCGTGGAAAGCCACAATGTCGACATTGCAAGAGATTTGGACAAGTGGAAAAGAATTGCTATAGCAAAAATAAGCACCAAGCAAATTTTGTTGAAGAGCATGATCATGAGATGCTACCAAGATTCTAATGATGAAGTGGGTGGAAGTTGGTGCTTGAATAGTGGATGCAGCAACCATATGGTCAAAGACAGGAGCATCTTCAAGGATATTGATGACTCTGTAAAACTGAAAGTTCGACTAGGAAATGGTGATATCGTGGAATCGAAAGGTAAAGGCACTGTTATGGTGGAGACGAAGAAAGGTACGAGATTCATTAAAGATGTCTTACTAGTTCTCAATCTTAAAGAAAGCCTCTTGAGCATTGGTCAAAGGATGGAGAAAGGCTACGCTCTTCACTTTGAAGGGGATAAATGCACAATATATGACAACAAAAACAAAAGGCAAGAGATAGCCTAAGTAAAAATGGAGAAAAGAAATAGAAGTTTTCTAATAAGATTCAAATACACTACTAACATTGCCATGAAGGTGCAAATCGATGATTCATGGCTATGGCATTGAAGATTTGGCCACTTCAACACTCATGCCTTAAAGCTTCTATATAGAAAAGGTATGATGAGAGATCTTCCATGTCTCAAAGAAAACAGTGAAGCATGTGAAGGGTGTCTACTTGAACCCGAAAGCTTTAAAGCAGCATCAAAGCAAAAAGTATGGGTCAAGGCAATGGAGGAAGAAATAAAAATGATCGAGAAGAATAACACATGGGAACTAGTAGATTGTCCAAAAGATAAAGACATCATTGGAGTTAAATGGGTGTATAAAACAAACTGAATCCCGATGGCACTATACAAAAGCACAAGGCCAGACTAGTTGCCAAGGACTACTCACAACAGCCAGGAATCGACTACAATGAGACATTTGCTCCGTTGCTCGTCTAGATACGATTAGAGCTCTAATAGCTCTGACAACACAAAAAGGATGGAAGATATACCAACTAGATGTTAAATCTGCCTTTCTAAGCGGTGTGCTTCAAGAAGAGGTTTATGTGGAGTAGCCACAAGGCTGCGTAAGCAAAGGCAATGAAAGCAAAGTGCTAAGACTAAGGAAAGCTTTATAGGGCCTGGAGCAAGCTCCTAGAGCCTGGTATAGTAGAATTGATCAATACTTGATTGATAAAGGATTCAGAAGGAGCATGAGTCAACACTGTACATCAAGACCCAAGGTCAATATGACACTCTTACTGTCTCCCATTATGTAGATGATCTTATCTACACATGCAATAATATGAAGATGATAGTTGAATTCAAAGAAAACATGATGAAGACATCCGAAATGACAGACCTTGGTTTGATGCACTACTTCCTCGGCATTGAGATAAGTCAAAGGAAAGAAGGAATATTTATCTTGCAGAAGAAATACACTAATGAAATACTAAAGAAATTCAAGATGTACGAGTGCATGCCAGTTGCGACTCCACTAGTAACAAATGAAAAGTTGTTCAAACAAGATGGATCACCGAAGGCAGATACAACACCGGCCACACGACCAGATATCATGTATGTGACAAGTCTTCTACCGAGGTTTATGCAAAGCCCAAGCCAGATTCACTTTGGAGCAGGAAAACAAATTCAGAGATACTTATAAGGCACTAAAGAGTTTGGTATATGGTATACATCTGTGACCAACTCAAAGTTAATTGGTTACACTGATAGTGGTTGAGCAGAATCTGTCGATGATATGAAAAGCACGTCAGGTTATGCCTTTACACTTGGATCTGGAGTATTTTCTTGGGCATCTAAGAAGCAACCAACAATTGCACAATCGACAGCAGAAGCAGAGTATGTGGTAGCTGCTGAATCTACAAGCCAAGCTATATGGCTCAGAAAAATACTCTGTGACACTGACATGGGAGATCAACAGACAGAGCCAACCACAATCTTCTATGACAACAAATCTACAATTACAATAGCAAAGAATCCGGTACATCATAACAGAACCAAGCATATAGTAATTAAAATATCACTTCATCCGAGAAGCAGAAGCAACGAAGCAAATCCAGTTCGAGTATTGCAAGATTGAAGATCAAGTAGCTAATATATTCACAAAGGCACTACCAACTACCAAGACTAAAGTTTGAGCAGTTAAGGATCTTGCTTGGAGCTGTAGAAATGTGCATTAAGGAGGAGTGTTGAAAATAATGCACAATTTCTAGAAAGTTCTGCACTTACGTAGCAAAAAATGGATGATTGTAATTATCTACAATGTCCTAGAACTTCATGTAATTATAGGCTGTAAAAGATGTATAAAGAATAGTCTAGAAAATTCAAGCCACCTTAGTTTGGCGGTGGTGGTGGCCTATAAATATAGGCATCAAGCACTCTATCTAGTAATTAAGAGAATCAATACTAATTGAAACTATTCTCCTACTAAATCAGCACTAGTCCCTCACGTCCCCTTTTCTATCCAATTCTATCAAGCTTTATGCCTTTATCTACTTTCTTCTTATAAAACAAACTATCCACTATCTTCTAAACCAACCAACCTATACTTTCTATCAATGTCCATAACGATTTAGTTGGCTATCACAGTCCAGTCTTAGGGCTTACTGCTTTTAATAGCCTATGATGATGTTCAAATAAGTTTACTTGGTCGCGCTATTGCAACTTCTAAGCATTAGCAAATATAAACGACACTAACATAGCAGTTCAAAGCACTGGTTTCAGTGAAAACACAACTGGTGAAAATGGAGTTATGACATACCCTAACAACTGGTGAAAATGGAGTTATGACATACCCTAACTGTAAGGATGCATCTGAAAGCTCGTTGTCCTCTGAAGCACAATTGAAAAGGGGTTTTGAACAGTTGATGGTATTCGTCCTATCTAAAGAATTGAATTCAAGGAATTGTAACTTTGCTTTACTTTTCATCTCCTCAAGCTGTTTACAAAAAGATTAAAGATGAGCAACAATATAGACTCTCACTGGAATTTTACTTAGTTCATAGTTTAAGTCAGGTTTCATTCTTACTTGTTTGTGCAGAGCTTCATTCTCCAGCATGGTCTTTTGCTCCTGAAGATAAATTTGGAAAACTTTCTAAATCATAATTAAGAAGAAAGGTGCATTTAAATTTTCTTCGATTGAAGCAAAACCCTTTATATTCTACAATCATGAAGAAGCAATGGTAGGAGAAGAATGTAACTCTGCGAAGCACGAACACTGAGCAAAACACGCAGAACAATGATGATACAAACACAAGGAGAGACCAAATACTGAAAATTTTACAGCATGGATACGACATTTAATGTATCGAAATTGAAAATTAAAAAACAAGGGTTCATAATTCATATCATAATTGTGTTGAGCCAAAAAAAAAATCTTAAAAATTAGACACATTTCATACAAGTGTTTGCATTTGAGATTTCACCGATACCAAAATTGTGTATCCATACTTTATAAATATAAATTAAGATATGAAAAATAATAATAGAAATTTGGTTTTGGCTTAACAAAATTGCCAAAAGCAATGCCTCTTTTGCTAGGTGGATCATGTAGAGTTCCAAATCCTTTTCAGTTCAGAAAGTATATGCCACAAGTATGTCAGGAAATATATTTAATGCCAAAACTATTGGTGTTTTGTATCTATTCTTGTTTTCTCCTATTTTCTTACAAAATGAAAATTAGATCAAAATTGCAAGTGGTGCCAAGTACCTGTAATCTGGACCTCCTAAGCTGTTCTAGAAGTACTTGTTCCTGCAACAATATAGTGTGAATGAATAAGGTTAATGACAGCAAATCCACCTATTAGCAAGTCTGGAACTTAAAAGTGATTATATTCAGTAACCGATACAAATGTAAACATAAAAAGATGAACCAATGTGCAATCTAACTGAATGAATTGGAATTCCCAAGCCTGACTCTTATCAACTTTGCTGCAATATTAATTATTATAAGGAAATACATCACTCTGGCCAGTTGCACTTTAAAGAATCAAACTCTTGCTATGCAGTTATTCAAATTATTACAAGTTTCATCAAGTCAAAGTTAAATTTTTGTTTTCAGACATACAGAGGTTATTTTTCAACATGGTTAATATCAAAACAATTGAATAAGTTATATAACATCAGAAGATATAGCAGGATCAGAACACAGAATATCTTTTAAGGAAATATGGCATATCAAAAGGCATATCAAAATTATAAAATGAATGAGTCCCCGGGACCCAACTCACCTAAACTTTTTTTCATCAAAAAGAAAAATTATAAAATGAATCGCACCACTATTGGTCTTTGTTACTTGTACCTTCTTATCTTTGACAGCTAGCATCCCTTCAGTCAGTTGATTTTCTAGGTGCTGCAGTTCTTTAAGGCTCAATCCATCAAGCTCCTTACCTATCATCCTTCTATACAACAATGAAAATAAAATCAGAACAAAATTTGAACCCAGATTTTGATGACAAATAAGCACAAAACAAAAATAGAAAAAATGCAAAAATCGTTAAAGCAAATATTCTTTTGGGCCTTACATTAAGTTGGTTACTAATACAGTATTACTTGTTTCTGTTATTTGTAATCTCAATTACTGACGTTAAGTTCCTAAGGAATATAACATGGTCAGCATAACTTACAAGTATGCTGAACGAAGCTTTGTTATTTCATCCTTCAGAAGGCTTGTATCAGGCTCCATAACCTATGTAAAAGTAGAATGTAAGAATAAAAATTGATTTGAAATTCAAAAATATAGATTGGAAAAAGAACTTAAGAAGGTGGGGGGCGGGGAATTAAACAATGGACAGTGCTTTAAGATATGAGAGGGACAGTAAAGTCAAATACCATTGTCGGGGGCTCATCACTTGGTTGCTCTGCACAATCCAAATCCAGGCCTTTGCTGTACCTTGAAAGGGTATGCTCCATGCTTCATGAATGAAATAAAATTTATATGATCAGAAAAAAATAAGTACCCTATTGAGAGAATCTCATAAAATCATATAATTATGTAGTTGCAGATTTTCAGGAAATCATGTACATGTTTTAGGAAATCAAATATTTGGCTATATTAGGCATAGACAAATAGGAGGATTTATTGTAGTAATTATAGAGGTCTGGTGGCCTTATATCCTGTATATATTGTATGCCTTTGTTATTGGAATAAACAGAAAAACACAGCAGCCATATCTTAATTTGGTATCAGAGCGTAGGGCAACCTCCGCTGTGCTGCGTCAGTGATCATGGCTGTAGATGGCGAGAAGGGAAGCGGCAATAGTTCTGATTCTGAAAAGAAGACGACTAACGCTTCTAGTCATGAACGGAAGAAGGCGTTGATGATCGATCCAACATCTCCTTATTATCTTACCTTGGGAGACAATCCGGGTATCGTTGTTACACCGGTGCAGCTCAAAGGAGACAACTATGATGAATGGTCAAAGGCAGTTCGTAACGCCTTCCGAGCCAAAGAAGAAACTTGGATTTATCGACGGAAAAATTCTGAAGCCGGCGAACGATTCATCTGAACTCGAAGAGTGGTTGGCAATCAATGCGATGCTGGTAGGATGGATATTTAACACCATCGATCCATCTTTGAGATCCAGTATCTCTTATTTGGAGAATGTAAAAGATCTATGGGATGATTTGAAGGAACGGTTCTCTATTGGCAATGATGTGAGGATTCACCAACTGAAAACTGAGATTGCCAATTGCAAGCAATCTGGGCAGAACGTGGCAGCCTACTATGGGAAGTTAAAATCAATGTGGGAAGCGCTGGTCAGTTACATGAAGAATCCAACTTGCAGTTGTGCTGGGTGTACATGCGGTGCAGCACAAGAGCGGGAGAAGGAGAAGGTCCATCAATTCTTAATGGGTCTCGACGATACCGTATTCGGAACAGTACGTTCAAATATCTTAAGCATGTCGTCGTTGCCCAATATAAACGGAGTATATGCAATGCTTGTGACTGAGGAAACGCACAAGTCGTTGGCACGTATGCAGGATGAAAGAACAGATGCTGTTAGCTTTGCGATTCAAACCACACCTCACATAAGACCTGGGCAGAACAGAGGAGGTGATTGAGGGACATGCACCAATTGTGGAAAGCATGGTCATGAAGCCATGAATGTTTTCAAATAATTGGATACCCAGATTGGTGGAACTCCGGTAAAAATGGAAGAGGTGCAGGACGTGGCAACCAAGGCACACGCAACAAGGGCGTAGGCCGAGGTAGAGAGACACACACTGCAAATGCCGCACAAGTGCAGCAAGCTCAAAGTGCGCACTGATGACCATTCTTAATAGCCACAAGTCAACATCATCCACCGAGAAACTCACTGGTAAGCAAGTGAAAAACTCTTGGCTGCTCTGTTTTTCTGTTTATTCTAATAGCAAAGGCATACAATATATACAGGATATAAGGCCAACAGACCTCTATAATTACTGTAACAAATCCTCCTATTTGTCTATGTCTAATATAGTCAAATATTTGATTTCCTAAAACATGTACATGATTTCCTAAAAATCTGCAACTACATAATTATATGATTTTATGAGATTCTCTCAATCCTAAAAATCTGCAACTACATAATTATATGATTTTATGAGATTCTCGACAAAAGGACAAGTTTGGTGAGCGAAGTCGAAAATGTATTTTTGTGGGCTATCCTTATGGGAAAAAGGGTTGGCGTCTCTACGATTTGGATAGTGGAGAGTATTTTGAATCTCGTGATGTTGTGTTTTGTGAAAATGAGTTTCCTTTCTTGACTAATGCTTCCAATGTGCAAGATGACTCCATTTCTTCCACACAAACCTTGTGGAACGATGGCCCTCCTCTCATTGATGAATCTAGCATGGATACGCATGATGCAAGGGGGAGCAGAAACATTGAAGAAAGTGTTGGGGATGCACAAGATGTGATTTTGACCCAAACACAGTCAGGTGAGGATTCAATGTCAACACCTCACGTGACTGAACAACTTGGACGTGGTCACAGGGAATGTCGCCCACCGAGCAAGCTCCAAGATTATATATGCCACAGTGAGCTGTGCTAATGACCCCACTTCCGTGTCACACCCACCATCACAGTCCTCAGGTACGTTGTATCCTATCACACACTATGTGACTTGCAATAATTTTTCCATGAGCCATAGACAGTTTCTTGCAGCAGTGACTTCTGGGCATGAGCCATCTCGGTTCTCTGGGGCTGTTCGAGATCCCTTGTGGCACAGTGCTACGAAGCAAGAAATAGATGCACTAGAGAGAAATGGCACTTGGACATTAGCAACACTACCACTTGGAAAGAAGGCTATTGGATGCAAGTGGGTATACAAGATTAAATACAACTTAGATGGCAGTATTGAACATCACAAGGCAAGACTAGTTGTTCGAGGAGATAACCAGAAAGAAGGCATTGACTATAATGAAACTTTTGCACCGGTTGCAAAAATGGTCACAGTTTGGACTTTATTAGTTGTGGTAGCTGCTCGATCATGGATATTGCATCAGATGGATGTTCATGGTGATCTGGATGAGGAAGTTTATATGCAACTACCTCCTGGTTTTTCCTGTGGAGATTCTAAGAAAGTAAGTAAACTCCGAAAGTCTCTTTATGGGTTATGACAAGCACTGCGAAACTGGTTTGCAAAACTTGCTGCTGCATTGAAGGAATATGGGTTCAAACAATCTCGTGCAGATTATTCATTATTCACTTATTATAGTGGAGAGGTGATCTTGAGTGTTCTTGTGTATGTTGATGATCTCATCATTGCAGGGAACAATGGAGATGTGATTGAGCATTTCAAAATGTATCTTAGCAAGAGGACCTCATGGGATTTTCTTATGCCAGCGAAAGTATGCTTTGGACATCATCTCAGAAACAGGATTATTGGGGGCAAAACCGGCTAGTTTTCCTCTCGAGCAAAATCATAGGTTAGCCCTTGCTAATGGCGCTATTTTAGAGGATCCAGAACGATATCTTTGGCTAGTTGGGAGGCTCATTTATTTGACTATTTCTCGGCCCGAACTTAGCTACTCTATTCATATCTTAGCTCAATTCATGCAATGTCCTCGAGAGGAGCATTGGGAAGCTGCAACACGGGTAGTTTGTTATTTGAAGGGTAATCCAGGCCAAGGGATCTTTCTTCGCTCTGATAGTGATTTGAAGCTATATGCCTATTGTGATTCAGACTGGGCAAGTTGCCCTCTTACACGACGCTCATTGACAGGGTATTTTGTATTCTTGGGAAGATCTCCTATATCCTGGAAAACCAAAAAGCAAGTTATTGTCTCTCGTTCATCAGCAGAAGCTGAATATAGATCTATGGCCACCACAACTTGTGAGCTGAAGTGGCTTAAAGCCCTCTTGATTGATTTACAGGTGCCTCATCCCCAACCCATGCAACTCTTTTGTGATAGTCAAGCAGTCATTCATATTGCAGCCAACCCGGTGTTTCATGAACGCACCAAGCATATTGAGGTAGATTGTCACTACATCCGTGATGAGATCCAGGATGGTAATATTGTCACAATGCATGTTCGGACTTACAATCAGCTTGCGGATATCTTGACAAAAGCTCTAGGCAAACAACAATTTGAATTTCTTTTGGGCAAGTTGGGCATTCGAGATCCTCACGCACCAACTTGAGGGAGGTATTGAGAGAATCTCATAAAATCATATAATTATGTAGTTGCAGATTTTTAGGAAATCATGTACATGTTTTAGAAAATCAAATATTTGGCTATATTAGGCATAGACAAATAGGAGGATTTGTTGCAGTAATTATAGAGGTCTGTTGGCCTTATATCCTGTATATATTGTATGCCTTTGCTATTGGAATAAACAGAAAAACACAGCAGCCATATCTTAATTTACCCCAGTCAAAGAAACCATGTTGACAGTTAAAAGAAGAGTAGAAGCGCGGGAAAGGTATCTCAAATAAAGAGTATGAGATTTGACATGGAAATTAATTTGATGGAATCAAATCTTCTATCCCTTTCCTAGCGCAATCCTGTCTCTCGAATAAACACTAGCAACTAAGTCCCAATAAAGTGACAAAGATTTAATTCTAATTTGATGGCTAACGATTTATAACGTGTTTGAAACACGTTGAAAACGTCCAAAATCAATGTGGGAGAGCAGAAGCTACTCATAGTAGCTGTGAGTAGCTTCTGGAAACGCGCGTCCAACCACTCAAAGTAGAGATTCTAAACACACTTAAATTGTTGACTCTGTCTGATGAGGCCGCAACACCACAACCGCATCGAGCTAGGATTGCAGCGACATCAACTCGCATTAGCCTGCAACTGCTACAACACGACTGTGATGAGGACATGTACATAGCTGCAATTTGAAAACTTTAATCTAGAACTGCATATCCCAACCTTGTTCTGATGTCAAGTTGAGATTCCTCAACTCAACAAACCAGATACTTACAAACAATTTACTTTCATAAAATAGCCCCTTCGTTGATAAATATAAATTATTACTAGAGCATTTCACAATATAAATATATATTATAAATATATATATGACAAAAGTAACAAGGAGATAAACATGCATAAGTGGAACTAAAAATCCAATGAAGGAGAAATTGTCTTGACAATTTTAAAGCCACAGAGGAGCCCACGCCCAAATAAATAAGGGAAATGAATCCTCTCCTGTAACATGATGATCAAGTTACAGAGATATAAACACAATTCTTATTATGTACGATCCCACCATGATTGGTCATAGGGCCCACTAGTTATAATTTAAAAGCTTACTCTTTCAAGGGGAAATGATATGAATCCAATAAAAAGGTGTCTGTGGCTTCAATTATAAATGATGAAAAAGTGGCGCAAGTGGAAATGTCACAAGGAAACCATTGAAGGGTAGACACATGAGAAAAGTTTTTTAAGGAAAATTAAGCTTAAACTTCAACCAGAACTACATTTCCTGAAAACAACTTAAATTGGGAAATCGGTTTTTGTTGTTTGTTTTTTTTAAATTCTATTTGCTAAACTAACTCGGATTATTTTACAAATAGTTTTTTGATGAAAAACAACTTAAATCTAAACAATCTAGATATCCCAAACATACTTAAATCTAAATCCTTTTCTCTAGTATAGCAAGGTTGATGTCCTCTCTCGTAAGGATTTTACTAAAGGATTCACATCCGGGGTTCTTTTTGCCACAAAATATAACTGAACCGAATTTCACTCTCTAAAATAAGGATACAAATCCTCTGTTCCAAATTCATGTCCCACCTCCTATCCCATGAATAAAAAAATTACAATGCAACTGTTTTTTCTAATTAAAAAAGAAAAAAAAATCATATTTTAATTGGATGAGACAAGATTTAACACAATATTTGGGGACAGCAGATCTCTACCCCTAACATGAACCCTACAAAAATCCAAATTCAAAGATGCCCGGAGTTTTAAAATAAAAGTCTTCATTTTTTCTTTTCTTTCAATCAAAATCATTATTCCCCTTTAGTAACAGTGTTCCAAAAATAAAGAACAGTAATTTAGTTTACTTGGTCGGTTGGTCCATAAGATTTCATTCCCAGAAAAACTTACAAACCAAACACTTTCTTTCAAACAAAAATTGTATTAGAATATCAAATACCCAGAAAAAGTAAAATCTAGTTATGTATAACAAAACTCCCCACATCCCAAAAATCAATGATATTCTCATAAAACCATGCTCCATGTGCAACAACATTTTTGAGGTCTCAAAGGGTCACCTTGTATTTGAAAAATCATAAAGCTTCCCAGTGCTAGAGAATATGATAACAGCAACCTCTGCATCACACAAAACAGACAACTCCCTGGCTTTTTTGAGCAACCCATTACGCCTCTTAGAGAAGGTGACCTGCCTGCTGTTCAAATTCTCAATCTTCTTTATCTCAATCTTCCCTCTTCCCATTCTTTTCTTCTTTCCCTCTTCTGCCTCTCTCAAAATTCCTTCCTTTTCTTCACCAAACACTGAAGAACCCACCAACATTAACAATAGAGGGTAAAGAGGGACATGGAAAACGAACCTCAAAGAGGTTCCTTTATTTAAATGCAGAGGCGCAGCACAAAAAACAACTCTATTTTGTTTTGGAACTTGGAAAGGTTTGGGATTTTAGCAGAGAGGACCAAGGAAGGAAAGAGTGACCAAAATTAGGAATTTGGAGGGGTGATAGACAGGATTGATAGACAGGATTACTAAGTGTGGCAATAATCCTAATATGGTATTCCATTTACTTGGGGAGTAGGTAATCGCCACTTTAGGAACGTTTGGATTGGACTAGCGGTTTCTACCGTATCCTCAAAAATTTGATGGGTACAGTCAGTTTTAGAAAATAATAAAATAATAAATTTATCAGAAGGAATTGTAATAATATCCAAAGGAATAGTGAAAATTATGAAAAAGATAAATAAAAATATTATTCAAATAGTAGAAAATATCAATAAAATTACAAATCATACTTATAATAGAATACAAAAAGGACAAAATGAAATAAACAATATCAAAGAAACATTAAGTAATATAAGTAAAGGAAAAAAAATAGATGAAAATAAAGATATTGAAAGAATAAAGATAGTTCTCGAACAATTAAAAAATCTTTTAAAAGATGAAGAAAATAATAAATGTATAACAAAAAAAGAATTAGAAGAATTTTTAGAAACAAAAGACTTAAGAAAAATAATAGTAAAATAAGAATTAAGCAATGAACCATCAAAAATACCTACATTAGTATCCGCATGGAGAGGATAAAAGATGAATACATAGAAACATTATGAAAATCAAATGATTTAGAATAAATTTATCAATTATTAGAACAACTTAAAATAGTTGAAGAAGAAAATAATCAAATACATAAAATAGAACATATCGATCAAATATATAAAGAAAATGAAAATGACGAAGTAATATTAAATTATAGTTCCTCTTAAGAATCTGAAGAAAACTATATAAGAATGGAAAAAGATAAATATAGTGGAAAAAGTCCTAAAAGAAAATGGAAAGAATATAAATATACACCCAGCGGAGCTTGGGATAAATACGAAGAATAAACTATGTATACTAAAGGATATGCGAGAAAGAATAATAAATGGACAAAAGTTCAAGAAGAATTTAAACCTCGATATGATAATACTAATACAGGAAACATATTAAATCTTGATTGTGCAAGAAATAAAAAAGAAATACTTTTGAAATGGACGAATGAAATGATATTAATAGTTATAACCGATGATAGATTTAGAAAATTAAACTTTATAGAAACCAAGAATTTTGTAACATTTAAAACATAGGAAATGTACAAAAGTTCTTAGTAGGAATTAAAGATGAAGATTGGATTAAGAATGGTAGATAACAACATGGACTATGTTAAACTAGTCATGACATTAATTCATCAAGAATTTTTAGGATGTAATATAATGGAACAAAAAGAAAAAGCAAATAAAACTTTACTTGAAAATGCTAAATCACATTTAAATAGAATGCAAATTTGCTATATGTTCCAAATTGAAAGTTTTATCTGTGAATACCAAAAATACTATTATCAATTGAATGAAGCGTCTAAAGAAACATATAAATATATTTTTATAGACAAACTACCATATCCACTTAACTCAAAAAATAATAGATTATGAGAGTCAAGACCAGATGAAACAGCAAATACTTTAGGAGGAGTTATCAAACTCTTATACCAAGAATTAAGAGAACACTGTTTAACTAGAGAAACAATAAGGCAATTAAATTGAGGAAGTACAGTAATTTGTTGTGACATTGCAGAAATAGAGAAACCAGGAAAATATGGTTGTGAGAAATTAAAAATAAAAAGAAAGTATTATAAGAAACCAAAATTACGAAGAAATTGTCCTAGAAAGAAAACTTATTATAAAAATAAGAAGAAGAAATATTTTAGAAGAAAGAAATCAACACCAAGAAAATACTGCCCGAAAGAGAAAAAGAAATGTGTCTGTTGAATATGTAATGTTGAAGGACACTATGCTAATGAATGTCTTCAAAGAAAAGAAAAATCAAAATTAATAAAACAAGTATTTCAAATATATGAACTTGAGCCTTTAGAAGAAAAACTAAGCAATACAGAAGTAACTATATATGAATATACAGAAGATTAATTATCTTCAAAAGAAACAGAATCCGAAAAAAACTTATATGAAAATACTAGTAGAAAAAAGTAATAGAGAAACAGAAGGCTATATAGATACTGGAGTAAGTCTTTGTCTAGCGATAGAATCACTTTTTGATAAATGGGAAAAATTAGAAAAGCCATTAAAAATAGCAGATGGATCTATACATCCGCTATATTGGATAGCCAAAAGAATTACTTTAGTTATACAAGAAAAATTATTTATAGTACCTACAATATACAAACAAGAAACAGGGCTATATGATTATTGGAAATAATTTCTTAAGACTACACGCACCGTTTTGCCAATATTTGGAATATATAACTTTAAAAACACCATATATAAACCAAAAGCAACACCGCGAAATTTAAAAATTCCAATTACTCGTTTTTCTAAATGTACATACTCTCAAATATCAGAGTCTCGCAAACTGAATCGTGGTGAGATAATTAGTGAAATTTGTACAAAAATTCGTCATATACTAATAAATTTAGAACCAAATAGAATAATTTCAGCTCATGTAGAAGAACTTTTAGATAAAGTTCCTTTACATCCAAAAATTAATAATAAAAATACTTAATTAGTTGTTTTAAAACTAAAAGTTCCAACAAAAGAAATAAAATGTAAACATATGATATATACAAAACAAGATAGAGATGAATTTGTAAAAGACATTGAAGAAATGAGCAAAAACGGTCTGATTAGACCTTCAAGAAGTAAGCATTCGACACCAACCTTTTATGTAGAAAATCATAATGAAATCAAAAGAGGAAAAAGAAGGATGGTAATTAATTATAAACAAATAAATGATGCCATGAAAGGAGACGCATATTTTCTTCCAAGAAAAGATCTAATTATTGAAAGAATTAGAAATATGAATTGGTTTAGTACCTTTGATTGTAAATCAGGTTTTTACCAAATTAGATTAACTGAAGAATCTAAAGCATTAACATCATTCCGTTATCCTCAAGGTCAATATGAATGGAATGTACTTCCGATGGGGATGAAACAATCACCAGGAATCTTCCAATTTAAGAATGGATTCCATACTCAAAGAATTTAAAGACTTTTATCTTATTTATATTGATGATATATTAGTCTTCACCAATAGAGATATAAATGTCCACTTCAATAAGATAGAGTTAGTACTCAATAAATGTCTTGAGCATGGAGTAGTTTTAAGTAGAAAGAAAGTTGTTCTAGCTCAAAATAAAATTAATTACTTAGGATTAGAAATTGAAAAAAGAAAAATTATTATGCAGCAACATGTATTAAGGAAGCTTCAACATTTTCCAACAAAATTAAAGGATAAAAAGGATTTGCAAAGATTTCTTGGATTACTAACATATGTTTCAAATGAAGGTTTCATCAAGAATCTCGTAGCGGAGAGAAAAATACTTCAGCAAAAACTAAAGAAGGACGCCCTCTAGTCATGGACCGAGGAAGATGAAAGACTTATTATTAAATTGAAATACTTATGCCAGGATCTTCCTGAGCTATATCATCCATCGGATGATGATTTAATTATTATTGAGACCGATGCCTCAAATGACTGTTGGGGAGGTGTTATGAAGGCAAAATCTCCTGGATACAAAACTGAATTACTATGTCGATACATGTCTGGAACTTTTTCAAACAGTGAAACTAATTATCCTACTCATGAAAAGGAAACACTAGCACTAATCCGAATGTTAGAAAAACATCGGATTTATATACTGGATAAAGAATTCATTGTACGAATAGATTCAACTTATGTCGTAGGTTTTAAGAACTTAAACCATTAAGGAACTTACAAGTAAGGAAGATTGATTAGATGACAAATGAAACTTGCCAAATATAATTACTCAATCTCCCATATTAAAGGAGATAAAAATGTTCTTGCAGATATACTATCAAGAGAATGGAGCAACAAACAGTTTAAGCAATAAAAAAACAGCTACAACTTCAAAAAGTAATAGAAAAGCAGAAATTGAAGAAATTAGATCTGATCAAGACAAATATTGAAGTACTAGAATTTCAACTACAGGCCAAAGGAGAATCTTCAGAAGAATATGTCTTGAAAGAAATCAAACAGCAGGTACAGGAAAGCACTAAGGAAAAATGGTATACTATTTTCAATAGACCATTTCCAGGAATTTATGGTGATTGGCACAAAGCAGCCCCTCATTGTATAGGGATTTCTGGAGTATATCACAAAGGATTTCGAACACAAGAAGAAGCGGAAAAAACATTGAAAGATCACCAGGAAAAGCAAGCATTGAAAGAAAAACAAAATAAGGGTAAAGAAATTTATCTTGGCCCAAGAACTTTTTTTGAAGCTATAAAAAATTCACCATAACCAAAGACTTCGATGAGAGTACTTGGAAGAATTCCTTCTTCCATTGAGGACTACCAAATTACTTCCAGAAAAGACCATGAACTTCAAGTCCAGTTTTCAAAATAAAAATTCTATGAATACATAAAAAGATTGACCAACCGGTCTGAAAAGGAAAAAATTAAGAATTTTTACGTGGTGAACCGAAATATATTTGGAGTTAAAGCTATAATTACTCCTGGAGCATCATCAATACCGGCGTTTAATATATTCCAGTTTGGACTTATTGAATGTCTTTACTTAAACAAAGATTCCGAAGAAATTAGTCTGTTCCTATATAGTCTGAAGGAAGTCGTTCAAAATTACAAAAGAAATGTTGCAAAAGAAAGGACCATCTTCTTGAAATTTTACTCAGCCTATCCTGACTTCGTCACTAGGTAACCTGCAAAGCACTTAATCTTTATTGGAGTAAGCAACAATAGCTTCTCCTTGAAAGATGAACCAACTGGAGAACACTACAATGAAGACCAAATTACTACAATTCTGGCCAACCAACTAGCAAGCATTTTCACCCAATGTCAAATAATTGGAAAAGATTCCCTCATCAAAGCATTATACAAGGGACCACATACTTTGCTTCTAAGCAAGACAAGTGGTAAAATAATTAATGAAAAAGACTTAGCATTACTGACGAATTTTGAACTACCTTTCTACACACTTCAAGGACTATCAATGAACTACCATCCAGCTGTCCTCGATCAACTTTGCTCGATGATAAAGCAAAATGGAAATCATGCATGTGAAAGATGCGTAGCAAAAAAGGACAATAATGACTGTCGGCAAGAGGATAAGGACTCAGACGATGCAATAATAGAAGAATGATGTAAGCATATACGTCAGCATGTGAATTATTGAAAGTCTGATTAAAGAACTGATGTAGATAGTAAGGACTTTTATGTAAATTACCTAGCACCCTTAGGTGTATAAATAAGTCCTCTTATGCTGAGGTAAATCAGAACTTTCATTCAGAAAAACCTCTCGTGTCTGAGAAGTTCTCCTTGATAAAGAACTGTGCTAGCCTCCTTAGGAGTGTGAGTCAGATTCTTGAGAGTGAATCCATTATGTTCCTATGTATTTCCCTCTACTTATTATCAATAAAAACTACTTTTTATTACTAAAATTCCCAAATTACTTTACTATTGAATCTCGTTCAACTTGACTAAGCGGAAGCAGAAGTGAACAAAAGAATTCAAGGCTAATCTTGAAAAAAAGACCAGTCAGGTATGATTTATCAACATTTTCAGTTATTTTATTAGAAAATAATGATGTCTGAAATTGAAAGAGAAAAAATTGATAATAATGATATAAAACACCTACAAATTACTGAAGAAGATGGAAACTATGAAGGAAATATCTTAATAGATCCAAAATTATTTCAGAAAATACAAAAAGAAGATTTAAAATTAGCAAAAGATGTAAATATGAAGAAACTTGGAGGAATAATGAAAAGATTTAATCAGAAAAAAAATATTATATACTATGGAAAGATAATTAATGAAACTCCAATTGATATCTCAGAAGCAAAAGGGAATACTTGTATACAATTACTAAATAAAAAGAAATTAACCGAATTAAAAAGGAATTTAAAAAAGGAAGAGCATAGAAGAAAGATAGGATATATTCATATAAGAGTCATACATGTTTTAATCAAGGCTACCTTTCAGAAAGGAATAAATTCACCTATAGAGTTAGCTTTGAAAGATGATGGAATAACTAATCCAAATGATAAAATACTAGGAGTTATTGAAGGAAATTTAGCTTATGTTAAACTAAAATTCGAAATTCACCTAAATATTGGAATTCCTTTAGACACCCAAAGATTAGATCAATCTTTAACCTTAGAACATAGATTCTTAAGAAATAATTTAATGAGACCAGGAGATAAAATCTTCTCAATTACTTACTGTGTTAATTATGCATTAATAAATTCTCGTCATAATATTACTTTCAGAAATAATGATAGAATAGATATACCAAGACTTTTTGATGAAATAGGAAAAATTTATTCTCATAAAAGAAATGAAATAACTGAATTAGGGATATCTATAAATAATCCAAAATCATTAAGTTTTAGACAAATTCCAAAACCAATTACTTTTCCTGAACCAGAAAAAACTGATGAAGATGAAAATATTAATAAATCATCGACTCAAGTAAGAGACCTAGCTCAGTATTTAAGGAATATAATATGAAAATATAGAGGAATTTTGGATGTTTGACTTTAAGTGAAGAAAAGATGAAATTAAAAATGAAATAAGAAATCTTACATGAACCTTATATTATTATTTAGAGAAAGACCCAAATAATAGATATAGAAAATGGATTGAAAGAAGACTAAGAGAGAAAGAAAATGCATTAATAAATATGGAAAATTATGAAGAAACCAGAAAAACTACAAAACAATAAAATAATTCATCTAGCTCTACTAATTAATGGAAATATACTTAGAATTTGATGATCAAACTGAGAAAGAAATAATAAGTGTGTTAATTATGGACTTACCCATTGACCGTAACCAACAACTAATTGAGAAAATAAAAGCTTAGTATAGACAAGAAGACTATTATTTAGCACATATATAATTAGATATAGAATGGAACGACATAGAAGAAATATGATTAGCTTTTGAGTATGATAGTCTATCATTATCTGATATACATGAAGAATATGACTTACTAGATGATTAAATGGATCAGGAAATATTAAGTATATTAACTATGAAAATACCTAAAGATTGTAAACAAATAATAATTAACAAATTAAAGCACCAACATTGACAACAAGAACTTTATCTAAAACAAGTACAACAAAGAGTACAGTTAGCATCCTGCAAAGAATAACGAAAACAGATAATTAAATAGTTAGTAGAAATAGATGAATCTACAAATGAATACGGGTATGAATTATTAGTGACCCAAATTATGCATGAACACTACCCAAATAATGTATAAATAGTACCCTAAAACTGAAAATAAAATTATAAATAAAAAATAGGAAATTAATAGGGTGGTACCATTTTGGTACCGGAGCTAAGTATGTATGGATTCTCAAAATATAGGAAAATTTATACACAAATTAAGTATGCTAAATTTAACTAATCAAGATACACTAAATGAATTGATACATGAATTAAAAGCTGAAGCTACTTATATATGTAAATATCATTATGAATACTGTAATTATAAAAAATATGATAGAAAAATAGATTTAATAAAAATTATAATTATTAAACTATAATTATGGATCGAATAATAAAACTAATGTTATCAAAACCGTTGAAAATGTTGGGGCACCCTAGTCCCCTTATAAAATCTAACCTGACGTTCCTTTGACAGCTTTTTTGACAAAATTGATTAGTTTTAGACACTAAAACTATTTATGAATTTAGGATATTTTTAAAACGTGATATTTTTTATATATTTTTTTATATTAAGAATACTAGTTTGAGTAGCTCTCTCACTTTTTTTAGGCTATGTGTCACGTTTTGGATGGACACTTTCATATATATAAAAAAATATTTTTAAAATAAAAAATAATAATAATAAAACAACACAAATAACAAGAATATTAATATTTACAATGACTAAAAGAAAAAAATAAATGGAAACATAAATAAAAATAATAATACCTTATTTCCTTATTCCCAAACACACACTCACGCATTTTCATAAATCTTAATCCCTCTCATACATCTATTTTACATCATTTTTGGATTTTTATTTTGTTTATCTAGTAATGTGATACAACTAGTGTTCTTGACTTGTGTCATGTACGGGTATGCATTGTTTCTGAAAATTTCTATAAATTATTTTTAATATTTAAGAATTTCCTTCAAATTTGTATTAGGAATTATCTACTAACAATTAACAAATTTTTTATTTATTTAAATCATGGATTCAAAAGAAAATTAATTATTAATTATTGTTGTCCATTACAGATAGTTGGTTATATATCTGGTTAATTATGATCTATAAAATGCAATAAAAAAATTTAAATCATTGTTGTAAATTAATATTCACACCAAAAAAATGTAATTATGTATTATGTAGGATAATAATTTAAATCATTGTTGTGAATTAATATTTAAACCAAACTTAAATTAGAATTCATGGTACAATAAAAAATTATAATAACACAATTTTTTAAATGATATTTTTAAATATATATTAATAATAGCAAGATTCATGTAATGAATTTTAATATTAAATAGTAAGTGGATAACATCTAGTTTACCTCGTTGTTGTAAAATATCGATTTTCCATGTAACATGTATAAGACAGATATATATTACACATTGATATTTATTATAGATCAACTATTTTATATATATATATATATAAGTCATTTTTTTAATAGTGTAATACACACACTCCTGCTGCTATGGGCTTGTTGCTATTGAGGAATAGGATGGGTATCTCATTCCTATCCTGATCTACTTGTCTTTTTTGGCTTAGTTGTTATAGTGTTCTTTTGCCTTGTTCATTTCATTAATTATCGGTTGAACATCACCGAGGCCCCGTTTCTTGTTTTACAGTTCCAAATTCCCATGAACCGCCACCGGAGAGACATGCAACGGCTTGATGATTTTATATATGTTTAATGATGATCTAAATAAGGGTTCGTTTGGTGGTCAGGATAAGATCGGGATGTATAGGATAAGAGAACAAGATAGGAGTATGATATGATATGAGCAGGATAAACTTTATCCTATTCGACGTTTGGTGTCAACCAGATAACCAATTGGATATCATTGTAATTTTAGTACGAATTTTAAAATTTTCGTTTTTGTTATGAATGTTTTCATATTTTATTAGATTTTAGTTTTTTATAATTTTTATTTTTTAAGATTATATAAAAATACAAAATTGTCCTTGTGATAAAATTACATATAATATTTTAAAATTTTAAAATATTGTTTAGCTTAAATTAATTTTGTTATAATTTTAAATAATCATTTTTAGTTTTTACTTTACATATAGTTAAATTATTAGAATATTTATTTATTTATTTTTCAGTTTTTTAAAATAACGTGAAGTAACAAAATTAGCCTCGTGACAAAACAAAAATAATTTTTTAAATTAATTATTAATATTTTTATTATTTTAGGTTTTATTATACATTTTTTGGTAACCATATTATATTTTATTATACTTTAATTATTTTATATATAAAATATTTTTATACTTTATTATAGTATAAATCACCTTATCATATCCTGTTGAGTTCTAACCTAGCTCCCCCTCAGGATAGAATTTTAACTAGATAGACAGGATAAGATATGTGACATGATTGGTTTATCCTATCCTGCTGGCTCACCAAACAATAGTTTCATACAGGATATGATAACTTATTCTATCCTGTCTCTCTTATCCTGACCACCAAACGAATCCTAATAGAATGCCTATTTCATTCCAAACATTTCCTTAAATGACATTAATTTGGAATATATTTTGAAAATTTTGTGTTGGTTAAAATATTGCTTACTGAATGGCTTTTAAGTAAAATATTCTGGGTTATAAACATTTCAATAAATACCATTAACGTGATATTTGTTTCCATATTTTAAAACAATGAATGCCTATTGGATTTTTTTGGGTAACAAAATGCCTATTGGATTTAATGATATGCAAATGCAATTTCGAATGTTGATTATAGCGGATTTAATGCTGATATGAATAATTGAATGCCTAATTCAGCAAAAATGCTTTAGATGAAAGACTGGTGTTCATATTAAATGGTATAAAACTGACGAGTAAGAAAATATGATTTGAATGTCTATTAAAATTAATGATTTAGAATATAGTTTTTAATCTTGATTGTAGCACGTTTAATGTTGATTTGTATGTTGATATTGACAGTTAAACTAATAATGGAATGTTTGAAGGTGGTAAAAAAAAAAATCTTAATGTTGATATTATTCTTTGATTTAGAATGCAAATTTGAATAGGTCATGAAAATTTGAACCAATAATTAATGAAATGTTTGTTGGTGGACACCTACATGAACGATTTAAATTATATGTTTTCTTATATATATTTTTTTGGTTCAAATGTTTTCTTAAAGGTGCACATTGTTTCCTTATTTACATTGATTTATTGATTGTTCTCTCACCTAGTGTTGAAAAATATTACATTATTTTTATTAATATTATTTATTTAGAAAAATATTTTAAATAATATGATTTAAAGAAAATTATTTTTCTATTTTATTCTATTTAATTTTAAATTTGAAAATATATCGATTTAAAATTAATTAGATATTAAATTTTGAACTGTTAATTTTTTTAATCGTTCAGTTCAATTATCAATTTTAACTTTAATTTAAAATTTGGAAATATATAATTGTCAACTATTATTTTTAGATCCAAGAACAAATATTATTTCTTTTTTCAACCTTAATCTTAACCATTCATTTTTGTATATGTCACCAATTAAAAGAAAAAAAAAAAAGAATGGAAAAGGATTTTCCCCCTCTTCTTATCTGGTCACGCGTACGACCCGTACACCCTTTCTTTTTCTCTCCATTATCTTCTTCCTTTATTTTATCTTCATCATTTTTTTTTAGCTTCAGACCCACACATATCTTCATATCTTCATCATCTCTAAAAACTTCCTTTTGCTTCTCCTCTTTCTCCCTAACAGCCGCGTACCGCCCCTGTTGGAGGACCTCCGGCCGTTGCTCGGACCCGCCGCTCAAGGAGTAGAAGACCGCGTGTCTGTTTCGCGTCCTCCGCCGTGCGAAACGCCGTTCCCCCCCGCCGTGGTAAGCTCCTAGACCGCCATTAATGGTGATTTTCGGACATCACCTTGCTAGTTCAAGTTTCTTTCTTCTTCTCTTTGAACTTACACTCTCATTTGGTTCTTGAATGCTCCAGAAACGACGCCGCCGCTGTCCGCCGTCGTTGCCGCCGTTCGTCACCGCCCCAACACCACCACGAGTTCATCTCCTTCTTTGGGTGAGTGGCTTTCCACTTTCCTTTCTCTAGTTTCAAGAAATCCCCAATTTCACTCAAACCCTAACCCCAATCTATTTTGATTTTAGTTGTTAAACATTAAATTAGTTATGTTTTTAAGCAATTGAGTTTTTGAATTAGGGATTTCCTGAACTAATTTTGCTATTTTTTGGTTGGAATGAGTTTTCCCAAATTTATGTTATGAACCCTAAAGCCCCAATTTTATTTTAATTGAAATTGGTTATGTTTTTGTAAAATTTACTATGTATCTATGAAATTGGGACTGCTAATTGATGATTTCTAAGTTCAATTTCGTGATCCTTCAAATCAAATCAAAATTTCCCCAATTTTGTTTAAAACCTTAATTTTCCAATTTGAAAATAATGTCAAATCAGGTTGATTTCTCAATTTTGATTATGTTTTAATGTAATTAGAGTTGTTAATTTGTGATTCCCTAGCTTAATTTCATATTATTTTGATCAAAATTGGTTTTCCCAAATTCTTAGTGAACTCTAAAACCCCAATAATTTTTAAGTGAAAAATCAATATTGTTTCCTTGGTTGAATCAATTAAGTTGTACAAACTTATGCTTTGTAATGGTAAGCCTCTGATTTTTTTTTTTTTTTTGCTTGTTATTGGCTATGTTGATGGCCAATTTTAATCTATGTAGATGTGACTGTCATGGTTGGAGGAGCATATGATACATTTTTGGAGCTATCTCGAAGTTGTTATAAGCATTGCGAAGTGTTAGAGGAATCCGGAATGAGTGATCCTTCTCTTGTCTTCAAAGGTAAGGGGAGACTACCTGAGGGATTTTCGATAGTTACATGCTATCTGTGTGTCATATGTGGTTTGATTTGTTGTAATGTATGGTATTAAAAATTAAATTGTTATATGATTGTTATGTGGTTTTAATGTTTTCTGTGAAAGCATGCTTATATATATGATGTACGGATATCTGTGATGTATAGATTTCTGTTTTGGTTGATTGATTGATGGAAAGCCTGACAGTGATCAGTACCCAATTAAAACAAAGATAAAAAGTACCCAATTAAAACAAAGATAAAAGCTTTAAAAAACTTGAGGAGAAATTTAAGGGATTTTGATTTATGGAAGTGGAAGAAACATATTGAAAATATTTCAGTGAAGTTATGTTTTTCAAAAATAAGATGAAAAGTTATTCTAAGAAATTTAAGTGTCAATGATATTTTAACAAAGATTATGAAGAGCTTTTTATAAAAGAGAAATCATTTGATTTATAAATGACTTTATTTCCAACGAAAAATACTTTAGAAAAGTATTTGACAACGCAACTTATGAGAAGCAATTTTATTATTTCGAATAGAAATGGGTTGGAAATGGTTTTACGAGGATTTGAAGTTGTTTCGGAAAAATGAGTTCCCAAAAGAAAACGGATTTGAGAAAATGGATTTCTCTATGATTTGACAGATTTATAGATGAATTTCAAACGAAAAGGATTTTCTGTAAACGAGTTTTACACAACGATGTTATTTCCAACAACTTGGATAAGTTGTGGAACTTTGGTTTGGTTGTGTGTTTCACAGAACAAAAATAGTTTAAAGTTGAAAACGAACCTAACTACCGAGACGTTGGGTCTAGTGTTCTATGATATGGGCCCGGGGTCCGAAAGGTGAAGTTATGGACTAGATGTCCTATAAAACGGTTATAGGTTTTGTGTACTAAAATCTACGTATCTAAGACTGGTGCATCGGTTTAGATTTCGTGATTTGCACACTTTTGACTTGGAGTCAGTTATTTTTGGAATGAGGTATTAAACTTGAAAGTTTAAAATGGTGATTTGGCCGTGAGACTTTTAGCTCCGACATGGAAAGATTGAACACAAAGAAAACTACGAGAACAAAACGTTTTACATGCATTTTTGGGGCAGATGTGCCTTTGCATAGGACTTGAATGCTTGATGGCAAGTATTCATGACGTTTGCATTACTATGCCTTGATGGATATATGACCACGAAACCATATATTGTGAATAGTACTCACTGTGCCTCGTTTTGGACAGTGATATGGTTAACTTGAACTCTGTCTTATCATGCAACGATTCTGCCTTATTGGCATTGATTCTGCCTTATTCGGCAATGAGAGTCTCATCAGCTCATTTATTTGTTGGTTGGAGCTTCGGAGAATATGTACCAAAGTTAGATGATGAATATCAAAGTGTCATTGTATTTAAAACGACTATGACTGTTGGGTATGAAACCCTGTGATAAATAAATTGTTTATCTTTGACTATACATGTTATATGATGTTTGTGTGTCGCGCATGTAGTTATCGTGATCAAATCCATATATTGGTATCTCACCCTTGCATGTATCTGTTTCTCAGGCTTTGCTGTTATACCTTGGTACACGCGTACAGAAGGTGCAGAAGAGGTTTTCAGTTTCACTTGGGGAAATTAGTCTCAATCCTTGAAGATGTCTAATGTCAGTTATAATGATGAGAACCATGGGGGTCTTCCTCAGGAATATCTTTTAGAACGACCAGCTTAGGTTTTTGAGATGTTATTGATTAATGTTAGTATTATATTTATGACTCGGAGAGCCTTTATTTTTGGATGAAATGTAAATGGCTCGGAGAGCCTTTCTTTTGGATGAAAATTTTAAAATCTTTCATTTTGGTCATGTATAGTTTGTTTATCTAAATATTTTCAGGAAAATATCATCTTGATGATTTTTTTTGTATGACTGGAACTTCTTGGATGAAAATATAAATTTTTCAGTAGGTGTTTTTGTTTGGGATGTTGGAATTACAGAGGAGGTTCTGTCGAAATTTTTGTAAAAATTCTAGATCTTTATTCAAGCATGTTACTAAATAAATAGGTTTGCCAGGCTAGGATTGTAAGCATGTGGACCGGTCATGGCTTATGTTTTTGGGTTGTGACAAATTTTATATACATGACCAGAATCTATACAGTGATAGGTAAAAATGTGGTGTTAATATTTTCAACCGCAACCGCAGGAAAACAATTTTATACCCAAGTTTTCTTACTTAAAGTAAATAAATTTTCGAAAACAACCAACAAATTTCTTTTTAATTTATTTTCGCATGTGTTTACGAGGTAATGCGGGGGGGGGGGGGGGGGGTGGTGTTGTTACAACCTATAATTACCATTGTGCAAACCATTACCATGCTGCCATAATCCATGAATGTGTCCCCACCAAAACCCTTGGCCCCAATAATTCCGTTCACACCAGTCACCAAAAACTCCACCATTCTGAATTGGAAACCCACCTCCAACAGCACCCATATAATTGTGGAACAGTCACTATGGCTGCCCCAACGGTGGTGGATAGGGTGCATCAGAGGCGGGAGACCACTGTCGACGACGTCAGACTCAAACAGAACACTATCCCTCTTCGTTTCACCCTTCTTGGCACCGAAACTTCAGGTTCACTTTTGGGTGTGGTTCCGCAGGTTTTGACTCTGACACACCTTTGTCCCGCTACCATCAATCTCCCATCGCCACCACCATCGGGATTCGTCGGCAAACCAGCCCCTGGTTCTTACATTCGTGGCGAGTCAACAGGACAGCAGATCGTGTCCACCATGCTTGTCGTCACGAGCCCTGTCGTTTTCCGCTTCTGCTTCGACCCCTAACGACGCTACCCCAGACTTTGACAGCTCCGCCGCGCGCCTCCTTCATCACGATCGAAGGTTTCCGGCTCGTCACATTTCCATCTCCGTCAAGCCAAGACCTTCCTCATCCGATTCGAATCCTTCAGCCACATTACCGTCCCGTATCATTACCTCCGCCACGCCGCAATCTCCCTCTGTTTTCGTCTTTGACCCCGACGGTACCCTTACAACGACCTTCCTCTCCACCCTACGTCGCTTCCTCAAAATAGCAAGCTACGCTTCCCTCCATTCCAGATCCCTCTTCCCCATCTCCATCACAGGGGTCTCTGGCGGTGGTCGTTCTTTCCGAGGCGGAGCCATCCCCGGACCTGCTTCCGGCTTGCCATGGGTTCCTTGGAGGTGTTGGCACTTTGGGACAAAGAGGCACATTAGGGTTAAGAATTGGTATTGGGCCTAGAGGTGGGTATTTGGACTCGGGTCCGCGGACAGTCCATTAAACCCGCAGTCCGTGCGGACTTGGACACCCTAAAATACGAGTCCAAAAAAATGCGGGTTTTTTGGGTCCGGTCCGTTTAGCCCGCGGGCTTAACGGACTCGGTCCTCATGATTCACGGACCGGCCCATGGACCTGGTCTAAAAAAAAAAAAAAAGGTCTTTGGGCCAATAAAAAACTAACCCATCTAACCCAAAACTAACACATCTCACTGAGACACTCACCCGTCTGATTCTAACCCTAAACTACTCCTTTAGACACTCCAAGACTAACCCATCTGTGCCGTTCAGCCTCTCCAAGACGCAAGACCACTTCTCCTTCAACCTTCATCTCCCTCTCCAGCAGTTTATTGAGTTCTCCTGGTCAAGCCATCAAGGTAAGTGCCCTGTTCTCTGCCTTAATTGATGGGTTTGGTAAAGAGCTCTCTTTCTAAATATAATTCTTCTAAATATCAGTTTGGTAAAGAGCTCTCTGCTTGATCCTCAATGTTTGTTCTGCTTGATCCTCAAAGTACCTGTCCGATCCGATGCAGTAGAGCATTGGTTCTGGAGTTTCATTTGACAGATGGCTTGGCAAAACTCATATTTCTAAATATAATTCTTGTTATGTTTCCATCTTCATTTACTTGCATGCTTGTTGTCATTTTTACCCTTCTTGATCTGAGATGAGACGTAATGGTGAGGTGAGACGTATTAGGTGAGGTGAACTTGCCTGCTTGTTGTCATTTTCAACAAAAATGTTGTAGGTCTAGCAAGAAGTAATGGTGAGGTGAGACGTATTAGGCAGTCTCTTCTAGCTGAAAATGTGCAGTCTCTTTCGAAAGACCATCATCAGTTCCCAGGAATTTTTTCCCTAAAAAAATTATATCTATAAATCCTATGTGCTTCCATTTTGTTTGCTTTTTCAGCATGCATTATATTGTGTTTTGTGGTGAAACTAAGTCTATTTTGTTTGGTAGCATTTTCATTTGCAACTAATTATTGAATTGGGACTTGTAGTGTAAATTAGAGCTTTTGCTGTGATTTGTAACATATGTATCATTTTGCCTTTGCAGACTACCTTGTAACAAAGTGTGGCATACTGAAGTTTACGGGTAGGCATTATTTGTTCTGTATACAGATGTTTTATTATGTGAAAAGTGGTTTATGATCCCTACTTGCATTGCATCTATCTTGTCATTCTGCCTATTGCCCCATGGATTAATTGCTTGCTTTCAAGTTTGCCTAAGGCTTTGTTTGTGAGTTTGGTTTTGGAGGGGAAGTAAGGAAAATAGAAGATAAATGCTTATGCTTGCACTTGATTGCCTAACTCCTTAGAACCATGATTGTTTTGATATTTATTCTTTGATTTTAAGTCTTTATTTTGTTTCAATTTGCCATTTTCAGTGATGTATGGACTTCTTGTACCACAGAGGGCTACATTTCATTGACTGCCCATTTTGTGGATGAAAATTGGAAGCTTAACAGCAAAATTCTAAATTTTTCTCATTTCCTCTTATCCGACATCTAACTTGTATTTCTTTCATGTGTGGAGGATTGAATGTTTGTTGCTTGAAAATAAGACAAGTGAAGATGAGGTGATTAAGGATATGACAACTTCGATGCAAGGGAAGTTTGACAAATATTGGAGTGATTATAGTGTTGTGCTTGCATATGGAACCATTCTTGATCCTCGCTATAAGTTCTCATTTTTGGAGTTTTGCTATTCTCAACTTGGTGTTGATTCAATTTCTTGTCAAGCAAAGTTGAAAGTTGTCAAGCATAAGTTGTATACTTTGTTTTATGAGTATGTCAAAAGGTCCTTCAAAGAGACACCTCCCAATGAAAGTTCACTAGAAGATAAGCAATGTCTTCCAACTAGTAGTAGTGGATTTGCTAATATGGACCCATCACAATTGGCTATTTTGAATGTAAGTATATTTCTTTCTTTTATTTATTCATTAATCATTATTTTTTATGTTTAATTTCTCATTCTTTATTTGTTGTTACATGAAAATAATGTAGAAGTATATCTCGTTTGAGAATCAAAATAAGAAGGATGTGGGTAAGTCTGAATTGGATACTTATTTGGAGGAGCAAAACCTTTCCTCAACATACCATCCAAATCTTGATATTTTGCAATATTGGAAGGACAACATGTATAGGTTTCCGAATCTTACTTTGATGGCTAGTGATATCTTAAGCATTCAAATAACAACTATGGCATCGGAATCGGCATTCAGTATTGGTTCTCGTGTTCTCAACAAATTTCGAAGTTCTCTCCTTCCCAAAAATGTGCAAGCCTTGATATGCACTAGAAATTGGTTGTTAGGATTTGAAGTGGAAGGTAAATATACAATGAATTTATGTATAGAAATAGAATGTCTTCCATTTAATTATGTTTTGCTTTTTAAACATAATCTTATGAATTATGACTTGTGAATTGTAGGAAAAGAAGAAGATGAAGATGATTTGATTGACGCAAATGAGGAGCTTGCTAAATCAAAGGAAAGACTAAAGTTGTTATTGATGCTTGATGTCAACATGTAGCTTTAATTTCAAACTTGTAATATTGTTGTTTTTGTTCCTTATTTTGCATTTCAATTTCGTTGGTACAATTTTCTTTCTTGTGTTATTGTACAAGTTGCACCATTACCAGCATGCCTAAATCAAGTTTGAAATTCTGGTAGGGTATGAGAGGAGTTCTGTTATTGTATTCTTTTGTTACTGGTTTTGAGACTTCCTTTATTTTGTCATAAACTAATGAAGCTTCATATGTTTCTTCTACTTCGAATTTAGAAGGAACCTAGCTTGATCAGTTTTGTCATTTGTTACAATTGGTTACAATTATGGTTATTTTATTTTAAGGGGTTTATCTTCATGACCCAACAACAATTCTTGCAGCTATTCTTCACTTGTAATATTTTATTTTTTTGCCTTATAAAAAAAAAGTGTAGAGTCCGCGGACAGTCCGTTTAGTCCACGGACTATGCGGACTGGACTTGGACTCTATTTTTCAGAGTCCATTTTTCATGCGGACTATAAAGTCCGGTCCGTTTAAATGCGGACTTATGCGGACCGGACTTAAACGGACCGGACTGGTCCGTTTACCCACCTCTAATTGGGCCTCTACTAGATCTTGCTGATGGCTCTTCCATATTCTTTGTTGGGCCTTGTCTCATATGGCTCATTCCAATTTTCTCTTTCTCTTTCTGGAATTTTTGTTGGGCTTGAGTGATTTGCTGGAGGACAACTCATTGATGGGCTTCACTAACTATTTGGGCCAAATTTCTGTGTGGGCCTTGCTAATTACATAGGTAGAGTTGGCTAAAGGAGATGTTTCCTTCCTAGAAATCAATGCTAATCAGATTTCACATGATTATGACCAATTTGTTGAGACCATTGAGCATGTTTTCTAAAGTTGTTACTGGGCAAATAGAGTTTGGTTCTCTTCTCCTCTTAGCATCAGATTTAACAACTCTATTGATTTTGCTGGCTGGTTGGAAGATGCTATTTGCAATGCTCAGAATTTGTCTTATCCTTGTGTTATGGTATTTGGCTTGCTAGGAACAAATTGATCTTTGAAGGAAAAGATATTATTATGCATGACTTGCTGAAGCAAGGTTGGAGCAGGGTGTACGTATGAGTACAAGACAGCTACTAAAACCTTGGAATTCCACAATGATTTGCATGGAAGTTCATATGTACCTGCGCATGTTGAAGATAGAGTCATTAGTTGGTCTCCTCCTCCCAGGCCTTTCTAGCAAAATTTGCTTTACAAAATTTAGCATGAAATCGTGTAGTATCCTCTTATTGCCGCATTCCATTTTGTTGCATTCATTGTCTCATCCTTCGTTAAACACCTTGTTGGCTAATAAAAGTACACTAAGCAATAGGGGGAATAAAATGCCTAGGAAGTTTTAAAAAGGCCAAGTTGGAGTATGAAGAAAAAAAATCCCCTACTATATATAGCCTCCAGGAACATATGCACATTCCAGAAAAAGAAACAAAGCAAACAACACAGTTGATGCTTTCCTTCAACTCATATATACACCAACTTATAGCAGTAGTAAGAGGAAAAGAAAACTTAATTACCCTGTATAAGGACTGAAAAATATATTACATTCCAGATCAATATTTCAAATAATGATATCATCATAGAATGACCTCTCATAAATAGGGATGTTAACTCATGAATAGTCTTACATCTTACAGCTTATATATTTTAGACATGGCCAACAAAGTAGCCTCTAATTTTCAATCATATCAATAATTGTATTAATATCCCCATCAAGTCACATCAAATAAAGCTATAATCAACTACATAGATAAATTGCAATTGCAAAAGGGAACAATGAAACTGATATATGAATGAAGTCCAAGTCATAATTAGGAAGTTGCAATTTTTCATTAAAATCATAAACCTTTTTACAATGAAGAAGTATATTGACATTCTTACGCTAATACACCATAAAGGTATCCCATGAGTAAAAAACTTAAAGTGACATGCTTTGAAACTAAGATACGGTGCATAGACCAAATACATAATCCCCCCAAAATATACCTTACAGATTCCAAAGAGAAGACCTTGAAATAGACCCAACATACCTAAAATGCATGCAAATATGTTTGTTATTGGAAGTTTGAACTAATCCAACATCCAAATACAAACAAATAGCACCTCACAAAACGGGTGTCCAATTCAGATATTAAAATACAAACAAAAGCTAAAGCAAAAAAGAACTCTAGTTCATCACTATATAGCACACATCAAATCCATCCAGAGATCAACAAAAAATAAAAACTTCAACACACAACACATGCTTCAATACACATTTAGTCCTTTTCAATTTTGGCAGCAACCAATTCACTATGAGGCTGCACATCTTCCCTGCGTTGAACAGAACCATCAAAATTCAGTACACTACATTGATATCCCAGTTCACCAAATAGAAGTTGTGGTTCTAGTTTCCTCTTAGCATGTGTAATCCTTGATGAGAAACAAATGTCAACCATCTGCTAATGAGATGGGAGCCACATATACATCAGATGGAACCTGCTGGACCATCAAATATTAAAAAGAAATGAGCAAACATTAGTGATAATTAGCATATAGCAGCCAGAAAAGGCATTGACAAATGAGAAACACTGAAAATGGTTCTTAGTGTGACACCCTCTACCTGCATGCATTTATAAAGCGATAACATAAAAGGAAAAATAATTTAGTTTTCCAAAATTAGATAAACACATGCATATCATTTATTACAAAAGAAAACCAACGGGTAAAGGATACCACATTGTAACAAGGTCTCAACGCGGAAATAAAACATGTTTAAAAGATAACATAACATAAACAAAACATATAACCCAACCCCGATGTCACATTACAAAGCTGGTATAACCGATCCAACAAAACAACTCGGATAATAACTAAACTAAACATAAACTAAACTTCAAGAAGCGGCTCCTCAGAGTCACTCCACAGCACGCTGCTCACCGTCCTCTGCATAACACAAAAAGGGGTACATGCAAGGCAACAACAAAAGATGGGGAGTAAGAAACATATATATCAACATAGCGGCATGGAATATATATCATTTCGAACAAGGTATGTTATGCGATGCAACGCTACTCCACTACTCCAATGCATGAATGAGCAACACAACACACAACCAACCATCACCACCTCCGCTTGGGCCACTCTGCTACCCAAGTTCATCATCAACGTTATCTTTCATCTTTAGTCTTTAATCTTTTATCACAAACTCTTTTTACTTACACTCTGGCCAAAAAGCACCAGAGCTCGACACATTGACCATTAAGCATCAAGGCCCCCTTGGGGCGAACACTAGGCTACCAAGGTACAGAACATCATATTTCCGCTTTAATTATTAACACTTCGATTGATCAGGTACAGAGCTCAACACCTTGACCATTAAGCATCAAGGTCCCCTTGGCCACTCGGCTTTCAAGGTACAGGACAACATCTTTAAGTTATCTAACTCATCTTTTCTTCGTTTGGTGTCTTCTTTCATTAATTGGATACTTTGGGGTAGAACCCCTGTTTTCAGCATTCTGGTTCTGTTCCGGTCAGGTGAGCATGGGCGTGCTCACTCTCAGCACGGGCGTGTTGGACCTGCAGGCAAGCACGGTCATGCTGCTTGCTGAGCATGGGCGTGCTCAATTGCGCGTCCTGCTCTGGATTTCAAACTAGAGCGCGGGTGTGCTCCCTGTTAAGCACGGTCGTGCTCGATGGAGCGTGGCCATACTGATATGGGCAGAAAGTGTCAAACCCTTTTCGAAATCCTTGGGATAGATCACAGATTCAACCTATTGGCTTTTAACTAATCCATCGAACATCAGCTTCATTAATCTTAACTGTTCTTCATTAATATTCATGTCTTATCGTCATGGGGGTTAATCCCTTAATCACAGCTTCATCATTAATGTTCCTAGAACACTCACTAATCAATCCTAGGGTCTTTAACTAAGCCATATGAACATAACCTTACATCTCACACTATATTCATGTTTTATGAACAACTGGGAAAACATCCCTTAAATCTTATTGTCATTGTTAACGTATTTTAACATCTTAACATCATAAATAAGCCCTATTAATTGGTTATAGTCTTATTAACGTCATTGTTGGCATTAACATCCACAACAATCAACACTCATTCAGAGAAAACCACATTATCATCATTTTCATAACAGCATTCTTATAATCATAACAACATCATCATCATAATAGCATCATCATCATCATAGACATTCATGGCATCATTAAACATCATACTCAATTGGGCATACCAATACCATCCATTCATACATCATCTATAATTAACATAAAACAGTATAACTATTAAAGCATGCCATTAACATTATAACCATATCATACATACATCAATTAACATCAAATAGACAACAACATATGACAGGGTCATGGGTTAACCCTTCATCTTACGCTACCCCCAACGCCTACATGTCAATACTATCCCTTCTCCCCATACCTGGTATGAAGATTCCCAACAACAATGACGTGGCCAAACTAGACACGTTCCCTTGAGCGGCTTGACGGGTTCCTCAAGCCTTGGTCAAACAAGAAGGGAAGAGAACAACCAATTAATCCCCAATTCAAAATAAGGGAAAAGGAGATTAAGGGGGATAACTACGTTACCTTAAACACTGCTAACACGCGTAACTTCTCTCCCGAACGGAACACAAACTCTGAACTTCAAGGGGTTCAAGGGAAGGGAAAAGGAAGAGGTTTCTATCGAACTAGGATTACCCAAAGTGCCAAAAGGAGGGTTTGGGTGGCAACCCTCACGGAACTACTCTATTTATAGATTCTGATACCTGAGCATGACCTTGCTCCCTGTTGAGCACGACCGTGCTCAATTCCTGAGCACGAGGCGCTCAAAGATTGCCCTGCGAGACCATCTAAACGATCGAATTGACCAAAACACATAAAATAAGACTTGTAGATAATTTTCTTAGATTTCCAACGTCACAAGGATTACTTCGATCGAACATCTAGAACTCAAGATATGGCCAAAACGATGAAACATGTTACTTGAACTCTAAAAGGATTGAACCTTTCTAAGGCTAAACTTCCCCAAACATGAACTTACGCATCAAAAACAAATATAACAAGCATATACAAACATATATATAACATATATGAAAGCACTAAGCTTATTTGCGAAAAGCGGGGTGTTACATTCAACATCTATAATATAGTTGGACACCTTTGGAAAAAGTGAAGCAAATACCACCTAGAATTTGGTATATAAAAAAACGTAAATAATATAAATAGGTTATACAATTAGAAAGACCATGTGAAACATTCGATTGCATAACAAAAATTCAGCGATAGATGTTGAAAAGGAAATTAAATAAAGAATAGAAACCACACAAAAATACCTTTGATGGAGTCAAGTCAATTCCAAGAAGTTCAAACTTGCTGATTATGTATCCATCCACACATACCATTCTCACAGGGTAGCTGCCATCAAAATGCATGATATGTTAAACTTTGGTTTCAACCTTAAAAAGCATCATCTACCCAATGATAGATTCAATCGAGGCTATGTATCCATATTTGGATGCTGACTGCACACCATAACCATTTGTTGCCAACATATTACACCAAAACAACCACCCAAAAACCAACCAAAACAACTAAACAACAACCAAATATAAAAAACTAACCTCAGATGATCCGGTCAGAAACTCCTCACAAGTTTTGCTAATGAGAAGGTTCCTATCTCTATCACGTAACACGAACACAGCAATGCTTGTATGACCCTCTACCAAAACCATGACCTTGAACCTGCAAGAATAAAGTTGTTCTCTATTCCTCATAAATAAGGACATTGATCTAAAGAAGCAAGAACCAGTCATTTGCAAAACAATCTGAGGTGAAATCTTAGTATGATGGAAGATAATGGAATCAAGTATCTTAAAATGTAAAGCAGGCCTTGGGGGAACTTGAAGCACAGGTACCCCACAGCTCTCACAGAAATAGATATTTGATTGGAGACTCACAGATCGATTACATTTGCATGCAAGATAAGCCAAGGCCCATCACTAATAACCTCCACAATTTTTCCCAAAACCACAAACATTCCATCCTGAAAACAGCAATCAGAAATCATCAAATCATGTTTTACAATAGGCATACACGCATTATCAATTAGAAATAATACATATGCTTCATCCTTCATTAAATATTGCAGCCTAGCATACCCCCTCTTTAATTTTTTCAAAAGGATCCTCCATGATGTATGTGTGCTTGATTCTGTTTAGGCAATTGAAGAAGATAAATACATTACATTCTTGAAGATACAAACAATAAAACATCATTTACAATCATCATTTATTAGTAGAGAGCAATGAGTACAAATCGGATATTTTTATACGGCCTTCCCTTCTCATCCACATAAGCCTTTATTCTAGTCGGAGTCCTAAATACTTCAACTATCTCACCAGAAACCTACAACGATGGATAAATCTTAGGAACCAAAGAAACAACTCCCAAAGCAAAAGAGTCAAAAGATATCAAATATTGAAAGTAATACTTTTGAATTCAATGCACAGGTATCTACTATAGGTGTTTGATTTAATTTCTTCCAAAAGACTTTCCAAGATGGAGCTAACACAAAATGACAGAGTTAGCACAATAGATATCCCAAGTGCTAAAATTGAGAACTCGAGCAACCCTACCACATTTTTTAATGAATTGGATCACCTTGACAATTTTTTTTTTCAGAATGCAGAATTATATTCATGGCAGATAGCACAATTTCCATATCACTGTTCTGTGTTCTTGGGTTTATTCAAGCTTCTTAATGGGGATATAGTTTGGAGAAAGCAATCAGCCAACATATTTATGCACGTGTTAGCAGCAAAATGTGCTTATCCAGTCTCAAATTACTCACTTTAAATCCATCTAGTGATCATGAATCCATATTTTTGGGTTCAAAGATTCATTAGCTTCTGAGCCGAATGACTCCATAATCTATTTACAAATAAAACTATGCTATAATTTAAATAAGTCCTTCTGGAATTGAACACCGAGCTCAAATTCAATACTTTTTTTTTCCTTCAATTATACCTCAATTCTGTCCTCAATATGTATTGCAAATCTCAAAGGAATTACGATGAAAGGAACCAAATGTCACTGAAAACAGAAAAAGACATAAAAGTATAAGATAAAGTCCACAAATTTAGTGTGATTTTTCAACTTTCAGAGTGCAGACAGATATGGATGATTATGAGAAGTCAAAGGTGCTATCACAATTCAGATTTTTAGAAGAATCTTTTCCATTGCATATGCTGGTAAAAAAAGGTATTATTTCAAGAGTGCAGAAGTCTTAGATTGAGTCTCACCTTTTTTATACTATTTCAGTTTTTCCCTATAATGCACTTTAACTTTAATCACACAATTAATCTTTGTAAAGAGTCAATACTGCTTAATGTGGAAGTATGTAGGATTTATGTCATGTTTACTATAAAATAAATTGAAGATGGGTTATTTGCCTAATGATTAATCTTTTCCCTAATTTTATTTGAGTGAAGTCTTTTTCCTAGTGAAATGAGTGAGAAGTGAGTGAGTAAAGCCTACGAAAACTATAATGCAAGTAATCTTCCATATTTTGCTTGAACTACCTACATAAAGAATCAATAAAAAGCAGCTTTGAATGATTCTTAGTTGTGGCTTATAATATGTTTCAAGACCATTGGCATATATATAAGACTAGTTCTGAGATAACCTCGGGTGCTGCGACGGCTGAGACTCACCCCTAAAACCACCTTGATTTTTAGTTTTGCCAAATGCAATGCATAATACACAATTATGTATAATATTTTACATTTGTACTAAAAAAATAATTAAAAAACTTAATTGCAACATCAAATTTATAAACACCTACCTGTTCACCTGAAAACTCACTTTTCATGAAATCTGCCAACTGCACATCACCGTTCTTTGAGGCAACCTGTTAAACAACATACATAAAGCTAAAAGAAAGGATTTGGCAGGGATGGTTGTTCAATGCAACCACTCTAAATGGGAGATCTAAGTTCAAAAGCCATAACAAAGGTTGTAACAATGAAATGGCAAGCTTCATCATCAGCCTTCTAACAATGAATGAAAACATTTTATACCTGTAGATCAGAGGTCTTGACTGCTGAAATTATTAAAAGAATTTTGTATGATACTCTTTACTATTTAGAATAAGGAAGAAGGACAAAGAGTAAACATTGCTACTAAGACAATCACTTATAATACTATTTCTTTTGATAGAAACCATCCATAATCCAATCAATGACAGTAGATTGGATAAGGACGACCGAAGGATTGTGTGGTATTGTTTTCCCTGGAAGCCAAGGAGTCTCCAAAAGCAGAAGCGCTGCCTGTCGTATGCGAGTTTCCTGAAGTTTTTCTGGATGATGTGCCAGGATTACCACCTAAGAGGGAGATAGAGTTCACGATAGATCTCATACTAGGGACAGGATCGATATCGATCGCACCTTATCTAATGTCCCCAATGGAGTTGGTGGAGCTTAAGAAGAAGCATGATGGTATGCTTAAGAAGGAGTTTATCCGGCCAAGTGTTTCACCGTGGAGAGCATCGGTGTTGTTCGTAAGGAAGAAGGATGGAAGTTCAAGGTTGTGTGTGGACTACCGGCAACTGAACAAGGTAACAATCAAGAACAAGTACCCATTGCTGAGGATTGATGATCTTATGGATCAGTTGAGGGGAGCAACTGTGTTTTCAAAGATAGATCTAAGGTCCGGATACCATCAGATGAGTGAAGGAAGATGACATATCGAAGACTGCTTTTAGAAGTCGTTATTGTCATTACGAGTATCTGGTTATGCCGTTTGGCGTGACTAATGCTCCAGCCGTGTTCATGGACTACATGAATCGGATCTTCAGACCGTGCATGGACAAGTTCGTCGTTGTGTTTATTGACGACATTCTAATCTACTCTTCAAGTAGAGAAGAACATGTAAAGCATCTTCAGATTGTACTTCAAGTATTAAGGGACAGATAACTCTATGCCAAGTTGTCGAAGTGTGAGTTCTGGTTAGACGAAGTACAATTCTTGGGGAATGTGATCAACAAAGACGGGATAACTGTGGATCCTGCTAAAGTTGAAGCAGTGGTGAATTGGGGAAAGCCCTAAGACGATGGGCGAAGTCAGGAGTTTTCTTGGTTTAGCAGGTTATTATAAACAGTTTATTGAGGGATTCTTGAAGATTACATTGCCGATGCAGTTGACGAGAAAAGGAAAAGTATTTGAGTGGACTAATGAGTGTGAGACTAGTTTTCAGGAGTTGAAATGGAGGCTGACAACATATCCAGTGCTAGTCTTGCCAGATCCGATAGCATAGTTTGATGTGTACTACGATGCTTCACATCATGGCCTGGGTTGCATTCTCATGTAGAATGTGATAGTAGCGGCGTATGCCTCTAGATAGTTAAGAGTACATGAGAGGATTACCCAACCCATGACTTAGAGTTGACCGCAATGGTGTTTGCATTGAAGATATGTAGACACTATCTGTATGGTGCTCAGTTCACAGTGTTCAGTGATCATAAGAGCCTGGAGTATTTGTTCGATCAGAAGGAGCTGAACATGAGACAAAGAAGATTGATGGATGTTCATAAAGGATTATGAGTTTGATATCCAGTACCATCCTGGAAAAGCAAACATCGTAGCAGATGCGTTAAGTCGGAAATCATTGCAAGTGTATGCTATGATGATCAAGGAGTTAGAACTGATCGAGCAGTTCAGAGACATGAATCTTGGGATAACGGAATTATCCCAGGACAAGATAAGTTTTGGAATGGTCACTATTACTAGTGGATTCCTAGACTTAGTTTGGAAGAAGCAAGCAGAAGACCAGTATCTCCAAAAGGTCAATCAGAAGATAGAAGCAGGAGAGTCTATGGAGTTTAAGCGAGGTATTGATGGAATCCTGAGGTTTAGTGATAGGATATGTGTTCCAAATGATAGAGAAGTTAAGAATCTGATCTTGGAAGAAGCACACAAGAGTAAGCTAAATTTTCATCCAGGTGCCACAAAGATGTATCAAGATTTGAAAAAGATGTTCTGGTGTCCTGGAATGAAGAAAGAAGTGGCAGAATATGTCCAGTCTTGCTTGGTGTGTCAAAAATCAAAGATTGAACACCAGAAGCCAGCGGGATTATTGCAATCTATGGATTTCCCAGAATGGAAATGGGACAGTATCGCAATTGACTTTGTGTCGGGTTTGCCTCAGACACAAAGGAACTATGATGCAATTTGGGTGATCATTGATAGGTTGACAAAATATGCTCATTTCTTACCTATCAATCAGAGGTTTTCTTTGGAAAAGTTAACCCAGTTGTATATTAAGGAAGTAGTGAGGTTACATGGTGTGCCAGCGAGTATAATTTTGGATAGGGATCCGAGATTTACTTCAAGGTTTGGCAAAGTTTAATTTTGGCAAAGTATAATTTTGAACTAAGCTACGTATGAGTTCGGCTTATCATCCTTAGACGAATGGCCAACCGGAAAGAACAATTCAATCTTTGGAAGATTTGTTAAGAGAATGTGTGCTGGAACACAGGAAGTTGGAACGAATTTCTTCCCTTGATTGAGTTTACGTACAATAATAGTGTCCATTTCAAGTATTGGCATGGCACCGTACAAAGCACTGTATGGAAGGAACTGTAGAACATCGCTCTGTTGGTATGAAACTGGTGAGAGTCAATTGATTGGACTGGAGGTGGTACAACGGACGACTGAACAAGTTAAGAGTATTCAGGAAAAGATGAAAGTGGAAGTAGATAGACAGAAAAGCTACATCGATAAGCGGAGAAGGCCGTTGGAATTCTAGGAGGGCAATCAAATCCACAAAGCTTACACCTTGTTTCATAGGACCTTTTCAGATTCTTTACCGAATTGGTCCATTAGCTTATCAAATAGCCTTACCGCCCAATCTTTCAAACATCGATAATGTTTTTCATGTATCTCAGCTTTGTAAATACCAACCCGGTCCATCGCACGTAATAGAGCCCGAATCAATCCAGATAAGAGAGAATCTTGAGTATGAAGCTGCTTTTACGGATTGAGGACCGGAGGATCAAAGAACTTCACAGAAAGCAGATTCCATTGGTTAAGGTTGTTTGGGATGATGTTACAGGAGATGCCACACAGGAGAGGGAAGCAAACATGCAACAACGATATCTGCATCTTTTCGTTCAGGTAACTTAATTTAAATTTTGGGGACAAAATTTATTTTAAGGGGGTAGTAATATAACACCCCATTTTCTCGATTAAGGAATTGGACAATGATTAAGCGTGTGTGATGGCTTAATTATTTGATAAGTGCTAGTGAGTCGATATATCAAGTTTGAAGTCAATCGGATTTAAAATGGACTCATAGTGCATCGAAACGCACAAAGGCAACATGGCAGACCAGAGGCCAGTACTCAGCGCCAACACCACCTAACCCCACTACATCACCTTCTTCCACTCACTTGCATGGCTCAACTCTCTCACTTCAAACACAACAAGAATTCATCTAGGGAGAAGCCAGAGCTTTTTTAGAGAGAGAAAGATCGGATTCGGGGAGATTCGTTCATCCATTTTCGATTCTGACTTTGGATATGCTTTTCAGGGCAATGAGCACGTCAAGTACATACCTTCAATTCGTCAAACAGTGGAGGTAATGCTCGAGTCCCTAACTCGTCGACATGTCGACATTGTCATTTACTTTGTTTTGGTGAATCTTGCTTTGATACTGGCTTTGTCTGTGAAACTGTTGCAAGATTAGGGTTTATGACATTGTCGGGACTTTGTCCGTGTGTTCAGGGAAAATTTATGAGCATCGGGGAGCTATTTGGGTACGTGGCAGCAACTTGTTGGTTAGGAGGGTATGGATTTCGAGGCTCGAGGCTTCTTGTTACGACTATCTAAGGTGGGGAGAAAGTATCTGACAGGCTGGGGAGGCAAGCGTAGTGTTGTATATTATGCTGTATGCGTAGGGTGCCCCAGACCTTACTAGTTGTCGAGTAGCTTGCGATAATTAAATCCCTATTGAAACTAATTTTTAAAGCTGTATACGGGATTTAATTATGGCTTGATTATCGATGTTAGGACTGCTTTATCGTTTTATGAGACGCCCCGATGTCCCATTAAAGAACAATGCTAATTAACTAAGCCTTAATCCGTTTTATTAGCATTGGCACGGATATACATTTGAAAATATTATAAGTTTGCAGAAGCGATAAAATTAAAACCATTTAAACGTACACAGCGGAAGAAAGATAAAACACCAGATATGTACATAGTATAAACATCGTGTCCATCGAGTACCATCGATCCCAACAGAGGGATCGGAAGCCTACCATCTATACAAACTGATAAAAGACAGATAGCAGGTCAAAGACTGGTCACATAAAAGACAACAAAACCTAATATAGACAGTATCTACCTGCATGCCTCTCAAAAAATACATCCAAAATCAAAAGATCAAAAGATGACTATGCTCATAGAGGCTCTCTCTACCAGACGCTACCGACAAACCATATCACATACAATATTGGCGTCTGGAACTACCCTCACCCTCGACAAAAACACGACAATAATCTCTGGCATCCTTGATATCAATCCGGGGCTCCCACACAGACTCGTCGCTGCTGATAACGATTCTGCAGCGCTGATAGTGGTGCAACATCTGCGTACTCCTCCTTCTTCTGCCTTTGTATACTCTGCCAACTCTATCCTGAACCACGGACTGCTCCCTCTTGTTCCACTTGTCAGTCAGGAACTCGCGTTGATGTGGCGGATACCACATCTCTGTGAAGGGCAGTCACTGAGAGATTCGGTAAGAACCGAGCATAGTGAAATCAGGTCCTCCTCCGACACAGACATAGATGCTGACCGGGCCGACATAACAAATGAAGAACCGTGAGTGGTCGACCTGCCACCTGTAACATCCGTTATTTCAAGTGTGGTTTATGTAAGAGGATTAGGTTTAGGACTTGGATTATATAGTTGAGATGTTGTTTGAGGCATAGAGACCCTTGCATGGAAAGTACGCAACCTTTTAGAGTGAGTTTGAACGTAGAGACGTATTAGGGTTTCCCCGGTTATCATCTTTAAGATGTTTGAGTGTGAACCAAGAGTTTTAGAGTTAGAGATGAGATTAGGCATTTTTAATGATTTGAGATTGTTTATTAGGTCTTAATTAGCCTATATCTCAAATTTGAGCTCAATCAGATGTAGAACGGACCCAAAACGCAACGGGTTGACTTCTGGTCAGAAATCAACGCTCGAGCGTGGATACACCGGCGCTCAGCGCCCTAGTCAACCAGATAGGGTCATGCATTGACTTGACACGTGTCATCAAGGGCTGACGTGGCATCTTCTGATTGGTTGCATGGCGCGGTGGTCCTACCTGCCACCAACGCTCGAGCATGGAAAAGCCAACGCTCAAGCGTTGGAGCGCTGGGTTTCCAACGCTTGAGCGATGACACAAATTTCAGCAAAAATAAAAAGGGACTTAAGTGGCTTCACTCACTAAGTCCCAAACGTAAAAACAGAGACAGAAAGCAACTGAGAGCAAAAAAGAGAGTTTAGAGAGAGGAAGAGAGAAACTTAGAGAGAGAGTGAGCTTCCGGTTCAATTTCCGACTTGATCAATCGTCCCATTGCAAATCCGAGTACACTGTTGCGTTCCTGGTAACGTTCTCTTCACCTTTATTTTCTCCGTTTCTTCCAAAGTGAAGGTAAAATATCACTCTCCTTATGTCGAATTGTTGTTTGTTATGATACTTGAAGTATCATTCGTTTTGGTTAACGGATTTCAATCCGGTCTTCGATTTTGAACTCGTGGTAATGTACTTGTCGTAATGTGATGTTTAGGTGAAATTTTGGAGGCTCGAAGGCCTTAGAGGTGTGCAGGGCAGATTTGAGAGCATAGTGGAAGTGCTCGTTTCGTGATGTTCCGAGCATCATACGACTTGTCAGGTAGGGGAAGAAACCATTTAACGTCGGAAACGGCATAGTGGCATTTAATTCGATAATGGCGTAGGGCGACCTAAACCCTATTCGAGAGTGAGTAACGGACCATATCCATATCACATTGGGGACTACGTAGTGGTACCAATGATGATATTGAGATTATGCGTTTATCGTTGTTACGTTTAAAATATATTATTTTATTTATGAGTTGACTGTTTGACTGCCATTGATATGATGCTTGATACATGATGTGTTGACTGGATTATGGCATGTGATTATATTATTATTTTTATTATTTTATATATATTTGGAGATGATTGAATTAATGACATGATGACATGAGTGTAATGATTATGCTTAGATATTGAGCTGGCGTTTGGAAGAGCTTATTTAAGCTCCTTTTGACTTATCTGGTGACATAAGCTCTTATGCAGTGTGTTTGGCAGAGCTTATAAAAATAACTTATGCCATCCCATAAGGAGTTTTTGACTTATTTTCATAAGTCACTGGGAGAAGCTTATGGAATTATCATAAGAGCTTATGCACTAAACACCCTCTCCGTGTTTTTCACTATTCGAATCCTCTCATGCCCCTTTCTTTCTTTTTCTTTCTTTAAGCGCTTATGGTATAAGCTCTCATACGATAAGGTCTTATGTGATAAGCTCTTAATTAAGTTGTTTACCCAAACACACCCTGAATATTGATGAGACATGATGAATCCTGGTGATGGATGAGGGAAATCCATAATACATGAGATAGTAGTGCCTAACCGAGATAATTATTGTGATATGGCGATGAGACTTATGAGATGTGATTATGATCGAGGTTATTTATGTGATAGTGATGTGAGGTTAAGGCACTAGGGGTGACCTGAAACAAGATCTGTGATATGGTGGCTTGAAACAGAGCTCGTGATCCAGTGTTGGGGCACTGGGGTTTGATTTCTTGGAGGGTGTTTCCGGGATTCCAAACTATCGGCAAGACTGTCCTAGAGAGTATTTTATTATAGTCGCAGCTATAGTTCATGCGTTGCATGAGCAACCTGGCCGAGGGATCAGGATGTGCACCGAGGTGATTTGTGCAACTATAGTGCCACTGCTTTGCATGGGCATCCTCCCTCCACGGACGAGGATGTGCGCCGGGGACTCTGGAGATGGGGTGATGTGGATATCCGGATATGCATCTGCACTATGTGATTCATACAACATTTGCATTGCATCATGATCGAGGGTAGATGAAGAATCTTAGACGTTGTTTGAGGATGGATGATATATATATATATATATATATATATATATATATGGAGATGTATGTTTAGTGTGTACTGTTATAGAATTATATGTTGCTAAACCCTTTCCACGTTTGACGTTTTATCGTTTCTTATCCCCTTTTCTTTTGCTGTGTGTTTGCTTATTTATGTTTGTACCTTAGACCCGGATCGGACTGATGGCGCATTGGGATCATCACTGGATGACCCAGGATGCGGGTTTCCCCCTCACGGGGAAATTTGAGTTTGAGTTCGTGGATCCTAACGGGTGGCTCGTGGACCCGGTCACTCATTTTTCTGTATATACGGGCAGATATCTCCGATGCCGGACATGGTCCACGTTCCCTTTATGGTACCATTTAAGGCACTCGTGCCAGGATTTGGACCTGCACCTATACCCGCACCTGCACCAGAGCCAGAGCTTGCACCTATACAGGAGGAGGACCCCGTTGCTCTAGTTCCGGACCCGGTGCCTGTTCCCGAGGTACCAGCTCCTCCAGAGGTCCGAGCTATAGTTTTAGAGTCTTCTCGTGTATCATCCCGATTACAGCCTAGAGATAGAAGAATGTTTCGGTAGATGTATCACCAATAATCAGATAGGAGCTCTTCCAGTGGTAGCAGGGGAATATCTGGTCCATCAAGACCACAAGATGCTAGCGAGGGTGGTAGTATGTGATAGCTCAGGCCAGTGCTATCATCTTAGGTGTGCGTGAGGTTTTATTGTATTTTTGAGAGGGGACTGGGTGTGGAGAGAATCAGTGAGGCATCTTTTCTTTTGTATTTGATGTATTTTTGTTATTTCACCAATCTGTACATATTGGGATCCTACTGATGGGACTCCCTTCACAGTACTATACCCAAGAGGTTATGTATATATGGTTATGTTGATGGATGTATGTATATGTATGTTATACATGTTATTTTATATTTTTAAGTTTTAAATTTCTTCGCCATTGTAAAAATTGCTTAACGCTAATAACACGAATAGGTTTTAATAATTTTGGGTTTTTCTTTAATGGGACGTCGGAGCGTCTCATTTGGTGGTATCAGAGCAGTTCGGTTCTGATCGGACTGTGATATAGGGTGTACTGACCTTTAGTTGAATCCACACTGGATAACGACTATGATTAGAAGTTGGGTAGTGAGTCCGAATGCGACATTTCTATGACATATAGTATTTATATTCCAGTTTTATGTAGTATTATATGTCATATTGATGTGGGCTAGTGATTTCTTTTAACATGATCATGGATCGAGGCAGAGGACAATGACGTGGTAGACGTGGTGGTGGTGGTAGAGCTATAGAGGGTGTTGAGGATGAGCATCATCAACCAGAGGCAGGAGTTGGAGTGGAGGGGAGTCATCCGAGACTCTCCAGACTATCCGGGAGTTAGCACCCGTTCTATTGAAGCAGGCACAACAAAATGCTCAGAGGATGCAGAGAGATGCAGAGTTACAGGAGCAGTAGGATAGGAGGAGAGCTGCTGAGGCTGAGGATGCGGGATTGGCTACCTTTCTGAAAGGTGAGCAACCACAGTTCGGAGGAGAGTATGACCCAGAGCGAGCTGAGTGGTGGATATAGGAGTTGGAGAAGATTTTTGACACCATGATATGCAGAGATGACAGGAAGGTGACTTATGCTGCCTTCATGCTGACCGGAGGGGCAGTCATGGTGGAAAAGCAAAAGGAGGTTGCTTGAGGCAGAGGGCAAGTGGATCAGATGGGAGTTGTTTCGAGAATGTTTCTTTGAGAAGTACTTCCCGCGGTTAGTTAGACGCAAGAAAGAGAGAGAGTTCATGAGTCTCCAGCAGGGAGACAGGTCTGTTGGCTACTATGCAGCCAGATTCGAGGCTTTGGTACAGTTTTCTGAGTTTTATCAGAGGTTTCCAGATAAGGATTGGATGTGCCGAAGGTTTGAGGAGTGTTTACGGCACGAGCTGAGGAGGGCTATAATGCCCTTGGACATTTTGAGCTTTCCAGAGTTGGTGGAGAAGTGCAGTGCCATTGAGAGCATGGACCAGAGACAGGCTGTAGAGCTGAGACAGCAACGGTGTGGGGGGTCCTACCAGAGCAAGTCATCAGAGGAGATGGGACAGAGGTTCTCAGTGGAGGAGAGAACCAAACACTAGACCAGAGCAGAGCACTCAGACATTTGCACCACCAGTACCAGCTACAGCATCAACACCAGTTAGCAGAGAGGGTCAACAGCAGAGAGGCCCAGTATGTTTCAGATACGGAGGTCCGCATTATCTCAACGATTGTACAGATAGATCCGGTTGCTACATTTATGGCAAACCAGGTCATTTTGCTAGGGGTTGCCGACAGAGAGCCGGACAACAGCAACCAGCTGCCGGCAGAGGAGCTAGTAGTTCTAGAGGTGGAGCTGGGAGAGGAGTTCCAACGGCAGGATGCTAGACAGCCAGACCTCAGGCCACGTGGAGGGTGTTTACTGTGAGAGGATATGAATCCTCTCAGTCTGCAGATCTTATTCAAGGTATGTGTTTACTATCTAGCAGACTCTCGCATGTGTTGTTTGACTCAGGGGCTACACATTTATTTGTCTCGCACGAGTGTGTAGATCATTTACATCTACCCATTTCCCAGTTACCATATACTCTTGGAGTATCTACCCCTACCAGTGATCCTTTGATCACTATGTTTGTTTGCCTACAGTGTTCTATAGTGGTTGAAAATAGGACAATCCTTGTTGATCTCATCTGTTTGCCTATGCAACAGATAGATGTTATCCTTGGCATGGATTGGCTACCGACTAACCATAGGATTGTGCCCAAAAGACCCTATCATTTCTTGAGCCTTCTAGCATAGTATCTGTCAATGAAGGAGCAACTATGAGGAGTGACGATTCTCAGCAGTACGTGATGCTTTTCTCTTTGGAAGCTAAGGAGACTCCGAGTATAGATTCTATGCCTATCGTGAGAGAGTTTCCTGAGGTTTTCCCTCCTGATGTTCCAGGATTGCCACCAGAGAGGGAGGTTGAATTCACTATAGATCGCATACCAGGGATAGGACCTATATCAGTAGCTCCTTATCGGATGTCACCTGTGGAGTTGGCAGAGTTAAAGAAACAATTGGATGATATGATGAAGAAGGAATTCATCAGACCTAGTGTGTCACCTTGGGGAGCACCATTATTGTTTGTGAGGAAAAGGGATGGGAGTTCTAGGTTGTGTACGGATTATAGGCAGTTGAACAAGGTAACAATCAAGAACAAATATTTGTTGCCTAGGATAGATGATCTGATGGATCAGTTGAAGGGAGCTTCAGTGTATTATAAGATAGATTTAAGATCAGGATACAATCAGATTAGGGTGAATAAGGAAGACGTACCTAAGACAGCTTTCAGGACGAGGTATGGACACTATGAGTACCTAGTTATTCCTTTTGGTGTAACTAATGCTCCAGCAGTGTTCATGGATTACATGAACAAAATCTTTAGACCATTCCTCGACAAGTTTTTAGTGGTGTTCATAGATGATATTCTTATCTATTCCCGCAGTCGGGAAGATCACGAGGAACACCTGAGATAGGCAGTTGTATGCTAAGCTACCCAAGTGTGAATTTTGGTTAGCGGAAGTGCAGTTCTTAGGTCATATAATCAACAAGGAAGGGATAGCTGTGGATCCAATTAAGGTAAAGGTCGTGATTAAGTGGGAGAGGCCTAAGTTAGTGAGTGAGGTGAGGAGTTTTCTAGGATTAGCCGGGTATTACAGAAGGTTCATTGAAGGTTTCTCGAAGATTGCGTTACCTATGATGCAATTAACGAGAAAAGGTACGGCATTTGTTTGGACGAAAAAGTGTGAGGAGAGCTTTCAAAAGCTAAAGGAGAAGTTGACTACATCTCCCGTGCTGACATTACCAGATCCATCAGGACAGTTTGACGTGTACTGTGACGTGCCTTGTCAAGGTTTGGGTTTTGTTTTGCTGCAAGAGGGAAGAGTTGTGGTTTATGCTTCCCAACAGTTGAGGATTCATGAAAGGAATTATTCGACCCATGATCTGGAAATGGCAGTTATAGTGTTCACGTTGAAGATATGGCGATACTATCTTTATGGGGCTAAGTTCAATGTGTTCGGCAATCATAAGAGTTTAAAGTACTCGTTTGATTAGAAGGAGCAAAACATGATGTAGCGTAGATGGATGGAATTCTTTAAGCATTATGAGTTTGATCTTCAATACCATCCTGGAAAAGCAAATGTAGTGACAGATGCACTGAGTAGGAAATCTTTGCATGTGTCTGCAATGATGGTGAAAGAGATGGAGTTGCTCGAACATTTTAGAGATATGAAACTAGGTATGTATTTGACTAAGGATAGAATATGCTTAGGTATGATCACCATCAGTAGTGAGTTTCTGAGAGACCTTAAAACTAAACAAGGTCAGGATGAATATCTGCAAGAGGTGAGTTGAGGCATAGATGATGGTAAGGTTTCAGAGTTTAGGAGAGGATCCGATGGTGTGTTAAGGTTTAGAACTCGGATATGTGTACCAGAGGATTTAGAGCTTAGGAAGATGATATTAGAGGAGGCACATAAGAGTAAGCTGAGTTTTCACCCAGGAGCCACCAAGATGTATCAAGATTTAAAGAAAATGTTTTGGTGGCCAAAGATGAAGAAAGAAGCGGCGGAGTATGTTCTATCATGTTTGGTTTGTCAAAAACCTAAGATAGAGCATCAGAATTCCGCAGGTTTGTTGCAGTCTTTGGATATCTCGGAATGGAAATGGGATAACATAGCTATGGATTTTGTGGTTGGATTACCACGAACTCCAAAGAGGTTTGATGTAATTTGGGTTATCATTGATAGGTTGACGAAGTGTGCTCACTTCTTACCTATTAGTGAGAGTTACAGTCTTGAGAAGTTGACCCAGATCTACATCAAGGAAGTTGTGAGGTTGCATGGTGTGCCGTCAAGTATTATCTCTGACTGAGATCCTAGATTTACTTCTAGATTTTGGAGATAGTTACACAATGCTTTGGGAACCAAGTTGAGGATGAGTTCTTCTTATCATCCTCAGACGGATGGACAGTCAAAGAGAACAATTCAATCATTGGAGGATCTTTTAAGAGCCTGTGTGTTGGAACATGTTGGTAGTTGGGATGAGTTCCTACCTTTGATTGAGTTCACATACAATAACAGTTTCCACAACAGTATCGGGATGGCACCGTATGAGGCTCTGTATGGGCGAAAGTGTATGACTCCGTTGTGTTGGCATGAAACTGGTGAGAGCCAAGTGTTGGGTCTTGATATGGTACAGCAAACCACAGAACAAGTCAGGAAAATAAGAGAGAAAATGAATGAAGCTCAAGATAGGCAGAGGAGCTACAGTAACAAGAGGAGGAGACCTTTAGAGTTCCAAGAAGGTGATCACGTGTTCTTGAGAGTCACTCCGAAAACTGGAATTGGCAGAGCTATAAAGTCTAGAAAGCTTACTCCCTGATTCATTGGACCATTTCAGATTCTTCGACTAATTGGTCCAATAGCTTACCATATAGCCTTATCCCCAAACATTTCCAACCTTCACGATGTCTTCCATGTTTCCCAGTTGAGAAAATATTACCCTGATCCTTCTCATGTTATTGAGCCTGAGTCCATACAACTCCGAGAGAATCTAGAATATGAGGCTTTACCGTCTAAGATTACAGACAGAAGGATTAAATAACTCCTTGGTAAACAGATTCCCTTGGTTAAGGTCATCTGGGATATTGTTACCCGAGATGCTATACTTGGGAGCGTGAGGCAGATATGCAGCAGCCGTACCCCCATTTGTTTTCAGGTATGTAAATTCCGAGGACGAAATTTCTTTTAAGGTGGGTAGAAATGTGACATCCATTATTTCATGTGTGGTTTATGTATGAGGATTAGGTTTAGGATTTGGATTATATAGTTGATATGTTGTTTGAGGCATAGAGACCCTTGAATGGAAAGTACACAACCTTTTAGAGTGAGTTTGAACGTAGAGACGTATTAGGGTTTCCCCGGTTATCGCCTTTAAGACGTTTGAGTGTGAACCAAGAGTTGGAGATGAGATTAGGCATTTTTGTTGGGGAATCCTTGAGGCTAAGGTGAGGCATCCTTAGGAGGTAAGTATTACTTTGAGTGGGGAATCTCAAAGTAATCAAGGTAAAGGTGGGGTATCCTTTAGTTTTTGATAATTGTAATCTTGTAAACAATTTTGAAAATAGTGGAATGTATCAAGGGTTCTTGAGAGCTGGATGTAGATCACTCAAGTTGTGATCGAACTGGTAAAATCGTTTGTGTGATATTCTCCTTCCCTCACTCATCTAGTTCTTGCAATTATTGCTTAATTGTTGTTCTTGATTGTATTTGGTTAATTGTGGTGGATTGAATACTCTGATTTTTAATTGAGGTCATTCATACATAATCATTCTCTTCTTCTACTCAATTTCTTTGCATCATACATAGTGTTTCTTGAACAATTTTTTAAGAAACCAAAGTTTCCAAGAAAGTGATTAAACCTCATTTCACCCCCCGCCTCTTGAGGTGCCATATTGATTAACAGTTCTTGAGATGCATGAGTAGCCTGGCCGAGGGACCAGGATGTGCACTGAGGTGATTTGTGCAACTATAGTGCCATTGCTTTGCATGGGCATCCTCCCTCTGCGGACGAGGATGTGCTCTGGGGACTCTGGAGACGGGGTGATGTGGATATCTGGATATACGTCTGCACTATGTGATTCATAAAGCATTTTCATTGCATCATGATGGAGGGTAGACGAAGAATCTTAGACGTTTTTTGAGGATGGATGTTATATATATATGGAGATGTATGTTTAGTGTGTGCTGTTATAGAATAATATGTTGCTAAACCCTTTCCACGTTTGACGTTATATCGTTTCTTATCCCCTTTTCTTTTGTTGTGTGTTTGCTTATTTATGTTTGTACCTTAGACCCGGACCAGACTGATGGCACATTGGGATCATCCCTGGATGACCCAGGATACGGGGTTCCTCCTCACGCGGAAATTTGATTTTGAGTTCGTGGATCCTAACGGGTGGCTCATGGACCCGGTCACTCGTTTTTCAGTATATACGGGTCCCTTATCGGTGACGTACGGATCAGGACAGGGAGCCCCACTTGGCATAGTGGGCACTTTCAAAGAAGGCATGACACTCCCCTTCCCTATCTGACATCCGGACGGGCAGATACCTCCGATGCCGGACATGGCCCACGTTCCCTTTATGGTACAATTTGAGGCACTCGTGCCTGTATTTGGACCTACACCTGTACCCGCACTGTACCAGAGAGCTTGCACTTGTATAGGAGGAGGACCCCATTACTCTAGTTCTAGACCCGGTGCCTGTTCCAGAGCTACCAGCTCCTCTAGAGGTTCGAGCTATAGTTTCGGAGTCTTCTCGTGTATCATCCCGATTACATCCCAGAGATAGCAGGCTGTATCGGCAAATGTTCCAGCAGCAGTCAGATAGGAGCTCTTCCAGTGGTAGCGGAGGAGTATCTAGACCATCATGACCACGAGATGCTAGGGAGGGTGGTAGTATGTGATAGCTCAGGCCAGTGCTATCAGCTTAGGTGTGCGTGAGGTTTTCTTGTATTTTTGAGAGGGGACTGGGTGTGGAGAGAATCGGTGAGGCATCGTTTCTTTTGTATTTGATATATTTTTGTTATCTCACCAGTCTGTACATATTGGGTTCCTACTGATGGGATTCCATTCACAGTACTATACCAAGGAGGTTATGTATATATGGTTATGTTGATGGATGTATGTATATGTATGTTATACATGTTGTTTTATATTTTTAAGTTTTAAATTTCTCCACCGTTGTAATAACCGCTTAACGTTAATAATGCGATTAGGTTTTAATAATTTTGAATTTTTCTTTAATGGGACGTCGGGGCGTCCCACCACCCACAGTTGTCATGATATATGATCTCATTGTCCCCCAGGGTCTGGACCCTCGGCGGAACCATCTGCAGGTAGTGCATCTGACGTTGCTCCAGTCCAATCACCATCGGCGTACAGTTGCTGCTCATATGACGAACCGATACATACACAGAAAGAGGAAGAAAAATAGAAGAAGATAGGAGATAAGAATCTCGACATCACCATAAAACAGGGATACGAAAACATAGCATAGCATACTATCAAACAACAGTCAACACATACAGCAAGCATCTTCCGAATCATACTATCACAGTCAACCTTGATTATCCAACTAGGATCAATCCTCTAAGGAGTCACACTCCTATGCATGTCGGCTGATCTCTGACACTAGGGACACTGTTCCCTCGAACATTCTCTTTCTTTGTCGGGCCTATCCGTCTCCCAGAGAATGTCAGTTGGTTTGTCCTGGTAATAGTTCCGCCTACTGTGACCAATAAGGTGCTTCCCCTTATGAGCTCAACTCCAATAGGGGTATCTTGGTCTCCTCGGAACGTCCGCCATAGACTGGAACACTCTGGGCCCAGACATCGAGATAGTCGAGTACCAGTGGAGACCATGAAATAATGGGTGCAAACCATTAGCCACTGTCGATCAATCCGAACCAGGCTACATCCCCAAGGTTCCCTGAACCATCCCTCGCATTCCGTATCCGCAACCGGGTACACCAACCGCGCATGACTCCTTGTCATACGGCTCACCACTTTGGTAAAAATGCAATGCAACATAAACCTAAGTTGACACCTGTACCGTTACTTACACGTATTACGATGCACTCGGCATTCACACTCTCAACTCGGTACCCATATACAGCTTTCAGAATCCATTCTCATCACTAACTCGACTCCACAATCTCAACTCGATACCCATATACCGCTTTCAAAATCCATTCTTATCATTAACTCGACAACATACCCTCAGGTGTCAACTAGGTTTCCAATAGCACAAACAGACAATCCAGACAACCTCAACGACATCAATGCCAACATCATAATATCATCATCCTCAACATCAATAATAACTTAACATAATTAAATAACATCATGGCATCAAACATCATCATGCATAAATAATAAACAACACACGTCAACCAGCAGTAAAACCATCAACAACGATAAACAGCATAACATACAACCTCATCATATGCACGTAAAATGATAAAGCAGTCCTAACATCGATAAGCGTTCCGTAACTAAATCTCGTATACAGTTTTAAATTCAGTTTCAATAGGGATTTAATTATCGAAAGCTACTCGACAACAAGTAGGGTCTGGGGCACCCTACGCATACAACAAAATATACAATACTATGCTTGCCTCCTCGGCGTGTCAGATACTTCCTCCCCACCTTAGACAGTCATAACGAGAAGCCTCGAGCCTCAAAATCCACGCCCTCCTAACCAACCAGTTGCCACCTGTAACACCCCATTTTTCGTATATATGTTTTTATGTGTTGTATACAGTTGTATGTTGTGCTAGATTATTAAAAAGTACTTTAGGGAATTTAAAATGGGGTTAAGTGAGATTTTTTAGTCAAATATCCTTTTCTAACGCATATGTTTCTCTCTCCTGGAGCTTGACACAGTTGTGTCTCCCGATAGACACAACTGTGTCTAACTCTCTAAAATATTGTCCTGGCCCAGGACATAGCTGTGTCTCCTGATAGACACAGCTGTGTCTAATTCTCATAAATGTTGTTTTGATCAGGATATAATCGTGTCTCCTGATAGACACAGCTGTGTCTAATTCTCGTGAACGTTGTTTTGGTCGGGACACAACTGTGTCTCCTGATAGACACAGCTGTGTCGAATTCCCAAAATCGTTGTTCTGGTCAGGGAGAGACACAGCTGTGTCAAGTTCTCCAAAATGCAAATCTGATCAGGGACACAACTGTGTCTCCTGATAGACCCGGTTGTGTCTAATTCCCAAAGACAATTTTGCCTGGCAATATAAATAAGTGAGTTAGGAGGGTTACAAGTTACAACTCTAAAATTGGCACTTTAGGCAATCCTAGTGTGACAGAAACCTCTCACCTTTCCCTTCCTTTGAACCCAACCAAGTTCTTGGTGTTCTAGCTCTAGTTTAGGGAAATAAGTCACACGCTAGTGTCATCAAAAGTTAATGTAGCCTTCCCTCATTAATCAACTTTTCTCTTTAAGTTAATTGGATATTAATTGGTTAATTGTTTATGTTTGGCCAAGGCTTGAAGAGGTCGTCGAGCCGCTTGAGGGAGCGACACCAGTTTCGTTTATGCTTAGCTAAGGGGTTGGATCTTCATACCAGGTATGAGGAGAATAAATGATATTGACATGTAGGCGTTGGGGGTAGCGTAAGATGAAGGGCTAACCCATGACTCTGTCATATGTTGTTTATCTATTCGATGTTAATTGATGTATGTATGATATGATTATAATGTTAATGCCATTCTTTAATTGTTGTACTGTTTGATGTTAATTATTGATGATGCATGATTGGATGTTATTGGTATACCCAATTGAGTATGATGTTTAATGATACCATGAATGTTCATGATGATGATGATGCTATTATGATGATGATGAAGTTGTTATGATAATGATGAGACTGTTATGATAATGATGATGATGTGGTTTTCTGAATGAGTGTTGATTTTTGTGGATGTTAATGCCAACAACGATGTTAATAAGACTCTAACCAATTAATAGTGCTTATTAATGATGTTAAGACCTTCGAAAAGATGTTAATAAAGATGAATGCATTTAAGGGATGTTTTCCTAGTTTGTTCATAAGACATGAATATAGTATGAGAGGCAAGGTTACGTTCATAGGGCTTAGCCAAAGACCCTATGATTGATTAGTGAGTGTTTTAGGGACGTTAGTATTGAAGCTGGAAGTAAAAGACAAGGTAACAATTAAAGGTAATGAAACTGATGATTGATGGTGTAGCTTAAACCAATAGGTTTGATCTTTGAATGCCCTAGGATACTTAGTAAGGGTTGTTCAACCCTTTTGCCCAGAAACAATACGACCATGCTCCATTGAGCACGACCGTTCTCAACAGTCAACACGACCGACTTAACAATTAGCACGCCCGTGCTGAGGGGGAGGCATGCCTGTGCTTCCTTGTACAGATCAGAACACAAACGGTAACAAGGGGTGTTTCACCCCAAACGCTTATAATAATGAAGAAGACACCAAAGCAAGTAAAGACAAGTTAGATAACTTAAAGATAATAATGTACCTTGGTAGCTGAGTGGCCAAAGGGACTTGATGCTTAATGGTCAAAGTGTTGAGCTCTGGTGCCTATGGGCAAGAGTGTTAATAACTAAAGTGAAAAGATGTTGTTTTGTACCTTGGTAGCTGAGTGGCCAAGGGGCCCTCAATATACGAGTGGTCGAGGTGTTTAGCTCTAGTGCTTATTGGCCAGAGTGTTGTTGTTCTGTACCTTGGTAGCCGAGTGGCCAAGGGGACCTTGATGCAAAATTTCAAGGTGTTGTTAAAAGATATTGGACCTTGGTAACCGAGTTGTCAAGGGGGACCTTGATGCTTAATGGTTAAGGTGTTGAGCTATGGTGCTTTTTGGCCAGAGTCTAAGTGTAAATATTATGTGATAAAAGATTAAAGACTAAAGATGAAAAATAACGTTGATGATGATGATGAAATTGGGCAGCCGAGTGGCCCAAGCGGAGGTCGTGATTGTTGGTTGTGCATTGTGTTTCTCATTCATGCATTGGAGTAGTGAAGTAGCGTTGCATCGCATAACATACCTTGCAAGGAATTTTATATATATATATATATATATTACACCTCGTCTTTTGTTGTCTGCTTGCATGTATCGTTTTGGATATGCAGAGGACGGTGAGCAGCTTGCTGAGGAGTGACTCTGAGGAGTCGCTACTCGTAGTTTAATTTGTTTCAGTTTACATGCATCATAAAACAAAACATATCAAACATAACCTTCTCATCACATCAATATCATATATATATATAGTGTGTGTGTGTGTGTGTGTTTTACACCCCGTCTTTTGTTGTCTGCTTGCATGTATCGTTTTGGATATGCAGAGGATGGTGAGCAGCTTGCTGAGGAGTGACTCCGAGGAGTCGCTACTCTTAGTTTAATTTGTTTCAGTTTTAGCTTGCTGAGGAGTGACATCGGGGTTGGGTTTCGTTTATATTTCATATATGTTACGTTTTCTTTTATAAACATGTTTAAGTTTCCGCGTTGAAGTTATGTTACAATGCGGTACCCTCTGTCCGGTTATTTATTTATTTATTATTATGATATAATATGCATGTGTTCTCTTTTCCTTTTACATGTTTTACCCTTTATTAATACATGCGGGGTAGAGGGTGTCCCATTTAGTGGTATCAGACCAGGTCTGTCCTATCAGGCCGTGGTATGAGTCTATCATGAGTCTTCTGTGTTTTCTTGTTTGGATTATCTATATTTATTATAGATAATGATGCTTAGTGTTAAGAACCTTTAGCTCTTCCTGCTTGGTTGGAGCCTCCGAGTCTGTGGACGTGATCCAAGGTATGTGCCTAATTGGTGGAAGAATACCCAATTAAGGTGATAGAAATTTCGAGGACGAAATTTTTATAAGTGGGTGGAACTGTAACATCTCATTTTTCGTATATATGTTTTTATGTGTTGTATATAGTTGTATGTTATGCTAGAATATTTTAAAGTGCTTTAGGGAATATAAAATGGGGTTAAGTGAGATTTTCGGGTCAAAAATCCCTTTCTAACGCATATATTTCTCTCTCCTGCAGCTTGACACAGTTGTGTCTCCCGATAGACATAGCTGTGTCTAACTCTCTAAAATGTTGTTCTGGCCCGGGACACAGCTGTGTCTGCTGATAGATACAGCCGTGTCTAATTCTCGTAAACGTTGTTTTGGCCGGGACACAGCTGTGTCTCTTGATAGACACAACTGTGTCTAGTTCTCGAAAATGTTGTTCTGACTGAGACACGGCTGTGTCTCCTAATAGACACAGCCGTGTCGAATTCCCAAAATCGTTGTTTTGGTCAGGGACATAGCTGTGTCTCCTAATAGACACAACTGTGTCTAATTCTCAAAAACGGAAATCTGACCAGGGACACAGCTATGTCTCCTGATAGACACAGCTGTGTCTAATTCCCAAAAACAATTTTACCTGGCAATATAAATAAGTTAGTTAGGAAGGTTACAAGTTACAACTCTCAAATTGGCACTTTAGGTAATCCTAGTGCGACAGAAACCTCCCCCATTTCCCTTCCTTTTAACCCAACCAAGTTCTTGGTGTTCTTGCTCCAATTTGGGGAGAGAAGTCATGCGCTAGTGTCATCAAAAGGTAATGTAGTCTTCCCTCATTAATCTCCTTTTCTATTTAAGTTAATAAGAGGTTAATTGGTTAATTGTTTGTGTTTGACCAAGGCTTGAGGAGTTCGTCAAGCTGCTCGAGGGAGCGACAATAGTTTTGTTTACGATTAGCTAAGGGGTTTGATCTTCATGCCAGGTATGGGGAGAAGGAATAGTATTGACATGTAGGCGTTGTGGGTAGCATAAGATGAAGGGTTAAACCATGACCCTGTCAGATGTTGTTTGTCTATTCGATGTTAATTGATGTATGTATGATATGATTATAATGTTAATACCATTCTTTAATTGTTGTACTGTTTGATGTTAATTATTGATGATGTATGATTGGATGTTATTGGTATGCCCAATTGAGTATGCTGTTTAATGATACCATGAATGTTCATGATGATGATGATGCTATTATAATGATGATGAAGTTGTTATGATAATGATGAGACTGTTATGATAATGATGATGATGTCGTGCTCTGAATGAGTGTTGATTTTTGTGGATGTTAATGCCAACAACGATGTTAATAAGACTCTAACCAATTAATAGGGCTTATTAATGATGTTAAGACCTTAGAAGAGATGTTAATAAAGATTAATCCATTTAAGGGATGTTTTCCTAGTTTGTTCATAAGACATGAATATAGTATGAGAGGCAAGGTTACGTTCATAGGGCTTAGCCAAAGACCCTAGGATTGATTAGTGAGTGTTTTAGGGATGTTGGTATTGAAGCTGGAAGTAAAAGACAAGGTAACAATTAAAGGTAATGAAACTGATGATTGATGGTGTAGCTTAAACCAATAGCTTTGATATTTGAATGCCCTAGGATACTTAGTAAGGGTTGTTCAACCCTTCTGCCCATAAACAATATGACTACGCTCCATTGAGCACGGCCAGTGCTCAATACCAACACGACCGACTTAACAATCAAGACGCTCGTCTTTGAGGGGGAAGCATGCCCGTGCTTCCCTGTACAAGACCTGAAGAAGACGCCAAACCAAGTAAAGACAAGATATAACTTAAAGATAATATTGGTCCTTGGTAGTCGAGTGGCCAAGGGGCCTTGTTGCTTAATGGTCAAGGTGTTGAGCTCTGGTGCCTATGGGCAAGAGTGTTAATAACTAAAATGAAAAGATGTTGATCTGTACCTTGGTAGCCGAGTGGCCAACGGGGCCTCGATAGCTGAGCAGTTGAGGTGTTGAGCTCTAGTGCTTATTGGCCATAGTGTTGTTGTTCTGTACCTTGGTAGCCGAGTGGCCAAGGGGGCCTTGATGCATAATGTCAAGGTGTTGTTATAAGATATTGGACCTTGGTAGTCAAGTGGTCAAGGGGGCCTTGATGCTTAATGGTTAAGGTGTTGAACTCTTGTGCTTTTTGGCCAGAGTGTAAGTGAAAAGATTATGTGATAAAAGATTAAAGACTAAAGATGAAAGATAACGTTGATGATGATGATGAACTTGGGTAGCCGAGTGGCCCAAGCGAAGCTGGTGATTGTTGGTTGTGCGCTGTGTTTCTCATTCATGCATTGGAGTAATCGAGTAGCATCACATAACATACCTTGCTTGGAATGATATATATATATATATATATATATATATATATATATGCTTCTTACACCCCGTCTTTTGTTGTCTGCTTGCATGTATCGTTTTGGATATGTAGAGGATGGTGAGCAACTTGCTGATGAGCGACTCTGAGGAGTTGCTACTCGTAGTTTAGTTTGTTTCAGTTTTAGCTTGCTGAGAAGTGACATCGGGGTTGGGTTTCGTTTATATTTCAGATATGTTACGTTTTCTTTTATAAACAAATTTAAGTTTCCGCATTGAAGTTATGTTACAATACGATAGCCTCTGCCCGGTTATTTATTTATTTATTATTATGATATAATATGCATATGTTCTCTTTTCCTTTTACATCTTTTACGCTTTATGAATACATGCGGGGTAGAGGGTGTCACATTTAGTGGTATCAGACCAGGTCTGTCCTATCAGGTCGTGGTATGAGTTTATCACGAGTCTTCTGTGTTCTCTTGTTTGGATTATCTATATTTATTATAGATAATGATGCTTAGTGTTAAGAACCTTTAGCTCTTCCTGCTTGGTTGGAGCCTCCGAGTCTGAGGACTTGATCCAAGGTACATGCCTAATTGATGGAAGCATACCCAATTAAGGTGATAGAAATTTCGAGGACGAAATTTTTATAAGGGGGTGGAATTGTAACACCCCATTTTTTGTATATATGTTTTTATGTGTTGTATATAGTTGTATGTTGTGTTAGATTATTAAAAAGTGCTCTGGGGAATATAAAATGGGGTTAAGTGAGATATTCGGGTCAAAAATCCCTTTCTATTGCATAAGTTTCTCTCTCTTGGAGCTTGACACAGTTGTGTCTCCCGATAGACACAACTGTGTCTAACTCTCTAAAATGTTGTTCTGGTCTGGGACACAACTGTGTCTGCGAATAGATACAGCTGTGTCTAATTCTCGTAAACGTTGTTTTGGCCGGGACACAGCTGTGTCTCCTGATAGACACAACTGTGTCTAATTCTCGAAAACGTTATTCTAGCTGAGACACCACCGTGTCTCCTGATAGACAGAACTGTGCCGAATTCCCAAAATCGTTGTTCTGGTCATGGACACAGCTGTGTCTAATTCTCAAAAACGCAAATCTGACCAGGACACAACTGTGTCTCCTGATAGACACAGCTATGTCTAATTCCCAAAGACAATTTTTCCTGGCAATATAAATAAGTGAGTTAGGTAGGTTACAAGTTACAACTTTCAAATTGGAACTTTAGGTGATCCTAGTGCGACAGAAACCTCTCCCCATTCCCTTTCTTTTAACCCAACCAAGTTCTGGGTGTTCTTGCTCTAGTTTGGGGAGAGAAGTCACGCGCTAGTGTCATCAAAAGGTAATGTAGTCTTCCCTCATTAATCTCCTTTTCTCTTTAAGTTAATTGGAGATTAATTGGTTAATTGTTTGTGTTTGACCAAGGCTTTAAGAGTTCATCGAGCCGCTCGAGGGAGCGACACCAGTTTCGTTTACGCTTAGCTAAAGGGTTTAATCTTCATATCAGGTATGGGGAGAAGGAATAGTATTTACAAGTAGGCGTTGAGGGTAGCGTAAGATGAAGGGTTAACCCATGACCCTGTCATATGTTGTTTGTCTATTCGATGTTAATTGATGTATGTATGATATGCTTATAATGTTAATGGCATTCTTTAGTTGCTGTACTGTTTGATGTTAATTATTGATGATGTATGATTGGATGTTATTGGTATACCCAATTGAGTATGATGTTTAGTGATACCATGAATGTTCATGATGATGATGATGTTATTATGATGATGATGAAGTTGTTATGATAATGATGAGACTGTTATGATAATGATGATGATGTGGTGCTCTGAATGAGTGTTGATTTTTGTGGATGTTAATGCCAACAATGATGTTAACAAGACTCTAACCAATTAATAGGGCTTATTAATGATGTTAAGACCTTAGAAGAGATGTTAATAAAGATGAATACATTTAAGGGATGTTTTCCTAGTTTATTCATAAGACATGAATATAGTATGAGAGGCAAGGTTATGTTCATAGGGCTTAGTCAAAGATCCTAGGATTGATTAGTGAGTGTTTTAGGGACGTTAGTATTGAAGCTGGAAGTAAAAGACATGGGAACAATTAAATGTAATGAAACTGATGATTGATGGTGTAGCTTAAACCAATAGGTTTGATCTTTGAATGCCCTAGGATACTTAGTAAGGGTTGTTCAACCATTCTGCCCAGAAATAGTACGGCCACGCTCCATTGAGCACGGCCGTGCTCAACAGTCAACATGGCCACTTAACAGTCAGCATGCCCGTGCTTCCCTGTACAGATCAGAACACAAACGGTAGCAAGGGGTGTTTGACCCCAAACACTTATAATAATGAAGAAGATACCAAACCAAGTAAAGACAAGTTAAATAACTTAAAAGGTAATAATGTACCTTGGTAGATTAGTGGCCAAGGGGACCTTGATGCTTAATGGTCAAGGTGTTGAGCTCTGGTGCCTATGGGCCAGAGTGTTAATAACTAAAGCGAAAAGATGTTGTTCTATACCTTGGTAGCCGAGTAGCCAAGGGGGACCTCAATAGCCGAGTTGTCGAGGTGTTGAGCTCTGGTGCTTATTGGCCAGAGTGTTGTTGTTCTGTACCTTGGTAGCCGAGTGGCCATGGGGGCCTTGATGCATAATTTCAAGGTGTTGTTAAAAGATATTAGACCTTGGTAGCCGAGTGGTCAAGGGGGCCTTGATGCTTAATGGTCAAGGTGTCGAGCTCGGGTGCTTTTTGGCCAGAGTGTAAGTGAAAAGATTATGTGATAAAAGATTAAAGACTAAAGATGAAAGATAACGTTGATGATGATGGTGAACTTGGGTAGACGAGTGGCCCAAGAGGAGGTGGTGATTGTTGGTTGTGCGCTGTGTTGCTCATTCACGCATTGGAATAGTCGAGTAGCGTTGCATCACATAACATACCTTGCTTGGAATGATATATATATATATATATATATATATACTTCACAAGCAATGCATTTATCAAATTCAAAATGGATTTGACCACGATAACTCATGATTTGATCCCATAAAGATGATCGCAATTAAAGATACTCCATAAAAAGAATCTATGTAACCGTGATTATATGACCAATCATATATGACATTTTATATTTTAGCAACATATATATATATATATATATATATATATATATATATATATATATATATATATATGTATATCTATATATATATATATCTTATACTGATGTGATGAGATGGTTATGTTTGATATGCTATGTTTTTATGAGGCATGTTCATCTTGCTAACTGCCTCCATGCCGTTATGTTGATAAATATATATACATGTATGTTTCTTGAGATACCCCGTTGTGCCCCAGTGTTTTATTATATTAAATCCTTTTTAATTAAATTTTTAACCACGCACGTAACGTGAAAATATTTATAAATTAAAAATTATATAATAATCATATAATCTGCAAATTAAACACACCAATGTTGTAATATATAAATACACACCTGTTTATTTATTATATTACCAAAACACTATTGAGGGTAATCCTCTCAGTAGGATCCTTCACAGGCATATACATAAACAAAAGTTTTACTATCGGAAACATGTAAAAATACTTCCATGAGACACACTGCCATGTTATCTAGACCCTAAACACCATGGATCACAGTTCGTCCTCCAGCCCCCGGTTCATACGGAGTTCCATCCAACTCCTCCTCAATCAGCTCATAAACACGGTCTTCTCAAAGGATTCCATAGAAAGATAAAATACAACACACAAAAAGATATAGGGGATAAGAAGTAGTTCTACCATCGAAAAACTGAAAAGAGTCATAGTATATAACATAATAAAAGTCATAGACAATCAACACATATAACTAACAAATCATCCTCGAAATTAAGGTATCATCCTCTACCCTCAACCTCACACAACTAAACCTTTATGATGACGCGGCCACTAATTCCCCATATCCATAAGGGATGTTAGTCCATCGTCCAAGTGACGCGTCCCCAAAACCGGTGCTCACCCTTATTCATGGTGAGAATGCTCATGCAAAGCAATGACACTATAGCTGCACGGTAAAATCGGTGCACACACTGGGCCAAAGGTGCTCATGCATAGAAATGACAATATAGCTTCACGGTAAAGTCGGTGCACAACCTCATCCTTGGTAAAAATGTTCATGTAATACAATGACACTATAGCTGCACGGTACAGTCAGTGCACACCTTGATTCTCTTTCGAGGGTGCTCAAGCAAAGCATTGACACTATAGCTGCACAAATTAAATCTAACATTGGACCGTCCCACAAGGACTTTGGACCTCGTATGTTTCAAACATACGGTTATAAACACAATACAACTTATAAACCTCACTGATGTACATCAATAACAACCTAGTGCCTCAAGCTTCCATCCTAGCCTTGACTCACATTATATGACACATTTCTTCTTTAAAATAATCAATTTAAGCTAGGCACTTCTAATTCACCGATACTTTCTCACCCAAACAATTATCTCCCGAACAACATATATCCTCACTTAAAATCAACTAAACATAGTACTAAAAACCAGCAGATCATGTATAACACAATATCAGAAAATATTCAAATACCACAAAATATCACATAAACAATTCATCCTAACGTTGATAAACCTACAACCCCCGAATCACCATTGGTTTCACAGAAAAGGTTTCCAATGTGATTTTGGTCTTGTCGATTACTCGACTACTAGTAGGGTTTAGGTTGCCTTACACAATTATTATATAATATACTACTTATCGATTCCGACGATAGGTTGATTCTTTCCCCTACGTGGGTTATCACTGGAATTCCGAAATTGATTTCCCTCGTTATCACGCCACATGTTATCAAATTCACCTTCATCCAAACAACACAACAACAAGTTAATCAACAAACCCTCCCTTAACTACTTTTAGTTAGGTTTGACCAATTAATTCAAATGAGGGTTAGGGTTATGTTCTCATTCTAATATTTTGGATTCTAGGTGCTTAGGTCTTGGATAACTAGGATAAATTGTTAGAAGTTTAAAATATGAAACAAAATCCTCTAACCTCCAAGGTTAGGGTTTCGGCCATGAGCACAAAAATAGGTGAGGAAATTTATTGGGATTCAAGCTATTGGATCATAACAGTATAGATACCAAAAAGAATAAAAACCATAATCTTAACTCATTAAAGACTTGAAATAGATAAAACTTGATGAAACTTGAGATTAGTTGAGGATTAGGAACATAGAACCCTTAAATAGCTTAGATCTAACCTCATCTAAGTTAAAAATTGAACAAAACCTCCTTTGTCCACTTTAACATAGATTCAGTCCTGTCTAGAACAATAGGAAGGAAAATGATTTTTATCACATACTCTTAGATGATGAAAATATAAGACATATAAGGATCATAGAAATTGGTTTCACATTAAAATGATTTTTCTACAATTTTCCATAGATTTTCAAAGTTATGAACCCTAATATGAGCCTAGTTGAATATTAACTTGGATCATGAAAATAATTGAAGAACATAGGGTTTATTCTTGATGAGGAACAAGGTTTACCTCTTGAAAATGGAAGATGAGCAAGAAATCTACTAGTTGCTTCAATACCTTGGTTATGGAGGTTTTGGAGAAAAAGGAAGAAAATGAGAGAAAGTGGAAGAAGATGTTAGAAGGTTGGAGATGAATGAAGAGATGGAGGGGAGGGGCTGCCAATGCCGTTTGGGGGTTATTTATAGGTAGGAAATTGGTTTTAACTTAGGTTAGTTTTAATAGAATCATGGTTAAGTTAATATAAATATCTAGATATTTTTTTTAATAAATATCTAGATATTTTCATTAAATATCTAGATGTTTTTCTGTTATCTGTTTCCGGCTACGTCGATTACCCGATTAACGACCAAAACGCCCGAGAATCATCTAATATCTTATTTTTTTACAAAAATTTCAAAATAACCCATCTCATTGGAAACGTGATAAAAACCTGTATTGTTTCATTCACAAGTCAAAATTAGGTTTTGATCATTAAAATCTTACTGTCAGTGCAAAAACTGACTGTTTTACGTTCGAACTTTTGCCAAAATTCGTCCGAATACACATAATATTTTATTTCTTATAAGAAATTTGGAAAGTAGGATTCCTGACGGACAAAATATAAAAAATCTCCAAATTTCAGTTTCGGATCAAATTAGGGTTTTCTGCCGGTATAAAACTATACTGTCAGTAAAAAAACGCAGACCGATTTTCATGAGTTTTAAACCCAAATTTTAACCAAATATTTCTACCATAGAGTAGGTTCTAGATATGATTTTGTTTCCACCAAAATTATTTCCTAGGTCTCAGATAAAAATATAAATAAATATATCTTTACAGTAAATACAGCGTATCCAAAAATCGGGCTGTTAGATTTCTTACTCTCCATCTTTTGTTGTCTGCTTGCCTGTATCGTTTTGGATATGCAAAGGATGGTGAGCAGCTATTGAGGAGTGTCATAGGCTGCTTTATTGATGGACGACGGTCCCCACAAACCAACACATGTCTTTTCAGCATGCTTTGTCCTCACTCACACGCTTTCTGGGAAAACTTCCCAGGAGGTCACCCATCCCAGAATTTCGCCAAGTCAAGCACGCTTAACTATGGAGTTCATAAGTGACGGGCTTCCGAAAAGAAGATGCATCTTGTTGGTATAAGTGATATCAATCAATTCATATAAGCCATCCTCAACTGTGTAGTCCCATACCTACACACTCTCAGGATCCCTCTCGTTCTGGTGTGTAATCGGTTCATTGATGTGTCCCTTCACCTAGAATCCTGCCAGGAGCCGCTCCTTGTTCGTGCGCCGCCCTCGTCAGTCCCGGGTGTCACATGCCCACCAGCTTCCGCTTGGTTCGTCCCCGAACCACACTGTACTGGGAGAGGTGCCGCTCTGATACCATTTATAACATCACATGCTGCTTTATAGATGGACGACTGTCCCCACAAACCAAAACGGGTCTTTTCACTGTGCTTTGTCCTCACTCACACGCTTCCTGGGAAAACTTCCCAAGAGTTCACCCATCCCAGAATTGCTCCAAGTCAAGCACGCTTAACTATGGAGTTCTTAAGTGATGAGCTTCCGAAAAGAAGATGCATCTTGTTGGTATAGGTGGTACCAATCAATTCATATAAGTCATCCAAAATTGTATAGTCCCATACCTACACACTGTCAGGATCCCTCTCATTCCGGTGTGTAATCGGTTCATTCATGTGTCCCTTCGCCTAGAAGCCTGCCAAGAGCTGCTCCTTGTTTATGCCTCTTGTACCGACGACCACTCCCAGCCCTCGTCAGCTCCGGGTGTCACAGACTCCGAGGAGTCGCTACTCCTAGTTTAGTTTGTTTCGGTTTTAGCTTGTTATCCGAGTTGTTTTATCGGATTGGTTATACCAGCTCTGTAATGTGACATCGAGGTTGGGTTTCGTTTATATTTTAGATATGTTAAGTTTTCTTTTATAAACATGTTTAAGTTTCCGCATTGAAGTTATGTTACAATGCGGCAGCCTCTACCCGATTATTTATTTATTTATTTATTATGATATAATATGCATGTGTTCTCTTTTCCTTTTATATCATTTACGCTTTATGAATACATGCGGGGTAGAGGGTGTCACACTGCGATGTGTCCCAGATAGACAAAGTCATGGGAAGAGTCCCAACAATGTCATAAACCCTAATCTTGCAACAGTTTCATAGACAAAGTCAGAATCGAAGCAGGATTCACAATACAAAGTAAATTACAATGTCGACGAGTTAGGGACTCGAGCATTACCTCCAGTGTTTGACGAATCGAAGGTATGTACTTGACGTGCTCGTCACCCTCAACACATGGAAAGAGTCCCAACAATGTCATAAACCCTAATCTTGCAACAGTTTCATAGACAAAGTCAGAATTGAAGCAGGATTCACAATACAAAGTAAATTACAATGTCGACGAGTTAGTGACTCGAGCATTACCTCCAGTGTTTGACGAATCGAAGGTATGTACTTGACGTGCTCGTCAACCTGAACACGCATCCGAAGTCGGAATCGAAAACGGACGAACGACTCTCCCGAAAATTGGACTTTTTTACTATAGAACAGCTCCGACCTCTCTCTTCTCAAGTCTGGTTCGTGCTCCAAAAGTGAAGAAATGCATGCAAAGATAAGAAGAAGAAAAAGTTAGTTGGGGTTAGGTGGCAGCTAGTGTTTTAAAAACAGGACCGGACTGACCGGTTCAACCGGGAACCGGCCATGTCTGTGGTCCGGTCAGGAACATAGAACCATTAGTCTATTTGAACCGCCATCAAACCGGGAAGAACCGCTAGAACCGGAATGAACCGCATGAACCGGAGAACCGGGGACGGTTTTGGGAAACCGTCCAGTCCAGAAAAGTGAGCCTTTTAGAGATTTTTTTACACCTTTTATGCTAATTTCCCATGAAACGTGAGAACCCACATTGATCTGGCTCTCAATCTGTATTCTTACTCGCTGCATCTCGATGTTGCTCGCCTGAACATCCCAGATATGGTTAGTTCTTACTCTTTGCAGGAATCTCATCTCTTCGGATAATCTGGTGGCGTTTCTCCGACGACGGGGTGGCATTTATGTGGCTACGACGTGGCGTGGCGAGATACGGCTGGACGACGGAGGGAGGGGCGAGGGGAGTGGCGGGGCAATGAGAAAGAAAGGGAAGATGATATGTGAGGCTTGGAGTGGGGTAAGGGACTACAAAAGAAGATTTGGATTTCAGATTAGAAAAGTGAGGCTTTGATGGAGTGCCACACGGTTTGGTTTCTTCTTTTTTTGTAGTGGACAATTTGATTTCTAATAATGAAATGAATAAGATGATAATGAGACTTTGTGGAGGTTGTTTGAATTTTTTGGGGAACCGGGGACATTGGTAAATAGTACATACTGGAAACCAGAAAGTTCAACTATTGGGAATCATAATTTATTTATTTACTTTGACTAGGGACCATAATTGATTTGGAGCTCAAACATTGGGAACTACATTTATTTTTATAGTTTTTTATCAAGATATATATTTTTTAATCATATATATATATATATATATATATATATATATATATATATATATATTAATTTTTTAATTCATTTATTAGTTATCCGGTTGGACCGTTGGTTGGACCAATTAAACCATGACCCGGAGGTCTCGCCGATTCGATCTCTAGTCCGGTTTTTAAAACACTGGTGGCAGTGCTAGGTGCTCAGCACCCACTTCCTAGCCCTCAGCAGTGGTCTGTAGTCAGCCATGATGACTTCGCGCTTTTCTTCGCGTTCTAAGCTCGTTTGAAGTCCGATTGATCTCAAATTTGAAACATGAGCTCATCAATACCTAAGGAATAAGATCAAGCTCTTAAATATGCCTAATCCCTTCCTTAAACAAGAAGTGAGAAAATGGGGCGTTACATTACAACCCACTTAAAATAAATTTCGTCCTCGAAATTTAAATTAAGTTACCTCGCATGAACAGGTATGCGTATCTCTGTTGGATATCATCTTCTCTCTCCTAGGTAGAATCGCCAGTTACTGCATCCCAAACAACCTTAACCAATGGAATATGCTTTCCACAAAGTTCCTTAATCCTCCGGTCCTCAATTTGTACAGGTAAAGCTTCATACTTAAGATTCTCTCTGACACGCTGTCGCGCGCGGGTCAAAAAGCGAGTGGTTTGAAAACTGTAGTGAGGGTGCGATAACTCGAGTATCGTCTCACGCGGACTCTTGTAGTGTTTTTTGCAGAAAAATCATTTTTTTGGGGGGGGGGGGGGGGGGGGGGTTTTTTTTAAGATTTAAAAACAATTGAAGGCAACCAATGCAAAAAAAAAAAAAGTTATTATCTATTATTAAAAAGATTAATCCCATCGTTCTCGCTTTCCCACTATCATCGACTCATACAATTCCCATGCCCTAAGAAGATTCTAATCCCTTTTCGATTGTAGCAACAATTCACAAGCGAAATTGGCACTACACGATATATGTTCCTAATTCCCGAATTAAGCAAACGGGGTGAAGCACTCGTGAATTAAGCAAACACGATTGAACACACGCGAATTAAGCAAACGCGATTATGTATAGGAACACACAATCATCGAAATAAATCAAGACTCATCCTATATAACTTGAATTAAGCAAACAAGACATATAGGAAAAATATTGAAAGGGAAAAGCAATTAAATTGGGAATTGATAGAACCTCAACCGGCAATGCAAACCGATTACAGCAGATCAATCCAAGGGAGTTAGTTCTCCATTACAAATATGACAAAAACCTAATTCTCAGTCGTCTAATCTAAAAGGGAAAGAAGATAAAAAAAAAACTCCTGCAATCTGCCCTAAAACAACAATTTATATCCTTCAGCATCTGCGCCCGCTCGCGAGGCGAGTAGCCTCTCACGAGGCGAATATTAAATGTGGCGCGCGTTCAAAATTGGGATCTCGCGAGGCGAACAGTGATTCGCGAGGCGAGACAGAAGAGGATCTTCTGATTGCACCCGTGATGAGTATCAGGGCCTGGCCGTGATAGCTTCTAGTCCTCAGGCTCGCGTGGCGAGTCATGGTTCGCGAGGCGAGACAGAAAGGATGACATTTTGCTGTTCAGGCTGGTCTTCAGTCTCGCGAGGCGAGTAGCTCCTCGCGAGGCGAAAACTTCCAAACTTTCATTTTCCAGTGCTTTCTCCATTTTCGTGACTTTAAGTGCTTCCCTTTTTAACCTGAAAACATGAGATAACAGTGAATGCTTTATTTGACTCAAAAAATAACTAAAATGTCCTAAACTACTCAAGAAACTCAAAATGTTGCTTGAGGACAGTCAAATCCAAATCTGGGCTAAAACGAGATTGAAACTCGAATAATTAGTGCAAAAGCCATGGTCTTACTAGTTATAAAACTAGTCAACCAGAGGCTGATCAAAATACCCCAAACTTAAACTTTGCTTGTCCCCAAGCAAACTTAAACTTTGCTTGTCCCCAAGCAAACTTAAACTGAAAAAAGACTCAGACTTGGCAAGCTTAAAGGATTCAATCAATTCCGCACAAATTTCATGCAATTTCAACAAAACAATTTTTCTTCAATGTTTTCCCCTTTTGCAACAATGTAATCCCCACATTCATTTACTTTAAACAATTGAGAATTCCATCATTCATGCAATCATTAATCTAAGTTGAGGATCCAAGTTACACAAAAAAGGGAGATCACCAAATTCAAACAATCGCCTTCCTCACAAGGGCATTTAATATTTCACTCATTCGCTCAATTTGTCAGGCTATCAACATTTCACTCAATTTCACATTTTAAGAGCACTTCCCATGAATTTGATTTTTGTCTCAAACAAAGTTCCCACGAGAACATGAATGCAACATCAAAAGGTCTTTTAAAGGTTGTAATGGGGCCTGGCTAAGGGTAGGATATTCAAAGGTACTAGGCTTAAGTCCCTAGGAACTAAGAGAGCATGAGCATTTTTACATATTGAATTCCCACTCAAGTTCCTTTTTCCATTTTTTCTTTATGCTTTTGGGTGACTACAGCCATTTTCTTCTAATACCCCTTTTTGACATTTTTGTACTTTTCTCTTCTTCTTTTTTTTCCTTTTTTTTTTGCCTTTGGCTCCAACCTTTTTTTTTTTTTCTTTTTCTCAATCCCAAACAACACATCATATCGTTGTAGCCACCCCAAACTTAGTTTCTTGCAACCCTTCTCTTGCTAAGCTTCCATGCTCTCCTAATCCTAAGATTGGGTTAACATGGTTTTTCAGATTTTTGGCTTATAACATAAGGTCATCAAGAAACAACGGGCTAATTAGGCTCAACGGGGTTAACTAGGGAACATGCATTAGGGACTGGTTCAATTTAGGCCAAGTAGCTAATTCAAAGAAAATTGCCTAAATCATTTGATACAAACACATAAACATGCAAACCATGAAGAGATTCAAGCAAATTCGGGAAAGTGCAGCTCAAAAATGATTCACACAGTTAAAAACATGTTGGAGGCTCAACTCCTCACCTGGACATTTTTTTGCAAATTGTTTGACCGAGATTCAATCCCTAGTGTGTGCATCCCTTCACCTCAAACTTATCATAAATCATGCAATCACAATGAAATATCTCAAAGTTTAATTTTCAATTTTTCAAATGGGGATCAATTTCCAATTTTCAAATTCTAGGGAAAACAGTCAACACATATAATGCAATCCATCTATGCAAAATACAATCAAATTCCAGCAAGCTTGCCGACACAAGACTCACACACAAACTCTTGATCTTCTCAAATTATTCAAGAGCTAAAAGAAAACAAAACAAAAACAAAGCAAGGATAATTAAAAAGGAAAAGGGTTTAGAAAACTCATGAAGGCGGTTCCACCGGGATCCCACTGTCTGTGATACAACGGCCAAGGAATGCCCAAAATGTAATATGATCCTCCCGGATCCCATGGTATGCAGCGTAAGCATGAGAGTGAGCGCTTGACAATTATGGTGACTCCGCCAAGTGCGGCGGACTTCTCACTCCCTCGTGGGTCAAAGTTGACCTCCTGGTCAACAAAGTCCTCCCAATAAAAATGGGATTCAACCCCTTGGATTGGCCATAGTGCCTTCAGATTTAAAGATGAAAAATCCAGTCTCGCGGGCAGAGGCTTGAACTCCATTTCTGGTTGTTCCACAGTGGGAGGTGATGAACAAGTGGGGAGGGTCTCTGGTGCTGCTTCAACTTCTGCATGATCTTCATTCACTGCACTAACAAATCCATCACCTGCTATACATGCAGTAATCTCAGCACACACCACACAAGGGTTAGTGTTAGTACAGTCAGTACATATAGTACAACAAACAGAATCAGAAAAGGCTTGAATGTCTGGAAATTCAACACACGGTTCATCAATAATAGTGTTCTTGACATTATTATCAAAATCATGCTCAAAAGAAGTATTGTCAAGAACAACTATTTGTGAATTTGTATGTTCTTCAAGGGGATGTTGAGTTTGCAGTGTAGCCGAGGTGGAGGCAATGTGACCAATTTGAGTGGCCAACTTCTGAAAACCTGCTTCTGTCCTCCGTTGAGATTCAAGATTGTGTTCTGTCATCTGTTGCACCAATTCTTCCAGACCGAGTTGGACTAGTGTAGGGTTAGGCTGATATTGTTGCTGGCTTATTGTCATTTGATGCACCAAAGAGGCAATCTCATCCAGGCTGCCTTGTTCTCCATCATGCTGGCCAGAATAATCATTCACTCCAAACATGCCAAAATCACTGTTAAACTCAAAACCACCAGTGAAGCCAGGATAATATATGCATGATGGCTCATAATAAACATTAGGCATATAGTTTTGCATATAATTATCCATACTAAGCTTCACAACCAGACCTAGTAGCCAAAACTAATTCAGCAATGCATCCTTTTTTTATATATAATTTATTTTCTGTTAATAACAACAAGAGTCCCCGGCAACGATGCCAATTTTGACACGCTGTCGCGCGCGGGTCAAAAAGTGAGTGGTTTGAAAACTATAGTGAGGGTGCGACAACTCGAGTATCGTCTCACGCGGACTCTTGTAGTGTTATTTGCAGAAAAATCAGTTTTTTTTGGGGCGGGGTTGTTTTCAGATTGAAATTCAATTGAAGGCAAGCAATGCAAACAAGAAATAAGTGATTATCGATGATTAAAACGATTAATCTACTGTTCTCAGTTTCCCACTATCATCGACTCATACAATTCCCTTGCCCTAAGCAGATTCTAATCCCTTTTCGATTGTAGCAACAATTCACAAGCGAAATTGGCACTACACGATATATGTTCCTAATTCCCGAATTAAGCAAACGGGGTGAAGCACTCGTGAATTAAGCAAACACGATTGAACACATGCGAATTAAGCAAACGCGATTATGTATAGGAACACACAATCATCGAAATAAATCAAGACTCATCCTATATAACTTGAATTAAGCAAACAAGACATATAGGAAAAATATTGAAAGGGAAAAGCAATTAAATTGGGAATTGATAGAACCTCGACTGGCAATGCAAAGCGATTACAGCAGATCAATCCAAGGGAGTTAGTTCTCCATTACAAATATGACAAAAACCTAATTCGCAGCCGCCTAATCTAAAAGGGAAAGAAGATAAAAAAAAACTCCTGCAATCTGCCCTAAAACAACAATTTATATCCTTCAGCATCTGCGCCCACTCGCGAGGCGAACAGTGATTCGCGAGGCAAGACAGAAGAGGATCTTCTCATTGCACCCGTGATGAGTATCAGGGCCTGGCCGTGATAGCTTATGGTCCTCAGGCTCGCGTGGCGAGACATGGTTCGCGAGGCGAGACAGAAAGGATGACATTCTGCTGTTCAGGCTGGTCTTCAGTCTCGCGAGGCGAAAACTTCCAGACTTGCATTTTCCACTGCTTTCTCCATTTTCTTGACTTTAAGTGCTTCCCTTTTTAACCTGAAAACATGAGATAACAGTGAATGCTTTATTTGACTCAAAAACTAACTAAAATGTCCTAAACTACTCAAGAAACTCAAAATTTTGCTTGAGGACAGTCAAATCCAAATCTGGACTAAAACAAGATTGAAACTCGAATAATTAGTGCAAAAGCCATGGTCTTACTAGTTATAAAACTAGTCAACCAGAGGCTGATCACTCTCTTATCTAGATTGATTCGGGCTCTATTACATGAGATGGATCAAGATGGTATTTACGAAGCTGAGATACATAAAAAACATCATGGATATTTGAAAGATTGGGTAGTAAGGCTATTTGATAGGCTACTGGACCGATTCGACGAAGAATCTGAAAAGGTCCTATGAAACGTGGTGTAAGCTTTCTAGATTTGATTGCCCTGCCTATTCCAGTTCTGGATTGACCTTCATGAAAACATGGTCGCCCTCTTGGAATTCCAATGGCCTTCTATTTTTGCTCTCATCTTTTCCTAAATCCTCTTAACTTGTTCAGTCGTCCGCTGTACCACCTCCGGTCCAATCAATTGACTTTCACTAGTTTGATACCAACAGAGCGGTGTTCTACACTTCCTTACATACAGTGCTTTGTCTGGTGTCATGCCAATGCTTGAATGGAAACTGTTATTTTACGTAAACTCAATCATTGGAAGAAATTCATTCCAACTTCGAAAGATTGAATTGTCCTTTCCGATTGGCCATTCGTCTGAGGATGATAAGCCGAACTCATACGTAGCATAATTCCCAATGCACTGTTTAAACTCTACCAAAACCTTGCAGTAAACCTCAGATCCCTGTCCGAAATTATACTTGCTGGCACACCATGCAACCTCACTACTTCCTTAATGTACAACCGGGTTATCTTTTCCAAAGAAAACCTCTGATTGATAGGTAAGAAATTAGCATATTTGTTCAACCTATCAAAGTCCATTGCGATACTATCCCATTTCTGTTATGGGACATCCATAGATTACAATAATCCCGCTGGCTTCTGGTGTTCAATCTTTGCTTTTTGACTTCTTTCTTCATTCCAGGACACCAGAACATCTTTTTCAGAACTTGATACATCTTTGTGGTATCTGGATGAAAACTTACCTTACTCTTGTGTGCTTCTTCCAAGATCAGATTCTTAACTTCTCCATCCTCTGGAACACAGATCCTATCACTAAACCACAAGATTCCATCAGTACCCCGCTTAAACTCCATAGACTTTCCTGCTTCTATCTTCTGATTGACCTTTTGGAGATACTAGTCTTCCGCTTGCTTCTTCCAAACTAAGTCTAGGAATCCACTATTAATAGGGACCAGTCCCAAACTTATCTTATCCTAGGATAATTCCGTTATCCCAAGATTCATGTCTCTGAACTGCTCGATCAGTTCTAACTCCTTGATCATCATAGCATACACTTGCAATGATTTCCGACTTAACGCATATGCTACGACGTTTGCTTATCCAGGATGGTACTGGATATCAAACTCATAATCCTTTATGAACTCCATCAATGTTCTTCGTCTCATGTTCAGCTCCTTCTGATCGAACCAATACTTCAGGCTCTTATGATCACTGAACACTGTGAACTGAGCACCATACATATAGTGTCTCCATATCTTCAATGCAAACACTATTGCGGCCAACTCTAAGTCATAAGTTGGGTAATTCCTCTCATGTACTCTTAACTGTCTAGAGGCATATGCCACTACTTTCACATTTTGCATGAGAACGCAACCCAGGCCTTGATGTGACGCATCGCAGTACACATCAAACTGTGCTAACAGATCTGGTAAGACTAGCATTGGAGATGTTGTCAGCCTTATTTTCAACTGCTGAAAACTAGCCTCACACTCATTAGTCCACTCAAACACCTTTCCTTTTCTTGTCAACTGTGTCATCGGCAACGCAATCTTCAAGAATCCCTCAAAAAATCGTTTGTAGTAACCTACCAATACAATAAAACTCCTGACTTCACCCATCGTCTTAGGGCTTTCCCAATTCACCACTGCTAGAACTTTAGGAGGATCCACAACTATCTTGTCTTTATGGATCACATGCCCTAATAATTGTACTTCGTCTAACCAGAACTCACACTTCGACAACTTGGCATAAAGTTGTCTGTCCCTTAATACTTGAAGTACAACCCGAAGATGCTATGCATGTTCTTCTCTACTCGAAGAGTAGATTAGAATGTCATCGATAAACACAATGACAAACTTGTCCAAGTACGATCAGAAGATCCGATTCATGTAGTCCATGAACACGGCTGGAGCATTAGTCATGCCAAACGGCATAACAAGATACTCATAGTGGCCATGCCGACTTCTGAAAGCAGTCTTCGGTATATCATCTTCCTTCACTCTGATCTGGTGGTATCTAGTCCTCAGATCTATCTTTGAAAGCATAGTTGCTCCCTACAACTGATCCATCAGGTCATCAATCCTCAGCAACGGGTACTTGTTCTTGATTGTTACCTTTTTCAGTTGCCAGTAGTCCACACACAACCTTGAACTTCCATCATTCTTCCTTACGAACAACATCGATTCTCCCCACGGTGAAACACTTGGTCGGATGAACTCCTTCTTAAGCAAACCATCAAGTTGCTTCTTAAGCTCCACCAACTCCATTGGGGACAATTGATAAGATGCGATTGATATCGGTCTTGTCTCTAGTATGAGATCTATCATGAACTCTATCACCCTCTTAGGTGGTAATCCTGGCACATCATCCAGGAAAACTTCAGGAAACTCGCATACGACAGGCATCGCTTCTGCTTTTGGAGACTCCATGGCTTCCAAGGAAAACAATACCACGCAATCCTTTGGTCGTCCTTCATCCAATCTATTGTCATTGACTGGCAATAATCCAGATTGTAAGGAAAAACAAAAGGTTTTGTTTGAACAGTCAAGCACTACATGGTTAGCTGAAAGCGATTCTATGCCCAAAATCTGCATAGGCAGACAGACAAGGTCTACAACAAAAGTTCTATTCTCTAGAACAATATGGAAATTACGGCAAAAAAAAAAGTTGTCAATGTATCTCCCATAGGGATAGACACATTAAGATCATATGGTAAAGATGAAACATGAAACTGCAAATGATCTATCTATGCACAATAAGGAAATAAACGAATGTGTAGCCCCCGAATCAAACAACATAGATAAGAGCTTACCGAAAATGACACTTACCTTGTATCACATCAGGCTCTCGAACGGATTCAGATTCTCTCACGGCAAATAATCTTCCACTGGCTTGAGGTCTGCCTCCATGCTGGTTTCCAGTCTGAGCTCTTGTTCCATCCTTGAGTTCTTCCACCTTTCTGTGGAGTTTGAGTCCTCTCTACATTACCCTGAGTACAGAAACGGGCAATATGACCGGTACGTCCACATCGGAAACACCTCGCATTCTGTAACTAAGGACAATTCCTCATCTGATGTGGTCCTCCATACTTGAAGCATGTCAGAAAACCCGACACATTCTGGCTAGAAATTCCACCACTCGTACCAACTGGTTTCTGGTTGGGCCGACTATAAGACTTCGCCCTTTGTTGGAACCTTCCACCTCTTCCTCTCTGGTTGAAACCTCCTTTAATAGGCCCATCACTTCGTTGTTGGGGCTGAACTGACTTAGCCCTGTCACGACTCTCTAGAGCAGTGCATTTCTCCACCAAAGATGGAAATTGATTCAGCTCTAGCAGCAACATAGCCTTTTTTAGTTCAGGCCTTAACCCATCCTCGAACCTTCTACATACCCACTCTTCATCTGGGTTAATATGGCAATACTGAGAGAACTTCAACAGATCCTCAAAATCTGACAGCGTACTCTCCAACAGACATGTTGCCTTGCTTCAGGCACATGAATTCCTTTTCTTTCTCATTTTTGACACTTTTCGAAAATACTTCTCCAGAAAGCACTCCCAAAACAACTCCCAGGTAATAACTTGCTCTTCAGCTTCAAGCAGTCTCTGCTTATTCCACCACCAAGCCTTAACTGATGTGGCACTCCACACTTGAAACAAGTTAGCATTCCTAATGATGCTTGACTGTAACCTCCACCATTGGTACTTACAGATTGCTGGTCGATGCAGCTATAAGACTTATATATTAAACTATATGTCTTACAAAATCGGAAAATAGTCATCCTCATACTTTAAGATTAACTCGCGTATCGGATACTCTACTCCTTCTAAGCATAGCTGACATCCAAATATGGATTCAACTAAAAGCGTCAGTACTCATCCTATCTCAAGGTCCTCAATCCTCGTTGGATTCTGTTTCCCACAGTCCGGTTTAGAACTTAACTGCTCTGATACCACCAAAACGAGACGTCCCGACGTCCCATTAAAGAACAATCCTAATTAACTAAGCCATAATCCATTTTATTAGCGTTGGTGCAGATATACATTCGAAAATATTATAAGTTTGCAGAACACGTCAACCAGCAACAAAACCATCAACATCAATAAACAGCAAAATAGACAACCTCAGCATATGTACGTAAAACAATAAAGAAGTCCTAACATCGATAAGCGTGCCATAACTAAATCATGTATACAGTTTTAAAATCAGTTTCAATAGGGATTTAATTATCGCAAGCTACTAGACAACTAGTAGGGTATAGGGAACCCTGTGCATACAGCATAATATGCAATACTACGCTTGCCTCCCCAGCGAGTCAGATACTTTCTCCCCACCTTATATAGTCGTAATGAGAAACCTCGAGCCTCGAAATCCACGTCGTCCTAACCAACCAGTTGCTGCCACGTGTCTCGGATAACTCCCTGGTGCTCTGAAATTCGTCCTGAACACATAGAGAGTCCTGAAAATGCACAAACCCTAATCTTGCAACAGTTTCACAGACAAAATCAGAATCGAAGCAATATTCACAAAACAAAGTAAATCACAATGTCGACGTGTCGACGAGTTAGGGACTCGAGTATTACCTCCACTGTTTGAGGAATCGAAGGTATGTACTTGACGTGCTCGTCACCCTGAACGAGTATCCGAAGTCAGAATCGAAAATGGACGTGCTCATCACCTTGATCGTTGACATGTGTTGTTTTCTATTTATGCATGATGATATTTGATGCTATGTTATTTAATGCTAAGTTATTATTGATGCTGAGGATGAGGATATTATGATGAGGATATTATGATGCTGGCGTTGACGCCGTTGAGGTTGTCTGGATTGTTTGTTTGTGTTGTTGGAAACATTAGTTGACACTCGAGGGCATGCTGTCGAGTTAGTGATGAGAATGGATTCTGAAAGCGGTGTGTGGGTATCGAGTTGAGATTGTCGATGCCGAGTGAATAGTAATGCATGTAAATGAGTAACGGTACTGGTGTCAACTTAGATTATGTTGCATTGCATTTTACCAAAGTGGTGAGCTGTGTGACTGGGAGTCTTGCGAGGTCGGTGTACACGGGTGCGGGTACGGAATTAGAGCGGGACGGTTCAGGGAACCTTGGGCATGTAGCGGGGTTCGGATTGACCGACAGTGGCCAATGGTTTACACCCATTGTGTCGTGGTTTCCGCTGGTACTCGACTATCTCAACGTCTGGGCCCGGAGTGTTCCAGTCTATGGTGGACGTTCCGAGGAGACCAAGATACCCCTATTGGAGTTGAGCTCATAGGGGGAAGCACCCTTATTGGTCAAGGCGAGCAGAACAGTTACTAGACAAACTAGCTGACATTCTCTGGCCAACGGATAGACCCAAGAGAGAAAAAGAGAATGTTCGGGGGATCATTATCCCTAGTGTGAGAGATCAACCGACATGCATAGGAGTGTGACTCCTTAGAGGATTAATCATACTTGGATAATTGAGGTTGACTGTGACAGTATAATTCAGGAGATGTTTGATGCATGTCGTGACTACTGTTTGATAGTATGCTTTGCTATGTTTTCCCCATCCCTATTTTTATGGTAGTGTCGAGATTCTTATCTCCCATATTCTTCTTCTTTTCTTCCTCTTTCTGTGTATGTATCAGTTCGTCAGATGAGTAGCAGCCGTACGCCGATGGCTGTCGGACCAAAGCATCGTAAGATGCACTACCTGCATATGGTTCCACCGAGGGTCTAGACCCTGGGGGACATTGAGATCGTCTATCATGACGATCGTGGGTGGCAGGTCGACCACTAACAGTTTTTCATGTGTTACATCGGCCCGGTCAATAGCTATGTCCGTCTCAGAGGAGGACATGACTTCACCATGCTCGGTTCTTACCGGATCTCTCAGCGACTGCTCTTCACAGAGATATGGTATCCACAACTTCAGCGTGAGTTCCCAGATCATAGGTGGAACAGGAGGGAGCAGTACATGGTTCAGGATAGAGTTAGCAGAGTCTACAAAGGCAGGAGGAGGAGTACACAAACGTTGCATCGCTATCGGCATCGTAGGATCGTTATCAGCAGTGACGAGTCTGTGTGGGAGCCCCGGATTCATACCACGGATGCCAGAGATTATCGTCGTGCTTTTGTCGAGGGTGAGGGTAGTTTCAGACGCCCATATCGTCCGTGATATGGTTCGTCGGTAGCATCTGCTAGGGAGAGCCTCTGTGAGCATAGTCTTCTTTTGATCTTTTGATTTTGGATGTATTTTGTGAGAGTCAGGTGGGTAGATGCTGTCTGTTTTATGTTTCTGGAGCTTTTCTCTATGACCAGTTTATCGTTATTTGTCTTCTATCAGTTTGTATAGATAGTGTCCCTGTGTTGGCATTGACATTACTATGGAGACACGATGTATATATCTGCTATTTTATCATCTTTCCGCTGTGTATGTTTTAAGTTTTGTTTTTCACGTTTCCGCAAACTTATAATATTTGCAAATGTATATCCGCGCCAATGCTAGTAAAACGGATTAAGGCTTAGTTAATTAGGATTGTTCTTTAATAGGACGTCGAGGCGTCTCACTTCACATTTGTTGTTTAACTTTCAGCTTTTGAAGTGTTCTTGGAGAAGAAATTTGATGATCTTTTGTTGAAATTTTTCTTCTTTTTGAGGAATCTCTTGAACTTTCTGACCAGCAGTCCCATATCCTTTTCAGATTCATCACTTTCTTCAACATCTTCATCACTATCCATACTTTCTTTGGAGACATGTGCTTTAAGTGATAAGCCTCTTTTCTTTTTCTCCTTTTCTTCATGATCATTCAATCTATGCAACTCCATCTCGTGTTCTTTAAGTTTTCCAAACAGTGTAGCAATGTTCATGGTTCCCAAGTCTTTTGATTCAGCTATAGCAGTGATCATTGGTTGCCATTCTCTGGTTAGACACCTCATAACCTTGTTGATGTGTTGTTCATCTGAAATGCTTTTTCCAAGTCCATTCAGCTGATTCACTATGTTAGTGAACCTTATTTGCATATCATTGATCTATTCACCATTCTTCACGTGAAAGAGTTCATACTCATGCATGAGAGAATTCATCATTGCTCTCTTTACATAATTTGTTCCTTCATGAGTAATCTGCAGCGTATCCCACATTTTCTTTGTTGTCTTACAATTTGATACTCTGAAAATCTCATCATAACACAAAGCAGCAGTTATAATATTTTTAGCTTTAGCATTATAACCTAATTTCTTTTTGTGCTCTTCATCCTATTCACTTCTAAGTTTTTCTTTCTTGCTGCCATATTCATCAACAGTGTGAGGGATGTAGGGACCATTCTCAACAGCATCTAATTCATCAATACCACTTGCCTCGAGGAATATTAACATCATTTCTTCCCAATACATATAGGCAATGTCATTGAATGCAGGGGGTCTGTGTAAGGAAGCCCCTTCTCCCAAGATATCATTTGAAGCCATCCTCTTAAGCTGTTAAGCTTTACAAAAGAGTGAAAGCTCTGATACCACTTGTTGGTTGTGGCTTCTCATTACTCAAGAGGGGGGGGGGGGGGGGGGTTGAATTGAGTATGTAACCTCTTTTAAACTTTTTCCCCCTTTTTTCAAAAACTGATTGTTTTCTTATTTAACAACATCTTGCCAAACAACAAACCAAAATGTGTTTTTGCAAGATGTAATATTTCACAAAACTTTAGATTGCAAAGATTATCAATACTTCAGATTTCAGATATGATCAAAGACAAAAATGTCAAATCAATCAAAACATCCCTATGATACTCCTAATTCCTGCATTCAACATTAAGCATATAAAAGAGTTTAGGGAGAGAGAAAATGCAAACCAATTTTTATCCTGGTTCAGCTACCTCCTTTGGTAAACTACATCCAGTCCCCACACCACTATGAGTTTTGTCCACTAATCAAAATCAATTTACAAGATTCTTTTACAAAAGCTTCACTTCTAGGTCTCTTCTACCATATGACAGCTTTCCAAGCAATCTTGAAAGTCCCACAAGAGTTCCTTCTACTCTTGCACAGCACCAAGAGTCCCTTCTACTCTTGAATCAGTCAACGAGAGAATCTTCTCTGTAATCACAACTTTTACAAGTAGAAGATTGAATACTGATTCTCAGAAATTAGATTTACAAATTGAAGACCTATTGAAAATACTCATATTTTCTCAATGCTAAGCTCTCTCAAATTTTCAGTGATTGATCTCGTATTATCAGTAATTGTCAATTGAAAAAGTGTTTACTAATGTCCTTATATAGTTATATATCAAAATAGATCTGTTGGACACACTTTAAAAGTTAATTGAGATCAAAATAGATTTTGTTTGAAAAATCAGTTATCAGTCAATCGATTAGTACACAGATGTATTAAACAAAATTTCTCTTTTATAACATGTGTACATTGATTGCCTAATCGATTGTGTTCTTGAATGTTCTTGATTTAATGATGACAACCAAATGGATAGGTTGCCTTTTTGATGATCTTAGGTTGAACTTTTTACCAATTACAAAACCAAGTCAGAAATTGTGTTGTAACATAAAAGGAAGAAAATATGAAAATGGTGAAGGAAAGAAATGATGATGGCGCCACAAACTAGGGAGTTTTATAAGCCAAGTGAAGTTCGCCACAAGAATCTTGGATTCTTGATAAAAAAAAAGGTGGCTCAACCAAGAACCAAAGAGAACAAAATTCTCACAAATGGATTTCAATCCAAATTCAACATCCAAGTTTTTTTATTTCAAGTGTTTAGCCGTCATACATATAGGCTTGTGGCTACCAACTTTTGGCTTCCAAAAAGATATCATAACCCCCACATAACTAGCCTAATCATGCCCCTAAATGACTCATTAAACCCTCCATAACTCAGCCACTAAATGGTGACTTATTACTCTCTCTATATATATCATTATGTGGCTGCTACACTTATTTCTCATATTAAAAGTGCAACCCCCCATAATTTAAATAAAACATTAACATGACTAATAAACTACGAGTTTCTTTAGGCATGCAAGCCAAAGATTCCCTCCCAACTAAACTACTACAAACTCGTGTACATAGGCATAAAGGTGGGATTGACCCAAATGCAAGACCTAGCAATTCGGATCCTACTCACATAATCCATTACACTTATTGAATTGAAATAAAATAACTAATAGCTAGTGCACGCCCTCTTTATGATCATGGATCTTCTAGTTGAATGAAATAAGTTATCAATTTGGGCTCCACTCCACTTGGTCTTGATCTTGGGCTTGTTTCTATCAAAATAGTCACCATGTGATTAAGAGCTTGTTGGGATTTCTTGGTTCTAGCTCTTGTTATGGGCCCGCCAAGTCCATGTAGTGCTTCTTGACCCATTCTCCTTATTGGGTTCATATTATCCTTGTTAGAAAGTTGACTTGCCCCCTGGCTCATATCATACCCTCCTTCTTTAACAAAATTTGTCCTCGAATTTATTACGTCAATCCTTCCATTGTTCTTCTCACCAAAATTAGATATTGGTGGTCCATCTAAAGTATTCCTCACAACTACATTGGTTGCATCAGACTTAAGTTCAAAATATATTTCAAGAGGAGGTAGAGCATGAGTGGATGCTTTAGTTAGCATTTGGGAATCCATGCAAGTTCCCAAACCATGGGGTGCTTCCTTTGGAATTAAATTTCCAAATGCCTGCAAAAGAGTTACAACACCACTAGGCAAAGAGAGATCATTAACAATCAAATAAAAGTTCTTGCAATAAAATATGCATTGGACTGCCTTGAAATCATAGCCCTTTTCTCTTCACTTATTTTTTGCCAAATAACTCTTTTTTTCCACTTATTTTCACATTATTTTTCTCACTATTTTTTTCATCGCTCTTCTTTTCACTCTATTTTTCTTTTTCCTTTTGATCATCACTCTTCTTTTCACTCTCCTTTTCTTTTTGCTCATTCTTTTCCATATTTTCATCTTTCTTTTCTTTCTCTTCAAATGTACTCTCAACTTTTGCCGCATCCTCTTATTTTGCTTTCTCTCCATCTTTCTTCTCACTCTCTTTCTTGGAGTCTTCAACCATCTTCTTCCAACATGCTTCATTTCTTTCTATTTGTCTCTTCATTCTCACCTCTTTTCTCAACCTTCTTTCATACTCTTTCACCTTCTTGTCATGCCTCTCATGTATTTCCCGGATCCACTTTTCAACCTCCTTATTATGTGCTTGCTCATAGTCGAATTTCTCAAATAGCAACATTGCAAAGAAAACAAGTTAGAAAATCACAAAATATATGTAAGACCCAATTCTCTCACCAAGTGCACATAATGTGTATTTCACTCAATTAGGCTTTTTCCACACAAGATGTAATTTACACTCTTGCCTTTTTCCACTCAATTGTTCTCGTTTAGCCCTTAGAGGAGTCAAACACAAAAAATCCAAAATCAAGTAACAAATTTTCAAAAAAGTTATCAAAACAAAGGAAACAAAAAGAAAGGCAAGAAAACGGAAATTTTTTAGAATAAGAAAGAAGGGAAACTCTTCAAGAACACAAAATTTCCCTTTTTTTTGCAATAATCGATTTTGGGCCCACTGGCTTTTGAATAATCGATTATGGGGTTGGCATAATCGATTATGACCTTTTTTTTCTTTCCAAAAATCGATTTTTGTAATTGATTTTGGGTTCACTGACTTTGGAATAATCGATTATTAATATTATATAATCGATTATTTGAATTTTTTTATACTTTGATGAAGAGAAACACACTCGCAAACTTCTTTTGGGGTAGTAACAACAACCACGAAAATTCCCTTCAAAAACATAATCAAAGTAATATTTTTTATTTTTTTTTTGGTTTTGTGTAGAAAAGAAGAAAGGTAGAAGATGAAGAACAAAAACGAAATTGAAGAACAAAAACTCAAAATTCAACCAAACCTGAGCTTTGATGCCACTTGATGACAACCAAATGGATAGGTTGTCTTTTTGATGATCTTAGGTTGAATTTTTTACCAATTACAAAACCAAGTCAGAAATTGTGTTGTAACATAAAAGGAAGAAAATATGAAAATGGTGAAGGAAAGGAATGATGATGGCGCTACAAACTAGGGAGTTTGATAAGCCAAGTGAAGTTCGTCACAAGAATCTTGGATTCTTGATAAGAACAAGGTGGCTCAACCAAGAACCAAAGAGAACAAAATTCTCACAAATGGATTTCAATCCAAATTCAACATCCAAGTTTTTTTATTTCAAGTGTTTAGGCGTCATACATATAGGCTTGTGGCTGCCAACTTTTGTCTTCCAAAAAGATACCATAACCCCCACATAACTAGCCTAATCGTGCCACTAAATGACTCACTGAACCCTCCTTAACTCAGCCACTAAATGGTGACTTATTACTCTCTCTCTATCATTATGTGGCTACTACACTTACTTCTCATATTAAAAGTGTAACCCCCCATAATTTAAATAAAACATTAACATGACTAATAAACTATGAGTTTCTTTAGGCATGCAAGCCAAAGATTCCCTCCCTACAAAGACTACTACAAACTCGTGTACATAGGCATAAAGGTGGGCTTGACCCAAATGCAAGACTTAGCAATTTGGATCCTACTTACATAATCCATTACCCTTATTGAATTGAAATAAAACAACTAATAGCTAGTGCACGCCCTCTTATACATCGATTATCCAATCGATTATGTATTTGTTTCAAAAACTCCTTGGTTCTGTTTTGGCTTATACATAGATGTACTAATTGATGTACAATGTCAAAATATTTTCTGATCAAACAACTCAAGAATTAATCAATGTATACATAGATGTATAACACTTATACATAGATGTACACAGAGGTTTTCAATAAAAGTTAGTTAATTAACTAAAAGTACATAGATGTGCATATAGATGTACAAATTCATTAATTAACCTTTTTCATTCTATGTTCATTTTGAAAACTTGTTTATTTTTTAAAATCATTTTCTAATTAATTTGAGAGCTTAAGTAAGAGTTAATCTAGAGAATTTCCATTACATAAATGTCTAAGGATCTTCTTCATTTGCTTTTCTCAATGAAGCTCATTCTTCATGATCCTCTCTTTAAATTCCATTGCATCCACTTCCTTGTTCTAAAATACTTATTGAAAAACTCAAGCTTTGCAAGTATTTAATGAATCATTTTAAACATTAAATAAATTTTATCATTAAGTTTAGTCATTAATTAAAATATTTAAGAGTCATTTATCCACAGTACCCACTCCGTGAAGCTGCACAGTTGGGCTATTTGAGATCTATTAGTTAGCATCTGTCAGCTTCCCTTGGAGTCGTTGGGAGCATATTTGTTGGCTCTTCATATTTGTGAGTGGATGATAATCATTGTGTTATATTTTAAATATTTTATAATTATGATTTTTAGTTATCTTATTATATTAAAATTATTTTTACAATTATATTTTGGGAAAAGATACCTTTGGTGTTCATTTTCACCTTTCCTAAATATTTTTAAAGTTGTGGTTTTTCGTTAAATGATTTTGATTATACCTGAGAGCTGTAAAGAGCAATTATTTGATAGTGGTTAAACTTGAAATATGATAATGTAGATTTTTACTCTTGAAAAACTGAATACAAATGAAAATGATGTGAGCGTTGCGATTTGCGGAATCTATGTTAGAATCTCGTAGCCGTTAGTTAGACACCCCAATGTCCCATTAAAGGTAAACCTAAATATCTTACCTTAATCGTGATATAAGCGTTAAATATACATAACAGAGAAGTGAAGATATTAAAAACTTAAACATAAAACACGTGAACATGAACATCACACCATATATACATATAAACATAGAGATACAAGATAGCTGCCTAGGGTACCCCATCAGTAGGGCCCCACTGGTATAAACCTGATACAAACTGGTAAAGAAAAATACATAAAAGATATGAAAACAAGATCCGCTTCACCGCACTCCACAGTAGCCCAGCCCCCACTCAAAAGTACATCAAAGATGGGCTCACCACACATAACATATATAAATAGACGCCCTGGCCTCCACAATCCCTAGTGTGGATATCTAGTACTACCCTGACAATCCCCACGCCTACGTCTATAAACCCTCCATGGCGGCCTCTGTGGTGGTGCTGATGTCGTCGCCTAGCTGCTATCAGATATAAGCACACGGAGGAGCTGGTGCACCCGCTGATACTGGAGACTACGACGGGTACTGCCTCTAGGGACTACTCTGACTGGTCCTACCAATTCAGAACTCTGGGCAGTCCACAAGTACGACTGTGGTTTGGGCAGTGGATGCCAAAACATCTGAAAAGGAAGGCACCATCCAAAGCGAAAGACTCATATGAAGCAAGAGTACGACGCTTCCACGAATCGCATATATACAGTCTGGGCTTGTATAAACGGAGAGATAAGTGACCGGGTCCTTGTCACTGGGACCACTGTAGGCTCTGTCATTCAGGGATGATGTAGGTGCGGCATCTCCCTCGACTGGCTCTGCTTCACATTCCGATACCAAAACACACAAAGAAGGGGATAGGGAGATAAGAAACTTTACTATCATCATGTAATAGAAAGGATGCATAGCATAAGATACAATAATAAAAAAGACATGCAGCAGATATAGATAACAATCATCCTCGAGTCATAGTGTAAGCCTCTACCCTTAAGCACTCATGCAACTAAGCCTGGATACTGACGTGGCTACCTATAATCTTGTCACCATCCCTCATTCCCGTTAGGGATGTTAATCAAACGTCCAAGCGGCTCATCCATAACTGTCGGTGCACAACCCCATTTCTGTTAGGGCGCTCACTCAAAGAATGACACTATTCACCCATTCCCGTTAGGGAATAGCTGTACAATATAAAAGTATCCCAATTCCCGTTAGGATACGGGATGACTCGGCAAGGACTACAAGAGTATCACGGTAGTTTCCCCCATTCCTGTTAGGGAACTGAACCGTGACATCCGGTATCCATAATCGAATACTCTGACCTCGTCTGTTCCACGCACACAGTTATGAACAACACGATGCATTCTATATGAGTCTCACCTGAGACACCCCGATGTCCCATTGAAGTACAATCCTAATTAACTATTCCTTAAGCCATTTATTAATGTTGACGCAGATATACATTCAAAAATATTATAAGCTTGTGGAAACGTGAAAAACAAAACTCGAAACATACACAACGGAAGTAAAGATAAACATCAGATATGTACATACTATGTACAAAGTATCCATCAAGTACCATCGATCCCAACAGAGGGATCAGAAGCCAAACATCTATACAGACTGAGTAAAGATAAAGAAACAAAAACTGGTCATGGAAACATTGTTCATAGAAAGAGATAATAGAAACCTAGTACAGACAACATCTACCAGCCCGCCTCTCATAAATACATCCAAAAAAATCAAATGAGGAAATATGCTCACAGAGGCACTCCCCTAGCAGACGCTACCGACGGTCTATATCACAAGCGATATGGGCGTCTGGTACTACCCTCACCCTCACCGTAACGGCGCTTATAGACTGGTCCAGACGAACTCATCGCTACTAATCATAACTCCCGCGACGGCTGTGATGCATTGTCTACACACTTCTTCCTTCACGACCTCTCCGCAGCACTTCAACTCTGCTGCGAGCATAGGTACGGTCTATCGGGTTCCACATATCCTCTGCAAACTCCTGACGGCGGGGTGGAATCCAAAGATTTAAAAAAGGTAGCCGCTGAGAGATCCGATAAGAGCCGAGCATAGTGAAGAAAGGTCCTCCTCCAAGACGAATGTAGATGCTGACCGGGCCGACGTTAACACATGAAGAACTGTGAGTGGTCGACCTGCCACCCACAGTCATCATGGTATACGATCTCAATATCCCCTAAGGTATGACTGCTCTGGTTCAATCGCCATCGGCATATGGCTTCTACTCTGCTGACGAACTGATACATACATAAAAAGAGAAAGCAAAGAAAAGGGAGATAATAATCTCGACATCACCATAAAACATGGATAGGAAAACATAACATAGCATACTATCAAACATCAGTCAACAAATACAGCAAGCATCTTCTGAATCATACTATCACAGTCAACCTCGATTATCCAACTAGGATCAAACCTCTAAGGAGTCACAATTCTATGCATGTCAGCTAATCTCTCACACTAGGGATACTGATCCCCCGGATATTCTATTTCTCTCTCGGGCCTATCTGCGGTTAGAGAATGTCAGTTGGTTTGTCCTAGTAACAGTTTCGCTCACTGTGACCAATAAGGGTGCTTTCCCCTATGAGTTCAACTCTAATAGGGGTATCTTGGTCTCCTCGTAAGGTCGACCATGGACTGGAACACTCCGGGCCCAGATGTTGAGATAGTCGAGTACCAGTGGAGACCACGACACAATGGGTGCAAACCATTAGCCACTATCGGTCAATCCGAACCTGGATACATCCCCAAGGTTCCATGCACCGTCACGCTTGCATTTCGTACCCACACCCGGGTACACCAACCTCGCATGACTCCCAGTCACACGGCTCTCCAGTCTGGCAAATATGCAATGCAACACAAACCTAAGTTGGCACTGGTACCAACCCTCATTTACATGCATTACGATGCGCTTGGTATCCACAACATCAGCTCGGTACCCATATACCGCTTTCAAAATTCATTCTCATCACTAACTTAACAACTTACCCTCAGGTGTCAACTAGGGTTTCCAACAGCACAACAGATAACCAGACAACCTCAGCACATCATATCATGTATCATAACGTCAACTTATCAACATCCCCATCATGCATCAAGTCATCAACATCAACAATAGTATCATATCAGGCATAGCAAACAGCACACATCAAGCAGCATATCAACCGTAAACAGTAATAGCAGTAAAATAGACAACCTCAGCATATGCACGTAAAATGATAAAGTAAACATAACATCGATAAGCATGCCATAACTAAATTCCGTGTACCATTTTAAAATCATTTTCACTGGGAATTTAATCACCGCAGGTTATTCGAAAACTAGTAGAGTCTGGGGAGCCCTGCATATATAGCATAATACACTATACTATGCTTGCCTCCCCGACGTATCGGATACTACCTTAGACAGTCGTGAAGTTGACACAGGCAAACACAAGAAGGGGGGGGGGGTTGAATTGTGTTTGTTAATAATTTTTGAAAACAACCTTTAAAATAATTTTTGCATTCAAAGAGATATGAAACAGAAGCACACACAAAGATAAAGATCTTTTTTAAAGGACTTTAACAAAAGCAATATCAAAACCCCACAGTTAGTATAAGCAAATAAAACTGAAGAGTTTAGGGATACAAGATTCACGCAAGAGATTTTATCCTTGTTCACTCTCTTCCATCCAAGAGCTACATCCAGTCCCTTCGACTTGAAGGATTTTTTCACTATTTCTCCAAATAGATTGCAAACAAGTATTCAACACCTCTCCAGGCTACAAGTATTCCTTTCTTACCAAGCCTCTTCGTGCTCTAACTCTAACAAAGAGATTTAAAGGTTGATCTTCTTCACTCACTATGGGTGAGAATATGACAGTTTAAGATCAGTTGAATATTACAACAATATTCAAACTAACAAATACAGACTCTTGCTCTTGAAAGAATAATGGAATAAATGATTGTCAAATGGCAAAAGTTCAGCTAGCAAGATTGTGCTGGCAAGAGTTATATCTTCAGTATCCGAGGTCTTCAATTTATAGTGACCTTCTTCTTCTCTTGTAATTCTTCAATGGTTACTTTGAATAATCCCGTTTAGAGATAGCATTTAATGCATGATATCCGTTGTGATTGATAGCTTGACTGTAGCAATGCTAAATAGTACTCTTGGTTATCAAGGTAGCATGAATTTGGAGGTTCACTCCTCTGAGTATTGCAGCTTTAGTACTTGTTTTTTCTTCTCTGTGTATAATTCAGCTTTTTCAGTCATAAAGTTGTCATCGTACAGATCATTTTTTATAATATCTTATTGTACGATTTTGATATTTGTATTTCTTGATTGTACTATATTTGTTTTACAACAAGGTGAAATATTAAAGCAGATAAAACAAATGTGAAGAACAAATATTCTATTAAAATAAATATCAATCATTTGAAATAAATATAAGAGATTCGGATTGCATTTAATTCATTCCAAGATGGAGTTCATCTAAAAGGAAACTCCATCTACTCATTCATATGAGAGTCCAAGTCTATTCTATATTTTACTTAGCTCGTCTGATGATGTGTCATATCCTTTTGTCTATCAAGTCTTCAGACTTGCTATTCCTTCATGAGTTATAAAGATCTCCGTCTAGTGACGTGGCGGTTAGAGCTCGTCTACTAGATTACTTTGTGTTTTAGTTCATTTTCTTCAAATAATTACTTCCGTCTGCTGACGTGGCAAGATGGCCGCACTTATTTTCAAGTCTTTGGACTTACTGTACCTAACAAGTTTTTAGGTATTCATTTGTAGCCTCGTCTACTAAAGAAAGCCAATCTACTTAGTTAAACAACAAAGTAACTTTACTACAGTGCTTGAGCAGCCCGTCTACAGGGGTGGACGCGTATTTTTCAATTGAAACTTATCCTAAGTTAATTTTTACTTATTAAAGCATTCCTACATAACTGAAAGCACTAGTTAGATCTCAACTAATACTTTGCCAAGCAAATTTAATCCTTTTGTTAGAATCAAAACTTAGAGATTATTAAATCCAAAACCAATTTGGTTTCAACAATCTCCCCCTTTTTGATGATGAAAAAACTAATTAAATTTGAAAAGCAAAGTCTAAGAGAGCTTGCAGGGCTCCCCTTAAGACAAAGCATTCAAATTCTTTAGCAGACTTATAAACTAACAGATAGGTACAATCACTTATCATTCTTAGAATCTATATAAACACAAGTATCAGAGCAGCAGATATCAAAGCAAATAATTTAAACATAAGTAAAACAGAGCAATTTATCAAGTAGAAGAGAATATGCAAATGAAAACACATAAGAGCTTTTCAATAACTGACTTTATATATATAATTCTCTTTCTTTTCCTTTCTCCCCCTTTTTGTCATCAGTCAAAAAGGTAAAAAGATGGCGATCATCATTGTCAGTACAAAAGAAGGAAAAAAAAATGAAGGCCAAGCAGATGAAGGTGGTGGAAGAGGAGGATTTTGAGTTTGACTATTCTTGAAGTCCATGAGAAATTCAAGCATTTTATTCACAACCTCTAAGGTTGGAGCCATTGAGGTTTGAACCTGCTGGTGAACATCCTCCTTGATCTTCTCAGCTATCTTGTCAACCTTTTCATCTACCAACTTGCCAACCCTTTCATCAACTAGTTTTCCAAGAACTTCTTCAATATTTGATGGTAAAGTCTGTTGCCTTGAGCTTTCTGCAGATTCTTGAAAAGTGCTCAGAGTTCTTGACTGATCTTCAGGGTGCATTACAACTATTGTTAGAGGTTGAGAAGATTGTCTTTCTAATGAGCTCTTTTGGTGACGGGATTCAGCAGTGTCTTCCAAATTATCAACAATGACAATTTGTCCATTTGCTTCAGCAACAAGGTCATCCGAGATAAGCTTTGGAGTAGGTTTGGGTTTCACTATGATTTCCTTTGCCCATCTAACAGGGTAGATAAACTCCACATTCCTGTTGTTGATTGGAAGTCCCCAGAGGTCTTTATATATCATATACCTAAAGTGTGAGAGTCCACACTTTCCTCTGACCGTGGGAATATCTTCCTTTTCTTCTTCAGACAACCCAGAGGAAGATGCCTCTCTGGTGCAGTGAATTAAGTGTGACTTTCAAAAGTTAACAGCTCTGTGCTCATTGATTAACTCAATGTATTCATTATTTAGAAGAAAATCCAACATTGATTAATCGAAAGTCTCGTGATCAAGGTCAAGCAATGCTGACTCAGCTTCAGGCATCACTCCCTTGAACATTCTGTTCTTCAAGTCCTTGTCCTTGTTAAGATCCAACACTGGCAATCTCGGACAGATCCTGTAGGGCTTGATTGCAATCATGGTTGCTTCCTTATGCTTGAGCCAGGATGGAGGAACAAAATATGCAGCTCTATCAACTCTGATTTGGCTAAACTCCCATTTCAGCATATCATAGCAGAGTTGATCCAGAAACAAATCAGCAGCCCTCCCATAGATTCTGGGATGCTCAAAGGACATCCATTTTGTGTCCCTTGGCATGATCATGTGGACATGCTTAAATGATCTTGCTCTCTTCTCAGGAATAGTAGGAAGATTCTTCCTCTTGGGATCAGTCTCCCAGACGGGTATAATGTATCTCTCAACTCCATCAATAAGTGGTATGAATGGAGGAGTTTTGACAAGGTTTGGGTAAATTTTCTTTGGGGGGAATTTGATTAAGGGTAGGTGAGTGACTAAAGGCCCTAAATCATTGTGCATTTGAGAAGCACGGTTTTGATTAATTGACACTCTGGGTGAGGTAGGTAGAAGGGTTCAACAGATTGGCTAACTTCTTCCTCATATTCAGGTAGACGATACCATCTATCTAGGATGTGTTCTGGTTCAGATTGGTGAGAATGAAACAGAATTTTCCATTCTCGTTTTACTTTGGCCCAATCCTCAGATTTGCCATTGTAAAGGACGAAAGTTGGGGTGAGGGGAGGAAATAGGATTCTCAGAGGTTTGGGGAAAGGTGAACCAGGGGAAATGCTTTCATCTGGTTGATTTAACCAGGGATCATCAGCTTGTGAAGTGGTTGTTTGTGTTGGTTGGGGTGAGAGATGTGTGGGAATATATACGTCATTTGGAGAGGGGACATGTATATCATCAATCCTAGCTTCTAAACTGGATACAGGGTCATCTACTGCTAATTGAATAGGATCATTAGCAAAGATAGATACCTTAGGAGTTTTAGTCGACCTAGCTTTTCTTGCTGGTTGTCTCCTTGGTTTTGTTGGTATAGTTGATGGATCAGGTACAACGGCCTCATCGGCAATAGCAGCAGAGGTCTTCCACTTCTTTAGGATAGAACTGATAGGAATGCTATCCTCATCAGCTTCCTCATCTTCATTATGAGAGAGGATAATTTTCCTTAGCCTCTTTGCAGCAGGGGCATCAGAAGGCTCCCTGATAGCAATCCCACTTGCTGGCTTCTTGGGGCGAGGCTTAGTGTAGATTGTCTTTTGCCTGGTTACCCATTTAACCCCTAGGACTTCAGCATTATTATGTTCAATCATCTCTTCTTTAGCCATCATTAATTCCTCAGTCTTACCCATTGCAGCAGCAGCATACGTACTGAGGTTAATGTTGGCTATGTTCATCTTTCCAAAGTCTGCAGCAGACATTGGTTTATCAATCAGTAACCTCGCTTGCTCCTTAGGAGTCTTAGCAGCAAGAAACTCATGTACTCCTTGAGCCTTGAAAATCTTTAAGAGAAGGTGGCAGAAAGGAAGTGCAGAGAGTCTTTTCTTGTTCATCACTGTGTCTCTGAATCTTCTATAAAGGATTCTTGGAAGATTGATTCTTGTCTCTATGAGAAGATGACAGAGACAAAATTTGTGAAGAGATGAGAGGTTGTCCTTTGATCCAACCTTGTTAAGCACTACTTTATTGAGAAGCTGGTGAAGGATACGAACGATGTCCTTCATTTCAACAGCCTTCCATGAGTGAGTCCTGACTGTGTCCTCCTTCATGAGACAGACTTCTATAGTCTCAGAGCCGCCCAAGTCTTCTTCGCATGACTTAGTGAAAACGAGACCTTCCTGAGCATAGAAGATTGCGTCAGCAATAGTCTTCTCCGAGACTGTAATCTTCTTTCTTAATACTGTTGAGTAGAAGTCAGTTTCTGTCAGTTGGATGTTTCTCCAAAAATCTCTGACTAGATTGGGGAAGACAGAGACTTTCTTCATGAAGAGTCCTTCCCACCCAGCTGCATTGACATATTTGCTTATGTCAAGATGTAGTCTTTCAGCACACCAAGGTTGAAATGATGCTCTATAGCTAAGTTGAGTTTGTCTACGTTGAAGGTTGAAGATGCCATTGTAGATGATCAAAGAGAATAGGGGTTGGAAAGAAGAGAGAGGTAAAGAGAGAGATAGCTCGAGAGGTTATGAAAGCGTAAAGTCTTTCTCAGAGGGAAAATATTACTTTTAAAGGAATTTTGAATATGAAAGGTTTTTTTAAAATAGCTTTTGGTATGACATGTCATTATGATAAAACGACGTTGGTAACTTGGGACCATAAAAAGGTCTTGGTGGGATTGATGGAAGTACTGACTCAGCAAAGAGAAAAAAGGATAAATTTGTCTTGTGACAAAATAAATGCATTTATTAACACACAAATAAATAATTTTAATAATAGGCAGATGTGAACTTGTCTCAAACTATACAATGGACGCGATCATCAATATCAGTGGACACATGCAACACGTTATGCAATAGACGCACAACTTTAAATATGTATTTGACGAGCATAGGTAATAGACGCAGAATTAGCAAAACAAAATTTTCTAGGCTGGACACCTACACTAATCCACACATATCATATTAAGATGCTTCCTAATAAAGATATACCTGTCCTCTGCAAGAGGTTTAGTAAAGATATCTGCCCATTGATGGTCAGTATCTACAAATTGAACGTCAATCACACCTTTTTGCACATAATCCCAAATAAAATAATGTTTAATCTCTATGTGCTTAGCTCTAGAATGCAAAATTGGGTTCTTAGATAGATTTATTGCAGCAGTATTATCACACATAAGCGGAATACTACTTACAAATACATTGTAGTCCTCCAATTGGTGTTTGATCTAGAGAAGTTGTGAGCAGCAACTTGCAACTAATATATACTCAGCTTCAACAGTTGATAAAGCAATGGTACTTTGTCTTTTGCTTGACCATGAGACAAGATTAGCTTCAATGAAGTGACATCCTCCACTGGTGCTTTTTCTTTCAATTCTATCTCCAGCATAGTCAGCATCACAAAAATCAACTAATCTGTAATCTTCATTTTTCTTAAAGCACAAACCAAGATTAGTAGTACCTTTTAAATATCTAAAAATTCTCTTAACTGCTGATAAGTGAGATTCTCTAGGATCAGATTAAAATCGAGCACATAAACATATAGTGAAAATAATATCAGGCCTAGACGCAGTAAGATATAGGAGAGATCCTATCATACCTCTGTATACCTTTTGGTCTACCTTTTCTCTTTATCATCATTGTTCAGTATGGAAATGGGGTGCATAGGAGTATTCATTTGTTTATAGTCATCCATCTAAAACTTCTTCAGAAGTTCTTTTGTATACTTAGTTTGGTGGATGAGCACCTCGTCCATGGTTTGTTTTACTTGAAGTCCAAGGAAGAATTTGAGTTCTCCCATCATGCTCATTTCAAAATCTTTCTGCATTAACTTAGAGAATTCTTTGCACAGAGATTCATTAGTACTACCAAAAATAATATCATTAACATATATCTGTACAACTATGAAATTAGACTTAATGGATTTTCTAAATAAGGTTGTATCAACCTTTCCTCTATTGAAACCATTTTCCATAAAAAAGGAACTTAGTCTATCATACCAAGCTCTAGGAGCTTGCTTAAGACCGTACAAAGCTTTCTTAAGCTTATATACATGTTCAGGATGGGTTTCACACTCAAAACCCGGAGGTTGCATAACATAGACTTCTTCATTGATAAAGCCATTTAGAAAAACACTCTTAACATCCATCTGAAAAAGCATAATACTATGATGTGTGGCGAATGAAAGTAGAATTCTAATAGCTTCTAATATAGCAACATGTGCAAAGGTTTCAGTATAATCTATACCTTCTTCTTGAGAGAAACCTTGAGCAACAAGTCTTGCTTTGTTTCTGATTACCTTACCATTTTCATCAAGTTTGTTTATGTAAACCACTTTGTTCCAATCACTGATTTGTCTTTGGGCAGTGGAACCAGAGTCCAAACATCACTTCTTTCAAACTGATTAAGTTCTTCTTGCATAGCAAGAATCCAACCATCGTCCAGCAGAGCCTCGTCTACTGTCTTTGGTTCCAACTCAGAGACTAGTGCGTAATTGTCTTGTTCTCTGAAGGATGATCTGGTTCTTAGCTTGTCATTGGGGTTTCCAATGATCTGATCTTGTGGATGATAATTCTTGAAATACCAAGATTTTTGAACTGTATCATGTTGAGAAGTGAAAGTTTTTGGTTGTTGAGTGAGGTCATCTTCTTGATCATCAACTTTTATCTCAGACGAGTCTCCTGGAGTGCTTATATCAAGATCTGCAAAAGCTTCATCTAGCTCTGATAATTTCTTATCGGACTGTTTGTCATCAAACTTGACATGAATACTTTCTTCTACTATCAGAGTCCTAGAATTATAAACTCTAAAGCCTTTAGATATTTCAGAATATCCCAATAGAATTCCACTATCTGTTTTAGCATCAAACTTACCAAGTTGATCTTTAGTATTCAGTACAAAGCATTTACAACCAAAGGGGTGAAAATAAGATATGTTGGGTTTTCTTCCTTTCCACAGTTCATAAGGAGTCTTATTCAGGATAGGTCTAATGTATATTCTGTTCTGAATGTAACAGGCAGTATTAACAGCTTCAGCCCAAAAGTGTCCAGGGACAGAGTTGTCATTGAGCATAGTCCTAGCAATCTCTTGAAGAGATCAATTCTTTCTCTCTACTACACCATTTTGTTGTGGTGTTCTAAGTATTGAGAAGTTGTGAAGGATACCACTTTCTTCACAGAACTTATGAAATAACTCATTTTGAAACTCTCCCCCATGGTCACTTATGATTGAAGTGATACACATGCCTTGTTCATTCCGTACACGTTTGCAGAATACAAAAAAGACCTTAAAAGACTCATCCTTGTGAGTTAGGAATGTAACCCATGTCCATCTAGTGTAATCGTCTACTATGACAAGGCCATATTTCTTACCACTGACAGAGGCAGTCCTTGTTGGACCAAAAAGATCAAGATGTAGCAACTCTAGTAGTCTATTTGTACTAACAACATTCTTAGATTCAAAAGAACCTTTGACTAGTTTTTCCTTTTGACATGCATCACAGAGAGCATCAGATTTAAACTTAAGGTTTGGTAGTCCTCTCACGAGGTTATGCTTGTTTAGCTTTGAAATTAATTTCAAGCTTGCATGACCTAGTCTTTTGTACCAAATCCATCGCTCATCTTCAATGGACACTAGACATGAGACACTTTGACTTTAGAGGTCCTCCAAGTCAATCTTGTAGAGATTTTTTGCCTTTTTACAGTGAATAAAAGTGATCCATCATCTTTCTTGACAGTACACATATCCTTATCAAAAGACACTTCACATCCACTGCCACATAATTGACTTATGCTCAGTAGATTGTGCTTCAAGCAATTTACTAAAAGAACATTATCAATGGAGGGAAAAGGATGTTTACCAATTTTACCTATAACAATGATTTTCCCTTTCTGATTTCCTCCAAATGTGACCCAGCCACCATCTTTGGGTTTAAGGTTTTGGAACATAGACTTTTCTCCCGTCATGTGTCATGAACAGCCATTGTCCAAGTACCAAGACATCTGTTTTCTTCCTATTGTTAAGCAAATATGCAACAGGTATTATCTTATCTTTAGGTACACAAACTGACTTGGGTCCTTTCTTGTTAGTTATAACTGGACGAGTGTGCTTAGCATATTTATTGTGTAAACATCTAGATGTAATGTGCCAATTTTTTCCACATACTTTACAAAAGGTTTTAGACGAGCTAGACTTTGCTTTGGTATATTTATTTGGAGCTTTTAAAGTTCTATGCTGTTTAAATGGGTTTGACATTTTGTGAGATGAGTCTTGCTTCTCTTTGTCATAACCAAGACCAGATTTATCATAAGATGACCTAGAATACCTTAAAATGAGACTAAGCTTATCTGAGCCTCCCACAAGCTTTGACAAAGAGTCAGTTAGATATGTTACATCTTGTTTCAGTTTTGCAACTTCACAAGAAACATCAGGTTCACACACCATTTTGTCAGCTAGACTAACATTCATTGATTTTAGTGTGTCGTTTTCATTTTTAAGGTTTTGTTTCTCAGTGCAGATCCTATCATATTCTTTAGATATTTTAGAGAATTTCTTTTTGAGACTCTTATATTCTCGTGATAGTATAGATGACTCATGCAACAATTCATCAAAAGCATTTTGAAGAGTGGACGAGTCAGAGTCAATTACCTCAGCATCAGTGTATTCACTTTCTGATGCAGTGTCTGCCATGAGACATATATTTGCCTCTTCCTCAACTTCATTTTATTCATCTGAAGAAGATAGATCAAGATCCTCCCATGTGGTCATTAACCCTTTCTTCTTTTTGAAGAATTTCTTTTTGTCCTTTAGCTCAGGGCAGTCTGCTTTGAAATGACTAGGTTTCTTGCATTCAAAGCACAAGGGTGGACCTTTTTCCTTGGAGTCTGACTTCTCATTGGAAAACTTTTTATTTAGTTGCTTCATTCTGAAACCACATTTCTTTCTCCACATATGTTGAATCTTTCTGGAGATAAAGGATAATTCATCCTCACCTGATTCTTCATTATCATCAGAAGATTCAGACTCATCAGATGATTCAGTAGCTTTGAGAACTTTTGATGAACTTGCTTTCTTTGCCTTTAGGGCATTAGATTTTCCTTTTCTGGAGTTTTCTTCTTCATTGAGTTCAAATTCATGAACCTTGAGAGATCCAAGAAGCTCTTCCAGAGAGAGTGTATTCAGGTTTTTTGCTTCCTGAATAGCAGTTACTTTGGGTCTCCACTGCTTGGATAGACTTCTCCAAATTTTTTTGACATGATCTCTATTTTCATAGATTTTTCCAAGAGATCTAAGACTGTTGGTGATGGTTTGGAATCTTCCAAACATTTGGTCTATTGTTTCATGTTCACCCATCTTGAACAGCTCCTACTGATGAACCAGCATGCTAATCTTGGATTCCTTAACTTGTGAGGAGACCTCATGAGCTAGGGCAATAGTACCCCAGATTTCTTTAGCAGTATTGCAGCTATGAATTTTGTCATGTTCATATCTGGTGATGGCACACATCAACTAATGCTTAGCTTTAAGATTCAGTTGATGCTTTGCCTTTTGATCTGCTGTCCAGTCTGCTCTAGCAACAGTACCTCCATTTTCATTTCTGGGTTCAGTGTAACCAGTTTCTATGAGCTCCTAGATGTTTAGACTTTGTGCATCCAAAAAGACCATCATCCTCTTCTTCCAATAGTCATAATCAGAACCATCAAAGAGAGGAGGTCTGTTGATAGCTTGTCCTTCTGTATCCATGGTTGTTGGATCGTACTCCCTCAACACTTGTTAGATGCTCAACCCTTTCGAGGCTGAGCTCTGATACCAACTGAAGTTGACACAGGCAAACACAAGAAGGGGAGTTGAATTGTGTTTGTTAATAATTTTTGAAAACAACCTTCAAAACAATTTTTGCAGTCAAAGATATATGAAACATAAGCACACACAAAGACAAAGATCCTTTTTTAAGGACTTTAACAAAAGCAATATCAAAAACCCACAGTTATTATAAGCAAATAAAATCGAAGAGTTTAGGGATAGAAGATTCACGCAAGAGATTTTATCCTGATTCACTCTCTTCCAACCAAGAGCTACGTCCAGTCCCTTCGACTTGAAGGATTTTTCCACTATTTCTCCACATAGATTACAAACAAGTATTCAACACCTCTCCAGGCTACAAGTATTCCTTTCTTACCAAGCCTCTTCAGGCTCTAACTCTAATAAAGAGATTTAAAGGTTGATCTTCTTAACTCACTATGGGTGAGAATATGGCAGTTTAAGATTAGTTGAATATTACAATAATATTCAAACTAATGAATACATATTCTTGATCTTGAAAGAATAATGGAATAAATGATTATCAAATGGCAAAAGTTCAGCTAGAAAAATTGTGCAGGCAAGAGTTATATCTTCAGTATCTGAGGTCTTCAATTTATAGTGACCTTCTTCTTCTCTTGTAATTCTTCAACGGTTACTTCGAATAATCCCGTTTAGAGATATCATTTAATGTATGATATCCTTTGTGACTGATAGCTTGACTGTAGCAATGATGAATAGTACTCTTGGTTATCAAGGTAGCATGAATTTGGAAGTTCACTCCTCTGAGTATTGAAGCTTGAGTACTTGTTGTTTCTTCTTTGTGTATAATTCAGCTTTTTCAGTCATAAAGTTGTCATCGTACAGATCGTTTTTTATAGTATCTTATTGTACGATTCTGATTTTTGTATTTCTTGATTGTACTATATTTCTTTTACAACCAGGTGAAATATTAAAGCAGATAAAACAAATGTGAAGAACAAATATTCTATTAAAATAAATATCAATCATTTGAAATAAATATAAGAGAATCGGATTGCATTTAATTCATTCCAAGATGGAGTTCGTCTAAAAAAAACTCCGTCTACTCATTCATATGAGAGTCCAAGTCTATTCTATATTTTACTTAGCTCGTCTGATGATGTGGCATATCCTTTTATCTATCAAGTCTTCATACTTGCTATTCTTTAATGAGTTATAAAGATCTCCGTCTAGTGACGTGGTGGTTAGAGCTCGTCTATTAGATTAATTTGTGTTTTAGTTCATTTTTTTCAACTAATTACTTCCGTATGCTGACGTGGCAAGATGGACGCACTTATTTTCAAGTCTTTGGACTTGCTGTACCTAACAAGTTTTTTAGGTATTCATTTATAGCCTCGTCTACTAAAGAAAGCCAGCCTACTTAATTAAACAACAAAGTAACTTTACCATAGTGCTTGAGCAGCCCGTCTACAGGGGTGGACGCGTATTTTTCAATTGAAACTTATCCCAAGTTTATTTTTACTTATTAAAGCGTTCCTGCATAACTGAAAGCACTAGTTAGATCTCAACTAATACTTTGCCAAGCAAATTTAATCCTTTTGTTAGCATCCACACTTAGAGATTATTAAATCCAAAACCACTTTGGTTCCAACAAGTCGTAACGCAAAGCCTTGAGCCTCGAAATATGCGCCCTCCTAACCAAATAGTTGTTGCCTCGCACACAACCGAGCTCCTCGATGCTCCGAAATTTTCCCTGAACACATAGACAGAGTCCCGACAAAGTCATAAACCCTAATCTTGCAACAGTTTCATTGACAAAGCCAGAATCGAAGCAAGATTTACAAAATAAGGTATATGACAATGTCGATGCATCGACGATTTAGGGACTTGAGCATTACCTCCACTATTTAACGAATTGAAGGTAGGCATATGACGTGCTTGTTGCCCTGAACGCGTATTCGAAGTCGGAATAAAAAACGGACGAGCGAATCTCCTCGAAACTGACTTTCTCTCTCTGAAACCCTCTGCCTTCTCTCTAACTCGAAACCGGGTCAAAAATATGCAAATGAGTTGCATGCAAGGTTTAAGAAGAAGAGAAATTGGGGGTAGGTGGATCCAGCACTGGGCGCTCGAGTGCCCACCTCCCTAACGCTTGAGCGCTGCATGCTTCTTAGGCCACGTGTCATGCAGTTTGACACGTGTTACCACATGTCAGAGACTCCAGAACGCTCGAGCGTTGGCCATGCAGCATTTGAGCATTCTCCCTGATGTTAGTTGCCCGAGTTTGCCGTTTTGATTGCCTTTGTGAGGCCAGTTTAAGTCTGATTGACTTCAAACTTGATACACAACTCATTAGCACTTAACAAACAAGATTAAGCTCTCGCACATGCTTAATTCTTGTCTGATTCCTTAATCGAGAAAACGAGGTATTACATCACCGATTGGTATCGGGTCATAACTTAGTGCCTTAATATTTCACCACAGACTCAGATGGGCAGCGGCGGCTCGGTGGTCGCAGAAGGGTGGCGCCTATTTGGATGGGGCGATGTAGAAGAAGGGTGGGATGGGATGCGCGTAGAAAAAGAAAATGTCCCGAGCTTTACATTTTATTTTATATTTTTTTTAATTTCAAATTGCCACTTAATCTGGAACATTGGATCTGGACGGAAGGTCCAGATTAAGTGGCAGGAAAGGCAGGACAGAGCACATGCAGGAGAGAATCCAGATTGCGTGCTTGTTCCTACCAGAATTTTGTAGCATTGAATTTGAACCACGCCTGTATTTAGGGATGTAAATTTTACCCGTACCTGCGGATATCCACGGATAATATCCTCAATGAGTAGAAAATGAACACCTTAATGGGTATCCATGGACAAATTAAATTGATATTTTCTGTACCCGCTTATTAATGGGGTATGGGCGGATATTGTAGTATTCATATCCGTGGGTACCCGCTAAGGTGAAATTACTAAAACACACATTTACATATATAAATCAAATGCCCTATTTTTTCATTATCCTTATTTTGTTTCTGAAATTTGGCAGCCAAAACATCCAAACCCATACACAAGTCGTATGGATCATTATGTTACGTATTATTGCTTTTGTTCAATTATTGTGTTATGGATTAATGTTTCTGGATTAATGTATATGTGTGAATGATGTCAAGATAGATGTGTTTGGATAAAAAAAATTAGTTTAATATTTAATAATTTTGTGATGTGTTTAAATATCCATGAATATTCATGAATATCAACAAATATTAATAAATTTATTTAAATTCCACACAATATGAATACCTATATGAATATAGGGCATGGACGAATATAAAATTCATCTAATGAGTAAGATTGCGAGGTTTACTATCCGTATCCACCAGCCCCATTGACTTCCCTACCGGAGTATTCGACAGCACCGAAAGGCCGGCGACGATACTTTCACTAAAATTTATTTAGAAAAGTCGATCCACTTATTGCAATTTGCCTTGGTCATCACGTTCACGTGTGAAGTATACAACAATCAAATCACATATAGACAAAAACATCAAAAATTCTTGAAACAATTTACGGAGTGAGAATGATTGAGATGAATAATTAATAAATGAAGGAAGTTGAAGTACTAAATAATAAATGAAATAATTTGGCTTCATTAAAAGCAAACATCTGGTGCATTTTTTCGTTCCACGGTGTAATAATCAAACTCGCTTTTGTAATTATGAAACGTGAGTTTGGCTAATTTTTAGATGTTTGGCTATTACAAGCAGAAACAATTTTGGATTATTGAATCATTTCTATCAGAAACAGTTTGTAGTAATTTATACTTTTGGATTGAAAATTTATATTAAGAATGTGTTTGGAAAAACTGGAAAAAAAAGATTATGTTGATAATCGGTTTTTATATAATCGATTATTGTGATAATCGATTATAATCATAATCTGTTTTGTTTGGGTCTATTTGCTGAAAAGCGGTTTTAAGATAATCTATTTCATTTGAATGTTAAAAAAAAACACTTTTATATAATAATTTGCGAAAAGGGGCATGAAGTTATTTGTATAATTTAATAATATTTGTTTAGAAGTTAGTTTTGTAGCGGGAAACAGTAAATAATGTTTTGAGAATGAAAAATAATCAAATCACACAAATCTTATAGTATGTTTAGAAAAGCTGGAAAAAAATATTATGCTGATAATCTGTTTTTATATAGTCGATTATTGTGATAATCTATTATAATCAGAATCAATTTTTTGTTTGGGTATGTTTGCTAAAAAAGATTTTAAGATAATCTATTTCGTTTTGGTGATACAAAAATTATCACTTGTACATAGTAAATTATGAAAAATGGTATCAAGATATTTGTTTATAATATTTACTTTTCTTTTAATATTAGATTTTTTATATCTTGTCATCAAATTTTATCTATTTATAAAAAAATAATAAAATTTATAACTTTTTTTTCATGTTTATGAAAAACATGTGAAAATATATTATTTTTTATAATAGTTAAATAAAAATATATATTTCAATTTAATAACAAAAAGAATTTGGAAGATAAATTCTAAACAAAAATAAAAATATGACACTGTTTTACAACATAAAATAGACACAACCGTGAAAGAAACTAAACTATATGTCCTTTATGCCCAGCATCATTCACCATAGAAAAAGTAGATGACCCAAGGAAAGTAAACCAAATGGATCAATCCAAAGTCATCATCGAGGAGTAGAAAAAATGTTGGCAGCCAAAAAGGACTTCCCCTTCCGAGTAACTGATAGCCATCGCATGCCAGGGGTTATTACTGGAATTACGAAAAAGACAAAGTAACTTTAAAACATGATCTAAAATTTTCCAATCTCCTCATAAGCAGCCGGTTAAAAACAGCTTAAATTTGTGAGAAAAAACATTTTATCAAATTCAGTTGTAAACCTAAAAAAAAATTTATACACAGAACAGCTTTTAAGTGTTAAAACAATTGTTTGGGTTCTTAAACTAAAACAAACTAAATGATATAAAACAGTTTTTTTTTCAATTTTTTTTTTTTACAAATTTAAGGAAGGTGTGAAACATGTTAAATTATTTTAAAAACAACTTTTTGGGAATAAAATAGTTGAAATGAAAAAAAATTCAACTTTCCCAAACATTTTCTAAGTTATATATCAAACTTGTTTTTAAAATAAAATCATCCAAATATAAATCACTTCACATCAAATCCAATAATATTGAAATCAATTCTATAAAATCAATTTCATTCAAAATTATATTTGTCAAACCATCGTTCAAACACACGTTTAATTATTGGTCCAAAGAATAACGGTATCAAAATCTTTAGATTTCTCATACCATCGCAGGTTCGCAGCTCCCATTTTTCAAAACCTTAGTGTTTGTTAGTTAGGTGGTGAAGGCGACCGTGTGCATCACCATTACGGTGATCTAGTGATCTATTATCCCACATGTCATATTATGATTGATTAATTAATTATTCAATTCAATATTATTATATGACATATTATTGAATTGAATGATCAATTAATCAGTCACAATATAATATGTGGGTGGTGGAGCACTGCACCACTTGATATGTTCTTACGCTAAACCGTTACATATATGAAGGGAAGTTCTTTTCTTTCATCATAAAATATTTCTTGCGTTTACAACCAGAGACCCTTTTTTCGGGTAATTGACCAAACTGGATTCCTTTTAAAAACTATTTACCAGTTTAGGGTTGCTCTGAAACTATTTACCAATGGGGGGTCGCTTTGAATATGTTATTATTTTTCGGTCTGACGGGTCAAAGGCGCCACTGCAGATGGCGCCACACTTTTTACAAAAAAAAAAAAATCAAAAGGGGAGGCGCCCACTGCACTGGCGCCTCACCCTAAGCATCTTGCTTCTGAGCGCCAGCATGTAAGCAACTGTAGCACCCCCATTTTTTTTTTTAAATTTTGACTTTTTTAAAAAGATAAAAAATTTATTTATAGAAAAACTCATTCACCAGATAATGAACTGAATTCACCAGATATTTGTACCCGATTCACCAGATATTTACACATACTTAACAAAAAAAATTTATTTCTCAAAAAAAACCCATTCACCAGATATCTAAACTGGTAAATAGTTTCTAAAAGGAACCCGGTTTGGCCAAAAAGCCGAAAAAGAAAGATAGCAGAACGAACGTGTAGAAAAAGAAAAAGAAAAAGAAAAGGGGAGGTGAACCTCTGATCCTCCAAATTTTTCATTACAATTAACTATGTGCAATCTCAGTAAAAAAAAACTATGTGCAATGGCATAAGTCGAGGATCAGGATCAGGATCTGTTGCATTCTCAACTCCTGATGAGGCATCCAAAGCTGTAAGTAGGTGGTATTTTCATGTTGAAAATAGTCAGTGGTTTTTTACTTTAAAAATGATTTCTTTTCCCTTTATTGTGTGGTAGCTCTTGGAGATGAATGGCAAAATGGTTGTAAGCAAACCTCTGTATGTGACTCTTGCCCAACGGAAAGAAGATAGAAGAGCTAGACTGCAGAAATACTTCCTAGCACATATGCAGAAATACTCATTTATCAAGATAGTGGTAGGTACTTGCAGAAGGACAAAGTTAGTGGTCCCGAAGGCAATACTGTATATTATGAGCTTCTGAGAGAGCTTTAGACGGAACCATCATGACGGGGATCAAGGAATATTCATCTCAGGTAAACCCATCTTCTTAATTTCACTCCGGAGATTTTCTGCAATGCTCTCACCAAATAAATTTTTTTTACTACTGTAATAATTGATGAATATTTATTGGTGTAAATTGTTATTGCTATTATTTTTTTATGCCTACTACGATATTATTTGCTACTCATTATTACGGGTTTTTTTTTATTACTTCTTGTTTTTTTATATAGATACTTTATAAAAAAGGAACCCAGTTTGGTCAAAAAATCGAGATCAGTTCCTTGCTTGAGAGATGGCTGTGAGCCTTGGGTCTCCCTTCAGACCATTCTCTTCCGCGAACATTTTTCTCTTTGTATTTTGTTCAGTTCAGTAAAAAGCTTCCTCTCTCTGTGGGAAGAAGGCAGCGAATGCTTTTTGGTGTAAATTGTTATTGCTATTATTTTTTTATGCCTCCTGTAGTGTTGAGGTGGCGGCCTCACAAATATTTGGGATTTTTTTATTTCAATTATTATATTATTTTGTCTGTTTTATTGGTTATTTTATTATTTTCTATTATTTTATTTATTTTGTTTGTTGGTTGCTTGATCAGGAAGGGATTCATTTATTAGGATCAGAGGATTAGACATGGTCAACTCATTATCTGGTGAATGGTTTTTTTGAGAAATAATTTTTTTGGTTAAGTATGTACAAATATCTGGTGAATCGGGTATAAATATCTGGTGAATTCAGTTCATTACCTGGTGAATGGGTTTTTTTGAGAAATAATTTTTTTTGGTTAAGTATGTGTAAATATCTGGTGAATTCAGTTCATTATCTGGTGAATGAGTTTTTTTATAAATAAATTTTTTATCTTTTTAAAAAAGTCAAAATTAAAAAAAAAAAAGGCTGCTACAGTAGCGCTACAGTAGCAGTGCGCAGGGGTGAGGCGCCACTGCAGTTGGCGCCTCCCCTTTTGATTTTTTTTTATTTTGTAAAAAGTGTGGCGCCATCTGCAGTGGCGCCTTCAAAGGCGCTATCTGCAGTGGTGCCTTTGACCCGTCAGACCGAAAAATAATAAAATATTCAAAACGACCCCATTGATAAATAGTTTCAGAACAACCCTAAACTGATAAATAGTTTTTAAAAGGAGATCAGTTCGGTCAATTTACCCCCTTTTTCCATTATCCACAAAATTCTGACATCTAATCTTATAGATACCCAACACACCTACTTATTCCATTAGCATTATCCGAGGACCGAGGCACTAATAGTTACACTTTCCAGTGCCAAAGTTCAATAATGGCTTCTAACAACCAAAGTTCATCAATGGCTTCCGATGACCAAAGCAACAGAGAAGGCCATAGCAGCAACGACTTTAATCAAACCCAAGTGGTGGTGGTGATGGTACCTTTCCCAGCACAAGGCCATCTCAACCAGCTTCTGCACCTATCACGCCTAATCTTGTCACACAACATACCCGTTCATTATGTTGGCACACACATACACAACCGTCAGGCCACAGTTCGTGTTCAAGGTTGGGACCCAAACTCCATTTCAAACATCCATTTCCATGACTTCAAAGTTCCACCTTTTGCTTCACCTCTTCCCAACCCCAATGGTGATGAAACCAAATTCCCATCGCATCTGATTCCTTCCTTTGAGGCCTCTTCACATCTTCGTGAGCCTGTAGCAGCACTTTTGAGATCCCTTTCATCTGCAGCCAGGAAGGTCATAGTCATATATGACTCCATGATGGGATCTGTGGTACAAGATGTCACAAATATAGCAAATGCTGAGAATTACATTTTTCACAGCATCTCTGCCTTTACCACCTTCACGATCTATTGGGATAAGATAGGAAGAGCTCCATTAGAAAGCTCACTTATTCCAGAAATACCCTCTCTGGAAGGATGCTTCTCAACCCAAATGACAGATTTTATTACTGCACAAACTGAACTCCTTAAATTCAATGATGGGAACATCTACAACACAGCAAGGGCAATTGAAGGTTCTTACATGGAGTTAATGGAACGCTTTAGTGGTGGCAAGAAGAACTGGGCTTTGGGGCCATTCAACCCTTCAACGATTGGGAAGGAAAGCTTAAAAGGAAGTCACTTTAGCGTGATGTGGCTTGATAAACAAGAGCCAAAGTCAGTTATTTATGTTTCCTTTGGGTCAACAACAACCTTGACAGGGGAACAAATCAAAGAGATTGCAATTGGATTGGAACAAAGCAAGCAGAAGTTCATCTGGGTGATAAGAGATGCGGATAAAGGAGACATCTTTAATGGAGATGAAGTTAGAAGACATGAGCTTCCAAACGGGTTTGAAGAGAGAGTTGAAGGCATGGGATTAGTTGTGAGAGACTGGGCACCTCAATTGGAAATTCTAAGCCACCCTTCTACAGGAGGGTTCATGAGTCACTGTGGATGGAACTCCTGCATAGAGAGCATATCCATGGGGGTGCCAATAGCAGCATGGCCTATGCACTCTGACCAGCCAAGGAACAGTGTTTTGATAACACAAGTGCTGAAGGTTGGTTTGGTTGTGAAGGACTGGGCTCAAAGAAATGAATTGGTGACTGCATCAGATGTTGAGAATAGTGTGATAAGGTTGATGGAATCAAAGGAAGGTGAAGAGATGAGACAAAGGGCAATGAACCTGAAAGATACCATCCACAAGTCCATGGATGAAGGTGGCGTTTCTCGTGTGGAAATAGATTCTTTCGTTGGTCATATCACTAGATAGTATGGTTCATGGAGAGTCTTACTGAATGGTAGTACCGAATAGTATGGTTCTTCGTTGCTTTCATTTTGGATGGTGCAACTTAGCCGAAGCCCCGAATAAGACATGGCAGAATTTCATAGTACCTGAAATGAAAGCAAAATAAGATTGTAAAGGCAAAATTTTCTGTCTTGAGACATCATCGGGTAAAGTTTTCGGGATGAATATGTATTCCTAGTCTTTTGGCTTAACTACTAAAATGAATGTAATAATGGGTTGATCTAAGTTATACCATCATAAAATTATATCCTTCTTTACATTATTCATGTGGTAATTTGTGGATCAATTAAATTGTCATATGGATAATCAAAATGTCAACTGTTGAAGTTATATTAATACTGTATTCAAAGCTTGTATGTACAGTATACTATAATATAATATATGTATTTTTAGTATTTATATATTTTGCCCAAAAAAAATTACTTATTATTTTTAATATCTGAAATAATGTATTTGTTAATATTTTTTATGTATTAGAGACCAAAAATACATAAAAAAATTTACAAATACATTATTTCAGATATTAAAAATGATAAGTAATTTTTTTTAGCAAAATATATAAATACTAAAAATATGTATACTATATTGCAGTATACTGTACATATAATTTTTTTTAATGTATTTTTTGTCTCTAATACATAAAAAAAATTAACAAATACATTATTTCAGATATTAAAAATAATAAGTAATTTTTTTTGGCAAGATATATAAATACTAAAAATACATATACTATACTACAGTATACTGTACATACAAGCTTTGAATACAGTATTAATACAACTCTAACAGTTGACATTTTGACCATCCATGTGACAATTTAATTGATCCACAAATTATCATATGGGAAATGTAAGGAGGGATGTAATTTTAGAGTGATGTAGCTTAGACCAACCTGTAATAATAAGTTTTCTTATCTAGATGTTTCAAAACAATGCTTCTCATAGTTGTGCTTATAAGTCAGAGTTATGAAATTGTATATACAATCCAAAATACAAATAGAATTTAATCTAAATGATACGAGACAAATGGGCCCTATGCCAAGGCCAAAAGAAAGAGCATAAGCCTCAAGTTTTAATATCTCAACATAATGAATATTTTAGAATATATGAACAATTTATTATTATGCATTTTTATTGAAGAAGTTAGTTAGATCATGTGTTTTTAGATCCTTAATTTTAGGGAATTTGCTTTTAAGTTTGTTATTGGCTATTTTATATAAGAACCCCATGTAGGAATGAATGAAATCAAGAAGAAGATTGATAAAAAATATATCTCCCTCTAAAACTTTTCTATTCAATAGAAATTCAATCTCTTCTTTATTTCTCACTTCCTGTAGTTGGTGGTTTCATTCTTGCAACCCACTATAAATCATCAACATACACAAAAACAAAATACATACTGTACAATCAGACCTCACCCAACTCCTACACTCCATCAATGCCCTCAATAAATCAATTAGGGACTTTACTCATTCAGAGAAACTTAAACATCAAGCTTTTCGCAATTCCTTCCCCAACCTAAAGACCCAAACCCAGCGTCACCCCAATTCACCGTTCATCTCCAACCACTCTAATGCTCCTGTGTTATCCCCAATTAGTTCGTTCAAGACACTCACCAACTCCATACTCATCATCCCAACAAACCAAATTAAGCAAAGTTCCTGCCCATCTCCACCATCGACTATTACTGCACTTTCCTTGGCCCCCCCCTCCTCATTCAACTCAGTGTCCGGCTTCACCACCCCTATTCCGGTACACCACTCCCAAGAGCACCCACAAGATACTGCTACCATCATCATAGCCGAACCAAGCTATGAAATCGATGGCCTTGCTAGACCCGTCGACAAACCAACAACGGCGACGATATTAAACCCTGCTTTAGAGGTTGCACAGATGGAGTTAAACCAGAAGGCGTTGGGGAACAAGACGAGGGTAGCTACACGACTGAGCAAACATTCGCTGCCAGGATGAAGTATCTCGACGATGGCCTTGGGTTCCTTGGGTACCTTGGAGCAGCAGAGCCTCAAGAAACTTAGGGTTTCTATGGGCATGAGTGAATTACTGAAGGGCCACTTCTTATTGGGCCTCATCATTGTTGGTTGGGCCATGTTCCTCCTCAAGAGAAAGTGGGCTGCCAGGGACAAACATAGGGTTTCACAAGGAATGGGTTTCAATGTCATAAAGGATAGTTTGATTAAAGGAGCTAAAATGAAAGGAATGTGTGAGATCTTTGAGCATTCCAGATTGCAAAAGGTGATGTTGGAAGGGGCATTTGAACTTCCAAATGGTGATGAATTTGGTCCTGACGCATTAGGTGTACATTTCACCAATCTTTCTCTCCAGGTGAAAGTGAATGTAAGCCTCAGGGTATGTCAATCATGGGCTAAAGTTGAAAAAAGAGCCTCATTGTAGCAATTGGGCCTTACAAGATGGTGATCCATATGCAATTAGCTCTACAATGCCTAAGCTCAAGCCCTTTCACATTGCTTCCCATCTAATCATCAATTCGGGTGTTCTTCATATATTTTCAAACTGTCCTAAGCTTGCATTTTTGGATCAGAGGGGGGCATTGGAAAATTTAAGAACTTGGGACCTAGGTCGTGATTGGAAGGGCTCATGTAGCAGCTTAGCAGCATGCTACGATCTTGAGGACTAGATCAATTGGAAGGGGTTGGTAATGGTATGAGACAAATGGGCCATATACCAAGCCCAAAAGAACGAGCATAAGCCTCAAGCCTCAATATCTCAACATTAAGAATATTCTAGAATATATGAGCAATTTACTATTATGCATTTTTATTAAAGAAACTAATTAGGCCAAATGTCTTTAGATCCTTAATTTTAAGGAGTTTGCTTTAAGTTTGTTATCGGCTATTTTGTATAAAAATCCAAGTAGGAACGAATGAACGCAAGAAGAAAATTGATCAAAAATATCTCTTCCTCTAAGGCTTTCCTATTCAATAGGAATTCAATCTCTTCACTATTTCTCACTTCTATCAATTACATATTCATGTTTAGTTTGTTCTATTCTGACCTCCTACAAGACAGTGAAGACACAGATGTAAGGATTTGAGGGAAGAGTCAACAAGCATGGAACGGTTGTTAAGATCGGGCACCTCAAGTAGAGACTTCCTGCACTGTTCCACAGCTTGGCTCATGAGATACTGTTGCTGGAGCTCATGCACCCAAAGCATTAGGCTGGAGTGCCTACAGCAGCATGCTTAATCCACACAGACCACCCTGCCGTTACAAAAGTTGTACAGGGAGTAGTGGCATTACCAAAATGGGCTGAGACGATGAAAAGTAGTAACGTGCACTGTTAGGAACCAAAGATTTAGAGCAGAAATATAGAAGAAATAATTGTATTATTGATATTCCCAAGCCTTTATCGAATGGATTACAATGCAGGGAAGAAGAAAACCAACATAGTAAACGAGGTATCTTGGGCAATTCAAGTGTGCCTAATCTCTCCTAGTTCCAACTCCAATCCCCTCACACACACCCTCTCACCTCACTGCTAATGCCAACAAGGTAGTAAGTTACAAATTCTGTCCCTTAGATCTGAGCACGTGCATCACAAGTGCATCCTCCTCACCCCTACACTTCAGTAATAGCTAGGGATGTCAACGGGGCGGACACGGATACTGGTTACCCGCTACCCGCTCCGTTGGATAAAAAATTCACCCGTACCCGTACGGATACCCGCTTGACGGGTTCTTAACGGATTCGCGGATATCCGCGGATACCCACGGATATCCATGGGTAGTTATGAAAAACAAACAAATCTGTTTTTAATTAAAAAAATACACAGAAAACTTAAACAAACCACTACATCAATACATCACACTTCAAATATCCATCAAACAACACAATAGATGAAAATTATCTAGGAATTGATATAAGGAATTTGATAGTCTTCCAATACAATGGATTGTGCTCCACTAGACAAACAGATTTAATCAATTCCTAATTATGTATTGTTATCGACCATTTCATCTACCCCACCTTGACCACTTGGTTCCTGAAAGAAGAAAAAAAAAGCAACTGAATAAAAATTCAAGAAAACAGAAGTCATAAAAACAATGGAGATAGTTTGATAATTAAGAAATCGGCTATCATTGTGAGAGAAGTCATAGAACATACGAAAGCAGAAGTTTGAAAATCAAAACAAATTGGTTGAGGTTTAGAGTTTACCTGAGGTTGCAGAGAACCAAGGTTGTGACGGATCTGGGCGGCGGAGGAGCGGTGGCGCGCAAGGACGCTCCCTGAGTCGCGGCGAGCTGTGCTTGCGGGACGAGCGGTGGCGAGCAAGGACGAGCGCCGGCGAGCACGAGCGGGCGAGGACGAGCGAGCGAGGACTGACGAGCGGCGAGGACGAGCGGCAGACGAGCGGCAGCGAGGCTCTCTGCAGGCTTGAGAGTTTGACTAAAGAAGGGGCTGGACGCTGAAGAAGTGGCCGTGTGGCCGTGTGGCTGTGTTTGGTGTGGGGCTGTGGGCTGAAGAAGAAGGAAAGAAAAGAAGTGGCTCACAGCGCCGCATGTAGGTCAGTACTCAGTAGGGATTGTAGGACTGAAGGGAAATTAGGTTAAGGTAGTTTAGTATATATATATAGTCAGGGTATTATAGGAATTAGGTAACGGGTGCGGGTACCCGCTGGCACGGATAGTGTGATATCCGTCCCCGCCCCGTTTACAAACAGATATTAAAATTATCCGTTTATTTTACCTGTGGGTACCCGTTTAGCTACCCGCCCCATACCCGTTGCGGATTTTATCCACGGGTATCCGCGGATACGGGTAAAATTGCCATCCCTAGTAATAGCGGGCTTAATAATATTAGGCCTTGGGTCTAGTTCCCTAACATGCACTTATGCTACGTTTTAGTACTATAAACCTTTAGGGCTCGTTTGGCGGTTAGGATAGGATAGAAGGCGGATAGGATAAGGGAGCGAGGATAGGAGTATGATATGATATGAGCATGATAAGTTGTTATCCTATCCGACATTTGGTGTCCACTCGGATAACCAACTGGATATCATTGTAATTTTAGCATAAATTTTAAAATTTTCGTTCTTGTTCGAATGTTTTCATATTTTATTAGATTTTAGTTTTTTTTATAATTTTCATTTTTTAAGATTATATAAAAAGACAAAATTGTCATTGTGATAAAATTACATATAATATTTAAAATCTTTAAAACACGATTTAACTTAAATTAATTTTTTTATAATTTTAAATATTCATTTTTAGTCTTTACTTTATATATAGTTAAATTATTAGACTATTTTTATTTATTTTTCAGTTTTTAAACATAATATAAAGTAACAAAATTAGGCTTGTGAGAAGAAATAATAATTTTAAAATTAATTATTAATATTTCTATTATTTTATTTTTTATTATAACTTTTTCGGTAATCATATTATAATTTATTATACTTTAATTATTTTATGTATAATTTTTTTTTATACTTTATTATACTTTAAATCACCTTATCCTATCCTGCCGAGTTCTAACCCAGCTCCCCTCAGGATAGAATTTTAACTAGATGGACAGGATATAATAGGAGACATGATTGGTTTATCCTATATCCGGCTGGCTCACCAAACAATAGTTTCAGACATGATATGATAGCTTATCATATCTTGTCTCTCTTATCCTGACCACCAAACGAGCCCTTACGGTAGAGAGCATTCCTCACATACCACGGATATCACCTCTTTAAGTGAAAGAGCCTCAAAAATTTGAAAACAACCCAAGAGATATACACTCTCTTGTCAACTACAAGGAATATCACTTTCGTTATAATCACTTGGAAATCACTATTGGAATAATGGCAGTAATTAAAAGGAAAATTTGAATGATCTTTAAAAACATTTTTAAGTTGGTAGTTATACAAAATATTAATTGTGGAATCAAAACAGATTTATAGTTTTAATGTTGAAGATTTGTGGCTGGTTAAACTTTAAAGTACCAATTTAAGGTATAATATTATGAAGAATATATAAACGGTTGTTTTGAAAATATATAAATGCATATATATTAACTTTGGTTTTATTACCTTTTAAGCTTCACATTTTCAACGTTCATTGGCTGGTTATTGCCATTAAACAACGTTCACATGTTACAAAGCAAAAGCAAATCAATTTATACGTTACTTGTCACACCCCATTGGGCATTACTTTGTAAACACGTGCGAAAATAAATTAAAAAGAAATTCTGCTGTTTGCTTTCGGAAATTTATTTACTCTAAGTTAGAAAAACTTGGGTATAAATTTTTTTCTTTCGGTATGCTTCGAAAAAGTGATACATACGTCACAATAGTGAAACCATATTTTTCTCAACAACATACATAAACTAAATTGATTCACGATAAAATATAAGGTTTTTTTTTTTTGAAATTGTTGTCATTACTGAAATTCCAAATCATATAAGTTTTTTTTTTTCAAAATCACCTATATCAACTTTTCTCAAAAGTATACACAATCCAAAGAAGAATCCTAAGCTGGTCACTCTACGAGACATCTACTGGAAACACCTCTATAATTCTCACCATTATCACTAACTTCTCCAAGGATCGGAATTAATATCCTCAAGTGAAGCTAAGAACTCCTCTGCAACCCCTGTACTCATGTACCAAGATACAACAACCAAACCAGAAAAACAAAAACATGCAAGGGTGAGATACCAATATATGGATTTAAACACGATAACTACATGCGCGACACACAAAACATCATATAACATATGTAGTTATAACAACATAAATATTCAGAAATAAACAAGTAGTTTGTCAATGGGTTTCATACCCGACAGTCATCATCAGTAAAAATAATGCATGACATTTCAATATTTACCGTCTAAAATTTTGTACTTAATCTTCGGAGATCCCAACTTCCATTCAATAACATCAATTATCTGGCCCGTCAAGGTTCTGAGTTCCAACTATTTAAGTAAGCAACTCGGTAAGACACGAGATCCAACCATCATCGTAACGTAGTTTATATGAACTCCAATGATAGTCGTAACATAACTCGGACTATAAAATATCACTAATATCCGAGCTCCATAAATAGTCGTAAGCCCGGCCTTTCCTAGACCCACCTTCTATTCCACCCAAAGGCGAAATGTACACCATAACATGAATACCTACCAAGGTACCTGATAAGCCTTCGGCTTATCTAGTTTTATAACTAGATGGACCGTGGTTTTTGTGCAAATTATTCGAGTTCAATCTCGTTTTCGCCCAAATTTGCCTTGTTTTGTTCCTAAGTTGGACTTTGACTCGTTTTGCGTCTTTTGTGTAGTTTTTAGCTTATTTTGGATAGAATTACGCTTGTGGTTGCTTGTGTTGTTTTCAGGTCAATAAGTGAAGCTCCGGGAGTCAAGGAAAGTCAAGAAGCAGTGGAAAAAGCACTTCTGGAGACACTCGCCCCGCGAGTGTATGCTCGCCTCGCGAGACTGAAGGTCAACAAAGCAGCAAAAGTCATCAATTCTGTCTCGCCCCGCGAGAGGTGTCTCGCCTCGCAAGATCATGAGGACCTGCAAGACAGAGACCATCACGGCCAAGCCGTGATGAAGACCACGCCCGTGGCAGTTTAAGGTTTGAAGTCTCGCCTCGCGAGACGAATCTCGCCCCGCGAGAGTTTGAAGAACCTGGAAGTCAGAGACCATCACGGCCCAGCCGTGATGAAAGTCACAGCCTAGAATTGAAGACTCGCCCCGCGAACACACTTTCGCCTCGCGAGAGTTCAAATTGAAAGAGCGCCAATTTTAATTCTTGCCTCGCGAGAGGCTGCTCGCCTCGCGAACGAGCGCAGATCAGGAATCCTATTTAAAGGCTGTTGCAGATCAGATTGGGGATTTTTTTAGACGGTTTTTCCACTTAGGTTAGGGCAGTAGTTGCGAATCCTTATTTCTCCTTGGAGCTGCGTCTCCTTTTCTCTTTTCTTTTTATTTTGCGATGGTGATTATGTCCAAGTGTTTGTCTATGAGCATGAGGAACTAATCCCCTTCGTCCGAGGGAACAATGAAGCCGCCCATGGCAGTGTAGATTCGATGTGATGTATGTGTTCCTTTCCTTCTTTTAATTAATGTTTTCCAATTCTGATTTGATTGCATTGATCATATGTTTTGCGTGATCAATTTGTTAAACGTATTTGAGGACGAGAGGCGATTCGCGTTTTAGAACTTGAATTGGGATCATCGGTCGAGTATTGCACGAGAGTGAATAGGAGATCGGTGCAACCTTATAGGGAACAAGAATTAATCAAATTCGAGATTAGGATTATGAGACCTAGTAAGTAATTAATCCAATCGTCGAATACGTCCTAATGAGCACGAGAGTGGATTTAGGAGAATTTAGGGGTCCCGGTTGACATTGTAATTGAACTTAGGGAGGAATTCATCATCACTTGGGTATGCATGTTGGGTAGGTGGATTTGTGACCTTGGACATTTTAATTTCAGATTTTAATAGTTTAGTTTTATTTAGATTTGTTAATTTAGATTACAATCCTATTCTCTCTCTCTCAACCACCTTCTGTAACTTGACCAAATTTATCGGATTTCCCGCGGATTAGTCGAATTGGTAGCCCAATCCCTGAGTTCGACCTCGGTAATTACTTACCGTGTTTATTTTATTACTTGCGACGACCCGGTACACTTGCCGGCGTCACAACAAGTTTTTGGCGCCGTTGCCGGGGATTGGCACAACCAATTTTTCTGATTTTAGGGGATTTTGATTATTTGGTTAAGTTATTTTTGTTCTTATTTTTATTTTTATTTTTATTATTTTCTTTTTATTTTCTACTATCTCTCTACTTCTTTGATTCCACTTGGTCTTGCCTTGTTTTGTATGCGAGGTACACGAAGGAATGCTTCCAGGTTGCGAATATTGTGATGGGAACCATGACACTTGGAGTTGTCCGTTCTACTTCCCTCAAGTATATGTGGAACCATGGCATAATGACAGCGTGCCCCAGAACAACTATCAGAGTCAGAATCAGTATTGGGGTGATATGAGTAAAGACCATCCGGATGTCGCTTGCAGTAATGTTGACGATGGTCTAGCCTGGCAACCACAACCTCAACAAAATTGGCAACAGCAACCTCAACAAAATTGGCAACCACAACCTTGGGAGTTGGCTCTTGAGAAGTTGTCAACTTTTACAGCCACATCTTTTGAGAAGATGAATGCGACAATTGACAAGTTGGCAACTCAGACGGGGATTGCACTTCAGAATCTAGAGATGCAGGTTGCCCAGCTCACAAAGCAACTAAATGAGTGTCCCCCAGAGACTCTCCCAGTTGATACCGAGAACGACCCTAAGAACCAATGCAATGCCACAACAACTAGAAGCAGTGGGGTGTTGGGATATGACTGGGATGTAACTAGTTCTCAGGGAGTTGAGGAAGAACTACCACATGTTGAGGAAGAACAACCGGAGGAAAAGGAATTGACAAGCGACAAGGCCCAGGAACAACCACATGTTGAGAAAGAGCAACCTAAGGAAGAGGAGTTGGCAAGGGACAAGGCACCGGAGCAAGGGGGTAGAGAACAAAATGAAGATAAAGTGGCAAAGGATTTCACCATGCTTGCCAAGCAACCTGATTTTGATGCGTTAAATAAATATGTCGGCTTGCATGCATGTGTGGACACCGGTAAGATAGACCCTCCCACTTGTCTGGCACACTTCCTCGTGAAGACACCATTTGACCCGAGAGGAAGTGAGTTCATAATTATAGAGGTCAATGGGGTTTTCACACAAAGACCGGGTGGAATAATGAATAGAGTGGTATTGCTCCTGCGAGGGCCACTTCACAAACCATGGGATCCGGGTGGAGGATTTGATATGATGAGCGTCCCTTGGCCTCTGTACCACAGACTATGGGATCCAGGAGGATGCTTCTTAATAAGTCAGGCTCGGGACGTTAAACAAGCGCTTCTTGGGAGGCAACCCAAGCTAGGTATCCCTCTCTTCTCCTAACTTTTGTTTTGTTTTTGCTTTTTGTTTTGTTTTTGTTTGTCACTCTTGAATAATTTGAGAAGATCAAGAGTTTTTGTATGAAATGTCGTGTCGGCAAGCTTGTTGGAATTTAATTAGATTGAGCATAGATTGATTGCATGAAATATTTTGACCATCGATGATTTCCCCCTAGGTTCTGGAATTAGAAAAATTTATCCCCTTAAAAATTGAAAACTGAACTTTGAGAATTTTGTTGCGATTGCTTGATTTATGATAAGTTTGGGGTGAGGGGGTGCACACACTAGGAATCGTATCTCGGTCAAACAATTTGCAAAATGTCCAGGTGAGGATTTGAGCCTCCAACTCTGTTTTTGAATGTGTGAATCACTGTTAAGTTGCACTTTCCCGAATTTGCTTGAATCTCTTTATGGTTTGCATGATTATGTGTTGCATCAAATGATTTAGGCGATTTTCTTTGAAATAACTACTTGGCCTAAAATGAACCATCCCTAATGCATGTTCCCTAGTCAGCCAAATTGAGCCCAATTGACCTATTGTTTCTTGATGACCCTATATTACGAGCCAAAATCCGAAAAACCATGTTAACCCGATCTTAGGATTAGGAGAGCATGGAAGTGAGCAAGAGAAGGGTTGTGAGAAACTAAGTTTGGGGTGGCTACAAGGAGATATGTCATTTTTGGGGTGAGAAAAAGAAAAATAGAGGTTGAAACCCAAGGCAAAAAGAAAAAAGAAAAAAAAAAAAGAGAAAAAATATATTAAAAATAAATTGCCAAAGGAAAAGGGGCAAAACAGAAAAAATAGCAAGGAAAAGGCTGTAGTCACCCGAGACAAATGAAAAAATGGAAAAAGGAAATTGAGTGGAATATGTGTAAAAATGCTCATGCTCTCTTAGTTCCTAGGGACTTAAGCCTAAATATCCTTCATTATCCTACCCTTAGCCAGGCCCCATTACAACCTTTGAAAGACCTTCTGATGTTGCATGCATGTTTTCGTGGGAACTACTTTTGAGATGAAAATCAAATTCATGGGAAGTGCTCTTGATAAGTGAAATTGAGTGAAAAAGTTGATAGCCTAGACAAACTTCAGCGAATGAGTGAAATACTGAATGCCCTTGTGAGGAAGGCAATTGTTTGAAATTGGTGATCTTCCTTTGTGTGTATCTTTGATCCTCAACTTAGACTAATGATGGCATGAATGATAAGTTCTCAATTGTTTAAAGTAAATGAATGTGGGGATTACATTAATGTAGGGGGGAGATCATTAGAGAAAAACTGTTTTGATTGCATTAAATTTGTGCGAAATCGATTGATTCCTTTAGGCTTGCCAAGTCTTGAGTCGTTTTTGAGTTTTAAGCTTGCTTGGGGACAAGCAAGGTTTAAGTTTGGGGTATTTTGATAAGCCTTCGGCTTATCTAGTTTTATAACTAGATGGACCGTGGTTTTTGTGCAAATTATTCGAGTTCAATCTCGTTTTCGCCCAAATTTGCCTTGTTTTGTTCCTAAGTTGGACTTTGACTCGTTTTGAGTCTTTTGTGTAGTTTTTAGCTTATTTTGGATAGAATTACGCTTGTGGTTGCTTGTGTTGTTTTTAGGTCAATAAGTGAAGCTCCGGGAGTCAAGGAAAGTCAAGAAGCAGTGGAAAAAGCACTTCTGGAGACACTCGCCCCGCGAGTGTATGCTCGCCTCGCGAGACTGAAGGTCAACAAAGCAGCAAAAGTCATCAATTCTGTCTCGCCCCGCGAGAGGTGTCTCGCCTCGCGAGATCATGAGGACCTGCAAGACAGAGACCATCACGGGCAAGCCGTGATGAAGACCACGCCCGTGGCAGATTAAGGTTTGAAGTCTCGCCCCGCGAGACGAATCTCGCCCCGCGAGAGTTTGAAGAACCTGGAAGTCAGAGACCATCACGGCCCAGCCGTGATGAAAGTCACATCCTAGAATTGAAGACTCACCCCGCGAACACACTTTCGCCTCGCGAGAGTTCAAATTGAAAGCGCGCCAATTTTAATTCTCGCCTCGCGAGAGGCTGCTCGCCTCGCGAACGAGCGCAGATCAGGAATCCTATTTAAAGGCTGTTGCAGATCAGATTGGGGATTTTTTTAGACGGTTTTTCCACTTAGGTTAGGGCAGTAGTTGCGAATCCTTATTTCTCCTTGGAGCTGCGTCTCCTTTTCTCTTTTCTTTTTATTTTGCGATGGTGATTATGTCCAAGTGTTTGTCTATGAGCATGAGGAACTAATCCCCTTCGTCCGAGGGAACAATGAAGCCGCCCATGGCAGTGTAGATTCGATGTGATGTATGTGTTCCTTTCCTTCTTTTAATTAATGTTTTCCAATTCTGATTTGATTGCATTGATCATATGTTTTGCGTGATCGATTTGTTAAACGTATTTGAGGCCGAGAGGCGATTCGCGTTTTAGAACTTGAATTGGGATCATCGGTCGAGTATTGCACGAGAGTGAATAGGAGATCGGTGCAACCTTATAGGGAACAAGAATTAATCAAATTCGAGATTAGGATTATGAGACCTAGTAAGTAATTAATCCAATCGTCGAATACGTCCTAATGAGCACGAGAGTGGATTTAGGAGAATTTAGGGGTCCCGGTTGACATTGTAATTGAACTTAGGGAGGAATTCATCATCACTTGGGTATGCATGTTGGGTAGGTGGATTTGTGACCTTGGACATTTTAATTTCAGATTTTAATAGTTTAGTTTTATTTAGATTTGTTAATTTAGATTACAATCCTATTCTCTCTCTCTCAACCACCTTCTGTAACTTGACCAAATTTATCGGATTTCCCGCGGATTAGTCGAATTGGTAGCCCAATCCCTTAGTTCGACCTCGGTAATTACTTACCGTGTTTATTTTATTACTTGCGACGACCCGGTACACTTGCTGGCGTCACAACAGTACCATGCATAAAACCTTTAGGCACGTCTGCCGAATAATGCATGTAAAACATTTTGTTTTTGTTACTTTTCTTCGTGTTCATTATTTCCTTGTTGAAGCTCAAAAGCTCACGACCATCTCAATTTTCAAACATTTAAGTTTATCATCAATTTCAATAAAAAGGATTCCAAGTCCATATGTGCAAATCACCAAATCTAGATCGATGAACCAGTCTTAGACTCGTAGATTTTAGCGCACAAAAGTCAATATAACTTTTACAGGACATATAGTCCGTAACTTCATCTTTAGGACACATGGTCCACACCATAGAGCACTAGAACCCCGACTTCTCGGCCACTTGGTTCGTTTTTCAACTTTGAAATTATTTTCGTTATGTGAAACACAAATCCAAATCAAAACCTCCACAACTTATCCAAGTTGTTGGAAATAACACCGTTGTGTAGAACTAATTTACAGAAAATCCTTTCCGTTTGAAATTCATTTATAAAACCGTCAAATCATAGAGAAATCCATTTTTCTCAAATCCGTTTTCTTTTGGAAACTCCTTTTTCCGTAACAACGTTAAATCCTCGTAAAATCTTTTCCAACCCATTTCTATCCAAAATAATAAAATTGTTCCTCATAGTTTTCGCCGTAAAGTACTTTTCTAAATTATTTTCCATTGGAAATAAAGCCATTTATAAATCAATTGATTTTCTCTTTTACAAAATATTCTTCACCATCAATGTTGAAATATTCTTGACACTTAATTTCTTGTAGTAACTTTTCATCCTATTTTTGAATTTATTTTGAAAAAGATAACGTAACTGAAATATTTTCAAGATGTCGTCCTCGCTATTTCTCATTAATCACTATTTTCCACGAAACATCATCAAATATAAATATTATCAATATTTTTCTTCCACTTCCATAAATCAAATCTATTAAATTTATCCTCAAGCTTTTTAAAGCTTTTATCTTTGATTTAATTGGGCTTTGATCGCTGTCAGACTTGCCATCAATCAATCAACCAAACAGATAATCCATTCATAACAGATATTCATACATCACAGATAAAATCATGCTTTCACAAAAAACATTACAACCACATAACAATCATATAACAACTTAATTTAACACTACACAACACACCAGATAAACTCACATACGACACACATATAGCATGCAGTTACCGAAAATCCCTCAGGCAACCTCCCCTTACCTTTGAAGACAAGAGGAAGATCCTCGTCTTAATGCTCCCATTTATTCCAAGAGTGCAAACTCTACTCCACCAAGCAAGCATGGCCGTGTTCAACATCCCAGCTACACAAATCAAGCATGATAACAAACAGACAATTTCAGCAATTTAATTTTCATCCTCAAAACATACCATAAAAAGAAACCATATATTTATTTTAACAAAAATATAATCATTTTTCGAAGAACTTGATTTTTGAGTAAATAGGATTCATTAACATAACTTGGGGAAAAAGAGATTTGATCACCAAAATGAAATTAGCTTAGGGAACCATCAATTTATAACCCCAATTGCATTAAAACAGAAACAATTTCATAGATGAAGTTAAGATGAAAATTTGGGATTTTAGTGAAATTGGTGGAAATGAGATTTGCAATGTGAAATTAATTTGTCAGAACATCAACTAACAGTCCCAGTTTCATTGATACATAGTTAATTTTACAGGAACATAATCAGTTTCAATTAAAATCAAATTGGGACTTTAGGGTTCATAATCTCAATTTGGAGGAACATTGTTCTGGTCATAAAAACATGAAATTGACATTGGGAATTTGAAATTGACATACCCAATTTAATAAACATACCATCAATTTGGGGATTTAGGTTATAATTTAGAACTTAGGGTTAAGGTTTTGAAGAAATTGGGGATTTTTAAATTCTGAACAAGAGAAGATGAAATTCACTCACCTAAGATGAGGAAGAAGCACTGTGACGGAGGCTGGAGGGTGGTGACGGTGGCGACACGACGGGTAGGGGCGGAGGGTGGCGACGCATTTCTGGACAGCACCAAATATACAAACAAAAACAAAAGTCAAGCTTAAGGGAAGAAGGAAAGAAGGTTCAACAACACATAGAGGTGGAAAACCACCATGACTGGCGGTGGAAATCCTTACCGCGACGGAGGCAGCGACGATCGGAGGAGCGAATAGCAGGAATGCGAGCTGAGTCTTGTGGCTGTCATGTCCATGTCGAGCAACGGCTGGACGACATCCCTGTGGTGGTGACTCGCGGCGGCTACAGGTGGAGGGGCGACGCCGGTTGGATGAGAAGGAAGGTGGAAGAAGATGAAGTGGGAAGGAAGAAGAAGAGAGGAAAAAAAAAGAAAGAAGAAGAGTAAGGGGGCTGTCACGTGAGAGAGGGAGATAAAAGGAGGAAAAAATTTGATTAGTAATAGTAGGTACAAAATGAGGGGTAAATATTAAGCCTAAAAATAAACATGTTTTTGGCTTTTGGATCTAAAAATAATGGTTGACAATTATATACTTTCAAAATTTAAATTAGAGTTAAAATTGATAGTTGAATTGATCAACTAAGAGAATTAACAGTCTAAAATTTAATCTCCGATTAATTTTAAACTGACATATTTTCAAATCTAAAATTAAATAGAGTCAAATAGGAAAGTAATTTTCTTTAAATCATATTATTTAAAATATTTTTCTAAACAAACAATATTAGTGTTAATAACGTAATATTATTGTCGAGTAAACGTGCATACACTGCAATAAGGCAATCCTACCACACCTAATAAAATAATTTTAAATGAGTAATAAAATTACTCAAACTAAACAACCTAAAAATAAATAAAATAAAACATCCAGATAAATTAATCACTCACCATAAATAATATAACATATATGTAAAAATTGGGGCATTACATTACTACCTCACTAAAAAAAATTCCGTCCTCAAAATTTCATGACTCAAAACTAAACAGGATCTTGTAATTACATCTTAATCCCAAGATCCTACATTGTACTACCTGTATTCACTTTCCCTTAGACGACTTTTGTAACTTAATAACACATTTCATATTTATTCTTCATTATACTTATCCTCAAAATTTAATCCCTTATCCTCAATCCATACTTCCTGTCCTTAATAATCTTTCCTTAATCTTTCACATATCAGTTCCTATACAAGATTCTATATTGTATTTCCAGTCGCTTCATTCCTCTTATTGCTAATTCCATAACATAATCAATTCTTACGTTGTTTTATTTCATCCTCGAAATTATCTACCACGACATATATCCACTATCCATGACATTTTATCTTAGTTCCTCCCACATGAAGAGTAAAATCAAAACTTAATCACTTATATTCTCAATTAACGGTCCACTAGAAAAATTGCTTTTCACACATCTAACTCTCATAGTTACACAAATATCAAAATAACTTTACCACAACATGCATCAACTTCCTACTCAAAGTATCCAATTCTAGTCTTAACACCTCTGAACATAGTCTACTTTTCCTGGTTATGTCAAAATCACATAATTCCAATCTCCAATCAAAACATTGTTAGAACCAAAGTGGTTTTGGATTAAAATAATCTCTTAAGTTTTGATGCTGACAAAAAAGTTAAATTTGTGTGGAAAAGTGTTGTCAAAAGATCTAATTTGTTTGATATAAGTATGCATAGATTATTTGTTTTCTACAAATCAAAGGAACTTAATTTTAAAAGTATGGAATCTATAAGATTCTATTTTCAATCCTCTAGTCGGGTCTACAACTCTTGGTAAAAATTCTGAGTCTATTAAGATAGACGAGATCATAGAATTAACTAAGGTAGACGAGCTGCTAAAGAAGAATTAAGTAATCGAGACTATGAAATATAACAAGTCCAAAGACTTGGTATACGGAGTAGTTTCACTAAATGCCATGTCAGCAGACGAGCTCTTAAGTATAGCACGTCCATCTCTCAGAACTAGACGCAACTATCAGTAGACGAGCTTATCTCTCTTATAAGTTAATCTTCCACGTCCAAAGACCTGCGCGTCCACTAGTTTTAAAACGAGAACCTGTCCAAGCTTAAGTGTATTCATTTCAAATGATTGCTTATTTAATTCAAAGAATATATGTCTTTTACTCTTGACGCTTCTATTGTTTAATATCTTTATCTCTCGATTAAAAGAACTTCGTTCCATCGAAACCATAAACCTTTGTACCATGTCAACTGCATTGCTGTAAAGATCAAGTCAAGTACAAAGAAGGAAAGTCAGAAAGGAACCTTTGGTACAACAGAGAAGTGACAACTCTACTTTGAGCATTCATCTGATAAACAAGAGCACTTCTCCATGAAGCATATCAAGTTATCAGTTTCAACGGATATCATGCATTTAATGCTATCTGTAAACAGATATTTTCTCAAGACCGTTGAAGAATAGATAAAGATGTCTATATATAGTAGACGGCCTCAAGAGAAGAAACAACTTAATGCTGTGAAATCTTCAAAGTGCTAAATCGCTGATCAAATCTCTTTTGAATATTTTTTAGTTGTATTCTTCTTGATCTTAAACTTTCAAATCCTCACACATAGTGAGTTCTTAGATCAAATCTATTCATCTCTTTGTTAGAATTAGAGCCTAAAGAGGCTTGGTAGAGAAAGAATACTTGTAGCCTGAAGAGGTGTTGAATACTTGTAATCTATTTGGAAATAGTGGAGAAAACCTTCAGGTAGAAGGGACTGGACATAGCTCTTGGTTGGAAGACAGTGAACCATGATAAAACACTTGCGTGAATCTTCTAAAACCTTATCTTTTACAGTCTTTGTTTATACTAACTGTGGGGTTTTGAATCTGAGTTTGTTAACTCTTCAAAAACGTTTTCTTGATTGTGTGTTGCTTATATTGTTTTGCTTGTAAAAGGATTGAGAAAAGACTTTTTCGAAAATCTGTTAAGAAACATAATTCAACCCCCCTTCTTGTGTTTCTCTGTGTCAACTTCAAACATCGTAATACTTATTAAGGTAAACTGAAATAAAAAAGGAACCATGCTGGGTAGGATTATCTAACTCATCAACTTTGAACTTCTTTAGAAATTTAATTCTCACACGAGCTCATCTCTTTCGCTTGAATCCACTTAAGTGAAATTACTATAGGCACTCTTCCTGTTAATCTTCCAACTCCATACAATCAAACCTAACTACAACATTTTGATAGTTACTCTGGATTCTCTTAGCGATATTCTGCCTCGATCAATATTTGATTTATAAAATTTGTCTCACTTAAGGTTTCACATCCTACCAGTCACAACTATACCTCAACAAAAGTCTCCATCATTTCTTGTCTATCCTGTCAAAGGGATGACCGTAGTTAAATATTACACTTACAACCAACCAACCTTCTAAAGATCAAATCGTTTTTCTCGTTTCTCCCAAAACAAATGAAAACTCTAAGAGATCCTCGGTAAACCCACACAAAATTCATTGCGATGCTACCGTCTTAACCAGTGAGATATCCTACACCAAATTATTTTCTTACTGTACTCGACTAACTCTGATATCGTGATATGAATCAAATAATCATTCTCATCACTTATGAGATAGGTCACACGTTAATGACATTTTGAAAAATATGTAGGGTAAATTCGATCAAAGGTGACAAGTCCTTTCGAACTACTAGAAGACATGGTCTTGAAGAAAATGACAAGCATCGGAAAGATACAGGAATATTCCTTATGTAATAAGATTCTTTAGTAGGTCCGTGGTTGTAAAAATGGATGATCGGTACACGTTTACAAACATGAATCTAATAAAGTTCCTTCTTTCACAAGAACTTTACCGCACAAAGATTTAAAAGAACAACAATCCGACAAAAATTCTGACTGAATCACTTCCACCCAAAAGTAAAAGTGACTAGAGTAAGTTTTTAGTAAGAACTTCTGTTATTAAAAAATCTTTCGTGTTACACAACTTAAGAAATACATATAACATATTTTCAAAAAAAAAATGAAAATATCCAGACTATCAGAACCAATTGATAAGTCATGATAGACTTTAAATCAAGGTCAGAAAAATGAGTTCGGCATGTACAAAACGTACCGCTGTGATTGTCTAACACAACCATAGGAATTTGAGGAACAATTGTCAACTGACAAGTTCATAAAGAATCAAATAGTACAGTGAAGAGTTTTTCTTAAACATAAGACATTCATTCTAAGAATGAAGATTCGTATTGGCTCGTCTCGAACCTTCATACAACATTAGTGTTTCCTACGGAAAACACTCGGTCTAACAAACTGCTTAGATCACAGATCTTCCAGTTTGAATCGAGTCGTCTAATTCGACTAACTTTGTAGGCGACATTATACACAAAGTGATAGAGATCAACCCGAATATGGAAACTAGATCGATTGAAAACTCAATATCCTTTGCAAACAACAAACCTAGAACATGCTCAGGGAATACTCCTGGAAAATCTTCCACGATAGGTATCTCATTCAAATGTTTGACACAATCCCTAAGGGATGAACGAACGTGTCAACATGAACATAAGTACCCTTTAGTAACCATGAGTTCTCTCAAGGTCTTAACCCAAATAGAACCCATCAAAACATACCTACTTGTATGTCAACACACATTTGTTTTCAACAAAGAAACAATTCAAACAAAATCCAACCAGAGATCACACAACAAAAACCTAATAGACCTATTCCCCAAGGTTCCTGAAAGACTCGACCAGCTCTGATACCACTCTGTAACACCCCCCTTGGGCATTACTTTGTAAACACGTGCGGAAATAAATTAAAAAGAAATTATGCTGGTTGCTTTCGAAAATTTATTTACTTAAATTCAGAAAAACTTAGGTATAAATATTTTTCTTTCGATATACTTCGAAAAAGTGATACATACATCACAATAGTGAAACCATATTTTTCTCAAAAACATACATAAACTAAATTGATTCATAAATCAAACCACGATAAAATATAAGTTTTTTCCCGAAATTGTTGTCATTACTGAAATTCCAAACCATATAAGGTTTTTTTTCTTCAAAATCACCTATATTAACTTTTCTCAAAAGTATACACAATCCAAAGAAGAATCCTAAGATGGTCACTCTACGAGACATCTACTGGAAATACCTTTATATATCTCACCATTATCACTAACTTCTCCAAGGATTGGAGTTAATATCCTCAAGTGAAGCTAAGAACTCCTTTGCAACCCCTGTACTCATGTACCAAGGTACAACAGCCAAACCAGAAAAACAGATACGTGCAATGGTGAGATACCAATATATGGATTTAAACATGATAACTACATGTGCGACACACAAAACATCATATAACATATGTAGTTATAACAACATAAATATTCAGAAATAAACAGGTAGTTTATCAATGGGTTTCATACCCGACAGTCGTCATCATTAAAAATAATGCATGACACTTCAATATTCACCATCTAAAATTTTGTACTTAATATCCGGAGATCCCAACTTCCATTCAATAACATCAATTATTTGGCCCGTCAAGGTTTCGAGTTCCAACTATTTAAGTAACTCGGTAGGACACAAGCTCCAACCATCATCGTAACGTAGTTTGCACGAACTCCAATGATAGTCGTAACTTCACTCGGCCTATAGAATATCGCTAATATCCGAGCTCCAAAAATAGTCATAAGTAGCCCGACCTTTCCTAGACCCACCTTCTATTCCACCCAAAGGCGAAATGTACACCATAACATGAATACCTACCAAGGTACCATGCATAAAACCTTTAGGCACGTCTACCGAATAATGCAAGTAAAACATTTTTTTTTTGGTTACTTTTCTTCATGTTCATTCTTTCCTTGTCGCAGCTCAAAAGCTCACAACCATCTCAATTTTCAAACATTTAAGTTTATCATCAATTTCAATAAAAAGGACTCCAAGTCCAAATGTACAAATCATGAAATCTAGATCGATGAACCAGTCTTAAATTCGTAGATTTTTGCGCACAAAAGTCAATATAACTTTTACAAGACATATAGTCCATAACTTCATCTTTAGGACACACGGTCCACACCATAGAACACTAGAACCCCGACTTCTCGGCCACTAGGTCGGCTTTTCAACTTTGAAATTATTTTCATTCCGTGAAACACAAATCCAAATCAAAACCTCCACAACTTATCCAAGTTGTTGGAAATAACACCGTTGTGTAGAACTCGTTTACAGAAAATCCTTTTAGTTTGAAATTCATTTATAAAACCGTCAAATCATAGAGAAATCCATTTTTCTCAAATACGTTTTCTTTTGGAAACTCCTTTTTCCGTAACAACGTCAAATCCTCGTAAAATCATTTCCAACCCATTTCTATCCAAAATAATAAAATTGTTCCTCATAGTTTTCGTCGTAAAGTACTTTTCTAAATTATTTTCCATTGGAAATAAAGCCATTTATAAATCAAAATATTTTCTCTTTTACAAAATATTCTTCACCATCAATGTTGAAATATTCTTGACACTTAATTTCTTGTAGTAACTTTTCATCCTATTTTTGAATTTATTTTAAAAATATAACGTAACTAAAAGATTTTCAAGATGTCGTCCTCGCTATTTCTCAATAATCACTATTTTCCCTGAAACATCATTAAATATAAATATTATCAATATTTTTCTTCCACTTCCATTAATCAAATCTATTAAATTTATCTTCAAGCATTTTGAAGTTTTTATCTTTGATTTAATTGGGCATTAACCACTGTCAGGCTTGCCATCAATCAATCAACCAAACAAATAATCCATTCATAACAAATATTCATACATCACAGATAAAATCATGCTTTCACAGAAAACATTACAACCACATAACAGTCATATAACAACTTAATTTAACACCACACAACACAACATATAAACTCACATACGACTCACATATAGCATGCAGTTACCGAAAATCGCTCAGGCAACCTCCCCTTACCTTTGAAGACAAGAGGAAGATCCTCGTCTTAATGCTCCCATTTGTTCCAAGAGTGAAAACTCTACTCCACCAAGCAAGCATAGCCGTGTTCAACATCCCAGAGACACAAATCAAGCATGATAACAAACAGACAATTTCACCAATTTAATTTTCATCCTCAAAACATACCATCAAAAGAAACCATATATTTAGCTTGGGGAAAAAGAGATTTGATCACCAAAATGAAATTAGCTCAGGGAACCATCAATTTATAACCCCAATTGCATTAAAACAAACAATTTCATACTTGAAGTTAAGCTGAAAATTTGGGATTTTAGTGAAATTGGTGGAAATGAGATTTGCTCATAGAAATGTGAAATTGATTTGTCAGAACATCAACTAACAGTCCCAATTTCATAGATACACAGTTAATTTTACAAAAACATAATCAATTTCAATTAAAATCAAATTGGGGCTTTAGGGTTCTTAATCTCAATTTGGGGGAACATTGTTCTGGTCATAAAAACATGAAATTGACATTGGGAATTCGAAATTGACATACCCAATTTAATAACCATACCTTGAATTTGGGGATTTAGGTTATAATTTAGAACTTAGGGTTAGCGTTTTGAAGAAATTGGGGATTTTTAAATTCTGAACAAGAGAAGATGAAATTCACTCACCTAAGATGAGGAAGAAGAACTGTGACGGCGGCTGGAGGGTGGTGACGACGACGGCACGACAGGTAGGGGCGGAGGGCGGCGGCACGTTTCTGGGCAGCACCAAAGATCCAAACAAAAACAAAAGTCAAGCTTAAGGGAAGAAGGAAATAAGGTTCAACAACATATAGAGGTGGAAAACCACCATGACTGACGGCGGAAATCCTTATCGCGGCGGAGGCAGCGGCGATCGGAGGAGTGAACAGTAGGAACGCGAGCTAAGTTGCACGACTGTCCTATCCCTGAAGTGGGAAAGGAGAAGAAGATAGGGAAAAAAATAAAGAAGAAGAGTGAGGGGGCTGTCGCGTGAGAGAGGGAGATAAAAGGAGGAAAAATTTTGATTAGTAATAGTATGTACAAAATGAGTGGTAAATATTAAGCCTTAAAATAAACATGTTTTTGGCTTTTGAATCTAAAAATAATGGTTGACAATTATATACTTTAAAAATTTAAATTAGAGTTAAAATTGATAGTTGAACTGTTTAACTAAGAAAATTAACAGTCCAAAATTAAATCTCCGATTAATTTTAAACCAACATATTTTCAAATCTAAAATTAAATAGAGTCAAAAAAGAAAATAATTTTCTTTAAATCATATTATTTAAAATATTTTTCTAAACAAACAATATTAGTGACAATAACGTAATATTATTGTCGAGTATAGGTGCATACACTGCAATAAGGAAGTGCTAACACACCTAATAAAATAATTTTAAATGAGTAATAAAATTACTCAAACTAAAAAACCTAAAAATAAATAAAATAAAACATCCAGATAAATTAATCACTCACCATAAATAATATAACATATATGTAAAAACTGGGGCGTTACATTACTGCACTTTATTTTTTAATGACCATTTACTTTCCCGTTGGATGGCTTTACTTGGTAGGTACTTTTGGTCCTTTAAAAAAGTGATACTCATACTTGGTTGAGTAGAGATAGAAGCAACGAGAGTCACTATAAAAATATATATAGATATGAAAAGGAAGGAGAATAGTAGAAGAGATAAATATTATTGAGACTATCTGTGTAATTGAATTGTGTAAACTCCATTGTTCTCGGTATTGAGTGCACAAGTCTAAGAGCGTGCTGTGTTTGAGACACCCCGCTATGCCCCTTTGTGACATTTAGTTTAAAACCGCGATTATTAGTTCCTTAAGCGCGCGTTTAGCATTAAAGATTTTCACAAAACATTTTCGAAATGTCCCCTTTAAAAATCGGAGATTTGTATGACGTCGGAAAAACACCTGATAGACAGTTTTATAACTTCAAAATTTAATCCAACCATAAATGGTCTCTGGTCTTACATCAACTGCCAGGAGCGGAAAAATAAATATACAAACTCCAGTCGTGATAAAGACTTGGGAGAAAATTAGATACAGTAATCCCAAATTGGTTTTCATGCACACAAACAGTTTTCATTAATAACATAAAATATTCGCAAGCTTATATTATATAAATACCCCAAGTTTATCTATTACATTACCAAAACACTGTTGAGGGAATCCTCTCGGTAGGAGCCCTCACAGGCATAGACTTAGACAAAAATACTAAACCATTGAAAACATCTAAAACGTCTCACAAGACGCACTGGCCATATACTACCTGGACCCTAATCACCATGGGTCAAGACTCGAGCTTGACATCCAGGCTCATAGTGAATCCCGTCCAATCCCTCATCATTAAGTTTGTCCACCAGGTCTTCTAGTACGATTTCATAATAAAACAAAATACAACATGCGAGAAAGATGCAGGGGATAAGAAACAGTTTTATCATCAAAAACGGAAAAGATTCATAGCATATAATACAATAACGGTCACAAACATGCATCACTCACAATTTACAATCATCCATACTTTATAACATCATCCTCTACCCTTCAACTCATGCAACTAGACCTTTATCCTTTGACGTGGCCACTACTACTCTGTCACACATCCCTCGTTAGGGATGCCGGTCGATCGTCCAAGTGACACGTTCCCCACGCCGGTGCACATTCACATCCATGGTGTACATCCATGGTGAGAATGCTCATGCAAAGCAATGACACTATAGCTCGCACAAGACCGGTCGGTGCACACCCTGGTTCTCTCTCTCAACTCTATCAAGGGTGCTCATGCAAAGCAATGACACTATAGCTGCACAACTTAAATTCTAATTTGGAACGGTCTACAAGAACTTCGGACCTCGTGTATCTCAAATACACGGTTATGAACAACAATGCAACACATGATTCTCACTGACTTTTATCAATAACAACCTAGTACCTCAAGCTTTTCCTCATAACCTCCACTTACACTCTATATCACATCACTTCTATAAAATAATAGCGAGGCACTTCTAATTCATATTCAAAACTCTCACCCAAACAAAATACCTCCGAGCAATATATATATTTCCTTAAAATTTTCTAAGCATAGAATTAAACCCAGGCAGATCATGCATAACACATTAATCAACAGAATATTCAAACATCCTCAATATCATAATATTCAAACACCAAAACAATACGTCACATGCAGATGGAATACCTCAACCAGCGTATCACAAACAGTCAAAAGTAAATAATTCAAACATCCTCAAATATGAATAATCAACCTAAGGCGATAAACCTACAATTCCCAAATCGTCATTGGTTTTACGGAAAAGGTTCCAATACGATTTTGGTATTGTCGATTACTCGACCACTAGTAGGGTTTAGGTCGCCCTACACCATTATTATAAATTATATACTACTTATCGGTTCCGACGATGGAATGGTTCTTTCCCCCACCTTAAAGGTGTTCATAGTTTTCCAAGCACTTGGCAGCGATGCAGTCAGCTCCAAACAGTTCCCAGAAAGTAATTTCTGCTTCCCCAGAGCAAGCACTAACATGAAAAACATCCCAGGGAGACAATCCCAGCATTGAAACAACCAGACAAAATACTAAATTAATTTCTCAACATAAATACTATAAATTTAACTCACTAAAATACTTAATTTCTCAAAAACATCATTGATTTAAATTAAAACAGATTTGGGGGTTTTTAGTCCCAAGATGAAAATTGAGAAAAATCAGTTTAACAAGAGATTGACAAAATTGATTTAGGGAGACACTTAATCATGCTCCCAATTTCAGAAAACACCAATTAATTTCAGATTTTGAGAATTAAAATCAAAACCTAGGGTTAGGGTTTTAAAATCAATTTGGGGGTTTTGAATCTAAGCAAAGGAAGTGAGAAAACCACTTACCCAAGGAAGAAGATGAAGTTGTGGTGGCTACCAGGACCTCCGGCGTGGCGCGTGCGGCAGAAGAACCACGGTGGAGAACGGCAGCGTGACAGCTCCTACCGCGGTGGCTAGCACGATTTCGCGCTACAGGAACAACCGAGACACGATCCGGACAAAGACACGAACCAAGCGTGGTGTCGCGGCGTCGGAGCTCGACGGGCGGTGGTTACTGGTGTGATCGTCGCACTGGCCGAGGTGGTGGCGCGATCTAGTTTAGATGGGAGGAAGAAAATGAGGTTTGTGTTATGTTGTATGAAGAAGAGAAATGAAAATATGATGTTATGTTGAAGAAGAGACAGAACACGGGTAGTATAGGAAAAGGAAGAGAGAGAGAAGGTCGGGAGGAAGAAGAAGAGAAGAGAAAGAAGAAGAAAAAGAAAAAGAAAGAGAAGAAGAAAGAAGAATGAGAAAGAAAGAAAAAGAAGAAGAAAGAAGAAAAAGAAGGAAAGAGAGAAAGGAGAAAAAGAAAGAAAGAGAAAAAGAGAAAAAGAAGGAAAAGGGAACAGAGAAAGAGCACGTGAGGGGAGGGGTTACGGGTAGAAATAGGAGAAAGAATTTCTTATTTTTGTACTAATGGGTAAATAATGAGTGATAAATATTAAGCCTAAAATAAACATGATTTTAGTTTTTGAATCAAAAAAATAAAGATTGATAAAGATATAATTTCGAAATTCAAATTAGAGTAAAGATTAATAGTTAAACTGATCCACTAAGAAAATACTCAGTCCAAAATTTAATCTCCGATTAAGGTCAAACCAAAATATTTTTAACTCTAAAATTAAATAGGATGAGAATATGAAAATGCTTTTCTATTAATAATATTATGAAAAATATTTTTCTGTACTGGTATATTAGTGACAATAACGTGATTATTGTCTAGTAAGCGTGCATTCACTGAATTGAGTTAGTGCTAACGCACCCAATAAAATAATTTGAAGAGAGTAATTTAATTACTCAAACTAAACCACATAACATAATAAACATAAACATCCAAATAAAATAATTAATCCTAGGTGTAAAAACTAGGGTGTTACATTACTACCCCTCTTAAAAAAAATTTCGTCCTCGAAATTTCGTAGCTCAAAACTACACAAGATTTTGTAATCACAGTTTGACCCTAAGATCCCACTTTGTATTTTCCTTTGCTCATTCCTTTCATCTATAACTCTATAACAAGATTGATTCTTATGCCATTCTATTTATCCTCGAGACTTTTCACTACCGCATTATCTCCGCTACCTTCGATATCTTACCTTAGTCTTTTACAATTTAAAGAACAATATCAATACTTAATCTCTTCACTTCTCAATATAGATCCATTAGAAAAACTTTCTCCAATATCTAACTTTCACAGCTAACATCAAAACCAACGCTAACTTTACCATAACATCAATTAACCTTCTACTCAAGAGATGCAATCATAGTCTTAGTCTCCTCTTCTAGTCATATCAAATTCACACTTTTCAAGTCTCCAATCAAAACGTCATAACATTCCTGAGTTGCACATGATAAACCTTGCTCCCAGAACCTAAGAAATTCAATCTGATTGAAATTGAATCTTACCATATCCAACATAGTTCGTTCTCTTCTTAATTCCTCTCGAATCTTTTGCCTACTTCGATTTCATATCCTTCATTTGCCTCTCATTTTCAATTTGGCTCTCAAGCCCCGTTTGTATTCCTGATTTAAGAACTTTCCCATACACATCTACCCTATTGTCCAAGGAAAATACACAACTCCTAACAATTCCTCAGTCTAAAGACAGGCTCTATGACCTATGCAAGGAAGTGCTTGTATCATATCTGCTTTATCTTATATATTACAGCCGAGAAAAGAGATTATAAAACAAAGTTTCTCTAAGGTCATAACCTCTAGGAGTTGCACCCAAAACAAAGCCAAGAAATCCAGGTGGACGCTCCCCAATGGCAATATTGAATTTAAAAATGTCCAGTTTCCACTATGGATCATCAACCACATATTTACCAGAATAAGACCTCAAAGATTATGAACATTTCGTCATAGCTTATTAAAATCGAAAGACACCATCAAAACTTAATCACTTCTTGCCTCAAAATTTGTCTGCTAGCAAAACTTCTTCAACACCTTATCCTCACAAAGAACATCAAGTTCAACACTAACTTTACCCCATCATACATCAACCTTCAACCCAAAGCACACAATTGTTGTCTTAGTTTCCTTTGGACTTATTCCACCACTCCAAATTACAATAAGATTACACATTTCCAGTGTCCAAGTAAAACATCACCATACTAAAATCAACAAAAACCATGTCAGTTAAAATTATCTAACTCCACAACCTTGAACTACTCTAGAAAACTTAGTTTTTACTCAAGAAATCATCCTTTTCATTCACATCCAACTTAGGTAAAACTACAGTAGGAACTTTCCTTTTGATCTTCCAAATTCCTACGTTCGATCATAACCATAAGCATTTGATCATTACCCTAAATCTCCTTAACTATACTCTGCCTCAGTCAAAATTTGATCCTTCGATCTATAGTAATTTGTCATACTTGCTGATATTACTCTTAATCTTACCATTCATGACTACACCTCAACAAAATTCCTACTACTGCATATCCTATAGTTTTCAATATCTCTAATCCACCATAAATCTTAACAAAACTAATTTAGAATTATCGCACTCAAGGGAAATCTGAATTTATCCTACGTATTGCCTGATCAAGTCTTTATTCCAATCCTCAAAGCATGATCAACAATGACAAAGTCAACATAAGTAAATCCCTTAGTTTAAGAACCTACTTTTCTGTCCAAACACTAACTTAGTGACCAAAATTTAACACGAAAAAAAATTATATCTCCTTAATCTCCATCTTAACTTCAATACCTCACAATATATGCAACAAAACTATCATTATAATTCAACTATTGATCATCAAACCTTATAACTACAATTCTCTATTCAATTATCGCACACTAAAACTTTACAAAAGAAATATGAAGGCTTACATCTTACTTGAAATATAAAACATGACTCTAAGCCCTTAACTACATTAACTGCCATATTAAACCAAACAAAATATATTCTATAACACTTAAGGTTTTACTAGAAGCTCAAACTCATCATTTTAGCAAGAATACCATGCCTAGGTAAAACATCCCTTTTCAAATCCGAAATCACCATAATATTACTCATCTAAAGTATCGTCATTCCGCTCTTAGTCCTACTTTAATAATAACAAGTCCCCACTCACAAACTAAATCCTTAGATATGAACTTGATACGTATTAGCACTTACCTACATATCATTCCCTTAGAATCACCTTCATCATTAATAACAATCTTCTTCAAATATCATATCCTAGTAATGTACCTAAATACTAGCACACTATTTCCATATCTACCGTGCTTCTTTATATCAAAATCTTAACTTAACATCCTCTTAGTTTGAACTACTACTAATTGTGTCCACACAACATTTCCAAATAACCTCGATTTAACCATATATATCATTTCTACATACTCAAACTTCTTCATTATGTTTCCAAATCATTTCAAATCCCCCTAAATTTTCCTTATAAACTTGTGTCTCAAACCAAGTTCGGGTTAATACTATTTTCATAAATCAAATATCACTTTAAAGAATAATCCCATCACAAGCTAAGGTTTACACTTTATCTTAATAAACTCTAATAACATCAAAGTGATTAGAAACTAATTCTATTCTCAACAAAAGGACTTAAATACTAATCATGTACAAGCCACACCCAAATCAACACCTCTTATAAACACCATATGCTTAAACGTCCTTTTCTTTAAACCAACCTATCATCATTAGAAAACATCATTAGAAACTAAGTTCATCTTCACATCCAAGTATTAATTTCATAAACTTAAGTCTAATTCCTTTCTCATCGTTAAACACTAGATTCGGGACTAAGTATCCAACTTATACGCCTAGATTTCCAATCAAATCCACAACTATAACCATCATCTCAACCATAAAAGGCTACAAGACTTCAACTAATTCAATCCTATACTATTTAAGGCCCAAACTAATTTTGTTGTCACTTTATCATCTTCAACAACTACCCATATTATCCAAATATATCTAGTACTTAAAATAAATTCCCGTAATAACAATTTCTTTCTACCACTAATTGCTCACTATACCTTATGAAGAAGAATTAATTCTTCCAATAAACTTATTGTCTAACACTTATTCCAAATCTTACTTTCTAACTTTCAAGGCACAATCAACCACGATACTCTTCTTTTATACAACAACTTACCCAAGTAACTTATCCCAAAATATCGTGTTTATCATGAGTAAGAATATTAATCATTTCAGTTCCCTACTGTACTTAGGAACTTAAAACGACGAAGCTACGAACTTTCTACCCAATTTCTAAGCATAGTCAATATCTGATGTGGATTCAACTAGACACGGCCAGTAACAACATCCTAGACCTCACAGTCCGATTAGAATCGAACTGCTCTGATACCAAAATGAGACACCCCGCTGTGCCCCTTTGTGACATTTAGTTTAAAACCGCAATTATTAGTTCCTTAAGCACGCGTTTAGCATTAAAGATTTTCACAAATCATTTTCGAAATGTCCCCTTTAAAAATCGGAGATTTGTATGACGTCGGAAAAACACCTGATAGACAGTTTTATAACTTCAAAATTTAATCCAACCATAAATGGTCTCTGGTCTTACATCAACTGCCAGGAGCGGAAAAATAAATATACAAACTCCAGTCGTGATAAAGACTTGGGAGAAAATTAGATACAGTAATCCCAAATTGGTTTTCATGCACACAAACAGTTTTCAATAATAATATAAAATATTCGCAAGATTATATTATATAAATACCCCAAGTTTATCTATTACATTACCAAAACACTGTTGAGGGAATCCTCTCGGTAGGAGCCCTCACAGGCATAGACTTAGACAAAAATACTAAACCATTGAAAACATCTAAAACGTCTCACAAGACGCACTGGCCATATACTACCTGGACCCTAATCACCATGGGTCAAGACTCGAGCTTCGGCATCCGGCTCATAGTGAATCCCGTCCAATCCCTCATCATTAAGTTTGTCCACCAGGTCTTCTAGTACGATTTCATAATAAAACAAAATACAACATGCAGAAAGATGCAGGGGATAAGAAACAGTTCTATCATCAAAAACGGAAAAGATTCATAGCATATAATACAATAACGGTCACAAACATGCATCACTCACAATTTACAATCATCCATACTTTATAACATCATCCTCTACCCTTCAAATCATGCAACTAGACCTTTATGCTGACGTGGCCACTACTACTCCTGTCACACATCCCTCGTTAGGGATGCCCCGTCGATCATCCAAGTGACACGTTCCCCACGGGTGCACATTCACATCCATGGTGTACATCCATGGTGAGAATGCTCATGCAAAGCAATGACACTATAGCCGCACAAGCATCGTCGGTGCACACCCTGGTTCTCTCTCTCAACTCTATCAAGGGTGCTCATGCAAAGCAATGACACTATAGCTGCACAACTTAAATTCTAATTTGGAATGGTCTACAAGAACTTCGGACCTCGTGTATCTCAAATACACGGTTATGAACAACAATGCAACACATGATTCTCACTGACTTTTATCAATAACAACCTAGTACCTCAAGCTTTTCCTCATAACCTCCACTTACACTCTATATCACACCACTTCTATAAAATAATAGCGAGGCACTTCTAATTCATATTCAAAACTCTCACCCAAACAAAATACCTCCGAGTAATATATATCTTTCCTTAAAATTTTCTAAGCATAGAATTAAACCCAGGCAGATCATGCATAACACATTAATCAACAGAATATTCAAACATCCTCAATATCATAATATTCAAACACCAAAACAATACGTCACATGCAGATGGAATACCTCAACCAGCGTATCACAAACAGTCAAAAGTAAATAATTCAAACATCCTCAAATATGAATAATCAACCTAAGGCGATAAACCTACAATTCCCAAATCGTCATTGGTTTTACGGAAAAGCTTCCAATACGATTTTGGTATTGTCGATTACTCGACCACTAGCAGGGTTTAGGTCGCCCTACACCATTATTATAAATTATATACCACTTATCGGTTCCGACGATGGAATGGTTCTTCCCCCCACCTTAAAGGTGTTCATAGTTTTCCAAGCACTTGGCAGCGATGCAGTCAGCTCCAAACAGTTCCCATAAAGTAATTTCTGCTTCCCCAGAGCAAGCACTAACATGAAAAACATCCCAGGGAGACGATCCCAGCATTGAAACAACCAGACAAAATACTAAATTAATTTCTCAACATAAATACTATAAATTTAACTCACTAAAATACTTAATTTCTCAAAAACATCATTGATTTAAATTAAAACAGATTTGGGGGTTTTTAGTCTCAAGATGAAAATTGAGAAAAATCAGTTTAACAAGAGATTGACAAAATTGATTTAGGGAGACACTTAATCATGCTCCCAATTTCAGAAAACACCAATTAATTTCAGATTTTGAGAATTAAAATCAAAACCTAGGGTTAGGGTTTTAAAATCAATTTGGGGGTTTTGAATCTAAGCAAAGGAAGTGAGAAAACCACTTACCCAAGGAAGAAGATGAAGTTGTGGTGGCTACCAGGACCTCCGGCGTGGCGGCTGCGGCAGCAACCACGGTGGAGAACGGCGGCGGACAGCTCCTACCGCGGTGGCTAGCACGATTTCGCGCTACAGGAACAACCGAGACACGATCTGGACAAAGACACGAACCAAGCGTGGTGTCGCGGCGTCGGAGCTCCGGCGGGCGGTGGTTACGGCGCGGTCGCAGCTGGGCTGAGGTGGTGGCGCGATCTAGTTTAGATGGGAGGAAGAAAATGAGGTTTGTGTTATGTTGTATGAAGAAGAGAAATGAAAATATGATGTTATGTTGAAGAAGAGACAGAACACGGGTAGTATAGGAAAAGGAAGAGAGAGAGAAGGTCAGGAGGAAGAAGAGAAGAGAAAGAAGAAGAAAAAGAAAAAGAAAGAGAAGAAGAAACAGCAGCAGCCGAGAAAGAAAGAAAAAGAAGAAGAAAGAAGAAAAAGAAGGAAAGAGAGAAAGGAGAAAAAGAAAGAAAGAGAAAAAGAGAAAAAGAAGGAAAAGGGAACAGAGAAAGAGCACGTGAGGGGAGGGGTTACGGGTAGAAATAGGAGAAAGAATTTCTTATTTTTGTACTAGTGGGTAAATAATGAGTGATAAATATTAAGCCTAAAATAAACATGATTTTAGTTTTTGAATCAAAAAAATAAAGATTGATAAAGATATAATTTCGAAATTCAAATTAGAGTAAAAATTAATAGTTGAACTGATCCACTAAGAAAATACTCAGTCCAAAATTTAATCTCCGATTAAGGTCAAACCAAAATATTTTTAACTCTAAAATTAAATAGGATGAGAATATGAAAATGCTTTTCTATTAATCATATTATGAAAAATATTTTTCTGTACTGGTATATTAGTGACAATAACGTAATTATTGTCTAGTAAGCGTGCATTCACTGAATTGAGTCAGTGCTAACGCACCCAATAAAATAATTTGAAGAGAGTAATTTAATTACTCAAACTAAACCACATAACATAATAAACATAAACATCCAAATAAAATAATTAATCCTAGGTGTAAAAACTAGGGTGTTACAGTGTTAACCTTGAGGAGCAAGATGGTTTGTTAGATTATACCTTGGGTCTGTCTCAATCTTGCTTTTAAGGCAGTGGTTCGTCCACGGCACATCTATCGATCTTCTTATTTTCCTAACAATCACATCCAAGAAACACCTACAAGGGATATACCCTCTCTTGTAAGAATGGTAACAAAAAGATGGTTTGAGTCAATCCAACTCTTACCAATATAAAGCAGTCTTAATAGTGCAGATAAACAAATTGAAGCGCAAATACAAGAGCACCTATATGGTGTAAAGCTCTCTCAATAAGATATATTCAAAGTGTAAAAGTGAGAGGAGTAGGGAGTTTTATTTAACAAAGTATAAGCACAATTATGATGATATTTTCGTGCTCTGTTATCAGCCTAAGTTTCCTTTATATAGAATAAGTGAATAGCCGCCCTATGAAATTAGGTCAAGCCCATTTTAAAACTCATTTTCTTTGCATGATAATCGATTATTTTAAACATATAATCGATTATTTTAATTTATTGTAAAAGGTGTTTTAAGGCAGTCGCAGTGTAATCGATTATGGTAATCGATATGAGTTCTCTGTTTAAAATCCTACTAGCACTTAAAAATATAATCGATTGTTTACTCTTTGTATTGAGTTCCAAGCTTTCCCGTAGATGAATAATCGATTTTCCAAAAAGTATAATCGATTATCTATATTCAAATTCAAACTTAATGGCTAGAAAGAAGTTAATACTCATTAAAGCCAATTAAGTTTATTTAAAGACGTGTTCAGCATAACATAATCGATTATGCTAATCGATTATTGTCGTTTAAAGTAGTTGATTCAAAATCTTTAACAGCTCTAGATTTGATTACTCGTTAAAGCATATTAAGAGCTATTAATACTATTTGAATTTGAATTTTGAAAAACTTAATGACTGAAATTAATACTATTTTGGAAGCTCATTTATGTGTGTGTGTGACCAATTTTAATTAGAGAGCTTTACTTACCATTTACAAGGGGATCTAAAACAAACAATACAATTAATAAAATTCCCTTGTCCCCATCTTGAAAGACTTGATCTTCTGGATACTCTTTTCCTCTATTTACAATCTAGTCCTTCTTGGATTTTAACACTTCCAACTCTTGACATCACAACTTTGCTTATTCCAATCTGAACTTTTCTAATGCACAATTTTCTCAATGATTGTATTAGTTCAAGGTACAGAAAATATTGGTAACTCACATTTATTTCATATACGAAGCCATGTATAATAATAATTCATGAAACATATTTTAAGATAATATCATATTTAATATTTCTTATGTCTTTAGGCATCTATCTATATCTATAATTCTTTCTAGTCCTTCGAACACTCTCCCATTCAAATACACAAACACCGCAAGATGGCACATGACGTATGCCCTACAATAGTAACAAATAAATAACAATAACTCATAAATTTACAATTTCTAATAATAACAATATAAAAATGATTAACACTTACTAACACTAATAATGATACTTATAAAATTAAATAAAACTAACAACAATATATAAAATCATAGTGATATTAATAATATTAGCATGATATTATAATAAATATATATAAATATATAAACTTAATAAAAAATAATATAACAAGAGAATGATTAGTGTGTAGTTTGTAAATTAGAGGAGAGTCTGATGAGGTAGGGTTAAATTGTCTGGGTGGGGAGGGGTCCCCTGTGCGCCACGTGGGGAATGCACCAACTGTAGTGGGCTAGTGGCGCCTTTAAAGGCGCCAGCTGCTGTTGTAAAAATAATGAATAAATAAATATAATGAATAACTAAAATAAATATAGGAAAAGACGAAGAACATCAATAAAAGTTTATAGTCTGAGACGTGTGAAATCACAATGTCCTTAAGGATTATTTCGCCTAGAATAGAATTATATCAAATGGCGAAACTCCCCCAGGATTTAACAGACTCTTCTAGAATAACAATATTATTCTGGACACCAAGAACAACAACAATAATATCAACTCATAATTATTTATAAAATAAAAATAGAGAAAATTTCTTTTGTGGAAATTCCCATGGCAGCATTTAAACAATATAGAAAAATATTTTTGTCTCTCATGACAACTCTAAACTGAGAAAATGCCCCAACATATACTTTTGAAAACGTCTTTTAAACACCATTTTTCTACAAAAGAAAAACCTAAGGCTGAACAAGTTGCCTATATATATAACATAGAACAAGAAGGGCTCTAGAGAGAAATGTTGATCACCAACGTCTATCTCCTTATTAACAAAGTTTTGTATTTATATATATTTTGAAGATGTTACAAAACTAGCCAATTTAGTGGCTTTGACTGAGACACCCTGATGTCCCATTAAATAACAGTCCTATTTAACTAATCCTTTAATCCATTTATAGCGTTAGCGCGATTATTACAAACAAAAATAATATAGTTGCAGAAACTGGAAATTCAAAACTTAATTTAATATGCACAGCGGACTAAAAACATAAACGACGTATATACATAATATGTATAACAAGTCTCCAAAGTATTGTCGATCCCAACAGAGGGATCATGATCCTAGAACAACTCTACAACTGATAAAGTAAAAGGACTGATAAACAAGTCACATAACACTGGTTTCAGCAAAGATATAAAAACATATACAGACATCATCTACCCGCCCTGCCTCACACAAAATACATCAAAATCCAAAATTGCGGCACCCCCTCCTTGGGGTATCACATTTAAGAAACTTGGGGCGGAAATTAACTCAAAGAAATAAAATGTTGCTGGTTACTTTCAGAAAAAATAAGTTTTCTAATTACTTAATCTTTTAAAAAATGGTGATAAATTTTTTTTCCCTTTTTACTTTACTTCACATACAAACAACATCATCACATAATATACATCTCTATATCATACATATGCATCATAAGAGTTTTACACAAGACATTCATCCTACCAGGTCACACCTTCTACGATCATAAAGACATAACAAAACTAAAAACAACATAACTATACCATAGTGGGAGTCTGGAACCACTACTAAAAAAGATGGCTCTCAGCAGCCAGAAAGTCAGACTATCAAAAACTCCACTATTTCCAAAAATGGAACCACATCCTACAACTGGTCGCTACTAGTGAAACCCATTGGGGAGTCCAGTGTAGACATCCCCGTCCCCAGGAGGTGTATCCGGAGAGGATACCTCAACCCCCTCTCCAACATCCGGGACTACTCCATCCTCAAGAGGATGGTAGTCCGGATTAGCAATCAGATCATCCTCGGGATCTTCCTCCATCTCATCCTGTACCTCCTCCGGGATCAACACAATAGGCCCTGGAGGTGACCCTGGAGCTACCTGTTGTAGAGGCTGAACATGCGGGGGAGGGTGATTCTCTAAGTCCCCCTGCTATACCAAATGCTATAGAATCATCCAAATGGGAGGTAGTGAGACCTCGATCGTCTCCATGATGTGAACGCGTCGCTGTGGCCTAGCTGCCAATACCCCCGAGAGAGTCCTAACAGGACCAGTGTAGGTGGTACTTCGAGCTCCCGGGTTTATAACCCAAGCACCACCATCGTCTGCGTTGTCAAATGTCAGAGATCTGATCCCTGAGAAGTTCAGATCCACCCCGTCTGAATCCATCTGTACTCAAATATATATATTCCACATAGTAGAGGAAACAACAAACAAATATGCAAGGGTGAGATACCACATGCGCGACACACAAAACAACATATAATTGATATTCACAACATATGGAAATTATCCAAACAGCATAATAATTATGTCAATGGGATTCATACCCGACAGTCATTGCGATTTTATAAAAAAGAATGACACTTCAATATTCAGGCTCTAATTTGATATCTAATCTCCGTATATCCCACAACTTTCTGTTTCATTTTGATCAAATCAGACTCTTTACATGGATCATTGTAAAATCGAAATAAAAATAATGTCCAACAAATGTATAACACATTGGCCAACACTCAGGACACAATGGTTATTGTGCAAAAATGTAACACAATGGTTACTGCAATAAATGGAATTATTGTCCATAACACATTGGCCAACACTCAGGACACAATGGTCATCGCATTAAATGGAAACAAAGTCCATTAAAGATACATTGGCCAACACCCAGGACTCAATGATCTATAATTTAACACATGGCCCGTCTGCCAACTAATGCATGAGAAAAACTTTTATTCTCGCCTCGTTTTCTTTTTCGTCATATTCTTCCCTTGTCGAAGCTCAAAGCTCACGACCATGCTTAATTTTATATTAAGACTTTTCCACTTTAAACAAACACAGGACACACTAGTCCAAGTGTTTTAAACTCAATACAGGACACACAGTCCGAGTGCTCAATCGCAAAGCCCTAAACTGATGCACCAGTCTTAGGCTCGCTGATATGGGATTCACATTGTCCATATCAATTATAGGACACACCAGTCCATAAAACTTTTACAGGTCACACCAATCCAATAACACGGATCCATGATCCACATGTTAACATAACACTAGAATTCCGACGTCTCGGTTACTAGGTTTGCTTTTCCTCTTCAAAACCTTTCGCTCAGTGAAATAACAAATACAAAACCAAACCTCCGAAAACTTATCCAATTTTAACGGAATTGTTTTTACTAAATAAAACTCTTTTACAGAAATTCTTTTCTATTAAAATTGTTTATAAAACATTAAATCATATTTAAATTTCTTTTTCTCCCAATTACTTCATCCTTGAAAATCATTCTCCCAAAAACACCAACTCTTTGAAAATCCTTTATAAATAATTCCAGAACAAAATAAAATTGTTTTCCCAAAATTATGTCGTAAAAATCCTTCTATAATTCAAAATGACCTTTCTATTATAAATGATTTATTCCGACGTCAACATTACACTATTTTAATAACTTAATTACTTTAAATAACATTTTATAATATAATTGAATTTATTTTGGAAAAACTAACGCCTGTGAAATTTTTTCACATTTCTGCCTTTACTTTCACTCATTGACCCATCTTTCACTGAAAATATTATTAAAATAATATTTTCCCACTTTTCCTCAAATTTCCACAATTTAATCACTTTGATTAAATATTTAAGCTTATCAAGCTTTTATCCTCAAATTAATTTGATCACTAACCACTGTCAGGTTTCTGATATGATCTTGATCCGGACCGCCTTGAAGTTCAGACAAAAGAAGGATATTGACGCCACACTCAAGATATAGGTGAGAAGGTGAGTGATAAGTCATGGGTTTGATCGCCACAAGTTGCCTTGATAAGATCAGATTTAGTTCTTTTATCCAAGAACCAAAGGGAAGCTCTCACAATAGAGAAAACTCTTCAAATTTCATTATCTTCAAAACTGATTTGTGTACTACAAGAGTTCCCTATTTATAGGCTAACTTGGAAATACAAGAAATAAAACTCCCACTACCATGCATTTACCACAAATTGATAATTGCACTTACATTACCTAGTAAATGAGCACAAACATGATAATAACTTCCCACTAGCCATTATTATGACTTAGAGCACTAATATGAAGCATTTAGTGAGGCTATGAGAATACAAAAGGTCATCATAAAATTCATCCTAAAAATATTACGAAAATTAAAAATAATATGATAGAAATTGGACTTAATTATTATCTAATAAGCCCACTAATAACATTATACTAATCTGTATCTAAATATGCTTCTTTCCACATACTCAAGCCATCCATGCTTCTATCAGTTTCTCAATCCATCACTCAACAGCAGATAATTTCAGCACAACACAGTATAGCATACATCACAATTATTGCATGCATCACAGTTATAACTCAACAATTCAGTTATAATCACACAAATCAACATATCATGTCCAAAACATACAGCAAATTAAACAACAATTAATTTGAAACCACGGAAAACCACACAAGATAAATTACAGACAACACTAAGATAGCATATGACTATCTTAAACTCCTCAGGTAAACTCCTCTTACCTCTTGAAGATTTTCAAGTGTTCGTTTCAAGAACTGTTTTTCGATTCGATATTCGTCTCCTTCGCACACTCAGGATAATCAAACTACGATTTATCCTTCACAACAATCCATCACAAAATTAATACAAATCAAACAACAAAATTTCATAAACCATATGATAATGGTTCGGCCTACTCAAGTTAATCAAGATAGGGATGTTAAAATTTTACAATACTTTTGGATTAATGATCCTTAAGTATTAGAATGACAATATCAATGATCATAAACCAAGAACATTGAACAACAACCCATATAACTCAATGAGTTAAGGTTTCGGCCTTGAATCAAATTTGAGTTAGAAATTTCACTTGATTTCCATATCTTGGATTCAACAAACATAGATAGTATAGAGATGAAATCAAGTGTCACAAGACAAAAATTGAATCAAAATCCATTTATACCAAGAACTTAGGGTTTCAGCCCTCTTGAAAAAAAAATGAGACTAGGATTTGATTTGGTTTTCTTAATCACTTGGATCCAATACCCATAATGATTTAAGAGATGAAATCATGTATCTTTTAACAAACTTTGAAGAAAAAACCCATTTTCACCTAAAGCCTAGGGTTTCAGCCATGCATGAAAGAATAGGGAGAAAATTTCTTTTAGTTTCATGCTTCTAGATGATGGATATAGACATCAAGATGAGTAAATAGCAATTGGTTTCAAATCAAATTGATTTTTTTTTCAATTTTCTAGAAAATTTTGAAGATTGCTTCATGAAAATGAAAGTTCATGATTCAAGGCTTAAACAACTACAAGGATTGAAGGAAAAGGCATGATTGATCATGGAGTGAAGAGATTACCTCTTGAAGATGAGAAAAAGTGATAGTGAAGATGATGTTCTTGATAAATTCAACAAGATGTTCTTATGAGTTCTTAAGAGAAAATGGCTGTTTGGATGAATAAGATGTCACAAAGTGAGAGAAATTTTGCTTAAGTGTTATTAGTGAGAGTGGAGCCGTGTGGGGGAGGGCCTTTTGGTCCAAAAATTACAATGGCAAGCCTTGTAATTTCCATGGGAAACCAACGCTAAAGTGGTCATTTCACCATTAAAATATGTAATGGTATTTATGTGGCATTATGACCATTATGAATTGGATAGGATCATCATAAATGCTTGTCACATCAGTCACCTCAGCTCCGTATCTAGCTCCGTTGTTTACCCGACTTAGGTTTTCCTCAAGATATTTTGAATTTTTCGCCCGTATAAAATATAATATTTTATTTTCAAGCAAGAATTTTCAAAACTACCAATATCATATCAAATATGATATAAACATTAACCATTTCATTCACGAGTCCAAATTAGGTTTTCTGAGCAGTAAACTTTTATTGTAAGTGAAAACGCAGACCCGGTTCAATCTGAATTTTCAACCTAAAATTTCACCGTAACCTTATAATATTAAGTATAACATGGAAATGACTTTGGTTTATCCAAAATCATTTTCTAAGTCTCGAATAAAAATATAAACATTTTTATAGTAATTACCGATATTAGAAAGTAGTGAAAATTGGGGTGTTACAAAAATAACTATCAGAGGCTCTCCCTAGCAGACACTACTGACATACCATATCAATGACGATATGGGCGTCTGGAACTACCCCCGCCCTTGACGTAACAATGCCTATACACCTAAGTCCTCACAGACTCGTCGCTGCTCCTCACGACCCTCCGGTAGAATCCTCTACAGGTAGTGGATCGGTCGGTGCTCCGATCCTATCGCCATCACTGTACAGCAGCTGCTGCTCATCTATCAATCGTATGGTACATATAGAGAAAAAGAGATAGAGAAAGGAGATAAGATACTATAACACCATAAAAGGGGTCGGGGCAGAATACAACATGTTAACATACAACAGAGATTTACACGTAGCAACCATCTCGCAAGTCAACCATTTACAAAACATCCTCGATTCACATCTAGGGTCAAAATCCTCTAAGGAGTCACACTCCTATGCATTTCGTCCGATCACTCTCACAGGGAACTCTGATTCCCGGATATTCTCTTTTACTCTATCACACGGGCCTCCCTTGCCCAGAGAATGTCAGTTGGCTTGTCCAGGGTACCGTTCCGCTCACCATGACCAATAAGGGTGCTTCCCCCTATGAGCTCATTCTCCAATAGGGGTATCTTGGTCTCCTCGGAAGGTCCACCTACGACTGGAATACTCAGCACCAGACCTCGGGATGGCCAAGCCTCCAGAGCGATCTCGACATAGTGGGTGCAAATCACTGGTCTCTTGAAAGCCATTCCAGATCGGACTACGTCCCCAAAGGTTCCCATAACCGTCCCTCTCCATATTCCATACCCACACCCGGGTACACCAACCTCGCGTGACTCCTAGTCACACGGCCCACCACTTTGGCAACTTATGCAATGCACAAACATCTTAAGTTGACACCGGTACATAATCCTATAAAACACTATGCCCGAAGCATCACAATCAACATTCTCTTCTTGGAGTCCATACTCCGCAACATAATCCAATATCGGTACTCGTGTATCGCAACTTTCACACAGATCCATATAATGTACCATCATGGTGACAACTCGCTTTCTAACAACACAATCAACAAAAATCCTCAATGACAGCCAACATATATTCAATATCAATAAATAAATTAAAACTAATATAATAGGAATGTTATCAGAGATCACACATCAAACAACATAACATCCATAAACACATAAAGCAGATATCACATGCATCCTCAAGCAGATAAACTTAAAATACTATTTTGCCCTAATGTCGACAAGTATACTATAATTAAACCCAAAGTTTCATTTCAAAACCATTTTCAAGTGGGGTTTAACCACCGTCGACTACATGACAACTAGTAGGGTCTGGGGCACCCTACACAGACAAAATAACATGTTATATAGAGCTTGCCTCCCCGACGTGATAGTCATTTTCTCCCCACCTTAGACAGTCGTAACGAGAAGCCTCGAGCCTCGAAATCCATGCCCTCCTAACCAACCAGTTGCTGCCACGTGTCTCAGATAACTCCCTGGTGCTCCGAAATTCGTCCTGAACACATGGACAGAGTCCCGACAATGTCATAAACCCTAATCTTGTACCAGTTTCACAGACAAAGCCAGAATCGAAGTAAGATTCACCAAAACAAAGTAAATGACAAAGTCGACGAGACAGGGACTCGAGCATTACCTCCACTGTTTGACGAATTGAAGGTATGTACTTGACGTGCTCGTCACCCTGAATGCATATCTGAAGTCGGAATCGAAAACGGTTGAACGAATCTCTCCGTACCTCAACTTTATCTCACTAAGAGCTTTGCCTTCTCTCTAAAACCAGGTCTGGTTCGTGCTAAAAGTGAGAGGAATTGCACGCAAGGTGAGTGGAGAAGAAGAAATAGTGGGGTTAGGTACACGCACTGGCACGGAGCACCACTTCCCCAGGCTTAGCGCTGGCTTTGGTCAGTCATGTTGACTTCACGCATTTCGATGCACTCTAAGCTCGTTTGAAGTCCGATTGACCTCAAATTTGAAACATAAGCTCATCAACACCTAAGGAATAAGATCAAGCCCTTAAATTTGCCTAATACCTTCCTTAAACAATAATCGAGAAAACAGGGTGTTACATTAACTATCAATTATAGTAGACCATATAAGAAAAGTTGCAATTGGAAGTTGCTTAAGAATAACAACGTAAAAATATTGGCTGATCATTAGACAAAGCATTTAAAACCATAAAATACAACAAAATTTAAAGAATTAAATAAAATGTTATAAAAAGTTAATTGTAATAAAGAGAAATATAAAAACCTCTTTGAAATAGAAAATTATTTTGAAATAAATAAATTTTCCAACAATCCCCCACATATTTCAAAATAGTTTTTCGAAAAATTAATAAAAACTCATAGTTGATCACATGGATGTTAGTGCATTGAATCTGGTGTCTTTTGGACTATGAACCATACCTAGACTGATAAGACTTATCACACAAGTGAGTTGGTGAAGTAAACTTCTACAAACCAAAACACTTTTGCGTATAATAGAGGTCTACCTATCACATTATACCCCCACAATTCTTGCTATTATGCTGTTTTGCGCAATTCAGTCATGCGAACGTTAGGTAATTCATGGGTGCTCTATGTAACACCATTCTCGGGCGCTACATTGTTTGTGACACTTACTTCTATAAGACCGAGTAAAGTGGAAAGTAAATATTTTCGACCAAAAATACGGGTATAATTTTTTTTATTTTGGTAAATAGTACTATAAATAGCATTTAACATACATCTTCAAACTTATGCATAAATATTTTACAACCATTCTCCAGGTACTAACAGTCGTAAACATAAACATCCAGAAAATGGCGGAAATACCAACGCCAGTAAAATAGCAACATACTCGAAATATGTTTATAATAATAATAACATCATTGGAGGCACAACTCCACAAAATATAAACATAGACACAAGACTCATCATGCTGGCCAATACAAAACAATGACAAAATGTCATCCCCACACAACCGTAATAGTCAAGGATGATATGCCATCAGACCGTGGGTATACTCTTCACGTCCACGATACAAAAGCCATTGAGACTGTGTCCATGTATCCATATCATCTCAAACTCCAGCTGAGTGTGGTGGCGAAACAATGCCGTCGTCATCTTCGCAGAACGTAAAACAAAGCAGAAAACCAACAAATACAGAAAATGAGGTGAGATCCCCATTCGTCATGCACATAACGCAGATATATAGTGGTACGACACACAGGTACGTACAACTATCAATATACAGTTATATCATCATTCATATCAGAAATAATAATGTGCCAAGGAAACATAATCACGGGGCAACGTTCACCTAGATATGAGACATCTAAGACTCAAGGAAAGACCTCTGATTCCTATACCATTGTTTTACGAACAGTTTGAGAGAGTTAGAGGATTGTTCCGGATTATACCAGTCTTGGGTAAAAAATGCGTCAACAGTAAGCAACGTGCACATAGGCTTTTTCGGGAACATCCTACACTATCAGAACACACGTAGCATCTAGTCGAGTATGTCGGTGTATTGCTAGATCACCACACCACAAAGGAGCTACCAACTGGGCCTATATGAATATTTCATACCTCGACATCCCCAAGCATCAACCAGATCGTCACTACGGAATTCACACCCGCATTAAAGTGTCAGCTCGATCTCCTAGGCACAACGACCTCACAGAACATAGTTTCACTATGTATTTGGGAAAAATTGCCAGAAATGCGTTCTTCTTGTCTATCCACCGGATGACCTCTTGATTCCACCAGAATCTTTTCGATGTGCTTTCTCAGATGCCTAGATGTTTTCACGTTCGAATTACCGACCCTTAACATCGAGCTAAAATTCTGAAGTAAACTTTCATCTTTGTGCAAAAGTATCTTAAAGTACTTGATTACAAATCCTAACTTATTATGAAATTGGATCACAAGTCTAATTATTTATTTCTCTGCACTTTTCTAGCTGAGCTTTTTTCTTGGCTTCTAAAGAAAGCAAATAACTCCTAGTACATTAAATCTTATGGAGGTATGGACAATGATTTATCCATACTTTATGACATAAGGTCTCGTTCCACACTAAATCATAAATTATTAAGTTCATATTTTCACCAAGTCGTTTATGACTTAGGTTTTTGCATTTTACCGTAAATGCTCGTCCTCACGGACTAAAATCCTTTTTGTCTTAAAACCAAAAACTTTGGTTAAAAACAATCATTTTGAAATCAAATTCCACCAAAAGTACATAAGTAACAAATTTCTCAAAAATAGTTTCTCGAAAATATTGAAATACTTAAAACACAGTTTTGTTGCTTTTTACTATATTTCAACTTAAATTTCGTATTTTCGAAAATATAATCGTTTTCCCCAAATACTTTACTTCTTAACTTCAAATACCTATGTTAAAGTATTTAGATACTAATTTAGAGCCTCATTCTACGGTTTGTACAAAAATCCTAAAACTCGACCGAACGTCGCTAAATTTGAAAATCGCGTAAGTCCTTTTCAACGATTTTTAAACCTAATGCTCCAAAACTCATTTTGGAGTCTTAGGAAAATTAAATAGACTTTAAAAAAAGTTTCAAACTGTCAAAGACAATTTTGGTTGAATTTGAACTTCTGTTCATTTTACTTGTCCAATTTCGTGAAAATCCCGTTTTTAAGTCCGCTAAAACATGATTTTTGTTCTCTTAAGTCTTAAATTCAAATTAAACCCAAATTTAAAATATTTAAAACAAGAAAAGGCAATTTATACTACCTTAAAAACATTTTTTCAAAGAAATTTATTTTCTTCCTTGTTTTGTTACTTTTTAACACCTTAACATTCATAGAATTACATAGTTTTGAGAAACAATGTTGTCATGCTCTTTTTCAAGTATTGGTTGAAACCAATTCACAAGAAATTGTGAAGATTTTGACTTCACTAAACTAATCATAACCACGTATACACATTCATGTATCAAAACACTAAATCATGGCATGAATTTTAAAACATTAGGCATACTTTGTGATATATGATTAAGTGTGCAATTAATAATTTTTTTCTCAATTGAGCATGCATCACATAAGCATATTAATCATAACCATACCACAACCAAGTACCAAAACAATTCCTCCAAGAGGATCACACACATATACACACAAATACATAACCCTCACACTTAGGGTTTTAGAACCAACAAACCAATAAATTAAACCACCAACATATCTACCCTAAGGTAGGATAATGGTAATCTCCCCCATACCTCTTGTAGTTAAACAAACTCAAACAAATTGAAGCTAACCACCAAGGCGCCTCACGGTTTTTGTCCAAAAAAACCTATCATGAACAAAAAATAAAACCAAAGGATTAGACATATAGGCTTAACTATGATAATAGAAGGTGATTCATGATGAAAATCACTTACTTGAAGTGAAGAAATGGATGACCATAGGTTATAAAAAACCATTTCTAAGGAAAGCTCAAAGTGAATTTTTTTTGTGAGATAGCTTGGTGTTAGAATGATTAGAGGATCAAGGATCTACTCTTGATTTTTCAAACAAGTGATTGGATGATGGTTTATTGATGATGGCCGAAATTACACAAGAGAAAGGAAAGCATGGAGTTTTGTTCTTGGAAATGTGATGAGTTGAAATGAAGTGGAATTGTGTGGAAGGTGAGGAAGTGGCTGAATTTTCTCACTTGAGTGGGGGTCATTTTGGTCATTTTAGGTGTTAACCATGGTGGTTAATCATAGTCAATGGTAGGTTAGTAAATGGTGCAAAATATCTTAGATATTTTGTGTTTAAGTCATGATGACTAGGTGAGTCACCACATGACTCACCACATGGTGAGTCATCCATGTGATCCTATCCTCTCGGTCCTGCTGCCTAACTCTGCAGTTCCGTATCCGGCTCCGTCATTTACCCTCTTTAGGTTTTCGTTCGTTTTTCTTCAAAATTAGCCCGTATAAAATACAATATTTTATTTTTGTGCGAAAATTTTAGAAATAGACTTTATCAAGGAAATTACGATAAAATCTAGAATTTCTTGGTTTCGGGTAAAATTAGGGTTTCTGCCGTTATAAAACTATACTGTCAGTAAAAATGCAGACCGGTTTCCTTCTGAGTTTTAAACCTAAAATTGAATCGTAACTTCCTACAATATAGTAGGCTCTAGATATAATTTTGTTTTTCCAAAAATCATTTTCTTGACTATCGATAAAATTATAAACAGATACTTAATTATTGATACATCAAAACAAATAAAACGTAAGGTAAAAGATAGGGTGTTACAACACTACCCCTCTAAAAAGAATTTCGTTCGTGAAATTAAAGTTACCTTAAAACAGATGTGGATATCCTTCCTTCATATTTTCCTCCAACTCCCATGTAGCATCTCCAGATGTTGCATTCCAGATCACCTTAACCAACAAGATCTCCTTCCATCTTAGCAGTTTCATTCTCTGGTCCTCAATCCTTACAGGTAGTGCCTCATAGGTTAAGTTATCTTTCATTTGTACTGTATCAGGTGCTATTACATGACTAGGATCAACAATATAATTTCGCAATTGCGACATGTGGAAAATACTAGGAAGATTTGAAAGAAAAGGTGGTAAGGCAATTTGGTAAGCTACATGACCTACTCGACAAAGAATTTGGTAGGGTCCCATGAATTTTAGAGTGAGTTTCATGGATTTAATCACCCTGCCAACCCCAGTCATAGGCGTGACTCTAAAAAATACATGATCACCTTCCTCAAACTCAAGAGGTCATCGTCTTATGTCCGTATAACTCTTTTGTAGACTCTGAGTTGTCTGCATTTTCTCCTGAATCATTTTCACCTTTTCTGTCGTCTTTTGCATGATGTCTGGTCCCAACACTGAACTTTCTCCATCTTGGTACCAACACAAAGGTGTTCTACATCATCAACCATATAAAGTCTTATAGGGTGCCATTCGTATACTCGAGTAGAAACTGTTGTTGTAGGTGAATTCTATCAACGGTAGAAATTTATCCCAACTCCCGGTATGCACCAACACACAAGCTCTCAGCAAGTCTTCAAGCGACTGGATTATCCTCTCTGATTGTCCATCCGTCTGTGGGTGATATACCGAACTCAATCTCAGCTTTGTTCCTAGCGACTCTTGCAGACTTTGCCAAAACCTTGACGTAAACATCGGATCTCGATCCGAAATAATACTTGAAGGTACACCATGTAATCTGACAATCTCCCCGATGTATAACTGAGTTAATCTCTCCATTGAATACTTGATGTTGATGGGCAAAAATTGAGCCGACTAGGTTAGTCGATCAACTATTATCCATATCGCATCATGTCCCTTCCGGGTCCTTGGCAAGCTTGTCACAAAATCCATCGCGATGCCATCCCATTTCCATTATGGGTTGCTCAAAGGTTGTATCATTCCAGCTGTTCTTTGATGCTCAGTCTTAGCCTTTTGACAAACTAAACAGGAAGCGACATATTCCATGACATCTCTTTTCATCCCGTACCACCAATACAACTGCTTGAGGTCTTGATACATCTTTGTTGCTCCCGGATTCATACTCAGTCTACTCTTATGGGGTTCCTCTAAAATCAAGTTTCTGAGCTCAAAATCGTCCGGTACACAAATCCTTTCACTAAATATTAAGATTCCATCTGTCCCCTCTTTAAATTCTAATATTGCTCCTTGTCGCATCAATTCCCTTTCTTCTTGTAGGTACTGGTCACTTTCTTGTTTCTCTCGTATTTGTTCCATCAATCCATTGGAAACAGTAATCATACCTAAGCAAAGCTTTCCTAGTGACATCTCAACCGTCAACCTCATATCTCAAAATTGCTCAAACAACTATTGTTCTTTGGCCATCATTGCAGAATCATGTATTGATTTTCAACTCAAGGCATCCGCTACCACATTTGATTTTCCAGGGAGGTACTATAGATAGAAATCGTAATCTTTTAGAAATTCCGACCAGTGTCTTTGCCGCATGTTGAGCTCCTTCATGTCAAACATGTATTTCAAGCTTTTGTGATCACTGAAAACGTTGAACGTTGCTCCATACAAATAATGCCTCCAAATTTTCAGCGCGAAAACTACAACTGCTTACTCCAAGTCATGCATAGGGTAGTTCCTCCCATGAATCTACAACTGTCTTGATGCATAAGCCACCACTTTTTGATTCTGCATTAGCACACAACCTAACCCCTGATGCGAAGCATCACAATATACCTCGTAAGGCTCCATAGGACCAGGTAACACCAACATAGGTGAAGTAGTCAACATTCTCTTTAACTCTTGGAAACCTTCCTCGCATACTTCAGTCCATGTAAACACTTGGTCCTTCCGAGTTAGTTGGGTAAGAGGTCCTACTATTTTGGATAATCCCTCAATGAATCTCTTATTGTATTTAGCTAAACCTACGAAACTACGGATTTTTGTTACTATTTTTGGTCTATCCCATTTTAGAACAACTTCAACTTTTGACGGATCCACTGCGATACCTTCATTTTTGATAACGTGTCCCAAAAACTGAACTCTGTCCAACCAAAGCTCGCACTTTTTGGGTTTCACGTATAACTGTTTCTCTTTTAGGATCTGGAGAACCACACTGAGATGTTCAACATGCTTCTCTAGATTAGGAGAATAGATTAGAATGTCATCTCTGAAGACAACGACAAACTGATCTAGATAAGGACGAAAAATCATGTTCATGTAATCCATGAATATAGCAGGTGCATTCCTTACTCCGAATGACATCACAAGATATTCATAATGCCCATAGCGTGTTTGAAACGCTGTCATTGGGATATCCTCTGCCTTCACACGAATCTGCTGATAACCCGATCGTAGATCTATCTTTGAGAAAACTGTTGCTCCACGTAACGAATCCATCAAATCATCTATCCTCGGAAGAGGATACTTGTTCTTGATCATCACTTTGTGTAACTGATGAAAATCTACGCATAAACGAGAAGTCCCTTCCTTCTTCTTCACAAGCAAAACTGGAGCTCCCCCGGGTACACTAGGTCTAATGAAATCTTTCCTCATCAGTTCCACCAATTGCTTCTTCAAGTCCTCTAGCTCTGATGGCGACATATGGTATGGTGCCATGGATATCGGTCCAGAACCCAGTACCAGATCAATCGTAAATTCAATGTCTCGAACAGGCGGTAGTCCATGTACATCTTCAAGAAAACCTTCAGGAAACTAATTGACGACAGGTATGGACTGTAAGTCAAACTCACTCTTGCCATCCAAAGAAAACAGTAAAATGTACCCTTGAGCTCCCTCTCTCAAAGAAGCTCTTACTTGGTTAGCAGACAAAAATCCATAAATATGATCCTTAGGAAAAATTAAGGCTTTATTTGCACAGTCTAACATGATATGGTTAGAACACAACCAATCCATACCTAATATCACATCTATTTGCGAAAGAGGCAAACAGATCAAATCAACCAAAAATTTCCTATCCTCTACCAAGATAGTACAATTCAAACAAGCTGTAGTAGTTAAAATAGGTTCAGCAGTTGATACAGGTATAATCAAGTCAAAAGGTAAGGAAAACACAGGTAATCCTAGCAATTTAGCACAATCATATGCAATGAATGAATGAGTCTCACCCGAATCGAACAATACAGTTAAAGATTTACCTCCTATGACACACTGTCCCTGAATCAGATCTTCATTGCGAGAGGCCTCATCGCCGCTCATCGTATACACTCTTCCTCCAGCCCTAGGTCTTGCAGCTCATATGTTGCTTACAAAAGGTTCTGTCTTGGACTGCCCATAATTCCTAGTGACGTGCCCAGGCTGTCCACACTTAAAACAAATTATGCCTGTAATCTTGGAGTCTTTTGTAGCGTGACCCATGCCACACTTCATGCAATTCTGTGGAAGATTCCTAGATGATCCAGAACCTCTGCTGCTGCCCCCAAAAGATCGTTGTTGCGACTGCTGCTGGCCTTGCGGCCTGTTGTATGGTTTCCTCTGAAATCGGCTATTATTGTTGTAGTTTCCCCTCTTGAACCTAGACCGTCCAAAACCTTGCTGTCTGATGTCACGACTCGCCTTCAAGTCTTCAATTTGCCTACACTTGTCCATCAGCTTTAGAAATATAGATATTTCCAGTGGAACTACTACTTTCATCAACTCATACCGCAACCCTCCTTCAAACCTGCAACACTTCCACTCTTCTTGTGGGTTGTCACACAGATAGAATGAAAACATCGTCAAGCTCTCAAATCTGGCATCATATTCAGCTACGGTCATACTACCTTGCTTCAACTGTAGAAATTCTATTTCTTTGGCGTCTCTTGTACTTGCTGGAAAATATTTCTCTAGAAACTTCCTTCGAAAAGCTTCCCAGTTGACTGCTTGTTGATCAAGTTCAAGCAATTGCCGAGCTCCTCTCCACCAATTCTCAACATCACCAACCAGCATGTAAGAAGCATAGGTAACCTTATCATTATCAGCACATCTGATTCGCTGTCGCACACGGGTCAAAAATGAGTGATTACAGAAAAACTGTAGTTAGGGCACGACAACTCGAGTATCGTATCTCAAGGACTCTTGGATTGTTATTAACCTAGGAATCAATTTGGGGTGGGGGGGGGGGGGGTGGTTTAGATTCAACGAAAGAAGAATTGATTAAGAAAACAATGCAATTAATTGATTATCAATAAACTAAAACGATTAATCTGCTGTTTCGGTTTCCCAACTATCATCGATTCACATAAATTCCAAGCCCTAAGTGGATTCTAATCCCTTTTCGATTGTAGCGGCAATTAAACAAGCGCAATTGACACTATGAGATATATGTTCCTATTTCCGAATTAAGCAAACGGATTGAAGCGCTCGTGAATTAAGCAAACACGATCAGCTCACGCGAATTAAGCAAACGCGATCAAGGTATAGGAACATAGAATCATCGGAATAAATCAATACTTATTCTATACAACTTGAATTAAGCAAACAAGGCATACAACATGATATTGAAAGAGACAAGCAAAGCAAATTGATCGGGAATTATGGAACCTCAAGTGTCGGCGGAAACCGATTACAGCTGACTAATCCCTGGTGATTAGTTCTCCATCATAAACATGATACAAACCCTTGGAATAGACTAAAAACAATGAAAATTCTATATGTTCTGCGTCTGCCCTGGTGTCTTTTTATAAATCAGGTACGCATCACGATCGTGATGGCCATCACGGCCAGGCCGTGACGTATTCTGCCAAGGGTGCACTTTCAAATTCCAGTCTGTCACGGCCGTGATGAGTGTCACGGCCAGGCCGTGATGACTTCTGTCCATGGGTGCTGATCTGTCACGGCCGTGACCTCCATCACGGCTAGGCCGTGATCAATTCTGATCTTCAGGGTCTTCTCATCACGCCCGTGATGGGCATCACGACTGGGCCGTGATGCTTTCTGACTTTCAGGATCTTCTCATCACGCCCGTGATGGACATCACGGCTGGGCCGTGATGCTTTATGATCTTCATGGGTAGCTCATCACGGTCGTGATGGCTTCTGCTTGAGTGTCCTTCCGTTTTTGCTCTTCTTATTAACCTGAAAACATGAAATAGTAGTGAATGCTTTATTTGACTCAAAATTAACTAAAATGTCCTAAACTACTTAAGAAACTCAAAATGTTGCTTGAGGACAATTAAATCCAAATTTGGGCGAAGGCGAGATTAAACTCGAGTAATTAGTGCAAAAGTCATGGTCTTACTAGTTATAAAACTAGACGAGCCAGAGGCTTATCAAAATACCCCAAACTTAAACTTTGCTTGTCCCCAAGCAAACTAAAACTCAAAAAGACTCAAACTTGGCAAGCTCAAAGGATTCAACCAATTTCGCACAAACTTCATGCAATTTTAACAAAACAATTTTTTGCTTCAATGTTTTCCCCCCTTTGCAACAATGTAACCCCCACATTCATTTACTGTAAACAATTGAGAATTCCATCAGTCATGCAATCAGTATTCTGAGCAAGGGATCCAAGTTACACACAAAAGGGAGATCACCAATTTCAAACAATTGCCTTCCTCACAAGGGCATTTAATTTTTCACTCATTCGCTCAATTTGTCTAGGCTATCAACTTTTCACTCAATTTCACATTTCAAGAGCACTTCCCATGAATTTGATTTTCATCTCAAACAAAGTTCCCACGAAAACATGCATGCAACATCAAAAGGTCTTTTGAAGGTTTAATGGGGCCTGGCTAGAGGTAGGATATTCAAAGGTACTAGGCTTAAGTCCCTAGGAACTAAGAGAGCATGAGCATTTTGACACATTGAACTTCCACTCAAATTCCCTTTTCCATTTTCCTTTTTGCTTTGGGTGACTACAGTCTTTTTCTTCTGATACCCTTTTTTGACATTTTGTTCTTTTCTTCTTTTTCTTTTTTTTTTCTTTTTTCTTCTTTTTTTTTGTTTCTCTTTGCCTTTGTCTCCAACCTTTATTTTTCTTTTTCTCAACCAGAATGACATATCAAACTTTGTAGCCACCCCAAACTTAGTTTCTTGCAACCCTTGTCTTGCTAAGCTTCCGTGCTCTCCTAATCCTAAGATTGGGTTAACATGGTTTTTTCCAGATTTTTGGCTTATAACATAAGGTCATCAAGAAACAATAGGCTTATTAGGCTCAATGTGGCTAACTAGGGAACATGCATTAGGGATGGTTCTTTTAGGCCAAGTAGTTATTTCATAGAAAATTGCCTAAATCATTTGATGCAACCACATAAACATGGAAACCATGAAGAGATTCAAACAAATCCGGGAAAGTGCAACTTAAAAGTGATTCACACAATTAAAAACATGTTGGAGGCTCAAATCCTCACCTGGACATTTTTCTCAAATTGTTTGACCAAGATTTAATCCCTAGTGTGTGCATCCCTTCACCCCACACTTATCATAATCATGCAATCACAATAGAATATCTCAAAGTTCAATTTTCAACTTTTCACATGGGGATTAATTTCAATTTTCAAAACCTAGGGGGAAATCATCAACAGTCAACACATATCATGCAATCCATCTATGTAAAATTTGATTAAAATCCAACAAGCTCAAGGACACAAGACTCAACACACATACGACTCAAAGCAACACAAACAAGGAAAACAAAACAAAAAACAAAATAGTTGGTTCCCTCCCCCACACTTAAGACATACATTGTCCTCAATTAAAGAACATAAATATAAAATAAGAGTGAGGGAAAGGAGAAGGTGCTCCCTGATCAAGTTGTAGTGTAGGTGGGCTCTCCCAAGGAGAGCTCTTCAACAGTTGCATCTTCAGGCACCGAGCTCTCATGGAATAACTTCAAGCGCTGCCCATTAACCTTAAAAACCTTGTTGCTACCTACGCTTTTTATTTCTACTGCACCATGAGGGAAAACATTAGTGACAACAAATGGGCCAATCCACTTGGAACGAAGTTTCCCAGCCATCACCTTTAGGCGGGAGTTAAACAATAAAACATGTTGGCCCACAGAGAATTCCTTCCTAGAAATCATCTTGTCATGGAAGTGCTTAGTTTTCTCTTTATAAATTCGGGAGCTTTCATAGGCTTCCAACCTAAGCTCTTCAAGCTGCTGTAATTGGAGTTTCCTTTCAATGCCTGCTTTTTGCATTTCCAAATTACAGCTTTTGACCGCCCAATAAGCACGGTGCTTAATATCTACAGGAAGATGGCATGCCTTACCGAACACAAGTCTATAGGGAAACATCCCTATCGGTGTCTTGAAAGCTGTTCTTTGAGCCCAAAGTGCGTCTTCTAGATGGCGGCTCCAGTCCTTCCTATTTGGCTGCACCACTTTCTCTAAGATTTGTTTGATTTCTCTGTTTGAGATCTCAGCTTGCCCATTAGTTTGGGGATGATATGCAGTGGAGACCCTGTGCACAACCCCATACTTTCGGAGTAAAGCTTCCATGGTGCGGTTGCAGAAATGAGTGCCTTGGTCACTTATGATAGCACGAGGTATTCCGAACCTGCAGAAAATGTTGGACCTGACAAAATTTGCAACAACTCTAGAATCATTAGTCCCAGTGGGGACAGCTTCCACCCACTTTGAAACATAATCAACAGCAAGTAGAATATCGATAAAACCAAAAGATGCAGGGAAAGGACCCATAAAGTCAATTCCCCACACATCAAACACCTCACAGAAAAGCATAGGTTGCTGAGGCATTTCACTCTTACAAGTGATGGCTGTACCTGTTGTCTGACACTCTTTACAAGTGTGGTAAACCTCATAAGCATCTTTAAAAATGGTGGGCCAATAAAAACCTGAATCTAAGATTTTTCTTGCAGTCCTCTGTGGTCCAAAGTGTCCCCCTACTTGAGAAGCATGAGAAAAATGCAGAATAGATTCCATCTCATAGTCGGGGACACATCTCCTAATTACCTGATCACTGCCAAATTTCCAAAGATATGGATCATCCAAAACATAATATTTGGCATCACTCTTGAGTTTGTGAATTTGTGACCTAGTTGCACCTGTCGGAAAAACACCAGCAACAAGATAATTAACAATATCAACAAACCAAGGAGTTACCCCATGTAACTTTAAAAGCTGCTCATCAGGAAAATCATCCTGAATGGGGGAAGGGTCTTCATCCCTCTCTATTCTGCTTAGGTGATCAGCCACTAAATTCTCAGCTCCACTCTTATCTTTTATCTCCACACTAAACTCTTGGAGCAACAACATCCACCGAATCAATCTCGGTTTTGCTTCTGGTTTCTTCAACAAGTACTTCAAAGCTGCATGGTCAGTAAAAACAACAACCTTGGAACCTAGCAAATATGATATGAATTTATCAAGAGTAAAAACAATAGCTAGAAGTTCCTTTTCAGTAGTAGTGTAATTAGCCTGTGCAGCATCTAAAGTCCTAGAAGCATAGTAAATCACATGGGCAGCCTTGCCCACCCTTTGTGCAAGGACCGCCCCCACAGCATAGTTAGAGGCATCACACATAATCTCAAAAGGGAGGGTCCAGTCAGGAGGCTGGATGATGGGAGTAGAGGTCAATGCCTTCTTCAAGAAATCAAACGCCTTTTTGCAATTGTCATCAAAGTCGAAAATGGCGTCATTCTTCAACAAGTTTGATAGAGGGAGAGCTATCTTGCTGAAATCCTTTATGAAGCGTCTGTAAAAACCTGCATGACCAAGAAAAGAGCGAATCTCGCGAACGCAAGATGGGTAAGGCGGTGTAGAAATCACCTCAATCTTAGCAGGATCTACTGAAATACCTTTTTTAGAAATAATATTCCCCAAAGCAATCCCCTGTTCAACCATAAAATGGCATTTTTCATAATTTAAAACAAGGTCAGTTTCAATGCATCTCTTCAAAACCAGATTCAAACTATGCAAGCATGCATCAAATGAGGAACCATAAACAGTGAAATCATCCATAAACACTTCCATGCAATTCTCAATATATTCAGTAAAAATACTAATCATGCATCTCTGGAATGTGCCAGGAGCATTGCAAAGACCAAATGGCATCCTTCTGTAAGCAAAAGTGCTGAAAGGGCACGTGAAGGTTGTCTTTTCCTGATCCTCTGGTGCAATGTGGATCTGGAAGTAACCTGAAAAACCATCAAGAAAACAATAGTGTGATTTACCAGCTAGCCGTTCCAGCATCTGATCGATGAACGGCAAAGGAAAATGATCCTTTCTAGTAGCCTGGTTCAATCTCCTGTAATCAATGCAAACTCTCCAGCTATTTTGAACTCTAGTGGGGACAAGTTCATTGTTTTCATTCTTTACCACTGTGAGTCCAGATTTTTTAGGTACAACTTGAACTGGACTCACCCAATTACTTTCAGAGATAGGATATATGATACCCGCATGCAAGAGTTTTGTTACCTCCTTCTTCACAACATCAAGAATCAACGGGTTAAGCCGCCTTTGGGGCTGCCTAACTGTTTTAGCCCCATCCTCCAACAGAATCCTATGCATACACCTGGATGGGCTAATGCCTGGAATGTCGGCCAAGGTCCACCCAATCGCCTTCTTATGCTTCTTCAAAACCTGCAAGAGCTTAGTTTCCTGGTCAAAATCAAGGTTAGAGGAAATTATAACCGGAAGTTTTTCATTCCTCTCCAAATAAGCATATTTCAGATTTTCAGGAAGTGGCTTAAGCTCTAAGGAGGGTGGTTGCTCAATAGATGGTATGTTTGGGGAAATCGTGCTGTCAAGAACTTCAGCCGAACAAACAGCTTCACTTACACCACCCTGTAAGGCAGCATCAATCTCAGTACAAACAGCACAAGGGTCAGTGTTAGTGCAATCAGCACATGAGTAAACATCATCAAAACCAGAAATAGATGGAAAATCAGCAACTGCAACCAATTCATCATAAGTGTCATCAACAATTTCAGAGAGCAACTCTATTTGAAAAACAGAATGCTCTTCCAAGGGATGCTTCATAGCATCGAAAATGTTGAATTTTGCAACAATGTCACCAAATTCCATGGACATGGTTCCATCGTCGACATCAATCTTTGTCTTTGCCGTTTTCATGAACGGTTTGCCCAGAATGATTGGTGATCTGCTCGAATTCATTTCCCCTGCCATGTCCAGGATGTAAAAATCAGCAGGGAAAATCAGGTCATTGACTTGAACAAGCACATCTTCTACTACTCCAATGGAGCGAGCATTGGTCCTGTTTGCCAACTGAATAGTAAGACTTGTATGCTCCAAAGGACCAAGATCAAGATTGTTGAAAACAGAAGTAGGCCTGACATTAATAGAAGCTCCTAAATCCAACATGCAATTGTCGAATTTAGTATCCCCAATGGTACATGGAATAGCAAAAGTTCCCAGATCCTTGCATTTCTGTGGCATCGCCTGAGTGAACGCTGAGACAGTAACCTTTTCAGGTGCAGGCTTAGGTTGAATGAGGGATGAAACATTTCGCCCCAAATTGACTCTCTCATTACCCTTCAGCCTCCTCTTGTGTGTGCACAAATCCTTCAGAAACTTTGCGTATTTCAGAACCTGCTTTATCGCATCAAGGAGCAGAATGTTTACTGCCACTTTTCTGAATACATCCAGAATCTCTCTCTCTTTGTCTTCCACATCAACCTTTTTACTTTTCAGTACTCTTTGCGGGAAGGGAATTGGTGGCACATACTCTTTCCCAGCCTCAACAACAACAGGAGGTTCCGGTGCTACCTCAACAGTTTTTTTTTTCTGGGGCTGGTTCTGCGATATTCCCGGATCTCAAAGTAATTGCACTCAAATTAGGATTTGGGACATTAGGATTCACCACTGGTTGTGCAGGTAGTTGGTTCGATCCTTGAGCTTGCTACATGGCATTCATCGAAGTGGCAAGCTGTCCAATCTGTGTCTGCAAAGCGTGAATACTAGAATCCGTTCGCTGCTGAAACTGGAGATTGTTTGCAGCCATTTACTTGACAAGGTCCTCTAGTGAAGGTCCGGAAGGAGCAGAGGTGGTCACTTGGGGAGAATTTTGTGATGGTAACATCAGCTGCTGTTGTGTGGATGATTTTCCATACCGAAGGTTTGGATGGTTTCTTCAGTTGGGGTGGTACTTATTAGTGGAAAGGTCAGGAATGTTGTACCTGCTCTGATTGTTGCCTTGATTGTAAATATTGGCTGCATATGCTTGAGGCAAATCAGTGACCGACTCATCTTTCAAAATGGGGCATGTATCAGTCAGGTGTTTAGGAGAAGTACAAATACCACACAACCTTGTTGTTTGAACTTTATCCACTGCCAAATGTTTCACTAAAGAAGTTAGCTCATCAAGTCTGGTTTCAAGGGCCTTCTGGGAAGAAGAAACATGGACCTCATTCACACCCCTTGTCTCGACATAATTGCTTCTGGTTGTGAACTGTTGGGAGTTGAGTGGCATGTTCTCAATCAATGACTTGGCGGCAGCTGGAGTCTTATCAACAAGTACTCCCCCGCTGGCAGCATCTAAAATGTTTGTCCATTGGTAGCAATCCCTCATAAAAATACTGAATAAGCAGCTGCTCGGAAATCTGGTGCTGAGGGCAACTGGACACTAACTTCTTAAACCTCTCCCAGTACTCATCCAATGATTCATTGCCTTGTCTAATACCACATATCTCTTTTCTGATTGATGCAACTCTGGAGGCAGGGAAGTATCTCTCCAGGAAGACCTTCTTCAAATCATTCCAGGTTGTAACGGAATTCGGCTCAAGATAATACAACCAGTCCTTTGCAGAACCTTGAAGTGAGAATGGGAAGGTTCTCAGCTTGATATGGTCTTCAGTTATTCCTTCAGGTCTCAAAGGTGTAGAACACACAACATGGAATTCTTTCAGATGCTTAATTATACAAACTGGTTATAACTAGCGGAAAATAAAACGTGTTTTAAGACTCACTGGCCCTAAACTTACTACACTATATCGTTAGCATCCGTAGCTTGTTCTCCAGCATCTAGTTCAAATGTAGTTCCGTCCAACTCCTCAGCAACATCTGTTTCATACAGAGTTCCATCCAACTCCTCAGCAACATATTCCTCCATCGGGTCTTCTAACATAATAAAACAGGCATACACAAAAATACAGAAATAGGGAGATAAAAAACAGTTTTATCATCAAAAGCGAAAAAGACTTATAGCATATAATATAATAGTTGTCACAGACAAACAACACTCCTTATTAACAATCTTTTTTAATTCACAATACTTTCCTCTACCCTCAATCTCATGCAACTAACTTTTATTCTGACGTGGCCACCACCAATCCTATCACACATCCCTTGCTCTCCGAGGGATGTTAGTCAGTCGTCCAAGCGATGCATCCCCTCTAAAACTGGTGCACATACTCTTCCATGGTGAGAATGCTCATGCAAAGTAATGACACTTAGCTGCACAGTACAGTTGGTGCAAACCATGATTCTATCTCAAGGGTGCTCATGCAAAGCAACATGACACTATAGCTGCACAATCTAAAACTAAATTGGGACCACCCGCAAGAACTTCAGACCTCGTGTGTTCCCAATACACAGTTGTGAACAACAATACACATGAACCTCATTGACCCATATCACTAACACCCTAGTGCCTCAAGCTTTCCTCATAGCCTCCACTTACATTCTATATCACATCATTTCTATACAATAATGGCTAGGCACCTCTAATTCATATTCAAGCTCTCACCCAAACAAAATACTTCCGAGCAACAAATATCTTTACTTGAAATCAACTAAGCAATTTATCAAACCAGGAAGATCATGCATAACACAATAATCAATAAAATATTCAAACACCAAAATAAACGTCACATGTAGTAGAATACCTCAACATCATAAAATTAACCTAAGGCGATAAACCTACAATACCCAAATCATCATTGTTATTATAGAAAAGTTTACAATATGACTTTGGTATTGTCGATTACTCGACCACTAGTAGGGTTTAGGTCGCCCTACACCATTATTGTGGCACCCAAAAACCCGGTATCACATGGTTACCCGTTGCGGAAAAGAAACTTATTTAAAACGCTGGTCGCTTTCGGAAAAATAACCTTTTATATAGGGTTACTGAAAAAGGGTACTCAAAATATTATTATTTTTTGTTAAAAGAAGTTACGAAAAGGTGATGAACACTCAGAACATGAAAATAAACATCATACATATAAATATAACTATCCCACTTAGGATCTTAGGTTTGATTACAAAACAGGCCTTGTCGAACTGGCCAACATACACTAAAACAGCTACTGAAGAAACAGGTAAAAAAAGAAACATCAAACCGAGGATAGGGAACTGGGTACAAGACTCAAAAGATGGCTCTAAAAGCCTAGGGAATATCGGGACAACTCCAAAAGCCGACAAATGATCTACCAACGCCTCCTGCATGCAGAGTGACCACAGACGTTACCCCCAGATGAGATATCAGATGCCGGATCGATAACGTCATCGCCATCGTTGATAGGGACGTCGTCATCTCTGGGATCCTGTGGATGGTACTCTGGCTCCTCCTCCTCCTCGTCCTCGACCTCTATCATCTCAAGAGGTTCTTCCTCGGGATCCTCTTTGGGATCCTCCTCCACTGGATCCTCCGCAAGTGGTTCAACTGGATCAAAATGCTTATGAAGGAGACCGGTGACTTGTAGCGTATGAAGGTAGTACCATGGAGGTGGAAGCGCCACATTCCGCTGTCGTCGCACCCTATGTACAGTCCAGTTCCCTGCCGTCCCAGCAATATCAAACACTTCGCTCTTCGAGCTCGACTGTGCCAAGGGAACGTTCGGATCCATCTAAAAGCACGTGCATACCCGATACAAGAAGAAAAGAACAGAACATACAGATGTGCAAGAGTGAGATACCGTCATAAGATATATCCCACACCAACCATGTACATGATACATACATCACATAATCATATAAGTAGTTAAATCATGCATATACATAACATAACAGTGTTATATCAAAGGGTCTCAAACCCGCACAGTCAATCTTTGAAAATATGCATGGCACTTCAATATCAGGCTCTAACTTAATCTCATGAGATATCAACACCGTTTCCACTGGAGAAGAATTAGAGTTGGTCAATCTCTAGCCCACCAGGCAGTTGCCTCTATATCCTCATGCATTTAAGGTCTTAGGATGAGCAACGTCACATGTGCCTCTGAACTGGTCACATGGACTAACTCCCAGATACCACCTTGTATCTGATATGTAAGAAATCACGTCTGCCTGGGGAAATGCACATGAGAAAATATTTTATTCAAAAGGTTTTCTTTGTGTTCATTCTTTTTCGCTGTCACAGCTCAAAGCTAACAACTTAATCATTATTTCCCCATCACTTGAAAACTTAGAAACATAGGACACATAGTCCGAATGCTCAATCACAACATCGAGACCGACGCCACAGTCAAGGGTTGTAGTCATATAAATCACTTATGCTTTTATTCATGTTTTGAACTTAACATGATAAGGACAATAGCCCACAACAACGAAATCAGAACGCACTATCCTCGATTTCGAGAATTAGACTCTCAGTCCAGAACATCATGAATAGCACTCATGGCCCCGAATTAACACTGATCCAAGATCACGTGCGTATAACTGAATTCAAATTCAAAACAGAATCCTCGATAACCTATCTAGGCTATCGGAAAGTTTCTAAATCCTTTAGGAGAAAACCTTTTCTTTGAAAATATTTTATAAGGCATCTTTGAAATACTTTTATCTTTGAAAATCCCCAATAGGATATTGCCAAATAATCTCGAAAGTTTTTACTTGAAGACACATAGTTCGAAAAGGATTTTTCTCTTGTATAACAATAGTTCACCAAATCATTTCAACATTTAAAACAAGTACTTTAAGTTAATGAGCTTTGGGAAAAGAACACCAATCCTTTCATCTTCAAAGCTTATTAAGGTTTTAATCCTTATAACAGTTGAGCACAGACACAAGTCTGGCTTAGCAAACTTTCAATCAACAGCAGTATATATTCTCAGTTCAATGCTAATATCACAGTTGAAAGCAGTTCATCACAGATATGCATTATAAAATTTAGAACAAGAACAGTTCAACATCACATAATAGCATAATAGTTCAAGTACATTAGATAACCAAGTAAGCTTAATCAACATATAAATATCCAGTTAAACACATACATACATGCATACAGTTATTGAATATCTTTAGGAAATCCCCTCTTACCTCACGTCGGAGTAAAAAGTTTTGGATTTGAAAAGAAGGTTCACGAAAGTCCTCGCTTCTCCGGCGATGGAAGTCTATGGTTACCAACATAAAATCATGAGTTAAAAAAATCAACTAGAGAACACTAACCACAAGGTATAGGTTCGGTTCATACAATAAACTAGGTTTGGAGGTTTCCGAAATTTATGCGACTCTTGGACTTATTATCCTTAAGTGCTAGAAGTTCATAAACAACAATCTTTTTACAAAGTTGAATTAAAAATCCCACTAAGTACTTGACTTAGGGTTTCGGCGAAGCATAGGTAAATAGGCTATGAATTTCTAAACTTTCCAATCTCTTTAGGTTAGCATCCATACATAGTAAGGAGCTTGAAACCGTGATCATTTCGGAAAATGGAAAAATCAAATGTCTTAGACCATTAACTCTTAGGTTCGGCCTTAACAAGTTTGTGAGGTTAGAGTTCTTTAAATCATCCAATCTTTTGGACATAGCATCCTTTAACATGAAGGAGCTTTAATCCATAATCATCTTGGAAAACAAAATCAAATAACACATCCTAGGTCAAATGTTACATTCGGCCATCATAGGAAAATAAAGCAAGAAATATTTTAAACTTTCCAATCACTTAGACAAAGCATTCTTTAACAAAAGGAGCTTTTTAGTCCATGATCACTTTGGAAAACAAAACTCAACATCTTTGCCATAACCATTTAAGGTTTCGGCCTCCTTAGGAAGAAGGGGTTAGGAAACTTTGTTTTACACAACCTTTTAGTATGTGATAGTATGAGTAAATACAAGAATATAGAAAGTGGTTTCAACTCAAAAGGAGTTTTCTACCATTTTTGAGAGGTTTTAGAAGTTAAAAGCACATATGAAGAAAACTTTGAAATAAAAGATGAAACTTTGAAAAAGAACTACATAGAAGTATTATCCTTAACAAAATGAACAACTTTGATGAAGAACTCTAAGAGAAAAGCTTGATAAAAATGTAAACTTTGTAAGAGAGAGAAGAAGAAGAAGAAGATGAATTGTAGTAAAGTTTAAATGTGAGAAATGGAGGAAAGTGATGAAGTGTGGAAACGAAGAGTGTTTATAGAGAGTGAGAGGAGAGGGTCATGGTTTTGGGAGAGGAAGAAAGAAGAGAAGAAAGAAGGTGGGTTGCTTGTAGAGAAGATAAGGAGTTAAGGTGATGTGATGTGATTGGAGAGAGAAAGATGAAAAAGTGAGATTTTTGAAAAAAAGTCATGATTCACCTTTTGAGGTGTGTCATAACCTTTACCTCAAGTCACTTCATGTCACTTCATCCTCTCGATGCTCTGCTCCATTGCGTATCAGATGACTTCCCTGATCGTATTTCCCGATGATTTCGCCCGGGAAATCCCTAAGATTTGGCCTCGAATAAGATTTTTCGAAAAACTCCAAACCCACACAAAACATCATAAAAACACTAACCGTCTCATTCACGAATTAAAAATTGGTCTCTAGCTCAGTAAACTTGTACTGGCAGTGAGAACCCAGATCGATTTTTGTCTGAATTTTCGATCGAAAATTTTATTGTGACTTCATACGGTAAAACAACACAAGAAAATGATTTTATTTTAAATAAAATCATCCTCTGGATTTTATAAAAAATAAACACATTAAAGCATGTATTTACTAATAAAGAAGCATACGAAAAACAGGGTGTTACAACTCTACCCCTCTAAAAAGAATTTCGTCCTCGAAATTACGTACCTTGAAATAACTCAGGGTAACGCAACTTCATTTTGTCCTCAACTTCCCATGTTGCTTCTCCGGTTGTTTCATTCCAGATGACTTTGACCAAAGGAATTTGCTTACCTCTAAGCTGCTTTGTCATCCTATCCGCGATTTGTGCCGGCGAAGTCACAAAGGACAGGTTCTCTTTTAACTATACTTTATCAGGATTTATGATATGTGATGGATCAGGAATGTATTTTCTCAACTGAGAGACAATGAAGACATCATGGATATTGGAAAGAAAGGGTGGTAAATATATTTTATAAGCTACTGGACCTACACGACGAAGAATTTGGTAGGGTCCAATGAACTTGGGAGTAAGCTTTCTGGACTTTAGTACTCTGCCAATTCTTGTCATTGGCGTGACTCTCAATAATACATGTTCGCCTTCCTCAAACTCTAGAGGTCGTCGTCTCTTGTTCGCGTAGCTCTTCTGTCGGCTCTGAGTAGTCCTCATTTTCTCCTGGATCATCTTCACCTTTTCTGTCGTTTGTTGCACGAAGTCTGGACGCAACAACAAACTCTCACCATCCTGGTACAAACACAAAGGTGTCCAACATCGTCGACCATACAGGGCTTCATAAGGTGCCATTCCAATGCTTGAATGGAAACTATTATTGTAGGTGAATTCTATCAATGGTAGGGACTCGTCCCAACCTCCGACATCCTACAAAACACAAGCTCTCATCAAGTCCTCTAGTGACTGGATTGTCCTTTCCGTGTGTCCATCAGTCTGCGGATGATATGCGGAACTCAATCTGAGTTGGGTTCCAAGCGATTTTTGCAAACTCTGCCAAAACCTCGATGTAAACCGCAGGTCTTGGTCTGAAACAATGCTCTAAGGCACACCATGCAGTCTAACAATCTCTCCAATGTACAGTTGGGTTAACTTCTCCATAGAGTATATTATATTGATTGGCAAAAAGTTAGCTGACTTAGTCAGTCGGTCCACTATTACCCATATAGCCTCATAACCCTTCTTAGTCCTTGGTAAACTGGTCACGAAATCCATCGAGATTCCATCCCATTTCCATTCTGGAATATCTAAAAACTGTAACATTCCTACTGGTCTCTGGTGTTCCACTTTGGCTTTCTGACATACCAAACAAGAAGCGACGTATTCCATTACATCTCTCTTCATCCCATACCACCAGTACAACTTCTTAAGATCTTGATACATCTTCATGGCCCCTGGGTGCATACTCAACCTGATCTTATGAGCCTCTTCTAAAATCAGCTTCCTCAGCTCAGCATCACCAGGTAAACAAATTCTCTTGCCAAACCTCAAGATTCCATCTGTTCCTTCTCTAAACTTTGACAGAGCTCCTTGACGTACTAAGTCTCTTTCTGTTTGCAGATACTGATCAGTCTCTTGCTTCTCCTTTATCTGCTCCTTTAATCCATTTGACACGGTGGTCCTGTTCAGAGGCAGTTTTCCTGGTGTACTCTCAACTGACAAACTTAGACCTCGGAATTGTTCCAGCAATTCCTGCTCTTTAACCATCATCACTGATGCGTAAATTGACTTCCTGCTCAAGGCATCAGCCACTACATTCGCTTTTCCAGGGTGATACTATAGTTGAAAGTCATAATCCTTCAGGAATTCTAACCAACGTCTTTGACGCATATTCAACTCCTTCGGATTAAACAGGTACTTCAAGCTCTTATGGTCACTGAAAACATTAAAAGTAGCCCCGTACAAGTAATGTCTCCAGATTTTTAAAGCAAAGACCACAACAGCCGGTTCTAAATCGTGCGTTGGATAGTTCCTCTCATGAATCTTCAACTGCCTCGAAGCAAAAGTTACAACTTTCCGATTTTGCATCAGCACACAGCCCAAACCTTAATGCGAAGCATCACAGTAAACCTCAAAAGATTCCTTGGGATCAGGTAGGATCAATACCGGTGAGGTTGTCAACCTCCTTTTCAGCTCTTGGAAGCTTCTCTCACATGCTTCTGTCCACACGAACGCTTGGTCCTTACGAGTCAACTGGGTGAGAGGTCCTACAATCTTGGAAAATCCCTCAATGAACTTCATGTAGTAGCCAGTCAAACCCACAAAACTATGGATTTCTGTTACCGTTGTCGGTCTTTCCCATTCCAAAACAACCTCGACCTTCGTCGGATCCACAGCGATTCCTTCGCGGGATATTACGTGACCCAAGAATTGAACTTGATCCAACCAAAACTCACACTTCTCTGGTTTCTCATAGAGCTTATTCTCTCTCAAGATCTGAAGAACAATGCTAAGGTGTTCAGCATGAGTCTCATTGTCTAGAGAATAGATCAGAATGTCATCAATGAAGACGACTATGAACTGATCCAAAAAGGGACGAAAGATCCTATTCATATAGTCCATGAATATAGCAGGTGCATTCGTCACTCCAAACGACATCACCAAATACTCATAATGCCTATAGCGTGTTCGAAACGCTGTCTTAAGAACATCTTCTGCTTTTACTCGTATCTGGTGGTATCCTGACCGTAGATATATCTCTGAAAACACTGCCGCGCCATGCAACTGATCCATAAGATCATCTATCCTTGGAAGAGGATATCTGTTTTTAATCGTGACTTTGTTTAACTGACGAAAGTCCATACACAGCCAAGCAGTTCCATCTTTCTTCTTTACTAGCAGGACTGGAGCTCCCCACGGAGACACACTAGGTCGTATAAACTCTTTCCTCATCAGCTCCTCAAGTTGGTCTTTCAAGGTTTCTAACTCTGATGGCGACATGCGATATGGTGCCATGAATATTGGTCCAGTGCCTAGAATCAGATCAATTGCGAACTCGATCTCCCGTACAGGTGGCAATCCTGGTACATCCTCAGGGAAAACCTCCGGAAACTCTCGAATGACAGGTACAGATTCCAAGTCAAACTCGCTCTCGACGTCCAAGGAAAACAACAACATGTAACCTTGAGCTCCTTCTTTCAAAGAAGCTCTTACCTGACTAGCAGATAAAAATCCAGAAATCTCCTCCCTAAAGATTAAGGTTTTCTGAGCACAATCTATTAGGATATGGTTGAAAGATAACCAATCCTTGCCTAAGATTACATCTAACTGTACTAAATGCAAAAAGATCAAGTATACAAGGAAGTGTCTATTATGAACGATGATAGGACAGTTTAAGCAAACAGAATTAACGGTCACAGGTTCAGCAGTTGGGGTAGAAACAAGCAGATTATATGGCAAGGAAGAAACAAGCAAGTCTAGAATCTTCACACGATCCATCGAAATAAAAGAGTGAGTTGCGCTTGAATCGAAAAGTACAGACAAGAGATTACCAGCAATGTCGCAATTACCTTGCACAAGATCATCGGAGTTTGATGCCTCAGCACCACTCCTGGTATACACTCTTCCCTTAATGGTTGGCTTGTTTACTCTGGCATGGTTGACAGAATGCTCCCTCTTTGGTGCACGACACTCCTTTGCCAAGTATCCCACGCGGTCACAGTTGTTACACTTGTAATCCTTCTTCGGGCAAGCTTTGGCCAGGTGGCTCGGATCTCCACACCTGAAACATCTCCTTTGTTGGCCTTGATCGTTGTTTCTCTGACCTCCACTTCCTGTCCTCGAAACACTGGGACGAGCTTGTTGTTGTTTCTGGTTGTACCTAGATGCCTGGTGATACGGCTTCCTCTAGTTCTGCTTCCATTCTGAATTCTGGCCTTGATTCTGGCTCTTAAGACGAACAGGTCCTCCTGCGCTTACCATGTTATCCCTTCCTCTGCGCATCATCTCAATTTTCCGACACTTCTCCACTAGTGTTTGGAAGTTTCTGATCTCCAACGGCAATACCGATTCTTTAATCTCGAAGCGCAGACCGGCTTCAAACTGCTCACACATCCATTCTTCACTAGGATTGTCTTGAAAGAAACGGAAATACTTGGCAAGGGATTCAAACCTCGCCGCATACTCCCCTACTGTCAGGTCCCGCTGACTCAGCCTCATGAACTCCTGCTCCTTCTTTTTTTGGGCACTCTGGGGAAAGTATTTGTCAAGAAACTTGCCACGAAATCCATGTGATCGCCTGGTGCTCAACCTCCAACAACTGCCTGGTGCCCTTCCACCAGTACTCAGCATCGCCCACTAGCTGGAACACGGAATAGGGTACCTTAGATTCCTCTGGAGTGTGTACCAGATCGAAGATCTTCTCTAGCTCCTGAATCCAAAGATCACCCTTTATTAGATCCATGTCTCCATCAAACTACGATGGATTCTGACGTCGGAAAGCATCCAGATGCCTTCCCTATGCAGCTTGTTCTACCCTCTGTTGCTCCTGTTGGTTCTGGGTAGCAGCATTAACCGTTTGAAGAGCTATGGCAGCAGCCACGTCAGCCAGCACTTGGGCAGTGAAATCCATTCCTCCATAGCCTCGTCCACGTCCAGGAGCACCTCTCTGGTTCATACTGACCTATACCACACAAGCAGTCAGATAACAGCCAGAAAAGGGATGTGAACCACGGGTTATCACACATTACCTCAAACAAGTAATTCAAACAATATCCAGACAGAGAAAAACAAAACTTCAACACAACAGACCTAAACCCAAACATTCCCGAAAGACTCGACTAGCTCTGATACCAACTAATGTGACACCCTAAAACCCGACATCACATGGTTACCCGTTGCGGAAAAGAAACATATTTGAAACGATGGTCGCTTTCGGAAAAATAACCTTTTATATAGGGTTACTGAAAAAGGGTACTCAAAATTTTTATTTTTATTTTGTTAAAAGAAGTTAAGAAAAGGTGATGAAAAATCAGAACATGAAAATAAACATCATACATATAAATATAACTGTGGGATCTTAGGTTTGATTACAAAACAGGCCTTGTCGAACTGGCCAACATACACTAAAACAGCTACTGAAGAAACAGGTAAAAAAAGAAACATCAAACCGGGGATAGGGAATTGGGTACAAGACTCAATAGATGGCTCTAAAAGCCTAGGGACTATCGGGACAACTCCAAAAGCCGACGAAAGATCTACCAATGCCTCCTGCATGCAGAGTGACCACAAACGCTACCCCCAGACGAGATATCAGATGCCGGATTGATAACGTCACCGCCATCATCGATAGGGACGTCGTCATCTCCGGGATCCTGCGGATGGTACTCCGGCTCCTCCTCCTCGTCGTCCTCGACCTCTATCAGCTCAAGAGGTTCTTGCTCAGGATCCTCCTCCACTGGATTCTCCGCAAGCGGTTCAACTGGATCAAAATGCTCATGAAGGAGACCGGTGATTTGTAGCGTATGAAGGTAGTACCATGGAGGTGGAAGCGCCACATTCCTTGTCTCGACGGTATGAATCCTTCGTACGGGCACTCCGTTAGCATTCGTCTCGGTAGTCGTGACTGGTCCTTGATACGTCACAGTCGTCGCACCCTCATGTATAGTCCAGTTCCCTGCCGTCCCAACATAATCAAACACTTCGCTCCTCGAGCTCGACTATTCCATGTTCGGATCCATCTAAAAGCACGTGCATACCCGATACAAGAAGAAAAGAACATAACATACAGATGTGCAAGAGTGAGATACCATCATAAGATATATCCCACAACAATAATGTACATGATACATACAACACATAATCATATAAGCAGTTAAATCATGCATATACATAACATAACAGTGTTATATCAAAGGGTCTCAAACACGCACAGTCAATCTTTGAAAATATGCATGGCACTTCAATATCTGGCTCTAACTTAATCTCATGAGATATCAACACCATTTCCATTGGAGAAGAATTAGAGTTGGTCAATCTCTAGCCTACCGGGAAGTTGCCTTCATACCCTCATGCATTTAAGGTCTTAGGACGAGCAACGTCACATGTGCCTCTGAACCGGTCACATGGACTGAATCCCAAATACCACCTTGTATCTGATATGTAAGAAAGCACGTCTGCCTGGGGAAATGCACACGAGAAAATATTTTATTCAAAAGGTTTTCTTTGTGTTCATTCTTTTTCCCTGTCGCAGCTCAAAGCTAACGACTTAATCATTATTTCCCCATCACTTGAAAACTTAGAAACATAGGACACACAGTCGGAATGCTCAATCACAACGCCCAAGACCGATGCCGCAGTCAAGGGTTGTGGTAATATAAATCACTTATGCTTTTATTCATGTTTTGAACTTAACATGATTAGGACAATAGCCCACAACAACGAAATCAGAACGCACTGTCCTCGATTTCGAGAATTGGACTCCCAGTCCAGAACATCATGAATAGGACTCATGGCCTCGAATTAACACTGATCCAAGATCACGTGCGTATAACTGAATGCTAGAGGCGACGACTCGCGTACTAGATTCTCTTTCTTAAGTACTTATTTTTCATTCAGTCAAAATCAAATTCAAAACCGAATCCAAGATAACCTATCCAGGCTATCGTAAAGTTTCTAAATCATTTAGGAGAAAACCTTTTCTTTGAAAATATTTTATAAAGCATCTTTGAAATACTTTTATCTTTGAAAATCCCCAATAGGATATTGCCAAATAATCTTGAAAGTTTTCACTTGAAGACACATAGTTCGAAAAGGATTTTTCTCTTGTATAACAATAGTTCACCAAAACCATTTCAACATTTAAAACAAGTACTTTAAGTTAATTAGCTTTTGGAAAAGAATACCAATCCTTTCATCTTCAAAGCTTATTAAGGTTTTTAATCCTTATAACAACCGAGCACAGACACAAGTCTGGATTAGCAAACTTTCAATCAACAACAGTATATATTCTCAGTTCAATGCTAATATCACAGATGAAAGTAGTTCATCACAGATATGCATTATAACTTTTAGAACAAGCACAGTTCAATATCAGATAATAGCATAACAGTTCAAGTACATTAGATAACCAAGTAAGCTCAATCAACATATAAATATCCAGTTAAACACATACACACATGCATACAGTTATTGAATATCTTTAGGAAATCCCCTCTTCCCTCACGTCGTTGTTAAGAGTTTTGGATTTGAAAAGAAGGTTCACGAACGTCCTCGCTATAGGTTCGGTTAATACAATAAACTAGTATTAGGGGTTTCCGAAATTTATGCGACTATTGGATTTATGATCCTTAAGTGCTAGAAGTTCATAAACAACAATCTTTTAACAAAGTTGAATTAAAAATCCCACTAAGTACTTGACTTAGGGTTTCGGCCAAACATAGGTAAATAAGCTAGGAATTTCTAAACTTTCCAATCTCTTTAGGTTAGCATCCATACATAGTAAGGAGCTTGAAACCATGATCATTTCGGAAAATGGAAAAATCAAATGTCTTAGACCATGAACTCTTACGTTCGGCCTTAACAAGCTTGTGAGGTTAGAGATATTTAAATCATCCAATCTTTTGGACATATCATCCTTTAACATGAAGGAGATTTAATCCATAATCATCTTGGAAAACAAAATAAAATAACACATCATAGGTCAAATGTTACATTCGTCCATCATAGGTAAATAAAGCAAGAAATATTTTAAACTATCCAATCAATTAGACATAGCATCCTTTAACATAAGGAGCTTTTTAGTCCATGATCACTTTGGAAAACAAAACTGAACATCTTTGCCATAACCATTTAAGGTTTCATTCTCCTTAGGAAGAAGGGGTTAGGAAACTTTGTTTTACACAACCTTTTAGTATGTGATAGTATGAATAAATACAAGAATATAGAAAGTGGTTTCAACTCAAAAGGAGTTTTCTACCATTTTTGAGATGTTTTAGAAGTTAAAAGCACATAAAGGACATATGAAGAAAACTTTGAAACAAAAGATGAAACTTTGAAAAAGAACTACATAGAAGTATTACCCTTAACAAGATGAACAACTTTGATGAAGAACTCTAAGAGAAAAGCTTGATAAAAATGTAAATTTTGTAAAAGAGAAGAAGAAGAAGAAATGTAGTAAAGTGTAAATGTGAGAAATGGAGGAAAGTGATGAAGTGTGGAAATGAAGAGTGTTTATAGAGAGTGAGAGGAGAGGGTCGCGGTTTTGGGAGAGGAAGAAAGAAGAGAAGAAAGAAGGTAGGTTGCTTATAGAGAGGATAAGGAGTTAAGGTGATGTGATGTGATTGGAGAGAGAAAGATGAAAAAGTGAGATTTTTGAAAAAAGTCATGATTCACCTTTTGAGGTGTGTCATAACCTCCACATCAAGTCACTTCATGTCACTTCATTCTCTTGATGCTCTGCTCCGTTGCGTATCAGATGACTTCCCCAGTCGTATTTCCAGACGATTTCGCCCGGGAAATCCCTAAGATTTACCCCAAACAAGATTTTTCGAAAAACTCCAAACCCACACAAAACATCATAAAAACACTAACCGTCTCGTTCAAGAATTAAAATTTGGTCTCTAGCTCAGTAAACTTGTACTGGCAGTGAGTACCCAAACCGGTTTTCGTCTGAATTTTCGAGCAAAAATTTTACTGTGACTTCATACGGTAAAACAACACAAGAAAATGATTTTATTTTAAATAAAATCATCCTCTGGATTTTATCAAAAATAAACACATTAAAGCATTTATTTACTGATAAAGAAGCATACGAAAAATAGGGTGTTACAATTATTATAAATTATATACTACTTGTCAGTTCTGCCGATGTAATGGTTCTTTCTCCCACCTGAGTTAACTTCAAAATCCCGAATTTGACGCTCCTCGTTATCACACTACAAGTTACCAATTTCACCTTCAACCAAACAACATAACCACAATTAATCAATAAACTCTCCCTTATTCCTTAATAGCTAGGTCGGTTACTTAATTCAAAAGAGGGTTAGGGTACTTTTCTCATTTCAAGCTTTTGGATACTAGTTCCTATAGTCTTAGATATCTTAGATAAATTGTTATAATTTGAAAATATGATCAAAATAATCCAACCCCTTTTTGGTTGAGTTTCGGCCATAAATACATTATTGGGCTAAAGATTTTTAAACTTCTTAATCTCTTGGATTAAGGATACTAAGGCATAATAGAGACAATATAAATTGTCATAAGCCTATGATTGAACAAAAATAATCCAATCTTTTCCCCTTAGGGTATCGGCCTCCTATAGCAAAATAGGTTAGAAAATTCCTTTTGATTCAAGCTCTTGGATTTAGATAACATAAGCATTAGAGAGCTTGAATCAATCATTAGATTTCACAAATCAAATAAAATCAACAAACCCACCTTCCAGAGGGTTTTGGCCATTTAAAGATAATAGGGAAGGGAAATGTTTTTGATTACATGCTCTTGGATAATAAAAGTAGAGATCATTACTAGATCATAGAAATTGGTTTCACATTACAATGATTTTTCTACAATTTTCTAGAATTATTTAAATTCTAGATCTAAAAATAGAAAAACCATGAAATAGGAATGGAATGGATTCAAGAAGAGAAGAGATGATCATAGATCATAGTCTTACCAAGTTTGAGTAAAGAAAGTGAAGGAAAAGAGATGATCTTCATAAGTTCTTCAATGGAGCTCTTGAACTAAGTTGAAGATGATGATGGTTTTGTGAAGGAAAAAAAAATGAAAAAGATGAAGAGAGTAGGGGGGACTGCGACTTGAGGGGTTATAAGGAGGAGATTTTTCCAACTTTAAGGCATGTTTGGATCCAGGAGAAACCAATTAATAGGTTTTGGGATTGTTAAATCATATAATAACTTAATTATAGTTAATAATTAAGTTTACTAGGATTAATTTGATAACCATGATTAAATTATGTGGTCCATAATTCAGGAAGGGTGTGACTGATTTTGGGCCACTAGAACTAACCTTGGCTCCTTAACCATGGTTAAAATTTAACTAGAATAGGTTAGGTTAAGCTTAGGGGTATTTTGGTCATTTCACTTGAAAATTCATGATTACTAGCATTTAATGCTTGTCCCCTTGTCCTCTCTGCCACATTAATTACTTCTAATACCTCAGCTCTATATAAAAACAGGCTGTTACATTACTACCCCTCTTAGAAAAAAGATTCCGTCCTCGGAATTTACGTACCTCAGAAAAGATGGGGATATTGTTATTGCATATCCGCCTCGCATTCCTAAGTAGCATCTCCAATAGTCTCATCCCATATGACCTTAACCAAAGGAATTTGTCGACCGCGAAGCTCCTCAATCCTTCTATCTGCTATCTTAACAGGTAGAGCCTCATATTCTAGATTCTCTCGCAATTGTATACACTCAGACTCAATAACATGTGAAGAATCAGGGTAGTATTTTCTCAACTGAGAGACGTGAAAGACGTCATGAAGGTTAGCAAGGTTAGGTGGTAAAGCAATATGGTAAGCTACTGGACCAATCCTTCAATGAATCTGGAAAGGTCCGATGAATCTAGGAGTAAGTTTTCTAGATTTGATAGCCCTGCCAATTCCAATCTTCGGAGATACTCTCAAAAACACGTGATCACCCTCCTGGAATTCTAAAGGTCTCATTCTCTTGTTACTGTAGCTCCTTTGCCTATCCTATGCTTCCTTCATCTTTTCCCTTATCTTCCTGACTTGTTTTGTAGTCTGTTGCACAACATATGGACCGAAGACTTGGTTTTCACCAATCTCATACCAACATAACGGGGTCCTACATTTCCTGCCATACAAAGCCTCGTATAGTGCTATTTCAATACTACTATGAAAACTATTGTTGTAAGTAAATTCAATCATTGGCAAAAACTCATCCCAACTACCAGTGTGTTCTAAAACACAAGCTCTTAAAAGATCTTCCAATGATTGAATCATCCTTTCTGAATGTCCATCTGTTTGGGGATGATAAGCAGAACTCGTCCTCAACTTTGTCCCTAAAGCATTGTGCATCTGTCTCCAAAATCTAGATGTGAATCTAGGATCTCGGTCTGAGACAATGCTCGATGGCACACCATGCAACCTAACAACTTATTTGATGTAAATCTGGGTAAACTTCTCCAAACTATAACTTTCACCAATAGGTTAGAAGTGAGCACACTTCGTCAACCTATCAATGACAACCCAAATCGCATCATGTTTCTTAGAAGTTCGTGGTAATCCCACCACAAAATCCATAACTATGCTATCCCATTTCGACTCTGGAATATCTAATGATTGTAATAAGCCTACCGGCTTCTGATGTTCAATCTTAGCCTTCTGACACACTAGGCAAGATAAAACATACTTCGCTATCTCTTTCACCATCCTTGTCCACCAAAACATTTTCTTTAAATCCTGATACAACTCAGTGGATCCAGGATGAAAACTCAACTTACTTTTATGTGCTTCCTCCAATATCATCTTCCTAAGTTCTGCATCCTCTGGCACACATATTCTGTCTCTAAACCTTAACACACCATCTGTTCCTCTACTAAACTCAGAAACTTTACCTTCATCTATATCTTTACTTATTTCCTGAAGATATAGATCCTGAACTTGTTTATATTTAAGATCTCTCATAAAATCACTACTGATAGTGATCATACCTAAGCAAAAAATTTTTCCTCAACCAACTTCATTCCCAAATTCAAATCTATGAACTGTTCCAGTAATTCCAACTCTTTAACCGTCATCGCGGATACATGCAATGATTTCCGACTCAAGGAATCCGCTACAACATTTGCCTTCCCAGGATGGTACAATAAATCAAACTCATAATCTAAACATTTAGTTTCTTTCACAATGAAGCTGCACCAGATTACAACTCAACTAACAACCTAACATGACGTTCCGTATTACTCTAAAACTTTGCCAAGCACTTAGGAAACTCGGAGACAGCTCCAATGATGTACACTCTTCTCCTCCAACCATGACAGTCACATCCACATAGATGAAAAATTGGCCATCAACATAACCAATATCAAACACAATAAAAATCAGAACTTATCATCACAAAACACAAGTGGGTGCAACTTAAATAATTTATTTAATTTAACTAAGAAAACAACATTAGTTTTTCCCTTAAAACTGATTGTGGTTTTAGAGTTCACTAAAATTTTAAGGAAACCAATTCGATCAAAGAAATATGAAATGAGGCTAGGGAAACATAAATTAACAACTCTAATTACATTAAAACATAATCAAAATTGAGAAATCAACATAATTTGATATTAGGTTTCAAATTGGAAAATTAAGATTTTAAACAAAATTTGGGAAAATATGATTTGATTAGAGTATCATGAAATTGAACTTAGAAATCATCAATCAAGAGCCTTAATTGCACTAAAACAGAATCAATTTCAAGATTATAGTAAGACGAAAATTTAGGGTTTTGAGTGAAATTGGGGGAATCCGAATTTAAAGAGGATTTGAGCAATTAGCATAGGGAATTTGAAATTGACATACCCAAGTTGCATTCTATACCATCAATTTGGGGATTTAGGATCCAATTTAGAAATGAGGGTTGGGGTTCCAAAAATTGGGGTTTTGAATTATGGACAACGAAAGATGAAATCCACTCGCCTAAGATGAGGAAGAAGCACTCCGACGGTGGCAGCGCAACGGTTAGAGGCGGAGGACGTGAAAACGTGATTGATGGAGGTGCAAAAAGGAATGTTTTGTGGCGGTTTAGATGAGGAAGAAGGAGTAGGTGACGATCTTGAGAGGTCCGACGCGGAGGTGGTCGATGGTGGTGCGGCAGAGGAACGACGCTGGAATGTTTTTCGTCGGCGGCGACGGTTCAACAGAACTGGACAAGTGCAGGACAACGAGCTCCGTTGCATGGTCGAACTCTCCTCTCCACTCGTGGTTGTGATGCTGACCGGACGACGGACTGGACGCCGCTCCTTCGGTGACTGGCTGCAGCTGAGTTGTGGAGAGAATGAGGAAGCTTTTGTTTGTTTAGAGGAAGAAGAAGACAACAGAAGAAATAAAAGAAAGGAGGGTGTAGGGGTATCATACGGGTTTCTTAGCCAAAGAAAGAAAAAAAAATTGTTTTATTCTATTTACTCCTTCTCACTTCAATTTTTAATTTTTTCTTCCTTTTTTTAAACTACAATTTGAGGTAGAATAAAATCTGAAATTGAAATTTTTTCAACCATATTGTTCAAACTAATATTTCTAAACAAATAATTATAGTGATAATAACGTAATATTATTTTCTAGCAATGGTGCATACACCGAAATAAGGCAGTGCTAATGCACCCAATAAAGTAATTTTAAAAGAGTAAATAAAATTACTCAAAATCAAACGTCATAAAAATAAACAAAAATAGACATCCAAATAATTTATCACTCCAATAAAATAATATAAACATATATGTAAAAACTGGGATGTTACAATACTACCCCTCTAAAAAAAATTTCGTCCTCGAAATTTTGTAACTCGAAACTGGGCAGGTTCTTCTAATCACACCTGAAACCCAAGATCCTACATTACATATTCCATCGGTTCCTTCCCTTTAGTGAAACTATTAACTTCCCAACATAATTCATGCTTATGTCGTTCAACTTATCCTCAAAATTAACCACTACATCATTCTCACTATCCTCAACAATTTCACCTTAGTCTTTTACACTTGAAGGACATAATCAAAGCTTAATCACTTCTCTTCTCAATACTGGTCCACTAGAAAACCTTCTTCAACATCTAACTCTCACAGCTAATACCAAGATCAACACTAACTTTACCGTAACATGCATCAACTTCCTACTCAAGGTATCCAATCATAGTCTTAGTTCCTTTTGATTATAATTCACCATTACAATTTATATCAACATCACACATCTCAACTTCAACAGAACTTTATTGCACCTCTTAATGAAAATAAACCAAAAGAAATCATGTCAGGTAGGATTATCTATCTCATAAATTTTTGAACTTTTATAACACTTAGTTTTACTTAAGAACTCCTCTTTTCCGCTCACATTCAGCTTAGGTAAAACTACTATAGACACTTTCCTCTAAATCTTCAAACTCATACCATCAATCTTAACTACAGATATTGATCATTACCTTAGATTCCTTAATGATACTCTGCCTCGATCAGCATTTGATTTATAATAATTTTCGCACTTACTGATATTGATCTTAAGGGTGCACATTTTACCAGTTATAACTATACCTCAACAAAACTCCTATCATCTCTTGTCTATCCTACTAAAGGGATGATATTACTTAGGTACTACACTTATCCCCAACCAACTTTCTATGGGTCAGATCGTTTCCTTGCTTGCCATCAAGTTGAGGGTGATAAATTAAACTCAGCCACAACTTGGTCCTCGATACTTGATGCAGAGTTTGTCAAAAACGTTGGTGAACTTCGGATCTTCATCTGAAATGAAGTTAGGAGATACTCCATGAAGCCTAATCAGTCCTATGATATGATACTTTGGTTAACTTTTCCACGATCACTCGAAACAAATTAAAACTCTCAGAAGTCTTCCGTAAATCCATAACGAAATCCGTTGCAACGATATCCTCTTAACTAGGAATGTCTCTAACGTCAAATCATATTCTTATTGTACTCAACTAACTCTGATATCATGATATGAATCAAGTAACCATCCTCATAACTTATGAGATAGGTCACACGTCAATGACGTTTGGAAAATATGTAGGGTAAAGTTGATCAAGGGTGACAAGTTCTTTAGAACTACAATAAGACATGGTCTTGAATATTATGGAAAGAAATTTTCAATAAGTGCAATTTCTTGGTCTTATCCTCACAAGAAGATATGTAGAAGAATTTTGTCAATCGGAAGGATACAAGAATATTCATTGTGTAAAAAGATTCTCCGATAGGTTTGTGAGTGTAAAAATGTCCGGTACATCCTTACAAACATGACTCTACTAAAGCATCTTCTTTCATAAGAACTTACAAAACGACGATTTAAAAGGACAACAGTCCGAAAAAATTCAGACTGGATCACATCTACCAAAAGTAAAAGTGACTAAAGTAAGCTTCATCAAGAAACTTCTCTAACCAAGAATTCATTCATATAACGACTCAAGAAACAGTCATAATATATCTTTTTTTCAATGAAATACTAAAAGATGCAAACCAATGGATACCATCTCATCAACCCACTCAAATGTCTAATACACTGAGGATTATTTAGAAACGTGAGCAGAAATTCACACATATAAGGAAATTCATTTGAGTCAATTGAACTACGAACTAGCATAATCAATATATGAGTCCGAATAGATTTCAATTTAAAGTCAGAAAATTCAGATCGACACTTACAATATTGGTCACTGTGATTGTTCAATTCAACCATAGGAACTCGAGGGACAATTGTCAATCTACAAGTCCATAAAGGATCGAATAGTATAGTTAAGAGTTTCTTAATCATGAGACACTCACCTAAGGTTGAAAATTTAGATTGTCTTGTTTCAACTCCAAACAAGCACAAATGTCTTTCTAAACACGCTTAATCTGGTTTGTTGTTGCTTCTTGTATTCTTGTCTGAGTTGTGCATGATCCCGGACAACTTAGTCAATTTCCTAGTCACGCGAAGGGTTGACCTTTCTTCGTAAGCTGAGTCAACAGCGAATTATCTTCGTAAATTCCTTGATGAATCTTCGGTAATAACCGATCAAGTAACAAAACTACGGATTTCTATCACAATCTTCGGCTTCTCCCACTACAGTACGATTTCCTATTTTCGCAAGATCGACGACAAACTTAACAAGAGATGGACGAAAATTCCATTTCATGTAGTCTAATTCGACTAGTTTTGTAGACGATACACTACACGAAGCGATAGAGATCCGACTAAATCTAGGAACTACATCAATCGAAAACTCAATATCCTTAAAAAGTACAGACCTGGAACATTCTCAGAGAATACTCCCAGGAAATCTTCCACAACCGGCACATTGTTCAATGTCTAACACAATTCGAAAGAGTAAACAATCGTGTCACATATGAACCAAAGCACAATCTACGAGTCATTGTTTTCCACAAGGCAAAACCAGTGAAAACCCATCAAGAAGACAGATACTTGTGTGTCAACACACATTGCTTTAACAAGGAAACAATTCAAACAAGGTCCAACCAGAGATCACACAACAAAAACATAACATACCTATTCCCCAAGGTTCCCGAAAGACTCGACCAGCTCTGATACCACTAATGCAGCACTCCCCTTGGGCATTACATGACTAACTGGTTGCGGAAAAAAAATAAATAATAGATGGTTGCTTTCGGAAAATAAAACTTTCTAGTTAAGTTACTTAATCTTACTCCAAAAAAAGTGATGAAATTTTTTCTCTTTCTTGCTCCATACAAACAAACCTCATACAGATTTACATCATCATACTTATACATACATCTATTCTTCATAATAATATTAAACGTCATAATTTACTGTAGTGTAACAGTTTTCTGAAACATTTCCATAACCCAAAAAGAAAATTCTTATAATTACCATTCGAAAGAAAGGCTCTCTGAGCCATAAACATATCATTAACCAAAGACATCCCAAAAACCTAAGCTGGTCACCTTACCAAAACATTCACCGAGAATGACCTATAGGGTCATCTCATCTACATAAGTCCATCTTCAAAGATTAGGACTAGTATCTCCAAGTGGAACCGGGAACTCCTCTGCATCATCTGTACTCGCGTACCAAAGTACAACGACAAAACCACAAACAGATATAACACAAGGGTGAGATACCGACCATTGAGTTTTATCATGATAACCACATGCACAGCACACAACAACAACATATACACATATATAAACAACATATAAATTCTCATAAAAAAAATCAAAATGCTTTAAACAACGGGATTCATAACTGACAGTCATCGCAATTTATAAAAATGCATGACACTTCAGCGTTCATCATCTAACTTTAATGTTTATTCTCCGGAGATCCTAACTTCCCTTCGTTGAGCATGATTAGGCTGCAATACCCTTTACCACAATTGTCTCATGAGGTCGCGACCTCTTAATTTAGGTCAGACTCCAATTGCGCAAGGGTATCACACTCAAGCACCTAAAATAATATTGAGTAGTCCCTCATTGAGTACATCCACGTTTTGCATCGTTACGTCCACGGCTAGAGGTCGCGAAGCCTCAGCCTTTGTGGCTCACGAACCCTGATTGTCCCTAATAGACCCACTTTGGTCTTGACTTCCTCAACTTGTCAATCCACCCTTTGTGGATTTTAGCTCGATGGCAAATTTGGCCAAACAACACACGACACATTGGCCAACACACAGGACACAATGGTCAACAACACATGGCACACTGGCCAACATGGCACGTCTGCCCATAATGCATTTAAAACATTTATTCTCGTCATTTTTCTTTTTGGTTCATTCTTTCCTTATTGAGGCTCAAAGCTCACAACTATTGTTACTTAGGCATAAAGCCAACTCACACATAACACAGAACACGAAGTCTGAGTGCTTAATCACAAAACCCTAGACCGATGCAAAAGTCCTAGGTTCGCAGATATGGGACACAAAGTCCTCCACATCACATCAACATACTCAAGTCCACCGTGGACAACACGGATGAATGATCTACGTGTTTTCATCACAGAATACTAGACTTCCGACGTCTCGGCTACTAGGTTCACTTTTCTTTCTCAACATCGTTTTCGTTCTATGAAACACAAATACTAAAACAAAACTCTGAAAACTTATCCAAGTTTATCGGAATTTTTTTTGCTAATTTAAAACCCTTTTGCATAAAATCGTTTCCGCTGAAATTCATTTATAAAATGTTAAATCGAAGAGAAATTCATTTTTCTCGAATCCATTTTCTTTTGAAATTTCTTTTCCGAAGAACATCAAATTCTTGGAAATCATTTCTAACATGTTTTTGTCCAAAATCATTAAATTGTTTTTCAGTTTCGCCATAAGACACTTTTCTAGATTATTTTTCGTTTAAATCATTTATAAATCAAATGGCTTTTTCCTTTCCAAAGAGGTTTTTTTTTTTATCAACAACATCAAAATATTTGTAGAGACTTTCTTGTCATTTTCGAAATATTTTTGAAAAATAAAGATAATGTGATTTTTCACCATTTGTCCTCACTAACACTCACCCTTTAAAATTTATTCCAAACTCATCTGTAAATTTTCTCTGAATTCTTAACTTGTCCAACGACAAAGTCCTTAATTTATGTTTTCATAATCTCTTCCACTTGAGAAAACTGAAAATCCCATATCTTTTCTAATTAAAGTCTTTGATATCTTAATTCAACATTATAAAGCTATGACTAATGTCATGCTCTCAACCAAATCAGTCATACATAACATAAGCATGCAGACAAACATTGATATCACGAACAGTTAAGTAAAACGACATACTCTCACCAAACATCAAACATCATGAATACAACGTACCCAAACAAAACTTTAAACATGTAATTATCAAAAACCCCTCAGGTAAACTCCCCTACCTATAGCATAAGAAATAAAGGCCTTTTCTTTGATGTTCCAACATTTAGTTTCCTTCACAACGAAGCTGCACCAGATTACACCTCAACTAACAACCTGACATGGCGTTCCGTATTACTCTGACACTCTGCCACTCAATTAGGAAACCCCGAGACAGCTCCAACGATGTACACTCTTCTCCTCCAACCACGACAGTCACATCCACTTAGATGAAAAATTGGCCATCAACATAACCATCAAACACAATAAAAATCAGAACTTATCATCACAAAACACAAGTTGGTGCAACTTAAATAATTTATTTAATTTAACTAAGAAAACAACATTAGTTTTTCACTTAAAACTGATTGTGGTTTTAGAGTTCACTAAAATTTTAAGGAAACCAATTTGATCAAAGAAATATGAAATCAGGCTAGGGAATCATAAACTAACAACTCTAATTACATTAAAACATAATCAAAATTGAGAAATCAACATAATTTGATATTAGGTTTCAAATTGGGAAATTAAGGTTTTAAACAAAATTTGGGAAAATATGATTTGATTAGAGTATCATGAAATTGAACTTAGAAATCATCAATCAAGAGCCTTAATTGCACTAAAACAGAATCAATTTCATGATTGTAGTAAGATGAAAATTTAGGGTTTTGAGTGAAATTGGGGGAATCCGAATATAAAGAGGATTTGAGCAATTAGCATAGGGAATTTGAAATTGACATACCCAAGTTGCATTCTATACCATTAATTTGGGGATTTAGGATCCAATTTAGAAATAAGGGTTAGGGTTCCAAAAATTGGGGTTTTGAATTATGGAAAAGGAAAGATGAAATCTACTCACCTAAGATGAGGAAGAAGCACTCCGACGGTGGCAGCGCGACGGTTAGAGGCGGAGGACGTGAAAACGTGATTGATGGAGGTGCAAAAAGGAATGTTTTGTGGCGGTTTAGATGAGGAAGAAGGAGTGGGTGATGATCTTAAGAGGTCCGACACGGTGGTGGTCGATGGTGGTGCGGCATAGGAACGACGCTGGAATATTTTTCATGCGGCGGTGACGGTTCAACAGAACTGGACAAGTGCAGGACAACGAGCTCCGTTGCATGGTCGAACTCTCCTCTCCACTCGTGGTCGTGATGGTGACCGGACGGCGGACTGGATGGCGCTCCTTCGGTGGCTGGCTGCAGCTGAGTTGTGGAGAGAAGGAGGAAGCTTTTGTTTGTTTAGAGGAAGAAGAAGGCAATAGAAGAAATAAAAGAAACGAGGGTGTAGGGGTATCATATCGGTTTCTTAGCCAAAGAAAGAAAAAAAACTTTTTGTTTTATTCTATTTATTCCTTCTCACTTCAATTTATAATTTTTTCTTCCTTTTTTTAAACTACAATTTGAGGTAGAATAAAATCTGAAATTGAAATTTTTTCAACCATATTGCTCAAACTAATATTTCTAAACAAATAATTATAGTGATAATAGCGTAATATTATTTTCTAGCAATGGTGCATACTCCGAAATAAGGCAGTGCTAATGCACCCAATTAAGTAATTTTAAAAGAGTAAATAAAATTACTCAAAATCAAACGTCATAAAAATAAACAAAAATAGACATCCAAATCATTTATCACTCCAATAAAATAATATAAACATATATGTAAAAACTGGGATGTTACAATACTACCCCTCTAAAAAAAATTTCGTCCTCGAAATTTTGTAACTCGAAACTGGGCAGGTTCTTCTAATCACACCTGAAACCCAAGATCCTACATTACATATTCCATCGGTTCCTTCCCTTTAGTGAAACTATTAACTTCCCAACATAATTCATTCTTATGTCGTTCAACTTATCCTCAAAATTAACCACTACATCATTCTCACTATCCTCAACAATTTCACCTTAGTCTTTTACACTTGAAGGACATAATCAAAGCTTAATCACTTCTCTTCTCAATACTGGTCCACTAGAAAACCTTCTTCAACATCTAACTCTCACAGCTAATACCAAGATCAACACTAACTTTACCGTAACATGCATCAACTTCCTACTCAAGGTATCCAATCATAATCTTAGTTCCTTTTGATTATAATTCACCATTACAATTTATATCAACATCACACATCTCAACTTCAACAGAACTTCATTGCACCTCTTAATGAAAATAAACCAAAAGAAATCATGTCAGGTAGGATTATCTATCTCATAAATTTTTGAACTTTTATAACACTTAGTTTTACTCAAGAACTCCTCTTTTCCGCTCACATTCAGCTTAGGTAAAACTACTATAGACACTTTCCTATAAATCTTCAAACTCATACCATCAATCTTAAATATGGATATTGATCATTACCTTAGATTCCTTAACGATACTCTTCCTCGATCAACATTTGATTTATAATAATTTTCGCACTTACTGATATTGATCTTAAGGGTGCACATCTTACCAGTCATAACTATACCTCAACAAAACTCCTATCATCTCTTGTCTATCCTGCTACAACATTTGCCTTCCCATGATGGTACAGTAAATCAAACTCATAATCTAAACATTTATTTTCTTTCACAACGAAGCTGGACCAGATTACAACTCAACTAACAACCTGACATGACGTTCCGTATTACTCTAACACTTTGCCAAGCAATTAGGAAACTCTGAGACAGCTCCAACGATGTACACTCTTCTCCTCCAACCATGACAGTCACATCCACGATCAAACACAATAAAAATTAGAACTTATCATCACAAGACACAAGTTGGTGCAACTTAAATAACTTATTTAATTTAACTAAGAAAACAACATTAGTTTTTCACTTAAAACTGATTGTGGTTTTAGAGTTCACTAAAATTTTAGGGAAACCAATTTGATCAAAGAAATATGAAATGAGGCTAGGGAATCATAAATTACCAACTCTAATTACATTAAAACATAATCAAAATTGAGAAATCAACATAATTTGATATTAGGTTTCAAATTGGGAAATTAAGGTTTTAAACAAAATTTGGGAAAATATAATTTGATTAGAGTATCATGAAATTGAACTTAGAAATCAACAATAAAGAGCCTTAATTGCACTAAAACAGAATCAATTTCACAATTAGAGTAAGATGAAAATTTAGGGCTTTGAGTGAAATTGGGGGAATCCGAATTTAAAGAGGATTTGAGCAATTAGCATAGGGAATTTGAAATTGACATACCCAATTTGCATTCTATGCCGTCAATTTGGCGATTTAGGATCCAATTTAGAAATGAGGGTTAGGGTTCCAAAAATTGGGGTTTTGAATTGTGGACAAGGAAAGATGAAATCCACTCACCTGAGATGAGGAAGAAGTACTGCGATGGTGGCCTAAAGCGGTGGTGACAGCGGCAGCGCGGCGGTTAGAGGCGGAGGACGTCAAAACGTGATTGATTGAGGTGCAAAAAGGAAGGTTTTGTGGCGGTTTAGATGAGGAAGAAGGAGTAGGTGACGATCTTGAGAGGGCCGACGCGGTGGTGGTCGATGGTGGTGCGATAGAGGAACGACGGTGGAGCATTTTTTGCGCGGCGGCGACTTCTCAACAGAACTGGACAAGTGCAGGACAATGAGCTCCGTTGCATGGTCGAACTCTCCTCTCCACTCATGGTCGTGATGATGACCGGATGGCGGACTGGACGACGCTCATTCGGTGGCTGGATGTGGCTGAGTTATGGAGAGAAGGAGGAAGCTTTTGTTTGTTCAAACTAAGAAGACGACAACATAAGAAATAAAAGAAAGGAGGGTGTAGGGGTATAATATGGATTTCTTAGCCAAAGAAAGGAAAAAAAAAACTATTTTTTTATTCTATTTACTCCTTCTCACTTCATTTTTTAATTTTTTCTTCCTTTTTTTAAACTAAAATTTTAGGTAGAATAAAATCTGAAATTGAAATTCTTTAAACCATATTGTTCAAACTAATATTTCTAAACAAATAATTATAGTGATAGTAGCGTGATATTTGTTTTCAAGCAATGGTGCATACACCGAAATAAGGCAGTGCTAATGCACCCAATAAAGTAATTTTAAAAGAGTAAATAAAATTACTTAAAATCAAACGTCATAAAAATAAACAAAAATAGACATCCAAATAATTTATCACTCCAATAAAATAATATAAACATATATGTAAAAACTGGGATGTTATAGTTTTCAAGTGCACCGCAATTAATTAAATGAAAATTTATTAAGATTGTGATTAATAATTTTGGCACTTTTATTTTTGAGTATCCTTTGCCAAATCCTTGCAAGATTTGAAAATTCAAATCAACGATAAATCTCACTTAAAATATGAATATTGAAAACCAACTCAAAGATTGTCTAGAAAAATCAATATTGATTTTCTCTAACCTTACCATAGTTGAGAAAATGCTTAAATACACATGGAAATTAAACTCAAAGCACAATTGTCGATTAGAAAATTTCTTATCCAAACCCTCAACATGGTTTCCTCCTTTCACTCTTCAAGTAAGAATTGTGAAAAGACCTCATCAAAATTCAAAATTCCCCCAAATATGAAGATGCTCCTAACCTCCAAAATTCAACAGAGGCGAATTGCTGCTCTTTGTGTGGATAGACCAATCACTCCGCTCAATTATGTTGACAAAAGGATCTTCAAAGGTTCAACCTTCAAGCTCCTTGAAATTCTATCCAACCTAAAGCTCATGTCCTTTTGCTCCCGCAGGCTTAAGATCTATCCATCTTTGGTAAGAGAGTTTTATGAAAATTTCTCTTTTCAAAATCTTACTCAAACTATCTTATCCAAGGTCAAAGGTGTCGAAATCATTGTCTCACTTGCAACATGGGTTTAGCTTAGCCATCTTCCGGACCAAGGTATAGATATCTGTCTTGAGAATCCAAAATCAATATGGAAAAGCTCATTCAAGAGAGAAAGACCTTTGAAGAAAATTATCAATCCAATCCAAAAGCTCCATCTTCAAAAATAATTTCTTTCAAAAGTCTCAAATCTGAAGAAAAATTGCTTCACTATGTTCTTGCTCGATGTCTCTTACCTAGAGGCAATATTATAACAAGGATTTCAGAGAATGACATAATTCTCATGTAGGTGATGAACAAGAAGAAGAAAATAAATTGGGCTACTGCTGTTCTTAAGCACATGATAAATTGTGCATATTCAAAAATTGCATCTCATCTTCTCTATCCTATGCACATTACAAAGATCCTTCCACATTATGGCATTCCATTCCATTAGAGGGAGAAGAAGAAATAGAGCCACAACCCAATGATAGCATAAATGAAGCTTTTCTAACATCATTAGGGTTTGTGAAGAATGATGATACCAGGCTACCAAAAGAGGAACAAAACATAGAGTAGAAGTCATATGGCTTTATATCTTTCGTTTTCCTATATTTAATTTTTTGTTCATCTTTTTGAATGTTATGTCTTTGAATTTAATGAAAATGTGCTTTTCAATGTTAAATCATATTAGCACCTTATTTTATTAGACATTAACATTATTCAACAAGTGTTTGTCTTATATTAAGTGGTATCAACATGTGGTATTATAACAGGAAGAAGAAAAATCAGAAAGGTCATAATCGATTAACATAATCGATTATGAGAAACGAAATGGCAAAAATCGATTAAGTAAGAATAATAATTGTTTATAAAATAAAAGATCAAGAATAAACATTGATTGTACTTTTTGTGATCTTAAAATTAACTTGCCTTCAATGAATAGAGAAATTAAATGGTATCCCTTGTGCATTATATCAAAATATTTCCTAATATAGAAAGGCTCTCATAAACAATAACGTCAAATCTTGAGGGGTAAATCCTTTATAATAAATGCACTATTTTAGGGGGAGAACTAATTCATTTTTGTCGTTATCAAATGGGGAGATGATTCAATGAGTCAAGTTAAATAGTGATTAACTATATTTTGAGATAACTATGAGCTTTAAATGGAATAAAAATTAATAACAATGGCCAACAAGTGATAATTTTCAAAAATTTGGAACAATGGTTATTATATCGAGTGGTTATAAAAGCTTATTGCACCATTATAAAAAAACTTATTTATCTTAATAAATGGTGTATATAAATGTGCTCGTTAAGTGTTATTCCTGTGCTGCTTTAAATTACCTGAATATATGCCTTGCTTTATTTGCTTTTCCTGCTTTTTGATAATGTCAAAAGGGGAGAGTTATATGAATGCATGATTCAGGTGGAGTGCATGATTCAGGGGGAGTGGATTTGAATATATGCATAGAGTGAGGGGGATTAGAGCAAACTGCACTTAGAACTTAAAACTCTGATATATTTGCTTAAACTGCTCTAACCCTATTCTGGAGCAAATCCCTCCATGAGGTGTTTGTCAACATCAAAAAGAGGGAGAATGTGAATATATGCCTTGATAGGATTAATATGTTTTGATGATTGAAAAATGGAGAAGGGCAATATCGCTCCAAGCCTTGATGAATGACAAAAGGGGAAGTCAAAAGGACTCAATTGCAAAAAGCGGCGAAAAGACAAACAAGCAGTCAAGATGGGCAAAATGGGAATTTCAGTTATTGTATTGAATGTTTTAGAACATGTGTGTAAATGGTAAGTAGAGTTCTCCATTTAATATTGGTCTCGCACACACACATTTAACATGAGCCTAAAACCTTTTTAACATGTTTTATATCTGACAATTAATTGTGCTTAATGAGTAATCAAAATATTAATTGTTAAGATTTTCAAATTCAAATGTGCTGCGAGCCATAATCGATTATGGGAAACCAATAATCGATTATGATACAAATTAAAAGCCTTTAAATGAGTTTAATGCGTATTAATTTTAATTAAAGCCATCAAGTTTTGAATTTGAATTAGAATAATCGATTATGTAATATGTATAATCAATTATGTGCTTTCTAGCTTTCGATGAGCTTCAAACAGAAACCCTGTAATCGATTATGTAATCTGTAACACCCGGGTGCTGACGAAGGCGGGGAGTGATCGCCGGTGCAAGAAGGCACGGACAAGGAGTGGCTCCTGGCAGGCTTCTAGGCGAAGGGAGACATGAATGAACCGATTACACACCCGAATGAGAGGGATCCTGAGACTGTGTAGGTATGGGACTATACAGTTGAGGAAGGCTTATATGAATTGATTGGTACTACCTATACTAACAAGATGCATCTTCTTTTCGGTAGCCCATCACTTAACAACTCCACAGTTAAGCAAGCTTGACTTGGAGCAATTCTGGGATGGGTGACCTCCTGGGAAGTTTTCCCAGGAAGTGTATGAGTGAGGACAAAGCACGCTGAAAACACTCGTGTTGGTTTGTGGGGACAATCGTCAATCCATAAAGCAGCCAAGGATGTTACAAATGGTATCAAAGCGGCACCTCTCCCAGTACGGTTTGGTTCGGGGACGAACCAAGCGGAAGCTGGTGGGCATGTAACACCCGGGTGCTGACGAAGGCGGGGAGTGATTGCCGGTGGAAGAAGGCACGGACAAGGAGCGGCTCCTGGCAGGCTTCTAGGCGGAGGGAGACATGAATGAACCGATTACACACCCTAATGAGAGGGATCCTGAGACTGTGTAGGTATGTGACTATACAGTTAAGGAAGGCTTATATGAATTGATTGGTACTATACAGTTAAGCGAGCTTGACTTGGAGCAATTCTGGGATGGGTGACCTCATGGGAAGTTTTCCCAATAAGTGTGTGAGTGAGGACAAAGCACGCTGAAAAGACTCGTGTTGGTTTGTGGGGACAGTCGTCAATCCATAAAGCAGTCAGGGATGTTACATAATCGATTATAGTTTTTTATATGAAAGTCAGTGGACCCGTAATCGATTAGTATAATCGATTATGCCTATTCTGTCAAAGTGAGCGCTTCCTGAAAATGTTTTAAATAATCGATTATGAGAATGTCATAATCGATTATGCTGCGACAAAAATGAATTTTAATGATGCTTGACCTATTTTATTTAGACCAACACTTCTCACTTATAAAAGAAAACTTAGGCAGCCATCAAGAGACAGAACTCTACTATTTCTTTCTGTGCTAAAACTCTGATAATCATTTTCTATACTAATTCTCTTGCACTATCACTTTGACCATATTATCTTGAGAGTTCTACACACCATATAGGTGTTATTGTACTTGTGCTTCAATTTGTTTATCCACACTATTTAGAGTGTTTTATATTGGTAAGAGTCAGATTGACTCAAATCTTCTTTTCTACATCTTTCTTACAAGAGAGAGTATATCTCTTGTAGGTGTTTCTTGGATGTGATTTCCAAGTGTTTACAAGGGAGGTGTTTTCCTTGTGGATTGACACGATAGGGTATATCTCTTGGGATTTTGTTTGAGGCTCTTTCACTGGGGGAGGTGATATCCCTAGTCTGTGAGGAGTGCTCTTCATTGTAAAGGTTCTAGCTGCGCCTGTTTAAAAGCTAGTGTTTGAGGCTCTTACACAAGGGATAGTATGTCCCGAGATTTGTGATAAGGGTTCTATGAATTGTAAAGGTTCTAGTTGATCCTGTTTAAAAACTAGAGTTGATTGAAAACCCTTGGTGGTATTGCCTTGGGGACTGGATGTAGGCCACGTGAGTAGTTTGTGGCCGAACCAGGATATATTGCTGTGTTCATCTTCTTCCCTATCCTCTTTACATTTCTTCCATTTACCTTACCGTGCTTTAATTCGGTTTATTTTCTCAAGCGCTTTAATTTGAAAGAATTATTTATCCGCTGCAAATTTTGTTACATATTTAAAAAGGGTTTTTGATTTATCGAAAATGATTTCATTTTTATTTAAAACCTAATTCACCCCCCCCCCTCTTGGGTGATCGTTGCCACGGCTAACAATTCTATGTTGCTTCCTATTTTGTGAGAATCTTAGAGTTTCTTACCTCCTGTATATATATATATATATATATATATATATCCCTGTTTCTTTATGTGTTGCCTTGGATCGTGACTCGAAGGCAGAAGTGAGCTCTTTGCTGGTGAAGAGATTGAGAAGGTGACAAGGATGCTAATGTCTCTTAAGTTAAAAGACTTTCTAAGATGTCGTTTGACTTTAGTAGTATACCACGGCCAGCGGGGTGTATGTTGTTGTATATGCCATAGTTCCATGGTACTCTGATGTTGTATACATGTTTTGTTATATGTCAATACATGTTAAAATGTTTTAAATTTTTCGTTGTAATTGTATGTATCAATGATGTGTTAGTTCCATGTGGCACTCGGAATGGTGTTACAGTAGGGCTCAATGCACCAAAAGAAAAGACTAACCCGTTGATGGAGGTGGGCCAAAAACCCAAGAAGCCAAAAAGAAGGTCAGGGTTATAGGGAATGTCGTACTGGGACATCATAATCAAGCCATAAAAGCCTCATTCCTTCCAACTTTTGCATAAGGGTATATGTTACTAGGGATGCCTAGTTGTTATTATTATTAATAAGATTATTGTTATTATTACAAATGACGTTAGTATTATTAATCCAATTGATAATATAATTTGTATGTTGTTACATTACTTTGTACAAATACATATATATGTATGTATATATTATTACATATGATAATATCTATATTAATATATTATTATTTGTATTAATATGAGATTGTTTCTATTAATTTGTGATCTTATATGAATATATGATTATTTATGTGATTTTATTAGGAATATGAGTCCTTATTAAGATAGGGGAACCTTTTCCTTACTTACCTCTCAAGATCCCATCCCAATCTTCTAAGGATTATATCTAGAAATAATCACCATATCTATCTCTAAAAGTCCATCATAATTTTGACCATGTTAGAGTTCAATTCAGGATTCGATTGTGAAACATAAATTTGTAGATCTTTTATAAGCTTTCTAACGCCACCAGGAATGCCTCAAACGAACACTCGTAGCTCAAGATATGTGCAAAATACCAATTTGTATGCAGTTTGGGCTGAAGTAGAAGCATGTTACGCCCTAACTCTTTATTTCAAAACCCCCAAGACATGACATAAACCCTAAATCACCAATTGTTAACCTCTGAAATCTGCCTCTCTTCATCTCTTAGGTTTTCCCTTGATTTCTCTCAAGAATTCTTGAAGGAAATTGCTCTCGTTCATCGCTCTTTACCGTTTTTGGAAGGAAGGACATTGTTGTTGATATACGCCCCTTTTCATGTCAATTTTATCTTTTTTTTTCTAAATTCCGGGATGCAAACAAGGTAAAATTTTGTGTGCCTTGTTCTCTTTATTTTCCTCTTGAGTTTCTTGATATAGAAGCTTAAATCCATATGTTTTCGTTGTCGTTCTTCAGGAAGTGATCAAGCGTTCGTGAGACGAGACCCAAATGAATCTTTTCTCCTCTTCTCGTTTGTGTTCTTTAGAGATGAATCTCAAGGTAAGCCATACTTATTGTTCTCTTTTTGATTCTCTCTTGGGTTTGGGGGTTGTGGTCCTCTTTATGAACTCTTCGTATTTGCAATGGTAGGAACCGGCGAAGGAGGCTTGGATTCGACACTCTCATCCCTTCGAGGCTTGCGAATTCGATTTAGGTATGGGGAGAAGCAATCAATATGAACATATAGGTTTTGGGGTAGCATAAGATGACGGATAACCTGTGACCCTTTCTGTTTGCTATATGTTGTAACCAATGTATGCGTGTTTAATTATCATTGTTGATATATGAATAAATATATTTGTCTACATGGTTTGTATGGCTTTGGTATGATGTATGCAAAATATTGATGATGAATGATTGTATGCCATGATTACGTGTTTTTCAATGTTGTGAAACAATGTATTGTTGTTGTTAAACCGCGTTAGTTAAAGACATAGGGATGTTAGTGTTGAACCTCAAACTAAAAATCGGTTGATTAATGTTCAGAAGACATGAAGATAGCAAAGAAGGGCGAGGTTAATGCCCAATGGAATAGTAAAGGACATTTAAGGATGATCTCGAGTGTTTTAGGAGAACCGGTGAGGCTCCATAGAACAAATAGATGAGACAGTAATAGAGATAAGAAAAACAGTGATAGTTCGATAGACAATTAATGTTATAAACCTCAATAAATGAAATTAATGATAAAGATGTTGATAATGGTTAAGACGATAAATGTTATCGCACGTTGATGTTGTTAAACTTTGATGCTTATTTGTCAAAGTTGACATTGATGCTTATTGGTCAAAGTTGTTAAACCATGAATGGTGTTGATGGAGGTGCTTGTTAACGATTGATTGTGTGTTAGCATACATGAATTCATGCATGAAGTTGTTAGTTGGGGGAAGTTATGATGATAGGGGAATTTGCCCAAGAGTATCGTGAACTGGCCGTCTGCAGTGATCCATCTGAGAGTTAGGTGGGTCGTGGCCCTCCGTGGTGATGCATCCGAGAGTAAGGTGCATCGGCTATCCAAGGGGTTCACCATGGTTTGGTGGATTACCGGCGTTGGTGCTTGTTGGCCAATGTGGATATGTAACTCAAAAGTCGTCTTCCTGAGTTAGTTATGGATCCACATGCATATGGAGTAGTGAAGTAGCACTGCATCGCATAACATGTTTTATTCTATGTGTTATGATGAAATGTGATATGTTATAAATTGTTATACAATTATATGTTACTTGTTGTGTGAAAATCTTGCTAACTATCTTAATGTCGTTTATGTTTATACGAATGATTTCTTACTCCCTATTTGTTAATTTTTCTTTGCATGTACCTAGGTTTTTGCAGAGGATGATAGGCATCTTGTCGGGGAGTGGTCCCGAGGAGATCGCTTGCTCGTAGTTTAATTAGGACTTTATTTTAGTTGTTTTTCGATGTAATTTCGGATTGGTTACTAGCTCTAATATGTAACATCGGGTTTCGGGTTCATGTTTTATGTTTTGGTTTATGTTCTTTTTCGCAGTTGTTAGTTATTGTTACCTTTGGTTATGTTTTAGTTCATGTGATACTTGTTACCTTTTTGGCTAAATTATTTTATCATCTATCTAACATGTTTCTTTTTATATTTAAATTATGCGGGGTAGAGGGGCCAAATGTTATCACCCAAAAATTAGTTGATAGCCGAAAACACACTACATGAAAATTGGCAATTTGCAACAGACACTTTACGACGGCTTTGATAAAACAATCGCTGGTCATAATTTATGATAGTTACCACGTCAGTTCTTGTCCGCAACAGTTCTGTTCATGTTGTCCAATTTGTGTTGGTCAATATTGTGAAGTATTGGTAACCAATCAGGTTAAATATGATAATAATTATATAGTGACTGAATTTTGGAAGGAGTTACAACATGTTTACTGAGACACCCCGATGTCCCATTAAAGAAAAACCTAATTAACTAAATCTTAATCGCTATATAAACGTTAAACATACATAACAGAAAAGCAGGAAATATTAAAACTTTGTAACTTAAAAGATATAAACATAAACAACACACACGATATATATACATATAGAAAGATACATAGTACTGTCTAGGGTACCCAATCAGTAGGGCCCTACCGGTACACTGACATACAGATAAAGAAAATACATGAAAAGATCTAACACAACAATGTCCTCACCACACTCAACATCTAGCCCATCCCCCTCTAAAAATACATTAAAATAACTCACCACACACATCCTATACACATCAGATGCTCTGGCTTACATGATCACTAACGTGGATCTCTACTGCTACCATGACTCTCTCCACATCTGTGTCTGTAGACTCGCCATGGACGTCGCTGTGGTTGTGGTTCTGACAGCGTCGCCTCACTGTTGCTGGATATAAACACTCGACGACGGCACTTGAACAACCGTCGGTAGTGCGAACTATGGCTAGCATCGCCTCTGGGATCATTGCAACGGGATCTATCACCTTTGAACTCTGGGCTGGGTCCCACGGGTGCTGTTGTTGTCCCGCTGGAGGATGTCGGGAGGTCACCAAAACTTATATACACACCGACTGGCCTGATGTATACAGAAAGGAAGGTCGCAGGGTCAATCTGCCAGCCCCAATCATCGTAAAATTCAAGCTCAAAAGTGCCCATGGTCGGGACCCTCTGAGGTCCCGTCATCCAAGGATGGCTGCTGAGTGGCATCCTGATCAACTGGATCTACTCTACGATCGAAGACGAAACATACAGAGAAAGGGATAGGGAGATAAGAAACAATGCTATCATCATATATGGAAAAGGAATACATAGCACATATACAATTACGGCACAAATACAAGCATCATAGATATAACACGTATAGATAGCAATCATACTTGAGTTAATGAATCATCCTATACCCTTACTCTCATGCAGTTAATCCTGTATGTTGACGTGACCACCTACAATCCTGTCACACATCCCTTGTCTGATTAGGGATATTAGTTAGTTGTCCAAGCGGCGCGTCCACAAACCTCGGTGCATACCCACATTCCTGTTAGGGTGCTCATTCAAAGAATGATACCATTCCCCCATTCTAGTTAGGGAATAGTTGCACAACACAATATAAAAGTATCCTCATTATCGTTAGGATACACATCATCTCGGCAATGACTACGAGAGTATCACGGTAGTTTCCCCCATTACCGTTAGAGAACTGACCCGTGATATCAGGTATCCGTAATCAGATACTCTGATCGCGTGTGTTCCACCCACATGGCTGTGAACAACACCATGCAGTCTATATGAGTCTCACCAACTCGCACCGAGTCATAACCTAGTGCCTTAAACTTTCATCACCAACTCATATCATATCTCAGATCACATCACATAGCTAATCACATATAAAATAATATTTTATTAGGCTAGGCACATCTAAGTCATAATTCACATTCCCCCAACATGCATATCTCCAAAACAACATGCATGTCATCGCATGTTATCACACAGAGCATGCTATACATTTTAAAATAATAATAAAATATTCAAGTATCACAAAATATCACGTAAAGCGTGTTATCACAACCAGCACACAGCTCAATGGGTAAAATCACACAACCTCGATATTAACAAAATCAACCTAACGACGATAAACCTACAATTCCTATATCATCATTATTACTACAGGGTAGTCGTCAATGTGATATTGACATTGTCGATTATTCACTCACTACGGTTTAGGTCGCCCTACACCATTATTATAAAAATGCTACTTAGTTGTTTTCGACGATAGGTGGCTTCTTTCTCCCACCTGAGGTGTATGTAGCTAGCACCGAGACCAAGAAACAAGCTCCACTCCCACCTCTAAGATTCTGCCATGTCCAGTTCTAGCACTTCCTGTGAATAAATTGTATCTCATTGTTGCAACGTCTTGAAAAATTCTTTATCTGTTAATTAATTTCTTCAATGAATAAATTGTTTGAGAAATACAATTTGACAATTATAAATAATATTTGTGGTTTATGCATGAGAATTCAATCAAATTCGAATTAAAAACTGAGATAAGAACCGGACTGTGTTTTGACACCCGGTACGGATCTATACTGTAAAATTGTGATTCCTTGACCCGAAATATGTATGGGGAAGATAAATCATAAAATAATTATTTGAGCTTCTCTGGGTTATTTTTAGGTGGAGCCGACGAAAATATTATTGTTTTAATCGGTCCACTAATTTATTTATTTTGTGACCGGAAATCTCAAAATATGCACAACACAGATAAAATTAGACTGTGTCATGACTAACTAAGTTATTACCTCACTTAGCTAGGTGTAACTTGATCATTAGATGACAACTTGCCAACTTCGCCAAAAATAGATAAAGTCTTATTGCCATAAATGGTTAATCAAACACCTTTATGCTCTCCATTAGACAACACATTGTCCTTTGAGATCATTCACCCTCCATTCTCTTACACACAATTCCTTTTGCTTTTGAATTAAGTTTCCTCCCTTATTTCTCCTTGTTTGCACGGCTACAACCTTCCCCACACTCCACTTAAACACTTCATCACTTATTTCATTTCATTTCATGTAATCAAAACCTATCTCCTTAAGAACATTCAAATTTTTCTCTCTTCTCTCAAAAATTTGGTCATCAACCCTAAATCACCAACCAAATTTGTTTTCAAAATTCCCTTACTCCTCATCATTATCTAGACCACTTCTATTTCACATACTTTCTTCATTTGAGCACTTGTGTTCATCATCTTCAAAGGAGACTCAGGAACACACATCAAGCACATCATTTTCTAACTTTATAGTAAGGTTCCTCTACCTTTCTCCTTTCCATTTTTATATTTATAATCATGAACAAAACTCTTTTAGTTTATGGTTTTTCAAAAATACAAAGTTTAAACCTTTATGTTCATCCCAGGTTTTTGACTACTTCTTCAAAGTCATCAACTTTTTCAACACATCATCTTCACCACCATCTTTCTAAGAGGTTCTACAAGAGGTAATTGGGGAGACTAACCACATCATACCATATCTTGGATGTGTGGGTGGTTCCCTTTATTTTTATGCCTACTCTAAAGCTTTAAGCTTTAGGGTTTTTAGTTATGTCCATTTGGTTCTCTAAGAGAACATATTTGTAATATTATTGTAAGTGTTCGTTTGTGTTTGATAATATGGTTTCATGCTTGAAAATATTTTGGTTTGAAGAAAACCAAGTATTTGACCATTTGGTTAAAGATTGGATTTTTATACTTGAAAATAAGCAAGCAAGTGCTTTATTGTTCATAATGATATGATGATACATATATGTGAATATGAGTATGATTGGTGCAAAATCTTCACCTTTGGATGATTAGAGTTTCGGCCAAACTAGGGTTTGAAGGATGAATAACATCATCAACTTTAAAACCTAAGTGATTCTAAGCTTAATCATGGACTTTAATGACTAATGAAACCAAGAAGAAAATGATTGTTTCAAAAACTGATTTTGTGGTAGCCAAATCTGTCAAGTATTGTTCTAAGGGTTCCAAAAATGGTTTTGATTAAAGTTTATGTCATAGAGCAAGTAGATCATGTTCTAGTGGGCAAATAAAATGAGTTTCCATGAGTTTAATCTTGTAAAATGAGAAAATGGTGTGTAATTCGGCCAAGACAGTAAATGAGGGTTCGAGAATGTTTTTAATACTAACTAAGTGATCTAAGAGTCCAAAATGAGTCATTGACCTTTAGGGTTAAAGAGTTTATGAAAAGGAATTACCCGAATTTTCAAATTCAGAGGCTTTGGGCCAATAAATTAGGGTTTTGTGTAAGAAATGGTCAAGAATAAAAATTCAGCATTTTAAGGACTTAAAATGAGTATTAATACCTAGGAGAGTAATGGATTTGACCAAAATAATCATATTTTTGATGTATTGGGCCTTGGGTCCAAAATCGGGTAAAAAGAGGAAAAACCCTTTTATAAATCTTTCAAGTGTTTTCGTAAAGTTTATTTTGAATGATTTGTTAACAAAGTAACCATACCTTATTCTATTTCAAAATGGTTTAGTTTTGATTAAAAGGTTTTGGCATTAGACAAAAACAGAATTTAGTCTCTAAGACTTGATGAAAACCAAGAATGATGTACAATCTAAGGCCAAATTGATTTTTGATGAAAATTTTATTTTCATTAGTAATGAACCAGTTGACTTGTTTTGACTGTATTTTGAGCTACGGATCTCTGATTGATCCATTCCATTTTATTTTTTGGTTTAAGTAGGAGAGTTAATATTAGGCAGCCACTTAATTGTTTGTAGTAAATGCATCTATTACAACAATTAGTGGTTTAGTTATGTGAGTTATTAGGGGGGTTATGATATCTTTTTGTAAGTCAAGAGTTGGCAGCCCCACTACTATTTGTACATGCCCCAAACATGATGAATAACAACTTTGAGTTCAATTTGGATTTGATTCCAATTGTGAGAGTGTTTAGCCTCTATTAGTTTCTTCATTGAACCAACCCATTGATATTATCAAGAGTCCAATACCCTTGTGGCGATCCTCACCTTGGCTCATCAATTTCCCTTGGAATTGTGGCGCCTACCTTCCATTCCTTACCTTCATCCATTTGCTTATTTTCTTCTTCTTCGAATTTTGTTGGTCACTCAAGGATAGATCCAAAAACTTACATATTCCTTTCTAGGATCATATCATTTGGCATCTAGAGCCATCCTTCCTAGAGTGACTTTCGATCTTGTTCTTCGATTTTTTCCACACAAAAAAAATTCTTCTTCCCAACACCTATCATGACAACACTATCATTTGAAATGCAAAGATATCTAAGACACTTGGAGAAGAGTTTTCCTCCAAATGAAGCTTGCAAGACAATCAATGAAATTGAAGATGTGATTCCAAATGAAGAATGCCAACAATCAACTGGAGTTGAATTGTAAGAGGAAGATAAGGAGATGAAGACAACTAGAGAATGGCCTTCCCTTAAAGTTGAGAATACATCTTCAAAATCACTTGGGAAGTCATGGCCCTCTTTTACTCTAATACCTTCTTCTATATTAGTTTGTGGAATAAAATGTTGGGATTCTTCTACTTTGTCTAACATTTGTCCCCTGGGTCACGAAGAAAAGAATAGTGAAGGGTAAACCACAAAAAGCAAAGAGCAACAGAAAAAGAGTGAGGCAAAGATTGAAAACAAAATTGAGAGTCTCTTTATAAAAGAAATCAAGGTGATGTTCCTATCTTTGCCTAGAGGTGATGATTCTATTTTGAAGGAAGTTGAAGAAGTAATTCCAAGAGAGGTGCTCCATGGATTCAAAAGAGTTATGTTTGAACCCGGAGGATGAACACGATTCCCAAAGGACATAAATTCAAGGTCGAATTCTCTTCAAGAGGGAGGGAATGATGAAAACCCAGAATGATATACAATCTAAGGCCAAATTGATTTTTGATGAAAATTTTATTTTCATTAGTAATGAACCAGTTGACTTGTCTTGACTGTATCTTGAGCTACGGATCTCCTATTGATGGATTCTTTAGTGCGTTGGAAAGCTAAGGAAATTTTCTACAAAACTTATTTCATGACTCTTAACCAGATTCGGTTTATATCATGGTGAAAATAATGGTAGCAGTTATGAACGATTTTTTACACGAGTTTGTTAGTCTTGTTGGGAGGGAATCTTTTGGCTTGCATGCCTAAAGTAACTCCTTTTTAGTTGAGTCATTTTATTATTTGGTTTAAGTAGGAGAGTTAATATTAGGCAGCCACTTAATTGTTTGTAGTAAATGCATCAATTACACCAATTAGTGGTTTAGTTATGTGAGTTATTAGGGAGGTTATGGTATCTTTTTGTAAGCCAAGAGTTGGCAGCCCCACTACTATTTGTACATGCCCCAAACATGATGAATAACAACTTTGAGCTCAATTTGGATTTGATTCCAATTGTGAGAGTATTTAGCCTCTCTTAGGTTCTTCATTGAACCAACCCATTGATCTTATCAAGAGTCCAAAGCCCATGTGGCGATCTTCAAATTGGCTTATCAATTCCCCTTGGAATTATGGTGCCTACATTTCATTCCTTGTCTTATCCATTTTTATATTCATCTTCTTCTATAATTTTTCTTGGACACTCAAGGATAGATCCAAATTTTTACATGATCCTTATTAGGATCATATCAAGACTTGTGTTTCAAAACAAAATCGTAAAACCTAAGTCAATGTGACTTAGAGAAAAGACAAGGGACTTAATTAATTATGGCTCATGGTGAAACATGACCATATGCCATAAAGTATGTATGATTTTATCATCCGTACCCCCATAAGATTTTATGAAATAAAGATGACGTTTTGTTTACTTATAAGCTAAGCAAAAGGCTAAATGTAAAAAAGTGTAAAGATAATGATTGTATGATTGGTCTGACCTCCATAATATACTTAGGGTTTGGAAATGAGAACCTTAACACATCTTTACACAAACATGAAATAATTGTGTGAGAACTTTAGCTCATTGTAAAGGGAGCTGGTGATTCGGACCCGAGTACATCAAGCATCTGAAAAGCACAGTGAACAGATTCTTGCGGAATCATGAGGTTTATCCGGTGTACAGAGAAAGTTAAACGCATCAGCATTATTTCCTAAACACATAGTTGATACTTTGTTCAGTAAGGCTTGTGTGCCTTGGAAGTCGAGTTTACATGTCTGTGTGCATGAAGACGTGCTAGTGACGCTCTTAAATGGTCTTGGGGATGGTCAGGGTAGGAAGGTCACGGATGTCCAGTTGATGATTCTTCTTAGTCATGGCATTCCATGCAATACACTGACATCTACGACTAGATGCTAGCTGGTCCAGGTTATCGAGAATGTTTCACAATCAGTTGTAGTACCACAATGTGGCTATTACTGTTGAATGCACAAGAAGCCTAATATTGGAAGTTGTGAAAACATGTTATCTAACCATTCCTTCCGAACTTTCTACAGGCACCATGGTATAAGGGTCTTAGTCTTCCTCGAGTATTAGATGTCTCTTATCTAAGATGACTTACTCCTTTGGATGTTTATAAGTGATTGTGAACGTACTTTTATATGTTGACATGCCTTAGTGATATTTGTACTTGATACACACACACACACACACACACACACACACACACACACACACACATATGTCTCTGTATATAGGTCATACCTTCATATGTTTGACATATGTTGTATGATAATGGAGATCTCACCTCATTTGTGTGTTGTATGTGCTATGTTTCTTTTATGTTCTGCGAAGATGATGGCAACACCGCCGCAACATCTTTTTAGACTTCAGCTGCTTGATGGTCCAGAGACTTGGGCCAACCAGTCAGGTGGTAGATACAAGACATATATAGGGAGAGTTACGATGAGTCTTCCGGTCCCTTGGCGAGGCCATGTTGTCATTCTCTATCAAGATCCAGGTTGACTTCTTCCAGCGTGGGATTGGTTTTTGGGAACCTACTTTGAGGATGCCCCTAATGAACTCTGAGGATCGAGTGATTCCAAGACCCTTTACTCGTGATGATCTCCGTTTTGTCGATGCATCGTCCCCGACACCTATAGCGAAGACATCACTGCCAGTAACAGTAGTAGCACTGACAGCGATGGCACCAGTTGCAGTGCCCCCTATTGTTTTCCTCGAACCCACGACGACTTCGTTGGGAGCTTCTTCGATTGTCCCTCTAGTTGCACCATCAACAATGTCCCCTCTAATCTATCTGACCAGTCGGTCTTGTCTCGGGCATTGTAGGTAAACTCCTTGGAAGATGACTCATTGTCCCGCTGCGTTGGAGCGAATAAAGAAGAAGGCTCCAATGATCGAGATCTCGTCTGACTCCGAGGTGGAGGAGATAGAGGATGATGGTGAGGAGATGGAAAATCTTGAGGAGGACCCCTCAGAGCACTTTAGGGAGGACGAGGACGATGCCTCGCCATAGACCTGTAGACTAGTTAGTTAGTCCTAGTGTCTGAGACTAGGATTTATTTTGTTGAGATGCATCTCCAATTTTTATATTTATTTCCATTTATGTCTTTTCTGTTGGCGATTGTATTCCCGCCATTTTATTTCAATCGTCATGTTTGTATTTGTATCTCTCGAAGGATATAACTTTTGTTGTGAAAGTACTATTTTGAAATTGTTGGTTGTAATTGAAATAGACAACTATAAACACGAGAAGGGGGGTTGAATTGTGTTTATCAGAATTTAAAACAAAGTTGAAAATATTTCGTAAACAGAAGCTAAGTTCAGACAAGTGAAAAAAACTCAGTACATACAGGTGACCTGTCTGATGAGATTTCAACAGAGAAGCAAGCAAGCACACAACTTGAAAACTGATTTAACGATCACACTTTAACCCCTTAGTTAGAAATCATATATAATAATCAAAGCAACTAAAGAGTTTAAGGGAAGAGAGATTAACACAACTATTTATCCTGGTTCACTCTTCAACGCAAAGAGCTGCGTCCAGTCCTTGGCAGCAACAAGTTTTATCCACTATAACTGATCAGGTTACATACTCCAAGTATTGTTTGCACACCTAGCCTATTCAGGCTCAAAAACAAATATTCTTTGTACACCTAGCCTCTTCAGGCTCACTCAAGTTTGGTTGAGAAGTTTGTTTGTAATAAGTACAATCAGACAGACAGTTCTTTCACTAACACTCAGAGAGTAGTTTAAAATGTAAGCTTAGAAAAGGCTGCGTAATAACTTCAAATGATTGAAGAATACAGATTGAAAGAATGAAGAAATAAATGCGCAGAGTAACGGTTCTTTTAATGCTGCGAGTTCTCTGTGTATCTTCATCTTCAATGACTTCTATATTTATAGCCTTCAAGCATTTAAGATCCGTTAGAGACATTCCTTCAGTTGTAGGCTTCAAGCAGAACTTCATTAAATGCAATAGAGTCGTTTTGGGCATCCATTAATGCAATAAGAATGTTGGCTGTACTCTAACATGAAGAGTCATGGCTTTATGCATCGTGTAGTAGCCCTATCAGAGTTGTGCAGAGTGCTTTTTGTACTTTGTTGAGTACATTTCCCTTTTCGTGCAATAACTATGAGTACTAAGGATTAAAGCATGTTGGAAACATTATTTAACTGGACTTCACTTCTGATTTCATAGGTTGCTTGTGAGAATGGCTTCTGACTTTTCTTGATAAGCGTGAGACTAAGTGAGAGAGACCTTCAGAGTCTCACATATGAGGGGACAGCTTCCAAAAGCTTGTTTGGTCTTTGTTTCTTCATCAAGAAACCTTAGATAAGTGTAGGGACTTATCAGAAGAAAGGTCGAGACTTCTCTTGAAGAAAGTCAATAATCCTAGTCAACAGACAGGCTGACTTGTTGCTTATCCAAACAAGTTGTCATTTATGTGGGTAGACAGGTGACTCTAACTATTTTGATCTGCACACTAAGTAGATAGGTTAGCAACCAATAAGTAGGGTAATTAAATCATTATCCAATGTTTATTTTTCATCAACACTCAGGGAAATGCACAACAGACAATTAGAGACTTTACAATCTCCCCCTTTTTTATGATGATAAACATTAAGATGATTTAATGAACCTTAGAAAATAACAACAGAAAAAGTAACACAGATCAGACAAGTTGAAGCTTTCTTAACCAGACAGGATGTGCAGACAGGTGCACTTAAGTTCACTTAACAGAGATAGAGTAAGATATATGATCAGAGATTTAATTTTAAAGACATGTTTTATTTTAACTTAGTCATATCTTACTTGTATTATCTTACTTACTTCGAGTTCCATCAAATCAAAACATAATTATCTACATAACTTACATAATCATCTTCATTACTTTCTCCCCCTTTTGTCAACAACAAAAAAAGGAATACACAGATATAGAAAAAGATCAGAGAAGATACATGATAAAAGAACATTGATTTTTATTCATCATAAGCTTTTTCAGGTACAGGGCAGATTTTTACATCATAGACTACCTAGGCTAACTAATCAATAAAAACAGAGAGTCAACTCTTTGTTGCAGCAGTAGTTTCGCATGCCTTTCTTCATCCAGTTGTCTTCTGAGTGCTCTCAGCTGAGCTTGAAGCAAACTGGTTGAGGAAATATACAAGTTTGAGTACCAGGGCAGAGCTAAAATTGGGGGTGCTTTGGGTACAGAGAAGGGTGAGGTAATGCGAGGGAAGATGAGTTGATGAAGGGTTTGATAATAAAAGAATGGGGAAGAAAAACTAACTTAAACAGACTGAATCTGACAAAGTCAGTATCAGGAGAAGAAAAGATATAGGAAAGTCTCTCAGACAGAGACAAATGGGTGATAGTTATTTGTGAAAGAGGGGGAAGAGGTTGTTGGGCTAAGACTGATGGAGGTATATGTAACAAGGAATCTATATGACAGAAAAAGGAGTTTGATCCTGTTACTAAAAAAAAAGAAATATCTAGACCTACGTGGTAACATTACAACAAAGGTAGGATAGTGAGTTCCAGCCAATGTTCTAATGAACAAAACAATAGGGGGATAAAAGAAAATCTCCTTACAAGGGTTAAGGATATGAGGTGATATGATCCTAATCCGGACCGCCTTGAAATTTCAGACAAAAGAAGGATATTGACACCACACTCAAGATATAGGTGAGAAGGTGAGTGATAAGTCATGGGTTTGATCGCCACAAGTTGCCTTGATAAGATCGGATTTATTTCTTTTACCTAAGAACCCAAGGGAAGCTAGAAAACTCTTCAAATTTTATTATCCTCAAAACTGATTTGTGTAGTACAAGAGTTCCCTATTTATAGGCTAACTTGGAAATACAAGAAATAAAACTCCCACTATCATGCATTTACCACAAATTGGTAATTGCATTTACATTACCTAGTAAATGAGCATAAACATGGTATCCCACTATCATGCATATAAATTGGTAATTGCATTTGCATTACCTAGTAAATGAGCATAAACATGGTATCCCACTATCATGCATTTACCACAAATTGGTAATTGCCATTATTATGACTTAGAGCACTAACAGGATGCATTTAGTGAGGCTAGGAGAATACAAAAGGTCATCCTAAAATTCAGCCCAAAAATAATACGAAAATTATAAATAAAAATTATAAAAATATAATAATCTGAATATGCTTCTTTCCACATGCTCAAGCCATCCATGTTCCTATCATTCCCCACTTCTTGAAAGTGATTTGTCCTCAAATCCAAACCTGCATTATAATTCAGTGGATTATCTAATAAAATCTTGCTTTTGTGCTCTCCACATTTTGCATGATAATTGGCTCTTCCATCCCCTTTTCTCTCATAATTCTCATTTTTCATGAGATATTTCTCACTGTTCTCTTTTTCTTCAACTTTTATCTCATGGTTCTCCATTTTTTCTCTCTCATGGGTTTCTTTTTTCTTTAATTCTTATTTTTCCTCAGTGCTTTCTTTTTTCTCTTCTTCTTTTTCACCGCTCTCCATTTCCTCTTCCTATCTCTCATGAGTTTCCTTTTTCTTTACTTCTCCTTTCAAGTACATTTGATCTTCATACACTTGTTTTGGTGACAATTATCCAAGAGTAATTTTGCGATTATTAAATACAAATGAGTACTTATTTTTGTAAACATCATATTTCGCTTGTCGTTCAACTCTCCAAGGATGCCCAAGTAACAAGTGCCTAGTTTCCATGGGAACCACATCACATAACACCTCATCTTCATATCTCCCAATACGGAATGCTCCAAATGACATACGGTTGTGGATGCTCTATAAGAGGAAGTCCTAACTTTTGCACCATGGTGGTACTAGCTAGGTTAACGTATCCCCTTCTATCAATGACCAAGCTACATATCTTGTCCTTCACATAGCATCTAGAATAGAAAATATCCTCCCTTTGCTTTGCATCATTTTTCTTCATTACCTCCATGAAGAACCCACTGAGAAAAATTCAAACTTTGCATACAACCACCAAGAAAGATGAATAAAATTTGGAATTCCTCAAATAATTTTTTTTTATTTTCGTATTTTTTTTCATACAGAATAGAAAAGAACAAAGAAATATAGCACCTGAAATTCAAGGATCCTAAGCTCTGATTACCAAATGATATGATCCTAATCCGGACCTCCTTGAAATTTCAGACAAAAGAAGGATATTGACGCCACACTCAAGATATAGGTGAGAAGGTGAGTGATAAGTCATGGGTTTGATCGCCACAAGTTGCCTTGATAAGATCGGATTTAGTTCTTTTACCTAAGAACCCAAGGGAAGCTCTCACAATAGAGAAAACTCTTCAAATTTTATTATCCTCAAAACTAATTTGTATAGTACAAGAGTTCCCTATTTATAGGCTAACTTGGAAATACAAGAAATAAAACTCCCACTATCATGTATTTACCACAAATTGGTAATTGCATTTACATTACCTAGTAAATGAGCATAAACATGGTATCCCACTATCATGCATTTACCACAAATTGGTAATTGCATTTACATTACCTAGTAAATGAGCATAAACATGGTATCCCACTATCATGCATTTACCACAAATTGGTAATTGCCATTATTATGACTTAGAGCACTAATAGGATGCATTTAGTGAGGCTAGGAGAATACAAAAGGTCATCCTAAAATTCAGCCCAAAAATAATACGAAAATTATAAATAAAAATTATAAAAATAAAAATTATAAAAATATAATAATCTGAATATGCTTCTTTCCACATGCTCAAGCCATCCATGTTCCTATCATGAGGTGGAGGAGAAGGGATGACAGTTAGATCAGAAAAACTTGCAATCATCAGAGATTGCAGATCACACACAAACAGATTCGATGATATGCCAATTTATTCTTTGGAAGTTGAGTCCCTATGAACAACTGTGTACTGACATATATCATACACAATATCATATGATGATGTTTGGGTTTGATAAGAGGATACAGGTGAGGCAAAGGGAGAGGCAGCTGATAAAGGTTGAACAAATAGGGTGGATGGAGAAGAAACAGAAGAGCTGTCGATACCTTGGTGAGAGGGAGAAGATGGTGCAGAGGGGATAGAAGAAAGAATTGTCTAATCCTCAGATGGCTTAAGCTTCTTCTTGGAAGGAGACACGGTGTCAACTTCAGGGTGAACAACTGTCCGAGTCCCACCAGACAGGTCATCAGCAGTTGCAGCAGCAACTTCAACTTCTGCAGAGGGTCCTTCTGCAGGAATTTCTTCCCTTTCAGCATAAGCCATCATTGGCACTGGGTAGCCTGTCCTTCTTTTTCTGGTAATGATTCCCAAATCAAGAGGCTTCTTCTCCTTGGGTTCCTCCAAGGGTAAAGTTGTCTGCTCCCCCTGAGCAGATACTTCATCTTTGCTAGGCTCAGACTCCAGTTGTCTGACCTTGGCAAAGGTCTTCACCAGCCTTCATTTCTTGTTGGGTAGTGCAGGTGCAGTAACTTATTCCTCAGCTTCACTTGTCTTCCTCTTGGGAGAGGGTTTCTTCAGCTTGAACCTTAGAGGCTCAACTCTTTTAGGAGTTTCTTCAAAGACAGAAGGTTTTTCCAACTCGGGTCTCTGATCTTGTCTGGCCACCTTTCCAGAGGGCTTCCAGATTCTTTCAGAGATAGGAACCTCTGATTCATCAGTGGAAACCACTAGTTCCTCCTTATGCTCTAGCTCAGCAGCAGGCTTCTTCTTCTTTTTCTTCTTATCTTCATCCTCATCCTTCATAGGGATACCTTCAATGTTCATCATAGACAAGATCTTCCTATCAATGGGAAGTGACATGTCTATGAAATGGGCATCACTGGGAGCAAACAACTTGTTCCTGAAGACCCTTGTCAACAATATCCCATAGGGATAGGGCTACATGTTGGTCCTCTTGACCATAGTTTCAAGGTACATGTAGATGAGATCGTTGATGTCCACCTTGATTTTGTGAATCAAATGGTACAGAGAAAATCTGTCCATCTTGGTCACACTGTCTCGTGAGCCTTTCCTAGGCATCACGCACTCCAGCAACAGAATGTGCAAGAATCTGCACTTAGTCACCATGTGTACAGGCTTAAGGTTCTCAGGATTGGGAGCGTCATAGATAGCGATGTTGACATTCTCGGTTCCCACCTATTCTTCCCACTCATGTTTGAAAGCAGCTCCAATCCTAGGGCATTTTGTAACTAGCTCCAGAGAACTGATGGGGAAGTTAAGGGTTTTATCCATCATTTGAGCCTTAAAGCTCTTGGTTCCATCGAATTTGCTGGTGATGACCACAACATTTGACCAAAATTCTTTGACAACCTTGGGATGAACAAGCTCTTTGATGTCAAAGAGAGAAGTCTACTTGGAGTATTCCAACTCCTCAGCGACATACATACCCCATTTCTTTATCTGTTGAAGATCAACAGTCTTGCCAGGTAGGATGTTTTCCACATCAGCAACTTTCAGGTTGTATTTCTCAGCAATTTCTTTCGACGAGAGACGCTTTGATGGTGCCATTTCTGAGTGAAAGAGTTACTAGGGTTTTTTGGAAGAGAAAAGGGTTTCAACGAGGAGAAGACAAAGATGGAGAGAGTTAAAGAGTTTGCAATCATAAAGGTTAAACCTTTCTGATTCTTTGCCTTTTATAGCAATAAAGGCATGAGAGAGAAATGAGATATTTTTAATTCTAAAATGACACGATTTATGTGGGGAACTGTAGCGCCCACTTAAGACATAATGAAAACATGGTTTCGAGATTAAAAACTGTTGTGCACATGATTAACTTCATATTAATAAATGACATTGAATAATTAATAACCATTTCAACATAAACTGTTGAGTTCTAGCAGAGTGACTCGGCATAGTCAGACAGGTAACACAGACAGGTGTAGATAGCATAGACAGGTTAAAATTCAGACATGTCATTCTAAAATGCAATGCATGTTTAGATTATCTCTAATAAACAAGAACCTTTCTTCTGCTAATGGTTTAATGAATATATCAGCCCATTGATTTTCAGTTTTAACAAACTTTATATCAAAGATACTTTTCTGAACATAATCTCTTATAAAATGATGTTTGATTTCAATATGCTTTGCCTTAGAATGTTGAATTGGATTTTTAGTTAAGCATATAGCACTAGAGTTATCACACCATAGAGATATATTATGCTCATAAATAGAGTAATCCTCAAGTTGATGTTTTACTCATAGGAGTTGAGAGCAGCAGCTAGCAGCTGAGATGTATTCTGCTTCAGCAGTAGAAAGAGCAATGGTTGTCTGTCTCTTGCTTGACCAGGAGACTAAGCTTGCTCCAATGAAGTGACTTCCTCTACTAGTGCTTTTTCTTTCTATTCTGTCTCCAGCAAAATCAGCATCACAGAATCCATCTAATATGTATTCTTTTGATCTTAGATACAACAAACCAAGATTAGTAGTCCCAAGCAAGTATCTAATATTCTTTTAACAGCTTTAAGATGAGATTCTCTTGGGTCAGATTGGAATCTAGCACACATACAGACACTAAACTGAATGTCAGGTCTGCTTGAAGTTAAGTACAATAGAGAGCCAATCATACCTTTGTAGACAGTTTGGTCTACCTTTTTACTTTCATCATCTTTGCTTAGTTTTGCATTGGGTTCATGGGAGTTTTCATGAGCTTGGCATTTTCCATTTTGTACTTCTTGAGTATCTCCTTGGTATACTTTTGTTGATGAATCTAAATTCCATCACTTGTTTGCTTAATTTATAACCCAAGGGAGAACTTCAATTCTCCCATCATGCTCATCTCAAATTCAGCTTGCATTAGCTTGGAAAATTCCTTGCACAACTTTTCATTAGTTGCTCCAAAAATAATATCATCAACATATATTTGGACTATAATAAAGTTCTCTTTAGAGCTTTTCTTAAACAAGGTGGTATCTACTTGTCCTCTAGTAAAACCATTTTGCATGAGGAAAGAACTAAGTCTATCATACCATGCTCTAGGTGCTTGTTTCAAACCATATAGTGCCTTTTTAAGTTTTAAAACATGATCTGCTTTATCAATATCCTCAAAACCAGGGTGTTGTTTAACATACACTTCTTCTTCAATTATACCATTTAGGAAAGCACTTTTCACATCCATTTGAAAAAGAGTGATTTGGGGTTGTGCAGCATATGACATTAATATACGTATAGCTTCTATTCTAGCTACAGGTGCAAAGGTTTCAGTATAATCAATACCTTCTTGTTGGTTATAGCCTTGCATTACTAACCTTGCCTTATTCCTGACAACTTTGCCATCTTCAACCAATTTGTTTCTGAACATCAATCGTGTTCCATTGACAGATTTGTTTTTGGGCTTAGAGACAAGTGTCCAGACATCATTTCTGATAAACTGCTTGAGTTCTTATTGCATAGAAACAATCCAACTTTCATCCTCAAGAGCTTCTTTAATGCGCTTTGACTCTATTTCTGACATAAAAGCCATATTGCTTGATTCTCTTAAAGTGGATCTGGTTCTTACTCCTTCAGAGGGATTTACAATAATAAGATCCTTAGGATGATGGGTGTTGAACATCCAATCCCTTTTGAGATCATCATGAAGATCTTGACTTGTCTACTGACTGGTCTGTTGACCTGTCTGCCGACTTGTCTGCTCAACTTGTCTGTTAGGCTCAAATGTAGGTTCTGTCTTGGTCAGATATGGTTATTGACTTTATGGCCTATTTATATCAAGACCTGCAAGTTCATCTTCTAGATCTGATAGCTCCCTATCAGTCTTTAATCCATCATTGAATTTAACATGAACAGATTCTTCAATAACAAGTTCTGGAATTATAAAGTCTAAAGGATTGAGACATTTCAGAATATCCTACAAAGATACCTTTATCTACTTTTGAATCAAACTCTCCAAGTTGATTTTTAGTATTCAGAATGAAGCATTCACATCCAAATGCATGAAAATAAGATATGTTGGGGCTTTTACCTTTCCACAATTCATAAATAGTCTTCTTTAGAAAGGGCCTAATAAGTATTCTGTTTTGTACACAACATGCAGTGTTTACTGCTTCTGTCCAGAAGTACTTAGGGAGATTATTCTCATTGAGCATAGATCTAGCCATCTCTTGCAGAGATCTGTTCTTTCTCTCAACTACTCCATTCTGCTGAGGAGTTCTAGGTGCTGAGAAATTGTGAGAGATCCCATTCTCCTTACATAACTGTCTAAACTGTTCATTTCCAAATTCCCCCCCATGATCACTTCAAAGGGTAGAAATACAGAAACCCTATTCATTTTGTACTCTATTGCAGAATACTGAGAAAGCCTTAAAAGACTCACCTTTGTGGGTCAGGAAGAGTACCCATATAAATCTAGAATAGTTATCAACTATGACAAATCCATATTTTCTTCCAGTCAGGCTAGCAACACTAACTGGTCCAAACAGATCCATGTGTAACAACTTAAGAGGTCTAAAGGTACAAACTTGGTTTTTAGATTTGAAACTTGATTTTATCTATTTACCTCTTTGACATGCTTCACACAAGACATCTTTCTTAAAACTAATATCGAGCAATCATCTCACAAAGTTATCTGAGACACCCAGATGTGCCCCGTTGTGTCATTAGATTAAAACCTCATTATTTAATTACTTAATCACATGCTTAACGTGAAAATACATAAAAATTAAAACTTAACTTATAAAGTATACAACTTCATATAGAATGGCATATCATAATATAAATATATTATGCATATTACAAAACATTGTTGAGGATATCCTATCAGCAGGATCCCTCACAGGCATATACTTAGACAAAGTGTTAAACAGAGGAAAACATATTAAAAATACGCCTCACAAGACGCACTGGCCATAACTAACTAGACCCTAATCACCATAGGTCACAGCTCACCCTCCAGCTTCCGGTTCATAGGGAGTTCCATCCAACTCTTCTTCGATCAGCTCATTCACAAGGTCTTCATGCACGATCCCATCAAATATAAAATAAAACATATAGAAATATACATGGGATAATAAACAGTTCTATCATCAAAAAATGGAAAAGAGTCATAGTAAATTATACAGTAATTGTCGCAGACAAACAACACACATAACTAACAGATCATCCTCAAGTTAATATATCATCCTCTACCCCCAATCTCATGCTACTCAAAGACACCATAGTGCGGACCTCCGCATCTGAAACATACTGGGCCCCTCTGCTGTTGGCCCTCTCTAACAACTGATCTGGTGATGCAGATGTCTGAGCGCTCTGCCCACGTCTAGTATATGGTCCTCTCCTCCACTGAGAACCCCTATCACCTCTCCTCTAATGACATGCTCGGGTAGGACCTGCACTACGCTGTTGTCTCTGCTCTGCAGCCTGCCTCCTGTCCATGCTCTCAATAGCACTGGCCCTCTCCATCATCTCTGGAAAGCTCAAAACATCCAAGGGCGTTATAGCCCTCCTCATCTCGTGTCGTAAACCCTCCTCAAACCTCCGGCACATCCAATCCACATCAGGGAACCTCTGATAGAACTCTGAACACTGAATCAGGGCCTCAAATCTGGCCGCATAATCACCAACTGACCTGTCTCCCTACTGGAGACTCATGCACTCTCTCTCCTTATCGCGTCTGACTAACCGAGGGAAGTACTTCTCAAAGAAAACTCTCTGAACAACTCCGAACTGGCCAATCTGCCCTCAGCCTCAAGCAATCTCCTCTTGCCTCTCCACCATGACTCGACTCCTCCTGTCAGCATGAAAGCGGCATAAGTCACCTTCCTGTCATCTCTTCATGATGGCCTCCTTGATGTAGAAAGGGGCCATTTCTTGATTTTTCAGAATGGAACCTGGTTGTGACTTATGTTTTTTTGTATTTTACTTTTTTTTGATATAAAATGAATAAATAATGGTTATATATTGAGATGAATTTCGTGGCTTTGGTGGTAGTGAATTAAGGTAGCGGATTGGGAAAACTCAAATGCATGAAACCAACAGAAAAGGATTCAAGGAGCTGTTTAAGGAATAAATGAAGAAGATGAATGAATGGGAGATAGGATCGCCACCTTGGTCTAATCCAAGACAAGGATAAGCGTATGAGTGTGAGGATCACCACAAGAAGAGAATTTCTTGATAAGATCAATAAACTGGTCCAATCCAGAACCAAAGAGTATGAACTCAATATTTTTCTAAAATCTTTGTTATCCCTATATTGAAACTTGCGCTCCCTATATATAATGAGGGAGGTTCTTCCTGTTACAAAGAGACAAAGTCCTTCCTTCCTAGGGGTACAAAAAGAAACTAAAGGAAATTAAAAATAATTATTACTGCTTTGATTGCTCTTCATGACTAGGAGAAGGTTTCACAACCACTCATTAAATGCAATTAAGTGGGTGGCTGCGCTTTTATTGTGCTGTTGGAGCATTCATCTCCTTGTCTTGTGTAATTCCCTTTTTCTCGCCTTGATTGGAGCATTCATCACCTTGTCTTGTGTAATTCCCTTTTTTTGCCTTGATTGGAGCATTCATCACCTTATCTTGTGTAACCCCTTTTTTGCCTTGATTGGAGCATTCATCACCTTGTCTTGTGTAACTCCTTTTTGCCTTGATTGCTTTGATTCTCTTTGTCTTTCTTTGGCAGCAAGTTTATTGATTCATTCAAACTACACAAAGAGCTGATGAGAGGTGTGGGACCCCTGCTCCTTGCGCCACACAGCCATTTGAAGTGGATTAAACACACCAAAAGAAATAAAAATAACTTAGTGTCATGGTCCCAAATAAATCAATTAAACACTTGCACTTTTATTCAATTAAAAATAAAATGACTTGGTTTTAAATTAGACACCATTCTTGGTTTGTATCACTGCATCGCATGGTGAAAGATCTTCTCAAGCTCCCGTATCCACCACTCTGCCCGCTCGGGATCATACTCTCCTCCAAACTGTGGTGGCTTACCTTTGAGAAAGGTAGCCAGTCCTGCATCCTCAGCCTCCGTGGCTCTCCTTCTATCCTGTCGTTCCTGTAACTCTGCCTCTCTCTGTACCCTCTGAGCATTCTATTGTGCCTGCTGCAACAGAATGGATGCTAACTCGCGGATAGTCCGAAGAGTCTCGGTGGACTCTCCACCATCTCCAATCCCTGCCTCTTGCAGATGAGGCTCATTCTCAACACCCTCAATAGCTCTACCACCACGTCTACCACGTCTGCGTCCTCTACCTCGAGCCATGATTCTGTTAGAATAAATCATTAGCCCACATCAATATGACATATAATACTACATAAAACTGGAATATAAATACTATATGCCATAAAGATGTCACGTCGGACTCACTACCCAACTTCTAAGCATAGCTGTTATCCGATGTGGATTCAACTAAATGACCAGTTCACCCTCATCACAGACCTTTTTAGAATGGAACTGCTCTGATACCACCAAATGAGATGCCCCGACGTCGCATTAAAGAAAACCCATAATATTTAGGACCTAATCGTGTTATTATTGTTAAGGGTATATATTAAAACGACGGAAAAATTTGAACTTAAAATATAAACAACATATATACACACATGCATAACATATACAAATCATATCGTGATGCAGTACAGTAGAGGGAATTCCTTCAGTAGGATCCCAATAGGTACAAACTGGTACAAACTAATATAAACAACAAAAGTTAAAACACCTCAAAAAGGCGCACTGGTCGTAGTCTCTCTACTCAACTACTCGGGTCCACTGCTCGTCCTCCATCATTTGGCTCATAAGGGGTTCCATCTAGTTCCTCCATAGCTGGCTTCTCCACCCAGTCTTCTTATAGCAATCACATAAATAAAACATACCCAACAACAAGAAGAAAAGGGATAACAAACAATATAATGTCAAATGTGGAAAGGGTTTAACAACATTTAATTAAATAACGGCACACTAAACATCCAGCTCCAAGAGTATACATAAATAAAACACAATCATCCTCAATCCACATCTAGGATCTTTCCTCTACCCTCCATCATGATGAAATGCAAATGTTGTATGAATCATCTCATCAGGTATCGGTCATATCCGAATATCACATCAATAAATCGACACATCCCAGAGTCCCCGGCGCACACCCTCGTCCGCGGATGGAGGATGCCCATACAAAGCAATGGCACTATAGCTGCACAATCCGGTGCACACCTCTGAACCCCGGCCAGGGTGCTCATGCAACACATGAACTATAGCTGCAACTAAAATGAAATCATGCCTGGAACGGTCCGCCGTTAGCCTATCCCCAGGAATTCTCCCTCCGAGGCATAGACCCCACACGACCATGTTTTAGGTCCACCATATCACTGACCATGTTTCAGGTCAACCCCTAGTGCCCTAACCTCTCATCATAATCTCATAGGTAACCTCAATAAAATCTTATCTCATCAATCTCATTATCATCATATCTCAGGAATCATCTCAGTTAGGCACAACTAACACATATAACATGAATTCCCCAATACATCCTCATGTCTCGATATAACTTATCATTTACTCAAACTCTAATCACAATTATAAAACTCAACACATCATACCATAATATCAACATGTCATAGCATCATCATTACTAATATGTCATAAAATCATCATTTCCAAACTAATAATCATTATCAAAATCTAATTAAAATAATAAGATATCATGCTTATAAAATAATCACAACTCATAACATCATCATCCAGCAGTTATCAACATCAATTCAACCAGTCAACTCATCCAAGCAGATAATCATAAAATAATAAAATAATATATAATAAACATAACGGTGATAAACGCACAATCTCAATATCATCACGAGTACTACTAAGTAGTCCCCAGCGTGATATGGACATTGTCCGTTACTCGCAATCATGTAGGGTTTGGGTCGCCCTACGCCATTATCGAATTAAACGTCATCGTGCCGTTTCCGACATTAAATAATTTCTTTCCCCCACCTGGAGAGTCGTACGATGACCTAGACGCAACGAAATTACTCGTCCTCTACTCCTCACGATTCTGCCTCACACGGACCTAGGCCTCTGAGTCTCCGAAAGTCCACCTAAGAAACCACATTGTGAACAATACCTTGTAAGGAACTTAGAATCTGCAACAAACACCCTAAAATCCTCCACTGTATTGGCTCTATATCTCACAACCCAGACAATTATTTACAAAAGTGAACAGTGAGATTAAAGACATACCTTTTCCTTACCTTCTCCAAAAATTTTAGCTCCATCGAACGGTGTATGAGCCTAGGATGAACCTCCCAAGGTGACTGGTTAGGAGCTACTCGGGTTGAGCTTATCTCCTTTTTCTGAGTTGAATAACTCTCACTCTGGGAAACGCACAGAACTTTTAACCGTTGGATGTGAAGAACTACTAGCCTAGAGCCTATCCATGAAATTTCAACACGATCCAACGGTGGAAGAAGGTGAGACAATGGTTTTACAGAAATATGATAAGATGAGTTTTTGGGTGTGAATGAGTGTGAACTTGTTCTTTCCTTCACTTAACTATTCAGCCAACACATGCAGAGGTGAGGGAATAAAATTGGCTATGGAAGGATGAGTGAAATGAGGCTGGAGGAGGAAAAATGAGGTCAATTTTGTGATTTTGCTTTTATAGATGAATTTAGGTAGGTTTTGATAAGTTAGTGGGAAGACAAATGTCATGCGTACAAAAGAGGTAGTGGAGATAGGTGTCATTCATGCAAAGGGGTTAGGTGTCACACATGCTAAAGGTTTAGGTGTCACACATGCAAAAATGGTTAGGTGTCACACATGCAAAAGGGTTAGGTGGAATGTGAGGTGGCGTCACCATGGCCACCTTCCTCCTGGTAATGACACGTATCACTGGGTGTTGTTCCGTCGGCACAACTAGGTGTTTTCTTTTGCATCTTCCTGTATAACCTACTGCTGGAATATTTTTCTGTAATTATTTTAGGTTAATCCTAAGACCTATTGTACTCAGGACCGACCTAAATTAATATTCCGACTTTCAATTAATTAATCGATCATAAAACGCTCGGTTTGTGTTTCTTTGTGTTCTTGACCCGTTCGACGTCCGATTGACCTCAAATTTGAGATATATTCTCATCAAGACCTAATAAACACACTAGTGCAATAAGTGTTTTTTACGTCAGTTAAAATTGATTTTACACGTCAGAATATTGTCTGACGTAAATGCAGCTGACGTTAATAGTTAATACTTTAACGTCAGTTGTTTAAACAACTGACGTTAAAAATAAAACCTTTAACGTCAGTTCTTTAACTTAACTGACGTTAATATTGTTCAAACTAACGTCAGTTGTGTTAAAGAACTGACGTTAAAGGTTTTATTTTTAACGTCAATTTCCTAATACAACTGACGTTAATAGTGTACTGTATATTTTATAAAATACTATTAACGTCGGTTGTTTGATACAACTGACGTTAATAGATTTTTTTTTTAAAATTCAGTTTTAAAATATCACTCCCCTCAGCTATCCCTGCATTCAGTAAATATCCCAGTAACACAGAATATCACACACATTACAGAATTGCAAACACTACCCTTAAATTTCAATATTAACAAAAAGAAAAGAAATATACAAAGGAACAATGGGGGGACTTAAAACCAAAACCCATGTATAAGAAAAACATAACTATCTACAAGTATATATATATATGTATATATATATATATATATATATATATATATATAAATTTTAGTCTCTAATGTCTAAAAACAAAACTACCAATCTAAGGATATATATATACATGTTATTAATTAGTTTCAAAAGTCTAACAAAAAAACTATTAATCTAAGTATTGCGGAGGTATCTTGTCAATTCCTTTTTCAGCCGCATACTTGAAGAAGAATTCAGCTAAGCGCATCCTCAAGTCTCTGAAGTCATCTTCTTGAAGAGGCGATTGGTCGTTAAATGCCTACACACGTTCAAATAATAACAATAACATTAACGCAAGTCATCTTCAAAACTATAATATATAATTTAATAAGTTGTGTAAATATTACCTTATTCCATCCATCCCTAATAGATGCGGAGACTATGTTCAGCATATGAAGCATCACATAATAGCCGCACGACCACCCGTCACATTGAAATCGAGACTACAAACAAAAGTAATTTCAATGTCAGTTGAATATACATATCAATTAGTAATTATAATATTAATTATTTGATAAATAAACTACCAAACCTTGAGGATGGTCCATTCAGGATTTGCTTGAGCCTTAGAAGTCCTACTTCTCCCGTTGGCGCAACTTATGCTACTCGCCTTCAGCGCGCTATCATAAACAAATAATCATGTCAAGTAACAAATTCATATATCATGTGTGTAATAAACTAAAAACAACTGATATTAAAACTTAAATTAAATTTAAGATTAGTTACTTACCTATTTACAGCTTGCACCACCTCCTGTGGCGGCTGTTGGTGGAGAGAGCATAAGAATATGACAGTATGCCTAGATGAGTGAAGTACGAACAACTGCCAATGGTAATTCATACAGTAGGGAGCCAGATATAATTCTTTCTGTTTGTCTCCCAACAAGTTCCCTATGTATTTACTAAATACATCGCCAGCAAAGAATTCGGGCACAAGGATTGACGGATCTAAGAAGTCGTAAACTGGTGCAACGCCCTTATCAAGCTGAAGACGACGGAGATACCTAAGATATGAAAAGGTATGGATGTTAATTACATAATATATATATTGAAAATAAAATAAATTATTAAATGGAAAAATACCAAAAATAAATAAGTTATAAAATTAAAATTAACTTACGTGCACCAAAGACTCAAAACCGTGCTGGCCATCCAGACGTTATTTCTGCAGGCGTGCCCGAGATCTTCACCACAGAAGGAAAATATCCTCTGTTGATTTGGGCGTGCCACCCATCCATCGTGCTCCAATGGACATTCAAAAATCTCAAACGCATAATCCTCACCAAGTGAGAACAAACGAGTGATAGGTGACAGCGACACCGACGTCGACTTGGCCTTCAATTTAGGAAAAATATAATAGATAAGTTGTTGATAATTAAAAAAACACAAGTAATTATTTGACTAATTTGGACATTAATAATGAATACATACCTTTGTTAACATTTCAAGCTCACGTCGTTTGAAGTCCAACTCAAGCTCATGGCGTTGGACTTCCAACTCTCGCTCCCTAGCTGTCAACTCATCGTCCTCCACATGTGCCCTACTATAACTCTCTTTTGTGCTCACATGTGAAGGGTTGGCATGTCCTGCGGTGTCCTGGGATGAACCGACGTAGGAAAGCTCTTTGGCAAGCACCTGCTTGAATTCTGGGTTGGATATGAAGCTTTGCATCAGATGTGTTGTAATAGTAGGGTTGGAGATGAGGTGCTGAGTAATGTCATCCAAAATTGATGCTTCATCGACCACCCGCTTTCGTGAAGCAGACTTGCCATAATATTCTTTGATGGTCACGTTCCTAGGAACACCGATAACCAGACCAGGATGGTCTTTCTTGCCTAGAGCAGTCATCAAGACGTCCCGCCGTCCAGAAGGGACGAATGAGCCCTGGGAGGATTGTGCTTTAAGATCCACCTACAATGAAAAAATGAAAAAACGTGCAAGTGAAAAGTATTAAAAATATCTATACAAATATCAATTGAAATCAAGTTAATTATTTACTTACAATCTTATCTGCCACTTCGCGAGTGGCATCAACTTTAAAAGATCCCGTCTTTGTCATGCTACGGGCTAACCCGGACATCCTCGCGGTCGATGTCCGACGGAGGACTTGATGGTGTGCCCTCAGGCACCTCTCCTCTTTCAATCCTAGCAGAGTGCTCTTCTTACTTCACCCTCAGCCTATCCGCCATCATCTCCTTGATCCGAGTCTGGTACCCACCCTGAGACATGGTGTGGCGGTGGATGTTCTTCGCCTGATTATGCCGACCCTTATCTGCCTTAGCCTATTCAAACAAAAACACATAATTAAATACAGTTAAATGATCTATAAGAAGCATACAAAATTAACTTAATCAACCAACCTGAAATTCTCCATCCTGTCGACTCCTAGCAAACATATCCCAAGTATCCTGATCAATCCAGGGATAATCCGAGAACATTTTATCAAGCTGCTTCTTCCCAGATACACAGTACCTGGTAAGATCATGCTCGAACCCATTCCAATGCTTTGATGCCATTTTCATACATTTATGACGATGATCCTCGTCATTTGGCACAGTCCAAGCTACCTACACATTAAATACATAACAACTGGATGGATTATAACTCGGATAATTATCTAATAATGTAAATCAAATGAATGTAAAGGTAAAGTACCGTGATAGCCTCCCAAATCTGATCCTTAACGTTCTGTGGAACATCATTCCAGTGGTTGTAGTTGATGCTTACGTGCTGATTCGCTTGTAGAAACACCCACTTATTAAATTCTTTAGCACGGGGTCCCTGGGCATTTAGATTAGCATCGAAGGACACCTCAAGCTTCTGTCCGCTTTGCCTGTCCTTCTCTAGTTTCTTCAACGTCGTGGCTCCTCTACCCCGTTTCCTATAAGCCTTTGATGTCTGTATGGACAAAAAAAATGATAAAATAGAGGGTTGTAACATTATAAACTTACATTAAAAAGAAGGACTAAAGATAGTGTATAACATGTAAACTTACACTGGAATCAGGCATAGGCGCGATCGGGTCCTGCGTAGGCCCTACAGTGTCCTCCCGTGCATGTGGGCTATCCGACTGATCCATATGTATGCATGTTCAGAAACAATACATATTTATTAACATAGGTTATAACTCAAAATAAATACAGAAGTATAAATAAAAATAAATGTATACTAATTAAGCACTAGTGCGCTTACAAACCATCCAACTACGATCCATAACTAGATAGGTTCTGTAGATATACAAAACATACATCCAAGGCGTTTAAAAATTATTTCAAATTTACACCATTTTCAGGTTTCTTAAGACAGAAAAGAAATAAGCAGATGAAGATAAATTAACAAAACAGAATTCCAATGAGCAATATATTGTTGATGTCACATGCTACAAGCAACTCTAAATTTCTTCCCATTTTGAAATAGGTCATGATAGCAGAAGAAAAACAAGAGAAAACACAAAACCCACGACCAGAAATAGAGACATTCCAAACAACTCAAACTCACAGTTTCAAGTTTCAACTACAGAGACTACAGTTTCAACATACACTCAAAACCAAAAATAAAAAAATGTGCCCTAAAGACTCACCAGAAATAGGTGCTCGCGTGGTGGCCAACATTCAATGTGGTTACTAAGAGTAGAGGGACAAGGAGAGTTAGTGTGCGGGAAGGGGAAAGAGAGATGTCAAGTTATTGCAAAGAATGAGCGGGAAAGACAGAGTTAGGGTTAAGATTGTACCTCACGGTGGTGGGGAAGAAGCCCTCGCGGTGGTTGCGGTGGAGATGAGCGCGCGATTAGGGCAGAGTGAGAGTGAGAGTGAGAGTTGAGAGTCAGAGTCAGAGTTGAGAGTGAGAGTGAGCGTGAAAGAGAAGAATAGAGACGTACAGAGCGAAGTGCAGAAGGCGCGCGGGTGTAAACGTTATAATCAAAAACCAAAAATAAAACAACTAATATATTTAATATCGGTTGTCTTAAGAAACTGACGTTAAAAGTCATAATCAAAAATAAAAAATAAAACAACATTTTGCGTCAGTTGTTTGTTACAACTGACGTTAAAGGTAATTTATTTAACGTCGGTTGTCTTAAGAAACTGACGTTAAAAGTCATTGTTTAACGTCAGTTGAATTAAACAAATCGGCGTTAAAAATAAATATTTTTTATTTAAAAACACTTTTAAGCGTCGATTGATGAAGACAAATGACGTTAAAATTGTATAAGTTTCTGCAAAAACATTAATTCCTTTGACTCTTGTGCTACTTACCCATGAGCATTAAGTTTATAGATCGAGTTTTCAAGAAAATCAGCTAGTCTCTCTTCTCTATATAAAGTACCATTCTTCCGTATCGATCAGTAATACAACCTCTTCTTTTCCTCTATATTTCGTGTGTTTTCTATTCCTTCACAAAATGGCTCTGAGACTTTTGTTATTTCTTCCTATACCTAGACTTAAAGGTCTCTGTCCTAATGGTCAAAAAACTTCTGAGGTTGAGTAAATCACGTAACATGGATGGTAAGGTTGTGTAAATCACGTAATGTGATTTACTCACTTTATTTCATCCTAGCCATCCCTTTCACTCTGCTTTGGCCCCAAGTGACTGTGGATTCAAGACGATGCATCAAGGAATTCCAGTGAAGGAGGTGATGCAAAGATCCCTTTCACTTTGCTGTCGCTGCTAGTGACTGTGGATTCACGATGCATCATGGAATTCAAGTGAGAGAGGAGATGCATCGATCCATCCGTTGGAGTTTTTGAGGACAGGACTGAGAAGAAAATGATGTTGAAGCAAAAACTTTTTTATATTTTAGGGCTATGTTGCAGAAATTTTTTATCTTTTAATCATGTAATTGTAACTTATGAATTGCTTCAATGAGATACGATTTGATTATACATATATAACTTGTTTTATGTTAAGCGTTTATTTATTTTAATTTGCACAAGAATTTGTTTACTAATTCAAGCTAATTAATTAAGATAAAAAATAAACTTGTTTAAAAAAAAAGTTTAGAAATAAACTGCACTATATATATAGATTGACCTGTGTTAAGAGTGACAACAGGGCATTTCAGATAGGGATATAGGATTATTTACGTCAGCTATTTATTTAACTGAAGTAAAAATCACACTTTTAACGTCAGTTGTATAAAAAAATGACGTTAAAAATAAATATTTTTTATTTTAAAAACACTTTTAATGTCAGTTGTATTAAACAACTGACGTTAAAAGTGTATAAGTTTCTGCAAAAACATTCATTCCTTTGACTACTTTGCTACTTACCCATGACTGCTGTGCTACTTACCCATGCACATTGTAACCTATAATCCTCTTAATGAACATTAAGTTTATAGATCAGTTTTCTAGAAAATCAGCTAGTCTCTCTTCTCTATATAAAGTACCATTCTTCTATATCGATGCATGTCTGACCTCTTCTTTTCCTCTATATTTCGTGTGTTTTCTATTCCTTCACAAAATGGCTCTGAGACTTTTTTTATTTCTTCATATACCTAGACTTAAAGGTCTCTGTCTTAATGGTCAAAAAACTTATGAGGTTGAGTGAATCACGTAACATGGATGGTAAGGTTGGGTGAATCACGTAATGTGATTCCCACACCTTATTTCATCCCATCCCTTCACTCTGCTTTGGCTCCAAAGTGACAGTGGTTTCAGATGGAGTATCAAGCTAGAATTCAATTAAGGGAGGAGATGCATCCATTGGAGTTTCTGAGGACAGGACTGAGAAGAAAATGATGTTGAAGCAGAAACTTTTTTATATTTTAGTGCTATGTTGCAAAAAAATTTTATCTTTTAATCATGTACGTAATTGTAACTTATGAATCACTTCAATGATATACGATTTGATTATACATATATAACTTGTTTTATGTTAAGTGTTTATTTATTTTAATTTGCACAAGAATTTGTTTACTAATTCAAGCTAATTAATTAACATTAAAAATAAACTTGTTTAAAAAAAAGGTTTAGAAATAAACTGCACTATATGGACTGATCTGCGTTAAGAGTGACAACAGGGAGATGACAACGAAAGAAATGAGTTTCATAATTATTTACGTCAGTTATTTATTTAAATGTCGTAAAAATCACACATTTAACGTCAGTTGTATAAACAATCGGCGTTAAAAGTGTTAAAATCACTTTTAACGTCGATTCTTCTGAATCGAGCGTAAATAGTGATTTAATATTTACAAAACTGTCACCGCCTCATTTTTAACGTCAAACATATGGTCAAGCGGCGTAAAAACGTTCTCATATATTACATTATTTCTACTAGTGTGACTTCAAACCATCAAAAAGGTCTAATCTCATTCCTAACTCCAAATTTTTTATTTCACACTCAGATGTCTCAAAGATGCTAACCGAGAAACCCTAATTTTGTTTCTATGTTCAAACTCACTCGAAAAGGCTATGTGCTTGCCAAGCAAGAGTCTCTATGCCTCAAACCACATCCCAGCTTATCCTAACCCTCATACACTAACCATGTATAAAATAACGGATGTTACATGTTAGCCAGTAGGGATGACTACAGTGAAATTATGTTTTTCTTATAAATACCATTTGTACAATTCAAAGAAGGCATCGATACAATCATCCAATTCATATTTTCTGCACATTAACTTAAGATTTTTTATTTCTTCTAATTTCATGCAATTTCAATCTTTCTAATTCCATGTTCCACACTAAGTACTCTTTTCAATAACATAGGAACCCACGACTAATTAAGAAACAGAGTCTCTTTCTTAGTATTTTATCGACTGATTAAGGAATCATATGACACGAATCAGTCGAAGACTCGGTTAGAACCAATTCGTGACGCTTTGAAACTCAATAATTTTTCCTTGTCTTGTTTGATACACCATTTGGTAAGTCCATCATGTGAACTATACTATCTAGTGAGAGCATCTTCAATGTTAAATGGTAAGCAACCCACTTTGATTGTTTAAGTGGGTCTCATTGTGGACCTCACAGTGCCACATCACATTTAACCAATTCATCAATTTTTCACTCTAATGCTATATACAATAAGCAACCCAATTTTTTATTCTTTTTTATTTGCTATTGAATTTATTTTACCTTCATTCAAATAATGTTGGTTTGAATCTTTCAAAAATAATATTTTTTAATAGATAATCAAGTAACTTTACTAAATTTTAAGAAACCACGTACACAACTTCAAAGATAAAATTTGATAAGTAATTGTTGCTTATGGGTAAGCAACCCATAAGATTGAACCACAGATGCTCTTATACGACCTATGAATGAACCATACAATCTATCTAGTGATATGACCAATGAATGAATCTATTTCCAAATGAGAAATGCCACCATCCATCGATCTATGAATGGCATCTTTCAAATTCATTGCCCTCTGTCTTGTCTCTTCACCCTCCTTTGTTTCCATCAACCTTCTCACAGTATACTCAACATCTGATGCAGTCACCAACTCATTTCTTCGAGACCAGTCCATCAAAGCCAAACCAACCTTCAGCACTTGTGTTATCAAAACACTATTCCCTGGCTGGTCAGAGTGCATAGGCCATGCTGCTATTGGCACCCCCATGGATATGCTCTCTATGCAGGAGTTCCATCCACAGTGACTCATGAACCCTCCTGTAGAAGGGTGGCTAAGGATTTCCAATTGGGGTGCCCAGTCTCTCACAACTAACCCCAAGCCTTCAACTCTCTCTTCAAACCCGTTTGGAAGCTCATGTCTTCTAACTTCATCTCCATTAAAGATGTCTCCTTTATCCGCATCTCTTATCACCCAGATGAACTTCTGCTTGCTTTGTTCCAATCCAATTGCAATCTCTTTGATTTGTTCCCCTGTCAAGGTTGTTGTTGACCCAAAGGAAACATAAATAACTGACTTTGGCTCTTGTTTATCAAGCCACATCACGCTAAAGTGACTTCCTTTTAAGCTTTCCTTCCCAATCGTTAAAGGGTTGAATGGCCCCAAAGCCCAGTTCTTCTTGCCACCATTAAAGCGTTCCATTAGCTCCATGTAAGGACCTTCAATTGCCCTTGTTGTGTTATAGATGTTCCCATCATGGAATTTATGGAGTTCAACTTGTGCTGTTATGAAATCTATCATTTGGGTAGAGAAGCATCCTTCCAGAGAGGGCAGTTCTGGGATAAGTGAGCTTTCTAATGGAGGTCTTCCCATGTGATCCCAATACAATGTGAAGTTGGAAAAGGCAGAGATGCTTTCAAAAATGTAATTCTCAGCATTTGCTATATTTGTGACATCTTGTACCACATATGCCATCATGGAGTCATATATGAGTATGACCTTCCTGGCTGCAGATGAAAGGGCTCGCAGAAGTGCTGCTACAGGCTCGCGAAGATGTGAAGTGGCCTCAAAGGAAGGCATCAGATGAGATGGGAATTTGGTTTCATCACCATTGGGGTTGGGAGGAGGTGAAGCAAAAGGTGGAACTTTGAAGTCATGGAAATGGATGTTTGAAATGGAGTTTGGGTCCCAACCTTGGACACGAAGTGTGGCCTGACGGTTGTGTATGTGTGTGCCAACATAATGAACGGGTATGTTGTGTGACAAGATTAGGCGTGACAGGTGCAGAAGCTGGTTGAGATGGCCTTGTGCTGGGAAAGGTACCATCACCACCACCACTTGGGTTTGATGAAACTCGTTGGTGCTATGGCCATTTCTGTTGCTTTGGTCATCGGAAGCCATTGATGAACTTTGGTTGCAAGAAGCAATAATTGAACTCTGGCACTTCACTAGATTGTGTAAATATTAGTGCCTCGGACAATGCTTATATAATAGGTGTAGGTGTTGGGTATTCTTTTAAGGAAAATGCTAATATCTATCAATTATAAAGAAACAATTGATTAATGCAATTATGCTTTTTGTATTTATTAATAAAATCTTAAAGGCAATAAGAATAACAGTTATTGAATAATACATATCATTTTTTTTTTATGAAACTAAGGTATGTAAAGAAATCAATGTAGTGAGAGGCATCACAGCTAAACTAGCACCCCTAAGTTCTAACACTACCTATCATTTGCAGTATACTTATATAATTTTTTTTTTTTTTGGAGAGAGCATACCTATATATTATTGAAATATCATTTATTAGATCTATATAAGTGCTTAATGTCAAAATATATTATTAAGTATTAACTATACAATTAAAATTAAGTAATAAATTTTTTAATAAATTACATTATATATATATATATATTATATATAGTAAACAATATCAGAAAAATATTATCAATATTTAAAATTAGATAAGAGAGTTGTTAATAAAAAGTAAATAGTGAAGATAATCATCTATATATATTTTTCTAAATTTATATCTAGGTATTAGTAAAAACGGTTTGAGAGTCGTCAATAATTAACTTTAAAATATTACTCTTTTTTGTTTAAGGGAATACATATTGTTAACAAACCAAATGCAACATAAAAGAGAGATGAAGAGGGCTACGGTTTCATTAACAATGCAATGTTCAACTTAACAAATACAAAGGAAAGAGTATATATATATATATATATATATGCATAGGAAGAAGACTAAACTACCCTTAATGATAGGAAATAAATAAAAGCCCAAAAGCCCATATTATCTAACATCCCCCCTCAAACTCACGATGCATCAACAGGAACCATCGAGAGTTTGCTAGTCAAGAAACGAAAACGGGGAGTGGAATGCGATTTAGTAAACAAGTCAGCAATTTGCATTGAGGAAGGAAACAAAGGGTAAAGTGATGGTCAACAGTTGAAAGTGATGTCGAGTGAAATGACAGTCAATCTCAATGTGTTTTGTGCGTATCTCAATGTGTTTTATGCGTTCATGAAAGACGGAGTTATGAGCGATCTGTATAGCACTCATATTATCACAATACGTAGATGTGGGTCCAGAAGAAGATACAGCCATATCAGCAAGTAACCAGCGCAACCAAACTATTTCAGCAATGGTGGAAGCCATGGCACGATACTCAGCCTCTGTAGATGACCGAGAGACAACGGCCTACTTCTTACTCTTCCAAGAAATGAGAGAATCTCCTAGAAAAATACAGAACCCTGCGGTAGACTTACGATCAGCAGAATCACCACCCCAATCAGCATCTGAATAAGCACGCAGTTTCAAGGAAGACGATGAAGGGAAAAGAAGACTTTGAAATTGAGTGCCCCGAAGATAACGAAGAATACAAAGGACAGCTTCCCAATGAACTGTAGTGGGAGAGGTAACAAACTGACTAACAACATGCACTGCATAGGCAATATCTGGTCTAGTGATAGTAAGATACACCAAACTGCCAACAAGTGTCCGATACAAGGTGAGATTGGGTAGAGGAACACCATCAGAAGAGGCATACCTAGCACTGACCTCAAGAGGAGTATCATGGTCCGAGTGTCAGAGAGATGAGCTTGTTCAAGAATGTTTGCAATATACTTTGATTGAGAGAGAAGGTAACCTCTAGGAGAGTAGGCAACCTAAATCCCCAAAAAGTAACGAAGAGTACCAAGATCTTTCATCTCAAACTGCTGAGCTAATTTCAATTTCAATTCTGCGGTACCATCAAAATCATCCCCAGTGATAATCATGTCATCAACATATAAAGAGAGCAGGATACGACCATGAGAAGTGCATCGGAGAAACAGTGCAGAATCATGTGGACTGGAGTGGAAGCCAAGAGATACAATCACAATAGATAACTTCTCAAACCAAGCTCGAGGAGCTTGTTTGAGCCCATATAGAACTTTCTTCAGTTTACACACTTCACCTGGATTATGAGAAACACCAGGGGGAGGTACCATATAAACCTCTTCTTGGAGATCACCATTCAAGAAGGCATTTTTAACATCCATTTGAGAAATAGGCCACTGACGAATAGATGCAACTGCAATAAGAGTACGAATAGTGGTCATTTTGGCAACAGGAGCAAAAGTTTCTTCATAATCCATACCATATTGTTGGGAAAACCCTTTAGCAACCAAACGAGCTTTGTATCTCTCAACAGATCCATCAGACTTAGTTTTAATCTTATACACCCAACGAGAACCGATGGCACTTTTCCCTGGTGGAAGAGAAACAAGATCCCAAGTATCTGTCTTGTGCAATGCAAAGAGTTCCAAGCTTGCTGCCAAAGAGGATCAAGAACAACCTCTTGATAGGAAGATGGCTCAGACAAACTGTGAATAGAGGTCAAGAAGGAAACAAAAGAAGTAGAATAAATGGAATAAACAAAAGCGGGCAACTGAGAGGACTTACGATCACGTCGAAGATAACGAGGAGGTAGATGAGGAGGATGAGGATCCATAATCTCAGAGGATGCTTGGGGAGTCGTGGGGATAGAGGGAGCATCTGGACCAACAGTACTACTAGTGTCAACCCTGCAAAACTCAACATCATAAATATTTGGATGATGTGTCACAGGAGAAGGTGTAGTGTTTGTATCTGTGTCAAAGGGATCAATGCGAGTGAGATTAGATTTCATAAGACTGCAAGAATCGGCAGGAATAGAATAATATGGTATATGCTCAAGAAACACAACATGACGCGATAAATAAAGTTTTTGGTTAGCAGGATCATAACAACGATAACCCTTTTGACCATCACCATAACCAAGAAAAACACAGATTGCAGAACAGGAAGACAACTTACTACGTTCTACATGAGGATGAAGAACAAAGCAAGTAGAACCAAAAACTCTCAAGGCCAGATAATTAGGAGTGCAACCATATAAATTTTCAAAGGGTGACAAACCTGAAGTAACAGAAGATGGAATTCTGTTAATGACATGTACAGCAGTGAGGACAGCTTCCCCCCAAAACTCACTCGGAACAGAGGCGGACAAAAGAAGGGAACGAGCAGTTTCAACAATGTGGCAATGTTTCCTTTCTGTAACTCCATTTTGTTCAGGAGTGTCAGTGCAAGAAGTTTTGTGAAAGGTCCCATCAGAGGCAAGTAATTCAGAGAATTTATTAGAAGTATATTCACCACCTAAATCACATCGAAAACACTTGATAACAACATTATGTTGAGTTTTAACAAAAGCACGAAACATGTGATAAATGCTAAAAAAGTCAGAACGATGTTTCATAAGATAAACCTAACAATAGCAAGTACAATCATCAATGAACGATACATAATATCGAGAACCACCTTTGGTAGCAACCGGTGATGATCCCCATACATCAGAATGAACTAAGTCAAAAGGTGCAACCGAAATTGAAACACTTTTACAAAACGACAAAGCAGAAAACTTAGCAAGTTTGCAACCACAACAATCAGAAATATCATTAGTTTGCAACTTTCCTAAAGCTCCTGTAGAAGCCAAGTATTTCAAACGGGAAGAGGAAACATGTCCAAGACTAGAGTGCCATAAATAGAAACTAGAAGAAGAGGAATTCAAATGAAAAGATGATAGGTCAACGCTAGAAGCTGCAACATCTGGAACTCTCAGCTCATCCAAAATATAAAATCCCCCTGCCTACGGCCTGTCCCAATCAGCCTCCTGGATTGTAGATCCTACACATAACAAGAGGTGGAAGAAAACAATACTGAGTAACCAGAGTCACACAATTGACTAACAGAAACAAGACTCACACGTAATTTAGGAATGTAGTAAACATCTGAAATGGATAAATGATATGTGGAAACTGTCCCAGTGCCTGCTAATGGCAAAGGAGTGCCATCAACAGTCTTGATTGGGATAGAAGAGCATGATGTAAAGACACAAATGATTTTAAATCAGATGACATATAATGAGAGGCTCCAGAGTCAAGGATCCATATGGATGAAGAAATACCTGAGGAGCTAGAGAAAGGAAAGGCAAATCTATATTGGATTGAGCGGATGTGGCAGACAAGGAACTTCTGGAATTGCTCAGCAAGATCAGCTACATTAGGACCAGAAAGAGATGTGCTGTCAGGAGAGTGTGCATGTCCAACAGTAAGAGCATCATACGGAGGAACAACTGCAGCAACATTTGGTGTTGGAGACTTGAAGTTTTGCTAGTTCCACTGATTAGGAGGTCTCCATTGAAAGGGTTGTTGTGTTTGTTGCAATTTGTTCAACAATTTGGGACATTGAGCTTCCAGTGACCCTTATTATTGCAAAAACTACATTCGTCATAACCAACCTTTCCATGAGACTTGCTTTTGTTATAAGGGACTGCAAAAATAGATTGATGGGGAGCTGGGAGAAGTCCTTTTTCTACATTCCCATTTTCAGATTGAGACTTGAGTCGAATTTCCTCAACTAACAACTCATTAACCACCGAATCAACAGTTGTGAGAGGATTATGGTGCAAGGTCGATCCACGAATCCCTTCAACATCATCCCGGCCATTAAAAATTGAACCAAACGTTGTTCCTCTCTACGATCAGTGTAAGCCTTAAAAGCTTGTAGTTCTGCAAATTCAATGAGTGCCAACTGATCCCAAAGGTTAGACATAGCAGAATAAAATTCTTGGATACTCATATTGTTTTGTTGAAGAGACCGAATATCAATCTCTAACTGATACTGCTTTGCAAAATTGGATTGCACATACAACCTTTTCAGATGATCCCAAACCTCCTTGGCTGTTTCATACTTTGCTAATTGAACACTTATTGACTGCGAAACAGAGTTATTGATCCAAGTAATAATCTTCGAATTATTTTCTTCATAGGTTTCCAACTCGGTTGCATATTTCCCATTTTTTTCATCTTTGGACTTAACAGAGGTTCCAGAAACATAGCCCCACATTCTCTTGCCTTTCAGAAAATTTTTCAGTGCATAACTCCAATACGAGTAATTTTGTCCATTCAATTGCACGCTAATAGTTTGAAGAGAATCATCCTTTTCACTTGCCATTGCTACTATTATCAAGTTTCCAACTCACTAAAAATACAAATAGTGAAGAGAGGATAGAAGAACCAAAATACCGAAGGTGCTGGAATAAAAATTTCTCTGCCAAGTGTGAACCAAGTGTATCGAAAATAATGAGTCCCTTTTTTTGAATTGAATAAAATAAGATAACTCCACTAAATGGTCTTCCAATGGGATGGTGCAAAGTGGGCTCCCCCTTTTTTCTTCAAACCTGTGAATGTGAAATAGTGCATCCTTGGACAAATTCACCTTTTGCGCCTCTGAACATCATCTCACGCAACAGCCTTTTGAAAGGGTGAAAAGGTAGACTTTCTCCTTTTTTTTATTAGAAAACACAAAGGCAATAATCACAAATCCAATAGAAAACCTGAAAAGTGGATGTCGACACTATTTGCGAATGGAACGAATATAGATGGCGGAACACTATTTGTGAATATAACAATATTTGCTAACACAAAAGACAATGACTTCAACAGACTGCCAAAGGACCAACCTTTGCTCTGATAACATGTTAACAAACCAAATGTAACATAGAAGAGAGATGAAGAGGAAGAGAGAATCAAAGTGAAGAGGAAGAGGGCTAGGGTTTCGTTAACAATAACTTAACAAATACAAAGGAAAGAGTATATATATATATATATATATATATATATATATATATATATGCATAGGAAGAAGACTAAACTATCCTTAATGATAGGAAATAAATAAAAGCCCATATTATCTAACACTTATTAGTTATTATTTGTCAAATATAGAGAGGTAATTAGTATGTATATACAGGGTTAAACAGTGAAATTTGACCATGAGAGATATTCAAACATGCTTTTTGACTGGCGTTGTCGACTCTTTTTGTAAAAGATAATAACTATTATCGATCAAATATAATGAAATAATTTATTAACGCAATTATGTATCTTCTACGTATCAGTAAAATCATGAAGGTTGCTTAGTGTTCGTGCTAAACAATAAATATTAATATATCGAGCTGTGATTTTATTAATGGAGCTCAAGTACAAGAAGATGATCTTAGTACATCTAGGTCATCATCCTCTACTATGAGTGTAGTATAAGTGTGTAAACAATACAATGGAATCTGGCTTAATGAGGAAGATGACCGACTTATATAAAGGTCCTAGCGCGTGCTTATCACGCGAAACAGTTACATCGAGTGGGGTCCTCCATTCCGTTAGCACGATTCATGTAACACCCTTCTCGGGTGCTACATTGTCTGACATTTTCTCAATATCGTTTAACGCGGAAAATAAATTTTCTTAAAATGGAAATTGATGTGAGATAGCTAGTGTTCGAATCACCTAGAGGAGCAAGAGTATGGTGTTGGTTTTTCAAGCAAGCCATGAGAATGTGGAGATATGGTGGTGGCCGAACCATGGAGGAGGAAAGGAAAGTATTTGGTTTCATGAACAAAACAAGGCTAAGTATGAAAAATGAAATAAAATGGATGTGTGGAGGTAGAGTTGGTCGTGTGTATCAAGGAGTAAAGGAGGGCAAACTTGTCAAAATATTTTAGGACATGAAAAGAATTCATAAGGAAGATCAAGGGCATATTTTAGTAATTATGATGGTGGTGAGTCATTCTCAATGAGTCATCATGGATGACTTGTCGTTCTGTCCTCCGGCATACCTCTTCAATTCCGTAACCGGCTCCGTCGTTTACCCGATTAGGGTTTTCGATCGTTTTTCGTCAAGATTTGCCCGAATAAAATATAATTTATTTTTTTGTGCGAAAATTTTAGAAATAGATTTTATCAATGAAATTATGATAAAATCTAGAATTTTTCAGTTTCGGCTCAAATTAGGGCTTCTGCCGGTATAAAATTATACTATCTGTAAAAACGCAAACCGGTTTTCGTCCGAGTTTTAAACCCAAAATTTTGCCGTAGCTCCCTTCGACATAGAAGGTCTCAAATATGATTTTGTTATCCTCAAAATCATTTTCTGGATCGTGAGTAAAAATATAGAATATAATTATCGGTTACGACGCGAGAAAACAGGGTGTTACATTACTACCCCACTAAAAGGAATTTCGTCCCCGAAATTCACTGGTCTAAGGAAAACGAACATGGATACTGATCCTCTATCTCGTACTCCATCTGTGACTCATTCTCGTTTCTTGGAACGTGACGTGAAGCATCTCATAGATTAAACTCTCTTTCAGTCTTGTAGTGTATTAGCGAGACTACACGAGAAGGATAATCAAGGAAAATCCTTTTTTATTCTCAAGACTCGACATTCATTCAGAAAATTCGAACGTTCAATTGAATCAAGTACATAGATATCAGGTGGACTCTAACACCTGATTCATACAAAACTTTGACTCCTTGTTCGAATTCGGTGGCGGTTCGAACACACCGGCAACAAAACAAAAGCTTCGAGTTTTAAACAAGGAATTTCCAGAAAGAGAGATAATTCTCTAGACTTGACTCTCACAAGAAAGAATAAATTAGAATGAATAGAAAGACAGAGGATATTCTTTATGCAAAAAGTCTCTTTAATAGGTTTTTGAATGTAAAAAATGTGTTGTACAGCCACATATTTACAAACGTGACTCTAATAAAGTTCCTTCCTCCAAGTGAACTTCCTTCAAAATACAAACTTTGAAGATGATGACTTTCTTAGTTTCCAAGGGTATAGATTTTAAATCAAGACTGCTCTTGGAATTTAAGAGAGCAACAATAAAATTTTGCGAGTTCCCTCACTCGAGGTAACTCTGATTCATTTGACATGGAGATAAACAATAATTACCAAAAATTTCCATCTGCCAGTGAATTTGTAACTCTTTAACCACAGAGGTCATTAAGGTATGATCTGAATGCGATCACTCCATTTCTCAGTTGTGCTCATTTGCGAAAAAAACAAATGATTTACAAATCTCAACAGTAAGGGAATATCCAAACAGATTTCCCTAACAAGGATGAGTTAGTGAAACTGTAAAGAACCATATTAAAGAATAACATAAGAATACAAATTCTGGTCGTTTCGTATAAATCATAGGCAACAAAAGGGGGAGTCTCATTTTGTGGTTCCTGTACTAGCTACGTGTTGCTCGGGTGGGAGAAAGAAGCCACAAATCGTTGGAAATGGATAAGTAGTATATTTTACAATAATTGAGTAGGGCGACCTAAAACCTACTAGTGAGCGAGTAACAAAAAAGTCAATATTACATTGGCGACCACCCCGTAATACCAATAGTGATAGCTGTGTGTTGTTTGTGTTGTTTTTGTTAACATGCGATATTTTGCTAATTATGAGGACATGGATATTTTAATTTTATTGTAATATGTATAACATGATTGATGTGATAACATGCGATATTTGTCGTTACTTACTTAGTTGGCATCTAGGTGATGATATGTGTTGTTTTGGAGAGTTGCATGTTCGGGAGAGTGTGAATTATGACTTAGATGTGCGTAACCTAATAAAATATTATTTTATATGTGATGAGCTATATGAGGTGATATGAGATATGATATAAGATGATGATGGAAGGTTAAGGCACTAGGTTATGACCTGATACGAGTCGGTGGGACTCATATAGATGCATTATGTTGATCGCAGCCGTGTGGGTGGAACACACGAGGTCAGAGTATCCGACTACTGATACCGGATGTCACGGGTGAGTTCCCTCACACTAAGGATGAGGAAGACTACCGTGATACTCTCGTAATCCTTGCTGAGCTGCTCCATATACCCTGCGATGGTAAGAATATGATTATTGTGTTGTGCGACTATTCTCCACCGGGGATGGAGAATTAGTTTCATTATCTGAATGAGCACCCTAGTGGGAATTGGGGTGTGCACTGAGGTTTGTGGACGCGTCGCTTGGACGACTGACTAATATCCTTAATCAGACGGGGGATGTGTGACAGGATTGTGTGGTGGCCACGTCAGCATCGGGATCAGTTGCATGAGCGCAATGGGTAGAGGATGATAACATGTCTCGAGGATGATTGTTATTTATATGTGCTTGTTTTGTGATGCATGTCTTCATGCTATTTTTGTAGATATGTTATGTATCATTTTCTGTCTATGATGATAGATTAGTTTCTTATCTCCCTATCCTTTTCTGTGTATGTTTGTTCTTAGTTCACGAGGCAGACCCAATATCGAGATGCCACACTTGGATCACCCGTGGGTGACCAGACCTGCGGGGTTTCCACTGATGGGAACCGTTGAGTTGGAGTTTTTTGATGAGAGAGGGTGGAGAGTGGATCCAGTCACCTTCGTTGTTGTATACACGAGCCCAGTGTCTGCGTATGTGAGATTTGGAGGGGGACCTCACTTTGGTTTTGTTGGGATATCCCGCCCTTCCACTATTTTGGCATCCACCACCCAAACCATAGCCGCATCCTTGGTCAGCTCAGGGTTCAGAGGTTATCAGTCTCGTTACGGTGATTCCCCGGGGTGATGCTCGCCACAGTTCTCATTACCGACGACAATTTCAGCGTCGTCGCCGTGTGATTATATCTGGTAGCAGCGAAGAATTAGTGCTAAAAATATTCTACCAATCAAAAAAAGTGCCCCTCGACAATTTCGATATGAGACTTAGTGCTTAAAAAGATTCTACCAATCCAAAAGGATCCCCAAGGGAAGTTGACTCCGAACTATAAAGGACCTTATGTTGTGAAAAATGCCTTCTTTGGAGGAGCTCTAATTCTCACAAAGATAGATGGTGAAGATTTGCCACTTCCTGTGAACTCAGACGTAGTCAAGTAATACTATGCTTGAGTGTACTTTCCACAAAAAAGGTTTGCTAGGATGAAAACCTGAAAAGGTGGCCTAGGCAAAAGTTAGAACAATCTGCTAGACTGGAAACATTTAAAGGCGGTCTAGGTAAAAATTAGGGTTTTTTAAAAAAATGTTAGACCGAAAACCCAAAAGGCTGTCTAAACAAAAATTATGGTTGAAATACAAAATGAAAGGAAGCGCACCAAGTTGGTAAACTGGGGCAGTGATATTTGAAAACTAAGGCAATGATATGTGAAGATTGAGACAATGGTGCATGAAAATTGGGGAAAATAATATTCTCGTATGATTGTTAATGGGTGTTCAAAATTATATGTGGAACATTAACATCAGTCACTGTAAAGACGGTCACTTGAAGAGATGTGATTCCACAGTATCATTTTCCTATGAATGTTGCAAGCCTAAATTCCATTATAACATTGACCTTGTAACCGCTTCATTTTCACTATAATAGCATTGTCTTCCAACTCCAATCCCTTTTTTCTTCTCACTTGTCATCATTAAATGTGTGCATTCATCTTGATAATCATATACTGAAATGTGAAACGTGTCTTAATAACTATAAAAATATAGAATATCTTTGAGAATCCTAAAAGGTCATGGGCATGCGAAATGAATTATTAGTTTTTTTAATTTTGTTTTATTTGTTTTGGGACTAATAAGTAGTGGGTTAGGGTAATAGGCTGATTCTAATTCAAACTTTAATCTGATGGGTTTTTTGGGTTGGGTCTTTTTAGGAGTTTTACCTAAGTGACTTGTTTTTCATAAAAAAATATAAAAACAAAAAAAGTTCTTTTCAAGTATATAATAAAAAAATAATAAAAAGAATAAAATACTTTTTCATAAAAAGTTAAAAAATATCTAACCAATCAAATATTTTCTATTAGAACTACGTGGCTTTGAATTTCCCATTGCACCAGGAATATGTAGGAGCGAAATTAATTATTCCGTCAAGGCACAACTAAATTTTCCTAACTTTTGTGTTTGTATTTTCTTTAAAAAAAAATTGGGTAAAAGAAATATTGTTAAAGTTATTAAAAATTGCACAATTAACTTAAGGTACCATTTTTTTAAAGGGACAATATAGGGTGCTAACACCTTCCCTACTCGTAACCGGCTCATGGACTCAAATCTCAAGTTTTGTAAAAAGACTAGTTTCCTTTAATAAACCGTTTTTCCAAGTTTTTTTTCCCCAAACATAAAACTTGGTGGCGACTCCTCTTCTTCTTTTTTTCCCTTCGCGGTGCCCGAACGGGACAGTCGCGACAATAAGTATATGAACCATAATCCTAAAATCAACATATATGTGAACCATATCTCAAATCAGGATATAAAAATTATTATAACACTATCTGAAATTACTATTTTTGGTCCTTACTATTATGTGACATTCATTAACTACTTATGTCTCTAACAAAAGGTCATGAGGTCATCTTAAGTGACACCAAATAATGTACATGGTTCCATGTTAGCATGTGATTCCCCTAAAATTTTCTTTGAACACTGAAATGAATTCTATTTATATATGCCCTAAAATGATCAATGCTATTGACTAAAAATAGTTATATCAAAATTTACATGGATGAATACCAAAAAAAAAATATTTATAGGGACCAAAACAAAAAATTACTCATTTTATAGATACCAAAATTAGTAATTTCATGTTTTAGAGGGATGAAAACCAAAAAGAAGTTTTATAGGTGTAACACCCCAATTTTTCCGCTTTCTAAGATCGGTATAAATATAAATAAATGTTTATATTTTTATTGGAAACTTAGAAAATGATTTTGGGAAAACCAAAGTCATATTCATATCATACTTATTTTTATAATTATATGGTGAAATTTTTGGTTGAAAATTCAGACGGAACCCGGTCTGCGTTTTCGTTGACAGTAAGATTTTACTGCTCAAATGACCTAATTTTGACTCGTGAATGAAACCTTACGGTTTTTATGAAGTTTCCAACTTCTTTGGCTATTTTAAAATTTTTCACTTAAAAAGTGAAATAATATATATTATGCGGGTGTTATACGAAATCGGGTAAACGACGAAGCTGAAAACGGGATTTGCGGGACCTGCTAACGGATAAACAGGATGTCAAATCATGATGAGTCACAAGGGGTGAGTCATGGGATGACTCCTCATGGTCATGATTACTTTTTAGGGGAAATGACCATTATGCCCTTATGGTTGATTTTAATTACAAATTAACCTAAAGCAAGATTACACCTCTGTCCTTGGATTTTTGGCATATTGACCCTTTTTCCCTTGAAACCCACGGCCTCAAGGCTACCAAGAGACTCAACTTTACACCTATTTAAGGAGCACTTCATCTTCTTCATCAACTTTGCCATTTTCCATTAAAACTCCTAAGTTACATAGCTTGATTTTTGTGAAGCAAGTCCTTGGATCTTCATTTGTTTTTGATCTTCAAGAGGTGAATCCTATTCTCCTTCCCTAATCATGTCTATGTTATTCAATAAGTTTCATGATTCAAAGTCTATTTCATCTATGTTCATCACTTTTAAGTTTCTAGATCTAGAACTTTGAAAAATCACCATAAATCATAGAAAAATCCTAAAAATATGAAACCAATTTCTATAATCCTATTTTTACCTCTATATTCTAGATCTAGAAGCTTGCATCAAACAAAATTTTCGAACCTATTTAACCTAAGGAGGCAGAACCTAGGGTTTTGGTAGGGGGGGGTGATTTTGTTCATTTTCTTTACAAGATTCAATCTTATAAGCTATATAGGTATTAGATTTATGTTGTTTGATTTAAATTAGAGTCTCTAAACCATTTTAATGGTCATGGCCGAAAATCATTTGTTGAAGGATTGGAATATTTAATTTCAATCTTTATGCCATGATCATTGATTTAGGGTTTTAAGTGATTATAAATCACTAATCCAAGAGTTTAGAAATTTTAAGGATTTTGAACCCCAAAGTCAGCCCTTGGCCGAAACCAACATGTAGGATTTTAGGCTTGATTTAGTTGTTTGTTTGTTGATTGAGTGTTATGTTTAATGAAGGATAAGCTAAGTTATCGGATACGCGCGTTATCGGCGTTACTTGGATTTCCGACGAGCTGTTTCTCAGAGATACTGTGTTTTTGAGGTAAGGGGAGTACCTGAGGGATTTTTCCGATAGCATGTGTAATTGTTGTTGTGTGTCTTAATTATGGTGTGTATGTATTTATTTTGTAGTTAGCATTATTTGGTTATTGATTATCTGCTGTTAATTATTTGATTTAACTGCATTTAATTATTTGTTATATTTGGTGATATTTTTTAAATTTCTAAGTGTCATATTATTGATATGAAATAATTGTTGATGTGGAATGTGAGTTTGAAAGCCTGACAGTGGTCAGAGCTCGATTAAATATGCGGTTAAAAGCATTTAAAAGCTTTTTATGAAATGATGAAGTTAATTTAGGTGGAAAAAGTAATATGATATTACTTAATTAATTATTTGGTGAAAATGGGAATTTATGAGAAATGATATTATTTTAATGATTTAACGGCGAAAGAGCGTTTTAAAAGTTACGGCGAGGACGTAACCGTGAAAATATTTTAACACTGCTACCAAGAGGGCCACTGCGGATCATTTCACATAAAGAGGTTAGAGACATAATGAAGATATTACTAAAATAGCAAAATCAGAGTATGAAAATAGAGAAAGTATTTAAACAGAAATATTTATATTGAAACTATTTCACAGATCACTATATGCCACAGATTTAGGCGAAGTGATTACAAAATCTTACAAATTTTTCAGAACTTACAAAGTACTTGAGCTTGTAAGAAAACTTGAAAATGCTTATGAACACTGCAAGATTACAAGAAAGCAAGATTAGTAAGTTCGTAGAGAGATAAGCTGTGTCTTCAACTGAGTCTTCGAGTTCCTTATATAGAGGGAGGAACTTTCAGCTGAGCAACGGATCTCAAAGATTTCAAATCCGAAAAGCAGGTACTATTCTTCTTTTGACTTTGGTACCAGCTTTTACTATTCATCTTTTTGCTTTTGTCTGCCACGAGAATGCTTTCGGCAAGTCACGACAAACAACTTTACTATTGAAAAAGCAGAATGGCACATGGGCGGCCACATTTGTGTCTGATGACTCTGCTTTAGTAATTTTTTATTTTGAGTGGAGAATCTTGTCTACCATCTTTATTTTAGTGGGAAGATGTGACAAAATCTTATCTTCAAAAGTCAACAAATCCAACATCTGGGTCATTATTTTCCAGATATGGATTGTATTCTTCAAGGTCTTCTGCTGAAAATTCTGGTTCTTCAACGGCTTCATCAGAACCAACAGTAGACGCAGCTTCTAATAATTTTTTCTTTAATTCTGCTGGGGAAGCAGCATCAAAGGTTAATGTATATGGAGAGAAAGGACTGGGGGGTTGAGAGATTACTGAAGAAGTAGTCCCAACTATATGCTTGCCCTTATCTCTGGCTGGTGAGTTTGAAGGAGTGGAAACGGGCTGAGGGAGCCTCCTCTTTTGAAGTCCATGCTTCTTCCAAGTCTCAAATTTTGTCAAAACAAAATCCTCATTAAATTTTCTCCACCATGAGACCACAGTAGAGGAACAAATCCATCGAGGAAATGGTTCTGGGAGATGTTGATGAACATCATAGCTAAAACGATGAAGCCATGATATTCCAAATTGAGCACTGAATTTCAACAGTTTTTCATGTGCTGGAATTTTTGGAGTTAGAGTTTTATACTCCAAATATGTTGAGTATATTGAATTTGGGAAAATCTCAACAGATAACCCATGATGAACAAACCAATCTAAAAACCAGGAAGGGTAAATAGATTGATTACTTAATATTTGGAAATACCAGGAATGTTTTTCATTTGGGATAAGCAAGAAAGCATCCCAAGCATTCTGGTAATCAAAGTAATCATAAACTGCAGGGTCAAATACCCTGGATAATCTTTTGGGTTTTTGAGGGTGCTGACCCCAGTCAGACATGGTTAAAACCTTTAGTATTTTGCACTGGGAGTAAGCAACTTTAGATTTATCTTTATCATTATAATTTTCAACAATTTCTGCTGATCTGGTGTCAAGCAGAATGAACTGATAAAATTGCAAATTTTTCTTGGATCCATAGGATGGAATCCATCCTGAGCCATCCATATGATATTTTGAAAAAATGTTCCAGGGACCTGAAACATTTATTGAGGGATCACCCATTTCGGGCTCCAAAAGTAGTAACTGATGACATTTTGGTTTATATTTATGTTGGAGAGGCTCTCTTTCCAACGGTTGTATTTGGGTTTGAGATTGAGTATTTTGGGCTGGTTTTTGTATTTGGGTTGGTTCACCCAAAGGAGTAAACCTATTGGTTATTTCAAGAGATGATGAGGTTATTTTAGTGGGCTGTTGGGCTTGTATTGGGGTTTGGACTATTTTAATTGCACTGGGTGCAAAAGAGTCCAATGTTAAGGGTTTTGATGTTGATGAGGAAGGGGATGCCCCACCTCTGGTATGTCCACCTCGGGACCCACTCATTTTGATGATGATTCCTGCAAAAATTCCCTGGTTAGATAATCAGGGATAAAATTATTTTCACCTTTTAAATATTCTATTTCAAAATCAAAACAGCTAAGAAGACTTTGCCATCTGGTAAAAATATGTTTGGAAACAAGATTTTTAACATCTTTTTCTAAAACATCTTTTGCTGCTTTGCAATCTATACGTAATAAAAATCTTTTGTTAAAAAGATCATCTTGAAATTTTGTAATACATAGTACTATAGATAAAATCTCCTTTTTAATAGTACTATAATTTTCTTGAGAAGAGATCCAAAGACCAGAGTGATATCTGACTATTTGTTCAACTTTTGTCTCTGGGAGGATATGTAGCAGGATGCCACCATATCCTTTTTCTGACGCATCAGTCTGAACTATTAGACTTGCATCGGGATGAGGAATACCAAGACACGGTAAAGACTTGACTTCCTGTTTAATTTCAACCACTAATTTTGACAACTCATCAGACCAAGGCTTTGGATTCTTAGTCTTTCTAAGTCTACTATATAGGGGCTTGCATTTTATCCTAATATTGGGGATAAACTCAGACACATAATTTAAACAACCCAAAAATCTTTGAAGTTGTGTTTTATCTTTTAATTCATTTGGAAAATTATCAGCAAAAGCTATGCTTCTACTGATGGGGGTAATTGTGCCCTGAAATATTTCATGACCCAAAAACCTCATTTTGGTTAAGCAAAGTTTTGTCTTTTTGGCAAACAAAGCCATTCCATTTCTTTTTATGGTTTCCTTGAAAACATTCAAATGTTTGAAATGTTGTTCTAAGGAATTTGAAAATATTAATATGTCATCGATGTATATTAAAGCAAACTCAGAATGAGGCTTTAATATTTCATCCATTATATTTTGAAATTCTGATGGTGCATTTTTCAAACCTAAAGGCATTACATTCCATTCGTAGTGACCTAGAGGCACAGTAAAAGCAGTTTTATATTTATCTTCTTCTTTTAGAGCTATTTGATAATAACCTGATTTTAAATCAAATTTTGAAAAAATAACTGCATTGTGCAGTCTCTTTATTAAATCCTTTTTATTTGGTACAGGGTAGCGGATCCACTGTAACGCTTTATTCAAAGGCTTATAGTTGATGACCATTCGAGGCTCACCACGTTCTATTTCAGAATTATTATTGACATAAAAAGCTGTGCAACTCCAAGGGGATTTGCTCGGCCTAATTAATTTTTTATGCAAAAGATCTTGTATATCTTTTTTACAAAATTCCAAAGTTTCACTATTCATCTGAATAGGTCTAGCTTTGGTTGGTATGTTCCTTTCATTAAAATCTTTTTCATACGGTAAGGCTACAGTATGAATTTTTCTATTCCAAAAGGCATTTGGAATTATTGAACATACTTCTGTTTCAAAAACCTTTTGAAGAGCAATTACCTTTTCCTTTATCAAAGGATCTTGTAATTGTTTTTCAATCTTTTGATATACAATTTCTTTTTGAAGAAAATTAATTTGGTTTTGCTTTCCTGTTAGAATTGACAGAAAGTTATGTTCAGACAAAATATTTAAATCTTTTGATTTTATTGGATTTAAAAATTCAAAAAGTATTTCTTGATTATTTCTTTTGGTTGTTAAACCATTTTCAGAAACTCCAAAAGGATATAACTGGGTTATAAAAGGGGTTCCTAAAATTATTTGTTCAGACATATTTTTAACTAATAAAAATGTATTTTTAAAACAAATTCCATTATTGCAAATATTAGCTTCTTCAAGTTTATATTTAACTTGAAGCTTCTCATTATTTGCAGTATAAAGTTTTTGAATTGTTTTCTTATAATATTGAGTAGGGATTAAACCTTCCTGAATACAATTCAGATCAGCACCTGAATCGATCAAAGCAATGAATGGTTTGTGAAAAGAGTTTTTAATTTTCAAATTGACTTTCACATGCCATTTTTGCTGTAAGGTTTTAATTCTCATTAAAAACTGATTTTCACCCAACTCATTATTAACAGAAGGGAATTCATTTTGAAAACTCTGGGAAGAAGATGAAGCAGAAAGATTGACCTGCTCCTTCCCCGGATTTTTGGAAAAATTTTGTTCCAAAATTTTAGTTTTTAATTTTAAATCAGCAATTTCAGATTTTAAAATTTTAATTTCTTTATATAAAAAAGAAAGGCTTAAAGGTTCCTGATTAAAAGAAGATGATGTCTGAGTAGAAGAAGACAAAATCTCTTTTAAAGAATAACCTTTAAATTCTTGTTTTTCTACTTCCTGTGATTCTAATTCTTTATACTTTTCAAGCATAGCTAATTTAACTTGTGGATTATCAACTTGATTTATCAAATCAAGTAAAACTCTAGCTTCTTTAGTAATAACATTAATTGTAAATTTACAATTACAGTTATCACCCAAACATCCACAGCTTAAACAGCCAGCATCTGAATCAGATGATTCTTGATTTTGATAAATAGCATCTGATTCCTCATCAAAGGATGAGTCTTCAAAAGAATTAGTATCATAGAGAAGAATTTTTGAAATTTGATCTTTAAGATCATCATCCATTTTTAATTCCTTAATCTTTTGTCTCACACGACAATCTCTTGCCATGTGCCCTACACGACCACATTTATAACATGTGATATTTTTCTTGAAATCTTTTGAAAATGGTTTCTTATAAGATTTCTTTTGAGATTTCTTATAAGGTTTTATTTCTTTTTCCTGTTTAGAAAACCTTTTCTTTGTAGGAAAACGTTTCGAAAATTTTTGAGAAGTAATTCTCCTTTGTTTAGAAGGAGGAGTTAATTTTTCATAACCAAACTGTTCGCAAAAATTACCCAATTCTTTGGAATTGGTTTTACTTTCGAATTTAGCTTGGCGATGCATTTTTATATCAGTACAAAATTGTAAACCAACTTTGTTAATTATCGAGATTAACCTTCCATAGGTTAATTCCTCCAAAGGAGTGCCAGGGTACTCCATTTTTAACTGAGCTCTAACTTTTGTAGAAAAATTCTTTGGAAGACCAGATATAAATCTATCCTTCCAATAAGCTTCTCTACAGTCAGTTCTCGTGTAAATTTTTGTTAAAAAATTATCTTTATACCATCTAGACTCTCCAAGAGTAGGACAGTACAAATTATTTAAAACTTCTAGGGATCTATCAGCAAAAGTATTGGTATCACCAATAAAAGCCAAAGATATCCCTAATATTAGAGTTTCAACCTGTTGATCAACCTGTCTTTCAACCTGTTGACCATCTTCTATGCGAGTTTTCGTTTTTACTGAAGTAAAAACCAAATTTCGCTCATTTTCTTTTAAATTGTTGTCCCACCATCCTTTTAGGCTACCAGTGAAGCCATTAATAAGGATTTTGACAGCACTTAAGGCTGTGTTTCCACGAGCTCTATATGCAGTAGCTGCCATGGACATTTCTTCTAATTTTCTCAAAATTTGGTGTTCAGTGAAACCATCAATGTTCCACTCAACTATTCCTTCACCAGTATATTGCGAAGCATATTCTGATGAGAAATAATCCTCATATTGAATATCAGGCAAAGTAGGCCTGTGATAATAATTTCGTGATTTTGGAAAAGATCTAGAAGTATTTTTTATTTTATTTATCACATCAACGTCAGAGTCTTGAAATTGTTTTTCAAGTTCTAAAACGTCATCATTATTCTTTTTCAAAACATTTACTTTTGACGAAGATATTTTTAAAGAAGCCAATTGTTTATTGATTTCATCCAATAGAGTTGTATTGGATTCATTTCCAATTTTAAGATCCTTGATTTCTGAGTCAGAAAGTTTGTAAGGAGAAATCAAAGGTTTTTCTATTTTTGAAAATGTTTTTGAAGCAGATTCGGCTTGAGTTGAAGTATCAAACTCTTCAGTGGTGCTAGCCACTTGATATAAAAGTTGATTTGTATAATTTAACTGTTGTTGAATATTTTTAATATCATAACGTGTCGCATTTTGAACAGAAAGGGTTTTGTCATCAAATTTCACTGATTTGAAAGGTGATGCAATAATTTCATTGTTATCTACATTTGGAAAAGATATTTCTTCCAAAGGTGGAATAACAGAAATTACTTCTTTACCCTTTGAGGTTTTCCAAATCTTTTTCACAGAGTTAAGCACTTTTAACTCCAAGTGAGGAAAACAGTGATTTTCAAACCATTCGAAGAAAGGAATAGTATCATCCTCCACCTCCTCCAAATAAGAATAAAATTTTTCTTTATAATCAGCTAAAATATGTTGAGGAAAAGACGAAAAAAACCATTTTTGTTTTTCTGCATATTTTGGTTTCATAAATTCAGATTGAACTTTGGTTCTATCTGCTATAAATTTTGTTAAAACAAAAATTTGATTCGTATTTTCGAAAGCTTGATTAATTTCAGATAGAGTCGGAGACTCTCTCTATACTTCCTGTTGCATCGGCACCGTAACAGGGGTTTCAACCCTATAATCCGGTTGAGGAATAGTAGGATGAGCATTCATACCTACTAATCTCAAAGAATGGAAAGAATCCATTGATCTTCGAGAATTGTTTGTATTAGTTCTAGAACCCTCAGGACAAGTCCTAAAAGATCTAGTTGAATTACTCATGTTTAAGGGAGCAAAACTAATAGAAACATTTCCAGAAGCATGTTCAATGGGTACAGCCATTACAGAGGATTCTGGCTCCTCCGGAGGCAGAACGCTTTGTAAATTCCATTCTAAATTTCTAGAGACTTCATTGTGGTTCAGTCTCCTAGGTGTAACAGCATTTGATTTATTTAAATTTACTTGCAAAAGCAGAGTATCTTCTTTGGAAGATATTCTTAAAGCTTTTGGCGAAATATTCGTTTTCATGGCTTTATAATATATTTTATATATCACAGCCATCGGATAAGAATTGGGATTCCAGATTCCTTCCTTTATTTTAATATCTAACTTTATATTATGCTTGTTTTTACCCAAGCTATCCAAAGATAAAGTATAATTTGGAAAATTATTAAAGAAAGTGGGACCATCATGAAGATTAGTCTCTATTATTGAAAGTATTTGATCCTCGAACCTAGCAGGTCGAGTATCTCGAAGACATACACACACAGGGGTGTCTATGCCAAGCCTATGAAGTGGTTTGATAGCGACTTGTATCAATCCAATATGTAAAAATTTGTATTTTAACTTATGTTCTTTTAACATCGAAAGATTCAAAAGGTTTAAAGACTCTTGAGTCTTATCAACCTTTATTGTATATTCAGCAGTTTTTATAATAAAATCTGACTTGAACTTGTCAAGCAGTTTTGTTTGATATATTTCAGAAACACTCAAAGGAGGGATACTCCAATTATTAAGTTTTTGCTCTATTTCAGGTAAAACTATTTGAAGTTCATTTATTAAAGAAGAATTTTGAAAAGAAGAACTATTTTCAAAATCTGAAGAACTTGTTTCACCAATTTCTTCAATTTTCTCTTTACCCTTTCAGGAAATTATCTTAAGCAGACTCGACATGATAGCCTAACCTAGAAGCTCTAATACTTAAGACAGACACTCATAATTACCCTTACCAACACCAGGAACACCAGGCTTACCAACGGTTTTACTACCTACCATTATTTATTATTTATTATTTATTTATAATAAATAATAGAAAAAATTATTTTATGAAGAAAAGTTTCAAAAATAACTTTATTACAGTGTCAGAAAAATTAATTTACAGTAAGGAGTCACGTTTTTGCCTATTTGCGTTTTGAAAATAGAAAATGGCGGACAATTCCGTCAATATTTTTTTGTAGTCTTAAAAAGAGATAAAATTTATTATTACTGAGGATTAGTATTAAATAAGATTTTTGAGTTTAAATTAGTGAGTTTGAAATAAAACAGTGAATTTTCAACGTAAAAGGATTTTTGGTAAACAACGGATTATTTCAGTCAGGTTAAGAAAGGTTTGGTTTTACTTCTGTTTTCGCAGAATAAACATAGTTTAAAGTTGTAAACGAACCTAGCCGTCGAGACGTCGGACCTAGTGTTCCTAAAGATATGGCCCGGGGCTAAAGAAAGTGGAATAATGGACTAGAGGTCCTATAATCAGTGTATTGGTTTTGTGCACTAAAATCTATGTGTCTAAGACCGGTGTATCGGTCTAGATTCCGTGATTGCACACTTTTGACTTAAGGTCAATTATGGTTTAATTGAGATATTAAACTTAGTAGTTTAAGATAATGGGTTGTCGTGAAACTTTTTAGTTCCGACATATAAAGAATGAACACAAAGAAAATTAGCGAGAACAAAACGTTTTACTTGCATTTTGCATTCTTCTGTGGCAAATGTGCCTAAAGGTTTTATGCGTGGTACCTTGGTAGGTATCCATGTTATGAGGTACATTTCACCTTTGGGTGAAATGAATGGGGGTCTAGGAAAGGCCGGGCTAATTACGACTATTTCGGGAGCTCGGATATTACTCATATTTTATAGGCCGAGTTAATTACGACTATCGTTGGATGTTCTTGTGAACTACTTACGATGATGGTTGGAGCTCATATCCTACCGAGTTATGTACTTAAATAGTTGGAACTCAGAACCTTAACAGGCCAAATTATTTGAAACTTGCCATATCTGACAATGTTTATATTCTGCCTTATTCGGTAATGAGAGCCTGATCAGCTCACCTATTGGTTGGTTGGAGCTCCGGAGATTAGGTCTCAAAGTTAGTTGATGAATATTGAAGTGTCATGGTTTAAAGCGGTTACGACTGACAGGTATGAAACCCTTTGAGATATATTTAAATATATTGTTGTCTTTAATATTTATGATTAAGTGGTAATTGAGAGTCGTATATGTGGTTGTCGTTTTAAAATCTATATATTGGAACTCACCCTTGCATATACAGGTTCTTCTGTATTTGCTATTGTACCTTGGTACACGAATGCAGATATTGCAGAAGAGTTCCTTAAGTCAGTTGGAGACTTAAGTCTGGATTGCGAAAAGAGGTGTGTGATCATAGGGATGATCACGAGGTTTTATCAGTGAGTGTCTTGTAGAGTGACCAGCTTAGGATTTCTTTGGGATAGTATGATTTGAGAAAGTTTGTGTAGGTATTTTGAAAACCTTTACATGGTTTAAAATTCTGTTGTGAATAATATGATTTATTTTTACTATTGAGATAAGTACGTTACGTACTACCCTATTCAAAGGAAATTGTTTTACACCTAGATTTTCTGACTCCAAGTAAATCAAATTTTTCCGAAAGCACCCAGCAAAATTATTTTTAATTTATTTCCGCACGTGTTAGTATAGTAATGCCCGGGGGGGGGGGGGGGGGGGGGTGGGGGTGGTGGTGTTACAATAGGGACCAAAACTAAAATCTGCTCATTTGTAAGTATTAAAAACATATTTAACCATATATTGTTTTTAAAATTTATTCAAGCCAAGCCTGTAAACATTAAAATGGATGAGCTTTTAACCCCAAGAGGTTGGTCTAATGGAATATGACATGGTCTCATATCTAATAAGTCGCAGATTTGAGCCCTCATTAATCTTCTCGGGGGAGGTAAATGTACTCCATGCCCTCACACTAAAATTTCTTTCATAAAAAAGAATAGGAGCTTTTATATTTAGAGCTTTTTTTTTTCCTTGACCAGGAGTATATCCCGTCGGAAGCGGGGACTAATATCTTGCCGGGGGAATGAATGGCACCTGAAGGCGGGAAACCCCCTCCTAGCGGAAATTCGCTCCATACGCAAGAGCTGAGATTCGAACCCCAGCCACTTGGTTAAGGGACACAAGTCCACCACCACTTGTGCCAACCTCCATTTGGGAACACGTATTTCTTCTGTTTTTCAATGAAAAAGTTGTTTCATACAAGATGCTCATGTTTGGGTCAACAACTTAAGTTTCAAAAAAGCTTTTATTTCTTTAAAAACCTTGTTTTGGAACAAGCTGGGAGGGTGGACAGCTTCTGCAAAAAGCTTTTATTTCTTGGAAGATACCAACATAGCCATGTGTCATATTGCCGCATGTGTCCCTGCTTCAACTTTGTCTTATTCTACTTTTTTTGTATTATATTACAAACAAATATCTTCATATCCTTTTTTTGTAATTTACTATGTAAAAAGTGATTATTTTTACATCACCCAAACGAAATAGATTATCTTAAAATCACTTTTCAGTAAACATACCCAAATAAAAACATATTCTGATTATAATTGATTATCACAATAATCGATTATTTGAAAACAGATTATCAGCATAATCTTTTTTTTCCAGCTTTTCCAAAATTGGGAAAGCTGGAAAAAAAGATTATGCTGATAATCGATTTTGTATTTTGGGAAAGCTGGAAAAAAAAAGATTATGCTGATAATCGATTTTGTATAATCGATTATAATCAGAATCTGTTTTTGTTTGGGTCTGTTTACTGAAAAGCGATTTTAAGATAATCTATTTCGTTTGGATGATATAAAAAAATCATTTTTACATAGTAAATTACGAAAAATGGTATGAAGTTATTTGTTTATGTTAATAATATTTAATGCTTTTTTAACATTATAACTTGTTGATTTTCAATTTTGTTCTCATATAAAAAATTGAATAAATTTATAACATTTTTTATGACTATGAAAAATATGTTAAAATATATTATTTTTAGAATAGTTAAATAAAAAAATACATATTATAATTCTAATGGAATAATGGAGGATTTTAACATAAAAAATATATTATTCATAACAATATATGCATTGGTCACGTCGTATCAGGCTTGAATAATATGGAGGATTTATATTATGGATTGGTCGGAAAAATATATATTATGGTTATTCCAACGTAACCAACGAGGTTTCAGTAATAAGCTTCACCAAATAATCTATCAAACAGACCTCCATGGTAGTTGATAGAAAAACAGCCTTTTTTTCAAAAACAAAAAAGCTTTTTAAAAAAATAATTGATTTTTTACAAACCAACTTTTTACAAGAAAACGGCTGAATGATGGAATAAACCATCTTTCCCAAAGAAACACTTACTCTACTTGCTGCTGTTCATTTTGATAATGATATTATTTTATTTATATAAATAGTTTATTCACTTTATTGCCACAATTGTCTCGTCATTCTTGCTCTCTCTCACTTACGCTGCACTATCCGAGTAGCCATTTCCCAGTATTCATCAACTTTCTTAATTCAACTCACACACACGCTCCTGATGATATCTTTATTCTTTATACGCCTAATTTGCAGCCTGCCAATCTGTTGATATCCCTTTCTCTCCCTTAAAGTATTAAAACACAGTGATTGAATTTATAAAAAAAAAAAAAATACAGTGATTGAAAATCAATGATAATGCAAACAAAATATAGTACTTATGCTTCAGTGCAAAGAGGCTGACATGCAAAAAGGGAAAGTAATTATTGTACTATTAAAAGGGAAATGGTTAAAATTCAGAAAAGGAAAATATATACGGATATAAATATGGTGTTGTCCGTTTGAGTTTTTAATAAGAGAGGAGGGGCCATAGCAGCATAGAGTTTTTTTTTTTAACGAAGGAGATTTCAATGAGGGTCTTGTCATGCAGTGATAGTGATACACAAAGCAATGGATGGACAGGTTCTGTCCTATTTGGATTCAGGAAATGGTCTTCAGTATTCAGAGTTGAGGCTACTCTTCGCTCTTCTGTTCATCTAGGTCTGAAAAACGTGTAGGGCTCAATGTGTTTCTTTGCATTTCACCTATTTTTTACAGCCAGTGTGGTTGAACGTAAGAAACAAAAACCATAAAATTCATATATTAAGAAAATATATTGGAATCAATTAATTATAATTAATATTTATATAAATTTTTAAAAATATTTTTTATTTTAATTAATTTTCAGATGGCTTATAATTAATGATAGTAATTAATAAGGGTAATATTGGAAATTAGTATTTAATATATGTGAAAATTGATGTATGTTTCTTATATTTTGTATCCAAATAAAGGACTCATTTGTTTCTTATATTGTGGACCGGAGGAAGTAACTTTTATCCTTTGCTTGGATTAAGGAAGAAGTTGGGAGGAAAGAAGTAGTAGAGAAAAGAAAATGGTTAAAGTAATGTTTTGGTCCCTATACGTGACATCGATTTTCAATTTGGTCCTTATACGTAAAAAATTTATCAATTTGGTCCCTATACTTGATACTGATTTTCAATTTGGTCCTCATCGCTAATTGGTCCCTATATAAGAGGACCAAATTGCAAATTATTGTCACATGTAGGGACCAAATTGAAAATAATTATCACATGTAGGGACCGATTTCAAATTTTTTTTGTTGAATTGGTCCCTACATGTGACAATAATTTGCAATTTGGTCCTTTTATATAGGGACTAATTAGCGGTGAGGACCAAATTGAAAATTAGTGTCACGTATAGGAACCAAATTGATAATTTTTTACGTATAGGGACCAAATTGAAAATCGATATCACGTATAGGGATCAAAACATTACTTTAACAAAAGAAAATGAATAGAAAAGTTTAGGTTTTTCTTAACTCGTTGGGTTTGATAGAAAAGTGAAAATAAAGAAAATGAGTTTTTCTTATAAAGACGTATTTGTCCATTATATATATATATATATATATATATAATATAATAAAATATAATATAAAAATAAAAAATACATTTTTTGTGATGGTTTACATTCAGACAAGGCCTGCTGTTACTAAGTGTACAATTCCAATAGTCGTGTCCTCTTTGGTAAAAGAAATTGTATGGTACAGTCGTATAGAAGTGCGTGACACACAAATATCAGGGCTAGAGATGTAATTTTATATCTAATATCTAATGCTCCTTTACTCAAGTTTTCTCCCCATTAAAGGAGAGATTTTACTTTTGGTGGGTTCCACAAGTTTTTTTTTTTTCTCTTCCCTACTTCATTTCCTTTCCTTCCCCAACAAGAGAAAATTACTTTTTCTCTTCCTTTTCTCTATTCCCTACTTCTCTTTTCTCAAACTCTATTGAAACAAACAGAGTCTTTTCAAGTTTCAGTATTTATTTGGAAAAGATGGGTTCGTTTTAGGGGTGTTAATCAACCGATCCAAACCGATTTAAACCGCAAAAACCGAATTGAAAAATCGAAAACCGAAAAAACCGAAAACAAAAAAACCGCAAATTTTTATTGGATTGGATCGGATTTCGGATCCTCTAATGAAATCCAATTCAATCCAATCCAAACCGATCTATTATATACATATACTATTAATTTTGAAATTATAGTATTACTCATACTTAAACATTATTCTTCATACTTCTATGTCCCTCATTCTCTTTAATATTTTTGTTGGAATGACATATATGAGACTATTTAGAATAAATATTAATGTCTTACAGTTATATTTTGCTAAAAGTTTTGATGCATATCATGTATATATATTTGATTGAGTAAACATGAAAAATAGGAAATCAATTATGTAAATTAAAAAAATAATTAGCTAGAATTTATTTGTAGTCGATTCAAGGAAAAAAATATGATAAGTGAAAGTAGATATAGATAATTAATATAAAAGAACGTGTTAAAAAATATCAATAATTTTTTTCTTCTCAAACTCCCAAATTAAAACGAAGATTATCTTTTATTCACTATTAAATAAGTAGAAATGACACTTGACATTCGAAAAAAAAGTATGACAAAAAACCGAATTATCCAATCCAATCCAAACCGCATTTGATTGGATTGGATTGGATCGAATTTTTTTAAGGAAGCAAATCGATCCAATCCAAATCGCACGATATTTTCATCATTGGATCGGATGACTTTTTAACTCAAAATCGATCCAATCCAATCCACGAATACCCCTAGTTCGTTTACCTATCATATCCGATTTAATCGGTTTTATCACTACGAATTTCGTGTCAGCCCGTTCCTTTCGGTCCACAACAATCTTGTTTCATATTTTCATACTAAAGATATTTGGACACACAATTAACTTAAATAGACATCGTAGAATTTATAAATATTTCGAGAATAATGAAATACATAATGAAAAAGAACTCAACAATAAATAAGTAGAAAAAAAACTTTTATACAATGTTGGACACCATTTTAATTTCCAAATATACTCTTTTTGACACGGCCCCCAACATTTCCTTAGCCAAAAAGCCATATTTTTATCCTATCTTTGATGGTCTTCGTTCCTGGTCTTGGGGTTCTGGTTTAGCTCTCTCAATCAGTGGTTCTCCTTCATCTCCTGGCACTTGGTTTAGCGTGAAGGGTTCATGGAGTCCGCAAGAGGATAAGATGCTATTAAAGCTGGTGGCACAGCATAACCCATGGAACTAGTCAGTAATCAACATCAGGATCCTCAAGCATCAACCGCCTCCATTTCTAAAAGTGTAATTTCTGGTACTGGTATATATGCATACGAGGGCAAATCTTTAATCCTCACTCCTTGCAATTGTGTACCCATCCTCCAAGGGTATAATGGATATACACTAAAAAAATACAGAAAGACAAATTTAAAGCCCCCTTCTTCAGTCGTCTCTCTTCCTTTCTAGCTCTGCCATTTTGGTGCTATTGGATAATCAAACATGGATAATCAGTGGATAAATCATCTTTTCTAGAAAGATCCAAAGGCTCTCTTCGTTTCTTGATCTGCAATTTTCGTGCCATTGGATATTCAAACAGCCGTCGAAGGTTGCTATTGAAAGGAGAAGCAGATCTGAACGGTGGTGTGGCCAGTTTTCATGTATAATTGCATCATCTATAGTTTTAGGTTCAACTTGTGATACAAAACTCATATTATTGCATGCAATTCTTAAGGAATGTCTAGTAGTTATTCCTTTGGATACTTCAACAATTATGTTGTTGAGATGGTAATTCCTTGTTGTTTCCATTCTTTAGGCAAATCTTCAGTGCCTCTGTTGGAATTTCCACTACTTCATTTGGTATTGTCTTGCTTTTCTTCAAGTTTAGTCTCTTCTAAATTAAGTTCTGCAACATCATCAGCAAATTCCTTTCACAACCTTTTGGGCTTAGTTTCATCAAATGTAACATGTACAGATTCTTCAATTGTTTGAGTTCTTTTGTTGAAGATTCTAAAAGATTTACTAGATGATGAATAGCCTAGAAATATTCCTTCATCAGCTTTAGGATCAAAATTTCCTAGATTGGTCTTATCATTGTTTAGTACAAAACATTTACAACCAAACAAATGGAAATGTGAAACATTTGGTTTTCTACCTTTATAAAATTCATATGGAGTCTTTTTCAAAATTGGTCTAATAAAGACTCTATTCATTACATAGCAAGTTGTGTTTGCAGCATCTGCACAAAAATATTGTGGCATGTTTGAGTCATTCAACATAGTTCTTGCTATTTCTTCTAAAGATCTATTTTTCCTTTCCACAACTCCATTTTGTTGTGGAGTTCTCACCAGTACAAGAAACACTTTTTATGTCAGTTAAAAGTGCTTTTTAACGTCTGAAAAAAGTCCGATGCTATTCGAGCAGACGTTAAAAGTGTAAACTGACATAAAATTTCACTTTTAACATCGGTTAATTTAAATATCTGACGTTAAAAGTGATACTTTAACGTCAGTTATTTAATTTAACTGACGTTAAAAGTATTTTTAAAAAAAATCATATCTATCTTAAGTTCCAGCAATTCTTCCCCCAGCCATCACAAAGAGGGGAAACTGAGGGAACAATGATTCATATGAGCATACTAACCAAAACTTATGATTTAAATGTCTCAATCATGAGCATATATAAGCTCTAATACAAAAGAGGTGGAGGGAGTAAGGGATAATTAAGAACTTCAAACTTATATGATAACTGAGGAAATTAAAGATGAAAGGATGCACTGTACATTATCTATACACCCATCAAAAAAAGAAAATAAGCCAAGAAAGTTTCAATAACAGAAAGCATCAAAGGTTACAAACCATAAAAAAAACAACCATGAACAAAAAGCAAGAAAGTTTGGAACTTTCAGGAAAAAGTAGGAAGTTTCTTCACAGATCTTCATTTGCATGTTTTCTTCTTAGCAGATCTAGTCCCTTCTTTGAAGATCTGACCCATTCGCTCGCAGATCTGGCCCCTTCGTTCACAATCTTCTTTTTCGCAGATCTGGTCACTTCTTTAAGGAAGGGGCGGGGAGACTAAGGAAGACACTTGGGGGTTTCAGAATGAAATGAATATTGAGACTTGAATAAGGGAGGATTAGGAAGAGAAGGAACTAAAGAGGGAGAGAGGTGCTGCTACGGCTGCGCTAGGGTTTCGGAAGTGGAGGGTGAAACTTGAATGAAATGAGAGTGAGTTGGTTGGGTCGGCTTTAAAAGAACTTAAAATTCGTCTTTCACGTCAGTTGTTTAAACAACTGACGTAAAAGATGACTCCCATCACTTTTTTACTTCACTTGTTTCAACAACTGACATAAATGATTACTCTTTTAACGTCAGTTGTTTAAACAACTGAAGTAAAAAGTAACTCACGTCACTTTTTACTTCATTTGTTTAAACAACTGACGTTAAAAGTGATTTAAGTGAACCTGATAATTACGGATCTGCCACCGCCTCTTTTGTTACGTCTCATTTTTGTTTAACAGGCGTGTACCCTTCTCTCGTTCATTGCATATTTTCCACTAGTGTTTTGGACTAGAGCAATTATGTTGAATTCCCAACTCTTCACATAAATTATCAAATTCTTCATTTTGAAATTCTCCACCATGATCACTCCTTATAGAATTTATTTTCATGTCTTTTTCATTTTGTACTAACTTCGCCATTTTCTTAAAGGCTGTAAAACCTTCATTCTTATGTGCTAAGAGGAAGGTCCATGTAAACCTAGAGTAATCATCAACTTTAACTAATGCATACAAATCTCCTCCAAAACTTTTTGTCCTAGAGGGTCCAAATAAGTCCATGTGCAGTAGTTGTAAATGTCTTTCAACTGAAACTGTGTTCTTTGCCTTAAAAGATACTTTAGTTTGCTTGCCCTTTTGGCATGCATCACATAAACCATCTTTTGAGAACTTGGTTTTAGGAAGTCCAATTACTAATTCTTTAGAAATGAGTTTGTTTAGATGATCCATATGAATATGTCCTATCCTTCTATGTCATAGCCAATTTTCCTCTTTCTTAGATATGAAACAACATACATCACTAACAGAAATATTTTCTAAATCTATCTTGTATATGTTATTCAATCGATTACCTATTAGTTTTACATTACTATCATGCTTGTTTTCTATAATGCAACTACTAGAGTTAAAGAATACCTTATACCCTTTATCACATAGTTGACTAATGTAACACCCCGTTTTCTCGTCTCTTGACCGGTAATTATATTTTATATTATTACCGGGATCCAGAAAATGATTTTGAGAAAAAAAATCATAATTGGAACCTATCATATTGTGGGAAGTTACGGTGAAATTTTGGGGTTAAAACTCAGACAGAAACCGGTCTGCGTTTTCGCTGACAATATAATTTTGTACTGGTCAGAAAAACCCTAATTTGACCCAAAACAGAAAAAATTTAGATTTTATCATTATTTTAGTGATAAAATCTATTTTTAGAATTTTCGCTAAAAAATAAAATATTATGTTTTATTCGAGTGAGTCTTGACGAAAAACGATCGAAAACCCTAATCGGGTAAAACGATGGAGCTGGAAACGGATCTGCAGAGGTGTGCCAGAGGATATGAGTGATGACTCAACTGGGACAACTCACCCTAGTAAGTCATCTAGTGAGTCACCATAGTCATCATGACCATCCAACAAAATATCTAGATATTTTGAGCAAAATATCTAGAAATCCATATGAATTGTCCAAATTACCCTTGATCCTTTTTGTTAATTCCTTTCATGACCAACCATGGTTAAGTCACCAATTTGGCATGGTTACCTTCCTTCCCTTGGAGTGAATTTCGAGCCTCTCTCTCTCATAAACATCCATCCATCATTCATTTTACTTAAAACATCCTAAGTCATCTAAATCTTAAGTTTTAAGATCAAAGTCATAAACTTTCATTTCTCTCAAATTTTCTTCAATGTTCATGACTTATTCTTTATTTCTCCTTCATATTTCATCATCTTAGAGGCATGATTTCATGATTCTTAATTTATGAAACTTGCTCCTTAGATCTTTGCCTTCACTTTGATCCATTTTGTTCTTAAATCCAAGAACATCCAAGCTTTCTCTCCAAACTTTCAAAATTCAGTCAAGACCCTAAATGCTCACCCAAAATGTTGTTTTGATTTTCTAAGACCATATTCCTACTCCCTTATATGATCTAGACACTTGCTATCTCACACAAAAATCCATTTGGAGCTTGTTTGTGAAATGGGTTTTTCTATCCTACATTTTGTTCATCACTTTCTCATCAATCAAAGGGTAATTTCTCTTGGCCCTAGTTAGTGACTTGATTCTATGCTTCATTAACTTCATGGATATGTAATTTATTTCAAGTTACATACTTTCCAAAAATCATGTATTAATTCATAGGAATTTGCATGATGTTGTTTTTTGACTTTCAACAATTTTTCTATGATAGAAATACCTATCTATACATGTCTACCATATGGTTTTAAAAAAAAAGCATCCTAGCCCTATAAACCTAAAGAGGCCGTGAGCTATAGCTAATGTTTCAGCCTTGTTTTGCTTGTTTTAACTAGTTTAAGTTGTTGTTGACGAAGGTTGGGGAGTGAACCACCTCACACCATATTGGTGGGTGTGAAGATGCCTTATATTTGTTTTTGGTTGGAGACCCTAAACCTAGGGTTATCCATTTTTGTTTGGTGTGGTCCTCTATGAGGACATGATTGTAATATTGGTTGTGGTGTGATTAGTACTTTGGAATTGATATGATTATATGATCATGAACATGCTATGTTTGATTGATTAGTTATATGCATTGGTTTGATTACTTGGTTTGAATTGTCAATATGGTTATAGCATGACTTTTTGAGTAGTTATATTCTATGTTGATGTATGGTTATGGCTATGAGTGTTTTTGGAGAAGTGGAATCTTCTCATGAATCATGGTCAAGTTTGGGCCACATATGGAACAAATGGGAGTTTAACTCCAATCCCCAAGTTTTAATAGAATTTCATAACACTTGAGTAGGGATATGAACAATGACAATGAAGAAAGGAAAAGAGCAAGTTCTTCAGCTATGAAATTATGCAATTACTACAAGTAAAGATTTAATTAAAAGCCTACTATAAGTGAGACATAGGTACAACTTTCTTAGAATCCTCACTTAAAATGTTTTGATTTTCAATCAAGGTAATTGTTAATTTGAAATCGAATTTGGAAATCGAATCGCGTAAACTTTTATAAAACAAAACCATCCAAAAAGGATGTCTATTTTAATTCGGGTTTGAGTTATAACTTGAATGAGAAACATTTTCTATACTTAGCCCACTAATTAAATGACTTCATTTAAGTCATAAATCAGTTAAAACAAATGATTTTGATAAGAACAGTCCTTATAATGAACTTTACATATTAACTTTTTGTGATGACTCTAAAGGTTTTCAAAACAGATTTCAAAATCCAAATGAATGAAAGATGAAACCATGGTTTAGGCCTTGAATGATTTCACTTACATAAGGGACTTTTGTAAGGTTTCCATGTGATATTCAATTGGTTGACAGCTGTTGGGCCATAAGAGTTCTATCATTTGGAGTTTTTAGGATGATGAAAATGGAAGTTAAGCATTTAAAACTCTTCTTTTATTTTTATTTCAAACCCTTAATGCTGAGGTACTTAAGGCCATAAAAACGAGGTATTTAAGGAGATGTGTTAACAAAAGAAAGGATTTAAACATTTGGATTTACCATCAAGAGGATTTTATAACCAAAGCAAACGTGTATTCCAAAACCTAAGTCGAGGAGTAGGACTTAGCGATTAAAAGAAATGGAATGTTTAAAGTATGAGATATAATGGAGCAAGATTATGTCTTCATACCCTATATGATTTTATTATCCAAGGATCCATAATACTTAATAACCAAGATTATTCTAAGATTACTTGTCGAGTAAGTAATCTCGTTCGGGAAGAACTAGAAGAAATATAATGGATTGAGGAATGACCAATCTCCATAATGCACTTAAGTGTTGAAACATGGATAGACTAATGAGGAGATCCTAAAATTGTGCAAGGATTCACGAGTTGGTATTATCTTTCCTTATTGATTCCGTCAAAGAATCCCGAAATTTATCCAGCTGATCAATACGAACGCACATGCCGTGATCGGCTTGATCCAAAGAATATTGCTAGTGAGGCCTTTGTGCCTAGGAAGTGGGCCTACATGTTCTGTGCCCATGTGGATTGTAGAGTGACGATTTTTCAATGATCTTGGGAATGTCGGGGTCGGGATGACCACGGATGGCCATTCAGGGTGATGGGTCGCGGAGTCCTGTGCAAAACACCAACATCTTCTATTTACTGCTGTACAATCCCGGTTATCTTTAACAACCTGATTTTACGCTTTGCTTTACGTATGATGATTAACTTTAGGACTTGGATTATATAGGCAAGATGTTGCTTAAGGTTTAGAGACCCTTGCATGGAAAGTACCCAACCATCTAGAGTGATATTGAACGTAAACACATCCTAGGGTTTTCAGTTTATCATTTTTAAAAGCTTAACAGTTTGAATTAATAAATTTGGATTTAGGATTGAGATTAGGCATTTTGAGGGTTTGAGATTGTTTATTAGGTCTTAATGAGCCCATATATCAAATTTGAGGTCAATCGGACGTCGAACGGACCCAAAACGCAAAAAAATGACTTATGGTCAATAGTCAATGCTCAAACGTTGAAAACCTAACATTCAAGCGTCCACAAAATGCTCAAACGTGGGTTTTTCAGCGCTCAAGCACTATGGTCAATCAGACAAGGTCTGGCATTGACTTCCACGTGTCAAAAGGGGCTTACGTGGATCTCATAAGTGGTTGCATGGCGTGGTGGCTACCTGCCTCCAATGCTCGAGCGTGGAGAAGCCAACGCTCAAGCGTTGGAGCGCTCAAGCGCTAGGGTTCCAGTGCTTGAGAGTTGGTACGCTATCTTGCAAAAATAACTTAGGACTTAAGTGACTTAAGTCACTAAGTCCCAAATGCAGAACAGAAGATAGAAAGTATAGAAGGCATAGAGGAGAATTTAGAGAGAGGAAGAGTGATAGAGTTAGAGAGAGAAAGCTTCGAGATGAGAGTTAGAGCGATTCGATCTTCCCATTACGATTCCGAGTACGTGATTGTGATCATGGCAACGACGCCTTCACTATCCATCTTCTCTTTTCTTCTCCAGTGAAGGTAATATTTACCCTTTTTATGTCGAAATGTCGTTTGTTACGGTACTCGACTTATCTTTCGTTTAAGTTATCGGATTTCAATTCCGACTTCGAATTAGGATTCTTTGTAATGTACGCTTCGTAATGTGGTGTTTAGGTGAAATTTCGGAGGCTCAAAGGCCTTGTTCCTTTGTGTCGCAGAATTGAAAGTGCAGAGGGAGTGCTCGTTTCATGACCTTACCGTACGACTTTCCAGGTGGGGGAAAGAAGCCATCTGACGTCGAAAACGACGAAGTGTCATTTATTTCAATAACGACATAGGGCGACCTAAACCCTACTAGAGAGCGAGTAACAGACAATATCAATATCACATAGGGGACTACGTAGTGGTACCAATGATGATATTGAAATTGTAGGTTTATCACCGTTACGTATAAAAATATATTATTTTATAATTGAGGTTGACTGATTTGACTGTTTGACTATTATTGATATGCTGTTTGTTACGTGATGAGTTGACTAGAAATATTGTGATTATTGGAATGCTTAGATATAATTATATTATATATTTTTATGATATATGGAGACGATTGGAATGATGAAATGTTGGTGTGGATGTGATTATCATGCTTTGAGATTTTCTCAGTGATTAGACATGATGAGCTATGGGGATGTATGTGGGGGTTCATGATACATATGTTCAGAACTGCCGAACCTAGATGATTATTGTGATGTTGAGATGAGATTGATGAGATATGATTATTCTTTAGGTTGTTTACGAGATAGTGATGAGAGGTTCAGGCACTAGGGGATGACCGAGAGATGGTCTGTGATATTTTCATATGCACTAGGGGTTTTATTCCCCAAGGGATGTATTCCCGTGGTTCAGATTATTTGCAAGACCGTCCCAGACATCGTTATTATTATTGTCGCGGCTATAGTTCATGCATTGCATGAGCACCCTCGTGTTGGGACCAGGGTATGCACCGATGTCTATTATGCAACTATAGTGCCATTCCTTTGCATGGGCATTCTCTCTCCACGGATGAGGATGTGTGCCGGGGACTCTGGAGACGTGTTGTTGATTGAGATGGATATCCGGATATGTGGCTGTACATGATCATACACATTGCATTGCATTGCACCGTGATGGAGGGTAGAGGGAAATAATAGACGTATCGAGGATGGTTGTACTCACACACACACACACACACACACACACACACACACACTCTCTCTCTCACACACACACACACACACACACACACACACACACACACACACACACACACACACACACACACACACACACACACACACACATATATATATATATATATATATATATATAGAGAGAGAGATATGGAGATGTATGTTTAGTGTGCTGTTATTAGAGGTGGGTAAACGGACCAGTACGGTCCGTTTAAGTCCGGTCAGCATAAGTCCGCATGAAAAATGGACTCTGAAAAATAAAGTCCAAGTCCAGTCCGCATAGTCCGCGGACTAAACGGACTGTCCGCGGACTCTAATTTAGGCAATCAACAGCAGAACAGAAAGTGCTTTAGGCAATCAACAGCATAACAGAAAGTGCTTTAGGCAATCAACAGCAAAACAGCATAAGCAGTTTAGTTTTAGAGTGTTTTAGGCAATAAACAGCAGAACGGAAAGTGCTCCAGAAGGAGGTCATATATTATCCATCAAAGGCAAAATGATACATATGTTACAAATCACAGCAAAAGCTCTAATTTACACTGCAAGTCCCAATTCAATAATTAGTTGCAAATGAAAATGCTACCAAACAAAATAGACTTAGTTTCACCACAAAACACAATATAATGCATGCTGATGCTGAGGTCCTGACAGACCACCACGGCACCACCCATCCACATTCACCATCAATGCCTAATACGTCTCACCATTACTGCTTGCTAGACCTACAACATTTTTGTTGAATATCCATAAGCACATCCCACAAAACCCTACATTTTTATAGGAGGTTTTTGCTTTTTCCAAGGAGGAGAAGAGGGAAAAACTCTCAGATCAAGAAGGGTAAAAATGACAACAAGCAGGCAAGTAACCAGGCAAACAGGACAAACCCATCAATTAAGGCAGAGACCAAGAAATGTAATCTCTCTAAAAATGAGGATGAGCAGCACAAAAGGAAGCAGATAGAAGGATAAATAACAAACCTCCAAATCTAGGGCTTACCGTTTGGAGATGCGTTCCTCACAGTGTCTTCGGAGGGGGACGGCGACCGGCGAGTCGGTGACCGGCGCAGAGGGAGACAGGGAGTGGGAGATGAAGGTTGAAGGAGAAGTGGTCTAGCTTGGAGAGGCTGAACGACGCAGAGCAGTTTAGGGTTAGAGTCTTAGAGATGGGTTAGTTTTGGGTGAGTGTCTGAGGAGAAGTGGTCTTGGGCCTCTTGGCCCAGCATGCCTTTTTTTTTTTTTAAACAGACCAGGTCCGCGGACGGGTCCGTGAATCCGCGGACCGAGTCCGTTAAGCCCGCGGGCTAAACGGACCGGACCCAAAAAGCCCACATTTTTTTGGACTCATATTTTAGGGTGTCCAAGTCCGCGCGGACGGCGGGTTTAACGGACTGTCCGCGGACCCGAGTCCAAATACCCACCTCTAGCTGTTATGGATTTAAATGTTGTTAAACCCTTTCCATGTTTGACGTTAAATAGTTTTTTTATCCCTTTTCTCCTTTCTTGTATGTTGCTTCTTTACTGTTTTACCTTAGACCCGGATCACGTAGATGGCGCATTAGGATCATCCATGGATGATGCAGCCGGCGGGGTTCCCCCTCACGGGGACTTTTGAATTTGAGTTTGTGGATCCCAACGGGTGGCTAGTGGACCCAGTCACTCGGTTTGCGGTTAGGTCCCATCTCGGTGACTACTGGATTAGGTCAGGGAGCTCCACTTGGTTTGGTTGGTACTTTTGGAGTCGGATAACGTTTCCCTTTCCTATTGGATTTCCAGATGCACCGTTGTCGTCGATGCTGCCGATGCAGGAGATAGTACCAGTTCGCTTCTTAGTACCTTTTGAGGTACCTGCACCAGAGCCCGCACCAGCGCCAGCACCCGCATCAGAGCCTGTCATTGCACCGGTCCCTGAGGAGGACCCGGTGGTACCAGCCATTGATCTGATGCCTGTCCCAGAGGTACCCGTGCTTCCCGAGGTTAGAGTGATAGGGTCGGAGTCCTCTAGAGTGTCATCCAGGGACAACAGAGCTTACCGACGGTTGTTCCAAAGGTCTTCTGATATGAGCTATTCTAGCGGGAGTAGAGGAGTAGCAGGACCGTCGAGACTCAGGGGTGACAGCGAGGGTAGTAGTCAGTGATGGTACAGGTCAGTGCTATCTACCTAGGTATATAGGCATCTGTGAGGTTTTGATGTGATTTTGAGAGGGGACATGGATCTTGAGAGCCGGTGAGGATTCCCTTTTTCGGTACTTATATGATGTATATGTTTATGTATGGATGTATATACATATATATATATATATATATATATATATATATATGTGTGTGTGTGTGTGTGTGTGTGTGTGTGTGTGTGTGTGTGTGTGTGTGTGTGTGTGTGATGGTTGTTTTATTTAAGTTTTAATTTTTCACTGTTTTTAATATCACCGCGTAACGCTAATATCGCGATTAGGTTTTAATAAGTTCAGGTTTTCTTTAATGGTACATCAGGACGTCTCATTTGGTGGTATCAGTGTAGTTCGATTCTACTCAGACTGTGAGATAGGGTGTACTAGCCATGTAATTGAATCCACCTTGGATATCGACTCTGCTTAGAAGTTGGGTAGTGAGTCTGTACGTGATAATTAGCATTGATGTAACATATAGTATTTATATTCCAGTTTTATGCAGTATTATATGTCATATTGATGTGGGCTAATGAATTCTTTTAACAGGATCATGGCTCGAGGTAGAGGCAGAGGCAGAGGACGTAGAGGACGAAGGGGTAGTAGGACCCCAGATAGAGTAGATGGTGAGACTTCTTAGCCTGAGGTAGGAGCTGGAGGTGGAGGAGAGTCATCTAAGACTCTCCAAACTATTCGGGAGTTAGCAACCCTTTTGTTGCATCAGGCGCAACAGAATGCTCAGAGGATGCAAAGAGACGTAGAGTTACAAGAGCAACCGGACAAGAGGAGAGCTACCAAGGCAGAGGATACAGGGTTGGCTACCTTCCTAAAAGGGAAGCCACCCCAGTTTAGAGGGGATAATGATCCTGAGTGAGCTGAGTGGTGGATACAGGAGTTGGAGAATATGTTTGACACCATGAGATGTAGAGATGACAGGAAGGTGACTTATGTTGCTTTCATATTGACGGGAGGAGCAGAGTCATGGTGGAGAGGCAAGAGAAGGTTGCTTGAGGCAGAGGGCAGGTTGATTTGCTGGGAGCTGTTCCGAGACTGTTTCTTTGAGAAGTACTTTCCATGGTTGGTCAGACGCGAGAAGGAGAAGGAGTTTATGAGTCTCCGATAGGGGGATATGAGTGTTGGTGACTATGCGAACAGATTTGAGGCCTTGATACAGTTTTATGAGTTCTATCAGAGGTTTCCGGACGAGGATTGGATGTGTCAGAGGTTTGAGGAGGGTTTGCATCATGAGTTGAAGAGGGCTATAGTGCCCTTGAACATTCTGAGTTTTCTAGAGTCAGTAGAGAGGGTGCCATTGAGAGTATGGACCAGAGGCATGCAGCAGAGCTGAGGCAGCAGCGGAGTGGAGGACCTACTAGGGCACGTCATCAGTGAAGAGGAGATAGAGGTTCTCAGTGGTGGAGAGGACCTTATACCAGGCTAGTACAGAGTGTTCAGACACCTATAGCAGCAACACCAGTTAGCAGAGAGGACCAGTAGTAGAGAGGCCCAATTTGTTTCAGATCCGGAGGTCCGCATTATATCAGAGAGTGTATGGAGAGATCTGTTTGTTTCATCTGTGGGAAATCAGGTCACTTTGCTAGGGATTGCAGGAATAGAGGAGTACAACAGTAGCCAGCTGTATACAAAGGAGCAGGTACTTACAGAGGTGGAGCTGGGAGAGGAGTTCCAACGGCAGGATGACAGACGGCCAGACCTCAAGCCACAGGGAGGGTGTTTACTGTGAGAGGGGTTGAATTCTCTCAATCTGCAGATCTTATTCAAGGTATGTGTTTAATATCTGGCAGACTCTCGTCGGTGTTGAACATTCGTTTGTTTCACATGAATATGTGGATCATTTACATTTACCCGTTTCCCAGTTACCATATACTCTTACAGTATGTACCCCAACAAATGATTCTTTGATTACTATGTCTGTTTGCCTACAATGTCCTATAGTTATTGAAAATAGGACATTCCTTATGGATCTCATCTGTTTGCCTATGCAACAGATAGATGTCATTCTTGGCATGGATTGGCTTTCGTCTAACCATGTAGTGTTAGATTGTGCTCGAAAGACGTATCTTTTCTTAAGCCTTCTAGCATAGTATCTGCCAATGAAGGAGCAACTATGAGGAGTGACGATTCTCGGCAGTATGTGATGATTTTCTCCGTGGAGGCTAAGGAGACTCCGAGTATAGATTCTATGCCTGTCGTGAGAGAGTTTTCTAAGGTTTTCCATCCTGATGTTCCAAGTTTGCCACCAGAGAGGGAAGTTGAATTCAACAAAGATCTCATACCAGGGACATGACCTGTATCAATAGCTCCTTATCGGATGTCACCTGTAGAGTTGGCAGAGTTGAAGAACCAATTGGATGATATGATGAAAAAGGAATTTATCAGACCTAGCGTGTCACCTTGGGGAGCACCAATTTTGTTTGTAAGGAAGAAGGACGAAAGTTTTAGGTTCTGTACGGATTATAGGCAGTTGAATAAGGTTACAATCAAGAACAAATATCCGTTGCCTAGGATAGATGATCTGATGGATCAATTAAAAGGAGCTTCAGTGTTTTCTAAGATTGACTTAAGATCCGGATACTATCAGATCAGGATTAGGTATGGACACTACGGGTACTTGGTTATGTTGTTTGGTTTGACTAATGCTCTAGCAGTGTTCATGGAAACAAGATCTTTAGACTGTTCCTCGATAAGTTTGTTGTGGTGTTCATAGATAATATTGTTATTTATTCCTGTTCATGGGAAGCACATGAGGTGTTGGGAATCCTTGCGAATGGTCACGATTCATGGTTAGAAGATTTACCTCTTGAAGCGATGACAGTTGATTAAAATCGTTGATCATGAACACCACACGAACGATGTCTCTAAGGTGTCCACACGAGCAGATTCCGTGAACGTCCAACGTCACGAACCCGAAGCGTCTCTGTCTCACAGTGCTAGCTTCGAAAACCGAGACCTGCTGCTCACTATCACTCTCTATGTGCGGCTAGGGTAAAACAAAACTGTGTAGGCACAATAGCTTAAGTGGTCTACTTATAGCAGCACCTCCTTAAGTGAGTTAGTGAGCAGCGTTTGACCTAAGCCCCATGTACTATGCGCTAGGCCCAATAGAAAAGTCCAACTCTCCTTTTAATGCTTCTTTTAATCCGCTCTTATGTGTGTGACCCTATAGGTTCCCAAAACGTTAGTAGTAATATTAAATCCCATTTAATATTACAAACAGTGAGCGGTATCTAGCAATACATCACTGCTACCTAAGTAGTGAGAAAGTCAGTGATTTGACGAAACCTTTCCGTGACAAATATTCATGTGCATTATTATCCCTTTGTCCATATATCTATATTGAACACAAGACATAGAATGTGTCACCCTTGTATGGTTCAATATCATGTTCCCTGATACCCGAGTAGACTTAACAACAAATGAGGTCAATATCTCATATTGACTCATTTCATCACGGCCATGCATTTTACAGTCTCACTCTATTAGGGGGCCCACAGATATTACTCCTGTTATGTAGGAGGGACAAATTCCATCTAGGTCACTCACATCCCTCTGCATGGCTCGTGGTATGCCCAATGTCCGTCTTTATAATCATCCTATTACAGATGATGTTTGACGATATTAAAGCACACGACTCCTCATGTAGGGATCGTAGCGATCTCAGGTCGAAGGATTGCATACACCATTGTCACTATGAGAACTACTTATAACACTCACACAATGCTCCATGTAGTGTTCTCATGGTGGGTCAATCCAGTACATCATTACTCTAATGTGTACCTATGTGACGACTCGATATCTCATATCCATGACCCGTGAGATATGGTCATCAGTCTGCACACATAATAGTCTCAATGTATTATTATTGTCCTTATTAATAAAATACTTGACTACGGATATTTAAGAATAGGATTTCATTGTTCAATAGTGTCTCACGATCAAGTCATATACTTGATATTCTATTAAACTGAAATTTCTATTCTAAGGACTTTATTATGTTTAAACAAGCAACACAATAAACTAGAATGCCTCATATATATATATATATATATATATATATATATATATATATATATATATATATATATATATATATATATATATATATATATTAGCAAGATACAAATGTAAGTCTAAGAAATACATTGGCCTCTATGGCTTACACCAACATGAGGAACATCTAAGAGTTGTGTTACAGGTATTGAAAGATAGGCAATTGTACGCTAAGCTTTCTAAGTGTGGATTTTGTCTAGAGGAGGTTCAGTTCTTAGGTCATATAATCAATAAGGAAGGAATAACAGTGGATCCAGTTAAGGTAGAGGCTGTGATTAAATTGGAGAGGCCTAAGTCAATGAGTGAGGTGAGGAGTTTTCTAGGTTTAGCTGGGTATTACAAGAGGTTCATTGAAGGTTTCTCGAAAATTGCATTGCCTATGACGCAGTTAACGAGAAAGGGTACGACGTTTGTTTGGATGGAAAAGTGTCAAGAGAGTTCTCAGATGTTAAAGGAGAAGTTGACTACATCTCCAGTGCTGAAGTTACCAGATCCTTTAGGATAATTTGATGTGTACTGTGACGCGTCATATCAAGGTTTGGGTTGTGTTATGATGGAAGAGGGAAGAGTTGTGGCTTATGCTTGCCAACAGTTGAGGATTCATGAAAGAAATTATCCGACCCATGATCTGGAGTTAGCAGCTATAGTGTTCGCATTGAAGATATTGTGACACTATCTATATGGAGCAAAGTTTAATGTGTTCAGCGATCACAAGAGTCTAAAGTATTTGTTTGATCAGAAGGAGCTGAACATGAGGCAGCGTAGATGGATGGAATTTATTAAGGATTATGAGTTTGATCTTCAATACCATCCTGGGAAAGCGAATGTTGTGGCGGATGCACTGAGTAGGAAATCCTTACATGTGTCCGCAATTATGGTGAAAGAGATGGAGCTGCTTGAATGTTTAGAGATATGAACCTAGGAATGGATTTGACTGAGGATAGAATATGGTTAGGTATAATCACCATCAGTAGTGAGTTTCTGAGAGATATTAAAGTTAAACAGGTTCAGGATGAATATTTGCAAGAGGTGAGTTGAGGCATAGATAAAGGTAAGGTTTCAGAGTATAGGAGATGATCTGATGGTGTGTTGAGGTTTAGAGTTTAGGAAGATGATCTTAGAAGAGGCACATAAGAGTAAGCTGAGTTTTGACCGGGAGCCACCAAGTTGTATCAAGACTTGAAGAAGATGTTTTGGTGGCCAAAGATGAAGAAAGAAGTGGCGGAGTATGTCCTATCATGTTTGGTTTGTCAGAAAGCTAAGATAGAACATCGGAAGCATGCAGGTTTGTTGGAGTCTTTGGATATCCCAGAATGGAAATGGGATAGTATAGCTATGGACTTTGTGATTGGATTACCACGAACTCCGAAGAAGTTTGATGCGATTTGGGTTATCATTGATAGGTTAACGAAGTGTGCTCACTTCTTACCTATTGGTGAGAGTTACAGTCTTGAGAAGTTGACCCATATCTACATCAAGGAAGTTGTGAGGTTGCACGGTATGCCGTCGAGTATTGTCTCCAACCGAGATCCTAGATTTACATCTAGATTTTGGAGACAGTTACACAATGCTTTGGGAACAAAATTAAGGATGAGTTCTGCTTATCATCCCCAAACGATGGACAGTCAGAGAGAACAATTCAATCATTGGAGGATCTTTTAAGAGACTGGGTGTTGGAACATGTTGGTAGTTAGGATGAGTTCCTGCCTTTGATTGAGTTCACTTACAATAACAGTTTCCACAGCAGTATTGGGATGGCACCGTATGAGGCTCTGTATGGGAGAAGGTGTGGGACTCCGTTGTGTTGGTATGAGACTGGTGAGAGTCAAGTGTTGGGTCCTGATGTGGTACAAACAATTGAACAAGTCAGGAAGATCAGAGATAAAATGAAGGAAGCGCAGGATAGGCAAAGGAGCTACAGTAACAAAAGGAGGAGACCCTTAGAATTCTAGGAAGGTGATAACATGTTTTTGAGAGTCACTTCGAAGATTGGAATTGGCATAGCTATAAAGTCTAGAAAGCTTACTCCCCGATTCATCAGACATTTTCAGATTCTTTGACGAATTGGTCTAGTAGCTTACCATATAGCCTTATCATCGAACCTTTCCATCCTTCATGACGTCTTTCACATATCCCAGTTGAGAAAATACTATCCAGATCCTTCTCATGTAATTGAGCCAGAGTCAATACAACTCCGGGAGAATCTAGAATATGAGGCTTTACCGGTTAAGATTACAGATAGAAGGATTAAAGAACTTTACGGTAAACAGATTCCCTTGGTCAAGGTCATTTGGGATGTTGTTACAGGAGATGCTACTTGGGAGCGTGAGGTAGATGTGCAGCAGCAGTATTCCCATTTGTTTTCAGGTATATAAATTCTGAGGACGAAATTTCTTTTAAGGAGGGTAGAAATGTAACAGCCTGATTTTATCCTTTGCTTTACATATGATGATTAAGTTTAGGACTTGGATTGTATAGGCAAGATGCTGTTTAAGGTTTAGAGACCCTTGCATGGAAAGTACGCAACCATCTAGAGTGAGATTGAACGTAAACACATCCTAGGGTTTTCGGTTTATCGTTTTTCAAAGGTTAAGAGTTTGAAATAAGAAATTTGGAGTTAGGATTGAGATTAGGCGTTTTAAGAGTTTGAGATTCTTTATTAGGTCTTAGTGAGCCTATATCTCAAATTTGAGGTCAACCGGACGTCGAACGGACCCATAATGCAACAAAATGACTTTTGGTCAATGGTCAATGCTCAAATGTTGAAAACCCAATGTTCAAGCGTCCACATAAAGCTCAAACGTGGGTTTCTCGGCGCTCAAGCGCTCTGGTCAATTAGACAAGGTCTGGCATTGACTTCGATGTGTCAAAAGGGGCTTACGTGGCATCTCAGAAGTGGTTGCATGTCGTGGTGGCTACCTGCCTCCAACACTCGAGCATGGAGAAGCCGACACTCAAGCGTTGGAGTGCTCAAGCGCTAGGGTTCCAGTGCTTGAGCGCTGGTGCACTGTCTGGAAAAAATAAAATATGACTTAAGTGACTTAAGTCACTAAGTCCCAAATGCAGAACAGAAGACAAAGTACAGAAGGCAGAGAGGAGAATTTAGAGAGAGGAAAAGTGAGAGAGTTAGAGAGAGAAAACTTTGAGATGAAAGCTAGAGCGATTCGATCGTCCCGTCACGATTACAAGTACGTGACTGTGATCGTGGTACCGACGCCTACACTATCCATCTTCTCTTTTCTTCTCTAGTGAAGGTAATCTTTACCCTTTTTATGTCGAAATGTCATCCGTTACGGTATTCAACTTATCTTTTGTTTAAGTTATCGGATTTCAATTCCAACTTCGTATTAGGATTCCTTGTAATGTACGCTTCGTAATGTGGTGTTTAGGTGAAATTTCGGAGGCTTATAGGCCTTGTTACTTTGCGTGGCAAAATTGAAAGTGCTGAGGGAGTGGTCGTTTCCTGACCTTCAAGTTATCGTACGACTTTCCGTGTAGGGGAAAGAAGCCATATGACGTCGGAAACGGCGAATGGCATTTATTTCAATAACGGCGTAGGACGACCTAAACCCTACTAGAGAGCGAGTAACATACAATATCAATATCACATTGGGGACTACGTAGTGGTACCAATGCTGATATTGAAATTGTAGGTTTATCGCCGTTACGTATAAAAATATATTATTTTATAATTGAGGTTGACTGATTTCACTATTATTGATATGTTGTTTGTTACGTGATGAGTTGACTGGAAATATTATGATTATTGGAATGCTTAGATATAATTATATTATATTTTTTTATGCTATATGGAGACGATTGGAATGTTGACATGTTGGTGTGACTGTGATTATCGAGCTTAGAGATTTTCTCAATGATGAGACATGATGATTTATGGTGACGTATGTGGGGGGTTCATGATACATATGTTCAGAAGTGCCGAACCTAGATGATTATTGTGATGTTGAGATGAGATTGATGAGATATGATTATTTTGAGGTTGTTTAAGAGATAGTGATGAGAGGTTACGGCACTAGGGGATGATCGAGAGATGGTCTGTGATATTTTCATATGCACTAGGGGTTTTATTCCCCGAGGGATGTATTCTCATGGTTCAGATTATTTGCAGGACCGTCCCAGACGTTATTATTATTGTCGCAGCTATAGTTCATGCATTGCATGAGCACCCTCGTGTTGGGACCAGGGTGTGCACCGACATGTATTGTGTAACTATAGTGTCATTGCTTTGCATGGGCATTCTCTCTCCGTGGATGAGGATGTGAGTCGGGGACTCTGTAGACTTGTCATTGATTGAGATGGATATCCGGATATATGGCCGTACATGATCATACACATTGCATTGCATTGCACCATGATGAGGGTAGAGGAAAATAATAGACGTATCGAGGATGGTTGTACTTATACATATATATAGAGATATATGGAGATGTATGTTTAGTGTGTTGTTATGGATTTAAATGTTGCTAAACCCTTTCCACATTTGACGTTAAATAGTTTCTTATCCCCTTTCTGCTTTCTTGTATGTTGCTTCTTTACTGTTTTACCTTAGACCCGGATCATGCCGATGGCGCATTGGGATCATCCATGGATGGCGCAGCCCCTCTCAAGGGGACTTTTGAGTTTGAGTTTTTGGATCCCAACGGGTGGCTAGTGGACCCGGTCACTCAGCTTGCGGAATATACGGTCCTGTCTTGGTGACTACTGGATTAGGTTAGGGAGCTCCGCTTGGTTTGGTTAGTACTTTTTGAGCCGACCAAACGTTTCCCTTTCCTATCGGATTTCCAGATACACCGTTGCAGCCGATGCCTCCGATGCAAGAGATAGTACCGGTTCCCTTCTTAGTACCCTTTGAGGTATCTGCACCAGAGCCCGCACCCGCACCAGAGCATGTCATTGCACCAGTTCCTGAGGAGGACCTAGTGCACTAGTGCAGAAAAGGGATTCTACATCGGAGTTTACACATCGGTTTAGTATAAACCGATGTGTAAAATGAGGCGGTGGCATTTTTGAAATTAAAACGAAAGTATTACACATCGGTTTACAGAATAACCGATGTGTAAAACTTTTCCACATCGGTTATTTATAACCGATGTGTAAAATTAAAATAAAAAAAATTAAAACTCGGAATTTTTAACATTCAACATCGGTTCTTTTAAAACCGATGTGTAAAATGGTGAGTAACCACATCGGTTTTTAAATAACCGATGTATAAAATTATAAAGAAAAAAAAATAGAAATTTAGATTTTACTTTTACACATCGGTTTTTATTAACCGATGTATAAAATTTAAAAGAAAAAATCAGAATTTAAAAGTTTAATGTTTACACATCGGTTTTGTCATAACCGATGTGTATAAGATGTTTAACACATCGGTTTTCCTTATAACCGATGTGTAATAGTCCCAATTTTTCTATTTCCCTCCTTGTGTTTTGCGCCCTCATTCTTCGATTTCGAACGCATTGCCTAAAACACAACACTCCTCCCTCCTCTGCTAACGCGCGGCTTGTTTCTGTTCTGCGTTGTCACTGCTTTTCCATCTCTCTCACTGCACTCACATCCGCGAGCTACCCTCAGGTATGCGTCTCTCTCTCTCTCATTCTCATTCTCTCTCTGCATTTCCTTCTTCTCATTCTCTCTCTCTGCATTTCCTTCTTCTCACTCTTTCTTTCTCTTTCTCTCTCTCGCTCCCTTCTTCACGTCCTTTTTCCCTTTTCAATCGTAGACAAAGAAGACCACTACGACTGCGAGCCTTCATTTTCTGCTTCGTAAGAGAACCACTGAGAACGATCATCCGCGAGCTACCCTTGTTTGCGTGAAGAGCGCCATTTTTGCTCGTCCCTCAGGTATATATTTGTTTCTTGTTTAGAAAAGTTATGAACTTTGACTCGAAATGGTTGGATAATATACTTGCATGTGTTGTTGTTCTGTTGCTCCAAGACTGGATTTTTCCGGTGGTGGTATCACCCGTCACGCCAGCCGTCTTTGCTGTCACGGCTAGGCCGTGACGGATTTACGCGCTGGAGGTTGCTTCATTGGTTGTTCTGTCACGGCCGTGACCACCATCACGGCAAGGCCGGGATCAGTTCTGCCGGTGAGGGTCTGGTTCAGGTGGCAGGTCACGGCCGTGATGGCCATCTCGGCCCGGCCGTGATAGGTTCTGCCTTGGAGGTTGCTTCTTTGGTTGGTGCTGTCACGGCCGTGACCACCATCACGGCTAGGCCGTGATCGATTCGCACTGTGAGGGTCTGGTTGATTGGCATGTCACGGCCGTGATGGCCATCACGGCCAGGCCGTGATAGGTTCTCGCCTTGGAGGTTGCTTCACTGTTGGTCTATCACGGCGTGACCACCATCACGGGCAGGCCGTGATCGATCCGCCTGTGAGGGTCTGGGCACGGTGACATGTCACGGCTGTGATGGGCATCACGGGATGGCCGTGACCAGCTTCGACTTTTCCATTCTTTCTTTTAAGCTATACTCGATCACGGCCGTGATGGCTTTCAAGGCTAGGCCGTGAAGGGCTCTGTTTGGCTAATTTTCTTCACTTTTCAAGCCCCATCTTCATGCAAGCTACATAAATAGTAAAGCCTTAGTTTCCCGTTTGAGATGCAATACTAATGAGCGTACGTGTACGTGCTTAATGTACCGCTCATTGTGTTGGATCTTGAATTGTCCAAAGTTGGACAGTTTGGGAAAAAACTTTTTCTTAATTCAGTTAAAATAGTTATTCATTGGTTCTAATGTTATATACTTGTTGAAAGTTCGGATTGATACATTTCCTTTCGTTCTCCGGGTGCATACTTTATCGTGGTGGATGTCATCGCGTTCAAGTAGTGTACGTCGGAGACCGCGGGGAAATGCTGCCGAAATTTTGTCGAGTATGAGCATGAGAGTTAAGGACTAACTGTTAACCGAATGTTGGAAAAGTTTCTTCTCGAATGGGATAGGGCCATACCCTGTCATAAGAAGTGGTTGATGAATATGTTGGACTAAGTACGAAGGTATTGGTTTAGTCATGGATCGCGGTTGGATGAATGCTAGACGGACAAGTGATGAGTATGAGAATGGAGTGGAAGATTTTCTACAGTTTGCAAAAACAAATGCTCCTGATAGTGGTAACGGAAGGTTTTATTGTCCTTGTGTTAACTGTTTGAATGAGAGACGACTAGAAGCTGAGGAGATACGTGATCATCTTATTTGTGAGGGGATTTGCAAGAGTTATACAACATGGATATGCCATGGTGAATCGTTAGACAGGCCGAGGGTGTCGGATAGAGAGGAAGTTGATGACGTGGAAATGGACGATGGACTAGAGGACATGATCCGTGATGTTGGGCAAGAGTCTTTTCGGCGCGCACATGTGTATGATACTTTGTGCAGTGATGCGCAAGTGGCTTTGTATCCGGGGTGCACTAATTTCACACGGTTGTCAGGGTGATGTTCTCGTAGCATCGGAAGACCCGGTCACTACCATACGTGATATACTTGCCCGAGACGATCATCAATTCTATCTTGCGCCTTATCTCAATAAGTAAGTACCGGTTATTAATTTAAGTATAACTATATATGACTTACAGTCACTAATTGTTCCGCAAATACAGCAAGCATTGGCAACTGTTGCTCTTGTACCCAAGAATGAACGTCGTGGTCTTCTTCTGCTCATTGGGACATAAGCCGGCGAATCAACTGAAGACGATCATCGAAACGTAAGCGTTAAAATACTTTATAATCAGTAATGCAGTTGTTTTAATTATCTGAAATCTATTATATATACTTTAATTAATGTTTTTGTCATGATAGGTCTATTAATGCATCCCACATGCAGCGTGGTGAAAGGCGTACTCGGGCTATCAGATGGATTATTCCCAGCGTAAGATATTTATTAGTTCAAATGCATCAAATGCAGTGGGTACAATAATTGATTTCTATTTTATTTAATTCTTCATATTCTAATTGGGTTTCATTTGTACGTAGTCACGTATACAACGTGGGTCATGGGAATGTGGCTACTATGTGATGCAGTGGATGTTGGAAATTATCTCCTCCGGGATCACTGAAAGATGGAGTGAGGTAAATGTTAATTGACACAATTAGAAGTAATAGTATAGATTCGTTATATGTTTTATGTTAGTTTATTACTTAAAAGATATAATCTTTTGTCCAATTAAACTTACAGATATTCAACAATCCATCTCCATTGTCTGATTCTGACATCAACATCATAAAGAGGCGTTGGGCAACTTTCTTTCTTGAAGTGTACCACCCATAGTTTGTATATATGTAGTTAGTTTAAAAACTTATCATATACTAGCTATAGTGTACGTACCTTTGACTGATGATATGTATTAGTGCTCGAGTCCGGTTCAATTCTTCTTCTCTCGTGTTTTGATGTAGCTTTGATAAAGTGTTGTTTTCATTCATTCGAAATTAATTAGGCCCCGATGCCCTCTGTTTCAGATTCTGTGCTCACTAGTCATTTGATGAAATGTCAGTATTTTTAACCATATGTGTAAGAGCTAATTGGCTGTGCTAAGAAAATTGAATGAAGTATGTTTTGCTTTTGAATGATTGTGTCAAAACTAGTTTGGTGTTCTGTTGTTGTTTCTTGTTTGATCGTGGAGTCTGCTGGTTTGTTTATTGATCTGCATTAGTGAAACAGGAATGATTGAAATGTAAATAATAGATTAAAAAAAAAGAGATTTTACACATCGGTTCTCAATAACCGATGTGTATATTTAACTTTATACATCGGTTTTGCTTAAAACCGATGTGTAAATTTAACTTTACACATCGGTTCTTTAGAAAACCGATGTAGAAAGTCAATTTTACACATCGGTTTTAAGCAAAACCGATGTAGAAAGTTAAATTTAAAACTGCTTAACAATTGCTAAATTAATTTTACACATCGGTTAGTATAAAACCGATGTTTAAAATATACTTTAAACATCGGTTTTAAAACCGATGTGTAAAGTGGCAATAAACCACATCGGTCGTTTCCACATCAGTTTCAAAACCGATGTGGAAAGCCAAAAATAACCGACGTGGAATCCCTTTTGTGCACTAGTGGTGGTACCAGTTATTGATCTAATGCCTGTCCCGGAGGTACCCGTGCTTCCCGAGATTAGAGCGACAGGGTCGAAGTCCTCTAGAGTGTCATCCAGGTTGTCATCCAGGGACAGTAGAGCTTACCGACGGTTGTTCCAGAGGTTTTCTGATCGGAGCTCTTCTAGCGGGAGCAGCAAAGTAGTGGGACCGTCGAGACTCAGGGGTGACGACGAGGGTAGTAGTCAGTGACGGTATAGGCCAGTGCTATCTACCTAGGTATATAGGTATGTGTGAGGTTTTGATGTACTTTTGAGAGGGGACAGGGATCTTGAGAGCCGGTGAGGCATCTTTCTTTTAGACTTTGGATGTATTTTTGTTTTAGTCCCCAGTTTGTACATATTTGGGATCCTACTGATGGGATCCATTTTTTAGTACTTATATGATGTATATGTTTATGTATGGATGTATAATCATATATATGTGATGGTTGTTTTATTTAAGTTTTAATTTTCCGCTGTTTTTAATATCACCGCCATAAGACTCAATGACTTAGTGTCAAATTACAAAGACAGGTATCAAGCAGTGATCAACAAGTTCATTAAGTAAATTCAAGGAAAATATTCAAGGAAAAACTTGAAGGAATCAAGGAGCTACATGTAGAAATCAAAAGAGCAAAGTCAATGATCAAAGGATCATCAAGACCAAGCTTAAAGGAGAATTTTAGATTTAAGTCTTAGATGATTTGTAAGAGAAAGAAATCTCTTAGTCACAAGATAGCTCAACTATAAAGATGCATTAAGAAAATCAATTTTCATAACCTTCATTAAAAGGAATAAGTTTTTTTTAATGAAAATGATTTATGGAAATAAGAAAATTATTTGTCAGGTACAGCCATGTAATAAATGGATGTATGTCTGCTACTGTAACTGACAAATGAATTTAAGGTTCTTGATTCAATACATAGATGTATTGAATAAGTGTACTGATGGATTAACCAAGTTCAAGTTTTGAAAAACACGTGCAACCATGTATTACACAGGTGTACAATAACTATCAGAACTATCAGTATGAAATTGGTTAATACAGCCATGTACTCAACCCCTGTTCAAGAATCAGAATCAAGAAAACAGATTCTGTTATCATACCCAAATCTATTTTAATTGATCCCAACGACTATAACTTGTTTCCTATATATAGAGGGATCAAAGGAACACTTTTAAAAATATCAGAAATTTTACAAAATCAATTTGAGAGATCAATTGTGAAAATCATTCATCTTCTTGCTTGAGCTTCATCGTGAAAAGAGTGTTTCAATTCTCATAAGAACTTCAACTTGTGTATCTGACTTCTGAGAGTTAGGAATCAATCTTTTTGTACTTTTCGATTGTAAAAAGAGAGGGAGTCTCACTGTGTGATTAGGGTGAGGAATCCTAAGGAAGAACATTGATTGAGGCTCTTCACAAGAGTGTGGTATCTCGAGGTGAAGGAGTTCTCTGTGGTGTAAAGGTTTTTCTAGCTACCTGGCTAAAGCTTGTTGTGTTAGTGTGTGAATACCCACAGGTGGAGTGGGGACTGGATGTAAGTCACAGTGGTGGTGGCTGAACCAGTATAAAACTGATTGTGTGGTATCTCTAAACTCAAACTTTTTAATTTCTGTCTTGCGCATATAACTGTGATCTTGATGTTCTAAGTTTTCAATTGATATCAGTTCTTGATTTGTTTAATATGAATTAAAACCAGAGTATTACTGCAATCAATCTTGAGTTATTAATTGTTCAAAACTGAGTTGATTAAGACTGTTCTTGATCACTGAAACTAAAACTGATATATTGTAACTTCAGTTCTTGACTGATTAAGGCCTGTATCTAATACCTGTACGACGTTGAACTGAACTTCTTCCTGTTTGATTCAATCACTGTTTAGTTGATAGTTGTGAACTTGAATCTTTTTACTGATTTATCTTTCTGAATTAATCTTTCTTTCCTCACCACCTTCTATTCAAGATTTAATAAAAATCCCTTCACTGTTTTTGTAAAAAATCCTGAGGCAACTCTGATTTGAAAAGTAAAGTTTTTGAAAAGCTTTTTGACAGCTCAATTCACCCCCCCCCCCCCAAAAAAAAATTGAGTCTTTGAAGCGAAAACAACAATTGGCATCAGAGTTAAACTCTTAAGTTTGGCTTAACAGCTATAAGAGTATGGCTTCCAATGACTGTTTGAATGAAGGGGCTTCCCTTGCACGCCCTCCCGCCTTCAATGGATCTGAGTATATCTATTGGAAGGAAAGAATGGTAATCTTTCTTGAGGCAGCAGATGTTGACATATGGGATGCAGTAGAAAATGGACCATTTGTCCCCTTTACTGTAGATGCTAATGGTGCTCCAAGAAATAAGCCTAAAACTGAATGGAATGAGGATGATAAGAAAAGAGTTCAATATAATGCACGTGTGAAGAATATTATAACATCTGCTTTAAGCCGTGCTGAGTTTTTCAGGGTTTCAAATTACAAATCAGCAAAGGAGATGTGGGATACATTGCAAGTAATACATGAAGGAACCACAAATGTCAAAAGAGAAAGAATGAACACTCTCACACATGAGTATGAGCTTTTCAGAATGAAGCAAGGAGAACCTATGACTGAAATGCAAAAGAGATTCACTCACATTGTCGACCAACTTGCTGGTCTTGGAAAAGCTATATCAAATGAGGATCAAATTAACAAAGTAATGAGATTCTTGAGCAGGGAATGGCAGCCTAAAGTCACTGCAATCTCAGAATCTAGAGACCTTTCATCAATGACCATTGCCACATTGTTTTGAAAATTGCAAGAGCATGAATTGGAGTTGAACAGACTGAATGAGAATGAAGAAATTAACAAAAAGAAAAAGGGATTGGCTCTGAAATCACAAGTCACAGAAGTAGAAGACAGTGATGATAATGATTAAGCACAAGAGGCAGAATCTGAAGAAGAGATGGGAATGCTAGTTAGAAAATTCAAGAAGTTCCTAAAGAAGAAAGGCAACTTCAAAAGAAAGCCATCCACTTTTCAAAGGAGAAATTTCAGCAAAGGTGACAACTCTTCCAACAACATCACATGCTATGAATGTGGAAAAATTGGCTACATGAAGCTTGACTGTCCAAAACTGTAAAAGAAGGACAAAACAGAAAAGTTTGACTCAAAGGACAAGAAGTGGAGAAAGTCAAGAAAGGCTTACATTGCTTGGGATGATAATGATGTAGATTCTACTGAAGAATCTGAATCTGAGGAGGCAAACTTGTGCTTGATGGCCAGCAATAACAGTGATTCAGAGAGTGAGGTAAATTCTGATTCACAACCTACTTTTGATGAATTGCAAGATGCATTTGATGAGTTACATGCTGAACAATGTGATGATTATGCATGCTTGAAAATGAAAGAAAGAGAACTAGAAGCTAGGAATAAGGTCTTGATTGCATCTAGCTCTAATTCTTCTAAGTGTTGTACATTGACTAAAGAAGTTGAAAAACTGAAAAATGACTTAGCCAAGTTCACAAATGGTAGAGATAACTGGAATGCTTTATTAGGACAGCAAAAGGCTATGAACCTAAGATACATGAGAAATCTTTCAAGAAATTTTTTGCTGCACCTAAGACATCAAACACACCATTTGTTAAATGCAACTTTTTTGCTAGAAAAGGTCACACAGCTTCTACATGCCAATACAGAAAATCAGCATACAATAAATCTAAGTATATATGGGTTCCTAAAGGAACTATTGCTGCAACTAACTCAAAAAGACCCAAACAGATTTGGGTACCTAAAACACGAACATGATTATGTTTTTGTAGGTGTGTTGGAAAGCCAAGAAAGTGAAATGGTATCTTGACAGTGGCTGTTCCAAGCACATGACTGGAGACAAAACCAAGTTCATTTCCTTTACCCCTAAGTCAAGTGGTAGTGTTACCTATGGAGACAACAATAAAGGGAGAATACTTGGCATTGACAACATTGGAAGTGACTCAACAACAATCATTGAGGATGTACTATATGTTGAGGGACTGAAACACAACCTATTAAGTATCATTCAACTATGTGACAAAGGCTTCAAGGTAAAATTCAACTCCAATAGTTGCTTAATAGAAAATCAGCATGATGAAAATTTGAAATTAATTGGACATAAGACAGATAACATCTATATGCTTGATTTAGATAATATCTCTTCAAATACTGCATGCTGTCTTATTTCAAAAGAAGAAGAGAATTTGGCTTTGGCATAGAAGAATTGCACACATTCACATGAACCACTTGAATAAATTGATTTGTAAAGATCTTGTAGTTGGTTTGCCTAAACTGAAATTTGTGAAAGATGGACTATGTGATGCATGTCAAAATGGAAAGCAAGTTTAGGTCTCTTTTAAACCAAAGAACATTGTTTCAACAACTAGACCCTTGCAACTTTTACACATGGATTTATTTGGTCCATCTAGAACCAAAAGCTTTGGTGGTAACTTGTATGCATTGGTAATAGTAGATGATTACTCTAGATATACATGGACATATTTTCTATCTCATAAGAGTGATTCATTTGTTGCATTTAAGAAAATGGCAAAAATTGTGCAAAATGAAAAGGACATGAAAATTGTTTCTATAAGAAGTGATCATGGGGGAGAATTTCAAAATGAAGTGTTTGAAAACTTTTGTGATGAGCATGGCATTCAACATAATTTTTCTTCTCCTAGAACTCCACAACAAAATGGAGTAGTGGAAAGGAAGAATAGATCATTAGAGGAGATAGCAAGAACTATGTTGAACGACTCTAGCTTGCCAAAACATTTTTGGGCAATGCTGTCAATATAGCCTGCTATGTGCTAAATAGAGTCTTTATAAGACCAATCTTAAAGAAAACCCCTTATGAGCTTTACAAAGGAAGAAAACCAAATATAGCACATTTTCTTGTTTTTGGTTGCAAATGCTTTGTTCTTAACAATGGAAAGAATAATCTTGGAAAATTTGATGCAAAGGCTGATGAAGGATTTTTCCTAGGTTACTATCTATCTAGTAAAGCATTTAGAATATATAATAAGAGAACACAAACTATTGAGGAATCTGTGCATATGACATTTGATGAGTCTAACCCTAAAAGGTTGGGAAAGGATTCTATTATTGATGATCTTGCAGATTCAATTGAGAAAAATCTCCTAGAAGAGAAACAAGACAATGAAGAAGATGAAAGCTTAAAGAATGAATTGCTGCAGCAGGAGCAAATAGAACAATAGCCTGACCTACCAAAGGAATGGAGGACTGTCAGAAATCATCCAATTGATAACATTATTGGTGAAATTACAAAGGGGGTAACTACCAGACAATCTCTTAGAAATGCATGTAATCATATGGCATTTATGTCTCAAGTAGAACCTAAGAACATAGATGATGCTATAATTGATGAACATTGGATGATGGCTATGCAGATGAGTTAAACCAGATTGAAAGAAACCAAGTTTGGAAACTAGTGCCTAAACCCAAGAACTGTCAAGTAATAGGTACAAAATGGCTTTTTAGGAATAAACTAGATGAAAATGGTATAATTGTAAGAAACAAGGCTAGATTGGTAGCCAAAGGGTATAACCAAGAAGAAAGCATAGATTATGATGAAACATATGCACCAGTAGCAAGATTAGAAGCTATAAGAATGCTACTTGCTTATGCTTGCATAATGGGATTTAAATTGTATCAAATGGATGTTAAGAGTGCTTTATTAAATGGATTTATACAAGAGGAAGTGTATGTTGGTCAACCACCTGGTTTTGAGAATAATGAATTGCCTAACCATGTTTATAAACTGTCTAAAGCACTATATGGCTTAAAGCAAGCTCCTAGAGCTTGGTATGAAAGGTTAAGTAATTTTCTCATTGAAGAAGGATTTAAAAGAGGTAAAGTTGACACAACTTTGTTCACTAAGAAAAAGGCACACAACATTTTACTTGTATAAATATATGTGGATGATATAATTTTTGGTGCCACTAATCAGCATTTGTGGAATGAGTTTGCAAGTCTTATGCAGAGTGAGTTTGAAATGTCAATGATGGGTGAGCTTAACTTTTTCCTTGGACTACAAATAAAGCAAATTGAAAATGGAATCTTTGTTAGCGAAACCAAATACTGCAATGAGTTGATCAAGAAGTTTGGCATGGAAAATGCTTAGGAGATGGCTACTCTAATGATTACCTCCTGTTATCTGGACAAGGATGAGCAAGGTAAACCTGTTGATGTTTCTAAATTCAAAGGTATGATAGTCTCACTACTTTATCTTACTGCTAGTAGGACAGATATCATGTTTAGTGTATGCATGTGTTCTAGGTATCAAGCAAATCCAAAAGAATCACACTTAACATCAGTTAAAAGGATAATTAAGTATCTGTTAGGAACAAAAGACATAGGATTATGGTATCCCAAGGGAGCTACATGTACTTTAATTAGTTATTCAGACTCTGATTTTGCTGGTTGTAAACTAGATAGAAAGAGTACTAGTGGAACTTTCCACTTACTAGGAAACTCATTAGTATCATGGTTCAGTCAGAAACAATCTAGTGTGGCTTTATCCACTGCAGAGGCTGAATATGTAGCAGCTGGTAGCTGTTCTGCACAGGTTTTATGGATGAAACAACAATTAGTTGATTATGGTGTGCAACTAAACCAAGTTCTTATTAGATGTGACAATACAAGTGCAATTAACCTAACTAAGAATCCTATAATGCACTCTAGAACTAAACACATAGAAATCATACATCATTTCATTAGAGATCATGTTCAAAGTAGAGAAATTGAGATTGAATATGTTGATACAACTAAACAACTTGCTGATATTTTTACCAAGCCCTTGAACAAGGAAAGCCTCATTTTCATTAGAAGAGAATTGGGCATAATTGATCAATCCTATATCTAATCTCTAAAGAAACTATTTATATGACTGTATCTTTGTGTAAATATGCTCTGATTCTTGTATGATTTGATTTGGAATATCTATGAATGATTAGAAGAGAGTTTCAGAAGAAATATATTTGATCAGGAACACCTATGTACCTAACCTATGTACATGTGTAAAAACTGGAAATTTGTTTTAAACATTGATGTGATCAATAGCTGTATAGAGGTTCAGAAATGGATCCCTTGTGTTTTTAGTCTGATACATCCCTGTGATAAACAGATGTATTAAAAGTCTGAGACACAATTCCTGAATGTCATAAGTTTACACTGGTGTACTAGAGGCATGTATGCAAAGTCTGATAAACTCAGAATGCACAAGCTTCAATACTCGGGTGCACTACACCCCAGTACGCGAATGCTATAAGAACTGATGTAGAATCTTATTTCAAAACTTCAAATCTTCTGAAACCCACTCTTTCTTCACCTAATTCTGCAACCCTAGCAGAACTAACCTTAATCCTTCTTGTACCCAAACCAACCCTAATATGGCAAGAACCAAAAATACTGGATCTTCACCCTCAAAAGCTGCTGAGAAGAAGAAGAAGGAAATGGAAACTTCTAAGTCAGCTAAGAAGAAGAAAGGAGTTTAGACTTCAAAGGCTCCTGAGAAAAAGAGGAACAAAGGAAAGGAAGTGGAATCTTCCAAAGAAAAGGAAGTCACTGAAAGTGCTGCTCCAACTTCATACATGGACAATGATGCTTTTCTTCAAAGGTATTTTTCTTCTGATGAACAAAAGGAATACTTTAAGCAAAACTTCATATATAGAGAAATTCTTGAACCTTGGGTAATGGATGTAAAATATTTTGAGGATAATGAGTTTAACTTTCTTGAAATTATAGTCTGACAAAAGCTCGTTGAGTTTGTGCAAACTCAGTTTGACTATCACCCCTTGCTGATCAAAGTCTTTTACTCGAATTTGGAAATGAATGCTAATGGAATTAGCTCTGAAGTTAAGGGAATTAAGATAAAAATGTCATTAGAGGAATTCAGCAATCTTGCTAACCTGCCTTATTATGGACCTAGCATTGTTGGAAATGGTCCCAAATCTGAGTGGTATAATGAGTATGATAAAGAACTGGCTAGACCAGATTTAGTTACCTCTAATGAACCTGAAGGTAGAGTTACCTATACCAGTATAATGAGTGTAGAAGATAAACTTCTGCATTATGTTGTCTGCAGAATTTTAATTCCAAGAGGAGGAAATCACTCTATTCTACAAAACTATGATTTAATGCTTATGTGGGCTATGCTGAATGAGAAGCAAATCAGCTGGGGGTACTGTGTTGCTGCACACATGATAGAATGCAAGAAAAACAAGATGATGCTTGCCTACCCTGCACTGGTCTGCATAATCCTAGCTCATTTTAATGTTCCTTTTGATGGAGAAGGAAAGAAGCATTCAAGAAGAATAACTCACAAGTTTGGTGAAGAAATTGTGAGCAAAATGAAACTGAAGAAAGAAGATGGAAGATGCACCTTCTGATTTCCTGCAAAAATTGATGAAAATGTTGGAAAATGTTGAGGAAAATCAGAAGAAAAATCATGAAATTGAAATGGATGCAATTGCTGAAGTGAATGAAAGGATAAAAAGGGCAGAAAAGGACATTGATAAACTCAAAGATGACTTAGGAGTGGACTTTCATTTCTCTGCACCTCCAGCTCAAACAGAAGAAGATGTTGATGTTGCAAACATTGCAAGAGCTGCTGTGAAGGAAGCTGAGAACACCCCTGTTGAACCATCACCTAAGGGCCAAAACAAAAGAAAATCAAAAAGTAAGAACTAGTTCTAGGAATTCATAGGAATTAGAACTTAGTTTTTGAAAAGTAAAATGCCTTAGTTTGTAATTTTGGCTGATGGCTTCTGTTCTTTTTGATTTGTCCCTGCACATATCCCTCTATCATGAACAATTTTATATGCTATGTTTGAAGGTCTAAATGCTTGTTTTCTCTATTGCTTTGAATGTTTCTTTTCTTTACCTTTTTGATAATGCCAAAAGGGGGAGGAAAAAGTATGATATAGAGAAAGGGGATAATAACAAATTATACGTGCATATGTTGAGGGGGAGCTTATTAGCTTACATGATTAAGAGGGAGTAAATCAAATTCTGCTCCGATAATTTTATTTTGCTCTGATATACTTCTTCTCTAATATCATGATATAAGTCTGTCAAAAACACTTAGCTTCTGCTACACATATACTCTGATCTTATAATTTGTTAGAAGATTTGTCATAATCAAAAAGGGAGAGTTTGTAAGACTCAATGACTTAGAGATTTTGATATATGACAAATACAATTTAATGTGTGTGCAAGTGTTTTAGTGTCAACTTGCAAAGACAGGTATCAAGCAGTGATCAACAAGTTCAATAAGGAAATTCAAGGAAAATATTCAAGGAAAAACTTGAAGGAATCAAGGAGCTGCATGTAGAAATCAAAAGAGCAAAGTCAATGATCAAAGGATCATCAAGACCAAGCTTAAAGGAGAATTTTAGATTTAAGTCTTAGATGATTTGTAAAAGAAAGAAATCTCTTAATCACAAGATAGCTCAACTAAAAAGATGCATTAAGAAAATCAATTTTCATAACCTGCATTAAAAGGAATAAGTTTTTTTTTTAATAAAAATGATTTTTGGAAATAAGAAAATTATTTGTCAGGTACAACCATGTAATCAATGGATGTATGTCTGCTACTGTAACTGACAAATGAAGTTAAGATTATTGATTCAATACATAGATGTATTGAATGAATGTACTGATGGATTAACCAAGTTCAAGTTTTTGAAAAACATGTACAGCCATGTATTACACAGGTGTACAATAACTATCAGAACTATCAGTATGAAATTGGTTAATACAGCCATGTACTCAACCCCTGTTCAAGAATCAGAATCAAGAAAACAGATTCTGTTATCAGACCCAAATCTATTTTAATTGATCCCAACGACTATAACTTGTTTCCTATATATAGAGGGATCAAAGGAACACTTTTAAAAATATCAGAAATTTTACAAAATCAATTTGAGAGATCAATTGTGAAAATCATTCATCTTCTTGCTTGAGCTTCATCGTGAAAAGAGTGTTTCAATTCTCATAAGAACTTCAACTTGTGTATCTGACTTCTGAGAGTTAGGAATCAATCTTTTTGTACTTTTCGATTGTAAAAAGAGAGGGAGTCTCACTGTGTGATTAGGGTGAGGAATCCTAAGGAAGAACATTGATTGAGGCTCTTCACAAGAGTGTGGTATCTCGAGGTGAAGGAGTTCTCTGTGGTGTAAAGGTTTTTCTAGCTACCTGGCTAAAGCTTGTTGTGTTAGTGTGTGAATACCCACAGGTGGAGTGGGGACTGGATGTAAGTCACAGTGGTGGTGGCTGAACCAGTATAAAACTGATTGTGTGGTATCTCTAAACTCAAACTTTTTAATTTCTGTCTTGCACATATAACTGTGATATCGATGTTCTACGTTTTCAATTGATATCAATTCTTGATCTGTTTAATATGAATTAAAACCAGAGTGTTACTGCAATAAATCTTGAGTTATTAATTGTTCAAAACTGAGTTGATTAAGACTATTCTTGATCACTGAAACTGATATATTGTAACTTCAGTTCTTGACTGATTAAGGCCTGTATCTTATACTTGTACGACGCTGAACTGAACTTCTTCCTGTTTGATTCAATCACTGTTTAATTGATAGTTGTGAACTTGAATCTTATTACGAATTTATCTTTCTGAATTATTCTTTCTTTCCTCACCACCTTCTATTCAAGATTTCATAAAAAGCCCTTCATTGTTTTTGTAAAAGATCCCGAGGCAACTCTGATTTGAAAAGTAAAATTTTTGAAAAGCTTTTTGAAAGCTCAATTCAACCCCCCTCTTGAGTCTTTGAAGCCAAAACAACAATCGCGTAACGGTAATATCACGATTAGGTTTTAATAATTTCGGGTTTTCTTTAATGGGACATCGGGACGTCTCATTATCAATGGCGTTTCACAATCAATAGGGTTATTATTATTGATGCACAAGTATGCCTAATGTTGGCAATTGTTAAACGTGTGTTCCAACCACTCCTTCCGAAAATTCTCTTAACTCCGGAGTAGAGTCAGATCTTCCTTGAGGCTGTGTAGGTATGGGACTATGCAGTCTCAATCAGTCATCTCCCAGTTCTTGTGAGGCTGTGTATTTATGGGACTATGCAGTGTCACAGGATCATGTTTGTGTATAAGCCGTGTCTTGTAATGCTTTGATGTTGTATGCTTTTGGTGATATGTATATACTGTATGTTGTTGGTATATTGATTGAATTGTTGATCTGCAATTGGATGATAACATGAGCTATGTTAGTAAGAGTATGGATATGCATATTTGCCATGTTGTGTCGTGCTGTTTTCATATCCGCCATATGTTGTGTGGTGTTGGGAATCTCACCTCCTTTGTTTTATATTGTTGTGTCTGGTTTGGTTATGTGCCTTTTGTATTCTTCTAAGAAGGATGAGATGTCGAGATGTCACTCGGTTGACCCACAAAAGGTGTTGATGTTCGACCATGAGGATGACATGGGGAGGTCTTTAGAGGACGTCACTTCCAGCTTTCAGATGGTTCAAGACGAGGGTGTCTGTGTTTCCTGTCATGCCTGATCTTCCTTTTCTTATGATAGGCATGACTATCGATGGTTATTAGGCTATGACTTTTCCCTTGGAAGGGGAACGAGCCTAGTATGAGAGTTACTTTGTAGTGGCTCTAGTAGTGACCTTTGGGCGACGTCGGTAGTGGGATCAAATAGAGTTTCCACTAGATTTCGTCAGTTATTTTGTTTTTCTCGTAATGTATGAGAAAATATTGTCTTTTATGTATAGTTGGGCCAGCCTAGGATGTACGTGTGTGATTTTAGCTTTTATGGAGTTGTGTCTGCAAGTACCTTATGTTTTTAGGAGTTGTGTCTCCATATCTTTATTTTTGGTCTGTATGTGTATATGTTTTGTTCGATAAGTCAGGTTGCGTTTTTTATGTAAGTTTATTTTTGAACCTATGACCTGGAATGCATTAATAAATGTTTTATTATACATTACATATTTCCATATATTTACATTTATGTCTTCCGAATGCGAAAAACTTCCCCATTATATTACAACGAATTTTAAATTACCCTATTTTCGGCCTTAAAACTTTACGAACAGTGTAGCGCCCGAGAAGGGTGTTACATTATTTGGTATCAGAGCTGGTCGAGTCTTTTGGGCTTGGGGTATAGGTCTGTCGTCGTTTGGGTTGTGCCTTCTCTGATTGTTTTGTGTTGTTATGTGTTCTTGGTTTCATGAAGAACCAATTCTTATAAGGATGGCGACCTTGGTTATCCTTGTTCGTGTTATGTTCTTCATGACATTGTTCAGTAAGGAAATGACATTGTTTGCTATTCTTTTGATTATTGTTCCTAATGAAGAATAATATTGGATAGACTTTTGATGCATAATTTTCAGTAAGTTTGTCATCCTTAACCTCGATGAGGATTGACCATTAGTTGGTAGAAGCGGAGTGTGGGATAGTCGTTGAGGAAGTTTTATAGATCAGTCTCCTGGACGAGTGTTTTCTGACAAAGCCTAAGACATATCAGAAGATGGAGATTCTGCAATCACGTTAAGACAATCTGGCTATTAGAGAATACGTGAGTTGCGTTGAGTTTCAACGATCGTCGCAAACAAAGTCGCTGAGGAAAAAACTGCAACAATAATGAATCCAAAGAAGGAGTGACAAGGAACTCGTGATGTTAGAGTATCTTCTCGAAGGTTCCGGAGATGTGGGAGCAACTACTAAAGGAAGCACTGCATCACCAGAGTTTTCATTTGCTTTCGATGTGGAGGACCAGGGCATACTGCAAGAAGGTGTGATCCACCCGAGGTGAAGGTGTACCATAGAGAGTAAGTTGTCGACTAAACTGTTTGGTTCACCCAAGAAATCACTTTTGATTTCCCGTGAATATGTGAGATGTTCAGATTGCTTGTTAACCAATCTTTGTTGGTTAAATTTGTTTAAAGTCTTCGTTATTGTGGAGGATTGCGTTTTGTAAACTCAGTCATTTGCCTTTTTCGCAAATGCACCCGACTGAGAAATAGAGTGATCTCTTTCAGATCCTATTCCCTTGGGAATGAAAATTTTGGCAATTCCGTTCATCTTTCCATGCCAAGTGAATTAGAGTTACTTCGGGTGAGGGAACTCGCAAAATTTTGTTGTTGCCTTTCTTAAAGACCAAGAGTAATTTTGATTTGAATTCTAGACTCTTGGAAGCGAAGAAAAATATCATATTCAAAATGTGTCTTTCTGTAGAAGTTCTCGTGGAAGGAGGAACTTTATTGGAGTCTCCTTTGTAAATGTGTGGTGTATAACGCAGTTTTACATTCAGGAACCTAGTAAAGACCCTTTTATCATATTGAATATTCCCTGTTTTTTTCAATCCATTTTACTTCATTCTGTTGTAAGAGTAAAGTCTAGAGATTATTTTCTGTAACACCCCGATTTTTACTGCTTTTCAATATCGGTAAGATATATAAATGTTTATATTTTTATCCAAGACTTAGAAAATGATTTTGGTTAAAACAAAATCATATTTAGACTCTACTTGATAGTAGAAGGTTACGGTTAAATTTTGGGTTGAAAATTCAGACGAAACCCGGTCTGCGTTTTCACTGACAGTAAGATTTTTCTGATCAGAATACCTAATTTTGACCCGAAAATGAAATGTTTTAGATTTATATCACTTTTCTAGTGATATGATCTATTTTAAAAATTTCTCTATAAAATAAAATATTGTATCTTATTCGGGCGAAGTTTCGGATGAAATCGCATAAGAAAAACCTAAATCGGGAGAATAACGGAGTCGGAAACGAAACTGCAGAGATTGAACCGGACACCGGACGAAGGACACATGTCACCTGATAGTGGTGAGTCATGGGGTGAGTCACCACCATGACTCACCAAAAGTAATGATGGCATTTGACAAATATCTAGATATTTGTTAGGTGAAATGACCTAAATACCCCTAAGAGTGGGAATTCCTCCTTTGCCCTTGTGACTCATCACCCTCCCCCTCACCCACTCAACTACACGGCCTAAGCCCTCCCCCACACTCAGACAATTTTTCTCTCATCTTAAAGAAAACTAAGAAAACTCCATTGATTGAACTTGTAGACTTGATCATTTCCTTCATTTCTTTCATCATCAAGAGGTAAACCCTCATCACTTATGACTATGATTGTCTTCCTCTTCATTCATTTTCAATCAATTTAGGCGCCATTTTTCAATTTTCCATGATTTTCTTCATTTAATTCTAGAAAATCATAGAAAATATATTTTTGAAATATGACAATTGTTCTTGTCTCTCTAATACCTCTAATTGTGAGATTTAGAAGCTTGAAATCAAAATAATTTCCTAGCTTATTTTACTCATATAGGCCGATTCCTAACCCTAGAGGTTAGATGGTTTTTTTCTTCAATTTTTGACTTATGGCAATTGATCTTGTCTTTCTAATACTATAGGATCATGTATCCAAGAGATTGAAAGAATTTGAAAACCCTAGCCAATTTTTCCATGCTTGGCCGAATGTCCTCTCAAATGGGTTAGTGAGTTTTTGTTTCAATTTTAACTTTTTGTGTTGTTTGTTGTGAAGGATTAAGTGTTAGTTTGGTGGATTGAGTTGTGTGGAGGAATCAAAATTTCAAGAGGCATTTTTCAAGAGGAACACCGAAACTCAAAAGGTAAGGGGAGTTTACCTGAGGGGTTTTTGATAACTACACGCTATCTGTGAGTCTGTATATTATTCGTAGTGTTTGTGGTGTTTAATTTCTTTATTGTGTATTTGTTGATGTGATTTTATTGTTATCCGTGAAAGTATGTCATAACTGTGATGTATGTTATAACTATGATGTATGGATTAACTGTTGTTTGGATGATTGACTGAAAGCCTAACAATGGCCAGTGCTCAATTATAAATGAGGGTAAAACTTTAAAAAGTTTGAGGAAAAACTTAAGTGTGTTAATTTATGGAAGTGGAAGAAAATGTGGAAAATAATATTATTTAATGATGTTTTGATGAAAGAGTAAGTCAATGAGTGACAATGAGGATGAAACCATGAAAAAATTCACTTACATTAATTTTTACGAAATGAATTCAAAAATAAAATAAATAGTAATTACAATAAATTAAGTTTCAAAAATAATTTTAGTGTGGATGGGGAAAAACATTTGTCAAAGAAAAAGTTATTTTGATTTACAAGAGAATTTTCTCCAAAACGAAAAATAATTCAGAAAAGTGATTTACAGCGAAACTATGAGGAATAGTGTTATCATTTTGGACAAAAACGTGTTAGAAAATAATTTTCCAGGATTTGATGTGTTTTCGGAAAAGGAATTTCAAAAGGAAATGAGTATGAGAAAATTGGAATTCATTGAGATTTAACGTTTTATAAACGAATTTTTAGAGGAAAGATTTTATGCAAAAGGGTTTTCAATCAGCGAAAAGATTTTCAATAAACTTGGATAAGTTTTCGGAGTTTTTGTTTTGGTATTTGTGTTTCACAGAACGAAAACGATGTTGAGAAAGAAAAGTGAACCTAGTAGCCGAGACGTCGGAATTTTAGTGTTTTGTGATGAAAACACGTGGATCATTGATCTGTGTTGTCCATAAAGGACTTGAGTATTTTGATGTGATGTGGAGGACTTTGTGTCCCATATTTGCGAACCTAGGACTGGTGCATCGGTCTAGGGTTTTGTGATTGAGCACTTGGACTTCGTGTCCCATGTTAAGTGTGAGTGGGCTTTATGCCTAATTAAGAATAGTCGTGAGCTTTGAGCCTCGACAAAGAAAGAATAAACAAAAAAGAAAAGTGACGAGAATAAATGTTTTACACGCATTATTTGGCAGACGTGCCTTTGTTAGCAAGTGTGCCATATATTGTTGACCATTGTGCCATGTATCGTTGGCCAATGTGCCATGTATTATCGAGCCACAATTCACGATGGGTGAATTGACAAATTGGATAGTTGTTGACCAAAGAGATGTCTTTGGGTCTTTAGGGACATCTGTGTTCGAAAAACCCACAATGGTCGGGATTTTGCAACCTCGAGTCGTGAAAATTCAATACCCTACCTGGATGTACTCAATAAGGAGTTATTCGATATTATTTTAGGTGAGATGCAATACCCTAGAACAATTGGGGATTTGAAATGAGAGATGTTCCCAACGTGAAACATTGTGATATAGGGATTATAACGGCCTATTCTGCTCGACGAAGGGAAGTTAGGATCTCCGGAGAATAAATATCAAAATTAGATGATGGATGTTGAAGTGTCATCCATTTTTATAAATTGCAATGACTGTCCGGTATGAATCCCATTATTTAAAACATTTATGACTATTTATGATATTTCATATGATGTATATATGTGTATATGTTGTTGTTTGTGTGTTGCGCATGTGGTTATCATGATGAAACTCATTTGTCGGTATCTCACCCTTGCATTATTCTCTTGTTGGGTTTCTATTGTGTTGTTATATATATATATATATATATATATATATATATATATATATATATATATATATATCCGAGTACAGATGAATCACATGGGATACCTGTCCTATTCGTGGATTCGGTCCATGATGTTTAAGCATGCAGACGATGGTGGTGCGTGGGTGATAAACGCCGGGGCCCGTTGTGCCACCTATATAGGCCCGGTGTGTACTACTACCGATACACTGACAACAGGACCGCAGAGGCGTTCTCATAGTGTTGAGACTGTAGAGATTCCGCTACCCCCAATATGGCTACTTCTAGGGCACTTAGTGGCGCAGGTGGATCTGGTATATCATCCTCCACTTGTTCAGCCGCTCCATGAGGCAGCACCACTGTCACCTCCAGCACCGATTATACTTGTCCCGGAGATCTACGATGGGATCGAGGATGATCCCTAGGAGGACGAAGAGGAGGTTCCTGAGTACCATCCTTTAGATGATGGTGTAGTTCCTGATGATGGAGCGGAAGCGGAGGTATCCTCACCGGATACTCCTGCAGGTGGGGAAGACCATGGTGGTCTTCCCAATAGTTATCACTAGTCTTGACCAGCTGTAGGACTTTTGGTTCCATTTTTGAGGTAGTGGTATTTGGCTACTGAGAGCTATCCTTTTTGAGTTGTGGTTCCAGACTACCGCTACGTTATGGTTATGTTTTTATTTTCCTTATGTTATGACTCTGGAAAATGACTTGTTGTTGTGAATGTCTTGATGTATAAGTATTATGATGTATATATTTATGATGTTTGTTTGTATGGTGAAAGAAAGAAAAAAATTTCATAACTATTTTGAGTAAGATTAAGTAACTAGATAATTTTATTTTCTGAAAGTAACCAGCGTTTATGTTAAGTTTTATTTCCGCAATGAGTGAACCATGTAGCACCAAAGGGGGGGTGTTACATTTTCTCTCGCTGAAAAGTATTTGTTCAAATTCTGAACTCTTGTTGTACTGCTGGTGTGTTAGAGCTGCCACTGGAGATAGAGTTAACGTTTTGTGTTATGCATATATCGGAATTTGTTCGATGTCTATGTGTCTTATTTCGTTTAACATTTGAATTATCTGAATGTACTTCGAAGTCTTGAGAACTTTAAAAGGATTTACCTTGATTACTTTTTCTTGTCGTCTCATTAATACAATATAAGTTCGAAGGAAAGCTTAATCTATGAGGTACCTCGCGTCCTGTTTTGGGCGACGAGGATGTCAAGTGTCTGGAGCATGCGATGAAAAAATATGGCATCCGCGATCGTTTCTTTAGATACGTGAATTTCGGGGACGGAATTCTTTTTAGTGCGGTAGTGTTGTAACACCCCGTTTTCTCGTCTTGATCGGTAATTATATTTTATATTATTACCGGGGATCCAGAAAATGATTTTGATAAAAATAAAATCATAGTTGGAACCTATCATATCGTGGGAAGTTATGGTGAAATTTAGGGTTTAAAACTCAGACGAAAACCGGTTTGTGTTTTTGCTGACAATATAATTTTGTACCGGTCAGAAAAACCCTAATTAGACCCGGAACTGAAATTTTTTAGATTTTATCATTATTTTAGTGATAAAGTCTATTTCTAGAATTTTCGCTAAAAAATAAAATATTATGTATTATTCGGGTGAATCTTGACGAAAAACGATTGAAAACCCTAATCGGGTAAAATGATGGAGCTGGAAACGGATCTGCAGAGGTGTGCTAGAGGATAGGAGTGATGACTCAACTGGGACAATTCACCCTAGCGAGTCATCTAGTGAGTCACCATAGTCATCATGACCATCCAACAAAATATCTAGAAATCCATGTGAATTATCCAAATTACCCTTGATCCTTTTTGTTAATTCCTTTCATGACCAACCATGGTTAAGTCACCAATTTGGGATGGTTACCTTCCTTCCCTTGGAGTGAATTTCGAGCCTCTCTCTCTCTCATAAACATCCATCCATTATTCATTTTACTTAAAACGTCACAAGTCATCAAAATCTTAAGTTTTAAGATCAAAGTCATAAACTTTCATTTTTCTCAAATGTTCTTCAATGTTCATGACTTGCTCTTTATTTCTCCTCCATATTTCATCATCTTAGAGGCATGATTTCATGATTCTTAATTCATGAAACTTGCTCCTTAGATCCTTGCCTTCACTTTGATCCATTTTGTTCTTAAATCCAAGAACATCCATGCTTTCTCTCCTAACTCTCAAAATTCGGTCAAGACCCTAAATCCTCACCCCAAATCTTGGTTTGATTTTCTAAGACCATATTCATACTCCCCTATATGATCTAGACACTTGCTATTTCACACAAAAATCCATTTGGAGCTTGTTTGTAAAATGGGTTTTTCTAGCCTACATTTTGTTCATCACTCTCTCATCAATCAAAGGGAAATTGCTCTTGACCCTAGTTAGTGACTTTATTTTATGCTTCATTAGCTTCATGGATATATAATTTATTTCAAGTTACATAATTTCGAAAAATCATGTATTAATTCATAGGAATTTGCATGATGTTGTTTTTTGACTTTCGACAGTTTTTCTATGATAAAAATACCTATCTATACATATCTATCAAATGATTTTAAAAACAAATCATCTAGCCATATAAGCCTAAAGAGGCCGTGAGCTATAGCTAAATTTTTAGCCTTTGTTTTGCTTGTTTTAACTAGTTTAAGTTGTTGTTGATGAAGGTTGGTGTTGGAATTGGCTTTGTGAAGCAAAGAAGAGTAACTTGTTTAAGGGAGCTACAAGAGGTAAGCGAGGAGTGAACCACCACACACTATATTGGTGGGTGTGAAGATGGCTTATATTTGTTTGTGGTTAGAGACCCTAAACCTAGGATTATTGACAACTCTCAGAAATGACAGTTATTTACTCTTTCTCAGCTTGAGTTTTTGTAATCTTTAAGTATTTATGTGGATGTTTTAGGTGTTTTAAGTTAGTTTAGTGTAATATGTGTCTTTTTATAAATTTCGTTTAATTTTCTGTTTTTGAGTGTCTAGGAATATGTTTAATGCGTTTCTTGAGTTTTGTTAGACTTTTGTTGAAGTTTAGACAAGCTACAGAAAATAGCTCTGGTCATGCTGCACCATTTGGGTGCAAACTGCTGACAAGCTGCTAGAAAATGCTTTGGTCATGCTGCAGCATATGGATGCGCAGAAAAGGACAAAAGCTGAGCACCTTTTCTCTCTCCCGCCAGCTGTCATAAAAGCTGAGGACGTCCTTGCCGATTTCTTTAGGGTTTTGTGGCGGTACATTTGAGGATATGGGCCCAAGCACTTATTTTAATATCATTTTTAATGGCCCAAAAGTAGGAAAGACAAAAGGGCCTTTGTAAAACCCTAAAAAGGTGATATTCACTTACTTTTTAAGGGGGCTGCAGAAAACAGCATCTAAGGAGGACGCATAGCAACAGCCAAGGGTCATTTTCCTCCTCTCCATTGTTCCATTTTTGTGCTCCGTTGTAATGGCTTTCTTCTCATTTTTATATTTTGCGTTTGTAATCTCAACATGAGCTAAACCTTTTAAGCTTTAGGTATGTTATTGTAATGAATGCTTAGCTCTTTTTATGCAATGATATGTTCTGCATTTTCCTTTATTATGTGTTGAATGTTGTTTAGTTAAGAGTGGCCAACTTAATTAAATATCTAGCTTGCTTGGTTTGGAAAAATTGAGTAAAGTGTAAATTGATAGAGGATAGGGATTAAATCATTAATTGGAAAATTAAATGGTGTTGAATGAACGAGGAATAGTTATTCAAGTCCCTAAACTAGATGGAACGTGCTTATTAAGAGGGTGGTGTAATTAATCTGAATCTAGGAATAGAAGGCAGTTAATGAACCTAACCCTTAAGTTTTTGAAAACATACTTTTATTTTCCTGGAGTTAAATGCTGCAGCATAAGCAGAGCATAATCCAAGCTAAGCAGGATTTATGATGCAACATACCTAGAGCTATTTTATCCATATTTGATAACATACTCTCTTTTCTGTTTTCTTTCTTACTTTCAGTTTTTATTCCAAAGCTTCATTTACTTTATTTTGCACACTCACAACAATTTTTGGTTACCTACTCTAACTCCTAGAACATATAATCTGAACTGGAATTTGCTACAACATTACAATCCCTGTGGGAACGATATCTGAACTTACTTTCTACATTACTTGATGTGATTGTGTATACTTGAACAAGCTTAAAGACATCTGTTTCTGAGGCACAATTATCCATTTTGTTTGGTTTGATCCTCTATGAGGACATGATTGTAATATTGGTTGTGGTGTGATTAGTACTTTGGAATTGATATGATTATATGCTCATGAACATGCTATGTTTGATTAATTATTTATATACCTTGGTTTGATTAATTGGTTTGACTTGTCAATATGGTTATAGCATGACTTTTTGAATAGTTATATGCTATGTTGATGTATGGTTATGGCTATGAGTGTTTTTGAAGAAGTGGAATATTCTCGTGAATCGTGGTCAAGTTTCGGCCACATATGGAACAAATGGGAGTTTAAATCCAATCCCCGAGTTTTAAGTGAATTTCACAACACTTAAGTGGGGATATGAACAATGACAATGAAGAAAGGAAAAGAACAAGTTCTTGAGCTATGAAATTATGCAATTACTAAAATTAAAGATTTAATTAAAAGCCTACTCTAAGTGAGGCATAGGTATGATTTCCTTATAATCCTCACTTAGAATGTTTTGATTTTCAATCAAGGTAATTGTTAAGTTGAAATCGTATTTGGAAATTGAATCACGTAAACTTTTATAAAACAAAACCATCCAAAAAGGATGTCTACTTTAATTCAGGTTGGAGTTATAACTTGAATGAGAAACATTTTCTATACTTAGTCGACTAATTAAATGACTTCGTTTAAGTCATAAATCAGTTAAATCAAATGATTTTGATAAGAACAGTCCTTACAATGAACTTTACGTATTAACTTTTTGTGATGACTCTAAAGGTTTTCAAAATAGATTTCAAAATCCAAATGAATGAAAGATGGAACCATGGTTTAGGCCTTGAATGATATCACTTACATGAGGGAGTTTTGTAAAGTTTCCACGTGACATTCAATTGGTTGACAGTTGTTGGACCTTAAGAGTTCTATCATTTGGAGTTTTAACGGTGACGAAAAAGGAAGTTAAGCCTTTAGAACTCTTCTTTTATTTTGATTTCAAACCCTTAATGCTGAGGTATTTAAGGCCATAAGACCGAGGTATTTAAGGAGATGTGTTTATAAAAGAAAAGATTTAAACATTTGGATTTACCATCAAGAGGATTTTAAAACCAAAGCAAACGGGTATTCCAAAACCTAAGTCGAGGAGTAGGACTTGGTGATTACAAGAAATGGAATGTTTAAAGTATGAGATATATTGGAGCAAGACTATGTCTTCCCTAGATGATTTTATCATCCAAGGATCCATAATACTTAATAACCAAGAGTATTCTAAGATTAATTGCTGAGTAAGTAATCTCATTAGGGAAGAACTAGAAGAAATATAATGGATTGGGGAATGACCAATCTCCATATTGCACTTAAGTGTTGAAACATGGATATACCAATGAGGAGATCTTAAACTTGTACAAGGATTCACGGGTTGTTACTATCTTGCCTATAGAATGGCTATTGATTCCGTCAAAGGAATCCCAAAATTTATCCGGCGGATAAATACGAATGCACATGCCGTGATCGGCTTGATCCAAAGAATATTGTCAGTAAGACCTTTGTGCCTAAGAAGTGGACCTACATATTCTGTGGGCATGTGCATTGTAGGGTGACGATTCTTCAATGATCTTGGGAATGTCGGGGTTGGGATGACCACTGATGGCCATTCAGGGTGATGGGTCTTGGAGTCCTGTGCAAAACACCGATATCTTCTACTCGATGTTGTACAATCCTGGTTATCGATGGCATTTCACAATTAATAGGGTTATTATTATTGATGCACAAGTATACCTAATGTTGGCAGTTGTGAAACGTGTGTTCTAACCACTCCTTCCAAACATTCTCTTAACTCCGGAGTAGAGTTAGATCTTCCTTGAGGCTATGTAGGTATAAGACTATGCAGTTTCAATCAGTCATCTCTCAGTTCTTGTGAGGTTGTGTTGGTATGGGACTATGCAGTTTCACTGCGTCATGTTTGTGTATAAGCAGTGTCCTGTAATGCTTTGATGTTGTATGCTTTTGATGATATGTATATACTGTATGTTGTTGGTATATTGATTGATTTGTTGATCTATAATTGGATGATAATATGAGATATGTTAGTAAGAGTATGGATATGCATATGTGCAATGTTGTGTCATGCTGTTTTCATATCCACCATATGCTGTGTGATGTTGGGAATCTCACCACCTTTGTTTTATATTGATGTGTCTGGTTTGGTTATATGCCTTTTGTGTTCTTCTAAGAAGGATGGGATGTCGAGATGTCGCTCGACTGACCTACTAGAGGTGTTGAGGTTCGAGCATGAGGACGACATGGGGAAGTCTCTAGAGGAGGTCACTACATTGTGTAGTAATTACTTTCCAATATTACATTAATTGCTTAGCAATTTTCAGATATTCACTATGTAATTCATCAAAAGCAGCTTGTAGTTCATCATAGGTAGGGGGATTTCATTTACCTCATCTTCATTGTCACTTTGATGGTTAGCCATGAGACAAAGATTGACCTCTTCTTCCTCAGAATCTTCAAAGGAATCCATATCATTTTCCTCCCAAGCAATGTATGCTCTTCTTGGCTTTATATTCTTCTTGTCCTTGGACTCATGATTGTCATCCTTGTCCTTCTTTTGAAGTTTAGGACATTCATTCTTGTAATGTCCAGGTTTGCCACATTCATAGCACTTTACATTTGATGTTGAACTTTCAACTTTTGAAGTGTTCTTCTTGGAAAAGAAGTTTGAAGGCTTTTTGTTGAAGGATTTCTTCTTTTTGAGGAACCTTTTGAATTTTCTGACCAGGAGTCCCATATCCTCCTCAGAATCTTCATCCTCTTCACCTTCTTCATCTTTATCACTATCAAGGCTTTCTTTAGAGACATGTGCTTTAGGTGATAAGCCTCTTTTCTTTTTCTCCTTCTCTTCATGAACATTCAACCTATGCAGCTCCATCTCGTGTTCTTTGAGCTTTCCAAATAGTGTAGCAATGTTCATGGTTTCTAAATCCTTTGATTCAGCAATAGCAGTAATCTTTAGTTGCCGTTCTCTTGTCAAATATCTCATAACTTTGTTGATTTGTTGTTCATCTGAAATGCTCTTTCCAAGTCCATTCAATTGATTCACTATATGAGTGAACCTCATTTGCATATCATTGATGTCTTCACCATTCTTCATGTGAAAAGTTCATACTCGTGCATGGTTGAATTCATTCTTGCTCTCTTTACATCACTTGTTCCTTCATGAGTAGTTTGCAGAATATCCCACATTTGCTTGGCTGTTTTACAATTTGAAACCCTGAAAAATTCATCATAGCTCAAGGCAGCAGTTATAATATTCTTAACTTTAGCATTATAACCTACTCTCTTTTGTCCTCATCATCCCATTCACTTCTAAGATTTTCTTTCTTGGTGCCATTTGCATCACGAGTGTGAGGGATGTATGGACCATTTTGAACAACATCTAATACATCAATGCCACTAGCCTCAAGGAATATCAACATACTTTCTTTCCAATACATATAGGCAGTGCCATTAAAAGAAGGGGGTCTTTCCAAGGAAGCCCATTCTCCCAAGATGTCATTTGAAGCCATCCTCCTAAGCCGTTAAGCTTTACACAAGAGTGAAAGCTCTGATCCCACTTGTTGGTTGTGGCTTTTCACTACTCAAGAAGGGGGGTTGAATTGGGTATAGCAACTTTTTAAAACTTTTCCCCTTTTTTTTTTTTGCAAAACTTGATTCTTTTCTTTAACTATGAAAAAGATTTTGTCAACCAACAAACCAATATGTGTTTTTTCAAGATGTAATTCTATCAAGACTTTAAACTTATACAAGAAAATTAACAATTCTATTGATTTCAGATATGAACAAGATTGTAAACTTATCAAATCATGCAAGCATCCCTAACATATTGCTTAATTCATACATTCAACAATAAAGCAAATAAAGAGTTAAGGGATGGAGAAAATTGTAAACCGAGTTTTATCCTGGTTCAGCTACCTCCTATGGTAACCTACATCCAGTCCCCACATCACTGTGAGTTTCGTCCACTATCAAAAATCAATATACAAGATTCTTTACACAAGCTTAACTTCTAGGTTCCTTCTACCCGAATGACAGCTTTTCAGACAAAGGAATCTTGCAATTCCCACAAGAGTTCCTCTATTCTTGCAAACCACCAAGAGTCCCTTCTACTCTTGATCTAACCAGCGAGAGAACCTTCTCTCTAATCTCTCTTCTTACAATTTGAAAAGATATGAATTAGATTCTAGAAAATCAGATATTACAAATTGAAGTTCTACAGAAAAAGTACTCGGTTTCTCAATGAAAAGCTCTCTCAGTATTTGCGTGTTTGATCTCAAGTTTTGAATGAATTGTTATTAAAAAAGTGTTTGCCAATGTCCTTATATAGGTATATTTCAAAATAGATCCGTTGGGCACACTTATCTGAAAAAGTCAGTTATCAGTCAATCGATTCTGTAATCGATGTATTAAACAAAACTTTCACTTTTATAACTGGGTACATCGATTACCTAATCAATTGTGTTCTTGGATGTTCTTGATCTTGAATGATACACAGATGAGTACATCGATGTTGTTCTTAAAAAATACTTGCATTTTCAGCCCATGAGTGCATACATCGATTGCCTAATCGATTGTATGGTTATTTCAAAAAGTCCTTGCTTCTTTTTTGCTTATGCAACGATGTACCAATCGATTGTATGTCTTCTTGAAAAAGTATTTACTTCTGTTTAATTATGCATCGATGTACCAATCAATTTCCAGATGAAAAATGCATACTGTAACACCCCCGACTGCTCTATGGATTAACGACTGTCCCCACAAACCAACAAGGGTCTTTCAGCGTGCTTTGTCCTCACTCACACACTTTCTGAGAAAACTTCCCATGAGGACACCCATCTCAGAATTTCTCCAAGTCAATCACGCTTAACTGTGGAGTTCTTAAGTGATGGGCTGCCTAAAAGAAGATGCATCTTGTTAGTATAGGTAGTATCAATCAATTCATATAAGCCTTCCTCAACTGTATAGTCCCATACATACACAGTCTTAGGATCCCTCTCATTATGGTGTGTAATCGGTTCATTCACGTGTCCCTCCGCCTAGAAGCCTGCCAGGAGCCGCTCAATGTCCGTGCCTTCTTGCACCGGCGACCACTCCCCGCCCTCGTGCCGTTCTGATACCATTTGTAACATTCCCGGCTGCTTTATGGATTGACGACTGTCCCCACAAACCAACACGGGTCTTTTCAGCGTGCTTTGTCCTCACTCACACACTTTCTAGGAAAACTTCCCAGGAGGTCACCCATCTCATAATTTCTCCAAGTCAAGCATGCTTAACTATGGAGTTCTTAAGTGATGAGCTACCGAAAAGGAGATGCATCTTGTTAGTATAGGTAGTATCAATCAATTCATATAAGCCTTCCTCAATTGTATAGTCCCATACCTACACAGTCTCAGGATCCCTCTCATTCTGGTGTGTAATCAGTTCATTCATGTGTCCCTCCGCCTAGAAGCCTGCCAGGAGCCGCTCCTTGTCCGTGCCTTCCGGCACCGACGACCACTCCCCACCCACGTCAGCCCCAGGTGTCACACATACTGATCAAGTAAGTCCAGAATCAATCGATGTATACATAGATGTATAGCATTTAAACATAAATGTACACTGAGGTTTTCATTAAAAGTTAGTTAATTAATTGAAAGTACATCGATGTACACATAGATGTATAGACTCGTCAATTAACCTTTTTCATTCTACGGTCATTTGAACTTTTGAAAGCCATATTTTTAGAGAGCTTAATCAAAGAGTTATACTAAGACTTTATTTACAAAAAGTTCCTAATGGTCTTCCTTGAATTCTTTATTCATTATGCTCGTTTTTCAAGGTTTTCCTTCATGATCCTTGGATTGAAATGCTTTCCTCCATGATCCTTTGCATCCATTTTTCTTGCTCTAAGAAATCTTATTGAAAAATCAAGCTTGGCAAGTAGTTAGTGAATCAAAGTAATAATCATGTTAAGTTTAGTCGTTAATCAAAACATACTAGAGTTATTTATCCACACTTCAAATGCCCTAGGGAACTCAGAATGGTTCTTCAACCCTTATGCCCAGAAATAGTACGACCATGCTCCAGTATGCATGACCGTGCTCAACAGTCAGCACGACCGTGCTGGGGGAAACACAACCGTGCTCCCCTAGACAAAAGAGAACGCTGAAGACAGAAACATGAGTGTTTCACCCCAAATGTTCCCAATTATATGTATGATAAGACACTAAACGAAGTAAAGACAAGCTAAATAACTTAATGAAGGCTTAACGAAGATAATTAAACAAGAACGTTAAAGAAGATTAAGTCGGTAACGATGTTTACCGCACGTTGTTGTACCTTGGTGCTTATTTGCCAAGGGGGGCCTTGATGCCAAATGGTCAATGTGTTGTTAACGTTGAACCTTGATGCCTAGTGGCCAAGGGGGCCTCGATGCCAAGTGGTTGAGATGTTGATGGTGATAAAACTTGGGTAGCCTAGTAGCCCAAGCGGAGGTGGTGATTGTTTGATTATGTGTTGTTGTTCCTCACGTATTCATGAATCGGAGATGTTAGTGGGGGATGTTCAACACAGGGAGGTCTTTCGAGAGTAAGGTGATATGGCTATCCGCGATGATTCATCCGAGAGTTAGGTGAATCGTGTATACCCGTGGTGGCGCATCCGAGAGTAAGGTGCATCAGCTATCCAAGGGGTTCATCCATGGTTTTGTGGGCATTGGTTCTTAAGGGCCAATGTGGATATGTAACTCCGAAGTTGACTTCCTGAGGTCGATTGGATCCATATGCATAATGGAGTAGGGGAAGAGTGTTGCACTGCATAGCATACATTGATTGAATTGTTATAGATGATATGAATGTGTTGTGTATGTTGCCTTGTGATAACATGCTATTGTTTTGATGTATGCTCATCTTGCTAACTACTTCCATGCCATTATGTTTTATACATATTTCTTACTCCCTTTCTTTTGTTGTTTGCTTTGCATGTACCTTTTTATTATGCAGAGGACGGTGAGTAGCCTGTTGAGGAATGACTCTGAGGAGCCACTACTCGTAGTTAGGACTTTCTTAGTTTATGTTGTTTATCAGTGATGTTTCCGGATTTTGGTTATACCAGCTCTGTAATGTGGCATCGGGGTTGGGTTGTGTTGTTTTTCATGTTTAGTTTCGTTTTAAAAACTTGTTATTTCCACGTTGTTTATGTTTTATTACAATGTGATATCATTTACCCATTGATTTTCATTTTACGATAAATGATATGCAAATTTTTATTTTATTTCTTCTATGTTATTGCTTTATAAATACATGCGGGGTAGAGGGTGTCACATTTACGAATCAATTTCTCTCGTGTGTTGTATTTTGTGTATGTTAAATGAAATTCAAAAGGAAAATAATCTTAATTTGACAGTAGAGATATATCATCTTATCATCATGGTCTTGATCATCCTGGAATTGTTCGACGCTTTATTGGCTAAAAGGTTAAGGTTTCATGGTGTTTGAGGTTTGGTCCTATAGAGGAACCGCCAGCACTTGCCGGACTCATCCTCCAAATTCAATAGCAAATCTTGCTCTACACCGCTGTCGTCTTCTAACGAGGATAGCCACACGATGACTACATCGACGTTTCATTTGCCGGAAAAGAAGAAAAATGTGCATTGTAAAGGATGCCACATAGATAAGGAGTTCTTTGGAAACACAAGTCTGTGCCTCCCAACTGGTAGGACTGTTTCCAGGTCTTCAATATTTGCCATCAGATTAATTTTTGTGCTGACCATGAAATAGACACTATTGGATTTTCGATGTGCATAGGTACGCACACTTACCCAGTGTGTACCGTAAACAAACCCGAAAAATTTAACGTCCACATCAGCAAATGGGTAAGGCTTGAATTCTCCAAAAGAGTAATTGAGGACAGATACTCCCTTCACATTTAGCAGTTGTAACCGTTATTAAAAATCGGATCTGATTGACCGGTTTGACTGGGAACCAGTCTGGCATCCAGTCCAATTAAGCCACAAAGACGACCATTAAAAGAACCAGACAAAAACCGTCAAAATCGGTGTTGAACCGGACAAATCAGTGAAAAATGGTGATTCACTCGATTTTTACGGTTCCCAAAATTGTTTAACTTTTTTTTAAAAAAATTAAAATGCAACATGTAAAACGGCTCAAGTCAAGAACCTACAAATTCTTAGGCTACGTTGTAGCTTTATAGGAGAGGGGACTAAACTATTTTGCATCTTTTATGATGTGGGACTCATTCTCTCTACTGAACATAAACAAGTGTGAACTATGAAGTGTGTAACACCCCGTTTTTCGTATAAGTGCTTTTATGTGTGCCTTGTTTGTTGGGAAGGTTTAGAATGGGCTAATGGGGTTTTTGAGTTAAAGAAATCCCTCCCCGACGCATGAGCACGCCCGTGCTCATGTATCAGCACGCCCGTACTTAAGGTTTCATGCATCTCGTTGACACTGATGTGAGCACACTCGTGCTCATTAGAGAGCACGACCATGCTCAGCAGTCAGGTACGTCATGTTGACGTTTAGTTGAGCATGCCCATGCTCAACAGTAAGCACGATCGTGCTCGGGTCTAAGTCTTTATATAGACATCAGATTGTGAGGGTTACGAGTTACAACCCTCAAATTGGCACTTTGGACAACCCTAAGTGTGACGGCAACCTCTCCCTCTCTTCCCCTTTGAACCCAAACCGTTCTTTGTGTTCTTGCTTTTTAAGAGAGACAATCACGCGCTAGTGCCAATTAACTCAAGGTAAATGTTCTTCTCTCTTGTGTTCCTTTTCATTCTGTTGAATTGGGAACAAATTGGTTAACCTTTTTATGTTGGCCAAGGCTTGAGACGATTCATCGATTCATTGGCGTGACTATTATAATTGTTATTTGATGATTATCTTTTTGTGATGATAATATTGGTATGAATGTTCTTGATGTTATATGTTGACTGTTATGAACATGTTGAATGTAATGATGCTATGACTGAGTGATTATCATAATCATGATATTGTGTAGTATTGGTTGTTGGTTGATGTTGTGACGCGTTAATGTTAAATACACTAAAACTGTTAAACAATGTTAAGGGAGGTTTTTCCCCTTGTTCATAAGACTGGATGTTAGTAATGAGGGAGGATTATGCCAATGGCTTAGTCAAGGACCATAGAGATTGATCTTGAGCGATTAGGGAAAATTAAATAAATGAAACTAAAGGATTAATTCCCCTCTAATTATAAAACATGAACATTTAATAAATATTAATGAAACTGATGATCAATGGGCTAGTAAGAATCCATACGATTGAATCTGAATTGTTCCCGATGTTTTGGCAAGGGGTATGTGACCCTTATGCCCAGACTAGCAGGGCACGCACTCGAGCACACCCGTGCTCAATAGGGAGGCCGCCCGTGCTCCCATTCAAACCCAGAACTGGGCGCACTGCTTAAGTACGGCCGTGCTCAATAGTCAGCACGGCCATGCTTGACTATGAGCTTAGCACGACCGTGCTGAGGGGTGAGCACAACCATGCTCACCTATGCAGAGCAAAATGCAGAACAATGCTAAAGTAGGTTCACCCCAAATGCTCTAAAAGACTTAATAAAATACCAATGAAACATGAAGACCAAAGACAAGTGATAAGATGATGTACCTTGGTAGCCTAGTGGCCAAGGGAGCCTTGATGCATGATGGTCAAGGTGGTAATCTCTAGTGCTTAATGGCTGGAGTGTTAATGATGATATGGTACCTTGGTAGCCCAGTGGCCAAGGGAGCCTTGATGCTTGATGGTTAAGATGGTAATCTCTAGTACAAAACAACTAGAGTGTTTAATTAATGAATACGAAAGATAACGATAATCCTCGATATCCGAGTGGTCGAGGTGTTGATGGTGTTAAAACTTGGGTAGCCTATGGGTCCAAGCGGAGGTGGTGGTTATGTTTGTGTGTTGTGTTGAGCAAGAATTCACGCATCGGAGATGTTAGTGGAGGATATTCAACATAGGGGAGGTCGTCCGTGAGTAAAGCGATCTGGCCGTCCGTGGCGATTCAAGTGAATCATGTACAACAGTGGTGGCGCATCCGTGAGTAAGGTGTGTCGGCTATCCTAGGGGTCCACCCAAGATTGGGTGGATTGCCCCGGCGTTGGTGCTTATTGGCTAATGTGGAAATGTAACTCCTAAGTTGACTTCCTGAGATAGATGGATCCAAGTGCATAATGGAGTAGTGGAGTAGAGTTTGCATTGCATAACATACACGTTTGTCTGATGATATTGATCTGTTATTGCCTGTTATAACATGATTTATTGATGTATGCTCGTCTTGCTAACTGTTTCCTTGCCATTATATTCATATTCATATTTCTTACTCCCTATCTCTATGTTTCTTGTTGTGGCATGTATCGCAGAGGATGGCGTGCAGCCAGTTGAGGAGTGACTCCGAGGAGCCACGACTCGTTAGTTAGGATTTCCAGTTTTCAGTAGTTAGTTAGTTGTTTAGTTTGTATCCGAGGATATTCTCCGGATTGGTTATACCGGCTCTGTATGTGACAACAAGGGTTGGGTTTTGTTTATGTTATGTTTTCTTTTTCCGCGTTTTGAGACTTGATACGATGTGGTTCCTTTTACCTTAGTTTTGATTATCTCAATAAATGATGTTTTATTTTAAAGTACCATATCTTTTAATGCTTTATATGTATGCAGGGTAGAGGGTGTCACATTTAGTGGTATTAGAGCAGTTCGACCCTATCCTGACGTGGTATGAGTCTGTTGTGTGCTCTTGTTTGAATTGTATATACTTGTTATAGACAATGAAGCTTTATGTTAGAAACCGTATCTTTTCCTGCTTTAAGTTCCCTATATTTAACAAGTTGTCTTAGGCGTTTACAGGAGCTTATGGCAGGAAGAGGAGGCAGAAACGACTAGGCTATCGCAGATGCTTTGTGATAAGCCTCTGGCTGATCTAGTTTTATGGCTAGTATGACCAGGGTTTTGTGCAAATTATATCCTATTTTCACCCAACTTAGATTAGATTGTCCTCAAGCAAGGTTTTGAGTCTCTAGAGTAGTTTTAGGTTAATTTAGCTAGATTTGAGTTAAATAATACACTTATAGTTATTTCTTTGTTTTCAGGTTAAGTGAAAGTCATGAGAATAAGGAAACAGGGGGTTCGCCCCGCGAATGCTTACTCGCCTCGCAACCCCGAAGCCTGACTGTTCCAGGAAAATGCAAGGTCTCTGGTTCGCCCCGCGAATAAGGTCTCGCCCCGCGAGTAACCCAAGCCTAAAAAGTCAGAGATGATCACGGCTTGCCCGTGTTGAAGGTCACGACTGTGGCAGTTTTGAAGTTGAAGAGTCTCGCCTCGCGAGCATCCATTCGCCTCGCGAGCCTGGAAGTCAGAGAGCATCACGGTTGGCCCCTGATGTCCATAACGGGCGTGACAAGAAGACTCTTCAGTGACTCGCCTCGCGAAGGTGTGTTCGCCTCGCGAGAATACCAAAGGTTGCAGACTGTTCGCAGGATTCGCGTCGCGAGAGAGGCTTCGCCTCGCGAATAAGCTTTATTTCTGACTTGTATAAATTGATGTTCTGAACAGTTTAGAGAGACTTTTGCTTCTCCATTTTTCTGTTTTACATTTTTCTGTGTGATTTCGTTTGTGTTATGGAGAACTAAGTTTATAGGATTGATCTATTGTAATTGATTTCCATACACTTGAGGTTCTTGTATTTCCCTGTTTTGTATGCTTTTCCCTTTTCAATGCCATGCTTTATATTTCTGTTTGCTTAATTCAGGAGTATACTGTATTGTGTTGATTTATTTCTGGTGATATCATGTTCCTATAATTAATCGCATCTGCTTAATTTGCGTGTGTACATTTCGTGTTCGCTTAGTTCACGAAGGGCTTAACCCCGTTTGCTTAATTCGGGAATAGGGATATGTATCGGTAGTAGTGGTTTCGCTTGTAAATTGCTACTACAACCGGGAGGGGATTAGAATCTGCTTAGGGCTTGGAAATTGCATGAACCTATGATAGTTAGGAAATTGAGAACAATATATCAATATGTTTTTGGCCATTTGATAACCTCCTTGAACTGCTTGTTTTCAATTGCTCTGTTTTTATTATTCTGTTTTCTTTGATTACATCTCAATCCAAACCCCCCCCCCCCCCCCCCAAAAAAAAACTTATTTTTGTGGAAAATAACATTTTAAGTGTCCTTGAGAGACGACATCCGAGTTGTCGCCCTAACCTACATTTTCAAAACCCGCTCGTCCTTTTTGGCGCGTGCGCGACAGCGCGACCAAAAATTGGCGCCGTTGCCGGGGACTCTTGTTTTGTTATTTCCGCATTTTATTTTCTGTTTTTTTTTTCTTTTATTTTTTTTTTGTTTTGAATTAGTCTGGCTACTAGATCTAACTGCCCTGAACTGTGTGAATTTGACCCTGAGATAGAAAGAACATTGCATACACTCCGTAGAGAATTTCGGGCTAGTTCTAGTAGTGATTCTAATTCCAAGTCTGTTTTTGAAAACATGGGAGACCAAAGGACATTGAGGCAGCTTGCTGCCCCTGATGTGAATTACAACGGTTTGTGCATTGCTTATCCTGGTGTTGACACTCCTTTTGAGTTAAAATATGGGCTAATCCATTTGTTGCCAAGATTTAATGGTCTTGCAGGTGAAGATCCACACAAGCACTTGAAGGAATTCCAAGTTGTCTGCTCCACAACTTTGAGGCGGAAGGAGTAATGGCGAGGATCATATCAAGTTTATGGCTTTTCCGTTCTCACTCCAGGGAGCTGCAAAAGATTGGCTATTATACCTTGAGCCGAATTCCATTACCACATGGAACGACTTGAAGAAGCTCTTCCTAGAGAAATATTTTCCTGCCTCCAGAGCCGCCTCAATCAGGAAAGAAATCTGTGGAATTAGGCAAGGAAATGAGTCGCTAGCTGAGTGTTGGGAGAGGTTCAAGCAGTTGACATCCAGTTGCCCCCAGCATCAAATTTCTGAACAGCTTCTCATCCAATATTTTTATGAAGGGCTACTGCCAATGGATAGGAATATTTTGGATGCTGCTAGTGGGGGAGCGTTGGTTGACAAGACTCCATCTCCGCGCAAGCAACTCATTGAGAACATGTCACTGAATTCTCAGCAATTCACTACCAGAAGAAATTCTGTTGAGACTAAAGGTGTACATGAGGTCCGCACTTCCTCTTCCAGCCATGACCGTGATGATAGAATTGACAGGCTCACTTCTTTGGTAGAGAAATTGGCAATGGATAGGGTTCAGCCTGCGGTGTTGTGTGGCATGTGCAGTTCTCCTGAGCACCCATATGAGGCATGCCCCATTTTGCAAGGAGGATCAGTTACTGAATCACCTCAAGCCTTTGCAGTCCATCCGTATAATCAGGGCAATAACCAGAACAGATACAACACTCCAGACCTCTCAACAAATAGGTACCATCCCAGCTGGAGTAATCATCCTAATCTGCGGTATGGGAACTCATCCCAACAGAGACCGATGGCACCTCAGAATCCTCCTCCAGTGGTCACTTCTGCACCTTCCGGACTTTCAGTAGATGACATGTGCAAGCAAATAACTTCACAGATGAATGCACAAATGACTACACTTTTCCAGCAGCAAATGGGACAGTTCCAGGCACAGTTCCAGGCCTCACAGGCACATTACCAGCAGCAAACAAGTGCTAACATCCAAGATTTGAGAACACAGATTGGACAGATGGCCACAGACATAAATAACATAAAGCAAGCTCAAAGAACAACCCAGCTGCCAGCACAACCAGTGATAAATCCCAATGCCTCCAACCCTAATGTGAGTGCCATATCTCTGAGATCGGGAAAAGTTGTTGAGGCCACCTCTGGAAAGGATGAAGAAACTGTTGAGGTTACCCCTGAGCCTATGGTTGAAGTTGAAGCTGAGAAAGTGTATAGACCACCCATTCCATTCCCACATAGATTGCAGAAAAATAAGAAGGGTGGTGGTGAAAATAAGGAGAAGGAGATTCTTGATGTTTTCAGAAAAGTAGCTGTAAATATTCCTCTCCTAGATGTGATCAAGCAAGTGCCCAAGTATGCCAAAATTTTGAAGGAACTATGCACCAACAAGAGGAAGATGAAGACTAATGAGAGGGTTGACTTGGGAATGAATGTCTCAGCGTTTATCCAGTCTAAGCCAGAAAGAGTTGTTGCTTTAACCCCTACTCAGGCACTGCCACAGAAGTGCAAGGATCCAGGCACCTTCACTATTCCATGCACTATTGGGGACAAGAAGTTTGAAAACTACATGTTGGACTTGGGAGCATCAATCAATGTCATGCCTACCTCCATCTTTAATAACCTTGATCTTGGGCCATTGCAGTATACAGGTCTTACCATCCGGTTGGCCAACAGGACCAGTGCCCGACCTATGGGAATGGTAGAGGATGTGCTAGTGCAAGTTGACGATTTGATATTCCATGCGGACTTCTATATCCTAGACATGGCAGGAGAGACTCAGTCCAGTAGATCACCTATAATCTTGGGCAGACCATTCATGATGACATCCAAGACCAAGATTGATGTTTATGAAGGGACTATGTCTATGGAGTTTGGTGGTATTGTGGCCCAGTTCAAGATCTTTGATGCTATGAAACACCCAGTAGAGGAGCACTCTGTATTCCACTTAGAGTTGCTTTCTGAGCTTATTGAGGACACCCATGATGACTTTATTTCTGATTTTCCTCTTATTTCTGGTTTTGATGATGTATATACTTGTACTAACTGTACTAACACTAACCCATGTTCTGTTTGTTCTGAGTTTTTGGATTCAACCTTGCAGGGTGAGGATGATAGTGATAGTGATAATGAGAGTGAAGCTGTCTTTTCAGCAGAAGTCCTTGACCCCATGGCACCATCTGTTGAGCAGCCACCTTCTATGGAACTCAAACCACTTCCTGAGAACCTGAAGTATGCCTACTTGGGGAGGAATGCAACATTGCCAGTCATCATTTCCTCCAGCCTCAACTCTGACCAGGAAGCCAAGCTTTTAGAGGTTCTGAAGAAATACAAGAAGGCTATTGGGTGGACATTGGCCGATATTCCAGGAATTGGCCCCTCCAAATGCATGCACATAATTTTATTGGAGGATGGGGCTAAGCCAGTCAGACAGGCCCAAAGGTGACTTAACCCACTGATTCTGGATGTGGTAAAGAAAGAGGTGACTAAGCTTCTACAGGCAGGTATTATCTACCCCATCTCTCATAGTACTTGGGTAAGTCCGGTGCAAGTTGTACCAAAGAAGTCTGGTCTAACAGTAGTTAGGAATGAAAATAATGAACTTGTACCTACTAGAGTCCAGAATAGTCAAGTAGTTTGTATAGACTATAGGAAGCTGAACCAGGCCACGAGAAAGGATCATTTTCCTTTGTCGTTCATAGATCGAGATCTTTGGATCGGCTGGCTGGTCAATCCCATTATTGTTTTCTAGATGGCTTTTCAGGGTATTTCCGATTCATATTGCCCCTGAGGATCAGGAAAAGACCACCTTCACGTGCCCCTTCGGTACGTTTGCTTATAGGAGGATGCCATTTGGCCTCTGTAATGCTCCTGGCACCTTTCAAAGATGCATGCTTAGTATTTTCTCTGATTTTATTGAAAATTGCATAGAGGTGTTCATGGATGATTTTACTGTGTATGGCTCCTCATTTGATGCTTGTTTGCATAGTCTAAGTCTAGTTCTACAAAGATGCATTGATACTGATTTGATTTTGAATTATGAGAAATGTCACTTCATGGTAGAACAGGGGATAGTTTTGGGTCATGTAATTTCCAAAGAGGGTATTTCTGTAGATCCTGCAAAAATAAATGTGATTTCTTCATTGCCTTACCCATCTTGCGTACGCGAGATCCGTTCTTTTCTTGGACATGCAGGTTTCTACAGGCGCTTTATAAAGGACTTCAGCAAGATAGCACTGCCATTGTCAAATCTGCTGAAGAATGATGCCCTGTTCCAGTTTGATGAAAAGTGCAAAGAGTCATTTGACTATCTGAAGAAAGCATTGACTTCTACCCCTGTCATCCAGCCCCCAGACTGGACACTCCCTTTTGAACTGATGTGTGATGCTTCAAATTTTGCTGTGGGAGCAGTTCTGGCACAAAGAGTGGGCAAGGTTGCCTATGTAATTCACTATGCTTCTAGGACCTTAGATGTTGCACGGGCAAATTACACAACCACTGAGAAAGAGCTGCTAGCTGTTGTATTTGCACTTGATAAGTTTAGGTCTTATTTGCTAGGTTCTAGGGTGACTGTTTTTACTGACCATGCAGCTTTGAAATATCTGTTGAAGAAGCCAGAAGCTAAGCCAAGACTGATCCGGTGGATGCTTTTGCTCCAAGAATTCAATGTGGAGATAAAGGATAAAAGTGGAGCTGAAAATTTGGTAGCAGATCATTTGAGCCGGATAGCAAGGGATGAGGATACTTTTCCCATCCAAGATGATTTCCCTGATGAGAGACTGTTACATATGTATGGGGTAACCCCTGGTTTCTTGACATTGTAAATTTTCTTGTTCTTTGGTGTTGTTCCTGCAGGTACAAGTAGACATAAGTTCCACAAGCTGAAGAGCGATGCAAAGTACTATGTGTGGGATGATCCCTACCTGTGGAAGTTTTGCAGTGACCAGGTTATTCGGAGGTGTGTCCCCGATCATGAGACGGAGTCCGTCCTGCATTTCTCACGTGCCTCTCCAGTTGGAGGACACTTTGGACCTCAGAGGACAGCAAGAAAAGTCCTGGACTCCGGGTTCTACTGGCCCACAATTTTTAGGGATTCATATGAGGTATACAAGAATTGTAAAGAATGTCAAATAACAGGCCCCGCAATCACTCGTAGGAGTGAGATGCCTCAAGCAGCCCATGCTTTATTGTGAGGTCTTTGATGTGTGGGGATGGACTTCATGGGTCCCTTCCCTCCTTCTTTTGGTTTTGTATATATTATTGTTGGCTGTAGATTATGTTTCAAAGTGGGTGGAAGCAATCCCCACTAGGACTAACGATGCTCAGATTGTTTCCAAATTTGTTAGGTCCAACATTTTTTGCAGGTTTGGCATACCCAAGGCCATCATCAGTGACCAGGGCACACATTTTTGCAACAGAACCATGGAGGCCTTACTCAAGAAATATGGGGTTGTACATAGAGTGTCCACTGCTTACCATCCCCAAACCAATGGCCAAGCAGAAATATCAAACAGGGAGATTAAGCAAATTCTAGAGAAGATGGTGCAGCCAAACAGAAGGGAATGGAGCCGCCGTCTGGAAGACGCACTGTGGGCCCAGAGGACTGCTTTTAAGACACCTATAGGAATGTCCCCCTTCCGGCTTGTATTTGGCAAGGCATGTCACCTCCCGGTGGAAGTTGAGCATAGAGCATATTGGGCAGTAAAGAGTTGTAACTTGGACATGAAGAAATCTGGTGTTGAAAGAAAACTGCAGTTGCAGCAACTTGAGGAGCTTAGGCTTGAAGCCTATGAAAGCTCCAGGATGTATAAAGAGAAAACAAAAATTTTTCATGATAGAATGATTCTTAGGAAAGAATTTTTTGTGGGTCAGAAGGTCTTATTGTTTAACTCCCGCCTGAGATTGATGGCTGGGAAACTTAGGTCCAAATGGGATGGCCCTTTTGTTGTGACTAATGTGTTTCCTTATGGTGCAGTAGAGATTCAAAGTACAGGTACCAACAAAACCTTCAAGGTTAATGGACAAAGGTTGAAGCCATTCCATGGTGTGGATGCTGGTGACCCTGCGGATGCTAATGTTGAGGAGCTCTCTTTGGATGCTCCAACCTACACTGATACTTGATCAGGGAGTTTCTTTTCCTTTTCCCTCACTCTGATTGTATAATTCTGTTGTTCATTGGGGACAATGCATGTTTTAAGTGTGGGGGAGGGAACTAGTTGGTAGTTTTTCTTTTCTTTGAATAAAGCTCCTGAATAATTTGAGAAGCTCAGGAGCATTTGTATGTTGAGTCTTTTGTTGGCAAGTTTGCTAGATTGTGATTGATGTTGCACAGATTGCTTGCATGATTGATATGTGATGATTCCCCCTATGCTGAAACAATTTTTTGAAAAGTGATTCCCATGTGAAATTGAAAACTGAACTTTGAGATTTTATTATGATGGCATGACTTATGATAAGTTTGGGGTGATAGGGAGCACACACTAGGGATAGAATCTCTTTCAAACAATTTGCATGAATGTCCAGGTGAGGTTTTGAGCCTCCAACATGTTTTTGACTGTGTGAAAATCACTTTCAAGTTGCACTTTCCTGAATTTGATTGAATCTCTTTTTGGTTTGCATGATTATGTGTTTGCTTCAGATGATTTAGGCATGTTCTTTGTAAAGAGCTACTTAGCCTAAAAATAACCAATTCCTAATGCATGTTCCCTAGTTAGCCCCTTTGAGCCGATTAGCCTGTTAATTCTTGATAACCTAATGTTATAAGCCCAAAAATCTGGAAAACCATGTTAACCCGATCTTAGGATTAGGAGAGCATGTAATCTTAGAATGGGTACAAGAAACTAAGTTTGGGGTGGCTGTAAGGTGTAATATGTTGTTGGGATTGAGAAAAAAAATATATATAAAAAAAAAAGTTGGAGCCAAAGGCTTATGAAAGAAAAAGTGTAAAAAAAAAAAGAGAGAGAAAAACAATAAAAATAAAATGTGTGGAAATAAAAGGCTGTAGTCACCCAGAAGTATAAGAAAAAAAAAGTAAAGAAAGGAACTTGAGTGAATTTCAAAAGTGTAAATATAGTTCATGCTCTCTTAGTTCCTAGGGTCTTCAGCCTAGTTCCTTTTGTATATCATACCCTTAGCCAGGCCCCATTACAACCCATAAAAGACCTTTTGATGTTGCTTGCATGTTTTCTGTGGGAACCATTTTGAGATGAAAATCAAATTTTTGGGAAGTGTTCTTGAAAAGTGAAACTGAGTGCAAGTTGTTAGCCTGACACAAACTGAGTGATTGAGTGAACAAATAATGCCCTTGTGAGGAAGGCAGTTGTTTGGATTTGGTGATCTCCCTCTTGTGTGTGACTTAGATCCCCTTCTTAGATTTCTGATTGTTTTCATGATGAAATTCTCAACTGTTTAGAATAAATGAATGTGGGGATTGCTTTGTTTAAAAAGGGGGGACATTAAAGAAAACTGTTTTGATGTATTGCTTGAATTTGTGCAATGTTGATTGAATCTTTTAAGCTTGCCAGGTCTTGAGTCTTTTTGATTTTTGAGTCTTAGTTTGCTTGGGGACAAGCAAAGTTTAAGTTTGGGGTATTTTGATAAGCCTCTGGCTCATCTAGTTTTATGGCTAGTATGACCAGGGTTTTGTGCAAATTATATCCTATTTTCACCCAACTTAGATTAGATTGTCCTCAAGCAAGGTTTTGAGTCTCTAGAGTATTTTTAGGTTAATTTAGCTAGATTTGAGTTAAATAATACACTTATAGTTATTTCTTTGTTTTCAGGTTAAGTGAAAGTCATGAGAATAAGGAAACAGGGGGTTCGCCCCGCGAATGCTTACTCGCCTCGCGACCCCGAAGCCTGACTGTTCCAAGAAAATGCAAGGTCTCTGGTTCGCCCCGCGAATAAGGTCTCGCACCGCGAGTAACCCAAGCCTAAAAAGTCAGAGACGATCACGGCTTGCCCGTGTTGAAGGTCACGGCTGTGGCAGTTTTGAAGTTGAAGAGTCTCGCCTCGCGAGCATCCATTCGCCTCGCGAGCCTGGAAGTCAGAGAGCATCACGGTTGGCCCCTGATGTCCATAACGGGCGTGACAAGAAGACTCTTCAGTGACTCGCCTCGCGAAGGTGTGTTCGCCTCGCGAGAATACCAAAGGTTGCAGACTGTTCGCAGGATTCGCGTCGCGAGAGAGGCTTCGCCTCGCGAATAAGCTTTATTTCTGACTTGTATAAATTGATGTTCTGAACAGTTTAGAGAGACTTTTGCTTCTCCATTTTTCTGTTTTACATTTTTCTCTGTGTGATTTCGTTTGTGTTATGGAGAACTAAGTTTCTAGGATTGATCTATTGCAATTGATTTCCATACACTTGAGGTTCTTGTATTTCCCTGTTTTGTATGCATTTCCCTTTTCAATGCCATGCTTTATATTTCTGTTTGCTTAATTCAGGAGTATACTGTATTGTGTTGATTTATTTATGGTGATATCTTGTTCCTATAATTAATCGCATCTGCTTAATTTGCGTGTGTACATTTCGTGTTCGCTTAGTTCATGAAGGGCTTAACCCCGTTTGCTTAATTCGGGAATAGGGATATGTATCGGTAGTAGTGGTTTCGCTTGTAAATTGCTACTACAACCGGGAGGGGATTAGAATCTGCTTAGGGCTTGGAAATTGCATGAACCTATGATAGTTAGGAAATTGAGAACAATAGATCAATCTGTTTTTGGCCATTTGATAACCTCCTTGAACTGGTTGTTTTCAATTGCTCTGTTTTTATTATTCTGTTTTCTTTTATTACATCTAAAGCCAACCCCCCCCCCCCCCCCCCCCCAAAAAAAAACTTATTTTTGTGGAAAATAACATTTTAAGAGTCCTTGAGAGACGACATCCAAGTTGTCGCCCTAACCTACAGTTTCAAAACCCGCTCGTCCTTTTTGGCGCGTGCACGACAGCACGACCACTTTGGCACTCCTTGCCAACGCGATAGGCCAAAACTAGAACGTCAACAACAACGGGGAAGAAGCTGAGTTCCAAGGCCTCGATAAGTTCCAGCGGAACAATCCGCCGTCTTTCAAGGGAGCTTACGACCCTGAGGGTGCCCTGGTGTGGATGAGGGAGACCGAGAAGATCTTCTGAGCCATGGGATTCAACGATCAGCAGACGGATATCTTTGGGACTTTCATGCTGACATAAGAGGCTGAGCATTGGTGGGAGAACTGTCGTCAGCACTTGCAAGCGGAGGGTACGATGATCACATGGACTGTGCTCAATGACAGATTTCTCGAGAAGTATTTCCCAACATCCATGAAGGACAAGAAGGAGATGGAATTTCTGGTGCTAAAGCAAGGCAATATGACGGTAGGAGAGTATGTGGCTAAGTTTGAGGAGCTCGCCCGTTACTATAAACTGTATCAGTATGTGGCAGACGATCGCTCCAAATGCTTGAAGTTTGAGGATGGTCTGCGTCCAGAGACCAAGCAGGCTATCAGCTACCAAGAGATCCGAGTCTTTCCAGTTTTAGTGAACAAGTGCAAGATCTATGAAGATGCCTACAAGTCTGGAGGGTCAGCCTCCAAGGGATCAGACAGCCAGAGCAACAATAGGAATGATCAGTGAAACAAGTAGAAATCGCGTCTCGCTCCAGCTGGCAAGGACTTCAAGCAGGATGGCAAGAAGTCTCAGTTTTCTTCAGACAGGTCCTGGAGATGGGATTCTTCCGATTCTAGAGCTCTTCGTTGCGGCAAGTGTGGACAGAACCACTTGACTACCCAATACAAGGAGACGGACATCATCTGGTTCAAGTGTGGCAAGCATGGCCACATTAGCCGGAACTGCGAGGGAGGAAAGTCAAAGCCTCAAGCCAACCGACTAAAGACCACGGGGAGAGTCTTTACTCTCAGTGGAGCCAAGGCCTCCGAATCCGAAGATTTGATCCAAGGTATGTGCCTCTTTAGGGGAATTCGTTTAACTGTATTGTTTGATTCGGGTGTGACCCACTCGTTTGATCTAGTTGTTGACACGCCCACGAATAAACCTGTTCTAACTTCTTATGCATGCAAGAATATTCTAATTACCATAGACGGTAGAGAATTTATTGTTGATCTTGTAAGCTTACCTCTAAAAGACCTTGATGTTATTCTTGGCATGGACTGGTTATCTTCCAACCACGTTCTTCTGAAATGCTTCAATAAAACCATAGTTTATGGAACTCCAGTGGAGTCTACGGATCCTAGCTTTCTCTCTGCCAACCAAGTTAAGGCTTCAATGAACGAAGGAGCCCAAGTGTACATGATGCTGTCTTCCCTGGAAGTCGAGAGCCCTCCTAATGTCGACAAAGTGCCTGTGTTGCGAGAATTTCCTAAAGTGTTCCCGGGGGATGTTTACGAACTACCCCCAGAGAGGGATGTGGAGTTTGCCATATACTTAGTACCTGGAACTAGGCCTATATCCATAGCACCCTATAAAATGTCTCCTCTAGAGCTAGCTAAGTTAAAGGAACATTTAGAGGATCTGGTGTAGAAGCAGTTCATCAGGCCTAGCTTATCCCCATGGGGAGCACCAGTATTGTTGGTGAAGAAGAAGGATGGCAGTATGAGGTTATGTGTCGACTATCTGTTGAGATATCATAAGTCTGAGACACATTCCATGTGTAGGTTCTCTAAGTTTTGATGATTCCAAATAGATTAAGTATGATAATATTGAACCATATGAAACTACTGACATGTTTGATAAGTGTGCAGAAAATAGACTTAAGGTCACTCCTCTATTTTATGACCCGTCTATTTTTTCGTAGAGCACAGATTTTAGACTCGTCTGAAAACCACTCGTTTAAATTAGACAATCAATACAGTCAAAGACCAAGTCAACGTTCAGTCATAATTATGATATACATGATGACGTGGCAAGAAGCATCTATCTGAAGGAGACTCTGTGGAGCACCCGTCTAATTCTGGACTGCACAAGCACCCGTCTAAATTTCCAACACTGCTACAATGTCAGTTTGTCAGAAATAAAGTCAAAGTCAACCTTATTCAAACTAGATGCCTTCCTTAAGGATCTCGAAGACCTATGGACAATAGCACAAAAAATAAAGAATAAAGAACGTTTGTTTCAAGAATTTAAGGAATAAACACGCAATCTCTGTACCACAGCAGTAACTTTTTAGCTGTTTTAGTACAAAGTAAAAGTGCTTTCTGAAAAGTGAACTGAGTGTTGCACTGAAAGAAGAAAGTTCTCTGCTGAAAGTACAAGAAGCCTGCTGCTGCAACTCTGATACAACAGCTGCTCAGAACAAAGTGTACTCTTGGACAACCTTATCAAAGCTCAATGTTCCTAAGCATTTAATGTTTACACAAAATGACTCTTTGGCATTAATGGTGTCTCAGAAGCTCCAATCAAAAGAACACATTTTCTGAAGCTGTGCCTAATGGATTAAATTGATTGAAGTCTTTATATAGACCAAACCATGAAGATGAAGACAAGAAGTTGAATATCATTAAGAACACTGTGCATGAAGCATTTACTCACTACATTAACTTCTTCATTCCTTCATTGAATACTTATTCAATCACTCGATATTAATTCACAGTCTTTCACACTTCACATTTATTTCACTCTAAGTGTTATCTGAAAGATTTGCAAGTTGTATTAATTATACAAAACCTTATCCCTTACTGTGTTGAGCCTAGAGAGTCTAGGTGAGAAAAGAATACTTGTTTGAGTGTGACCTTGGAGAGGCTAGGTGTGAAAAGAATACTTGTACTGTAATCTGATTAGTTATAGTGGAAACTTGGTGCGGCCAAGAAACTGGACGTAGCCCTGTGGATTTTGGGGTGAACCATTATAAAACTCTTAAGTGATATTCCTCTTCCCTTATCTCTTTATTTGCTTAAGTATTATTTGTTTAAGCTTTTAACTTGGGGAGTTATTTTTGTGAATATCAATCTCGTTTTACCTTTCTCTCTATGCTTGTGTGTTCTGTCTTAAATTTAGACGTGTCACTCGTCTAAATTTATGTTGTCTTATTTTTTCTTGTTGTGTCTGCGAAAATAATTCCAGAGTTTCCTAAAAAGTTAGTAAACAAAATTCAACCCTTTTTCTTCTGTTAACTTTAGTTATTTCAATTGGTATCAGAGCTAAGCCTCTGGGTTTACCACTTAACAGTGTAGAGGAAAAGATCTTGGAAATGGCAGGAGAAACCAGTACAAGCAAGAACCATGCTGGAGAAGGATCTTCTATGTCGAGACCTCCCTACTTCAATGGAGAGGACTACATCTATTGGAAAGAAAAGGTAAAGTTGTTTTTACAATCCACTAACTCTAATCTCTGGGATATCATTGAAGAAGGTCCCTTTGTTCCTAAAGATGACAAAGGAGCTGAAGTTGCTAAAGCAAACATGACCACTGATCAAAGAACAAAATGGCAGTTAAATGCTAAAGCTAGATATGCAATAATGTGTGCTTTAAGCAGAGAAGAATTTTAAAAAGTCTGTGCCTGTGAATCTGCAAAAGAAATGTGGGATTGACTAGCAGTTGCTCATGAAGGAACTAGCAAAGTCAAAGATACCAAAGTCAGCATGTTGGTCAGAAAGTATGAGTTGTTCAAAATGGAAGAAGGAGAGACTATTGGCCAAATGTATGGAAGATTTCAAACCATAACCAATGGATTGAAATCTCTGGGAAAAATTAACAAGACTGAGGAACACATTCAAAAGATTCTCAAAAGTCTTCCAAAACAATGGAGACCTCTTGTAACTGATGTGTCCCAGGTCAAGGATCTAACAACAATTAAGCAAGATGATCTTCTTGGTACTCTTCAAATCCATGAACAAGAGCTAATTGAAGAAAACAATGGAAAGAGAAACAAATCCATTGCCCTCAAGACTGACAAGAAATCATCTAAAGGAGCAGTCTCAAAAGCTCTCAAAGTAGATGAATCTTCAGAAGAATTTGAGGAATTAAATGAGGATGACTCTAATGATGAAGATGATGAACTTTCTCTTTTCACCAGAAAAATGAAAAAGCTCTGGAAGAAAAGAAACTTCAGAAAGGACAAACCGTTCAGGCGCTTCAACAAAGAAAAACACAACAAAGATGGTGGATCTAATGACAGAAATGTCATTGTGTGCTATGAATGTAAGAAGCCTGGTCACATCAAGGAAGAATGCCCTCAACATAAGAAGCAACCTCCCAAGAAGTTCTTCAAAAAAAAGAAGAATGGAATGATGGCCACTTGGGAATATCTTGATGAAAGCTCCACTAAAAGTGAAGGAGAGGAGCTTGAAACAAATCTGTCTTATGGCAGACATTGATTCAGAATCAGAAATTGAGACGTGCTTAACAGGATAAAGCAAACACCTGTCATGGTACCTGGCTAGTGGATGCTCGCGACATATGACAGGAGAAAGGTCTATGTTCCTAGACCTCCAACCTAAGAAAGGTGGACATGTAACCTTTGGTGGCAACCAGAAAGGAAAATTTGTTGGTGTAGGTAAATTTGATGGTAAACCTCCCTTGCATATTATTTGTGATGTTTTATATGTGAAAGGGCTAAAACATAATCTGATAAGCATAAATCAATTGTGTGATAGTGGATTTTCAGTATCCTTTTCTAAGGATGCATGTGCATAGTCAATGACAATAGTGAAAAAACCTTCTTTTTTGCGAAAAGGCAAAACAATCTGTATAAGATTGACCTGTAAGAGCTTTCAGATCAAAGTGTAACATGCTTTATATCAAAAGAGGATGAAAAGTGGCTATGTCATAAGAAACTAGGACATGTTAGTATCAAACAAATTTCTAAATTGAAAAGGTATAACCTTGTGAGAGGATTGCCTGATATTTCCTTTAAGAATGATGTTTTGTGTGATGCATGTCAAAGAGGTGAACAAGTAAAATCAAGTTTCAAATCTAAGAAAGAAGTCACCTACTCTAGACCTTTGCAACTGTTACACATGGATCTGTTTGGACCAGTCAGCGCAGCTAGCCTAGGTGGAAAGAAATAAGGCTTTGTCATAGTTGATGACTATTCTAGATTTACATGGGTACTCTTCTTAACTCACAAGGATGAGTCTTATAAGGTCATTACAGTATTCAGTAAAAGAGTACAAAATGAGTAGGGTTTGTATCTCTGCTATCATAAGTGACCATAGGGGAGAATTTGAAAATGAGAAGTTCAAACTGTTCTGTGAGGAAAATGGTATTTCTCACAATTTCTCTGCACCTAGAACTCCACAACAAAATGGAATGGTTGAGAGAAAGAACGGATCTCTTCAAGAGGTGAGTAGAACAATGCTCAATGAAAATAATATTCCTAAGTACTTTTGGGCAGAAGCCATTAACACTGCTTGTTATGTGCAAAAAAGAATTCTGGTTAGACTATCCTAAATAAGACTCCTTATGAATTGTGGAAAGGTAGAAAACCCAACATATCATATTTTCATGCATTTGGATGTGAATGTTATCTTCTTAACACAAAATATTATCTTGGTAAATTTGACTGTAAAGTAGATAAAGGCATATTCATTGGATATTCTAAAATGTCTAAAGCTTTTAGAATCTTTAACTCTAGAACTTTTGTAGTATAAGAATCAATTCATGTAAAGTTTAATGATGGTTTGAAGACTGATAGGGAACTATCAGATCTAGAAGATGATATTGCAGGTATTGAACTTAATCCTGTAGTGGAAGAATCTTCAGACAAGTCAAAAGTAGACGTGTCTGAAAATCAAACAAGTGCTGATACGTCTAAAACTCGGAATGAGAAGAAAGATTGGAAATTCAAGACCTATCATCCAGAAGATCTAATTATTGGAAGTCCATCTCAAGGAGTTAGAACTAGATATGCTTTCAATTAAAATAACAACATGGCATTCATATCAGATTTGGAACCCAAAAAGATTGAAGAAGCCTTACAAGATGAAAGTTGGATTCTAGCCATGCAAGAAGAACTGAACCAATTCAAGAGAAATGATGTTTGGACTTTAGTTTCTAAACCCAAAGATAAATCTGTTATTGGAACCAGATGGGTGTTTAGAAACAAACAAGATAAAGATGGAAAAGTGGTAAGAAACAAAGCAAGACTAGTTGCTCAAGGGTATAATCAACAGGAAGGTATTGATTTCACTGAAACCTTTGCACCTGTAGTAAGATTAGAAGCAATTAGAATTCTCATGTCTTATGTTGCACAAAATGATATAACTCTTTATCAAATGGATGTTAAAAGTGCATTTCTAAATGGAATAATTGAAGAAGAAGTCTATGTCAAGCAACCTCCTGGGTTTGAGGATTCTGAAAATCCTCACCATGTCTATAAGCTTAAGAAAGCTTTATATGGACTCAAACAAGCTCCTAGAGCTTGGTATGATAGGTTAAGCACATATATAATGGAAAATAATTTCATTAGAGGAAAAGTAGACACTACACTCTTTAAAAAATGCTCAAAGAAAGACTTCATAGTAGTACAGATTTATGTTGATGATATTATATTTAGTGCTACTAACGAAAAGCTCTGCAAAGAGTTCTCTGAGTTGATGCAAAATGAATTTGAGATGAGCATGATGGGAGAATTGAAGTTCTTCCTTAGTCTTCAAATAAAAGAGACAAGTAATGGAATCTGTATCCATCAACAAAAGTACACCAAGAAGCTTATGAAAAAGTATAAAATGGAAAATTCAAAGCCTATGAGTACTCCTATGCATCCATCAGTTATCCTAAACAAGGATGAGGAGGGTAAAAAGGTAGATCAAACTATCTACCGAGGTATGATTGGATCTCTTCTATACTTAATTGCTAGAAGACCTGATATTCAATTCAGTGTTTGTCTATGTGCTAGATTTCAATCAGATCCTAAGGAATCTAATCATAAGGTTGTAAAAGAATTTTTAGATATTTAATTACAACCACTAACCTTGGTTTATTATATGAGAAATCTTAATATTTTAGGTTAGTTGGATTTTGTGATGCTGATTTTGATGGAGATAGAATTGATAGAAAAAGTACCAGTGGAGGATACCACTTCATTGGAGCAAATATGATCTCCTGGTCAAGTAAAAGGCAAAGCACCATTGCTCTCTCAACTGCTGAAGCTGAATATATATCTGCAGCCAGTTGTTGTTCACAACTGCTTTGGGTAAAATATCAACTTGAAGATTATTCAAAGTTTGAGCATAATATACCAGTTTGGTGTGACAATACTAGTGTTATTAACTTGTCTAAAAACCCCATACAGCATTCTAGAGCAAAGCATATAGAAATAAATCATCATTTTATTAGAGACTATGTGCAAAAAGGAGTTTTTGAAATTAAGTTTGTAAACACTAAGTATCAGTGGGCAGACATCTTTAATAAACCTCTAAGTGAAGATAGATTTGTTTTTATTAGAAGGAATCTTAATATGCATAATGTGTCTGACTGAGTGTATGCTGATATGTCTAAAATTTACTTGTCTAAATTTTTATGTGTTTGACTTGTCTACTTTCTTTATATTTCATTCGTCTACTTTAGCCAAGCGTCTGATGACGTGGCCAAAAAGGCACTAAGTGTTATTTCTGACTGAGACACGTGTACATTGCAATTTCCATCCTTTTTCTTAAAAACGTTCCATTTCTTCTCACAACTGTCTTTTCAAAAGTTATTTTTATAATAACTTCTCAAGTGTTTTAACTAAAGCAACTCGTGTCGTTTCATTGCTTCACACTACCTCTGCTCTCATTCTTTTTCTCTCTCTCTGATTCTCTTCGTCCTCAACCTCCCAAAACCCTTCATCTCCAAACCCTAAAACCTTGTCTCTGCAACAATGACTCAGTAAAGTCTTCTGGAAACCCTAGCTAAAAGAACTAGACTCACGATCTCTGAGATAAAGAAGGTGCACCCAGGAAGGGTCCCCAATTATGTTGAGTTAAGAACCAAGGGCTTGGATGTTCAATCGGAACTCAACCATGCAAGTTGGATACCCTTATTTCAACTACAAGAGCTTGTCTTTCCCGCCTTGGTTAGAGAGTTCTGTACTACTGGAAAGATCACCAAGGATGATGATACATCCATGATTTTCGGAGATGTAAATGGTGACCATGTCATCATCACACATGAGTCACTCGCTGAAGTGACAAAATGCCCAAGAGAATGTGCTGGGTATTACAAAGATTGGTTGAAGGATCAAGGAGAAGCAAATGTGAATCAAGTTCTATATGGAGGTGCAAAACCTGTAAATAAAGACTCCAAGTATCTGACAGCAAAGGCAAGATTTCTTCATGTTCTTATCATAAACTGTGTTATGCCTAGGACTGGGTCTAGGAATCATGTCAGTAAAATAGAGAAGTTTGCTCTCTTTCATCTATTCTAGAAAATTAGGATAGATATTACTGACTTGATTTTTATACACATGGAGAAGGTTGTCAAGGGAAAGGATAAGGATTATCCCTATGGTATGATCATGACTAAGATTTTTAGGGCAAACAAGCTGGATTTGAGAAATTCTTGTTATGCTGATCTGTGCACAGAAATAAATCCAAAGACTTTGTCTTTGATGAAAATGAATCTGTCACCTATAATTGATCCCTCTGCTCAAGCCTCATCATCTGTTGCTGCTGAACCTTCTCAAGAAATTCTCACCATCCCTGCTGTTAAAGTTGAACCGTTTGTGGAGCCTGTTGAGCCTGAAAATCCTCAACTTACAAGGAAAAGAAAAAGAGTTGTTCAACCATCTAATCAAGCTGTTGTTTCTAAACATGTTGTCCTTCCGTCTGTTGAACCTGCCAAGGTTGTAGAATATGTGGTAGCATCTGCCTCTGTTTCTGTTGCACCTAGGGTTACCAAGGTGTTTAAGAGAAAAAGAAATGTGCAAGCTGAGGGGGAGCCTCGACTTGAAGAGACTGTGATCCCTAAAAAGAAGAGAACTACTATGACCAAGAGAAAGTTGGTCCTGCTTCCAACTCCCTCACCATCACCCTCACCACAGAGAGAAACATCACCTCCACCACAACAAAAAGAGCCAACACCTACCAAAATTCTATCACCACCACATTCATTAATCTTACTGATAATCCGCTAGATTATTTAGTTTTATTCTAGATTTTCTAGTGGAATTTACCATTTTGATGATTTGTATTGTCAATTCTTACTTAACTTTGGTTTTGTTTTCCTTAAGTAATGTTTAGAGTCTTTGAGTGTATTTTTCTCTTTTTAATTAGGAAATTGAATCATTTTCTATAATTTCTTGGTTGAAGTGATTTCAGGTGTATATTTGCACTAGGAAAGGAGAAAAGTGAAGCCTGGGAGCATTGGAAGCAAAAGAACAAGGATAAGCAGATGAAGAATTAAAGATTGGCTATTTTGGTACTTAGGCCCGGCCTAACGTCCCTTTTCTGATTGGGTGAAAGCGCGCAGCAGAACTTATAAATTGAATATATCTGTATTGACCTAGGATCTTTTGGTTACTCTTTTGGCTGTGTCTCCTTGAGTATAGGACTCGTCTTTTGCGACTTGTGCACTTAGTTTTCATCCATGGGTTTGATTCTTATTGCTTTGTTTTGGATTCCTTTGATCATGAACTAATTCCTCAATTCTAGGGAGATGATGTAGCCGCGTTTGGACGGGTTGATTGCTTTTATGATATTTTCGTAACTCTTTTCTTCATCCCTTTTGTGTTTTGCTTTTGCGCTTAATGCTTGCTTGTAATTGGCCATTATTCTGCATGATTTGCCAATCATAATGATACCGAGAGGTTAGTTATGTGTTTAGAGCATTGGGGAAAAACCATATAGTTTGTGCGGATAGAGATATACAGTAGGAATTGTATGCAACCTTCATAGGGAGTCATAGAAGTTAATGAATTTCTTAATAATTAACCATCATAGAGATATAGTTGGTTAAGGGTTGAGAGGTGTTTGCTAACTGTACTCGAGAGAGACGTTAGGATAATTTGGGACTCTTGGTTGACAAAAGTAGAGGATTAGTAATTGCGAGTATTCATAATTGCATCAAACTTGATAAACGTAGGTGAAATCAAATCCCTAGACCTTCCTCATAATTGTTATTTGATGTGATATTGCGACTGTCTTTTTAATTGCTTGCATTAGTTTACTTGAATTAGTAGTTTAATTGTTTTTAATCATAGATTCCAATATTCTCTCAATTGCTCGTTCAAATAGTTATTAAGTTTGCGAAGTGGTACTTGATCTATCAATCCCTGAGAACGATACTCGATCTCACCGTTTTAATTATTACTTGCATCGACTCAGTACACTTGCCGGGATCCATCACTTACCTTCATCTACAACACAAGAATCACCATCACCCACAACAACTTCCATTCCACAACCTTCATCTCCACTACCTGCTCTGTCACCACAAAGAGCACCAACACCACCCCCACAGAAAACACCATCACCAACACCACAACCTCAACAGAAAACCCCTACTCCTCCACCTGCTTCACCAAAAATCCCAACTCCTCCACATACATCACCTTTTAGACAACCAACACCTCCTCTATCCTCACCTATTCATGAACCTTCACCTCCATTTTCTGTCCATGAACTACAATCAAATGAACTTCAAGTTTCTGAACCCAATCCTATTATTTCAGAACCTCCAATGACTGAAACTGAGCCTCTTTTGTCTAAACCTTCCACACCTCAATCATATCACCACTCTGAGTCTCATCATTCTGAAAATTTGAATGAGTTCGAGTACTTTGACAACCCTCCTCCATCTCCACCTAGACATAACCCTCTTTCTTTGGCCTCCCTACCACCTTACCATCTATCCTCCAGAATCACACATGTTTCTGTTTCAGATGACTGCTCTTCATTCTTTTTGTCTGGCACTGATCTGGATGACATTGCATCTTTGGAAGCTGAAAGGCAGTGTATAAAGCTGGCCAAAAAACAGAAGACTCCAAGATCATAGATACCTCTACCTCATGTTTTTATGAAGACATCTACCAACATCAAACTGATGCCTGATTCCATGACTATGCAAGGAAAGGAGAAAGTCATCAGTTTACCTGGAGAACAAAAATTCTCTCTCATCAAACTGAATGACAACAAATGCAAATTGAGGAAGAAGCTGCTCACCACTGAAACTCATCATACATTCTTAAAGGTCAGAGATGTATATTGGAGATGTGGTTCCAGTTCTGGATTGAAATAAGAAGAGAAGAAAAATATTCCTTGGAGAGGTAGTCAAGCTTTTGCTATTTACCCTTTTTCACCTTCTGTTTATACCATACCTCTTTTCATTATGGTTTTCCCCTTATTTTTGTTAAACTTTCCTCAATCTAACCTAATTACTCCCATAAGTCTCACTAAGAGTTCTTATGAATTCCTTTTGTCTGTTGTCACCTCACCTCTTAACTCTGAAAGAATTCAAGGAATTATTGAAGAAATTCTTTCAAATAATGAGTATGTCTTATTGGATCCTAAACCAGAGACCACTATTCGAGCTGAAGAACTACCATCTGCATCTGCAACTGCCCTGGCCACTTCAACTTCTACTACTCAGGTAGTTGTTCATGATCTTGCTGCACATCAAAGGCTGGATGAAATGGCTTCTAGTCTACAGACTGTTATTCAGAGATAGGATGTTGCACTTGCTCAACAAGCTGCTTTTCAGGCCCAGATGTTAGCTCAGCAAGAAGCAATGCAAAAGATGATGGAAGCCTTCTTTAAAAGTCAAGGAGGTCCTAGCTCTTAGGTTTTAGGACTTAATATTTTTTCATTCCTTCTTGAGTCATGCAATGTACTAGTCAGTGATGTCTATCACTTGCAATCTTTATGACTCTGAATATATGAAATGAGATAATGTTTTTGGAATTCCTTTTGGCTTTCTGCTATATCTGTACTTTACTTTCTTTTTGATTGATGCCAAAAGGGGGAGGAAATATAACAATAGAAATATCAAAATAGACATACAACAGATATAAGGAAATAAGAATAACAGTTTTGATTTCTGCTCTGATATAATCTGTTTTGAATCTAATATCAGCTCTAATACCTTATTTTTGCTCTAATGCATAAATTAAGGGGGAGCATAGTATACTCTGATTAATTATATTTGATTGAAAATTTTTATTATCACCTTTGATGTTCAATAAAATCAGAAAAGTTATTTGTCATCATCAAAAAGGGGGGAAATGTTGACACCTCATAAGTCTGAGACACATTCCATGTGTAGATTCTCTAAGTTTTGATGATTTCAAATAGATTAAGTATGATCATATTGAACTATATGAAATTACTGACATGTTTGATAAGTGTGCAGAAAATAGACTTAAGGTCACTCGTCTATTTTATGACCCGTCTATTTTTTGGTAGAGCACAGTTTTTAGACTCGTCTGAAAACCACTCGTCTAAATTAGACAGTCAATACAGTCAAAGACCAAGTCAACGTTCAGTCATAATTCTGATATACTTGATGATGTGGCAAGAAACATCTATCTGAAGGAGACTCTGTGGAACACCCATCTAATTCTGGACTGCACAAGCACATGTCTAATTCAAGACTGTACAAGCACCCGTCTAAATTTCCAACACTGCTACAATGTCAGTTTGTCAAAAATGAAGTCCAAGTCAACCTTATTCAAACTAGATGCCTTCCTTAAGGATCTTGAAGACCTATGGACAATACCACAAAGGATAAAGAATAAAGAACGTTTGTTTTAAGAATTTATTTAAGGAATAAACACGCAATCTTTGTACCACGGCAACAACTTTTTAGCTGTTTTAGTACAAAGTAACACTGCTTTCTGGAAAGTGAACTAAGTGTTGCACTGAAAGAAGAAAGTTCTCTACTTCAAGTACAAGAAGCCCGCTGCTGCAACTCTGATACAACAGTTGCTCAGAACAAAGTGTACTCTTGGACAACCTTATCAAAGCTCAACGTTCCTAAGCATTTAATGTTTACGCAAAACGACTCTTTGGCATTAATGGTATCCCAGAAGCTTAAATCAAAAGAACACACTTTCTAAAGCTGTGCCTAACGGATTAAATTGATTGAAGTCTTTATATAGACCAAACCATGAAGATGAAGACAAGAGTTGAATATCATTAAGAACACTACGCAAGAAGCATTTACTCACTTCATTAACTCTTCATTCCTTCATCGAATAATTATTCAATCATTCCATATTAATTCGCAGTCTTTCACACTTCACATTTATTTCACTCTGAGTGTTATCTGAAAGATTTGCAAGTTGTATTAATTACACAAAACCTTATCCCTTACTATATTGAGCCTGGAGAGGCTGGGTGTGAAAAGAATACTTTTTCGAGTTTGAGCCTGGAGAGGCTAGGTGTGAAAAGAATACTTGTACTTCAATATGATCAGTTATAGTGCAAACTTGGTGCGTCCAAGAAACTGGACGTAGCCCTGTTGATTTTGGGGTGAACCAGTATGAAACTCTTGAGTGATATTCCTCTTCCATTATCTCTTTATTTACTCAAGTATTATTTGTTTAAGCTTTTAACTTGGGGAGTTATTTTTGTGGATATCAATATCTGTTTTACCTTTCTATGTATGCTTTGTGCGTTCTGTCTTAAATTTAGACGTGTCACTCGTCTAAATTTATGTTGTCTTATTTTTGCTTGTTGTGCCTGCGAAAATAATTTTCAAAGTTTCCTAAAAATTTGGTAAACACAATTCAACCCCCCTTCTTATGTTAACTTTGGTTATTTCACTATCGACATCTCAACAAAGTGACCGTTAAGAATATGTATCCCCACCCTAGGATTGATGATCTTATTGATCAGTTGATCAGGGCTTGTGTTTTCTCGAAGATAGATTTGAGGTCAGGGTACCATCCAATTCGGGTTAAGTATGAGGACATCCCGAAGACAGCGTTTAGGACACGATATGGTCACTATGAGCATTTAGTTATGCCCTTTGGTGTGACTAATGCTCCTGCTGTGTTCATGGATTACATAAATAAGACCTTTCACCCTTACTTAGATAAGTTTGTGGTGTTTTTCATAGATGACATCTTAGTATACTCCAAGACCAAGGAGGAACATGAGGAGAACTTGAGGGTTGTTTTGCAGACCCTTAAGGAGAAGCAGTTGTATGCTAAGTTGTCTAAGTGCGAGTTTTGGTTAGAGGAGGTGAGTTTCTTAGGTCACGTGATCTCTAGAGGTGGGATAACCGTAGACCCAGCTAAAGTAGAGACGATGCTCCAGTGGTAAGCACCAAAGTCAGTGACCGAGGTTAGAAGTTTCTTGGGTTTAGCAGGGTACTATAGGAGGTTTATAGAAGCCTTTTCTAAGTTAGCTTTACCCTTGACCCGTCTCACAAAGAAGGGATAGTTGTTTGTGTGGGACTCCAAGTGTGAGGAGAGTTTCCAAACCTTGAAGGATAGGTTATTATCAGCACTAGTTTTGGTTCTGCCCGATCCTAGTAAACCTTTCGTAGTGTATTGTGATGCATCGAAGCAAGGTTTAGGTGGAGTGTTGATGCAAGATGGTAAGGAAGTAGCTTATGCTTCTAGGTAGTTGAAAATCCACGAGAAGAATTACCCTACCCATGACCTAGAGTTAGGAGCTGTGGTATTTGCCTTAAAGATTTGGAGGCATTACCTATATAGAGCTAAGTTCGAGGTTTGTAGTGATCATAAGAGTTTGAAATATTTGTTTGACCAAAAAGAGCTCAATATGAGATAACATAGGTGAATGGAGTTTTTAAAGGATTATGAGTTTGATCTGACCTACCACCCAGGAAAAGCCAATGTAGTGACAGATGCTTTAAGTAGAAAAACCTTCACTAGTGTAATAAGTGCTTTTTACGGGAACATTTTACGTCAGTTGATCATATGTTTGACGTTAAAAATGAGGCGGTGGCAGTTTTGTAAATATTAAATCACTATTTGTGTCAGTTGTTTAATGAACTGACGTTAAAAGAATTATTAACACTTTTAACGTCAGTTGTCTATACAACTGACGTTAAAAGTGTTATTTTTTTACTTCAGTTAAATAAATAATTGACGTAAATAATCTTATTCATTCCTATCTTTCTTTCGTTGTCATTTCCCTATTGTCACTCTTAACGCAGATCACTCCATATATAGTGCAGTTTATTTCTAATCTTTTTTTTTAAAACAAGTTTATTTTTAATATTAATTAATTAGCTTGAATTAGTAAACAAATTATTGTGCAAATTAAAATAAATAAACACTTAACATAAAACAAGTTATATGTATAATCAAATCGTATCTCATTGAGGCGATTCATAAGTTACAAATAATTACATAATTAAAAGGTAAAAAAATTCTGCAACATAGCCCTAAAATATAAAAAAGTTTCTACTTCAACGTCATTTTCTTCTCAGTCCTGTCCTCAGAAACTCCAATGGATGCATCCCCTCCCTCACTTGAATTCCTTGATGCTCCATCTGAATCCACAGTCACTTGCTGCCAAAGCGGAGTGAAAGGGATGACGGGGATGAAATAAAGTAAGGAAATCGCATAATGTGATTCACTCAACCTTACCATCCATGTAATGTGATTTACTCAACCTCAGAAGTTTTTTGACCATTAAGACAGAAACCTTTAAGTCTAGGTATAGGAAGAAATAACAAAAGTCTCAAATATGATAGAGTCATATTGTGAAGGAATAGAAAACGCACGAAATATAGAGGAAAAGAAGAGGGTGTATTACAGACTGATACAGAAGAATGGTACTTTATATAGAGAAGAGAGACTACCTGATTTTATTCAAAACTGATCTATAAACTTAATGCTCAATAAGAGGATTAAGTTACAAAGTGCATGGGTAAGTAGCACAGTAGTCAAAGGAATGAATGTTTTTGCAGAAACTTATACACTTTTAACGTCAGTTGTCTTCAACAACTGACATTAAAAGTGTTTTTAAAATAAAAAATATAATTTTTTTTACGTCAGTTGTTTAATACAACTTACGTTAAATAAATGTCTTTTAACGTCAGTTTTTACAAACAACTGACGTAAAATGTTTTTTTAAAGATGGTTTTTAATTATAACGTTTACACCCGCTCGTCTTCTTCACTTCGCTCTGTACGTCTCTGTTCTTCTCTTTTCATCATGCTCACTCTCACTCTGCCCTAATCGCGAGCTCCTCTCCACCGCAACCACCGCGAGGGCTTCTTCGCCACCACCGTGAGGTACACTCTTAACCCTAACTCTGTCTTTCCCACTCATTCTTTGCAATAACTTGACATATCTCTTTCCCCTTCCCGCGCACTAACTCTCCCTGTCCATCTGCTCTCAGTAACCACATCGAACGTTGGCCACCACTCGAACTCCCCTCCCCACCACCACGCGAGCACCTATTTCTGGTGAGTCTTTAGGGCACATTTTTTAATTTTTGGTTTTCAGTGTAGGTTGAAACTGTAGTCTCTGTAGTTGAAACTTGAAACTGAGTTTGAGTTGTTTGGAATGTCTCTATTTCTGATCATGGGTTTTGTGTTTACTCTTGTTTTTCTTCTGCTATCATGACCTATTTCAAAATGGGAAGAAATTTAGAGTTTCTTGTAGCATGTGACATCAACAATATATTGCTCATTGGAATTTTGTTTTGTTAATTTATCTTCATCTGCTTATTTCTTTTGTCTTAAGAAACCTGAATATGGTGTAAATTTGAAATAATTTTTAAACGCCTTGCTTGTATATATCATGCTGTCTTGATCGATTCATATGGCTGAGTGGTTATAGTACTAGATATAGCAATAGTCCTAATATGTGTTGTTGCCTGCTTGATGAGAAGAATGATGTGAGATTACCGTGGAAATTTTGTTTTAGGCAGTTAGTCAAATAAGATATACATGGTTGACGGGATTTCAAAAACTAGTTTTCAATTAGGATTTCAAAAACTAGTTTTCAATCTCCCGTATTGTCCTTATATTGGATATATGTTTTGTATATCTACAGAACCTATCTAGTTATGGATCGTAGTTGGATGGTTTGTAAGTGCACTAGTGCTGAGTATTTGAAGGGGGTGGGAGAATTTATAGAATTTGCTCAAAGGAATGTTCCTAATAGTAATGGAATGTTCTGTTGTCCTTGTGTCAAGTGTTTTAATACGAGGAAATGTACGATGAAGGATATACGTACTCATTTGATTTGTGAAGGGATTTGCTTGAGTTATCCAAGATGGATATGGCATGGTGATGTGTTGTTGAGTAGTACAACAAGTGTCTCCCAAAGTGAGGACGTTGACGTAGATATGGAGGATGATCGAGTAGAGGACATGATCCGTGATATTGGACAAGAATCTTTTCATCGAGCTCATGTGTATGATAGGTTGTGTGGTGATGCGGATAAGCCTTTATATCCAGGGTGTACTACTCATACACGCTTGTCGTCGGTGCTAAAATTGGTTTGTGTGAAGGCGAGAAATGGTTGGACCGATAAAGGCTTCACGGAATTGCTTGAAGTGTTGAAAGACTTGCCTCCGGAGGACAACACATTGCCTGACCGTAACTATGAGGCCAAGAAGGTATTGTGTCCGATGGGTATGGAGTATAAGAAGATACACGCATGCCCCAATGATTGCATATTGTACACCGGTGTTCATGAAGACAACCACGATTGCCCCAAATGTGGGTTATCACGATACAAAATGAAGGGTGGTGATGATGATGATGATGATCTTGATGATGTGAGAAAAAAGGGTCCTCCTGCGAAGGTGTTGTGGTATCTTCCAATAATTCCAAGGTTCAAGCGATTGTTTGCCAATGCGAAAGATGCGAAGAATCTTAGATGGCATAATGATGAGAGGAAACGTGATGGAAAGGTTCGTCATCCTGCTGATTCTATGCAATGGAAGAATATTGATACTATGTTTCCAGATTTCGCCGATGAGCCAAGAAACCTAAGGCTTGGACTTGCTACAGATGGAATGAATCCTTATGGTAACATGAGTAGTATTCATAGTTCATGGCCTGTTCTGTTGATAATTTACAACCTCCCCCCTTGGTTGTGCATGAAGCGCAAATACATGATGTTGTCTATGATGATTTCGGGCCTAAAGCAATCTGGAAATGACTTAGATGTTTATCTAAGTCCCTTGATTGAAGACTTGAAAACACTGTGGGTGGAAGGTGTTGATGTAGTTCATGGGTATTCTCATGAGACTTTCAAGCTTCGTGCCATGTTATTTTGCACCATCAACGACTTTCCAGCATACGGTAACTTGTCCGGGTACAGTGTCAAGGGGCATAAAGCATGCCCTATATGTGAAGAAGGCACATGTTACACTCAGTTGCATCATGGAAAAAAGACGGTTTACCTTGGGCATCGGAGATTACTTAGACGTGATCACCCATATTGTAAGATGAAAAAAGCTTTTAATGGATGCCAAGAGACAGAAGAAGCTCCGGCGGTCTTAATTGGAGAGCAGGTTTATCAGAGGGTAAAGGGCATCGATGTTATATTCGGCAAGTCCAAAAAGAAAGGTAAAGATGCTGAGAAAAACATATGGAAGAAGAGGTCAATATTCTTTGATCTTCCATACTGGCGCAAGCTTGATGTCAGACACTGCATTGATGTGATGCATGTGGAGAAAAATGTGTGTGATAGTGTGATCGTGACGCTTCTCAACATTTAGGGCAAGACAAAGGATGGTGTGAATGCTCGTCTCGACCTCGTTGCTATGGGTATACGAGAGCATTTAGCTCCAGTTGTTGAGGATGGTAAGCGGACTTATTTGCCGCCAGCATGTCATACTTTGTCAAAAAAAGAGAGACAAAGTTTCTATGGGTGTCTTCAGGGCATCAAAGTTCCACATGGTTACTCTTCAAATATGAAGAGGCTTGTCTCTAGTGATCTTAAATTGGTTGGCTTAAAGTCTCATGATTGTCACATCTTGATGCAACAACTTCTGCTCGTTGCTATTCGTGGTATTGCTCCAAAAAATGTGAGACATGCCATTACTCGGTTGTGCTCGTTCTTCAATTTTATATGTAGCAAAGTCGTTGACCCCCGTATGTTGGATGACTTGGAAGTTGAGGCTGCTACAATCTTGTGCCAATTGGAGATGTATTTTCCTCCTTCCTTTTTCGACATAATGGTTCACTTAATTATTCATTTGGTGAGGGAGATTAGATTATGTGAGCCGGTTTTTCTGAGATGAATGTACCCAGTTGAGCGCTACATGAATATCTTGAAAGGGTACGTGAAGAATCCTCATCGTCCGAAAGCATTTATTGTTCAAAGGTATGTTGCAGAAGAAGCTATTGAGTTCTGTTCGGACTACCTTCACAACACGGATCCTATAGGTGTTCCTAAGCCTCGCCATGATGAGATAAGATGTCAAGGTAAGGGTACACATGGCTTAAGAATTAATAGCAAGGGTCGGGAGGAAGTGCTTCAAGCACATTTGTATGTATTGAACAACATCGATTCTGTTCAACCTTTCTTATTTGAACATAAAAGAAAAGTCAATCAAGAAAACCCTCGAATGAGTGAAAGGTGGTTGTTGAACAAGCATAACAAGACTTTCTTACCATGGTTCAAGGAAGAAATGCTTAAGGATGGTAGTATTGCTTCTGATGATGTAAGATGGCTAGCACGTGAGCCTAGATTCAACGTCATATGTTGGAGCGGATACGACATCAATAACTTTTCCTTTTATTTAAAGGAACAAGATAACAAGAGTACCATGCAAAATAGTGGGGTTATGATCGTTGCCAAAGCAATGCACTTCTCTAGTGAAAAGGACACAAAACCCGTTAAAGCACCGACACCTTACTTTGGATATATTGAAATATTTGGGTGCTCGATTACACTAAGCTTACAGTGTCGGTTTTTAAATGTAAGTGGGTTGATAGTAACGGTGGTGTACAAACCGACAAATTGGGGTTCACATTGGTAGACCTCAACAAGTTAGGTCATATAAATGAGCCTTTCATAATGGCTTCCCAATCAAAACAAGTGTTCTACATCACTGATCCTTCTAACAAAAGGTTGCCCATGGTTCTCCAAGGAAAAAGCATGTATAATGGTAGTGATGGAAATCAAGATTCAAATCTTGATATTCCTGAGACTCCTTCTTTTTCAACAAACATGCCTACTATAATCGAGGAGACACGGGTGGACGATGTATATGCCACTCGTGATGATCATCACGAAGGGATATTGATATAGGTAGTTTAAACTTAGTATAAATTTATTTTTATTTATACTTCTGTATTTATTTTTATTTATAACCTATTTTAATAAATATATATTGTTTCTGAACAGGCATACATATGGATCAGTCGGATGGCCCACATGCACGGGAGGACACTATGGGGCCTACGCAGGACCCGATCGCACCTACGCCTGATTCTAGTGTAAGTTTACATGTTATATACTATCTTTAGTCCTTTTTAATGTAAGTTTACAATGTTATAACCCTATATTTTATCATTTTTTTTGTCCATACAACCATTGGAATGACGTTCCACAGAACGTTAAGGATCAGATTTGGGAGGCTATCACGGTATTTTACCTTTACATTCTTTTGATTTACATTATTACATAATTATCCGAGTTATAATCCATCCAGTTGTTATGTATTTAATGTGTAGGTAGCTTGGACTGTGCCAAATGACGAGGATCATCGTACGAAATGTATGAAAATGGCATCAAAGTGTTGGAATGGCATGATCTTACCAGGTACTATGTATCTGGGAAGAAGAGTCTTGATAATATGTTCTCGGATTATCCCTGGATTGATAAGGATACTTGGGATATGTTTGCTAGGAGTCAACAGGATGAAGAATTTCAGGTTGGTTGATTAAGTTAATTTTGTATGCTTCTTATAGATCATTTAACTATATTTAATTATGTGTTTTTGTTTGAATAGGCTAAGGCATAGAATGGTAGGCAGAATCAGGTGAAGAACGTCCATCGCCACACCATGTCTCAGGGTGGGTACGAGACTCGGATCGAGGAGATGATGGCGGATAGGCTAAGGGTGAAGCAGGAAGAGCACGCTGCTAGGATAGAAAGAGGAGAGGTGCCTGAGGGCACACCATTAAGTCCTCCGTCGGACATCGACCGAGAGGATGTCTGGTTAGCCGGCCGCATGACAAAGACATGATCTTTTAAAGTTGATGCCACTCGCGAAGTGGCAGATAAGATTTTAAGTAAATAATTAACTTCATTTCAATTGATATTTGTATAGATATTTTTAACACTTTTCACTTGCACGTTTTTCATTTCTTCATTGTAGATGGATCTTAAAGCACAATGCTCCCAGGGCTCATTCGTCCCTTCTGGACGGCGGGACGTCTTGATGACTGCTCTAGGCAAGAAAGACCATCCTGGTCGGGTTATCGGTGTTCCTGGGAACGTGACCATCAGAGAATATTATGGCAAGTCTGCTTCACGAAAGCGGGTCATCGATGAGGCATCAATTTTGGAATCCATGACTCAGCAGCTCATCTCCAACCCTGCTATTACAATGCATCTGATGAAAAGCTTACTATCCAACCCAGAATTCAAGCAGGCGCTTGCTAGAGAGCTTTACTCCGTCGGTTCATCCCAGGACACCGCAAGACATGCCAACCCTTCACATGTGAGCACAAAAGAGAGTTATAGTAGGGCACTTGTGGAGGACGATGAGTTGGCAGCTAGGGAGCGGGAGTTGGAAGTCCAGCGCCGTGAGCTTGAGTTGGAAATTCAAAGGCGTGAGCTTGAGTTGGACTTCAAACGCCGTGAGCTCGAAATGGTAACAAAGGTATGTATTCATTATTAATGTCCAAATTAGTCAAATAATTACTTGTGTTTTTTTTAATTATCAACAACTTATCTATTTTACTTTTCCTAAATTGAAAGCCAAGTCGACGTCGGTGTCGCTGTCACCTGTCACTCGTTTGTTCTCACTTGGTGAGGATTATGCCTTTGAGATTTTTGAATGTCCATTGGAGCACGATGGATGGGTGGCACGTCCAAATCAACAGAGGATATTTTCCTTCTGTGATGAAGATCTCAGGCACGCCTGCAGAGATAACGTATGGATGGCCAGCACGGTTTTGAGTCTCTGGTGCACGTTAATTTTAATTTTATAACTTATATATTTTTGGTATTTTTCCATTTAATAATTTATTTTAATTTCAATATATATATTATGTAATTAACATCCACACATTTTCATATCTTAGGTATCTCCATCGTCTTCAGCTTGATAAGGGTGTTGCATCAGTTTACGGCTTCTTAGATTCGTCAATCCTTATGCCTCAATTCTTTGCTGGCGATGCATTTAGTAAATACATAGGGGAACTTGATGGGAGACAATCGGAAAGAATTATATCCGGCTCCCTACTGTATGAATAACCATTGGTAGTTGTTCGTACTTCACCCGTCTAGGCATACTGTCATATTCTTCTGCTCTCTTCACCAAAACCCACCACAGGAGGTAGTGGAAGCTGTAAATACGTAAGTAACTAATCTTCAATTTAATCTAAGTTTTAATATCAGTTGTTTTTAGTTTAATACACACATGATATATGAATTTGTTAATTGACATGATTATTTGTTTATGATAGCACGCTGAAGGCGAGTAGCATAAGTTGCGCCAACGGGAGAAGTAGGACTTCTAAGGCTAAAGAAAATTCTGAATGGAGCATCCTCAAGGTTTGGTAGTTTATTTATCAAATAATTAATATTATAATTACTAATTTATATGTATATTTAACTGACATTGAAATTAATTTTGTTTGTAGTCTCGATTTCAACCTGACGGGTGGTCGTACGGCTATTATGTGATGCTTCATATACTGAACATAGTCTCCGCATCTATTACGGATGGATGGAAGAAGGTAATATTTAAACAACTTGTTAAATTATATATTATAGTTTTGGTGATGACTTGCGTTAATGTTATTGTTATTATTTGAACGTGTGTAGGCATTTAACAACCAATTGCCTCTTCAAAAAGATGAGTTTAGAGACTTAAGGATGCACTTGGCAGAATTTTTCTTCAAGTATGCGGCTAAAAAAGGAATTGACAAGATACCTCCGCAATACTTAGATGAATAGTTTTTTTGTTAGACTTTAGAAACTAATTAATAACACTTATATATATTTATATATATATATATATATATATATATATATATATATATACATACATACATACATACTTAGATTGGTAGTTTATATTTAGACATTAGAGACTAAAATTAGTATTTATTTATAGACATTAGAGATAAAATATATATATATATATATACTTGTAGATAGTTACGTTTTTCCTATACATGGGTTTTGGTTTTAAGTCCCCCCATTGTTCCTTTGTATATTTCTTTTCTTTTTGTTAATATTGAAATTTAAGGGTAGTGTTTGCAATTCTGTAATGTGTGTGATATTCTGTGTTACTGGGATATTTACTGAATGCATGGATAGCTGAGGGGAGTGATATTTTAAAACTGAATTTAAAAAAAAAATCTATTAACGTCAGTTGTATCAAACAACTGACGTTAATAGTATTTTATAAAATATACAGTACACTATTAACGTCAGTTGTATTAGGAAACTGACGTTAAAAATAAAACCTATAACGTCAGTTCTTTAACATAACTGACGTTAGTTTGAACAACATTAACGTCAGTTGTGTTAAAGAACTGATGTTAATAGTTTTATATTTAACGCTAGTTACGTTAAGGAACTGACGTTAATAGTTTTACTATTAACGTCAGTTGTATTTACGTTAGACAATATTCTGACGTATAAAATCAATCTTAACTGACGTAAAAAGCACTTATTGCACTAGTGCTTGCACGTCTCCACTTTAATGGTTAAGGAGATGGATCTGATCGAGGAGTTTAGAGACCTGAGTTTAGCTTGGGAAGTTACCCCTAAGAGCATTAGGCTTGGAACCTTTAAGGTTACCAACAGTTTGATGGATCAAGTTAGAGAAGGCCAAAAGTTAGATAAGTTTCTCTTAGACCAGAGGGAGTTGCTTGTTCAAGGTAGAGACCTTAGTTTTAAGGAAGGAAGTGATGGAGTCTTGAGGTTCAAAGATAGAATCTGTATACCAGAAGTTCCGGAGCTTAGGAAGTTGATCCTTGAAGAAGGAGGACATAGGAGTGGACTGAGTGTGCATCCAGGTGCCACAAATATGTATCAGGATTTAAAGAGGATGTTTTGGTGGCCTAGGATGAAGAAAGATATGGTTGAGTTTATGTATGCTTGTTTAGTGTGCCCAAAGGCTAAAATAGAACACCAAAAGCCATCAGGAAAGTTGCAACCTTTAAGTATCCCAGAATGGAAATAGGACAGTATTGCCATGGTTTTTGTGTCTGAACTCCCGAGGACTCCAGCAGGTTATGAAACAATATGGGTTGTTGTGGATAGGCTGACTAAGTCTGCCCATTTCATCCCTATGAACATGGAATACCCTTTGGAAAAGCTGACCAGGTTGTACATCAAAAAGATAGTTAGGTTACATGGTGTACCTTCTAGCATAATGTCAGATAGAGACCCGAGGTTTACCTCTAGGTTTTGGACTAATTTGCATGAGGCCTTAGATCCCAAGCTTAGGCTAAGTTCAGCCTATCACCCGCAGACGGATGGTCAGTCTGAGAGAACCATCCAGTCCTTAGAGGACTTGCTTAGAGATTGTAGGCTAGAACAGTCAGGTAGTTGGGACAAGTTTTTGCCCCTAATAGAGTTCACCTACAGCAAGAGCTACCATTCCAGTATTGTTATGGCACCTTATGAAGCTCTTTATGGGAGGAGATGTAGGACACCTTTGTGTTGGAGTGAACCTGGTGATAGTGTTGTGTTAAGACCTGAGATAGTGCAAGAAACCACAGAAAAGGTAAGGATGATTCAGGAAAAGATGAGAATAGCACAAAGTAGGCAGAAAAGCTACCATGACAAGAGGAGGAAGGTGCTCAAATTCTAGGAAGGTGATCACGTATTCTTGAGAGTTACACCAACAACTGGGGTCGGTAGAGTGATGAAAGTGAAGAAACTTACTCCTAAATTCATTGGCCCTTACCAAGTTCTTAAAGGAGTCGGTGAAGTTGCGTACCAAATTGCATTGCCACCTTTCTTGTCCAAACTTTACAATGTCTTTCATGTGTCACAACTTCATAAGTACATTCATGACCCAAACCATGTGTTAGTCCCCGTCACGATTCAGTTAAAAGAGAATTTGACTTTTGAGGTACAACCCCTTCGAATCGAGGACCGGAGGGTGAAGCAACTGAGGTGCAAAGAGATCCCTTTGGTTAAAGTCGTTTGGAGCGAGGCAACTGAGGAGAGTGATACTTGGGAGCTTGATACCAATATGATGGAGGTGTACCCGCATCTCTTCGTTCGAGGTGAGTAGAAATTTCGAGAACAAAATTTTTTGTAAGGTAGGTGGAATTGTAACACCCCGTTTTTCATATAAGTTCTTTTATGTGTGCCTTGTTTCTTGGGAAGGTTTAGAGTGGGCTAATGGGGTTTTTGAGTTAAAGAAATCCCTTCCTGACGCATGAGCACGCCCGTGCTCATGTATCAGCACGCCCGTGCTTAAGGCTACATGCATCTCGTTGACGCTGATGTGAGCATGCCCGTGTTCATTAGAGAGGACGATCGTGCTCAGCAGTCAGGTGTTGGAACCAAAGTGATTTGGTTTAATAGTCTGTGTTTTGATGTCAACAAAAAACATTAAATTTGCTTGGCAAAGTTTTATTGAGATCTAACATGCTTTATCTAGTCTTGCAGGAATGTTAAAATTATATAAGTTTGGCAACCTAGAATAAGGTTCCTTATATCTGCTTGGACTGAGAAAGTGAATCCGCATCCATTCATATAGACGAGCTGCTCAAACCTTGGTAATTTTATTTATTTAATATATTTGAGTAGATGGGATAAAAAATAACTCACTGAAATATAGTAAGTCCAAAGACTTGATGAAAGACGAGAGAATATGCCATGTCAGCAAACGAGTGATAAGAAAAATGCAAGTCCATAAGACTTGATCTTACCCATGAGTGTGTAGACACGGATCTTAAGTAGACGAGCTCTTTGTTATTAGTCTTAATATGCTCCTTCCAACTAAGTAAATGCTACCCAGGCCACATAGAAATATTTATTTCAAATGATTAATATTTATTTCAAATGAATGTTGGTCCTTCCTATTTGTTTTATCTGTTTTAATGCTTTATTTCCTTGTGAGAGAAACATTGTACCATCAAGGAAATACAAAAAGTAACATAGTACAATGAGGAAATGCAAAACGCTCTGTACCCTGTCACCTTTATCGCTGGAATAGATAGAATTTACACAAAGGAGGAAAGACAGTTTTTCAAGTTAAAATTACTCAGAGGTGTACCATTCCATATCGTGTAAAAGTGATAACCAAGAGTACATTTCACAATGGCCACGATCAAGCTATCAGTCACAACGGATATTATGCATTTAATTCTATCTCTAAACGGGTATATCAAAAATAACCGTTGAATTTTTTCAAGTGAAGAAGAAGGTCACTATAAATAGAAGACCTCAACCTCTGAAGAATAATTTTTTTTACGAGTTGAGCTTTTGCTAGCCAAAATCCTTGCAAGCTGAATCTGTGCTATTCTTTCCTTAAAGAGCAAAAGTCTGTAATACCTTAGCTTGGATATTGTTGTAATATTCAACTAATCTTAAACTTTCATATCCTCACACATAGTGATTTAGAAGATCAAAAGCAAACAATCTCTTTGTTAGAGTTAGAGCCTAAAGAGGCTTGGTAAGAAAGGAATACTTGTAGCCCGGAGAGGTGTTGAATACTTGTAGTAATCTATTTGGTGAAATAGTGGAGAAAACATTCAAGTAGAAGGGACTGGACGTAGCTCTTGGTTGGAAGAGAGTGAACCAGGATAAAACATCCGCGTGAAAATTCTAATCCCTTAACTCTTACAGTTTTATTTGTTTATATTAATTGTGGGGATTTGAAATTTATTTTTTTAATCTTTTAAAAGATCATTTTAGGTGTGTGTGCATCTGATTTATATTCCTTGTGTGAGAAAATAAGTTTTGAAAAAGGTTGTTGATAAGCCTCTGGCTCGACTAGTTTTATACTAGTAAGACCATGGTTTTTGCACTAATTATTCGAGTTTCAATCTCGTTTTAGCCCAAATTTGGATTTAATTGTCCTCAAGCAACATTTCGAGTTTCTTAAGTAGTTTAGGACATGTTAGTTAATTTTTGAGTCAAATAAAGCATTCACTGCTATTTCATATTTTCAGGTTAAAAGGGAAGCACTTAGGGTCAAGGGAATGGAGGAAACAATGGAAATTGCAAGTCTGAAAGTTTCGCCTCGTGAGCTTGAAGACCAGTCTGAGCAGCAACAGTCACCCTTTCTGTCTCGCCTAGCGAATCACTATCTCGCCACGCGAGCCTGAAGACCTGACTGTGCCAGAGAATGTCACCCTGTCGGTCTCACCCCGCGAATCACCATCTCGCCTCGCTAGAACCGAATTTTGAACGCGCGCCACTTTTAATATTCGCCTCACGAGCGGGCGCAGATCCTGAAGGTTATAAATTGCTATTTCAGGGCAGATTAGAAGAACTTTTGATATCCACTGTATACAAATATTTTCTAGGTTTCGTGTTTCCCTTGTAATGGAGAACTAATTCCCTGAGATTAATCTGCTGTAATCGGTTTCCGCCGCACTTGAGGTTCTATAATTCCCAATCTTATTGCTTTTCCCTTTCAATATTATCTTACATGTCTTGTTTGCTTAATTCAAGTTATATAGGAAAAGTATTGGTTTATTTCGATGATCATATGTTCCTTACTCTAAACGCGTTTGCTTAATTCGCGTGTGTACAATCGTGTTTGCTTAATTCACGAAGGTCTTAATCCGTTTGCTTAATTAGGAATAGGAATATATATCTCGTAGCGTCAATTGCGCTTGTCTAATTGTTGCTACAATCGAAAATGGATTAGAATCCGCTTAGGGCTTGGAATTTATATGAACCGATGATAGTTGGGAAACCAAGAACAGTAGATTAATCGTTTTAGCTTATTGATAATCACTTCTTTGCATTGCTTTCTTAATTGAATCATTCAACCAACCCCCCAACCCCCCCCCCCCCCTCCAAAACTGACTTTGAGGTTAATAACAATCCAAGAGTCCTTGAGAGACGATACTCGAGTTGTCGCGCCCTAGCTGTAGTTTTTAAACCACTCGTTCTTTTTGACCCGCGTGCGATAGCGTGTCAAAAATTGGCGCCGTTGCTGGGGACTCTTGTCGTTATTAACGGATTTGATGATTAATTTCTGAATTAGTTCTGGATACTAGGTCTGGTTGTTCTAATTTGTTTGATTTTGATCCTGAAATTGAAAGAACTTTGCACGCACGCCGTAGGGCAATTCAGGCTAGCAGTAGTTCACCAACCAGTAGTGACTCTGATTCTGAACTTACTTTTGATAACATGGCTAATCAAAGAACATTAAGACAGCTTGCTGCTCCTGATGTTAATCATAATGGTTTGTGTATTGAATATGCTGATGTTGTTGCTCCTTTTGAGTTAAAATCTGGTTTAATACACTTGTTGCCAAGGTTTAGTGGTCTTGCAGGTGAGGACCCGCACAAGCATCTGAAGGAATTCTAAGTTGTTTGCTCTACACCCTTGAGTCCGGAAGAAATAACTGAAGACCATATCAAGCTGAGAGCCTTCCCGTTCTCACTTCAAGGTGCTGCGAAGGATTGGTTATACTACCTTGAACCGAATTCTGTTACAACCTGGAATGATTTGAAGAAGGTCTTCCTAGAGAGATACTTCCCTGCCTCCAGAGCTGCATCAATCAGGAAGGAGATATGTGGTATTAGACAGGGCAATGAATCATTGGCTGAGTACTGGGAGAGATTCAAGAAGTTAGTGTCCAGTTGTCCTCAGCACCAGATTTCCGAGCAGCTCCTTATTCAGTACTTTTATGAGGGGTTGCTACCGATGGATAGAAACATTTTGGATGCTGCTAGTGGGGGAGCACTTGTTGATAAGACCCCAGCTGCTGCCAAGTCATTGATTGAGAACATGTCACTCAACTCCCAGCAGTTCACAACTAGAAGCAATTCTGTCGAAGCAAGGGGTGTGAATGAGATCCATGGTTCTTCTTCCAGCAAGGCCCTTGAAACCAGAATTGATGAGCTTACTTCCTTAGTGAAGCAGTTGGCAATGGATAAAGTTCAAACAGCAAGGTTGTGTGGCATTTGTACTTCTCCTGAGCACCTGACCGATGCATGTCCCATTCTGAAGGATGTGTCGGTCACTGATTTGCCTCAAGCATATGCAGCCAATCTTTACCATCAAGACAACAATCAGAACAGGTACAACATTCCTGACCTCTCCACTAATAAGTACCACCCCAACTGGAGAAACCATCCGAACCTTAGGTATGGAAACTCATCCACACAACAACAGCTGATGTTACCACCACAGAATTCTCCCCAAGTGACTACATCTGCACCTTCCGGACCTTCACTAGAAGACCATGTCAATCAAATGGCTGCACAAAATCTCCAGTTTCAGCAGCGAACGGATTCTAGTATTCATGCTTTGCAAACACAGATTAGACAGCTTGCCACTTCAATGAATGCCATGCAGCAAGCTCAGGGATCGAACCAACTACCTGCTCAACCAGTAGTGAATCCTAATGTCCCAAATCCTAATGCGAGTTCAATGACTTTGAGATCCGGAAAAGTTGCAGAACCAACCCCTGAAAATAAAAAAGATGTTGAGGTAACACCTGAACCTTCTGTCATTGTTGAAGCTGAGAAAGAGTATGTGCCACCAATACCCTTCCCGCAAAGAGTGCTGAAAAGTAAAAAGATTGATGAGGAAGACAAAGAGAGAGAGATTCTGGATGTATTCAGAAGGGTGGCAGTGAACATTCCGCTCCTTGATGTGATTAAACAGGTTCCAAAATATGCAAAGTTTCTGAAGGATTTGTGCACACACAAAAGGAGGTTGAAGGGTAATGAGAAACTCAATTTGGGGTGAAATGTTTCAGCCCTCATTCAACCTAAGCCTGCACCTGAAAAGGTTACTGTTTCAGCCCTCACTCAGGCCATGCCATAGAAATGCAAGGATCCGGGAACTTTTCCTATTCCATGCACCATTGGGGACAGTAAATTCGACAATTGCATGTTGGATTTAGGAGCTTCTATTAATGTCATGCCCACTTCTGTTTCCAACAATATTGATCTTGGTCCTTTGCAACATACAGGTCTTACCATTCAGTTGGCAAACAGGACCAATGCTCTCCCCATTGGAGTGGTAGAAGATGTGCTGGTACAAGTTAATGACTTGATTTTCCCTGCTGATTTTTACATCCTGGACATGGAAAGGGAAACAAATTCAAGAAGATCACCAATCATTCTGGGCAGACCGTTCATGAAAACGGCGAAGACAAAGATTGATGTTGATGATGGAACCATGTCCATGGAATTTGGTGACATTGTTGCAAAATTCAACATTTTCGATGCTATGAAGCATCCCTTGGAAGAGCAATCTATTTTTCAAATAGAGTTGCTCTCTGAAATTGTTGATGACACTTATGAAGACTTGGTTGCTGATTTTCCATCTATTTCTGGTTTTGATGATGTTTATTCATGTGCTGATTGTACTAACACTGACCCTTGTGCTGTTTGTGCTGAGATTGATGATACCTTGCAGGGTGACAGTGTAAGTGAAGCTGTTTGTTCAGCTGAAGTTCTTGACAGCATGGCTGCCCCAAACATACCATCCATTGAGCAGCTGCCCTCCTTGGATCTTAAGCCACTTCTTGGAAATCTGAAATATGCTTATTTGGAGAGGAATGAAAAACTTCCGGTCATAATTTCCTCTAACCTTGATGTTGACCAGGAAACTAAGCTCTTGGAGGTTTTGAAGAAGCATAAGAAGGCAATTGGGTGGACCTTGGCTGACATACCAGGTATTAGCCCCTCCAGGTGTATGCATAGGATCTTGTTGGAGGATGGGGCTAAAACAGTTAGGCAGCCCCAAAGGCGGCTCAATCCCTTGATTCTTGATGTTGTGAAGAAGGAGGTAACAAAACTCTTGCATGCGGGTATCATATACCCTATCTCTGACAGTAATTGGGTGAGCCCAGTGCAAGATGTACCCAAGAAATCTGGACTCACAGTGGTGAAATATGAAAACAATGAACTTGTACCCACTAGAGTTCAGAATAGCTGGAGAGTTTGCATAGATTACAGGAGATTGAACCAGGCTACTAGAAAGGATCACTTTCCTTTGCCGTTCATCGATCAGATGCTTGAACGGCTAGCCGGTAAATCACATTATTGCTTTCTTGATGGTTTTTCAGGTTACTTCCAGATCCACATTGCACCAGAGGATCAAGAGAAAACAACCTTCACGTGCCCTTTCGGCATGTTTGCTTACAGGAGGATGCCATTTGGTCTTTGCAATGCCCCTGGCACATTCCAGAGATGCATGATTAGTATTTTTACTGAATATATTGAGAATTGCATGGAAGTGTTCATGGATGATTTTACTGTGTATGGTTCCTCATTTGATGCATGCTTGCATAGTTTGAATCTGGTTTTGGAAAGATGCATTGAAACCGACCTTGTTTTGAACTATGAAAAATGCCATTTTATGGTTGAACAGGGGATTGTTTTGGGGCATATTATTTCTGAAAAGGGTATTTCAGTAGATCCTGCTAAGATTGATGTGATTTCTACACTGCCTTACCCATCTTGCGTTCGCGAGATTCGTTCTTTTCTTGGTCATGCAGGTTTCTACAGGCGCTTCATAAAGGATTTCAGCAAGATAGCGCTCCCTCTGTCAAACTTGTTGAAGAATGACGCCACTTTCAACTTTGATGACAACTGCAAGAAGGCGTTTGATTTCTTGAAGAAGGCACTGACCTCTACCCCCATCATCCAGCCTCCTGACTGGACCCTCCCTTTTGAGATTATGTGTGATGCCTCTAACTATGCTGTGGGGGCGGTCCTGGCACAAAGGGTGGGCAAGGCTGCCCATGTGATTTACTATGCTTCTAGGACTTTAGATGCTGCACAGGCTAATTACACCACTACTGAAAAGGAACTTCTAGCTATTGTTTTTGCTCTTGATAAATTTAGATCATATTTGCTAGGTTCCAAGGTTGTTGTTTTCACTGACCATGCAGCTTTGAAGTACTTGTTGAAGAAACCAGAAGCAAAACCGAGATTGATTCGGTGGATGTTGTTGCTCCAAGAGTTTAGTGTGCAGATTAAAGATAAGAGTGGGGCTGATAATTTAGTAGCTGATCACTTGAGCAGAATAGAGAGGGATGAGGATCCTTCTCCCATTCAGGATGACTTTCCTGATGAGCAGCTCTTACAGTTGCATGGGATAACTCCTTGGTTTGCTGATATTGTTAACTATCTTGTTGCTGGTGTTTTTCCAACAGGTGCAACTAGGGCACAAATTCACAAACTCAGGAGTGATGCCAAATATTATGTTTGGGATGATCCATATCTTTGGAAATTTGGCAGTGATCAGGTAATTAGGAGATGTCTCCCCGACTATGAGATTGAGTCTATTTTGCACTTTTCTCATGCTTCTCAAGTAGGGGGACACTTTGGGCCACAGAGGACTGCAAGAAAAATCCTAGATTCAGGTTTTTACTGGCCCACCATTTTTAAAGATGCTTATGAGGTTTACCGCACTTGTAGAGAGTGCCAGACAACAGGTACAGCCATCACTCGTAAGAGTGAAATGCCTTAGAAACCTATGCTTTTATGTGAGGTGTTTGATGTGTGGGGAATTGACTTTTTGGGTCCTTTCCCTGCATCTTTTGGTTTTCTCTATATTTTACTGGCTGTTGACTATGTTTCAAAGTGGGTGGAAGCTGTCCCCACTAGGACTAATGATTCTAGAGTTGTTGCAAATTTTGTCAGGTCCAATATTTTCTGCAAGTTCGGAATACCTCGGGCTATCATAAGTAACCAAGGCACTCACATCTGAAACCGCACCATGGAAGCTTTACTCCGAAAGTATGGAGTTGTGCACAGGGTCTCCACTGTATATCATCCCCAGACTAATGGGCAAGCTGATATCTCCAACAGAGAAATCAAACAGATCTTGGAGAAAGTAGTGCAACCAAATAGGAAGGACTGGAGCCGCCGTCTAGAAGACGTACTTTGGGCTCAAAGAACAGCTTTCAAGACACCAATAGGGATGTCCCCCTATAGACTTGTGTTCGGTAAGGCATGCCATCTTCCTATAGAGATTGACCGCCGAGCTTATTGGGCGGTCAGAAGCTGTAATTTGGAAATGCAAAAGGCAGGCATTGAAAGGAAACTCCAATTACAGCAGCTTGAAGAGCTTAGGCTAGAAGCCTATGAAAGCTCTCGAATCTACAAAGAGAAAACTAAGCACTTCCATGATCAGATGATTTCTAGGAAGGGATTCTCTGTGGGCCAACAGGTTTTATTATTTAACTCCCGTCTGAAGGTGATGGCTGGGAAACTTCGATCCAAGTGGATTGACCCATTTGTTGTCACTAATGTTTTCCCTCATGGTGCAGTAGAAATAAAAAGTGCAGGTAGCAAAAAGGTCTTTAAGGTTAATGGTCAGCGCTTGAAGCTATTCCATGAGAGCTCAGTGCCCGAAGATGCAACCGTTGAAGAGCTCTCCTTGGGAGAGCCCACCTACACTACAACTTGATCAGGGAGTACCTTCTCCTTTCCCTCACTCTTATTTTATATTTGTGTTCTTTCATTGAGGGCAATGTATGACTTAAGTGTGGGGGAGGGAACCAATTGTTTGTTTTTGTTTTGTTTTCCTTGTTTGTGTTGCTTTGAGTCGTATGTGTGTTGAGTCTTGTGTTGGTGAGCTTGTTGGATTTTAATCAAATTTTTCATAGATGGATTTCATGATATGTGTTGACTTTGATGATTTCCCCTTAGGTTTTGAAAATTGAGAATTGGTCCCCATGTGAAAATTGAAAATTGAACTTTGAGATATTCTATTGTGATTGCATGATTTATGATAAGTTTGGGGTGAAGGGATGCACACACTAGGGATTGAATCTCGGTCAAACAATTTGCGAAAAATGTCCAGGTGAGGATTTGAGCCTCCAACATGTTTTTAATTGTGTGAATCACTTTTAAGCTGCATTTTCCCGAATTTGCTTGAATCTCTTCATGGTTTGCATGTTTATGTGCTTGCATCAAATGATTTAGGCAATTTTCTTTGAATTAACTACTTGGCCTAAAAATAACCATCCCTGATGCATGTTCCCTAGTTAGCCACATTGAGCCTAATTAGCCTATTGCTTCTTGATGACCCTATGTTACAAGCCAAAAATCTGAAAAAACCATGTTAACCCAATCTTAGGATTAGGAGAGCATGGAAGCTTAGCAAAACAAGGGTTTCTAGAAAGTAAGTTTGGGGTGGCTACAAGGTTTGATATGTCATTCTGGGCTGAGAAAAAGAAAAAATGAAGGTTGGAGCCAAAGGCAAAAGAAAAAAAAAGAAAAAAAAAGAGGAAAAAAAAAGGAAGAAAAGAACAAAATGTCATAAAAGGGTATTAGAAGAAAAAGACTATAGTCACCCAAAGCAAGAAGAAAAAAATGGAAAAAGGAATTTGAGTGGAAGTTCAATGTATCAAAATGCTCATGCTCTCTTAGTTCCTAGGGACTTAAGCCTAGTACCTTTGAATGTCCTACCTTTAGCCAGGCCCCATTACAACCTTTAAAAGACCTTTTGATGTTGCATGCATGTTTGCGTGGGAATTTTGTTTGAGATGAAAATCAAATTCATGGGAAGTGCTCTTGAATTGTGAACTTGAGTGAAAAGTTGATAGCCTAGACAAATTGAGCGAATGAGTGAAATATTACATGCCCTTGTGAGGAAGGCAATTGTTTGAAATTGGTGATCTCCCTTTTGTGTGTAACTTGGATCCTCAACTTAGATTAATGGTTGCATGAATGATGGAATTCTCAATTGTTTAAAGTAAATGAATGTGGGGATTACATTGTTGCAAGGGGGGAAAGCATTGAAGAAAAATTGTTTTGTTAAGATTGCATGAAATTTGTGCGAAATTGATTGAATCCTTTAAGCTTGCCAAGTTTGAGTCTTTTTGAGTTTTAGTTTGCTTGGGGACAAGCAAAGTTTAAGTTTGGGGTATTTTGATAAGCCTCTGGCTCGACTAGTTTTATACTAGTAAGACCATGGCTTTTGCACTAATTATTCGAGTTTCAATCTCGTTTTAGCCCAAATTTGGATTTAATTGTCCTCAAGCAACATTTCGAGTTTCTTAAGTAGTTTAGGACATTTTAGTTAATTTTTTAGTCAAATAAAACATTCACTGCTATTTCATATTTTCAAGTTAAAAGGGAAGCACTTAGGGTCAAGGGAATGAAGGAAACAATGGAAATTGAAAGTCTGAAAGTTTTGCCTCGCGAGAAGCTACTCGCCTCGCGAGCCTGAAGACCAGCCTGAGCAGCAATAGTCACCCTTTCTGTCTCGCCTCGCGAATCACTATCTCGCCACGCGAGCCTGAAGGCCTGACTGTGCCAGAGAATGTCACCCTTTCGATCTCGCCCCGTGAATCACCATCTCGCCTCGCGAGAACCCAATTTTGAATGCGCGCCACTTTTAATATTCGCCTCGCGAGCGGGCGCAGATCCTGAAGGTTATAAATTGATGTTTCAGGGCAGATTAGAAGAACTTTTGATATCCACTGTATACGAATATTTTCTAGGTTTCGTGTTTCCCTTGTAATGGAGAACTAATTCCCTGAGATTAGTCTGCTGTAATCGATTTCCACCGCACTTGAGGTTCTATAATTCCCAATCTTATTGCTTTTCCCTTTCAATATTATCTTATATGTCTTGTTTGCTTAATTCAAGTTATATAGGAAAAGTATTGGTTTATTTCGATGATCATATGTTCCTTACTCTAATCACGTTTGCTTAATTCGCGTGTGTACAATCGTGTTTGCTTAATTCACGAAGGTCTTAATACGTTTGCTTAATTCGGAATAGGAATATATATCTCGTAGCGTCAATTGCGCTTGTCTAATTGTTGCTACACTCGAAAATGGATTAGAATCCGCTTAGGACTTGGAATTTATATGAACCGATGATAGTTGGGAAACAAAGAACAGTAGATTAATCGTTTTAGCTTATTGATAATCACTTCTTTGCATTGCTTTCTTAATTGAATCATTCAACCACCACCACCACCACCCACCCACCACCCCCCTACCCCCCCCAAACTGACTTTGAGGTTAATAACAATCCAAGAGTCCTTGAGAGACGATACTTGAGTTGTTGCGCCCTAGCTGCAGTTTTTAAACCACTTGTCTTTTTGACCCGCGTGCGACAGCGTGTCAGTTGTTTTCGAAAATTATTAACAAACACAGTTCAACCCCCCTTCTTGTGTTTGCCTGTGTCAACTTCATCCGGCGCGTCTCGTTGATGCTAAGTTGAGCACGCCCGTGCTCAACAGTAAGCACGACCGTGCACGGGTCTGAGTCTTTATATAGACATCAGATTGTGAGGGTTACAAGTTACAACCCTCAAATTGGCACTTTGGGCAACCATAAGTGTGACGGCAGCCTCTCCCTCTCTTCCCCTTTGAACCCAAACTGTTCTTAGTGATCTTGCTCTTTGGGAGAGACAATCACGAGCTAGTGTCAATTAATGCAAGGTAAACGTTCTTCCCTCTTGTGTTACTTTTCATTCTGTTGAATTAGGAACTAATTGGTTAACCTTTTTATGTTGGCCAAGGCTTGAGACGATTCATCGAGCCAAACCGAGGGAACCGGTAGAGCTTTCATTGATTAAAGGAGGAATCTTCATACCAGGTATGGGAAGAAGGAATAGTATGAGTATGTAGGCTTGGGGGTAGCGTAAGACGAAGGGTTATGTTTGATAGCATGTTATATGCCTATATGCCTAATTGTTATCTGAAGCTAAATTGTTTATTGTTATGACATTGGCATGACTATTATAATTGTTATTTGATGATTATCTGTTTGTGATGATAATATTGGTATGAATGTTCTTGATGTTATATGTTGACTGTTATGAACATGTTGAATGTAATGATGCTATGATTGAGTGGTTATCATAATTATGATATTGTGTTGTATTGGCTGTTGGTTGATGTTGTGATGCGTTAATGTTAAATACACTAAAATTGTTAAACAATGTTAAGGGAGGTTGTTCCCCTTGTTCATAAGACTGAATGTTAGTAATGAGTGAGGATTATGCCAATGGCTTAGTCAAGGACCGTAGGGATTGATCTTGAGCGATTAGGGACAATTAAATGAATGAGACTAAAGGATTAATTCCCCTCTAATTAAAAGACATGAACATTTAATCAATATTAATGAAACTGATGATCAATGGGCTAGTAAGAACCCTTAGGATTGAATCTGTATTGTTCCAAATGTTTTGGCAAAGGGTCTGTGACCTTTCTGCCTAGACCAACAGGGCGCGCACTCGAGCACGCCCGTGCTCCCATTCAAACCCAGAACTGGGTGCGCTGCTTGAGCATGCCCGTGCTCAATAGTCAGCACGACCATGCTTGATTGTGAGCTTAGCACGACCGTGCTGAGGGGTGAGCATGACCATGTTCACCTATGCAGAACAAAATGCAGAACAATGCTAAAGCAGGGTTTTCACCCCAAATTCTCTAAAAGACTTAATAAAATACCAACGAAACATGAAGACCAAAGACAAGTGATAAGATGATGTACCTTGGTTGCCTAGTGGCCAAGGGGGCCTTGATGCATGATGGTCAAGGTGGTAATCTCTAGTGCTTAATGACTAAAGTGTTAATAATGATATGGTACCTTGGTAGCCCAGTGGCCAAGGGAGCCTTGATGCTTGATGGTCAAGGTGGTAATCTCTAGTACAGACCAACTAGAGTGTTTAATTAATGAATACGAAAGATAACGATAATCCTCGATAGCCGAGTGGTCGAGGTGTTGATGGTGTTAAAACTTGGGTAGCCTATGGACCCAAGCGGAAGTGGTGGTTATGTTTGTGTGTTGTGTTGAGCATGCATTCACGCATTGGAGATGTTAGTGGAGGATGTTCAACATAGGGGAGGTCGTCCGTGAGTAAGGCAATCTGGCCGTCCACGGCGATTCAAGTGAATCATGTACAACCGTGGTGGCGCATCCGTGAGTAAGGTGCGTCGGCTATCCTAGGGGTCCACCCAAGGTTTGGTGGATTGCCCCGGCGTTGGTGCTTATTGGCCAATGTGGAAATGTAACTCCGAAGTTGACTTCCTGAGATAGATGGATCCAAGTGCATAATGGAGTAGTGGAGTAGAGTTTGCATTGCATAGCATACATGTTTGTATGATGATATTGATATGTTATTGCCTTCTATAACATGACAATTTGATGTATGCTTGTCTTGCTAACTGCTTCCTTGCCATTATATTCATATTCATATTTCTTACTCCCTATCTCTATGTTTCTTGTTGTGGTATGTATCTTTTATGCAGAGGATGACGAGCAACCAGTTGAGGAGTGACTCCGAGGAGCCGCGACTCATTAGTTAGGATTTCCAGTTTTCAGTAGTTAGTTAGTTGTTTAGTTTGTATCCGAGGATATTCTCCGAATTGGTTATACCAGCTCTGTATTTGACATCAAAGGTTGGGTTTTGTTTATGTTATGTTATGTTTTCTTTTTCCGCGTTTTGAGACTTGATACGATGTGGTACCTTTTACCTTAGTTTTGATTATCTCAATAAATGATGTTTATTTTAAAGTACCATATCTTTTAATGCTTTATATGTATGCAGGGTAGAGGGTGTCACAGAGTGAAATTCCATAATGAACTCTTGGACCTTCTCGTTCTCTCTTCCTCTCACAGCCCAATTGAACCACTAAAATACCACTCACAAGACACCTTGAAGTCATGAAGATAAAGCATGCCAAGGTAATGGCTAACATGAAGCATTATACAATATGGTAAATGGTGGACCATTTGTTAGAACCGTAGGATTAAGCAATCTCACCATATGTTAAGATGCACTGCCCATACTAGATTTTGGTCTCTCTCACTCAGCTGCTTCTCTCTCACTCGCCTTAAGGCTCCGCCATCAATCCCGCCACAAACAGCTGCTGCCTTTCCTCCAGCCTTCTTTCTCACTCACCTTCCAGTCACCTTCCAGAGGTCGAAGAAGAAGAAGAACTGGGGCTTGAGACAGTAGCAAGGGTCACTTCTGTTGAAGTTGCCACTGAGCCGCCGCAACCGCCGCTGCAGCCTTCACCATTTTCGCCGCCATCGATTTCACAAAAAGTTGTTCGAAGAAACGCCAAGCGAAATCCGATTCAGAAATCGAAAAGTAACAATTTGAGTTCTGAAAATTCACAACAGTAACCTGCAACAGTGCCACCGCCACCATCGCCTTCACCGTCTCCGCTACCGCAACTGGCTTCGTCAAAAGCTGTTCGAAGAAATGCCAATCGAACATATCAATCGGGCGCACCATTAATGTTACCAAGTTAATGAATATTATGTTGTTTTTGGTATAATAATGTTTTATATACTATTTATAAAATTAAAAAATATTATTTAATTAGTATCGGTTCAACCTCTATTTGATCATTAACCCTCGAACCGGTGTCTTCATCGGTTCAATTATCGATCGGATTTTAGCAATATTCAAAATCAAGTGGGCCATTTTCTTTACCTATACCTACTAATAAGTCATAACTAAACCACGTTAGTTTCCACTTTCGACTTTAGGCTATGTTTGGGAGGATGGGATATGATGGTTAGTAATAAGGTGGAGTGGGGTAAATCCATTAACCCATTGTTTGAGAGTTTTTTAATTAATGGAGTGAGATGATTTAGGATGGTAACTCAAACCAAACCACTCCACTACATTCAAAACCCTCATTTTTATACCCTTCAAATTGGAGGTTTTTTATTTTCTTTTATATCCCTCACGAAACTTCCAAACAATGGAGTGAGATACTTTTACCTTTCCATCCCACTCCATTATTAATCAACCCATTACTAACCACTCCACTCAACCCTCGTTAAAACTTTTAGGGTCCGTTTGGTGGTCAGGATAAGAGAGACATGATAGAATAAGCTATCATATCCTGTCTAAAACTGTTGTTTGGTGAGTCAGCAGGATAGGATAAGTCAATCCTGTCACTTATCCTATCCTGTCAATCTAGTTAAAATTCTATCATGAGGGGGGGCTGGGTTAGAACTCAACAGGATATGATAAGGTGATTTTTTTTTCCGGTAACAAGTAGGATAGGATGATTTAAAGTATAATAAAATATAAAAATATATAATATATAAAACAATTAGAGTATAATAAAATAATAATTTAAAGTATAATAAAATTTAACATGATTACCAAAAAACGGTATAATAAAATATAAAATAATAAAAATAATAAAAATATTAATAATTAATTTTAAAATTTATTTTTATTTTATCACAATGCTAAGTTTGTTATTTTATATTATTTTTAAAAACTGTAAAATATAAAAAATTATTCTAATAATTTAACTATATGTAAAGTAAAAACAAAAAATGAATATTTAAAAATATAAAAAATTAATTTTAGTTAGACAATATTTAAAAAATTTAAAACATTATATGTAATTTTATTATAAGGATAATTTTGTTTTTTATTATAAATTTAAATAATAAAAATTATAAAAAAATAAGGTAAATCTAATAAAAGATGAAAACATTTAGAATAAAAAGGAAAAATTTTAAAATTCATACTTAAATTATAATGCTGTCCAGTTGGTTATTTGGTGGACATCAAACGTCGGATATGATAACAACTTATCCTACTCATATCCTATTCTATTCCTATTCTTATCCTATTCGTCTTTATCCTATCGTGAGCATCAAAAGAGTCCTTGAAGATAGCCTTAAGGTCAACAACTTTTTCTTCATTATCTGACGCGCAATATACGGCACGACCTATCCTCTCCCCTTGTCGTTTCGCTTGTGCGCTCTCACTCCTCCACTCACCTCAATATCAAAATATCCTTGGATCTACATATTTTTAAAGTCAAACAAGTTTGTTATGCTCTCTGGTTTGATCGAAAATGGAGAGGTATTTGAAGGATTTTGTATTGGAGAACAAGAATCGTGACATCGAAGCTTTGAGTAGATGGAGATCAGCCGTCCGATTGGTCAAGAACCCTCGGAGAAGGTTCCGCAATGTTGCAGATATAGTCAAACGCGCCCAAGCGGAAGAGAAGAAGCAGAAAATACAGGTTTTTAATTTCTCACTTTCATCCATGGCTTCATGCTATTTCATTTTATTTTATTTGCCGTCTTTTATTCTGATGTTGAACATGCTATGTTTAAGATCTGACAATAGAGAAAAATGTAAATGGGAAAAAAAAAAGGAAGGCGAAGGTAACGAGAAAAGATAAACATAATGGATAGGATTATGTTGGTATTCTTTTGTTTTTTTTTATGGTATTATCGAAATGCGTTTATATAAAAATAAAAATAAATAAAAGAGACAAACAAAAATATATGATATATCTAAATTTTGTGTTCAAATAACATATTTTAATATACAGTTGAAAAAGTGAAATCTGCTTTTGTTGAAAACGCATCGAACACTATAGTGTAAAGTTGATGAACACTATAAAGTTGAAGATTTCAACAGATTGAGCCCCGTGAGGAGAAGACATGAGTAATCTGTGTTGAATCCTCGTGGAGTGTGTTCAATCAGTCGAATCATAGGCTAGTTTGATAACGGACCCAAAGAGCTTAAGTCATGATATTTTGGAGGACCCACTTCACTCAAAGGGTTAATTAGGGTTTAAAAAGAAATAAAAAATTGAAGATTTCAAATAATATTCCTTTTCTTTTTTATATTCCATGACCATTATGATCAAAAAAATATTCCATGACCATCACTAGCAAATCAAATGGTGCACCAATAAGATATTTGTTTCCAGTAATAGTCCTCTGTTTATTTTCTGTTATGCTCTAATGAAGTTTACTTTATATTATTATTATTATTATTATTTATGTATATGTATAACGTGAATTAATTTTTATTTTACATTTTTATTTTTTCTAACTGAATAAGAGAATTTATATGAAGAATTATCGAAAATATAATTTTTGTTTTAAATTTAAAAATATTAACATGGGTTGTCCGATGAGCTTGGCTTGAAGTTCCAGGCTTAGCCTTTTTCTTGGTTGTTTGGTTTCTTTTGTTTTTCTTACTGAGCCAAAAAAAATTGAAAATTGGTCATGGAAAAAGGGATCTCAAACGCCAAGTTGTATAAAAAAGAACAATATTGCTAATTTGACACAGAAAAGCATACACCTACAAAAACACCGTATGAACAGTGCCGCATAGTGCGGCACTGTAGCACAGTTTTTTTTTTTTTAAATTTAATTTTTTTTTAATTTAACTTTTTTTTGTAAATAAATTTTTGACGTACAATAGAATGCCTTCAAATATGTGGTGAATGCCCATACAAACCAAGTTGATGCATATCCGTGAAATATCTGGTGAATGCCTTCAAATATGTGGTGAATGCTCATACTAAAACCAAGTTTTGGATGCCTTAGAGTATCTGGTGAACGTAGTTCAATTATCTGGTGAATGCCTTCGAATATCTGGTGAATGCCCATACTAAAACCAAGTTTTGGATGCCTTAGATTATCTGGTGAACGTAGTTCACTTATCTGGTGAATGCCTTCGAATATGTGGTGAATGCCTATACTAAATTAGCTTGTGGATGCCTTAGATTATCTGGTGAACGTAGTTCAATTATCTGGTGAATGCCTTCAAATATGTGGTGAATGCCCATACTTAATCAAAAAATTTATTTACAAAAAAAATTTAAATTTAAAAAAAAAAAAAACTGTGCTACAGTGCCGCACAGTGCAGCTACAGTGCCGCACTGTGCGGCACTGTTCATACGGTGTTTTCGTAGGTGTATGCTTTTCTGTGTCAAATTAGCAATCCTCAAGAAAGAACGCCAAGTTGCAGGGCGAAAGTTACTTCCATAATAAATGGAGGCGAATTCCCTGACGTTGTGGTGCGCAACGTCAGGTGACTTTGAACGTTATTAGCCGTCGGATCAAATCCGACGGCTTAGAGATGAAAAACTTAATTTTTTTCACCAGCGCTGGGCGCTCCAACACCAGCGCTAGGCGCTGGCTTCTACACTCGCGAGGCGAGCCAAGGTTCGCGGGGCGAATCTCCAAAGATGAAAAACGCTTATTTTTCCACCAGCGCTGGGCGCTGGCTTCCACACTCGCGAGGCGAGCCAAGGTTCGCGGGGCGAATCTCCAAAGATGAAAAACGCTTATTTTTCCACAAGCGCTGGGCGCTCCATCACCAGCGCTGGGCGCTGGCTTCCACACTCGCGAGGCGAGCCAAGGTTCGCGGGGCGAATCTCCAAAGATGAAAAACGCTTATTTTTCCACCAGCGTTGGGCGCTCCATCACCAGCGCTGGGCGCTGGCTTCCACACTCGCGAGGCGAGCCAAGGTTCGCGGGACGAATCTCCACTACAAGTTTTATTGCAACCACCTCTAGTCTTCCTTAGCCATCTCAGCTATAAGCTTCTCCACAGCCAACCAAAGAGAGACCACCAAAACTGGTGGTCATAAATCTACGTGGTGAAGAAACTATGGCACTAGCAGCAGCAAAGCAAGATGCTGCTTGCAAAGTCTTCATAGTTATTCTTGAAGACATGATAGCCACCAAATCCATTTTCACGAAGGAACAAAGCACGGTGAAGAACATCTTCTGTTGAATCAGAAGTGGCAAGAGTGCAGGTTCCCCCTCTAACGCTTGGCTTGCCTCGCGAGTGTGGAAACCAAAAGCCAACGCCAGATCTTTGGTGAAGGCGCCCAAGCAGAGGAAGGCGCCCAGGCGCCAATGAGTCGAAAGAGAGCAAGATGTTTTGGCGCCAGGCAGAGCCGGGGTTACGGGTTTCTTAAACTTTTTCATTTTTGGAGATTCGCCCCGCGAACCTTGGCTCGCCTCGCGAGTGTGCGCTGGTGAAAAAAATAAGCGTTTTTCATCTTTGGAGATTCGCCCCGCGAACCTTGGCTCGCCTCGCGAGTGTGGAAGCCAGCGCCCAGCGCTGGTTGATGGAGCGCCCAGCGCTGGTGGAAAAATTAAGCGTTTTTCGTCTTTGGAGATTCGCCCCGCGAACCTTGTCTCGCCTCGCGAGTGTGGAAGCCAGCGCCCAGCGCTGGTGATGGAGCGCCCAGCGCTGGTGAAAAAAATTAAGTTTTTCATCTCTGAGCCGTCGGATTTGATCCGACGGCTAATAACGTTCAAAGTCACCTGACGTTGCGCGCCACAACGTCAGGGAATTCGCCTCCATAATAAATGGATGTCTGCAATTTGCCGTTACGGTGTCCAATTTCCACATACCTGGGGCCCGCTACTACTGGAAGTGGCATGTGATGTGGATTTATATTTTACTTTTAAATGCATTTTTCCTATAAAAATGTAACGTTTAAATATGTTTTTATTTTATTTTTTTAAATTTGTTCATTTCTCATCTGTTCTTTCAATTTTTTTTTTAGAATTTATGCTTTTATAATTTTAAATGTAAGTGAAATTAATCTTTATTTTTATTTTATGAATGTGTTTGTTATTGTTTATTTTATTAAAAAAATCATTTTTTAACTGAATAATAATTTTTTAAAATTTTTAGTGTGTTTGTCTTTGTTTTATAATGAAAAACAGAAAAAAAAATCATTTTCAGGTTAAAATGAAAAGTAACTTTCATTATCTTTAGCAAAAAAATCTTTATTATAACTAACTATGTTAAAAAAATGATTTTTATGATTGTAAACAAATACAAATTTACTTCTGCTTTTCTTTAAAATACCTAAAAATAATCACTAAATTATTTTTTAATAAAATCATTTATTTTTTAATTTTAAACAAACAGACTCTATAAGTGATTAGAACTAACTTAATTTAGAGTCTGTTTGTTATTGCTTATTTTGCTAAAAAAATCACTTTTTTAATCATAAAATCATTTTTTAAATTTTTAATGTGTTTGTTTTTGCTTTTGGAAATAATCAGAAGTAGAAAAAAAAAATCATTTTTGGGCTTAAAATGAAAAGCAACTTTCATTTGCTTTTGGAAAAAAAATCAGTTTTTATAACTAACTACTTTTAAAAAAATGATTTTTTATGATTGTAAACAAATACAAATCTGGTTTTGCTTTTTTTAAAAATCTCTAAAATTAATCACTAAATTATTTTATAACATAATCACTTATTTTTTAATCTTAAACAAAATGACTCTTAATCTCTCATATTTTTTTGGTACATTGTAATTCTAGTGTGGCACTGGAGGAGTTTGTAAATTGGTATGCTATTTTTGTGGGTAAAATAAAATACCTTAGTTAATGGTTAATTTCTAAAACATTCATTATTATTAGCACATTAACTTGCCAGTCAATTTATAGAGCGTTTAAAATGAATTATACTGATAATTAATTGTCATTATTGTAAGAATTTTTATTTTTTTTGACAAAAAATACTGTAATAAGCTGAGAAGCGTTTTAAATAATAGTGCATAAACGAATTATAATTATTATATAGTAAAAACTAATTGAAGCGTAAGAAGTATTTCAATAATAAAATGGTTCATGTACTTAATATCTTTTTAAATAAGTGCTCTTAATTATAATATTATTAAGGTTTATCGTACATGCCTGAAAGAAGTTGACATGTCTTTTTGTAGCTGAGTGATAAGTCAATTTTTATCAGAAACATAAAATAACCTTCCCGGTGTTATAATTTTTCCTGATAACATTGATTCATTTGAAGATATTTATAATTAGGATGCCTTATTTTCAAGAAAATTGAATAAAAGGACCAACTTAAAAATGGACGTAGACTAAAATTATATGGAAAATGCTAACAAGTGTTCTTAGGGCATTTGTTAAGGAATCAAAGATAGAAAATTTGTATTGGAAAGTGATATAATGAATACTTTGGAAATTCTAAAATTACATTTTTCAATAAAATTATTCTATCTTTGGATTCGTTAACTAATGCCCTTATGGCACTGGTTAGCAAGATCCAAATTATATATATATTTTGATAGAGACTAAAATTATATTTTAACTTGCTATAAAATCAACTTTTTTTTTTTTATCAGTTTTTTTTTATTTTAATTAAACGTAGTGATGACGGCAACCGATGAAACTTCCTGGAATTTTCTATGGCTTGTCGTGGCCCAAATGAGAATAAAACAATTAACAGATATGGTTTGACAATGACAAAATTTTTGAGATAGCATCTACCAATTGTGGAATAAATTAAAGGGAATTTAGTAACCCTTAAAATTTGGATGGCTTCACTTTGATGAGACAAGGTTGGGGCACCCGTACCCTCTACCAGCCTTTTAATGATTAATATTATTAACATTGACATTTTATTTTTGGATTGGAAATGAATGTGATATTTACATCCATTGATCTATCAAATTTTAACTATATTTGATGGAGTTCATATTCAACGATGGAGGAGAGTTCGGTGAAGAAGTAAATATTAACTATATCAGGGACTAAACTACTGGAATATCAGGGTTTAGTTTTGATTTTTATCAGTACGAGTAATCACACATCACAGAATTAAAATTTGCTATTTGTACATTGAATATACTGAATTAGAGCTGAACCAAGAACCCTATCTATCTATCTATAAAACAAAGGAAGTTTAAAGATAACATTCTTTTTTTGTGTGTGTGTGGATAATATTAAGGTTTAATTACTCTGTAGGTTCCTGAACTTTTTGGGAATTTTTAAATAGGTCCCTATACTAAAAAAATTTGTAATTGGGTCATTGAACTAAAAAAAATTCTAATTGGGTCCCTGAACTTGTATAAAATTTTTAATTGAGTTCCTTGGATAGGGTTCCATCAAAAGGTTGTTAAGTTTGCTGATGTGAAACGTGACTTAGAATCCCTCCAAAAGTTTGTTAAGTTAGATGAAATCAGGAATATTCCGTCCAATTCAACAAATCACTAACGAATTTTCTTGGATATTGTTGTTATTATGAGACTCAATTAAAAATAAAAAAAGTTTTGAGACTTAATTGAAAATATTATATAAGTTCAAGGATCCAATTAGAAAATTTTTTTAGTTCAGAGACCCAATTAAAATTTTACAAATTTTGGGGATTCCATATCACGTTTCACACCCAATTAAAATCTTTATAAAAGTTCGAGGACCCAATTACAAATTTTTTTAGTATAACGATCTATTAGAAAATTCTCAAAAAATTCAGGGATGTATAGAGTAATTAAACCTAATATTAAAGATAACATTCTTTATACCAACAATACATGTTATATAAAAATAATTTAATCATACGATCACGGGAAAATGAAATAATGGAAATTTTGTATTTGACTTAAGTTTGAGACACATGTGAATATTTGTTTTTATTTAATTACTTTTGGCATCCTTTGGGTTTGATCTTGAACTAGTAGGAGAAGAGGATTCAATTTTAACATTCATTTTATGAAATATTTTTGGACTTGAGGTGCTAAAGGATATTGTACCGACTTATGATAAGGACGTGGCTGCCTATGGCCTAAGGGTTTGGGTCTTCCACAACTTCTACCAGATGCGATGACGTTATTCACTATACAAAAAATTTCAAAATATATATATATATATATATATATATATATATATATATATATGTATATTTATTTATTGTAAATTGTAAATTTGTCATTTCTAGTTTGACCGTTTTATCTTTCTTAACAGCTTCATCGAAGGCAAATTCGAGTCGCTGTGTATGTTCAAAGGGCAGCAGAACATTTTACTAATGGTATGGTGCTCAAAATTATAATTATTTTAAACCATTCACTTTCTGCTTATCTGCTTTGTTAGTTCATCTAGTTTTCTTCTGCAGTTGTTGGTCCAGTTGAATACAAGCCATCAGAAAAGACTAGAGAAGCTGGTTTTGGTATTGCATCCCTTGTTAGTGGCCATGAGTACAAGAACTTTAAAAATGTTGGTGGAACTGAAGGAATTGCAAGGAAACTCTCAGTCTCAGTGGATGAAGGTGTCAGTCAAGACAGTATACATAGCAGGCAACAGATTTATGGAGTCAACCGTTATACAGAGAAACCTTCTAAATCCTTCCTTATGTTTGTTTGGGAAGCACTGCATGACTTAACACTTATTATTCTCATGGTTTGTGCTGTAGTTTCTATAATTGTAGGGATTGCCACTGAAGGGTGGCCAAAGGGGGTTTATGATGGTCTTGGAATCATACTAAGTATATTCTTGGTAGTCACTGTAACTGCTATCAGTGACTATCAACAATCACTGCAGTTCAGAGATTTGGACAAAGAGAAGAAAAAGATCTTTGTTCAGGTCACCAGGAATGGGAAAAGACAGAAGATCTCAATTTATGATCTGGTAGTGGGAGATATTGTTCATTTATCAACTGGTGATCAAGTTCCAGCTGACGGGATTTATATATCGGGATACTCGTTGCTAATTGATGAATCAAGTTTGTCTGGTGAGAGCGAACCAGTAGATGTTGATGAACAAAGACCTTTTCTTCTTTCAGGAACCAAAGTACAAGATGGTCAGGGGAAGATGATAGTTACAACTGTTGGCATGAGGACTGAATGGGGAAAGTTGATGGAAACTCTAAGTGAGGGAGGAGAGGATGAGACTCCACTGCAGGTGAAATTGGAGGGAGTTGCTACAATTATTGGTAAAATTGGTTTGGCTTTTGCTGTGCTGACATTTGTGGTGTTGACAGTAAGGTTTCTGGTTGAAAAGGCAATTCATGGTGAGTTTGCTAGTTGGTCTTCAAATGACGCAATGAAGCTGTTGGATTACTTTGCTATTGCTGTGACCATAATAGTTGTTGCAATTCCTGAAGGATTACCACTGGCTGTGACACTCAGTCTTGCTTTTGCTATGAAAAAATTAATGAATGATAAAGCACTTGTGAGGCATCTTTCTGCATGCGAGACGATGGGTTCGGCTAGTTGCATTTGCACAGATAAGACAGGAACATTGACCACTAACCATATGGTGGTTAATAAAATTTGGATATGTGAAAAGGCCGTGGAGATTAAAGGTAATGAGAGTGCAAACAAACTGAAAACAGAGATATCTGAAGAACTTCTAAGCATCCTTTTTCAGGCTATATTTCAAAATACTTCTTCAGAAGTAGTCAAAGATAAAGATGGAAATAACACAATATTGGGAACACCAACAGAATCAGCATTGTTGGAATTTGGCTTGCTTGCAGGTGGTGATTTTGATGCCCAGCGTAGAGCCTATAAGATACTTAAGATTGAGCCTTTCAATTCAGTCCGGAAGAAGATGTCTGTGCTTGTGGGTCTTCCTGATGGAGGGGTTCGAGCTTTCTGCAAAGGTGCATCAGAAATAATATTAAAAATGTGTGACAAAATTCTTGATTGTAATGGAAATGCTGTTGATCTTCCCGAAGAGCAGGCAAAGAATGTCTCTGATGTTATAAATGAGTTTTCCTGTCAAGCTTTGAGAACTCTTTGTTTGGCTGTCAAAGATGTAAATGAAACCCAAGGGGAAATCAGCATCCCTGATAATGGCTATACTCTCATAGCCATTGTGGGAATCAAGGATCCTGTGCGCCCTGGGGTTAAGGATGCAGTTCAAACTTGTTTAGCAGCTGGAATAACTGTCCGCATGGTCACTGGTGATAACATAAATACAGCTAAGGCAATAGCTAGAGAATGTGGTATACTTACTGAGGATGGTATAGCCATTGAAGGACCGGAATTTCGTGATTTGTCTCCAGAGCAAATGAAGGATACCATACCAAGAATTCAGGTTGTGAAATCATTGTAAGTTCTGTGACTTTCAATTCTCCTTTGAGGTGTCTTTCTTATGTGCTTAATATGGTCTCAGGTAATGGCAAGATCCTTACCGCTTGACAAACATACCTTAGTAACTCATTTGAGGAATATGTTTGGTGAGGTTGTAGCTGTTACTGGTGATGGAACCAATGATGCTCCAGCACTGCATGAGGCAGACATTGGGCTTGCCATGGGAATAGCTGGAACCGAGGTTTGTGTCTATAAATTGTTTACTACGATGAATCTGATGGTCTTAGTAGCTTCCACTGAACTGTTTTGTATAGTTGCTATGCATATTGTTTAAGGCATGAAATGTTATCTTCTGTTCTATTCACACTATATATTCCCAATTCTTTATATTTTTTTCCTTTCGCTCCTGTCCCTCCTCCCCTCTTCTGTTTAGAGTGGCAGAGGCAGACTTTATCCTTAAATTAGTAGATGAGAATGACCGTTAAACTAGTTTGTTACTATCTCTATTCAGGAGGCAGTATGGAAAACTAAAACTGCAGTTGTTTGCCATCTGTCCTACTTTATCTTCAATCGATAAACATTAACCCTTTGTTTGTACCTTCTAAATTTTTCCACCTGGTTGTAATGTGCTATTTTATTTGATGATCCATTTATTCCCGTGCTCATGCAACGGTATATTGGATGTTGGGTATGTCTTGTCATATCCCCCCTCCTCTTGTTTGTTATAAAGGTCTGTGATCAGGTATGGGGAGGGTGACAGGAGGCAAAGTGGCCTGACTGGGGTTTGATTCAACCAAGCAGTTCCCAAAAGAACCTGTGCCATTTGAACTAAGGCTCATTGGCATCACTTATCATATTCTTTTAGACTTGTTCAACTTGTTTTGGTATATTTTTGTATTAATCCCTGTTCGATGTTGTCAAATTCTGATTTCTTTTGAAATTACAGGTTGCCAAAGAAAATGCGGATGTCATTATAATGGATGATAACTTCGCCACTATTGTCAATGTGGCCAAATGGGGACGGGCAATATACATAAACATTCAAAAATTTGTGCAGTTTCAGTTAACAGTTAATGTTGTTGCTCTGGTTATTAACTTTGTTTCTGCATGCATCACTGGTTTGTTGATTTATAGAAGTTTTTTTTTTTCATTGAAGTGTTGTTGAATATGTTTCAAGGAACAACAATGATAGTTTTTTTTCCTTTATTTTCAGGATCTGCTCCACTTACTGCTGTTCAGTTGCTTTGGGTGAACTTGATTATGGACACTCTTGGTGCATTGGCCCTGGCTACTGAGCCTCCTAATGATGGACTTATGAAAAGAAAACCGGTTGGAAGGAGCGCAAGTTTTATCACCAAACCCATGTGGAGGAATATCTATGGTCAAAGTTTATATCAACTAATTGTCCTTGCGATTCTCAATTTTGACGGGAAGAGGCTACTGAGGATTAGTGGTTCAGATGCAACTGAAGTACTCAACACTTTAATATTCAACTCCTTTGTATTTTGCCAGGTAAATTATTGCATGCACCCTCCAAAACACCAAAATTGGTTTATTGTAATAGGCTAATAAATGGTTAAACTCCTAAAAGAAACCACATGATGTTTTAATCCATATAGATTATAAAAATTTGCACAAGTGTGAGTCTAATTAAAAGGTTCTGAAATTTTACAGAATAATGTTTCATATCAAATTCATTTTATTGTGACTTAAAGATTGAAGGATTTTAACGTGTTCATACCTTTTCTGTTAGCCCCTATGAATATGATACCTCAAATTTGCCTTCAAGTAATGTGGTAAATCATGTATAAATGACATAGTGCCAATGCGTTCTACTTATTTAGTTTGCTGGTTTCCCTGACTCAATTTTTGGCAGGTATTCAATGAGATAAACAGCCGAGAAATTGAAAAGATAAACATATTCAGAGGCATGTTTGACAGCAAGATATTTTTTATGGTAGTTTCCTCCACAGTGGCATTTCAAGTAATCATAGTTGAGTTCCTGGGAGCCTTTGCCAGCACGGTGCCTCTAAACTGGAAACTTTGGTTACTAAGTGTGTTAATTGGAGCAGTTAGCATGCCTATATCTGCTATCCTCAAGTGCATTCCAGTTGAAAGAGATCCTATAAAGCACCATGATGGTTATGAGGCATTGCCCTCGGGTCCCGAGCTGGCATAAAATATGCTAAGAGTATGGTTTTTTTTTGGGTGAACAAATATGTGAAGAGTATGGTTTTCCCCTTTCTTCTGTGCAAACGTGGATGAAATTTTTGCCTGTGTGCCATGAATATTTCTTTTCTTCTATGATGTCTTTGGGGAAACCTATTCTCACGAAAATAGGGGACATACACTAATTTCTAACAAAGTATTTTGGAATAAAAAGGTTTATTTTTTAGGCAATATTGGGAGTCATTTCTTCATTATATCGTAAAGATGTCATCAATAGGGACCACATTGGTAATGACATTTTTTTGGAGCACAAATAATCTATTTTTTTCAGCTTCTCAAACACACTCTTAGAGGAGGAAAATGTTGTTTGTTATAATGGAATTAATGGAATTGCGTCTTGATGAGCTAAAATAAATATTTTTTATCGCCAAAATTGAGTTTCCGTCGAGATATTGCCAAAATTTTACCATGAAATTTTTGTCCATTTATCCCAAGAAAAATCAACAGTCAGCTGCTAAAAATAAGTTAGTGGCAACGACTTGAAATTTGAAAAGAATAAACACACAATTTATTTAATTTTGTTGGAAAATTACATTGACCACTTATATAATTTATGTTATTATTATACTAAGCTCTTGAGATTTATGTTGAAGATTTACTTAATTACACTCGACGCCCTCATATTTTAGAAATTACACCAATCTCTATTGAGGTTTAAATTACACTTACTCTTTGAAATTTATGTTGTCATTGCACGTACATATCCCTTGATATTTATGTTATCATTATATTTACACTCGGTACAACAAAAACATAAAGATGAGTATTTTGTTTAAAACAAAGTTTGTATAATTAAATTAAACACAGCTTATGGTGCTTTATCCAGTGGCTATATGAGAACATTATCACCACGAATGATGTTACAGGTTATAGAGATTCCTTTGGTGGTGTGTTACGTGATAGTATGGGCAATTTTTTGGTGGCTTATGCGGTAAATCTGGGTTCTTGCACAATTCTTGGTGCAGAGTTGTGGAGCATTCTGCATGGGCTTACTATTGCATGGGCGAGAGGGTTATAGAAAGATCCAGATTCTTTACAAGCAGTGACCCTCCTCAATAAAGGCTGCTGTAGATCAAATTGTGAAGGCCATTCATGATATCCATAAAGGGATTGGTGACATTTCTTGGAAGCATACTTATAGAGAAGCTAAACAAGCAGCATTAAAAAAAAATTAAATTAAATCTCAAGGTGAGCAAAATTTCCTTAATTTTTTTTTGAGTTTAATTGCTATACACTGACAGTGTAATACTTTTTTATACTGTCAACCAATTAAAAATCGACACATTATTAAAAATATTTGACTCTTATCCTAACTAACTTAAAAATCATCTATATCTTGATTTTTGATAGATTGACAGTGTAAAAAACTTTACACTGACAGTATTTGACTCTCCAAAAATTAAACATTGTTAAAATCATCCTTATGTTGCCCACCTAATAAGTATCTAAAGGACCAATTTAGTGACATTTTTATAACATTGAAGGGTTAATTTGGTGAAAAAAATCTAAGCAAAAACTGATGTGGTAATCTTTGGAGAACCAATTTGAAGGTTTACTCTGTTTCCAAATTTACATAATTTAAAACATCATAAATTCAAACCTTCGAGCTATGGGAAAACGGAAACAATTTTAAGCTACTGAAACATACACCACAGTATAAAAAAGACTGCGGTAGTTATAGCATTGAAACACGCACCACCTAGATTAGTATATGATTTAAAAGAAACAGTTATTTTATATAGCCCCGTAGAATACTAGAATAGCATGAAATAAAAAAATGTACCTTCCAAAGGAAAAATAATATAAATAAATAAATGAGAATGCAGGTTAATGCTACTCAAGCAGAATTAGTTTTGCCAATACGAGTGCCAAAATGAATTGGCAATGCTAAATGGCAATTGGATATCTTCTCTAATAATCAATGTTTAAACTGGCCTCATTTTTTATGGTTAAGTAGCACTACTCTTAATTGACACCATCTGGGTATATACTTGGAAGAAATTTTAGTGCCTATTATAATGTATGAGGTAAACAAAGATCTGAATTCTAAAGTTGCAAAACCAGTAAGCAAACATATTAGCAGAACCAAGAACATCCTATATGTTTGATGCACTTCAAGAAGTTGGCTGGTTTTCCAGTAAAAAATATACCAAATAAAAGAGCAACAGTTTATATCAGCCCAAAAGCTCAAGATTCCTGCAATTTCAAGCTCCCCAACTGCTCCCGTGCTGTAACCTGAGCTCAGGAAATGACATAATACAAAATTCAGCCATGAGCCACATTCCTGAAGCAGCATTACTTAAATTCCATTACTCATAATAAGGCAAACAATAAGTTCAATCATTTTCATAAGATCATCCTGCATAACCAAGATAAACATCCATGCAAATTCTCACCATCTAGATTGGCTCTGGAAATTCAAGCATAACTTGACATTCTTTTAGAAAAAAAAACAGGGTTTTGCCACCAAACCAGTTGCTTATAATAACTATCCAACCTTGTTTATCAACTTGTTTTTCTTACTCTTTTTTTCTCGTAATTTTGTGGTAACACAAACTAATTTAACTTGCAGGGCCAATTTTATTGTCATTCTTTCCTAACATGGTTCATATCTTTAATTTTCGTGTGGTCTTAATTTTATTCTCTTTTTTATTAAAAGTTCTATTTTGCATACACAAAATTTCATCCAAATTATTGTATGGTGACAAATTTCCAAACCCATATTTCAGAGATTCTAAATCCAAGTTCCAAAATGCATACCTACTATGCAAGCTTTTACTGATAAATCTATATGTTAGAAGAATTGAAAGAAAAATCAGTAATACCCACTTGCTCTAACTTCAGATCAGCATCTTTGAGTGATCGCAGAAGATGAACTATACGGTATTGAAGTTTTTCATTTTCTACAGCAAGCTTCTGAGCCTGAAAATCAAATCATTGGTAAAAAGATGTATGACACTCAACCCCTTAGAAAAGTGAAATGTAAATAAACCATAAATGAACCAACCTTCTCTTTTTCTGAAATTAACTCTGCATTTGCATCTTTTAGCTTTGACTGAAGATCATTAACTTTCAAGTGCTCCTCGTTTCCAGTATCTGTGCAAGTTTCATATATACATAATTTAGGACCACACCTCAGGAACAGACTCGAATCTGCAAATACTATTGGTTGTGGTGAGTAACTGCATACCTTTTTCACTAATTAAGGCAGCTTCAAGTCTTGATAAGCGGTCCTACAATAAGCATATGGTGGTAAGAGAGTTGTAAGGAATCCTTCCGTAACTAACTCATGCAAAAAACTTTAACAAATCCCTCACCAAAAAAAAAAAGAAGCTTTAACGAAACTCCTTTATCAAGTTTGTTTGTAGTTTTACAGGCATAGAGGAAACAAGATCACATGCACATAAACCACAAGAGTCATTTGGATTTAAAACATGGTAATAAATGTCAATATCATTTCCCTTCATCGAAGAGGACTTGAAGTTCTCCCAATATCAAATTCCAACAAGGGCATTTCATGTCTCAACATAGTGCCAACAGCCAAAATTTCATGCAGTTGATAAAGCACCAAGTATATGGTAAGAGAATATAGTGGAATCTCACTTCTGTATCTGCACGCTATATATGTAAATTGCTGTAAAGCAAAGGAACCAGAATGTCGGGGGGGTTGGGGTGGGGGGTCCTTTCCATAGTTTAACATTGATCAGTAAACAGACAGGTCAGTTTTACATAATGTGGGTTGGTTGATATAGCAATAGAATTGCTTCCTAAAAACCCTACCTTACACTTATTTGGCAACACTGATTATTGTAGAATTCAATTCCTATTAAAATGCTATATAGATTAGGAAGTCCTTCAATATTGATTGCTGGCCACTCCACAGTCAACTATAAGGTGTCTATAAAAGAGCTAGCTATGTGTAATATAAGATACAACAACAACAACCAAACCTTTTCCAACTAGGAGGAGTCAGCTACATTGAACAAATGATGCCATAATGTGTAATACTAATATACGATACTGATTTTTCAGTCATGAATATCATTCCAAGGATTTTCCTTGAAATCTGATTAAATTTTAGATCAGAGGTTTCTGTCCCTAGAACCCTTAATTTTAAAGGAGGCCAAAATTGTAGGATTTGAGCAGAGATAAGTTGCATTCCACTTTCAACCATCCCACATTTTTGTTTGTATCAAGCAAATATAAAATCACTTCAGTTACAAATTTTCTGCTACGTACTTTCAGCTCAACCCAGCACATCTTAGGGAGAAACGACACAGGTAAATGAAACAGAACATACATATGCTAAAATAAACAGTTTTGAGAACACTTTAAGACCCGAGGGACAAAAATTTGCCAGTGTATGGAAAAATATATTGCAATACATGTATGTTCTGATGGAATATTTATTATTTACTAATTTTTTCCTAAACTTATTAATTATAAGTCAGGAAATGTTTTCTTGCAATACTAAATGTGACACTAGTAGGGACACCTTATGCGGACAGATTGGGCGTGGTGTGTGTTTGGTTTCATTTCATGAGACACCAGAAATGCTTATGTACCTATCAAACGTGATTCTGATAAAAAAAAATAGGTGTTTGATTATACGTTTGGGAATCAATGTTGCATCCAAAATTGATTATACCAAAAGTAGCTTGGAGTAGCTTCTACGTTTGGATTGAAAAATTATACTATGTTTTATATCAAACTTGTTTTCAAAGTAAAAACATCCAAACATAAATCACTTTACTTCAAACTCAATTTTATTGAAATCAATTATACTAAATCAATTACATCAAAAATCACGTTTATCAAACGCTCATTCAAACACACTAGTAATGAAGGTGTTATAAGTCCTGCCTTTTATGAAAAGACAAGTCTGTTGATATTACTTGTGCATATTTGACAGAACACCAAACACAAACATGTCTAATGTTACATAACTTCTAGGGTCAGGTCACACACCCTTCATCAAAATGTATGGGTTTGAACGAATACAGCTCTTTATTTACGGCACGTTTCTTAAACACTAAAGCTCTTCATAAAAAGGACGCAGATACATAGCTTTAATTGCAAATAGATTGAAGAATGGTAGATAGATTAATTCTCTGCCAAAAAAAAAGGTAGATTTAAAAAACATGAAGAAGAAAAGTGTCATGGGAAATCAAGAAAATGATTCTGACCTCTGCTTCTGAAGCTCTCTGATAGAAAGGCTTTAAGGTCTGTTCGAGGTCGCTTGGTTTTACGGAGTCCACCATTTTTTTTTTCTTTTTGCGGCCGCCCTAGTCCTATACTTCGAACCACTGCACTGGCCGGTCGTCAATGGTGACCGGTTGGCGATTGCGACTTGCTATTACCACGCTCCTACAAAATATATGTAAGGCAAATAAGAGACGTGTTACATCAACATTCAAAATGAACCCTCAACAGCAATAGTATATTTATATTTACATAATTCTGATTATATCTATTTATACAATTGTCATTATGAATAAGATGTCAAAAACGATGTATCAAATGAGTGTTTAAAAATGGGCAAATAAATACACCACTCAAAATTATACTCGCATCCTTAATGTTTGATTTAATAACATCTAATACCTCTCTTATATTTTTTATTTCTTTTTAAACAAAAAATGACATGTAAAGGCATCACAATGGATATTGTTATTCCAACTAAGTTGGCCCCTAAGTTGGCCCCACAACTATCATCTATCATTTGCAGCACATCATAAAATTTTATTAAAAATTAGAAAAGAATACATAGAAAGAGCATGAGGGACATAATCAAAACTCATGCAAAAATTATTTGAACCTATAAAAGGGAAGACCAACCCTATTGCCGGAAAATTCATCACTAATAAATCTAGGGTAGTATCCCACAAAAAAAAAAAACCTATATGGAATCCCATGAGAGACAATTTTATCTACACAGTGATTGCGTTCTCTATAAATATGAGAAAAAATAAAATTCATTTGATTAGATAAATGCAAACAATTAAGCCATCTATTTCTAAGCCTTCAAGGAACCACATTGTAACACCCCGTTTTTCGTGTTAAAGTGTTTTGTGTGTTGTATGTTGTTAAGGTTGGACCATAGGAATGTTTAGAGGGGCTATGTGGGACTTTCAAAGTGGAAAATCCATTTCTGGTGCATGAGCACGCCCGTGGTTAGGAGCGTGCTCTGTGGCTGCTTGAGCCACAAGCACGGGCGTGCTCAGGGGGAGCACGGCCCTGTCGGAAACACACATTTTTGATGCTAATGTGCCCGTGCTTAAGTGAAGCACGACCGTGCTCGAGTCTGAAGGTTATAAATAAGAGAGTTTAGAGAGGGTTACGGGTTAACCCTCATTGTGACACTTTTGCCAATTCTAGTGTGAGAGAAACCTCTCCCCTTTCCCTTCCTTTGAACCCTTTGAAGTTCTTGGAGTTCTTGAGTTCGTTTAGGAGAGAAGTCACGCGCTAGTGTCATCTAAGGTAATGTTGTCATCCCTCTATTAGTCTCTTTTTCTATTCTTAGATTTGGAGATTAATTGGTTGTTCTTTCTTGTTTGGCCAAGGCTTGGGGAATTCATCGAGCCATCTGAGGGATCAAGAGTAACCTGCTTGTGTTGTCAATAGTAGGAATCTTTATATCAGGTATGGGGAGAAGGGATAGTATGAACATGTAAGCATTGGGGGTAGCATAAGATGAAGGGTTAACCCATGACCCTGTTGCTTGTTATTTGCATAATTGATGTAGTATGCTATATGTATATGTTATGTTTTCAATATGTTTGGCATGCTCAATTATGAATTGATGTTAATGTGAATAATGATGATATTGTCATGAATGAATGACTTGGTTGTGTGGTTGATGTTGTTAATAAGACATTAAAAGATGTTAATAATGATGAATGAAACTAAGGGATCTTTTCCCAATTGTTCATAAGACTTGAATTATAGTAATACGAGGCAAGGTTGATGGTTATTGGTATAGTTAAGACCCTAGATTTGATCCATGAGTGTTTTAGGGATATTAATAATGAAACAGGAATTAAAGGTTTAAGTCCCAATAATTATAAGACATGGAGATTAATTGAGAATAATGAATCTGATATTTGATGGTTAGTCAAAAGCCAATATGATTGATCTTTGAATGCCCCAGGAAGCTTAGCAAGGGCTCAAAACCCTTTCTGCCCAGAAATAGTACGGCCACACTCCAGTGAGCACGACCATGCTCAACAGACAGCACGATCGTGCTTGACCTGAAAGTCAGCACGCCCGTGTTGGGGGAAGCACGATCGTGCTCCCTTGCTCAGAACATACGTGAAAGACAGAAACAAGGGTGTTTCACCCCAATCATTTCCCATGATGCAATAAGACACCAAACGAAGTAACGACAAACTAGATAACTTAATGAAGACATAACAAAAATGATTAAAGACGAACGTTAAAGATGGTTAAGTCGGTAATGATGTTTGAAGTTGACACAGGCAAACACAAGAAGGGGGATTGAATTGTGTTTGTTAATAATTTTTGAAAACAGCCTTTAAAACAGTTTTTGCACTCAAAGAGATTTGAAACAGAAACACACACAAAGATAAAGATCATTTTTAAAAGACTTTAACAAAAGCAATATCAAAACCCCACAGTTAGTATAAGCAAATAAAACTGAAGAGTTTAGGGATAGAAGATTCACGCAAGTGATTTTATCCTGGTTCACTCTTTTCCAACCAAAAGCTACATCCAGTCCCTTCGACTTGAAGGATTTATCCACTATTTCTCCAAATAGATTACAACCAAGTATTCAATTGAAACTTATCCCATGTTTCTTATATGTAAATATTCCTGCATAACTGAAAGCACATGTTATATCTCAACTAACACTTTGCCAAGAAAATTTAATCCTTTTGTTAGCATCAAAACTTAGAGATTATTAAATCCAAAACCACTTTGGTTCCAACAATGTTTACGCACGTTGTTGTACCTTGGTGCTTATTGGCCAAGGGGGCCTTGATGCTTAATGGTCAAGGTGTTGTTGAACCTTGGTGCCTATTGGTCAAGGGGGACCTCGATGCCAAGTGGTCGAGATGTTGATGGTGATAAAACTTTGGTAGCCTAGTGGCCAAAGCGGAGGTGATGATTGTTGATTGTGTGTTGTTGTTCCTCACGCATTCATGCATTGGAGATGTTAGTGGGTGATGTTCGACATAGGGGAGGTCCTCCGTGTAGGTATATGCCTTGACAGGTACTTTAGTTTTGATAAATGACAAGAGGGGAAGTCAGAAGGACTAAATTGCAAAAAGTGGCAAAAGGTCAAACAAGCAGTCAAATGAGTAAGGGGATTTTATTTATTGTATTGTTTGTTTTAGATTAATTGTAAATGGTTAATAATAAGCTCAAGATTAAAATTGGTCACGCACACGCATTAATGAGCTTTTAAGAATCAAACTTAATCAACTAATATTTGGTCTTAAATGAGTAATGAATTTGATAGCTGTTAAGTTTTTCAAATTGAAATTTGAATCAAGGAATAATCGATTAGTATAATCGATTATCATGCTCTTAAAAATGCTTTAATGAGTAATCAATTATAGAGTTGTTAAGAATTTAAATCAGTCATTTTGAATTGTTATAATCAATTACGTAATCGATTATCTATAGCTGAACACGTTTTTAAATAACTTAAATGGTTTTAATGAGTTTTAATGAGAATTAATGATAACTTAGCCGTTGAGTTTGAATTTTGAACTTACATAATCGATTATCCACCTTTGAGAATCGATTATGCTTTTTGAAGAACAAAACATAGAGTAATAATCATTTATGATAATCGATTATATCCTTTTTCAATACGCAAGATTTTAAACAGAGAACATATAATCGATTAGTATAATTGATTATGTTGTGACTGTCTCTAAGAGGCGCTTTTCAAACTGAGCCAAAATAATCGATTATGACATTTAAATAATCGATTACTGCGCGACAAAAATGAGTTTTTAGGAGAATTTGACCTAATCTCTCAAGGTTCTATTTAAAGGAAACCTAGTCAAAAACACAAGCACGAAAATCATTTTACTTTGAACTGTGTTTTATTCTCTTGAACAAAAACTCTCTTATTCTCTCTTGTTCTTACACTTTGATCAATTTAAACTTGAGAACTTTATACACCATATATGTGTGATTGTAATTGTTCTTCAATTTGTTTAATCGGTACTATTAAGAGTGCATTTTGTTGGTAAGAGTCGTGTGACTCAAACCCTTCTTTTCTACACCATTATTACAAGAGAAGTGATATCTCTTGTGGTGTTGTGTTGGATGTGATTTCCAAGTGTTTACAAGGGAGGTGATATTCCTTGTGGTTGACAAGAGAGGTGATATCTCTTGGGTTATTGTCTTGAGGCTCTTTCACTGGGGGAGGTGATATCCCTGGTATGTGAGGAGTGCTATCTTTTGTAAAGGTTCTAGTTGATCCTGTTTAAAAACTAGAGTTGATTGAAAACTCTTGGTTGTATTGCCTTGGGGACTGGACGTAGGCCACGTGGGTAGTCTGTGGCCGAACCAGGATATATCGTTGTTTTCATTCTTTTCATCCCTTATCTTGTTATTTGTGCCTTTATCTTTTGCTCAAATGATTTTTATTTGCACATGACGTTGACAAACTGTTTTTCAGAATATCTTAAAAGGAAAAATATTTTAATTTGCTAAAGTTTTTGAAAAACACAATTCATCCCCCTCTTGTGTTTGGAGTCACTTTTCAACAAGTGGTATCATCTTAGATATAAAGGGCGAAACCACCTCAAGAGGTAACATGACTTCAAACCGTTTTTGTAACGAGGGAAACTCCGTAAACAGACCCCCATCTTTCAATGGTGAAGGGTATGGTTATTGGAAAGAAATAATGCAAATCTTTCTTGAAGCTTTTGATATTGATTTTTGGGATTCTGTGGAAAATTGTCCATTTGTCCCCAAGCATGAAGTTTATGGTGCTTCAGTGGATAAACCGAAAAATCTTTGGACCGACGCGGAAAAGAAAAAGGTCCAATACAATTTGAAAGCTAGGAACATCATCACCTCAGCTTTAAGCTACAATGAGTTCTATAGGGTCTCAAATTGCAAGACCGCTAAGGAATTGTGGGACACCCTTCAATTGACCCATGAAGGTACTATCGAGGTCAAAAGGGCTAGGATGAACACATTGACCCATGAGTATGAGCTATTTAGGATGATACAAGGTGAAAGCATACAAGATATGAAGAAACGTTTTACCCATATTATAAATCATCTTAGGGCTCTTAGGAAATCTTTTAATAATGAGGATTTGATAAATAAAGTGCTTAGGTGTTTGAATAGAAATTGGCAACCCAAAGTAACTGCTATATCTGAATCTAGAGATTTATCATCTATGTCTTTGGCAACTTTATTTGGCAAATTGCAGGAACACGAGCTTGAACTATATCGCCTCATGGAAAGTGAAGAAACCGATAATAAGATAAAGAAAGATCATGCACACAAAGCACGCATGATTGAAAAAGATGAAGAGAGTGACTTTGATGATTATGATAGCCTTGATGAAGATGAGGAGGAGGTGAGCCAAATGATCCACAAGTTTAAAAAGTTCTTAAGGCGAAAAGGCAAAGCAAAACAAGTCTCCAATCCTAAAAAGAAAGATGAGGAAGAAGGAATGATGTGATCGAGGATTGATCACTAAACATTTGAGGATCTTTCTTTGAACTAAATTGCTTTAAATTCAAGATCAAACACAAACAAGAACAATTGAATGAAACTTGAATCTCAAGTAAGAATCAAGAGAAACAAAAAGGAGTAGAAGAGAACAGTTGTATATGAATTGAAATAGCAAGAACAAGAATTAAGGTGCAGAAAAATAAAGTGCAAGAATTAAAGAACACAAAGTAGAAAATGGAAGAGGTAGAGAAGAAGAAGAAGGTGCCACAATCAATGCTTCATGGAGTTGAAGATTGAATTGATAAGCCCAAGGAGGATTCACCACTTGAATAAGGATATTCAAGATAAGAATCAAAGGTTCAATTCAAGAACCAAGAAGAGGAGGACTCTCAACTCTCTCTAGAAATCTCAAGTATGAGAAAACTCAAATGTATTCAAACTTGAAAAAAGATTTACATGACATCTATTTATAGGCTCATCCAACTAAAGGTGTAAGCTATACTAACTTGAAGTGCAAGTTACAATAGATTGGAGTGCAAGTAGCGCCCTTTTCCTTCATCCACCCAAGTATGGGCTTTGTTTTGGGCCTAATGCCTTCTACTATTATGCTATGGCCCAATAGGCTCAAATCCTAGATAAACTTATTACATGAAGTCTAAGCTAAACAAGGATCCTAGGTCCTAAGCCTAACTAGATGGTCAATAGCTCAATGCTCAAGAGGTTCAAGGTGAAGCCCTCTTCATACGGTTGCCTATGAGTCAAATGATTGACCACCACCTTCTTCAATGAGTCTTGGATTCTTCTAAGCCTTGCCCTTGTTAAGGGTCCATGTAGGTCTTCCATGCTAGATCCTTGACTTTGATTGTCCATGCTCATATCAAGGAACCTCTTTCAACCCAACATACTACAAGTGCGGCAAAAAGGGTCATATAAAACCCGACTGTCTTAAATGCCAAAGAAAGCATGAGATATCAGATAAAAGGCCACAAAAGGACCGAAGAGAAAGAAGGGCCTATATTGCTTGGGAAGACAATGATATGGATTCATCCGATGAGTCGGATAATGAGGAGGCACATTTATGTCTCATGGCAAATCATGAGGAAAATGAGGTAAATGACCTTGAACTTGAAACTGAGTTATCATATGATGAATTACTTATTGCATGTGAGGAATTGAATGATGAAAGCGTGCGTCTTAGAAAAATTATTTCCTCATCAAAGAAAACCATTTCTAATCTTGAGTTAAAAATTGATTTATTAAACAAAGAAATGGAAGCAATTAAAGAAAAACAAACTTTGTCAAATAAAACTTCATCATGCTTATCTTGTGAAAATGAAAAGAAAGAAGTTTCAAAATGTAGTGAATGCAAGGTTTTGAAAATCAAGATTGAGGACCTATATAACACGCTTGCTAAATTCACTAGTGGAAGAGATAACCTAAATGTGTTATTAGGAAATCAAAAAGGAATGTATGACAAAGTTGGCTTGGGTTATCATCCAAGGTTTGGTGAACTGCCGGCGTTGGTGCATAATGGTCAATGTGGATATGTAACTCCGAAGTTGACTTCCTGAGGTAGATTAGATCCACATGCATAACAGAGTAGTGGAGTAGTGCTGCACCACATAGCATACATTGATTGAATTGTTCTGAATGATGTAAATATGTTAAGTATGATTTGCTGTTGTGTTTTATACATGTTTCTTACTCCCCGTCTATTGTTGTTTGCTTTGCATGTACCTTTTTGTTATGCAGAGGACGGTGAACAGCCTGTTGAGGAATGACTCTGAGGAGCTGCTACTCGTAGTTAGGATTTATCTTTAATTTATGTTGTCATCCGATGTGTTTCTGAATTTTGGTTATACCAGCTCTGTAATGGACATCGGGGTTGGGTTACGTTTTTCATGTTACATTTCTTTTTTAAAATTTTGTTTATTTAAGTGTTGAGAAGTTTGTTACAATGTGGTACCTTTTACCTTGGTTTTTATTATTATTAAATAATATGCATGTTTTATTTTACCTCTTTTTATTTGATGCTTTATAAATACATGCGAGGTAGAGGGTGTCACATTTAGTGGTATCAGAGCAGGTCTGTCCAATCAGGCCATGGTATGAGTCTGTTATGAGTCTTTTGTATGCTCTTGTTTGAATTGTCTATATTTATTATAAACAATAATGCTTAGTAATAAGAACCTTTAGTTCTTCCTGATTGCTTCTCTGTTTTTTAATAGTAGTCTTGGGAAAGTGCAGGAACCAATGACAGGAAGAGGTAGGAACAACCAGGCAATCGCTGATGCTTTGGCACTGCTTGCTAATGCAATAGGACAGAACCAGAACAACAACAATGAAGGACCAGCTGAGTTCCAGGGTCTAGATAAGTTCCAGTGCAATAATCTGCCTTCCTTCAAAGGAGCTTATGACCCTGAAGGTGCTTTTTTGTGGATGTGGGAGATTGAGAAGATCTTCCGGGCTATAGCGTGTAATGATATTCAGAAGGTCATCTTTGGGACTTTCATGCTGATAGAGGAAGCTGAGCATTGGCGGGAGAATTGTTGCCAATGTATGGAAGCTGAGGGTACAGTGGTTACTTGGAATGTCTTCAAGGACAGATTCTTGGAGAAGTACTTTCCAGCTGACATCCGCGACAAGAAGGAAATGGAGTTCTTAGCTTTGAAGCAGGGAAATATGTCCGTGGGAGAGTATGCTGCGAAGTTTGAGGAGCTTGCTCGTTATTACACACTATCAGTATGTGATTGATGATCGCTCCAAGTGTGTAAAGTTTGACGATGGCCTGCGTCCAGATATCAAGCAAGCTATCAGTTGTCAGGATATTCGTGTCTTTATGGTCTTAGTGAACAAGTGTAGGATCTTCGAAGATGCCTACAAATCCAGAGTGTCAAGCTACAAGAGTTCAGATGCCCAAGGCAGCAGGAAGAATGATCAGAAAGACAAGGGAAAGCAGCGTCTGGCTCCAGTTGACCGGGACTTCAAGCAGGGTGACAAGAAGCCACAATTCTCTTTAGATAGGTTTAGGAGTTGGGATTTTTCTGCTCCTAGACCCATCCAGTGCGGCAAGTGCAGACAGGATCATTAAACCGCTCAGTGGAAGGAGACAGACGTCATCTGCTTCAAGTGTGGCAAATATGGCCACATCAACCGAGAGTGTGGAGGGACGAAGTCAAAGCCGCATAGTACTAGCAATAATCAGAAACCCCAAGCCAATCGACTGATGACCAGTGGGAGAGTCTTTACTCTTAGTGGAGCTGAGGCCTCCGAGTCCGAGGACTTGATCCAAGGTATGTGCCTCATTGATCGAACTCCTTTAGCTGTTTTATTTGATTCGGGTGCAACTCACTTGTTTATATCACATGAATGTGTTAAGAGTCTTAAATTGCATGTGACCCTTCTTAAATGTGATTTAATTGTTGCCACACCCATAAATAAACATGTTCTTTTTTTTAAAGCAAAAATCAGTATTCAAAAGCATCACTATAGAGCAAGACATCCCAACTAGGTTGGCACCTCAAGCTCTATCCATCATTTGCAGCATACTGAGAATTATTATTAAAAAAGGAAAAAAATAAAGAAAACAAGCAACATGGGGGGGGCATTTACCTAACCCATGAAAATAAGCAGCTCAACAAATAAACATGTTCTTGTTAAGACTACATCTTTAGACATCTCTGATTTTGATGAATCCAAACAAAGAATGATTTTAAATGAACCTAGTGAAATCTACTAATATGTTTATTAAGTGTGCAGATCAGTATACAAGAGTGTCATGACAAAGAAATAAAGTCTTAATGATGTGTCTGTGGTATGATGCGTCTGAACAAAGACTCGGTCTCTTCAAATTCTGATCAAGCGACTGAAAGTCCCTCACTTCAACAATACTCAAACACGAAGAATATTCTCTGATTATTTCAAATAAAGAAATTCGATATCAGAAAGCTCAAAGCACCATTCCGTGCATGAAGAATCTTTTTGTTGCAAACAGCAAAATGAACTTTACTTGAACGCAGACCCGCTTAGCACAAATAAGGAAAGTCGCGCTGCCCAAGTCTGAAAAGGAACAAATGCTGCTCTGAATCAAACTGCACTCTGATAAAGCTATGTCAACCTATATGTTCAATTTGTCTTGAAGCTCACCAATGATCCTAAACGTTAAATGCAAGACCAGAACGACTCTATTGGCATTTATGGATGAAGAACAAAATACTCAGCCGAAGAACTATCCTCAAATGTTCTTATCTCTCTTGAGTATAAATAGAAGACTTTGAAGATTATTGAAGACACACACCTTAATATATCAACTCACGCAGTCAACACTCTCAAGCATTCAAAGCTCTCTTAAGTTCTTCACAGAAAACTTCTCTGCTCAAATCATTTGTATTTATTGAGAAGTCTTTATTGCGATCTCACCTACCTCAAATACTTATTCACTCTGCGAGTGTTACTCGGTAGATCTGCAAAGTTGTAATCCGTGAAGTTGCTGCTTCGTTCAAACTCTTACTGTTTGTAGAGCCTGAAGAGGCTTGCTGAAAGAATACTTGTTCAAGCCTGGAGAGGCTAGGTGTGCAAACAATACTTGTTAGTTGAGCCTGCGGAATCTAGGTGTGCAAATAATACCTTCTGTAACATGATCAGTTATAGTGCAAATACTTGGTGAAGCCAAGGACTGGATGTAGCCCAAGGTTTGGGATGAACTAGTATAAATCTATGTGTCTCCTTTTCTTAGCTTAATCTTTTCAGTTTGCTTTACTTTAACTGTGCTAACAGGGTTGAAAAGTGAATCTCTTTCTGTTATTAGACACATCTTTGTGTCTTATAGGTCAAATTGTAACGTTTTTGAAAAAGAATTTAGAACACAATTCAACCCCCCCTCCCTTCTAGTGTTTTATATCTGTTCATTTCAGTTGGTACTAGAGCTTAACCTCTAGGTTGAGCACTTAATAGTGTTGAGGAAAGATCCTGTTGAACAGACATCATGACAGCTGGAGCTATCACAAACAGAAGCCCCACTGGAGAAGGAGCAAATCTACACTAATGCTGAGAAAGTTGGCAAAATTCTTAGAAGTCTACCCAAATAGTGGAGACCTCTGGTTACAGCAATAACTCAAGCCAAAGATCTCACAACTCTTCAAATGAGTGATCTTTTTGGAACTTTACAAGTTCATAAGCAGGACCTAAATGAAGACAACTCAAATAAGAAAGGAAAGACCATTGCCCTCAAGGCAGAGAAAGGATCTTCAAAATCTCTAAAGTTTGAAGAATCAATCCAAGAGTCAGACGCCTCTGAAGAAGACTCAGACAGTGATGATGAAATGTCATCACTGACTAGAAAAATGAGGAAGTTATGGAAGAAGAAGAATTTCAAAAAGGATAAACCTTTCAAGAAGTTCAATCAATAAAAATTATTCAAAGAGAACAATAGATCTGACAAAAGTTCTATTGTATGCTATGAATGTAAGAAGCCAAGACACTTCAAATCTAAATGTCCTCAGTTTCAAAAGTAACCCTTCAAAATGTTCTATAAAAAGAAAAGGAAAGGGATGATGGCAACTTGGGAAGATCTTAATGACAGGTCATCTGATGAAGATGCAGAAGGCGAAGAGGCAAATCTATGTTTCATGGCAGATGCTGACTCAGACTATGAGGCAATTTATATTTTAAGGATTTGCAAGATACCTCTGATGAATTGATTGAAGAATCTAACTGTTTAACTAAGGCTTTTAGAACACTTAAGAGGTAATATGTGAAACTCCTAAAAGATCATGAACATAAGACTCAAGAGTGTGACAAACTGTCTCAGGAAAACAACAAGCTCAAAGCTGAAAAGCTTAAGGCTGAGATCAAAGCTGAGACACCACAATCTGAAGAAGCTGTCAAACTTCAACAGAAGGTTGAAGAGCTCACCTCTGATCTTGCCCATTTTGTCAATGGAAGAGATAACCTACCTAAGTTATTAGCAAGCCAGAGACCCTCTCTTGATTAAACTAGTATAGGATTCATTGACCAGACACATCATTAAGTATCTAACAAAGTCTTAGGACAAAAACCTAAAACTCTTTATGATAAGGTCATTACTTACAAAAGTAGTTGTAAAAATTGTGGAAAAACTAGACATATCACGTCTAAGTGTGTTCAAACAAGAAAGAAGTTGTCACAAACTTCAAGAACTAACAAAAAAGGACCCAAAAGAATATGGGTACCTAAAGCTTTGATTATTCCTGTTGTGGATATCCTTAATAGGACAAAAAGCACACCTATCATAGTACCTGGATAGTGGCTGCTCACGACACATGACAGGAGAAAAGTCTATGTTCTTAGACCTCCAACCTAAAGAAGGTGGACATGTTACCTTTGGTGGAAATCAAAGAGGAAAGGTCATAGGGATAGGTAAAATTAGTGGGAAATCACCTATACCATCTATCTCTAATGTTCTTTCAGTTGAAGGATTAAGACATAATCTGCTAAGCATAAGTCAATTATGTGAGAATGGATATAATGTTTCCTTTACTAAGAATGCATTCATAGTCCAAGATACTATTGACAAAGTTCTCTTTTCAGCAAACAGGCAACAAAATTTTTATAAGATTGATCTAACTGAATTGACTAATCAAAATGTGACTTGTTTTGTTTCAAGAGAAGATGAAAGATGGGTGTGGCCTAAGAAGCTAGGACATACAAGTATGAAACAGATAACTAAACTTCAGAAGTATAGACTTGTAAAAGGTCTACCTGATATAAGTTTCAAAAAGAATGTCTTATATGACTCTTGCCAATGTGGAAAGCAAGTTAAATCTAACTTTAAATCCAAGAATCTAGTATCTTCCTCTAGACCTTTACAGTTGTTGCATATGGATCTGTTTGGTTCAGTTAGTGTTGCTAGTAAGGCAGGAAAGAAATATGGTTTTGTCTTAGTCAATGATTATTCTAGATATACATGGGTACTCTTCTTAACCCACAAGGATGAGTCATTCAAGATGTTCTCTATATTATGTAAGAAAGTTCAAAATGAGAAGGGAATCTATATCTCAGCTATCATAAGTGACCATGGGGGAGAGTTTGAAAATGAGCACTTTAATACATTCTGTGAAGAGAATGGTATCTCTCACAACTTTTCTGCTCCTAGAACTCCTCAGCAGAATGGAGTAGTAGAAAGGAAGAACAGATCTCTACAAGAGATTTCTCGAACAATGCTCAATGAAAGCAAACTTCCAAAGTACTTCTGGGCTGAGGCAGTAAACACTGCTTGTTATGTACATAACAAAATATTGATAAGACCCTTCTTGAATAAAACTCCCTATGAATTGTGGAAAGGTAGAAAACCCAACATTTCTTATTTCCATGCTTTTGGATGTGAATGCTTTATTCTGAATACTAGAGATCAATTTGGAAAGTTTGATTCAAAAGTAGATAAGGCTATATTTCTCGGATATTCAGAAACTTCTAAAGCTTTTAGAGTTTATAACTCAAGAACAGAAGTTGTTGAGGAATCTATAGAATTTAACGATGGTTTAAAGACTGATAGGAAACTATCAGATCTAAATGATGATCTTGCAGTATTAGATATCGGAAGACAAAGTAATCAGATTGATGATAGATTGAAAAATGAAGATCCAGAAACTCATATCCAAGCGTCTGATCCACCTGCTCAACAACCATCCGAGACTGAATCCAGACGAGATTGGAAGTTCAAGACTCATCACCCTGAAAATTTGATCATTGGTAATCCCTCTCAAGGAGTTAGAACCAGGTCAACAATCAAAGATTCAAACAACATGGCATTCCTATCTGAGATCAAACCAAAGAACATCAAAGAAGCTCTTAAAGATGAAAGTTGGATTTTAGCTATGCAAGAGGAGCTAAATCAGTTCAAAAGGAATGATGTTTGGTTCTTAGTTCAAAATGAAAAAGGAAAGTCAATTATTGGAACGAGATGGGTATTCAGAAACAAGCTTGATGAAGATGGAAAGGTAGTCAGAAACAAAGCAAGGTTAGTAGCTCAACGCTATAATCAACAAGAAGGTATTGATTACACTTAAACTTTTGCACCAGTAGCTAGAATATAAGAAATTCGTATACTTATGTCATATGTTGCACATCATCAAATCACCTTATTTCAAATGGATGTTAAAAGTGCATTTCTTAATAGAATTATTGAAGAAGTATATGTTAATCAACCACCTGGATTTGAGGACAGTGACAAACCAAATCATGTCTATAAGCTTAAGAAAGCTCTCTACGGATTAAAACAAGCACCTAGAGCTTGATATGACAGACTAAGTTCTTTTCTTATGAAAAATGATTTCATTAGAGGAAAAGTAGATACAACTCTCTTTAGAAAAAGTTCTAAAAAAGATTTCATTATAGTACAAATCTATGTTGATGATACCATATTCGGTGCTACTAATGAAAAGCTCTACAAAGAGTTCTCCAAGCTATGTAGCATGAATTTGAGATGAGCATGATGGGAGAGTTGAAGTTCTTCCTTGGTCTGTAAATCTAATAGACAGATGATGGAATTTACATTCATCAACAAAAATATACCAAGGAGATTTTAATGAAATACAAGTTGGATACAGCTAAACAGATGAAAACTCCCATTGAAGCAAATGCAAAATTAGGCAAAGATGAGGAAGGTAAAAAGGTAGATCAAACTACTTATAGAGGTATGATTGGTTCTCTCTTGTACTTAACTTCAAGTAGACCTGATATTCAATTCAGTGTCTGTATGTGTACGAGATTCCAATCAGATCCAAGAGAATCATGTCTCAAGACTGTCAAAAAAATATTTAGATATTTGCTTGGAACCACTAATCTTGGTTTGATGTATTTGAGAACACAAGAATACAAATTAGTAGGATTCTATGATGCTGATTATGATGGAGACAGAGTAGAAAGAAAAAGCACAAGTGGAGGATGTCAATTGATTGGAGCAAGCTTAGCCTCTTGGATAAGCAAAAGACAAACTACAATTGCTTTATCCACTGTAGAAACAGAATACATTTCAGCTGCAAGCTGTTGTTCACAGCTCTTATGGATAAACATCAACTTGAAGATTATTCTATCTTTGGACATAATATATCTGTTTGGTGTTATAATTCTAGTGCTATCTGTTTATCTAAGAATCCCATTTAGCATTCTAAGGCTAAGCACATAGAAATTTAACACCATTTCATAAGAGACTGTGTTCAAAAAGGTGTTTTTGATATTATATATCAGTGGGATGATATATTAACTAAACCCTTAGATGAAGATTGATTCACCTATATTAGAGATAACCTAACCATGCATTTCATAAATGAATATTGCGTCTGCTCCCCGATGAAGCGTTTGTTGACGTGGATTATTTACTGAAACTTTACATTGTAGTTATCCAAAATGTTTTTGAATTCAAAACGTTTTGTCTTTATTATTTCTCAACTGCTCTTTTCTGAAACCTCTTTCTTTAAAACCTAAAGTCTTCTCTCTGAAACACTTTACTGTTTCAAAAAGCTTTTCTCTCTCTTGGGAATTTTCTCGAAACCCTTTCGTCTCCTCTCTCTTTCAAACCTAAATCTATGGTACTTAAAGCACCCTCTCAGAAAATTACTCGTGCTGCTGCTCGGTTAGGGATGAGTGTGGAGGATGTATCTACGATCGTTCCCGAACGATTTGTTAAGATGAACAAGATCATCAAAGGAGGCATGAATGTTATGACAGATTTGGAAGCTTCACAATAGGTCAACATTTTCTCTTTACATGAACCTGTTAACCATCTGCTACTTCAAGAATTATGGGAAAATACTGAAGAAAAGATGTCTCAGACTCAAATTTCCATTCGAACCAAGTGTAATGGAAAACCTTATTTGTTCACTCTCAACAATATTCATAAAGAAACCGACTGCCCTCGACAAGGTGCTACCTTTACAGATGATTGGGAAGCTGAATATGGTGAAGAAACTGTTCATCAAGTTCTCTATGGGATATCCAACCCTACAAGCAAAGTTGCCTCCAAACTGACTCCAAAAGGAAGGTTTTTGCATGTCTTGCTGATCAACTATGTGATGCTAAGAACAAGTGCTCGGGAAAATGTCAACAAGATGGATAGATTTGCCATATTCCATCTCCTGAATATGATGAAGGTTGACATAAATGACTTGATTTTCAAGTATATGCTTAGGATGGTAAAGCCCTAAATCAGGACCTCCTACACCTATGGGATGCTGATTACTAGACTGCTAAATATCAAGGGCATTCCCCTCACTGGAAAGGTTGATATGGCTACTGCCATTAATGAAATAACTCTCTCTTAGATGAAGTTGAGACCACCAGGAAGGATTTCTGACTCTGATGAAGATGGTGAGAAGAAGAAATCTTCAGGAAAAACTGATGAATCTGACGACTCAGAAGCAACAGAAGTGTCTGCACCTTTGGATCCCAAGGTCAGAACAAAGCTTCAAGTAAAGAGGAAGCTGGTCATCTCAGAAGCATCTGATGATGATGATGACCAACCTATTTCCAAGGTTCTGAAGAAGTAAATAGTTGAAAAACCTCCTGTTTCCCCTAGAAAGGAACTCAAGAGGAAAGCTGTTGTTGCAGCTACACCAGTTAGAAGATCTACAAGGCAGAAGATGGCTGAACATGTGCAAGTTTCTTTGCAACCTGCTGCATCACCTTTTAAGTCATCTGAACCCTCACCCGCTTCACCCATTGTTTTATCCTCACTTTCTAATTCTTCATCATCTTCTTCTCATAACTCCCCTCTTCACAATCAGATTTCAATTGCTGAAAATCTTCTTGCTTTATCTGATCGAGATTTTAATCTAAATCTCACTCTATATCACCCCTCACGACAACCTATTCTTCATAACTCACCTGATCACATATCCAACCCTCCCTCACCAACTCAAGAAAATCAAACTCTTGTTCCTCTTTCAAGAATTTTTTATTCCATTCTATCACCTCTCTCTCGCCCTTCATCTACCCCTCAAACCTCACCACAGAGACCTCTACCTACTCCTTTCAACCACTATGAACCATTACCTTTAGATCAAATTAATCCTGACCTTCTTAGCCCAGATGACTTAAAAGCAATCAACAATCTTGTTGCTGAACAAGCTGCAGTAAGGCTGAATCAAGCCTCCTGGAAACACAGATGTGACCCCCTGCTACCCCGCATGTTAAAAAGTAAATAAAGGACAACACTGAAAAATAAATCATGTATTTACTGAAATAAATAAAACATTTGTCCATGGGTAGAAAGGTACCACATGAACGAGATCTCAAAACACGGAAATGAAATCAAATTTAAAACAAATAAACAAATAAAACAATAACAAACGTTCCCAACCCGATGTCACAACAGAGCTGACATAACCGTTCCGGAAAAACCTCGGAATACAATTGGAAACTAGACTTACAAAAGAAATGCCCTAACTATGAGTGGTGTCTCCTCAGAGTCACTCCTCTCTGGGCTGTTCGCCATCCTCTGTATGAAACCAAACATGCCAAACAAGAAAACAAAATGGGGAGTAAGAATCATGTAAACATATACGGTATAGATATAGGAAGCAAGGTAAACAACAAGCATGGCAACATCATAACATACATCAGCATATTCACATCATCATACATCAACATCATCAAAATCAAGTATGCTATGCGGTGCAATGCAACACTACTCCGCTACTTCATTATGTATGTGTATCCAAACTAACTCAGGATGAACGACTTCGGAGGTACATATCCGTATTGGCCATAGAATCACCAACACCAGCAATTCACCTTAATCATGCGTCTTATTTCTTTATGAAAGCATTAGTTTAGGGGGAGCTTGGGAAGCTTAATTAACTTGAATATTCTTATAAGCTTGAATACAGTCATACTTCTTATGATTCTCTGTGCATAAATCTGTTTTTATCCTTAGTTCATTAAAATCATAAGACAATGTTTGTCATCATCAAAAAGGGGAAGATTGTTAAGACTACATCTTTAGACATCTCTGATTTTGATGAATCCAAACAAAGAATTATCTTAAATGAACCTTGTGAAATCTACTAATATGTTTATTAAGTGCACAGATCAGTATACAAGAGTCTCATGACAAAGAAACAAAGTCTTAATGATGCGTCTAAACAAAGACTCGGTCTCTTCAAATTCTGATCAAGCGACTGAAAGTCCCTCACTTCAACAATATTCAAACACGAAGAATATTCTCTGATTATTTCGAATAAAGAAATTCGATATCAGAAAGCTCAAAGAACTATTTCGCGCACGAAGAATCTTTTTGTTGCAAAAAGCAAAATGAACTTTAGTTGAACGTAGACTCGCTTAGCATAAATAAAGAAAGTCGCACTGCCCGAGTCTGAAAAGCAACAAACGCTGTTCTGAATCAAACTGCACTCTGATAAAGCTATCCCAACCTATACGTTCAATTTGTCTTGAAGTTCACCAACGATCATAAACATTAAATGCAAGACCAGAACGACTCTATTGGCATTTATGGATGAAGAACAAAATACTCAGCTGAAGAACTCTTCTCAAACAGACTTATCTCTCTCGAGTATAAATAGAATACTTTGAAGACTATTGAAGACACACACCTGAATATATTAAGTCACACATTCAATACTCTCAAGTATTCAAAGCTCTCTTAAGTTCTTCACAAAAATATTCTCTGCTCAAATCATTTGTATTTATTGAGAAGTCTTTATTGCGATCTCACTTACCTCAAATACTTATTCACTCTATGAGTGTTACTCGGTAAATCTGCAAAGTTGTAATCCGTGAAGCTACTGCTTCGTTCAAACTCTTACTGTTTGTAGAGCCTGAAGAGACTTGCTGAAAGAATACTTGTTTGAGCCTGGAGATGCTAGATATGCAAACAATACATTTTAGTTGAGCCTGCGGAGGCTAGCTGTGAAAGTAATACCTTCTGTAACCTGATCAGTTATAGTGCAAATACTTGGTGAAGTCAAGGACTGAACGTAGCCCAAGGTTTGGTGTGAACGAGTATATATCTGTGTCTCCTTTTCTTAGCTTAACCTTTTCAGTGTGCTTTACTTTAACTGTGCTAACAGGGTTGAAAAGTGAATCTCCTTTTGTTATAGACGCATCTTTATGCCTTATATGTCAAACTGCAACGTTTTTTAAAAAGCCTTTAAAACACAATTCAACCCCCCTTCTAGTGTTTTATATCTGTTCATTTCAGTTCTTACTTCACATGCATGCAAGAAATGTATCATTACCATTGATGGTAGGAACTTTATTGTTGATCTTGTATGCTTACCCTTGAAAGAACTTGATGTTATTCTTGGCATGGACTGGTTACCTTCCAACCATGTCCTCTTATATTGTTTTGATAAAACCATTGTTTTTGGAACTCCTGTGGAGTCTATGGATCCAAGATTTCTCTCTTCCAACCAGGTTAAGGCTTCTATGAAAGAAGATACCCAAATTTACATGATGTTGTCTTCCCTGGAAGTATAGAGCAAGCCTGATGTTGGAAATATGCCAATAGTGAGAGAACTAGCTGAGTTGAAGAAACGGTTGGAGGAACTAATATGCCATATCCATAGCATCTTATAGGATGTCTCCTCTAGAACTAGCCGAGTTGAAGAAACGGTTGGAGGAACTAATTCAGAAATAGTTCATTAGGCCTAGCGTGTCCCCATGGGGAGCTCCGGTGTTGTTGGTAAAGAAGAAGGATGGTAGCATGAGGTTGTGTGTCGATTATCTGCAACTCAACAAAGTGACCATTAAGAATAGGTATCCCCTCCCTAGGATTGATGATCTTATGGACCAGTTGATAGGAGCTTGTGCTTTCTCCAAGATAGATTTAAGGTCAGGATACTGTCAGATTCGGGTTAAGTCTGAGGACATCCCAAAGATTACATTTAGAACATGTTATGGTCACTATGAGTATTTGGTTATGCCCTTCGGTGTGACTAATGCTCCTGCTGTGTTCATGGATTATATGAACAAGATTTTTCACCCTTACTTGGATAAGTTTGTGGTGGTTTTCATAGATGACATCTTAGTGTACTCCAAGACTAAGGAGGAACATGAGGAACACTTGACGTTGTCTTGCAGACCCTTAAAGAGAAGAAGTTGCATGCTAAGTTATCTAAGTGTGAGTTTTGGTTAGAAGATGTGAGTTTCTTAGGACATGTCATCTCTAAAGGTGGGATAGTCGTGGATCCGATAAGGTAGAGATTGTGCTCCACTGGGAAGAACCAAAGTCAGTGACCGAGATTAGGAGTTTCTTGGGTTTAGCAGGGTACTATAGAAGGTTTATAGAGGGTTTGTCTAAAATAGCTTTACCATTGACCCATCTTACCAAAAAGGGACAGCTCTTTGTGTGGGACGTTAAGTGTGAGGAAAGTTTTCAAACCTTAAAGGAAAGGTTAACATCAAGACCAGTGTTAGTTTTACCCAATCCTAGTGAAACTTTCGTAGTATATTGCGATGCTTCTAAGCAATGTTTATGTGGTGTGTTGATGCATAATGGTAACGTAATGGCCTATTCCTCTAGGCAGTTGAAAACCCATGAGAAGAATTACCCAACCCATGATTTGGAATTAGGAGCTCCAGTGTTTGCCTTAAAGATCTAGAGGTATTACCTATATGAAGTAAGATTCGAGGTTTTTAGTGATCATAAGAGTTTTAGATACCTGTTTGACCAAAAAGAGTTGAATATGAGGCAACGTAGGTGGATGGAGTTTCTTAAGGATTATGATTTCGAGTTGACCTACCACCCAGGAAATGCCAATGTAGTGGCAGATGCCTTAAGTAGAAAGACCTTGCATGTCTCATCTTTGATGGTTAGAGAAATGGATTTGATTGAGGAGTTTAGAGACTTGAGTTTAGCCTGAGAAGTTACCCATAAGAGTATTAGGCTTGGAATGTTGAAGATTACAAACAATTTGATGGATCAGATTAGGGAAGGTCAGAAGGTAGATGTTGTTGGAACCAAAGTGGTTATGGTTAAATAATCTCTTAAGTTTTGATGCTAACAAAAAGATTAAATTTGTATGGCAAAGTTATGTGAAAGGACTAACTCGTCTACTCTAGCTTGCAGGACTATTCTAAGTATCGTTAGACGAGGGAACTCAATTTAAATTCCTTAAAATAGCTTTGAAAGAATATCGGGTCCAAGTCTCACTCGCTAGACAAGCCCTCGAAAATATGGTAATAAACCCGTCCACAAAGATATCGCTGGACAAGGAACTAAGTAACTAAGTCATGAGGTACTAGACGAGTACCTAAGAATACCTCCATCAGTAAATATAACAAGTTGAAAGACTTGTCACTAGACTAGTAGTTAACTGGACTAGGTAATAGAAATAAATCTAAGCTAAACCAGACCACTAAGTTAGACTACCCAGTTGCTTTTTAAAGTTAAATATGCATGCGTCCAAAGGCACACTGGAAATGAACTCGTCTAGTCAATAACGTATTTATTACAAATGATTGTTTATTTAATATGAAGTATTCAATGCCTTTTACTTGTGTTGTTTGAAATGTTTATAACTTTGTTTCTAGGTAAGAGGAACACACTACCATCAAAAACACAAACCTTTGTACTCTGACACTATTGTTGCTGTAAAGCTAAACTTAGTACAAAGAAGGAAAGACAGAAAACAACTTTCGATGCAACAGAGAAGTGACACTACCACTTTGAGCATTTCTGATAATCAAGAGCACATTTCGCAAAAAGCATATCAAGTTATCAGTCCCAATGGATCTTAGCATTAAATGTTATCTCTGAACGGATACAATTTGAAGACTGTTGAAGAAATAGAAAGCTTAAGACTGAAGAACTCTATAAATACTGGATGACCCCAGTAAAGAATAGATCGAAGCTTTGATATTCAAAGTGCCAAAACGCTGCTCAAAGTTCTTGTGAATACTTTCATTTGTAATCTCTATTGATCTTAAACTTTCATACTCTCACACATAGTGAGTTCTTAGATCAATCTTAAATCCCTTTGTTAGAGTTAGAGCCTGAAGAGGCTTGGTAGAGAAAGAATACTTGTAAGCCTAAAGAGGTGTTGAATTCTTGTAAATCTATTGGAGAATAGTGGAGAAAACCATCAGGTAGAAGGGACTAGACGTAGCTCTTGGTTGGAAGAGAATGAACCAAGATAAATCATTTATGTGAATCCTCTATCCCTAGCTTTTACAGTCTTTGTTTATACTAACTGTGGGGATTTGAACTTGAGTTTGTTAACTCATTTGAAAAGACATTTCATTTGTGTGTATTATCTCGATCTTCTTGCAAAAAGTTTTTAAGAAAAGCATTTTCGAAAAACTGTTAAGAAACAAAATTCAACCCCCTTCTTATGTTTCCCTGTGTCAACTTCAGTTGGTATCAGAGCTCAACCTCGAAAGGGTTGAGCATCTAACCTCCACTCTTTGATGGTAGTGATTATGATTACTGGAAAAAGAGAATGATGGCATTTATTGTTGCACAAAATGTGGATATCTGGGAGCTGATTGAAACTGGCTATATTGAGCCAACAAGTGACAATGGAGCTGCTATTCCTAGAGCTCAGTGGACTGTTGAACAGAAGACTCAACAACTCAATCTGAAAGCCAAGCACTACCTGATGTGTGCTATCACCAAATCTGAGCATGCTAAAGTCCATAGTTGCAACACAGCTAAGGAAATATGGGATACTCTAGCCCTAGCTCATGAAAGGCCATCCCAAGTCAAGGAGTCAAAGATAAGCATGATGGTTCACCAGTAGGAGTTGTTCAAAATGGCTGAACATGAAACTATGGATCAAATGTTTGGAAGATTCCAAACTATCACAAACAGTCTTAGATCTCTTGAAAAAACTTATGAAAATAGATATCATGTCATAAAATTCTTGAGGAGCCAACATAAATAGTGGAGACCTAAGGTCACTACTATTCAGAAGGCAAAGAATCTCAACACTCTCACTCTGGAAGATCTTCTTGGATCTCTCAAAGTTCATGAGCTTGAACTTAATGAAGAAGAGAGTACTAGAAAAGGAAAGTCTATTGCCCTAAAATCCAAGAAGACTGGCTCATCTAAAGTCCTGAAAGCTGAGGAATCCTCATATGAAGCAGACCCTTCGAATAGTGATTAAGGATCTATTTAGGATGAACTGTCTTTCATCTCCAGAAAGATTCAACATATGTGGAGAAAGAAAGGTGGTTTCAGAAGGAAGCATCTCAACAAAAATTCACCAAAGAAAAGTCAGACTCCAAGGATAAAGGTCCACCTCTATGCTTTGAGTGCAAAAAGCCTACTCATTTCAAAGCTGACTACCCAGAACTGAAGAACAAAAGGAAGTTCTTCAAAAATAAGAAAGGTCTAATGGCTACTTGGGAGGATCTGGATCTATCATCAACTTAAGAAGAAGATGGAGCTGAGAAAGAGGCAAACATCTGTCTCATGGCTAGTACTTCTTCAAAACGTGAATACACTGATGTTGCTGACTCGTCTACTCTTTAAGAAACTTTTGATGAGTTATTAAACAACTCGTCCATTCTGTCTCATGAATATCAAATTCTTAAAAAGAAATTTTCTAAGTTGACTAAGGAGTATGATAGAGTCTGCATGGAAAAACAAGCCATTGTTGATGAAAACAAGAAGCTTAAGTCAGATAATGTTAGTTTAACAGACAAACTCAAAGTTGAGCCTGATGTCCCTTGTGAAGTTGCAAGACTAAAACAAGATGTGACATATCTGACAGACAGCCTGTCTAGGTTTGTAGGTGGCTCAGAAACGTTAAACTTGATACTGAGGTACTCTAGATCACCTCATGAAAAGTTTGGCCTAGGCTTTGACAAAGAGAAGCATGAAGCATCTCGTAAAGTATCAAAACCTCATGCACACCATAGAGTTTCTAAAACTCAAGGACAACATCATAAAACAAAATCCAGCTCGTCCAACACTTTATGTAAAGTTTGTGGTAAAAGTGGTCATATCACATCTAGATGCATACATAACAAACATGTTAAGCATACTTGTCCAGTGACTACAAACAAGAAAGGACACAAATCAATCTGGGTACCTAAAGACAAGATTATACCTATTGCAGATTTGCTTAATGACAGGAAAGAAACACGCATCTTGGTACTTGGACAGTGGATGCTCACGTCACATGACGGGAGAAATGTGTATGTTCCAAGACCTTAGACATATAGATGGTGGCTGGGTTACCTTTGGAGGTAATCTGAAGGGAAAGACCATTGGAGTAGGTAAAATTAGTAAACATCATTTTCCCTCTATTGATAATGTTTTGTTAGTTGATAGTTTAAAACACAACTTGCTAAGCATAAGTCAATCATGTGATAGTGGGTATACTGTTTCTTTTGATAAGAACATGTGTAATGTCAAGAAGACTGATGGATCATTCTTGTTCACTGCCAAGAGGCAAAAAAAAGCTATATGATATTGACTTGGAGGACCTTACAAATCAGAGTGTATCATGTCTAGTGTCCATTGAAGATGAGCGATGGATTTGGAACAAAAGGGTAGGTCATGCAAGCTTGAAATTAATTTCAAAGCTAAATAAGCATAACCTCGTGAGAGGGTTACCAAACCTTAAGTTCAAATATGATGCTCTCTATGATGCATGTCAAAAGGAAAACATGTTAAAGGTTCTTTTGAATCTAAGAGTATTATAAGTACCAATAGACCATTATAGTTGCTACACCTTGATCTCCTTGGTCCAACAAGGACTGCTTCTGTCAGTGGTAAGAAATATGGTCTAGTCATAGTAGACGACTACACTAGATGGACATGGGTTATGTTCCTAGCCCACAAAGATGAGTCATTCAAGGTATTTTCTATATTCTGTAAATGTGTACAGAATGAAAAAGGCTTGTATATCACTTCAATCAGAAGTGACCATGGGAGAGAGTTTGAAAATGAACAATTTGAAAGGTTATGTGAGGAAAATGGTATTCTTCACAACTTCTCAATACCAAGAACACCACAGCAAAATGGTGTGGTAGAGAGAAAGAAAACATCTCTTCAAGAGATGGCTAGAACATTGCTCAATGACAACTCTGTCCCCAGACACTTTTGGGCTGAAGCTGTTAACACTGCTTGGTACATTCAGAACAAAATATACATAAGACCAATTATGAATAAAACTCCTTATGAATTGTGGAAAGGACAAAAACCCAACATATCTTACTTTCATCCTTTTGGTTGTAAATGGTTTATACTAAATACAAAAGATCAACTTGGTAAGTTTGATGCTAAAGTAGATAATGGAATATTACTATGATATTCTAAGTCGTCCAAAGGCTTTAGAGTGTACAATTCTAGAACTTTAGTAGTTGAAGAATGTATACATGTTAAGTTTGATGACAAGAAGCCTGGTAAGAAATTATCAGAGCATGATGAAGTTTTGCAGATCTGAATCTCAACAACTCAAAATCCAGTGAACATCAAGTCTGATGATCAAGTATACGATCAACAACAACATGAGTCAGGAGCTTCAACTTCTCAACAAGAAAATGTTCAAAGATCATGGTATTTCAAAAATTACCATCCTCGGGAACAAATCATCAAGAGACCTAGTGTGATAGGCTAAGAACCATATCAACCTTCAGAGAGCAGGCTGATTCTGCTTTTGTCTCTGAGTTAGAACCAAAGACAGTAGCTGAGGCTCTACTGGACGAGGGTTGGATTCAAGCCATGCAAGAGGAACTGAATCAATTTGAAAGGAGTGGAGTTTGGACTCTTGTACCTCTGCCAAAGGAGAAATCAGTATTTGGAACCAAATGGGTTTACAGAAACAAGCTTGATGAAAATGGTAAGGTTGTAAGAAATAAAGAAAGACTAGTTGCTCAAGGTTATTCTCAAGAAGAAGGTATATATTACACTGAAACCTTTGCTCCAGTTGCTAGGTGTTTTTTTTTTGGATACATATCTTATTATCATTTGCTGCACATCATAATATTATGCTTTATCAAATGGATGTGAAAAGTGCATTTTTAAATGGCTTTATAAATGAAGAAGTATATGTAATGCAACCTTCGGGTTTTGAAAGTGAAACCCATCCTGAACATGTGTATAAGATAAAGAAAGCTTTATACGGCCTTAAGAAAGCTCCTAGAGCTGGGTATGAAAGACTAAGTTCATTTTTAATGGACAATGGATTTAGTAGAGGAAAGGTTGACACAACCTTATTTAGAAAATCCAATATGTCCAGCTTTTTAATTGTGCAAATTTATGTTGATGACATAATGTTTGGTGCTACTAATGAATCTCTGTGCAAGGAATTCTCTAAGTTAATGCAAAAGGAATTTGAAATGAGCATGATGGGAGAAGTAAAATTATTCCTTGGACTTCAAGTAAAACAAACAGTGGACGAGGTATACATCCATCTAACCAAGTATACAAAGGAACTCTTAAAGAAGTTCAAGATGGATGACTGCAAACCAACGAACACACCAATGCATCCCACGTCCATACTAAACAAAGATGACAAAGATAAAAAGGTAGACCAAAAGGTATATTGAGGTAAGATAGGATCTCTCTTATATCTTACTGCATCCAGACCTGATATTATGTTCAGTGTTTGCTTATGTGCTTGATTTCAATATGATCCTAGAGAATCTCACCTATCAGCAGTTAAGAGAATATTTAGATATTTGAAAGGTCCTACTAATCTGGGTTTGTGCTTTAAGAAAAATGATGATTACATATTAGTTGGTTTTTGTGATGCTGACTATGCTGGAGATAGAATAGAAAGAAAAAGTACCAGTGGAGGATGTCACTTCATTGGAGCAAATTTAGTCTCATGGTCAAGAAAAAGACAAAACACCATTGCCTTATCAACTGCTGAAGCTGAGTACATATCAGGTGCAACCTGCTGCTCGCAACTTCTTTGGATCAAACATCAATTGGAGGACTACAATGTGTTTGTAAGTAGTATTCCACTTATGTGTGATAACACTGCTGCAATCAATCTATCTAAAAATCAAATCTTGCATTCAAGAGCTAAGCACGTTGAGATTAAACATCCTTTCATTAGAGATTATGTGCAAAAAGGTGTTTTTGATATACAGTTTGTAGATACTGACCATCAATGGGCAGATATCTATACTAAATCTCTAGCTGAGGACAGATTTATCATTATTAGAAAGCATCTTAACATGATATGTGTGGATTAATATGTCATCCAGTTATGGTCGGCTACTATATGTTAAATGCTCGTCCAATGCATATCCCGTCCAATGGTAGTTTGCATGTGCATAACTGACTCATCCATACATTCATTATTATTTGCATTTATTATGTCTCAAGACATATTTAATTCAAATTCTATCTGCCGAGTCAGTTAGTTTCATCATTTGTACAAATTGCTTATTACGGTTTCAAGAAACCAACACCGTGTCAGCATTCAATGCACGTTCTATGACACGTCTTTCATTTCATTTTATTTTAGAATTATTTTCAAGAAAACCCTTCACATTTCGAAACCTTTTTAAGTCTATCTCTTCCCTCTGAAAAACCTTTCACTTCTCTGAAACTCAATATTCTAATTGTGAAAGAATTATCTGTTTCCCTAAACCCTTAAACCTTCATCTTCAACAATGGCCTATTCATCTGCTGTTGGTACTTATGATGTCAATGCTCTAGTGATTGGAATAGAGAACCATTTTGATTTTAGCATACTGAAAGATTATAATGTTGATGTAAGTCAGTACGTCAGAGCTGTTGGGTGGGAATGATTGTTCATAGAGAAGGTCTTTGTGTACCCAGACCTCATCAGGACTTTCTGGAGGAAATCCAAGGTTACAAAAACAGAGATTACTGCTACTGTGTTGGATACTAAAGTGGTAGTATCTGAAGCAACCATCACGACTGCGATTCACTGTCCTCAAGAAGGTCTAATCCTAACTGATAAATGGAAGAAGATGTTGGTGGTGAAGAAACCATTGCTTCAATCTTGATGAGAGATGATACAGTAAGGACTCATTCATGGAAGGCCGTTGAGATGAAAGATGAAGCTCGTATACTTCATCAGATTCTGAACAAGTTAGTTCTACACAAGGCTGGGTCCAAGCACAATCTCTCTGCCCTTCACAAATTTTGCATGTGCCACTTGCTCACTAAATCTCTGATTAACCTGCCCCGCATTCTGTTCAAAAGGTTCAAAGATTATGTTCTTGAAAAGGAGAAGGCCACTGCCATACCCGTCTGTCACATGTTATCAAAGGTCTTCAAGTCTCACCACATATATGTAAAGCTTGAAGCTAAGTCACCTGAAGAACAAGCTACTATCCTCAAGGAAAAGGGCATGACCCCTGCTATATTTGGGAAGGTGAACCTAACCATGATGAAGCTTAGTCCAGTAATCCAAATGGAATTGGCTAAGAAGGAGGAGCTGATAAAAATCAAAGAGGAGCTGGTTGAGCTAAATGAAGCTAAGGATCAAGCCTTGAAGAAGAAGCCTACTAGATGACGAGTTAAGTCAACTCGTCTAGGTACTGGAAGGAAGCTTGCTACTGGGGTGTGTAACACCCCGATTTTCACTGTTTTAAATAACAGTAATACATATAAATATGTTTATAAAGTTATTTGAGTTTTAGAAAATTATTTTAAATACACGGAGTTTACTACTCAATCCTACTTGAATGTAGGAAGCTACGATTGAAAATTAGGTTCGAAAGTCAGGCGAAACCCGGCCCGCGAATTCCATTGACAGTATAATTATACTGCTCAAAAGACCTAATTTTAATTTGTGAACGAAAGACTTAAGATTATTATTTTATTTCCTACAATTCTTTATTTTTAGAATTATTTTCGACAAAAATAAAATAATTTATGTTTTTCGGGCGAAACACGTAATCGGGTTGACGACGGAAGAGATTTCGGAGTTTCTCAGAACCTATAGAGGGTTTATCTTAGGATTTTGAGATGATTCAAGGGGATGAATCATATTTTTAAGTCTAGAAGGTTTTTCAGGGTTAAATAGAAAATTTATGAATTTTACGCTTAAGCCCCTGAACTCTCTGTTAATTACCCTTTTGTCCCTAAATTAGTTTCTAAGTTTTTTTTTCAAGTGGATTGGGCTAGAATTCTTTTTTACAATCTCAAATGGACGTGGCTTTGAAGCCCAAAATTTTCTAGTTCATGGTTTGATTCCATAAAGCCTATTTGAAACTATACAAGTTTCCTATCTTAAGCTTAATGCTTAAATCTTCAAGTGGGCCCCACAAAAATGAAACCAAGCCCAAATTGAGCAAGCCCATGCGCAAGCCCATGAGTATTGATGGCTGCCCTCATTTGTTGTTGGATGAGTCAAGAAAACTCTAGAATTTTCTACATTCTTCTACTTTGTTCTTCAAGCTTCTAAAATCTTCTTCAACAAATCTTCTTCAACAAGCTAGGTTTTTCCTAAAATATCTAATGCCAAAAATCAGCCCAAAATAGTCAACATAAGCTTGCATTTAATGTGGCAACAAGTCATCATGACAATTTATTGACAATTTACAAACTAGTCCTTATACTTTTGGAATCTTTGCAAATTGGTCCCTATGAGTTATTTGCACTTTAATCCTTTGAAAAGCCACCTCCTTTCTACTTGGTCCTCAAAAGTTGTGCAGCCCACATGCCTATAAATACCTTCTCTCACTTTTCACTTAGTTTCTATTGTCATTTGTTTAAAAACCCTAAAGTTATAAGTCTTCTAGTGTTAGATTTGTGAAGAAAGTTCTTGGATCTTCACTTGTTCTTGATATCCAAGAGGTGAATCCTATTCTTCTTCTCTAATCATGTCTATGTTCTTCAATAAATTTCTTGATTCAAAGTTTATTTCATAGTTGTTCATCACTTTTAAGTTTCTAGATCTAGAACTTTGAAAATTCATAACTAATTCTATAAAAATCCTTTTGACATGAAGCCAATTGCTATGATCTTATAATCATCTCTATTTTCATCATCTAGAAGCATAAGATCATGAGAAACTTCTTTCCTTGATTTCTGGTCATGGCCGAACCTAGGTCAATATCATCTTCATAGGTTTTGTTTCATTTTCCTTCCTTGATTCATGATTCAATCTTCTAGTTAATCAAGGATCATTAATTTATGACTTAATCATGATTAGGAATTTTAAGGATTTTGAACCCTAAAAGTCAGCCCTTGGCCGAAACCCTAACCCTAAAGGTCAGAGGATTTTGTTTCAAATTTTAGTCTTGTAATAAGTAATCTATGTTAGTTAAGACTCTATTAACTAGGATCCAAAAGATGGCATTAAGAAGATAATCCTAAACCTATTTTCTAAGTCTTGGCCGAACCTAGCTCTAAACTGTCATAGATGGGTGTTAGTTGATTAATTATAAGTATGTTGTTTGGTTGAAGGTGGTTGTGTTAACTCGTGGCGGGATAACGAGGATCGTCGTGTACGTGTTTCCGGTGCAAACTCGGGTGGGGAAAAGAATCAACCTATCGTCGGAATCGATAAGTAGTAGATTATATGATAATTGTGTAGGGCGACCTAAACCCTACTAGTAGTCGAGTAATCGACAAGACCAAAATCCCATTGGAAACATTTTCTGTAAAACCAATGGTGATTCGGGGATTGTAGGTTTATCGAAATTAAGTTGATTTTAAGTATTTGAGGATGTTTGATTTTATGTTATCAAATTTACTGTGATACGTTGGTTGAGGTATTCCATCTGCATGTGACGTATTATTTCGGTGTTTGAATATTTAAGATATTGAGGATGTTTGTTGTCTGTCACGGCCGTGATGGTTGTCATGGCCAGGCCGTGACAGGTTCTGTTTTGTAGACTTCTTGCCTTTGTTGTCTGTCACGATCATGATGGCTATCACGGCCAGGCCGTGACAGAGTCTGACTTTGTTATTTATTTGATTTGATTATTATCCGTTGGTTGTGATAAATTGCTTTATATGATATTGAGATATCTGAATATTTCCTGATATTGTGTGATGCATGATCTGCCTGGTTTTTAATACTATGCCTAGTTGATTTTAAGTAAGGATATATGTTGTTCGGGAGATGATTGTTTGGGTGAGAGAATGAATTGACTCAGAGGTGCCTAGCTTAATTAAGTTATCTAATAGATGAGATGTGACATAGAATGCGAGTTGAGGTTATATATGATGGGATCTTGAGGTACAAGGTTGTTATTGATTTGAGATAGTGAGATTCATATAGAGGCTTTGATGCAAATACTTTTTCAGTCCATGACGCGTCGATCTGATCTATCCTATCGAAAGATAGAAGTGCATTATATTGAAATCCTATCCTATCAAAAGATAGAAGAGCACTATACCGGATCCTATCCTATCGAAAGATAGAAGTGCACTATACTGAATCCTATCCTATCAAAAGATAGAAGATCACTAAACTGAATCCTATCCTATCAAAAGATAGAAGAGCACTATACTGGATCGTATCTGGTTGAAAGATAGAAGGGCACTATGCTGAGTCTTATCCTATCGAAAGATAGAAGGGCACTATGTTAAGTCTTATCCTATTGAAAGATAGAAGGGCACTATGTTGAGTCTTATCCTATCAAAAGATAGAAGTGTACTATGCTAAGTTCTTTGCATCAGACTGCCATGGACTACTAACGAATGTGAAAGGAATAGAGACAGTTATGATAGTATAAGTGTTTAGACTACATGAGCTGAGGGTAGAGGATGATATAGTGAATTGAGGATGATTGCTGATTTTGAGTGATGCGTGTCTGTGACAACATCTTGTATAATTTACTATTACTCTTTTCCGCTTTTTGATGATAGAACTGTTCTTATTCCCTATATCTTTCTCGTGTGTTGTATTTTATTTACGATGTGATCGTACGAGAAGACCCGATGGAGGAACCAATTGCTGAGGAGTTAGATGGAACTCCGTATGAACCGGATGCTGGAGGTCGAGCTGTGATCCAGGGCAATTAGAGTATAGACATGATGGCCAGTGTGTCTAAGGAGTATTTATATTTCCGCTCAGTATGTTTGTAGTGAAGTTTATACCTGTGAGGGATCCCCTACGAGAGGGTACCCTTAACAGTGTTTTGGTTTTGTAATAAATAAACATGTGTGTAAATATATATATTACAACTTTGGTGTGTTTTATATTTGTAGAAGTTATATGATTATTAATTAAGTTTTAATTTTTACGTATTTTCAACAGTAAGCGCGCGATTACGTAAATAAATATTAAGGTTTTAATGTAATAACACGATGGGGCACATCGGGGTGTCTCATTTGGTGGTATCAGAGCAGTTCGATTCTAATCGGACTGTGAGGTCTAGGATATTGTTACTGGCCGTGTCTAGTTGAGTCCACATCGAATTTCAACTATGCTTAGAAGATGGGTAGTGTGTCCGAATCCGATGCGTTAATTAACATTAGTGTGGCATATGGTATTTATATACTGGTCTATGTGGTATTATATGTCATACTGATCAGAGCAAATGATTTCTTTTACAGAATCATGTCTCGTGGAAGAGGACGTCCGATCGTCAATGATGACAGAACTCCTGAAAGAATTGTTGGAGATAACAATGTGGAAAATAATCAGACCGGGAGTGGAGGAGAGTCATCTGAGACTCAAGATACCATGAAAAACATAGTTACTGCTCTGTTGTTACAAACACAGCAGAATGCTGAGATGCTACAGATGAACAAAGAACAGTAGGAACAACATAATCAAAGGAGAGCTGCTGCAGCTGAAGATGCCGGAATGGCTACTTTCCTGAAAGGGAAGCCACCCCAATTCCGAGTATATTATGATCCAGAGAAGGCAGAATGGTGGATACAAGAGATCGAGAAGATATTCGATACCATGCGCTGCAGAGAGGATAGGAAAGTGACGTATGCTGTCTTCATGCTAACTGGAGGAGCAGAGTCTTGGTGGAGAGGCAAGCGAAGATTGTTGGATGCCGAAGGCAGAGTTATCAACTGGCAGTTGTTTAGTGACTGCTTCTTTGAGAAGTATTTTCCGCGTCTAGTTCGACGCGAGAAAGAAAGGGAATTCATGAGTCTCAAACAAGGCAACATGACGATTGGTGATTATGCATCACGATTTGAGGCTCTGATTAAGTATTCTGAATTTTATCAGAGATTCCCAGATGAATATTGGCAATGTAGAAGGTTTGAGGAAGGACTCCGACATGGACTACAGAGGGCTATAGTATCTCTCGATATCCAGAGTTTTCCGAAGCTAGTGGAGAGATGCAGTGCCATAGAAAGCATAGATCTGAGGCAAGCTGCTGAGCAGAAGCAGCAAAGGATTGGAGGTCCTATTCGATCAGATGTGCAGAGGAGAGTAGATAGTGGTTCTCAGTGGAGACAGGAACCATATACTAAATTAATGCAGACAGTTGCACCAGCACCAGTTCCTACAGCCCCGGTGGGTGGAGCAGGCCAGCAGCAGCAGAGAGGTTTAGGTTGTTACTTATGTGGAGGGCCGCATTACCTGCGGGATTGCAAGGAGAGACCTAGTTGTCTCCATTGCGGTAAACCAGGTCATTTTGCTCGTGACTGTAGACAGAGAAATAGGCAACATAATGTAGCTACTGGTAGAGGAGCTGGAAGTTATGGAAGTGAAGCTGGGAGAAGAGATCCAGGAATAGGTTAGCAGATGGTTAGACCTCAAGTTGCTGGGAGAGTGTTTACCATAAGAGGAGTTGAACCCCCTTACGCTACAGATCTCATACACGGTATGTATGATTTTGATATAAATTGGAATAATAGGATATGTTCGATGGATTAAGTTTTAATTATGTCCTTTAAGGATGTTAGATCAAGTTGGAAAAGTTAAGGACAATGAATAGAATATAGTGATGGATAAGTTCGAGGATAAATGGAATGATATAAGCATGAATTCTGTTATGAAGTTACCGCTGTCACCTAAGGGAAAAACAGCGATGAGAAATATATTGTTGGAGCTTTAGATTAAGATAAGATTACAAGATGATGTCTAGTGTTGAGTTAAGAAATTCCGAGGACGGAATTTTTTTTTTAGAGGGGTAGTAATGTAACACCCTGATTTTCACTGTTTTAAATAACAGTAATACATATAAATATGTTTATAAAGCTATTTGAGTTTTAGAAAATTATTTTAAATACACGGAGTTTACTACTCAATCCTACTTGAATGTAGGAAGCTACGATTGAAAATTAGGTTGGAAAGTCAGGCGAAACCCGTCCCGCGAATTCCATTGACAATATAATTATACTGCTCAAAAGACCTAATTTTAATTTGTGAACGAAAGACTTAAGATTATTATTTTATTTCCTACAATTCTGTATTTTTCGAATTATTTTCGAAAAAAATAAAATAATTTATGTTTTTCGGGCGAAACACGTAATCGGGTTGACGACGGAAGAGATTTCGGAGTTTCTCATAACCTATAGAGGGTTTATCTTAGGATTTTGAGATGATTCAAGGGGATGAATCATATTTTTAAGTCTAGAAGGTTTTTCAGGGTTAAATAGAAAATTTATGAATTTTACGCTTAAGCCCCTGAACTCTCTGTTAATTACCCTTTTGTCCCTAAATTAGTTTCTAAGTTTTTTTCAAGTGGATTGGGCTAGAATTCTTGTTTCCAATCTCAAATGGACGTGGATTTGAAGCCCAAAATTTTCTAGTTCATGGTTTGATTCCATAAAGCCTATTTGAAACTATACAAGTTTCCTATCTTAAGCTTAATGCTTAAATCTTCAAGTGGGCCCCACAAAAATGAAACAAGCCCAAATTGAGCAAGCCCATGCGCAAGCCCATGAGTATTGATGTCTGCCCTCATTTGTTGTTGGATGAGTCAAGAAAACTCTAGAATGTTCTACATTCTTCTATTTTGTTCTTCAAGCTTCTAAAATCTTCTTCAACAAGCTAGGTTTTTCCTAAAATATCTAATGCCAAAAATCAGCCCAAAATAGTCAAGATAAGCTTGCATTAAATGTGGCAACAAGTCATCATGACAATTTATTGACAATTTGCAAACTAGTCCTTATACTTTTGGAATCTTTGCAAATTGGTCCCTATGAGTTATTTGCACTTTAATCCTTTGAAAATCCACCTCCTTTCTACTTGGTCCTCAAAAGTTGCGCAGCCCACATGCCTATAAATACCTTCTCTCACTTTTCACTTAGTTTCTATTGTCATTTGTTTAAAAACCCTAAAGTTATAAGTCTTCTAGTGTTAGATTTGTGAAGAAAGTTCTTGGATCTTCACTTGTTCTTGATATCCAAGAGGTGAATCCTATTCTTCTTCTCTAATCATGTCTATGTTCTTCAATCAATTTCTTGATTCAAAGTTTATTTCATAGTTGCTCATCACTTTTAAGTTTCTAGATCTAGAACTTTGAAAATTCATAACTAATTCTATAAAAATCCTTTTGACATGAAACCAATTGCTATGATCTTATAATCATCTCTATTTTCATCATATAGAAGCATAAGATCATGAGAAATTTCTTTCCTTGATTTCTGGTCATGGCCGAACCTAGGTCAATATCATCTTCATAGGTTTTGTTTCATTTTCATGCCTTGATTCATGATTCAATCTTCTAGTATCTTGATAGTTCTTGTATTTAAGTATATATAAGATCAAAAATCAAACTCTAACCTAGTGATTTCATCAAGGCCGAAACCCTAGTTCTTGGAACTAGATGAGTTTTGTTCAAAGTTTTCATTAATGATCTTGTTAATCAAGCTATTAGTATGTATGCTTAATAAATCCAAGTTGGTTTATTAAACTAAGAACCCTAACCCTATGAACATGTTGAGGCCGAATCCTTGTATAAAAGAGATAGGAAGTTTTGAGTTTCAACTTTAGTTGTTTAGTCACTAATCCATGATTTAGGTTAATCAAGGATCATTAATTTATGACTTAATCATGATTAGGAATTTTAAGGATTTTGAACCCTAAAAGTTAGCCCTTGGCCGAAACCCTAACCCTAAAGGTTAGAGGATTTTGTTTCAAATTTTAGTCTTGTAATAAGTAATCTATGTTAGTTAAGACTCTATTAACTAGGATCCAAAAGATGGCATTAAGAAGATAATCCTAAACCTATTTTCTAAGTCTTGGCCGAACCTAGCTCTAAAGTGTCATAGATGGGTGTTAGTTGATTAATTATAAGTATGTTGTTTGGTTGAAGGTGGTTGTGTTAACTCGTGGCGGGATAACGAGGATCATCGTGTACGTGTTTCCGGTGCAAACTCGGGTTGGGAAAAGAATCAACCTATCGTCGGAATCGATAAGTAGTAGATTATATGATAATTGTGTAGGGCGACCTAAACCCTACTAGTAGTCGAGTAATCGACAAGACCAAAATCCCATTGGAAACATTTTCTGGAAAACCAATGGTGATTCGGGGATTGTAGGTTTATCGAAATTAAGTTGATTTTAAGTATTTGAGGATGTTTGATTTTATGTTATCAAATTTACCGTGATACGTTGGTTGAGGTATTCCATCTGCATGTGACGTATTATTTCGGTGTTTGAATATTTAAGATATTGAGGATGTTTGTTGTCTGTCACGGCCGTGATGGTTGTCATGGCCAGGCCGTGACAGGTTCTGTTTTGTAGACTTCTTGCCTTTGTTGTCTGTCACGATCGTGATGGCTATCACGGCCAGGCCGTGACAGAGTCTGACTTTGTTATTTATTTGATTTGATTATTATTCGTTGGTTGTGATAAATTGCTTTATATGATATTGAGATATCTGAATATTTCCTGATATTGTGTGATGCATGATCTGCCTGGTTTTTAATACTATGCCTAGTTGATTTTAAGTAAGGATATATGTTGTTCGGGAGATGATTGTTTGGGTGAGAGAATGAATTGACTCAGAGGTGCCTAGATTAATTAAGTTATCTAATAGATGAGATGTGACATAGAATGCGAGTTGAGGTTATGATGGGAGCTTGAGGTACAAGGTTGTATTTGATTTTAGATAGTGAGATTCATATAGAGGCTTTGATGCAAATACTTTTTCAGTCCATGACACGTCGATCTGATCTATCCTATCGAAAGATAGAAGTGCACTATATTGAAATCCTATCCTATCAAAAGATAGAAGAGCACTATACCGGATCCTATCCTATCGAAAGATAGAAGAGCACTAAACTGAATCCTATCCTATCAAAAGATAGAAGAGCACTATACCGGATCCTATCTGGTCGAAAGATAGAAGGGCACTATGCTGAGTCTTATCCTATCGAAAGATAGAAAGGCACTAGTTGAGTCTTATCCTATTGAAAGATAGAAGGGCACTATGTTGAGTCTTATCCTATCAAAAGATAGAAGTGTACTATGCTAAGTTCTTTGCATCAGACTGCCATGGACTACTAACGAATGTGAAAGGAATAGAGACAGTTATGATAGTATAAGTGTTTAGACTACATGAGCTGAGGGTAGAGGATGATATAGTGAATTGAGGATGATTGCTGATTTTGAGTGTTGCGTGTCTGTGACAATTACTGTATAATTTACTATTACTCTTTTCCGCTTTTTGATGATAGAACTGTTTCTTATTCCCTATATCTTTCTGTGTGTTGTATTTTATTTCTGATGTGATCGTACGAGAAGACCCGATGGAGGAACCGATTGCTGAGGAGTTAGATGGAACTCCGTATGAACCGGATGCTGGAGGTCGAGCTGTGATCCAGGGCGATTAGAGTATAGACATGATGGCCAGTGTGTCTAAGGAGTATTTATATTTCCGCTCAGTATGTTTGTAGTGAAGTTTATACCTGTGAGTGATCCTACTGAGAGGGTACCCTTAACAGTGTTTTGGTTTTGTAATAAATAAACATGTGTGTAAATATATATATTACAACTTTGGTGTGTTTTATATTTGTATAAGTTATATGATTATTAATTAAGTTTTAATTTTTACGTATTTTCAACAGTAAGCGCGCGATTACGTAAATAAATATTAAGGTTTTAATGTAATAACACGATGGGGCACATTGGGGTGTCTCAGGGTGGCCATTAGGGAAACAAGGACTGATGAACCACAAGCAGTTCCAAGGCAGAAAAAGGCAAGAAAAGTGATTCTATCACATAATGAGGATGATGATGAGGATACTCAGTCAATTGGCTCTGTACTGAAGAAGCAGAAGTAAGCTGCTCAGTCATCAATTGTTGTTCCTACCAGGGCTAAGCAACCTGCCAAGAAAGTCAAGTCCTTTGGGATTACTTGCAACTGATCATGTACAAATTGTTGTTGATGCTTTAGTTGAAAGCTTAAATGTTCCTGTTAACACCACACCACCATCACTATCACAACTAGAAAAACAAAGCCAACTACCTCCACATCAATGAAATAAACCACTCTCACCTGTCGAAGAACAGCCAACCCCTTTCCTAGCTGAACCTCACATTGAACAACAACCATCACCCCAACATACATATGAACCACATTCCTCACCCCCAACATATACACTCACCACAACATTCTTCTAAACATCAAACATCACCACAATATTCCCCTGCACACTCATCTATTCAAACCTCTCCACCTAGACCTAAATTTCAACCTATCATTCCATCAGATGATCCTTGGTTCAATCAACCAGATGAGTTTGGGATCAATCCAGGAGCACCCTTTCCCAAATTTCCCAAAATTACTTTTCCTTACACAAACCCCTCCACTCTATATGCTGGCAAAGTTGAAAGCTGGGCCAAGGTGAAAAGGAATTGGAGAATCCTGTACCACACTCACCAACCTGAATCAGAAATAACCAGACCCTTCTATCCCCTTCTAGAATATGAGTATAAGCCAGAGGAAGTCATTCCTAGGAGCTATATTGGCATACCATATGAACCCTTTGAACCCTTACCCTCTGAACATTTCACTGCCAATGGACCACTCCTAACCCACCTACTTTAAAGAAATTCCCTCCGAGAAAAATCTATCCAAATTTTGTCAAGCTACCACCCTTCGAACCCCACACTAATGGTGTTGACAGAGACATTATACATGACTGGTGGATTGTTCCCTTCAAGCTGAAAGAAGAAGAAGTTCAGTTCCAAAGGTCAAGAACTCACGGCTATCACAAATTCATTCTTGATAAGAATGTAAAATGGAAGTAATGGGTTCATCCCAGGGAGTATGGCACTGTTGCTGACATATGTGACCACATCATGTATGCTCATCTCAAAGCTGAGTTTGAATGGCCCAGATACATCAAAGCTGCCAACTTTGTACCCCCAACCTGGCTTTATCACACAACAGCAGATACCGGTGTTGGAGTGGCTCCTACAAAGATTTGTCCAAGGCTGCCAATGATTGATCTAAAGAAGGACAAGGATGGTAACTTCAGACTTCCTCATCATAGAATGCCTGCACCTAGCACATGCATTTTGCAGTCAAGTACAGAAGTTCATATAGATGAAGAAGTCATGCAAATGATCATGGCTGAACCTGAAGAAAAGCACTTCAACCTTGAAGCTGGTGGATATTGGGCAAGTCATATCAAACTTTGCAACAGGTAAACTTCCTCCTCTGGACTCCCTGATGCTAACAAGGAAACCACTCCTAATGTAAGAGGTAGATATGGTTTCTCATCTGTCAGATATTATATTCATGAAGATACTCTTGGTGTACCTCTAAGGAGCCCTACCTATGAAGAAGATGAAGTTCACTGGGTTCCTTTTATGCCTACACCTGAGTCATTAGTACAGATCTCAAAAGCTTCTTCTGAAGAAATGGAAGAAATTGTAGTGGAAAGACCATAAAAGGATGATACTGTGATTCAACCTGAGCCTATTAAGGAAGAAATAGCTGAATCTGGAAGTAAGCAAGGAACTTCTGGCAAACAGAGTTCTCAACCTGTGGCTTTGGCAATAATTCATCTAGAGATACAACAATACTCCACAAGCTCTAAGCATTTTTCCTAACCAAGGAAACTTGGATACTACTGCTGAAAGTTCCAAAACTTCTCTTCCACCCGATATTGATGAAACCCTCAACCGGAAGATTGAAGCACAAGTTGAAAAATCTCTGCAGCCAACCAATGCTATACTTCAACAGATGTTTCAGCTTCTCCCAAACTTTCAACAAATCCAAGGCCAACCTGCACAACCTCCACCCCCACCTCCTCAGAATCCACCTCCTCCTCCTCCACCTGAAAACCCTTAGTTTTATTCTCTTTTTGTTTCGTCTTGTTTTTACGACTGACAATGATGGTCCACCCTATCCCACATTTTTGTCTGATGACAAAAGAGGAGGAGAAGGAAAGTAATATTGAGAGTAAATTTGAACAAAGTATTCTCTTTGAAAATTACATGTGCATGTGTTCATTATGATTTCTGCTATGCTTACTGCTCTTTACTTGTCCTGATATGCCTGTTGTTGCTGATACTGAATTTGCTTTGATATATGTTCATTTGCTTAAGTTTTACTTAAGTACTTATATGCTCTGATACTTGTCAAAATCTGTGTATATCTGCAAATCTGCTTGATGATTTTCTTTGTTAAATTGTTTTGGATGTTGTGTATATCTCTCTTAGACTTTACTCACTCAAATTTAATAAGCTTTTGTCATCATAAAAAAGGGGGAGATTATTGGAACCAAAGTGGTTATGGTTAAATAATCTCTTAAGTTTTGATGCTAACAAAAAAATTAAATTTGTATGACAAAGTATGTTAAAGGACTAACTCGTCTACTCTAGCTTGCAGGACTATTCTAAGTATCACTAGACGAGGGAACTAAATTTAAGTTCCTTAAAATAGCTTTGAAAGAATATCGGGTCCGAGTCTCACTCTCTAGACGAGCCCTCAAAAATATGGTAATAAACCTGTCCACAAAGTTATCACTGGACAAGGTACTAAGTAACCAAGTCATAAGGTACTAGACGAGTGCCTAAGAGTACCTCTTTAGTAAAGCGCTAGACGAGCTGCTAAGTCAATCAGTAAATATAACACATCCAATGACTTGTCACTAGACTAGTAGTTAACTGGACTAGGTAATAGAAATAAATCTAAGCTAAACCAGTCCACTAAGTTAGACTACCCAGTTGCTCTTTAAAGTTAGATATGCATGCGTCCAAAGGAACACTGGAAATGAACTCGTCTAGTCAGTAACGTATTTATTTCAAATGATTGTTTATTTAATACGAAGGAATCAATGTCTTTTACTTGTGTTGTTTGAATTTTTTATAACTTTGTTTCTTGGTAAGAGGAACATAGTACCATCGAAAACACAAACCTTTGTACTCTAACACTATTGTTGCTGTAAAGCTGAACTTAGTACAAAGAAGGAAAGATAGAAAACAACTTTCGGTGCAACAGAGAAGTGACACTACCACTTTGAGCATTTCTGATTATCAGGGGCACATTTCGCAGAAAACATATCAAGTTATCAGTCTCAACGGATCTCAGAATTAAATGTTATCTCTAAACGAATACAATTTGAAGACCGTTGAAGAAATAGAAAGCTCAAGACTGAAGAACTCTATAAGTACTGGACGGCCCCGGTAAAGAATAGATCGAAGCTTTGATATTCAAAGTGCCAAAACTCTTCTCAAAGTTCTTGTGAATACTTTCATTTGTAATCTCTACTGATCTCAAATTTTCGTACTCTCACACACACTAGTGCAAAATAAGTAATAAACGGGAAAGCATAACGTCAGTTAAGTAAAACTTAGACTTTAAAAAGGAGGCGGTGGCAGAATTGTAATTATCAAGGTCACTTAAATCACCTTTAACGTCAGTTGTATACACAACTGACGTTAAAAGTGTTGCGAGTCACTATTTACGTAAGTTGTTTAAACAACTGACAAACAACTGACGTTAAAAGTTAATCATTAAACAACTGACGTAAATAGTGGCCTTTAACGTCAGTTGTTTAAACAACTGACATTAAAGATGATTTCCAATTTTAAGAAACTATACATAGCCCGCGTGCTTCCTTCTTCATCACTTTGAGCACTCAGCCTCTGATAACCCCTATGCCCTTAACCCTTCCTCTCTTAGCGATCACTACCACCAGCACCACGAGCTCCTCTCCACCGCCACCACGAGCTCCTCTCCTCACCACCGAGAGGTACCTTTTTTTTTCTCTCTCTCTCAACTTCACTATGTGTTGTTTGAATATTGCCCTAACTCTCTCTGTCCCTCTCACTCTCAACCACCTCTTCGAACGGCAGCCACTAGTGGAGGTCAATGACCTAACTGTCCCTCTCACTCTTAGCCACCTCTTCGAACGGCGGTGCACCAGTACTGAGCCCTAATTGTCTCTGTCCTCCTCCTCTCTGTGAACACAGCTAAAGCCCTAACCCATTTTTGTTTCACTGAGACCACTATTTTCTGTTGTTGGTATTTTAAGTGTTTGCATATTCATAAGTTTCACTCTAAAGTGAGTGTTTTTGAGTTCTGAATTGTGTAAAGGTGATGTTTCTGAGTGCTCAACCGTGTTTCCATTTTTTTGGTTTTCTTTTGGTGGGGGGGGGGGGGGGGTTCTGTTATGATTTTGTTTTCTCAGCTTGTATTCTGAGGGCTTCTAAGTTTGGGCATCTCGGAGGTATTTTGCGAGAAATGTTCCTTGAGCTACTTGATTAAAAAATAGCATTCAGGACTTGAGTGATGTTAACCACTAAGGATGTTGTAAAGTAGGTCAAGCTGGGTTAATGTGTTGTCTATAAATGCATTCTATCTTATTTGTGAAAGGTTTGTATGGTACTGTGTTGATGAAAAATTGAAATAAAAAAATATGTTCATAGTTTGAAATTGATTTTCTTCTTGAGTCATGAACAATCAAGTTTATGTGATATGCTATTAACATATTTGTTGAACTCATGAGTTGAATTTGTCTCTCTAATGTGAATTGTTTTCATAGTTGGTTGATGTGCTATAAATTGTGTGTCACTCAAGCTTGACCTACATCCTTAGTGGTTAATTTATGAGAGTGAAGCTGAATGTTGTAATGTGGGCTATATAGTTGGCGAGAATGTTCCTTGAGCTACTTGATTACAAAATAGCATTCAGGGCTTGAGTGAATGTTGTAGTGTGCTCACAACTGTGAAGCTGAATGTTGTAATTTGGGCTATGTATTTGGCGAGAAATGTTTTAATGTTACATCCAGGGCTTCTAGTTTACTCGGTAATAGACTTATTTTTGGCATCGAAATGATGATTAAGATATATTAGGATGATGGTTTAGCTGGTTGTTAGGTTTTCAAATACTAGTGCACTTTTCCAATCTCCGTTATTGTGCTTATATTGGATATATGTGTTTATATCTACAGAACCTATTTAGCTATGGATCGTAGTTGGATGGTTTGTAAACGCACTAGTGATGAGTATTTGAGGGGAGTGGAAGAGTTTATAGAATTTACTCAAAGGAATGTTCCTAATAGTAAAGGAATGTTCAATTATCCTTGTGTCAAATGTTTGAATACGAGGAAATGTACGGTCAAGGATATACATACTCATCTTATTTGTAGTGGGATTTTCTTGAATTATACAAGATGGATATGGCATGGTGATGTGTTGTTAAGTACTAAGCCAAGTCTCTCTCAAAGTGAGGATGTTGATGTAGATATGGAGGATGATCGAGTGGAGGACATGATCCGTGATATTGGACAAGAATCTTTTCATCAAGCACATGTGTATGAATGGTTGTCCAGTGATGCGGATAAGCCTTTGTATCCCGGGTGTACTGCACATACACGGTTGCCGGCGGTGTTAAAATTGGTTTGTGTGAAGGCGAGAAATGGTTGGAGCGATAAAAGCTTCACTGAATTGCTTGAATTGCTAAAAGACTTGCTTCCAGAGGGCAACACATTGCCTGACCATAACTATGAGGCCAAGAAGGTATTGTGTCCGATGGGTATGGAGTATAAGAAGATACATGCATGCCCCATTGATTGCATATTGTACACGGGTGATTATGAAGAGATGCACGATACATGCATGAAGGATGGTGATGATGGTGATGATCTTGATGATTTGATTTGTGATGTGAGAAAAAAGGGTCCACTTGCGAAGGTGTTGTGGTATCTTCCAATAATTCCAAGGTTCAAGCGATTGTTTGCTAATGTGAAAGATGCAAAGAATCTTAGATGGAATCATGATGAGAGGAAACGTGATGGAAAGGTTCGCCATCCGGCTGATTCTGGTCAATGGAAGAATATTGATATTTTGTTTTCGGATTTCGCCAATGAGCCAAGAAACCTAAGGCTTGGACTTGCTACGGATGGAATGAATTCTTATGGCAACTTAAGTAGTATTCATTGTTCATGGCCCGTTCTCTTGATAATTTTCAACCTACCTCCTTGGTTGCGTATGAAGCACAAATATATGATGTTATCTATGATGATCTCGGGCCAAAGCAACCGGGAAATGACTTAGATGTTTATCTAAGTCCCTTGATTGAAGACTTGAAGAAGTTGTGGGTCAAAGGTGTTGACGTAGTTGATGAGTATTATCACGAGACTTTCAAGCTGCGTGCCATATTATTTTGCACCATCAATGACTTTCCAGCGTACGGGAACTTGTCCAGGTACAGTGTTAAGGGGCATAAAGCATGCCCTATATGTGAAGAAGGTACATGCTACACTCAGTTGCATCATAGAAGGAAGAGGGTTTACCTTGGGCATCGAAGATTTCTTAGACGTGATCACCCATATCGTAAGATGAAAAAACCTTTTAATGGATGCCAAGAGACTGAAAATGCTCCGACGTCCTTAAACGGAGAGCAAGTTTATCAACGGGTGAAGGATATTCTGTTTATGATAGAGCGCTAAAGGCATGCAGCATAAGTTGCACCAGCGGGAGGAGTAGGACTACCAAGTCTAAAGGAAGCCCTGATTGGATTAACCTCTAGGTTGGTAGTTTATTTAATAGTAATTAATATTATAATTACTAATTCCAAATATATATGTTTATTTAACTGACATTGAAGTTCATTTCTTTCGTAGTCTCGTAAGCAGCCAGACAGTTGGTCGTGTGGCTATTATGTGATGTATCATATGCTGAACATAGTCTCCGCATCTATTATAGAGGGATGGAAGAATGTAATACTTAAACAACTTATTTAATTATATATTTTAGCTTTCCTTTTCCTTGTGTTAGTTGTGGTTAATTATTTGAACGTGTGCATGTGTTTAGCGACCAATCTCCTCTTAAAAAAGGAGACTTTAGAGACTTGAGGATGTGCTTTGCATAATTTTTCTTTAAGGTTGCTAAAGAAAAAGGAATAGCAAAAATACCTCCTGAGTACTTATAAGATGTGTAGGTTTTTTTTTCAACATAAACAAGATGTGTAGTGTTAATGATTAGAAAGTTATATAAAGTTGATATGTGTATTTACATTTAAAATACTTAGAAACTTTTAGTTATGTTTTTTCTATCAATGTGTTTTGGTTTTTTGTCCCTCCACTGGTTCTTTGTATTTATTTTACTTTTTTAATAAAATTTAAGGGTAATCTTTTTTCTTAATGATGTTTTTATCACTAAGGAGGGTTTTGCATCATAAGGTTTTAATGAGGCCCTTCTTTTTTGCTAAATTTGTGTATGTGCAAATTCTGTAATGTGCCTATTCTTATTCTGGACTGTGTTTACTGAATGCAGGATATGCTGGGGGGAATGGATAAATTGTAACAAAAATTTTAAAAACAAAACAAATTAACGTCGGTTATTTAAGACAAATGATGTTAAAAGAAATTTTTTTTCAAAAAAAATTATTTTTAACGTCAGTTGTCTTAAACAACTGACGTTATAATCAGTGTATTTAACGTCAGTGAAATTAAATAACTGACTTTAACCTTACACTTTTTACGTCAATTATTTAAATAACTGATGTTAAAAGTTACACTTTTTACGTCTGCTCGGATAACGTCGGTCATTTTCCAAATGTTAAAAAAGAATTTTAACTAACGTAAAAATCTCTTCCTGCACTAGTGACATAGTGAGTTCTTAGATCAATCTTAAATCCATTTGTTAGAGTTAGAGCCTGAAGAGGCTTGGTAGAGAAAGAATACTTGTAAGCCTAAAGAGGTGTTGAATACTTGTAAATCTATTGGAGAATAGTGGAGAAAACCTTCAGGTAGAAGGGACTAGACGTAGCTCTTGGATGGAAGAGAATGGACCAAGATAAATCATTTGTGCGAATCCTCTATCCCTAGCTTTTTACAGTCTTTGTTTATACTAACTGTGGGGATTTGAACTTGAGTTTGTTAACTCCTTTGAAAAGATATTTTGTTTGTGTGTATTTATCTTCATCTGCTTGCAAAAAGGTTTTAAGAAAAGCATTTTCGGAAAACTTTTAAGAAACACAATTCAACCTCCTTCTTGTGTTTCTGTGTCAACTTCAAAGCTATGTTTTGATATTTATGGGTTGAGTTTGATTCTTTGAAAATAATTAAGAGTGTTTGGTATAAAGGATAAAGTTTGTTAGGATTTGTTGAAAATGGTGATAGTGGTTATTAATTTTTTTTGGGTATCATTATGAAACGATGCAACTAATATTGAGAAAGCAATTAGGTGAATGTTTGTTAAAATGATACTTGATTTATGGTTGATTCTAAGTTATGATGGGCATATATTGTAGACTAGTTTATGTGTCCACCATAATATTATTTTATGTGCTTAATGAGTTATGTAAGTAATATATGTTATAATTGTTTTGTTATAGTTCTTGGCATATGTCCCATGAATTCGAGAATGAAATCCTTTTAAGGGGCCGGGGGAGGGGGGTAGAATGTAATAATTGATAATTTTAATAATTTAGAATTTTATGTTTTAATTGGACATTGTAACATCCCAATAATTATATATGTGCTTTTATTTGATAATTAGATTTATCAATCAGTTAGACATTTAAAATAGTTTATCCTGTGCGTTAACACTGCATTATTACAGTATATGCATGCTTGCAAGATAATAATATTATGCTATTGTAACTATTATTGTCATCTAAGAAAAATATTATTTTAAATAATATGATTGAAAGAGATTTATTTTCAGACTATACTATATTTAATTTTAGTTTTCTTTAAAAAATGATGAGAAATGAAGCAAGAGAAACAAAGATAAAGAAAAAAATGAACGTTGTTTTCTCCCATGTTACCCACCTCCCCCTTTTCTTTCTTTTTCCTTCCTTTCTTCTTCTCAGTCTAAACGTTGTTTTCTCTCTCTCTCTCCATTTCAAAAAACTTCTTCTCCCTTTCTCTAAAAAGATCACCACCATCTGGTTGCCGTTGATGAAATAGAGACCAAATCCAAACTCCCATCGTCTTTCTTCTCCACCATTCAGTTTTTAGTTTGGCCATCGTTGCTCCGCCGCCACCGCCGTTGTTCATACATTTTCCGGTCAAACGAGGTGAGTTTTAACGAAACCATTGGGTTCATCCTCTTCCCCTCGTTGTTCGGTTCCTCATCCACGTTTTTTTTTGTCAAGGGCTGCTGGCGAGTCACCACTTTCTACTGCGTCGGAGCACCGTCGGAGAACCGTCAGAGCACCACTGTTCGCACCACCTTTTTCTCCTTCTTTGTTTTATGAGTGGAATCTTACCCATTCAGTTCTAGGTTCAGAAAACCCCAATATTCAAACCCTAACTTTTGGATTTCAATTTAAATTGTGAAATTATTACTGTTTTAGTGCAATTAAGGGTGAGGAAACTCCATTGTTGGAGCTTTATTTTTGGTATTTTTTATGGATCTAGGATTTGGGGGTAAATTCTGATAGACTCAAAAAATTGTAACTAGAGTTGTAGATGTCTGATTGAGATTAAATTGATTTCGTTTGAAATCTAACACACAGAGGTACATGATGTATAAATTTCATGAATTTTAAAAATTTGAGATGTTCTCAGTTAATTTTTGAAAACAGGGCTACTGCTGCCCAAATTTATCTTGACTTCCGAAAATTATATCTTGAGTTATAAAACTTGTTGCATATGAAAATTGAAATATTAAAGTATGTTGTGGTAAAATTTCGTGATTTAAGGAGGCCTGAGGAGGAAACAATTTAACCTAGAAAATAGAGTATTGTTTATCTCGGATGTACTCATACAATCTTTACTTCAAAATTTATACATGTAGTTATAGACCACCTTTTTATGTGAAACTAGTTTCATTTGAAAGTAGTCATGTATGTCTTGTTGTGGTTAAATTTTTAGAATTTATGGACCTCTTTAGTATTCCCAATTTTTGTTTGAAGTTGGTTTAGGATTTGCTGATAACATTGTCTCACAGTCAGACTTGGTAATAGTTGGACCATAGACTATATTTTTAGTGATTTATTTCCATGATATTGGAATTAATTTTGGATATTTCTATGTTTGGATTTAGAATGAGTTTATTTTATTATTAATGAATGGTAAATATGAATCTTTTACTTTAAGGAAATATATTAAGTATTAATTGATGTTTGTGATTGGAATGTTCAAGTTAGATATGTGTTTATTGAATTATGAATATGATATTAGACAATATGATATTCTATGTTGTTTAGATCTTGGTTATGTTAACATGATAATGAGGTAAGTTATGGTGATATGTTTTTTGTGAGTTTGATTGTGTATGTTCATTGATGCGATGATGATTGATACATGTGATTGAAACTTAAGAGAAGCACTTAGTGGAATGGATTGTCAAGTATTAGATGTGAATCTTTAGGCAGGCCGACCGGGGAGCGGGAGGCTCCGGTATATAAATATCACCGCCAGGGACGAGGGGTCCTCGTTAGATACCCCGGGCGTTGAGGAGAGATGTTGATGTTGGCCGGAGGGTGCAGTATCTCTGGGGTAAGAAATTAAAACCATCGGGGCAGGAGGTCCTCAGAGAACCCACCTCCCAGGATACCCAAAGACTCGATGTTAGTATGATATGTAATATATACACTTGAGAAATATATGGATCCCTTGTGAGGGACTTGAGATATGAGAATTAAATGAAGCTCAAAGGCATTCCACAAGTACTCTAAGAATGGATGAGATTTCCTTTTGAGTTGTGTTTATTATATGAATGTTGCTATGCTATGTATTATTGATGTGGTATTGAGATGGATTATGCATTGATATGAGTGTGTGCTTGTGTGAGAGTGTGCTATTGTTTTATTCTTAGCTTGCATGTCTGCATGTGTTTGGGGGAACTCCCTCACTGAGTCAGTGGACTCACCCTACGTGTAACATTTCAGCTGTAGGTATATGTGAAGTCGTCGGAAGTCTTGGATACCATGTGGATAGCTAGGTTTTACCCTTATTTATTTATTTATTTAAGAAGGAATTTGTAGTTATTGATTTTGTTAGTTACTCTGATGTATTAAGTAATGAATATAATCTTTTACTTTGGATGGGACGAATTTATGTATACTTGTGAGGCTGCGAAGGGGAAAGATGAAGCTTTCCCTTTCGGTCGGTCATGGCTACAAAATTCGAGTCATGATAAAGTTGGTATCAGAGCATAGATTACAAAGTCCAAAAAAAAAGGTTATTATAGCTTAATTTCAGTTTTGGTTTTCTTAAAAAAAATATTGATTCCACATGGCACCAAGACGGCGGTATAAGATGATATAGTTAAGTTTATATATAATCGATTTATCTTATAATTCATTTGTACTCCCTCTTGAACAGTTGCTTATAAATTATGTTTATGGATTGAGTGTTAATAGTATAAATTAAGTTTTATGATGATGGTCGTGATGAGACAAGAGTTAGAATTATGAAAATCGTAAATGTGTTAAAGTATGATGGTGAGTTGTGAACAAGTCAATTTAGTGAGAATACGTTAAAATGAATTTTGGGAATTATTATTTTGAAATTTATAAGGATACTACTATTAGAGTAAATACATTATGATAAAGCTATGTTTCGATATTTATGGTTGAGTTTGATTCTTTGAAAATAATTAAGAGTGTTTGGTATAAAGGAGAATGTTTGTTAGGTTTTGTTGAAAATGCTGATAGTGGTTTTTTTTTTTCTTTTTTTTGGGTATCATTATGAAACGATGCAACTAATATTGAGAAAGCAATTAGGTGAATGTTTGTTAAAATGATACTTGATTTATGGGCTTTTTGACCAAACTGGGTTTCTTTTAAAAACTATTTACCAGTTTAGGGTTGTTCTGAAACTATTTATCAATCGAGGATCCTTTTGGACACGTGACATTTTTTTTTTTTCTCACTCTGACGGGTCAAAGGCGTCAGTCAGACTGGCACCTTTCAAGTCAAAGGCGCCAGTACCAGTATTAAAAATAAAATAAAAATAAAACAATTGATAGCAATAATAAGAGGTATAAAAAAATAATAGCAATAACAATTTACACCAATAAATATTCATCAATTATTACAGTAGTAAAAAAAAATTTTACCTTGTAATAGCATTAATGTCATCATTACTCCCAATACTTATAGTATAATTTTTTTTAGCAGTGTTCCTTTAAAATTGATGGTAACTTTCTTTTAATTCTTACAAGGTAATTTTTTTTACTATTGTAATAATTAATGAATATTTATTGGTGTAAATTCTTATTGCTATTATTTTTTATGACTCTTGTGATATTATTTGCTACTTGTTATTAGGGGATTTTTTTTATTGCCTCTTGTTGTTTTAAATAGATACTTTAGCATTAATGTCATCGTTACTCCCTATACTTGTAGTATAATTTTTTTAGCAGTGTTCATTTAAAATTGTTGGTAACTTTTTTTTAATTCTTACAAGGTGAATTTTTTTTTACTACTGTAATAATTGTTGAATATTTATTGGTGTAAATTGTTATTGCTATTATTTTTTTATGACTCTTGTGATATTATTTGCTACTTGTTATTAGGGGATTTTTTTTATTGCCTCTTGTTGTTTTAAATAGATATTTTAGCATTAATGTCATCGTTACTGTAAGACTAAGCCCTCATTCATGTTTTGATGTATGACAAACAAAGTTTATTTTGCATAAGATTTTTAATTTTGACTACGTACTCATTTCGTGTTAAGCTGCATGCAAGATCACTAGTCCAACAAAGCAAAACAAGCTGAAGTTCAACAAAGCAGAACAAGCTGACGTCCAACAAAGTAAAAAAAAAACTGACGTCCATTGAACCACTAAAGAGCTCGTCCACCTAAGTACCATTTGGAACGCGTCCACTGAAGTACAACAAAAGCACGTCCACTGAAGTACAACAAGAAGAGCACGTCCACTGAAATACAACAAGAGCACGTCCACTAAAGAACGACAAGGAAACCGCGTCCACTAAAAGAAACAGAAGAACTCGTCTGCTGACATGACACATAGATCGCATCCACTAAAATAACAGAAGAGCTCGTCTGCTGATGTGACACATAGAGCACGTCCACTAAAAGAAACAGAAGAGCTCGTCTGCTGATGTCAGCAGACAAGCTCTTCTATTTCTTTTAGTGGACGCGGTCTTCTTGTCGTTCTTCAGTGGACGCGCTCTTGTTGTATTTCAGTGGACGTGGTCTTGTTGTACTTCACTAGACGCGCTCTTCTTGTTGTACTTCAGTGGACTCGCTCCAAATGGTACTTATGTGGACGCGCTCTTGTTGTATTTCAGTGGACGAGCTCTTCTGTTTCTTTTAGTGGACATGGTCTTCTTGTCGTATTTCAGTGGACAATCTCTTCTGTTTCTTTTAGTGGACGCGGTCTTCTTGTCGTTCTTCAGTGGACGTGCTCTTGTTGTACTTCAGTGGACGCGCTCTTCTTGTTGTACTTCAGTGGACGTTCTTTTGTTGTACTTCAGTGGACGCACTCCAAATGTTACTTTAGTGGACGAGCTCTTTAGTGGTTCAATGGACGTCAGTTTTTTTTACTTTGTTGGACGTCTACTTGTTCTGCTTTGTTGAACTTCAGCTTGTTTTACTTTGTTGGACTTCAGTTTGTTTTGGTTTGTTGGACTAGTGATTTTGCATGCAGCTTAACACGAAATGAGTACGTAGTCAAAATTAAAAATCTTATAGAAAATACACTTTGTTTGTCATACATCAAAACATGAATGAGGGCTTAGTCTTACAGTAACGATGACATTAATGCTAAAGTATCTATTTAAAACAACAAGAGGCAATAAAAAAAATCCCTTCATAACAAGTAGCAAATAATATCACAAGAGTCATAAAAAAATAATAGCAATAACAATTTACACCAATAAATATTCATCAATTATTACAGTAGTAAAAAAAAAATTTACCTTGTAAGAATTGAAAGAAAGTTACCTGCAATTCAAAAGGAACACTGCTACAAAAAAAAGTATACTATAAGTATAGGGAGTAACGATGACATTAATGCTAAAGTATCTATTTAAAAAAACAAGAGGTAATAAAAAAAATCCCCTAATAACAAGTAACAAATAATATCACAAGAGTCATAAAAAAATAATAACAATAATAATTTACACCAATAAATATTCATCAATTATTACAGTAGTAAAAAAAAATTACCTTGTAAGAATGAAAAGAAAGTTACCAGCAATTTTAAAGGAACACTGCTAAAAAAATTATACTATAAATATAGGGAGTAACGATGACATTAATGCTATTACAGGTAAAAAAAAATGTACTACTGTAATAATTGATGAATATTTATTGGTGTAAATTGTTATTGCTATTATTTTTTTATACCTCTTATTATTTCTATCAATTGTTTTATTTTTATTTTTATTTTTTTAATACTGGTAGGCGCCAGTCTGACTGGAGCCTTTGACCCGTCAGAGTGAAAAAAAATAAAATATGCCACGTGTCCAAAAGGACCCCTCATTGGTAAATAGTTTTAGAACAACCCTAAACTGGTAAATAGTTTCTAAAAGGAACCCAGTTTGGTCAAAAAGCCTCATTTATGATTGATTCTGAGTTACGAGCATATATTGTAGACAAGTTTACGTGTCCTCCATAATATTATTTTATGTGCTTAATGAGTTATATAAGTATATGTTATAATTGTTTTGTTATAGTTCTTGGTATGCATCCTTGGAATTCGAGGACGAATTCCTTTTAAGTGGGGTAGAATGTAATACCCGATAATTTTAACAATTTAAAATTTTATGTTTAAATGATGTCATCCTCAATAATTTAAAATTTCTTTTTGTATAAATGTTTTATATGGACATTGTAACATCCCGATAATTATATATGTGTGTTTATTTGATAACTAGATTTATTAATCAGTTAGACATTTAAATTTTTATGTTATTCAACTTATTTGATTTTATTTTCGTATTTAAAATATTTTATCCCTTGTGTTAACACTATGTTATTACAGTGTATGCATACTTGCAAGACAATAATATTATGTTATTGTAACTTTTTTTTTTGGGACAAAAGGAAAGTTAAGTAATTTTATTAATAATGGAGAACGCAATACAACCGGTAACACCATCACAAATTTGGAGAATATTAATATATGTAGCCACCCCTAACAAAGAGTAAGCAACTATATGGACTTTCCTCCTATCAAACTCTACCGAATAGTTGTTTACATTAGATGATAAAAGACTCCTACAATTTGAAATAACGGCCCTATAATTAGCTTGGTGCCCTTGAAGAAGACCTAGGACTTCCTCTTTTTGCAACTGGAGTCTGGGAGAGTAACTATAAAATTTAGCTTTGAAGAAATATCCTCCTTCATCACGTAAATTGTGACCGAAGTCAATGCTTCGAACTACCTATAAGAATGACTCAATGTACAGTCAATTGTTCTCGACTTTATTTGCATAAACTAAAAATTCAAAAAGAAAAAATAAAAAACGATAAAACGTGTCTGGCCAATAACACAGAACGATGTATTAGTGAATAGAAACTGCATGCAGGTTACCCAGGCCTCGACAGTTCCAACTGAGGACACTCATGACTTCTGATAGGCCTGAGAACGAGAACCTGTCGATAAAAAATGCCCATTGTGAACTGGGTGAGAAATCATAGAGGATTGAAAATTTGCATTATCACCAATTTCCTCATCCCGCGTTGCATGGGAGCTATGTCCCTCCATATCAGTTATGTGCCTTTTTGCTGCTTGATTTTTTGCATATTCATCTTCTGGGCCCGCAATTAAATGATTGAAGTTATTTGAATTAAAAGATAATGATTGGACCCCTGCCATGCGGATGCGAATTCCCTGACGTTGTGGCGCGCAATGTCAGGTGACTTTGGTTGGTTATTAGTCGTCGGATCAATCCGACGGCTCAGAAATTGACATGTGGCTAAATTTTTTTATTTTTTATTTTAAAAAAAGATGAAAAACGTTAAAACATACCCGTAACCCCCCTGTTCCCAACAGAGGCCGTAACGGCGTAACGGGAAGGGCATCACGCTGCCACAGCACCGCCGGACGTCGCCGGCCCATTCCATCACCGCCGCTGCACCGCCGTCGTGCTCCATCGCCGCCGCTCCGGCCACCGTTTTTTTTTTAAAAGATGAAAAACTTTTAAAAAACCCGTAACCCCCCTCTTCCCAACCAGTAACGCCGTAACGTGAAGGGTGGAACGCTGCCACAGCACCGTCGGACGTTGCCGGCTCGCTCCATCGCCGCCGCTGCACCGCCGTCGTGCTCCGTCACCGCCGCTCCGGCCACCGTAAAAGGTAACACATTCTAAGTTAAAAAAGTAGCCCCTTTTTGTGGTATTTCTTTGATTCTTTGTCTGACTTTAACATTAACTAAAAACCCACATTGATTCCATCAACTTAGACTTAGTTTTCTGGTTTTGTTTATGTTAACATGTTGTTGGCCTTTGGTTCTCTGTTTTCAACTGAATCAAAACATAGGTTAAAATCATACCGAAGCTACAACACATATTATAGTTGCAGTCTGAGCAGATTGGGTTCTTGTATCAAACAGAAACCGTGTACAACCCAGTCTCAGTGATCTCGAATTATCAATTGTTGGTGATGCAAAATAAAAGTTGACAAGCCACTATAATTTCCAAACTCACATTTCCTATACCAGATGATGACTTATTTTGATTTTAAGAACAAAAAATATCAGATTATCATTTACCTGGTGGTTCTCTATTATGTTAACATGTTGTTGGCCTTTGGTTCTCTGTTTTTTTTTTTTTTGTGAATTAGGAATGTGTTTTTCTTGTGTAAACAATTTGTCTACCATTTGTTTTATTGTTAGAAATAGACTAATTGAAAACTTAAATTATTTAATTCTTTTTTCACTTGTTAGGTTCGTTGATCAAACATGACATCGTCAAATATTGATTGGAAGCCAAGGATTGGTATGGAATTTGATAATACAGAGGCAGCTTTTGAATTTTGGCGCGCATATAGTGTACATGTTGGCTTTGGAGTTAGAAAACGTTACTCGAACAAGAGAAAAAAAGACGGTATTATATCATCATGTAGGTTTACTTGTTGCAAGGAAGGAGTACGAATGAAAGACAAGAGAGATGCTTCTGTTAAAAAACACAGGCCTGAGACTAGAACTGATTGCAAAGCAAATGTTTCACTTGTATTAAGGAATGGGAAGTTTGTCATCCATGAATTTATAGAGGACCATAACCACCCTCTACAACCTCCAGAGACAACACACATGCTTGCGTCCCACAGAAAGATAACTGAAGTCCAAGCATATGAGATTGATATGGCTGCAGACTCTGGGTTAAGGGAAAAGTTAACATTTCAACTTATGAGCACACATGCAGGACATAGAGCCAATCTTGGATATACACGGGTGGATGTAAGAAATTACCTCATGGCAAGAAGGCAAAGAAGTATGGTGTATGGCGAGGCTGGATGTCTTTTGCAATATTTTCAGCGGCAATTATTAGAGAATCCGTCATTCTTTCATGCATACCAGATGGATATGGAAGAACAAATCACAAATGTATTTTGGTGTGATGCAAAAATGGTGTTGGATTATGGGTATTTTGGTGACGTTGTCTCATTGGATACTACTTATTGTACCAACCGTGCTAATAGACCACTTGCTCTGTTTTCTGGTTTCAATCACTATAGGGGTTCGGTTATTTTTGGTGCAGCGTTATTGTATGATAAAACAGTTGAATCATTTAAATGGTTGTTCGAGACATTCTTACAAGCACACAACAACAAAAAGCCTCGTACTATCTTTACTGACCAAGATCGGGCAATGGCCAAGGCACTTGATGAAGTGATGCCTGACACTCGCCATGGTTTATGCACCTGGCACTTGTCGCAGAATGGAATTAAACATCTTGGAAACTTGATGAAGGGCGGAAGTTATTTTTTAAGAGATTTCAAGAAATGCATGTATGACTTTGACACCGTGACTGATTTTGAGACGGCTTGGACCAAGATGATCAACGAGTATAATGTTCATGAAAATAACTGGATTAAATCAGTTTATGCTATAAAAGAAAAATGGGCTTCGTGTTACATGAAAGAAGCATTCACACTTGGGATGCGAAGCACACAACTTAGTGAAAGCCTGAATTCTAACTTTAAGTCTTGTATGAGACCGAATGTGGATATTATCCAATTCTTCAAACACTTTGAACGGGTTGTTGAGGAGAAGAGAGGCAACGAGTTGACTTGTGAGTATGCATCCTTACATAAGCTTGCAATGTTAAGATATGAGTTGTCACCAATACTAATACAAATGGGAAAAGTGTACACACACACTGTATTTGATTTGTTCCAGAATGAGTTTAAGTTGTTCTTAGCTTCATGCATATCAGAGAGAAATGAGTCTCACTCTTTATGCCAGTATGTCATCAATATGGTCAACCATGAAGGATCCTGGAGAGTATCATTTGATCGTGCTACAACCTCAATATCTTGTAGTTGTAGAAAGTTTGAGACATTTGGCATACTTTGTTCACATGCACTGAAAGTGTTTGAAGCACATGATGTTAAGGTCATTCCTGAGAAGTATATTTTAAGAAGGTGGACTAGAGAAGCCCGTTGCGGCGTTGTGCAAGATGTGAATGGAAAGGATGTTGAAGGAGATCCAAAATTAGCAAGCACACGGAGATTTAGACAGCTTGTCTCTAAGTTCATTAGACTGGCAGCCGAGGTGTCGACCTGTGAAGAATACCACAAGCATGTAGATAACAGTGTAGATGTCATGTGTAAGTAAATAATGAACTTCGCTTACAAGCCGGAAACAATGATAGTCCTAACAATGATAACCCCCCATCTGTGATTAATGATGTTATGCAACCGAAGGGATTCAAGCATAGACCTGGCATACAGAGACATAAGCGACAGAAGGGTTGGGTTGAGTGTCAAAACAGTAGGAGAAAAGGACCTCCACCAAGAGGACAACCACATGGTCAACCATCTCAGGTATATTCCTCAATGAGTATCACTTGTACTAACTACTTGTACTATCATTTGTTTTAACTTTACATAGTTATTTTAGGATAAAGAATTAAGAAATCATCAGCCTTGTGAAGTATCTTGTTCGGCACCTCCAAGTTATGAGTCTACTCAAAGACAAGATGATCAATTTAGTTTCACGGCATTTTTGATGGTAATGTCATCTATCTATTTGAAAAAAGTGTTATCCTTACTTTTTTGATAGTGAGATGTTGATTAGTTTGTGTTTTTATGTGTAGGCACCTCTTGATGAAACGAACACCACACCATTAGATATCATGTCTTCAATCCCTGATCTACATTGAAAGAATTGAAGCATTGATCACATTAGATATCATTTTTTGGAACTTTATTTTTTGGTGTTGATATCTTGATGTATTTTTTGATGGTGATATCTTAGTCCATTTTTTGATATTGATATCATCACATATTACAGCATTTTTTGGTGTATTGATACAATTGAAGTTGTTACTCATTATATCATCACATATTACAGTATTGATATCATCACATACTTATTTTGCAGTTAAATATCTTTGTTATAGTCAACATGGGCAGCTTGCAAGAAGTAATAGATAAGTCACAGTGTACAATATCAATAAGTCAAATTTCATTAATAGGATGATGCCAATACATTACAATGTCTTGAAACTTTTACATCTTATTGTACAAAATACATTACAGTACACAAAATACATTCACATCTCTAGCTGCAAAATGTCACAGATTTCCTTAGGCTTCAAACTTTGACCATAGATCATAACATCTTCATTGGCAGTGAGCTTTGGACAAACCAAATCCCTGCATAAGCTTGCAACCAAATACATTACAGTACACAAAATACATTCACATCTCAAGCTGCAAAATGTCACAGATTTCCTTAGGCTTCAAACTTTGACCATAGATCATAACATCTTCATTGGCAGTGAGCTTTAGACAAACCAAATCCCTGCATAAGCTTGCAACCAAATACATTACAGTACACAAAATACATTCACATCTCAAGCTGCAAAATGTCACAGATTTCCTTAGGCTTCAAACTTTGACCATAGATCATAACATCTTCATTGGCAGTGAGCTTTAGACAAACCAAATCCCTGCATAAGCTTGCAACCAAATCCCTAAGCTTTCTGGCCTGGTTTTGAGCAGAAACCAAAGTTCAAACCAACAGTGCAATGTAAATGATTAGAAAAATAAATGGATCATGAAAATGTTTACAGATCCAACCAATGCCAAAGAGTTGTTTTCGTTGTTCATGTTCACAGAATGAAGCAAATCGAAAAATGAACCATGGACCAAATTGAAACACTGAATGAAAGGCATAAGCAATAACATGAAATTGAATCACAAAAAACCCATCACTGGAGCAGCCCCTGCAGATGGAGGGCGGATCTAGAGGAAGAAGGGCGGTGTTCGATGGGTGGAGAGCGGATCCAAATCCGTTTATCGTTTTCTAGGTTAGGGATAGTGGAGCGGCGCCGTCACTGGAGCAGCCCCTACAGTGGAGCGACGCCGACGGTGGAGCGGCACCGACGGTGGAGCTGTGTGGGTTGTGGCAGAACTGGTTCTCTTTGAAAATGGGTCCTCTTCGATGGCTCTGTTACGGCCTCTGGTTGGGAAGAGGGGGGTTACGGCGATGGAGCACGACGGCGGTGCAGCAGCGGCGATGGAACGGGCCGGCGACGTCCGGCGGTGCTGTGGCAGCGTGATTCCCTTCCCGTTACGCCGTTATGGCCTCTGTTGGGAAGAGGGGGGTTACGGGTGTGTTTAAGCATTTTTCATCTTTTTAAAAAAAAAAAATTAAGCCACGTGTCAATTTCTGAGCCGTCGGATTGATCCGACGGCTAATAACCAACCAAAGTCACCTGACGTTGCGTGCCACAACGTCAGGGAATTCGCATCCCTGCCATGCGCTCCATGATTCACTGCCAACGTCCCACTATTTCCATGCCCAATTGAATTTAAAGCCATATCATTAATACCACCCCCTCCTTGATTTTCTAGTTCATCAGTGTGGTCCACCCTTCTGGAGCTTCCCCCTTCACGTAGCCATGGACTATCGGCGGCATTACCTGGTCTCCTTAGATCAGCCCTCAAGCATGCACTCCACCCTCTTGCACCATCATCATTCTCCATCTCAATATACTTCTCACAGTACTATTCTGTATGGCCAATGAGACCACATACAAAACAAAAAATCCCCAACCTTTCATACTTAAAATGCACCACCTTCCACTCCCCTCCCGACTTCTTAATTTTCTTTTCTCTTTTGAGAGGAACTCTGACATCTATCTTCACCCTCACCCTCATATATGCTCTCCAAACTCCAGCATTGCCTTTGGTGTCATACTCTAGAAATTCTCCAATAAAATTGTCAAGGTGAACTCCAACCGTTTGTGACATGAAACCAATGGGAACATCATGGATTTGAACCCATATAGCAACATGAAACAATGGAATCTGGTTTGGAATTTCCTCCGCCTGAACCCAACTCAAAAGCAACATATAATTGTCAAAAGACCAAGGCCCTCCAGATAAAACACGGTTCATGTCTGCCTTATGAAAAAACTGGAATAAGAATAGCCCTGTCTGCACCTCTTTGATCTCCATTCTCTTCACTGGCCTCCAGATACTAGCCATACGATCCTTCACGATGTTGGTTCTAATTGTTTTGTCCGCAGCAAAACGCCCCACTAGGAACAATTCTGGATCACCATCCTCTTCTTTTTCGTTATCCACATCGATCACAAACCCTCCATCTTCCTCCCCTCCCAGCAATGGACCTTCTAAGTGCTTTTCCATTTCAGTGAAACAACCAACGTAAGGTAGAAAGGAGAAGCCGTAGAGCTCTCACACAGAGAAAACGAAACTCTCACATGGAAACAAGAGAAATTGATGAAAGATTTATTTTAAATAATATGGTTGAAAGAGATTTATTTTCAGACTATACTATATTTAATTTTAGCTTTTCATTAAAAAAATTGATGAGAAATGAAGCAACAGAAACAAAGATAAAGAAAAAATAAACGCAGTTTTTCTTTCTTTTTCTTTCCCTTCTTCTACTCAGTCTGAATGTTGTTTTCTCTCTCTCTTCATATAAAAAATCTTCTTCTCCATCTCTCTAAAAAGATGACCACCATCTGGTCGTCGTTGATGAAATAGAAGCCAGATCCGAACTCCCCTTGCCGTCCGCTTTGTTCTCCACCATTCAGTTTTTAGTTTGGCCATCGTTGCTCCGTCGCTGCCGCCATTGTTCATGCGTTTTCCAGCCAAACGAGGTGAGTTTTGGTGAAACCATTGGGTTCATCCTCTTCCCCTCATTGTATGGTTCCCCATCCACTTTTTTTTTTGTCAACGACTGCCGGCGAGCCACCGCCTGCCACAGCGCCGAAGCACCGTCGGAGCACTGCCAAAGCACCACTTTTTATTCTTAGCTTGCATGTTTGCATGTGTTTGGGGGAAACTCCCTAACTGAGTCAGTGGACTCACCCCACGTTTAACATTTCATCTGCAGGTATCTGTGAAGTCGTCAGAAGTCTTGGATGCCATGTGGATAGCTAGGTTGTACCATTAGTTTTTTATTAATTTATTTGTTTAAGAATGGCTTTGTAATTATTGATGTTGTTAGTTACTCTGATGTATTAAGTAATGAATATAATCTTCTTTTACTTTGGATGAGACGAATTTATGTATGCTTGTGAGGCTGCAAAGGGGAAAGATGAAGCCTTCCCTTTCAGCCGGTCATGGCTACAAAATTCGGGTCATGATTCCTGGACAAACTAACTGACGTTCTCTGAGCAGTGAGGCTCTGTAAGGAGAATGTCTCAGGGTTGAGACCCGGATGAGAGATATCAGCTGACATGCATAGGAGTAAGACTCCTTAGAGGAATGATTTGAGAGTGAACTTTGAGGATGTATTGTGTTGGTGTGACTCTAAAGGTGAACTCTATCAGGGGCAAAAACTTGTCCAAACTACCTGACTGCTCTAACACAAAAGCTTTCAACAAGTCCTCTAAGGACTGGACGGTTCTCTCAGACTGACCGTCAGTCTATGGGTGATAAGCTGAATTTAGTCTAACCTTTGTTCCTAAAGCCTCATGTAAGCTATTCCAAAACCAAGAGGTAAATCTAGGGTCTCTATCTGAAACTATGCTAGAGGGCACACCATGCAACCTAACTATCTCTTTGATGTACAACCTAGTCAACTTCTCTAAGGGACATTCCATGTTCATAAGGATGAAATGAGAAGATTTAGTCAACCTGTCCACAACAACCCATATAGTATCACAACTAGCTGGAGTCCTAGGGAGTCCAGACACAAAATCCATAGAGATATTATCCCATTTCCATTCTGGGATACTTAACGGTTGCATCTTACCTGACGACTTTTGTTGTTCTATCTTAGCCTTTTGGCACACTAAGCACGCGTAAACAAACTTAGCCACATCCTTTTTCATCCCATGACACCAAAACATTCACTTTAAATCTTGATACATCTTAGTGGCACCTGGGTGCACACTCAGTCCACTCCTATGTCCTTCCTCAAGGATCAACTTCCTAAGCTCTAGAAGATCAGGTATACAAACTCTATTTTGAAACCTCAAAACTCCATCCGTTCTTTCCTTAAAACTAAAGTTTCTATCCTGAGTAAGCAACTCTCTTTGACTTAAGAGGTAAACATCTACCTCCTAACCTTCTCTAATCTGATCCATCAAACTGTTTGTAATCTTAAAAGTTCCAAGCCTAATACTCTTAGGATTATCTTCCCATGCTAAGCTCAAGTCTCTAAACTCCTCAATCAAATCCATTTCTCTAACCATCAAAGGTGAGACATGCAAGGTCTTTCTACTTAAGGCATCTACCACTACATTGGCTTTTTCTGGGTGGTAGGTCAAATCAAAATCCTTAAGAAACTTCATTCACCTACGTTGCCTCATATTTAACTCTTTTGGGTCAAACAGGTATCTTAAACTCTTATGGTCACTAAAAACCTCGAATCTTGCTCCATACAGGTAATGCCTCCATATCTTTATGGCAAATACTACAACTCCTAATTCCAAATCATGGGTACGGTAGTTCTTCTCATGGGTTTTCAACTGCCTAGAGACATAGGCTACTACCTTACCATTCTGGATCAACACTCCACCTAAACCTTGCTAAGATGCTTGCAGTACACTACGAAAGGTTTACTAGGATTGGGAAAAAATAAAATTGGTGCAGATGTTAACCTTTCCTTTAAGGTTTGGAAACTCTCCTCACACTTCGAGTCCAACACAAAGAACTGTACCTTTTTGGTGAGATGGGTCAAAGGTAAGGCAATCTTAGAGAAACTTTCTATGAACCTCCTATAGTACCTTGCTAAACCCGAGAAACTCCTAATCTCGGTCACTGACTTTGGCGCTTCCCAGTGGAGCACCGTCTCTACCTTAGCCAAATCCACGACTATCCCACCATTAGAGATGACATGTCCTAAGAAACTCACAGCTTCTAACCAAAACTCACACTTAGACAACTTAGCATACAACTACTTCTCCTTAAGGATCTGCAAGACTACCTTCAAGTGTTCCTCATGTTCCTCCTTGGTCTTGGAGTACACTAAGATGTCATCTATGAAAACCACCACAAACTTATCCAAGTAAGGGTGAAAGGTCTTGTTCATATATTCGATGAACACAGTAGGAGCATTAGTCACATCAAATGGCATAACTAAGTACTCATAGTCACCATATCGCATCCTAAACGCAGTCTTTGGGATGTCCTAAGACTTAATCCGAATCTGATGGTATCCTAACCTCAAATCTATCATGGAGAAAAACAAGCTCCTCTCAACTGGTCCATAAGATCATCAATTTTATGGAAGGGATACCTATTCTTAATAGTCACTTTGTTGAGTTACCGATAATCAACACACAACCTCATGCTGCCATCCTTCTTCTTTAACAACAACACCGGTGCTCCCCTTGGGGACATGCTAGGCCTAATAAATTGTTTCTGAATCAGTTCCTCCAACCGTTTCTTCAACTCAGCTAGCTCTAGAGGAGACATCCTGTAAGGTGCTATGGATATGGATCTCGTTCCCGGTACTAAGTATATGGTAAACTCAACATCTCCCTCACGGGGTAACTCATAAACATCCCCAAAGAACACTTCAGGAAATTCTCTCACTATTGACACATTTCCAACATCGGGCTTGCTCTCTACTTTCAGGGAAGACAACATCATGTAAACTTGGGCCTCTTTTTTCATAGAAGCCTTAACCTGGTTGTCGAAGTGAAATCTTAGATCCTTAGACTCCATAGGAGTTCCAAAAACAATGGTTTTATCAAAACAGTTTAAGAGGACATGGTTGGAAGATAACCAACCCATACCAAGAATAACATCGAGTTGTTTCAGAGGTAAGCATACAAGGTCAAATACGAGCTTCTTATTATCAATTGATAACTGAACAACCTTTTTAAACACAAGAAGCACTCATGTGCTTCTTGGATCGTCCAAGACAAATCGCTAAATGCAGTAAGTCAAGCCAAAATGAAGCTATAGGTACTTAGTACCATATATTATTGTCTATAATAAATATAGACAATTCAAACAAGAGCACACAAAAGATACACAACAGACTCATACCACGGCTTGATAGGGATGACTTGCCCTGATACCATTAAATGTGACACCCTCTACCCCTCATGTATTTAAAAAAAGCATAAAATAAAAGAGGTAAATAAAAACATACATATTATATCATAATAATAAAAACGAAGGTAAAAGGTACCACATTGTAACAAACTTCTCAATGCGGAAATAAACAAGATTTTAAAAAGAAACATAACATGAAAAACATAACCCAACCCCGATGTCACATTATAGAGCTAGTATAACTAAAATCCGGAAACACATCGGATAACAACATAAACTAAAGATAAATCCTAACTACGAGTAGCGGCTCCTCAGAGTTACTCCTCAACAGGCTGCTCACCGTCCTCTGCATAACAAAAAGGTACATGCAAAGCAAACAACAAAAGACGAGGAGTAGAAACATGTATAAAATACAACGGCAAAGGAAGTAGTAAGCAAGATGAGCATACATCATATAAACATAGCATATTATCACAAATCATCATACATAACATATTTACATCATTCATAACAGTTCAATCAATGTATACTATGCGGTGTAGCACTACTCGACTACTCTGTTATGCATGTGGATCCTATCTACGTCAGGAAGTCAACTCCGGAGTTACATATTCACATTTGCCATTAAGTACCAATGCCGATAGTTCACCAAACCATGGGTGAACCCCTTGGATAGTCGACGCACCTTACGCTCGGATGCGCCACCACGGGGGGCCTGATTCACCTAACTCTCGGATGAATCATCGCGGATGGCCAAATCGCCTTACTCTCGGATGACCTCCCCTATGTCGAACATCCCCCACTAACATATCCGATGCGTGAATGCATGAGCAACAACAGCACACAATCAAACAGTCACCACCTACGCTTTGGCCACTAGGCTACCAAAGTTTTATCATCATCAACACCTCGATCACTTGGCATCGAGGCCCCCTTGACCAATAAGCACCAAGGTTCAACATCAACGACACCTTGACCATTAAGCATCAAGGCCACCTTGACCACTAAACACCCAGGTACAACAATGTGCGGTAAACATCGTTACTGACTTGACCATCTTTAACATTTGTATTTAATTATCTTTGTTAAGTCTTCATTGAATTATCCATCTTATCCTTACTTAGATTGGTGTCTTATTTTATCATGGGAACAATTTAGGTGAAACCACCCTTATCCATGTTTCAGCATTCTGTTCTATCTAAGGGAGCACGGTCGTGCTTCCCCCAGTCCGGGTGTGCTGACTTTTAAGTCAAGCACGGTCGTGCTGTGTGTTGAGCATGACCGTCCTTACTGGAGCATGGCCGTACTGTGTCTAGGCAAAAAGGGTTGGGAACCCTTGCTAAGTTTCCTAAGGCATTCAAATATCAATCCTATTGGCTTTGAACTAACCGTCAATCATCAGTTTCATTATTCTCAATTAATCTCCATGTCTTAGAATTATTGGGAATGAATCCTTTAATTTATATTTCATTATTAATGTCCCTAAAACACTCATGAATCAATCCTAGGGTCTTGGCTAAACCTTTGAGTAAAACCTTGCCTCTCATTACTATAGTTCGTGTCTTATGAACAATTGGGAAATTATCCCCTAAATCTTTATACTTTGTTATCAATGTCTTTTATCATCTTGAAAACATTGGGGAATTAGTCCTTTAATTCCAAGTCTTATTAATAAACCCTATTAATTAATTAGAGTCTTATTAATATAACAACGTCAACCAACATTCGTTCATGACCATCATCAAGCAAACATGGCATCATCAAACACAATTCACCAATAGACATGCCAATAACAATTAAACATATATCATCATAAACAGGATAGAAAATAGACAAATAGCAAACAATAGGGTAATGGGTTAACCCTTCATCTTACCCTACCCCCATTGCCTACATGTTCATACTATCCATCCTCCCCATACCTGGTTTGAAGATCTCAACTATTGATAACGAAAGCAGTTTACTCTTGATCCCTCATATGGATCGATGAATTCTCCAAGCCTTGGCCAAACAAAAAAAAGAACAACCAATTAATCTCTAGATCCAAGAATAGAAAAAAGACTAATAGAGGAATGAGAACGTTACCTTAATCGACACTAGCGTGCATGACTTCTCTCCCAAACGGACTCGAGAACTCCAAGAACTTCAAAGGGTTCAAGGGAAGGGAAAGGGGAGAGGTTTCTGTCATACTAGGATCACCAAAAGTGTCACAATGAGGGTTAATCCATAACACTGTCTAAACTCTCTTATTCATAACCTTTAGACCCGAGCACGGTCTTGCTCCACTTAAGCACGAGCGTCCTTAACGTGAGAACGGGTGTTCTTCACTAAGCACGAGAACATTAGCGTCAAAAAATGCATGTTTCCGACATGGTCATGCTCCCCTTGGGCACGGCCATGCTCATGGAATATGCAACCACTAAACACACTGATCAAGCACGGACGTGCTGGACATGAGCACGGTCGTGCTCATATGCTAGAAAGGGATTTTCCACTTTGAAAGTCCCACTTAGCCCCTTTAAATGTCCCTAAGGTCAAACATAACAACAAGCAATACTTAAACATACTCAAGGGCTTAACACGAAAAATAGGGTGTTACAAACATCGTGACGGCGAGGGTGAAGGTAGTTCTAGACTCCCACATCACTGAGGGTTGGATACGTCAGATGCGTCTGTAGGTAGTGAGCCTCTGTGAGCTTTGTTTAGTATTTTGGATGTATGACAAAGGAGGAGAAATGAAAAGGTACCATACTCACTGAAATGACAAATGTGATTCTAAGTTCAATGATCCTAAATGCTTTTAAACTGTCACTTAGACAAGGCAAGTAATCATATCAATTGAAATTCTGTTGTATCAATTAACTCTGATATATATAAATTCTGCTGCATCAATTAACTCTGATATATATGTATGTTACTTCCAATGAATTCTTTCATATTAAAGTATGGTAAGTTTGTCATCAATCAAAAAGGGGGAGTTTGTTGAAAATGACTCTTGTATGTTTTGATTAATGACTAAACATAAGCATTGATTAAACTTTGATTCACTAATCATTTGCCAAGATTACATGTTATGAAAAGATCATTTAGTGCAAGGATATGAATTCAAAGGATCAAAGGAGAAAGACAAAGGCAAAGCAAGGATCATGATTGGAATGCTTGAAGATGAAGAAACCACGAATGAAGAATCAAGGAATCTCAAGCAAAGGAAATTAGAAAGTATTATGTAAAGAAAAGTTTTACTTATTTTCTTTGATTTAGCTCTCTAAAAAATAACTAAATTCAAAATGGTTTTCATAAATTAAAACTGAACTTAAAAATAAAAAGGTTAATTGAAAGATCTGTACATCTATGTGTACATCTATGTACTTTCAGTTAATTAACTACTTTTTAATGAAAACCTATGTGTACATCAATGTATAAGTGTTATACATCAATGTATACATCGATTGATTCTAGAACAACTTGATATGTATGCAATCTAAGCTTATGTCAATCGATTTGCACATCGATGTATAGAGTGAAACAAAACCCAGTGATTTCTGAAACAAGCGTACAATCGATTGATACATCGATGTATAAGGCCAAACAGAGGCCAAGAAAGTTTTTCATATACATCACATTGATTAGTACATCGATGCATACACAGAACAGAAGTAGAGTCTTATATTTACAAAGAGCCAATCGATTGACACATCGATGCATAAGCCCAAACAGAGGCAAAGACTTTTTGAAATGATTATGCAATCGATTGAGCAATCGATGTAAAAACTTCTGGGCTGCTGATACTTGTGGTTTTCAAGAACACAGTCGACGTACACATCTATGTATCAATGGGAATCAAGAACTTTCAAGAATCCAATCGATTGATCAATCGATGTACTCAGTACAAAAATTACAAATCTTGTTTAATACATCGATTAGGCAATCGATTTACTAACAGAATCAATTTTTGATGAAAAGTTTGTTTTGATCATAACTAACTTTTGAAGTGTGCCCAACAGATCTATTTTGACATACACCTATATAAAGGCTTGGGCAAACGTTTCTCAATAATCAACTCAATCAATTCATTCAATTATGAAAGATTACACGAAATTGAGAGAAAACTTTTTCATTGAGAATAGTTAAAGTCTTTTCTAATAGTGCTTCAAGTTGTGATTCTTATTTCTTAGAATCTGTAATTCAATTTTTTTTACAGAGAAAAGAAGAAGAAAGAAGAGAATGTCTCTCTCTGAGTATTGATCTGAGAGTACAAGGAACTCTTAGGTTTGACAAGAGTAGAAGGGACTCTTGGGGATTACAAGATTGCTTTTACTGGAAAGCTGTCACAGGGTAGAAGGAACCTGAGTTGTGAAGCTTTGTAAAGAATTTTGTATTTGATTTTTGATTGATAGTGGACGAAACTCACAAGTGATTGTGGGGATTGGATGTAGGTTACCAGAGGAGGTAGCTAAACCAGGATAAATCTCGGTTTGCATTTCTCTCTATCCCTTAACTCCTTTAACTGCTTTAAATTGTTGAATGTATGTGGTTAAGTCTTAGTTAAGGAAAATTTGTGTTTGTTCTAATCTAAAAAACTATCTTTCATCAATCTTTCTTGATAAAGAATCAAGTCTTAAATCAAATAACTTTGCAAAAACTTGTTTTGTTTTGTTGGTTGGCAAAACCTTTTCAAAAGTTTAGAAAAGTGTCAGTTTTTGCTTAAAGAGGAAAAAGTTTTCAAAAATCGTGCATACTCAATTCAACCCCACCTTCTTGAGTATTAGAAGCCACAACCAATAAGTGGTCCCCACCTTCCATTTTCAGGGTCTCAAACTGTAAGACAACAAAACAAATATGAGATAAGCTGCAAGTTACTCATGAAGGGACAAGTGATGTGAAGAGAGCAAGAATGAATTCACTCATGCACGAGTATGAACTATTTCACATGAAGAAAGATGAAGACATCAATGATATGCAAAGGAGGTTCACTCATATTGTGAATCAACTAAATGGACTTGGAAAGACTATCTTAGATGTACAACAAATCAACAAAGTTATGAGATGCTTGACAAGAGAATGGCAACCAAAGATCACTACTATAGCTGAAGCTCAAGAATTAGAATCTATGAACATTGCTACACTGTTTGGAAATCTTAAAGAACATGAGATGGGACTACATAGACTGAATGATCATGAAGAGAAGGAGAATAAAAAGAAAGGCTTATCACTAAAGGCTCATTTCTCCAAAGAAATTCATGACGGTGGTGAAGATGAAGAACTTGAGGAGGATGAAGATTCTGAAGAAGACATGGGACTGCTGGTCAGAAATTTCAAGAGGTTTCTCAAAAAGAAAAAGAAAAATCAACAAAAAGCCCTCAAACTTCTTTTCCAAAAAGAATCTCTCAAAAGGTGAAAGTTCAACAAATGTAAAATGCTATGAATGTGGAAAAACTAGACATTACAAGAATAAGTGTCCAAGGCTTCAAAAGAAGGACAAGCATGACAGCTTTGAGTCCAAAGAAAAGAAGAACAAAAAGCCAAGAATAGTGAGACACCCCGTTGTGCCCCGTTGTGTTATTAGAATAAAGCCTCATTAATTAATTCTTAATCACGTGCTTAACGTTAAATGTGTATTCCGAAACACATAAAAATTTAAAACTTAAGTTAAATAGCATACAACTTTAGTTAATTAGAAAACAACACACCATAATTATGTTATACATACACACATAAGTCTTATAAACATATTACAAAACACTGTTGAGGGTATCCTCTCAGTAGGATCCCTTACAGGAATACACTTAAACAAACTGTTATTTAGAGGAAAATATAAAATAAAATAACCGACACACTGGCCATACTTTCTAACACCTAAAACATTAATTCGTAGCTCGACCTCCGGTTCGTAAGGAGTTCCATCCAACTCATCCTCATTCAGCTCAGCCAAAGGGTCTTCTCGTACGATCCCATAAAAAAAAAACAAGAATACAACACATAGAAAGAATACAGGGGATAAGAAATAGTTCTATCATCAAAAAGTGGAAAAGAATCATAGCATAAAATACAATAAATGTCACAGACAATCAACACATATAACTAACAAATCATCCTCGAAATTAAGATATCATCCTCTACCCTCAACCTCACGTAACTAAATCTTTATGATGACGTGGCCACTAATTCCCCATATCCGTTAGGGATGCTAGTCCGTCGTCCAAGTTACGCGTCCCTAAAACTGGTGCACACCCTTATTCATGGTGAGAATGCTCATACAAAGCAATGACACTATAGCTGCACGGCACAGTCGGTGCACACCCTGGATTAAGGGTGCTCATGCATAGCAATGACACTATAGCTGCACGGTATAGTCGGTGCACAACCTCATCTATGGTAAGAATGCTCATGTAATACAATGACACTATAGATGCACGGTACAGTCAGTGCACACCCTGGGTCTCTCCTTCGAGGGTGCTCAAGCAAAGCATTGACACTATAGCTACACGAATTAAATAATATTATTTCATTCCTAACGAATTTTTCCGAAATGTAGAAAATCGTTGGGAATGAAATATAAATCATTTTCGTTTCGTTCCCGAGTCGAAATTAGGGTTTATGCTCAGTAAAATCTTACTGTCGATGAAACTATGAAATATGATTTTATTTTATTTAAAACTATCTTCTTGATCTCAGATTAAAATATAAATAATTATATTTTAACCGGTTAAACAACGTAATTAAAAATCAGGCTATTACAAAGAGCATACATGGCATGGGAGGAAAATGACATAGATTCCTCTGAAGAATCTGAGGAAGAAGAGGCAAATATTTACCTTATGACCAGTCATCAAAGTGACACAGAAATTGAAGATGAGGTAAATGATCTTCCCCCTACTTATAATGAACTGCAAGATGCTTTTGATGAATTGGATGGTGAATATCTGAAAATTGCTAAGCAACTTATATCATGTAGAAAAGTAATTGCTAAACAATGTAATGATTATGCATCTCTTCAAATTAAGAATAAGGAATTGGAAGCTAAAAATAGTAAGCTAAGTGCATCTAGCTCTATTTACACGTTTTCTTAAGGATTACACCCGAATAAAATAATATTATTTCATTCCTAACGAATTTTTTCGAAATACAGAAAATCGTTGGGAGCGAAATATAAATCATTTTCTTTTCGTTCCCGAGTCGAAATTAGGGTTTCTGCTCAGTAAAATCTTACTGTCAGTGAAAATGTGGACAGGGTTCCGTCTGAATTTTCAACCCAAACTTTCATCGTAACCTTCTACCGTAAGAGAGACTATGAATATGATTTTATTTTATTTAAAACCATCTTCTTGATCTCAGATTAAAATATAAATAATTATATTTTAACCGGTTAAACAGCGTAATTAAAAATCAGGTTGTTACAAAGAGCATACATAGCATGGGAGGAAAATGACATGGATTCCTCTGAAGAATCTGAGGAAGAAGAGGCAAATATTTGCCTTATGACCAGTCATCAAAGTTACACAAATTGAAGATGAGGTAAATGATCTTCCCCCTACTTATGATGAACTGCAAGATGCTTTTGATGAATTGTATAGTGAATATCTGAAAATTTCTAAGCAACTCATATAATGTAGAAAAGTAATTGCTAAACAATGTAATGATTATGCATCTCTTCAAATTAAGAATAAGGAATTGGAAGCTAAAAACAGTAAGCTAAGTGCATCTAGCTCTTCATGGTCCAATTGCAATATGCTTGAAAAAGAGGTTGAAAAACTAAAAACCACTTTTTCTAAATTTACTTTAGGAAGAGATAATCTTAATGCAATTCTTGGACAACAAAAACGTGTATATGATAAAGCTGGAATAGGATACCAACCAGCAATGCATGAAAAAACTTTTAAGAAACTTTTTGTTGCACCTAAGTCATCTACTAGTCCTTTTGTCAAATGTTTCTATTGTGCTAGAAAAGGACACATTGCTTCTACATGCTATTTTAGAAATCTTTCAAGGATAGATGTTAAGCAAATATGGGTTCCTAAGGGAACATATGTGATGACTAACAACAAAGGACCCAACCAGATTTGGGTACCTAAAAGAAAAGTTTGAAAAATCTGTTTTTGTAGGTGTGTTAGAAGGCCAAGAATGTTAAATGGTACCTTGATAGTGGCTGTTCCCAGCACATGACAGGAGACAGAAGCAAGTTTATAACATTCACTCCAAAATCTAGTGGAGGTGTTACATATGGAGGCAATAACAAAGGGAGGATACTTGGCATTGGCAACATAGGAAGTGACTCAACAACAATTGTTGAAGATGTACTATATGTTGAGGGTTTTAAAGCACAATCTCTTGAGTATAAGTCAGTTATGTGACAAAGGTTACAAGGTAAAATTCAATTCCAATAGTTGTATGATAGAAAATCAGAATGATGCAAATCTGAAACTGATTGGTCATAGGATAGATAACATCTATATGCTTGACTTAGATAATATCTCTTCAAATAATGCATGTTGTCTAATTTCAAAAGAAGAGAATTGGCTATGGCATAGAAGGATTGCACATATCCACATGAGCCACTTAAACAAACTAATTTCTAAAGATCTTATGGATGGATTGCCAAAAATGAAATTTCTGAAAGATGACCTTTGTTTCTCAAATTGAACCAAAAACTATTAATGATGCTATTATTGATGATAATTGGATCATGGCAATGCAAGAAGAATTAAATCAATTTGAAAGAAACAATGTTTGGGAACTTGTTCCAAAACCCAAGGATAAACAGATAATTGGTACAAAATGGGTGTTTAAGAACAAACTTGATGAGAATGGCATTATAATTAGGAATAAGGCTAGATTAGTAGCTAAATGATATAATCAGGAAGAAGGCATAGATTATGATGAAACTTATGCACCTGTGGCTAGATTAGAAGCTATTAGAATGTTGCTAGCATTTTCATGTATCATGAATTTCAAATTATATCAAATGGAAGTTAAGAGTGCATTCCTTAATGGTTTTATACAAGAAGTATATGTTGTCAACCACCAGGCTTTGAAATAAATGATTTTCCAAACCATGTTTATAAATTCACCAAAGCCTTGTATGGACTTAAACAAGCTCTAAGAGCTTGGTATGAAAGGCTAAGCAACTTTCTATTACAAAAGGGTTTTACTAGAGGTAAGGTTGACACAACACTTTTCACAAAAAGAAAAAGGTCAAAATATACTGCTTGTACAAATATATGTTGATGATATTATATTTGGTGCTACTAATGATTCATTGTGTAAGGAATTTTCCAAGTTGATGCAAAATGAATTTGAGATGTCCATGATGGGAGAACTCACTTTCTTCTTGGGACTTCAAATTAAACAATGCAATGATGGAACCTTCATAAGCCAAGCAAAGTATTGCAAGGAACTATTGAAGAAGTTTGGCATGGAGAATGCAAAGGAGATGGCAACTCCAATGAGCCCATCATGTTACTTGGATAAGGATGAAAAAGGTAAAATTGTAGACATATCCAAATATAGAGTTATAATTGGCTCCTTACTTTACCTTACAGCAAGTAGGCCTGATATAATGTTTAGTGTTTGCATGTGTGCAAGATATCAATCAAGCCCTAAGGAATCTCATTTAACAGCTGTAAAGAGAATCATGAAATACTTGCTAGGAACTAAAGATATGGGTTTATGGTATGCTAAGGGATCAACTTATAATCTAATAGTATACTCTGACTCTAACTTTGATGGATGCAAGTTAGATAGGAAGAGTACTCGTCGAACCTGCCACTTACTTGGGAACTCATTAGTTTCCTGGTTTAGTAAGAAACAAATAAGTGTGGCTTTGTCAACTGCTGAAGCAAAATATGTTGCAGCAGGAAGTTGTTGTGCACAAATCCTTTGGATGAAGCAACAACTCATTGACTATGGTGTTCTCTTAGAGAAAGTGCCAATCAAATGTGACAACACTAGTGCAATAAACCTAACTAAAAAAATCCTATAATGCATTCTAGAACCAAACATATTGAAATAAGACATCATTTTATAAGAGATCATATACAAAGTGGAGATATAGTTGTTGAATATGTTGACACATCTAAATAATTAGCTAATATTTTCACTAAACCCCTTGCTAAAGAAAGTTTCTATTACATAAGAAGAGAATTGGGGATAATTGATCCAACTTATGCTTGATGTTTTGTATATTGAATGCATGATTGCTTGATACTTGTTTTCTGTGCATCAATTTACCAGTCGATTGTCTCAACCTTTTTAGTACCAGAAACAACAGCACATCGATGGATACATCGATTGTGTGACCAAAACAGAATAGGTGACTCGCTGGAAATCCCTATGCATCGATGTCTACATCGATTGGCCTGTAACTAAAATTAGAAAATTTCAATTTTATCTGATATAAATCGATTGCAACATCGATTTCCACCTTGAACCATTTAGCATAGCTCTCTGGAAGAGCTTATGCATCGATTATGACATCGATTTACATTGGGTTATTTAGATCAACCCTGTATATAAATTGAATGTGGCATCGACTTGACCTTTACATCGATTGATACATCGATGTAGTGAATACTGCTTCTATTGGTCTCTCTGTCTCAGCTTATACACCAATGTTCATATCGATTGAGATCAAGTGTTAGAACTTGGTATTTCTGTTTCAGCCTATGCATCGATTGTTACATCGATTGACAAAGATAAAAACCTATTTCTGAAGCTTTGTACATCGATGTATTCATAAGTTTTATCAGCTAAAATCCTTTAATAAATTGATTGCTACATCGATTGACTCACTTAGGTATTTAAATACCCAGCTTTTCCCTCCAAAAATTCTCACATTCCAAATCAAAATCTCAATACCCAAACCCTAGCAGAGCTCAAAATCACTCCAATGGCACGAGTTAAGCAAACTCAACCTGCTACTCTTGTTCCATCTAACTCCACTTCATCATCCTCAACCCAATCCTCCACTCCTCCACGAGTTTTACCCTCTCTTGTTTCTTCGCGTCCGAAGAGGAAAGAACCTGAAAAATCTCAAAAGATGGACAAGCTTCCAATCAAGGAACTTGCCAAGAAGAAGACTCTTGATAAGGGAAAGAAAGTGATAGTTGAATCCTTCAAACCAGCTCCAAAGAAACAAGAAAAGAAGAATAAGGTGATCAAGGAGAAGGAAACTCCAAAGAAGAAGAAAAACTCAGAAAAAGGGGAAGAGAACTGAGCAAGAAGAAGGAGATGATGAGGATGCTGATCTAATCACAGAGATGGGACTGTTAAAGAGGTATTTTACTGATGATGAATCTCTACTTCTCTACAAGAATCACTTTAAGCATAGAGATTTCTAGGACTGTTGATTTCAACTACTTTGACATCAATGAGTTTAGTTTTCAAAAGATCTTGAATGATTACAAGCTGAGTGACTTTTTAAAAACTAAGTCTGATATATATCCAACATTAATCAAGGCATTTTACTGCACGTTTGAAATGGATAATATTGGATTTTCTGCTGAAGTAAAGAATGTAAGAATTGAGATGACATTTGAAGAGTTTGCCGAGTTTACTAAGATGGATTACTTGGGAAGTAATCTAGTTGGAAAAGGACCAGAAAGTGCTTGGTTGAAGAACTATGACAAAGAGGAAGCCAAGAAGGTACTTCTGGTAGAAAATGCACAGGAAGGAAGACTGATAAATATAAGTGCTATGCATATCCAACACAGATTACTGCAATATGTACTCAGTAGGATGCTTCTACCCAGGTTTGGTAATCATGCTGTGGTCCAAAATAATGATCTTCTGATGTTGTGGGCCATGGTGGAAAAGAAACAGGTCAGCTGGAGCTATATCATTATCAGACATATGCTGGATTGTAAAACCAGTGGTGCAACCTAGTCCTATCCAGGCGTAGTGGTGAAATTGCTAGAACACTTTGAGGTTCCAATGGAAAATGAAGAAAGGCTCTATGCAAGACAAGTAACTCACAAGTTTGGAGAAAGCATCATAAGCAAGATGAAGCTTGCCAAAGTTAATGGAGAATGAATAAGGGTGACTGGAAATGAAGCAAGAGCTGAAGCTGGACTTGAGTATGCTAAAATGAATGGGGAAATAGACAAACTGATCTCCATGATTGAAGTGTTTGAACAAAGGCAGAACAAGCAGCATTTGATGATCAAAAGGACTTTAGACTACATGAGTCTTAAGATCAATGCTTTGAAAGGGCAAATGGCCATTGTGCATCTTCACTTAGGCATTCCCCTGGCTGCACCTACATTTGCAACAACTCCTCAAGAAGAAACACCAACTTCTGAGGATGTTGTTAATATTGCCAGAAAATCTATTGTTGCTGCTATTGATGAAGAAGGTGATATGAGCCATGGGGGGCAAGTCAACTTTCCAACAAGAATGATATAAGCCCAAAGAAGACCATGGATCAAGAATCAAATCAAGTACTTGGTGTGCCCATGACAAGAGTTAGACACAAGAAAGCCCAACAAGCTGTTAATTACATGGTGGCTATTTTGACAGAAGCAAGCCCAAGAACGAGACCAAATGGAATGGAGCCCAAATTGATGACCTATCTCATTCAACTAGAAGATCCATGATCATGTTCAAATGGGGCGTGCTCTAGTTATAAGTCCATTTAGTTATTTTATTTTAATTCAATAAGTGTAATGGGTTATGTGTGTGTGTCCAAATTTGCTAAGTGTTGCAAATGGGTCAAGCCCACTTAAGTCCATGTTGTACACGAATTTGGGAGCTTAGTAGGAGGAATCTTTGGCTTACATGCTAAGAAACTCCTCATTAGTTGTGCATAAAATTGTATTAATTATGGGGGGTTACACTTTTAATGTGAGAAGCAAGTGTAACCATCACATAATTAGGGTGATAAAGAGTCATGAAGAGGGGGTGGCATGAACTTTATGTGACTGAGTTATTCTTGGGAGTTAAGTTGGTTTTTGTGAGTTTTAAGGCCATTTAAAGGAGGAGGCGTAACCATCATATTTTTGTGGCTGAGTTGAATGTTTTGGTGGCTACATTATGATGGATTTTTTAGGCTAATTAACTCATGGTATGGTGGCTGAGTTAAGTGGGAGTTAGTGAGTGTTTTTAGTCATTTAGTTGGTGAGTTATGTGAGTTATTAGGTGTAGGTTATGGAATATTGAGAGAACAAGGCAACCCAAAAGTGGGCAGCCATCCTTGTATATGTATCATTGCCATAACACATGAAATAAAAACTTGGATGTTGAATTTGGATTGAAATCCATTTGTGAGACTTTGTTCTCTTTGGTTCTTGGTTGAGCCAACTATTGTTCTTATCAAGAATCCAAGATTCTTGTGGCGAACTTCATAGGCTTATCAAACAACCTTGTTTGTGGCACCTTCACCATTTCTTCCTCATCCATTTTTGTTTCTTACTTCACCTAATTTTGTTACAAAATGTTACATGAAAATTCACTTGCTTAAAATTCAACCAAAAAGATCATTCCAAAGACAACCTCACCATTTGGTTGTCATCAGAAGGACATCAAGAAACTGAAGCTGCAACACCTGCACAACACACTCAAGAGCCAAGCAACAATGATGATGTTTAGATCTTTTAGGACCTCTTAGTGTTTAAGTCTGTGCTTAGGTTGTTATATTTTGGTTTGTAATACCCAGTTTCATGACCTATTTCTCTAAACACTTCAATATCCTGAACAATATGATGTTTTGCATTTGTGGTTAATGGATGAATGACTTAAGTATGTACCTTTTTTTTATTTGATTTATGCTTTATATCTCCCATAAATTCTTTTTGATAATGACAAAGGGGGAGAAATGAAAGGGTACCATACTCACTGAAATGACAAATTTGATTCTAAGTTCAATGATCCTAAATGCTTTTAAACTGTCACTTAGATAGGGGGAGTAATCATATCAATTGAAATTTTGCTGCATCAATTAACTCTGATATATATAAATTCTGCCGCATCAATTAACTCTGATATATATGTATGTTACTTCCAATGAATTCTTTCATATTAAAGTATGGTAAGTTTGTCATCAATCAAAAAGGGGGAGTTTGTTGAAAAATGACTCTTGTATGTTTTGATTAATGACTAAACGTAAGCATTGATTAAACTTTGATTCACTAATCATTTGCCAAGATTACATGTTATGAAAAGATCATTTAGTGCAAGGATATGAATTCAAAGGATCAAAGGATCATGATTGGAATGCTTGAAGATGAAGAAACCACAAATGAAGAATCAAGGAATCTCAAGCAAAGGAAATTAGAAAGCATTATGTAAAGAAAAGTTTTACTTATTTTCTTTGATTTAGCTCTCTCAAAAATAACTAAATTCAAAATGGTTTTCATAAATTAAAACTGAACTTAAAAAGAAAAAGGTTAATTGAAAGATGTATACATCTATGTGTACATCTATGTACTTTCAGTTAATTAACTATTTTTTAATGAAAACCTATGTGTACATCAATGTATAAGTGTTATACATCAACGTATACATCGATTGATTCTAGAACAACTTGATATGTATGCAATCTAAGCTTCTGTCAATCGATTTGCACATCGATGTATAGAGTGAAACAAAAGCCAGTGATTTCTGAAACAAGCGTACAATCGATTGATACATCGATGTATAAGGCCAAACAGAGGCCAAGAAAGTTTTTCATATACATCACATCGATTAGTACATCGATGCATACACAGAACAGAAGTAGAGTCTTATATTTACAAAGAGCCAATAGATTGACACATCGATGCATAAGCCCAAACAGAGGCAAATACTTTTTGAAATGATTATGCAATCAATTGAGCAATCGATGTAAAAACTTCTAGGCTGCTGATGCTTGTGGTTTTCAAGAACACAATCGATGTACACATCTATGTATCAATGGGAATCAAGAACTTTCAAGAATCCAATCGATTGATCAATCGATGTAATCAGTACAAAAATTACAAATCTTGTTTAATACATCCATTAGGCAATCGATTGACTGACAGAATCAATTTTTGATGAAAAGTTTGTTTTGATCTTAACTAACTTTTGAAGCGTGCTCAATGGATCTATTTTGACATACACCTATATAAAGGCTTGGGCAAACTTTTCTCAATAATCAATTGAATCAATTCTGAAAGATTACATGAAATTGAGAGAGAGCTTTTTCATTGAAAATAGTTAAAGTCGTTTCTGATAGTGCTTCAAGTTATAATTTAGATTTCTTAGAATCTGTAATTCAATTTGTTTTACAGAGAAAGGAAGAAGAAAGAAGAGAATGTCTCTCTCTGAGTATTGATCTGAGAGTATAAGGAACTCTTAGGTTTGACAAGAGTAGAAGGGACTCTTGGGGATTACAAGATTGCTTTTACTGGAAAGCTGTCACGGGGTAGAAGGAACCTGAGTTGTGAAGCTTTGTAAAGAATTTTGTAATTGATTTTTGATTGATAGTAGACGAAACTCACAAGTGATTGTGGGGACTGGATGTAGGTTACCAGAGGAGGTAGCTGAACCAGGATAAATCTCGGTTTGCATTTCTCTCTATCCCTTAACTCCATTAACTGCTTTAAGTTGGTGAATGTATGTGGTTAAGTCTTAGTTAAGGAAAATTTGTGTTTGTTCTAATATGAAAAACTATCTTTCATCAATCTTTCTTGATAAAGAATCAAGTCTTGAATCAAATAGCTTTGCAAAAACTAGTTTTGTTTTGTTGGTTGGCAAAACCTTTTCAAAAGTTTAGAAAAGTGTTAGTTTTTGCTTAAAGAGGAAAAAATTTTCAAAAATCATACATACTCAATTCAACCCCCCCTTCTTGATCTAGAAGCCACAACCAACAAACTCGTGGAGCATAGACAATTGAGGATGATGCCTCACTTGCATAACCCTTGGATGTGCGAGCCCACGGGGATCCCGGTCATGAGGACCATTGAGTTGGAGTACCATGACGAGAGAGGATGAAGGATTGACCCACATTCCTCTCTGTTTATACCGGGCCTGTTACAGTATACATGCGTTTTGGTGAGGCTCTATACTCGTGCTTCATCAGAGTCTTTAGGTTGGGATAGTGCCTTCCTTTTCGTTAGTTTTGGCATCCACCACCCAGATCGGAGCCACCCCCTTAGGATCCATCGCAGAGTTTTGAGGCCGTTGGACTTGTTAAAATAGTTCCCCGGCCAGTGCCTGACGTAGTCTCCAGTACCAATGCATGCACCAGCATCGCCGAGTCGTCATTTCTGACAGTAGTGAGGGGACCACATCCACATCGCCACAGAGACCACCTTGGAAGGTGTGCAAATGCAGATATGGGGAGAGTCAAGGTAGTACTAGATATCCACGCTAGTGCTAGAGGATGGCCAGAGTGTCTGTATGTATATAAGGCAGTGTGGTGAGCCATTTTTGATGTATTTGAGATTGGGTGGGTTCAGTATGATGTTGAGGAGTGGTTTTCTGGTTCTCTTGATCTTTTTATGTATTTTGGGTTGTATCAATTACGACAGTTTGTATCATATAGGGCCCTACAGATAGGGTGCCTTAGACATGTTTATTTGTGTGTGTGTGATGTTTATCCTTATATGTTTTATGTTTTAAGTTTTTAATATATCCACTTTTCTGTTATACGAGTTTTTAATATCACGATTAAGGTTTAATTAATTAGGATTTTATTTAACGAGACATGAGGGTGTCTTAGTTTGCATGTTATATATATATATATATATATATATATATATATATATATATATATATATATATATATATATATATATTAAAATAATTATCACTTTTAATACTATAATTTATTTAACATCTCAAAAATTAAAATATTAATTTTTTAGTTGTAATGTTAATTTAGCTTTAATTATTTTAAAATAAAATGAAATAATAAAAATAAAATTATATATCGATATCATTTTTTATATAAATTTTATTTTTTATAGATAAAAATATTTTTCTATTTTTTATCTTAAATAAAAATCTAAATAGTGAAATCAATTCTTATTTATACTTTAAATGATTAGTATTTTATTTTTATTAGCTAAGGATAAGTCAGAAACTTAATTAAGATAGTAGGGATAAAAATAAAAGAAAAATGATAAGCTATACGCTATATGCTCAAACACTACTTCAAGTACCGTCAGGAAAAAATGCTATAAGCTAGTGAAAAAAAGTTATATGCTAATTTTAGAAATGGTTATCAAATATGACTATTTTTTCATCCGCTATAAGCTATCTGTTATATTCTATCGGATTTGACAAACCAAACAGACTATTAATGATCGGTCCGATTTTTAAAATATTAGTTAGGCTATGTTTGGGAGGATGTGGTGAGATGATTAGCAATGAAGTGCAGTGGTGTAAACTCATTAACCCATTGTTTGTGAGTTTTTTCATTAATGAAGTGAGATGATTTATGATGGTAACTCAAACCACTCAACTCCATTCAAAACCCTCATTTTTATACCCTCCAAATGAGGGGTTTGTAATTTTCTTATATATTGCTCATGAAACTTCCGAATAAACAATAAAGTGAGATACTTTTATATTTCTACTACACTTCATTACTAACAACTTGATTCTATCCCCTCACCACTTCCAAACATAGCCTTAACATCTTTAACCGAATCAACTATTCGGATCACACGATTGGGTCGGACCTAGGCAGATTCATATTTGGGTTGCAAATCTGCATAGTGCGAAGCGCACACTCGCAGGTCATCTTTGCTCAATCAATAGCTAGAGACTCGAGAGAAAGGAAGCGATTGGGAATCAGAAAGATGGACACTAAACCCACTGAAATCAGCAGCTCTAAGATGTTCGGAGGTTACAACAAGAGGTACAAACATTTCAGCCCTACCCTCGGCTGCTCCATGACCTTCCACATCTACTTCCCACCTTCTCCTTCTCAATCTCACAAATTCCCTGTGAGTCCTCTTTTCTCTCTCGTTCACCCTCCTTCTACAATATATATTTGTCCCATCATTACCGACTCACTTTTCTTTTTCTGGGAATTTAATTTTAGCATGTTCGAAAATCTGATCAAATTATCGTACAAAATAAAATAGTTAATTTTGTTTGCAGTTATTGTTTTGATTCTAAGTTCAAGCTATTAGAGCGCGACTTTTAGTTGTTTCACAACTCACTGCCACTGTTATTGAAAATAGAATGCCACCCAACAATATTTTAAAGTTGAGGTCAACACTCTTTTCAACATAATCTAAATGAGATTCACTAAATTATATGGGTTCACTCTCTATTTAGTGGATACTACATGAAAGAATGTGTTGAAAATACTGTATTGCTAGTGTCTTTTTTTTTTTTTTTTTTAATGTTTTAGAGTTAACTTCTCTTCTATTTGTGTATTAGCTTGTATAAATTAAGTTCCTTGGAATGTATCATGATTTCAAGGTTTTAACGTTGTTTTGAGAAGGTACTCTACTGGCTCTCTGGTCTCACTTGCTCAGATGAGAATTTCATAATCAAGTCTGGTGCTCAACGCATTGCTTCGTACGAGGGTATTGCCTTGATTGCCCCTGACACTTCTCCAAGTAAGTTAGCAGCACTTAAAACTATGTTAAATGTTCTTGGTTAATGTATATGCAATGCGACATTGAAAGAGCATGATTTTTTTGGCTGGTAATTTCTATGTTCATGTAGACCAAATGCAATCAATTAGGGTTCTTGCTCAATACATATTCCTTCGTAAAACATATCTTACTTTTTTAACTTCATGACATAGGAGGCTTAAATGTGGAAGGAGAAGCAGACAGCTGGGACTTTGGTGTAGGTATGCCACTTGAGAACAACATTGTATTTGGGTCTTGAAATGAGCTGGGCCTGAACTGGTCCTCGGGCCTAACTTAAGAGATTTTGTTTGGCTTGAGGCTGAGCCAATTTGAAAATTGATCGGCTCAAGCTCAGGCCTAGTTCATGCCCGACTTTAGTCTAGCATATTGTTTGTCATATGAGAATATTGAATTTCCTTGAAGTGACTATTATTTCTAACCTTCCACAATGCCATTGCAGGTATGATACTAGACTTAAATTGGATGTTCAATTTTTTGTCTTACTGCTATTGTTTATAAATGTGACTCAGTGACCAGGCTTTCATTTTATATGACCCAATATTGTGTTTTACACTTATTAATGAATATAATGTGCTATACAAGTTTTATTGTTATCAATGCTATATGTTCCATGAAGTTCTTATATATATAAAAATAAAAGGAATTTTTGCTAATAACCACTGATCATGATTACTTTCTCTAAAGATAAGGTGGTGGGAGAGATCACAGGAAAAAAACCAATCTAATGAGGGTTTATATGACTAGCCAATCAGGGGAGTAAACTAATTTTTGTTCTTTAAGGCTATTCCTTTGTGTTACTGAATGCTGATCTCATTTGCACAGTTCTGCTGTTTTTTATTTGAAAAAAATATCTCACTTTTGTTTGGAAGACACTAATGCTGTGTAGAATAATTGAAAATAGTTGTGGGAGCTATGAATCACCTTGAGATGTGCTGTATATACCCACATGGTGCACCACCCATTACACCACCCACATGTCAAGAGCTCCACCAATCCTTTGTACATGTGGCCATTTGACTTTTCAACCACCCAAATACATGGTTGGGTTTGAAATCTTGACTAGCCCATGTGGCAACTTCATTGGCCCAAAACTTGCCACATGGGGTGTAGTGGGTGGTGCACCAATTGGGTGGTGCACCTTAGCCCAAACCTGTATATATATATTTTGTTCGCAGAAGATATCTGAATTGCATATGTACATTCCTACAACAGCTGCAGGATTTTATGTCAATGCTACACAAGAGAAGTGGAAGAATTGGCGCATGTATGACTATGTTGTCAAGGAATTGCCAGAGCTTCTAAGTGATAATTTTCCACAGCTTGAAACTTCAAAAGCTTCTATATTTGGTCATTCTATGGGCGGGCATGGTGCTCTTACAATATACCTGAGAAATCTGGATAAGTATAAGGTATTGATTATTATGCAACTGAAAACTTGTGGTTTTGATATAGTCAAATGTGTTACTGTGAGATTCTTTGAAATATTTTGAAAGTTATGGATAGTTTACTTGAAATGAGAGGTTTCTGATTTGAACGACTCACGAGAGAATCCTCTCAACTGATGTAGTTATAATCACATTTTATTTACAGCATACAAAATCTTACTCCTCAATTTTAGGGATTGAGCAACCTATTTCCAGCAAGTAAATTAGTCCTAATCACCATCTATATCTGTCAGTATCAACTAGGATCACTAACTTCAGAACTTGAGAAGAAAAAATGAGATATGATTTCTCAATGCTTGAGTGAAATTGTCACTCAGCTGATATGATTTTATATACTCCGTAAGTAAATACAATGTGTGATTTACAAGAAAATTAATGTAGTTCTAGACTTCTAGTTCCTAAGTACATGCATCTGATTTTGTAAGTACATGAACAACTATAACTTATTGATATTCAAATTCCAATACTTATACAACTATCTGTTAATTCCAAAACCAATACAACTATTTGTTAATTCCAACACTCCCCTCGAAGCTGGAGCATCTAAATGCTCCAAGCTTGGAACAAATATATTGAATTATCGATCCCCTTAGAGATTTTGTGAAGATGTCTGCCAATTGATCATTAGAGCTAACAGATTTGGTGATGACCTCTTTAGAAAGAACTTTCTCCCTCACAAAATGACAATTTCAATATGTTTTGTTCTCTCATGGAATACCGGATTGGATGCTATATGCAAAACTGGCTGATTATCACAACATAGTTTCATTTGTTGAGTATCCCCAAACTTCATTTTCCGAAGTTGTTTAATTCAAATGAGCTCACAAGTGGTTGTAGCCATAGATATTCAGCTTCTTCATTAGACCTTGCAACAACATTTTGCTTTTTACTCTTCCATGGGATAAGATTTCCTCCAACAGAAACATAATACCCTAAAGTGGAACGCTTATCAATAGGTGAACATGCCCAATTTGCATCACAAAACCCAACTATTTGAGTATTTCCTTTCATAGAGTAATCCTTATCCCAGTGTCTTTTTAATGTACCTTAGAATTCGAATCACTGTATCCAGATGATCACTATGAAGAGATGGCATGAATTGACTTAATAGTTAGGTAGATGAGTTTTCCAATAAGTCTCCAATATCTCTCAGGAATATAATAAGGCTCCCCCTGTAACATCCCTGACTGCTCTATGGATTGACCACAGTCCCCGCAAACCAACATGGGTCTTCAGCGTGCTTTGGCCTCATTCACACGCTTCATGGGAAAACTTCCCAAGAGGTCATCTATCCTAGAATTGCTCCAAGTTAAGCTCGCTTAACTGTGGAGTTCTATGTGTAGTACCAATCAATTCATATAAGTCATCCTCAACTGTATAGTCCATAGCTACACAATCTCAAGATCCCTCTCATTCCGATATGTTATCGGTTCATTTGGTGTCCCTCCGCCTAGAAGCCTGCCAGGAGCCGCTACTTGTCCGTGCCTTCTTGCACCGGTGACTACTCCCTGTCCTCGTCAGCCTCAGGTGTCACACTCCCTAGCTAGGTAGTAATTTTTTATTAAGATCCATGGGACTATCAACTTGTCTACAATCCAACATACTGGATTCTTTCAGTATATCTAATGCATACCTCCTTGGTGAGATGATAATCCCATTCTTTTACTGAGCAACTTCAATTCCAAGAAAATATGTTAGCTTACCTAAGTCCTTGGTCTGAAAATGGCTAAATAAATGTTCTTTTAGCTTAGAAATTTTCTGTTGCTTATTTCTTGTGATGACTATACATCATCTGCATAAACCACCAAGTAAACACAATTATTTGGAGAGGTATGACAATAGCAGACTGAATGACCTACTTCACTACATTTTATTTGAAAAGCCTGAACAACTGAATGGAATTTGACAAACGAAGCTCGTGGGGGCTGTTTAAGCCCATAGAGAGATTGTCGTAGTTTGCAAACCAAGCCAGAATCCCCTAGGAACAAATTTAGGCGGTTGCTCCATATAAATATCCTCTTCTAATTCTCCATGAAGGTATGCATTTTTAATACCTAGTTGATATAATGGCTGATGACGGATGGCAACCATGGCAAGAAATAATCAGATATAATTGATTTTGACCGTAGAAGAGAAAGTATCTCCATTATCATGACCATTAAATTGGGTATAACCTTTGTTTACTAATCGGGCTTTGAGACGATCAATTTGTCCATTGGGCCCAACTTTAATAGCGTATACCCATCGATAGTCAACAAGTTTCTTGCCCACAGACAGAGGAACTAAATCCCAAGTATCATTATGTTCTAGAGCCTGCATTTCATCAATCATGACTTGTTGCTATAGTGGATGATCAAATGTCTCGTGAATGTTTTTAGGAATGGAAAAAGAAGATAAAGATGACACAAAAGAATAATAGGGAGAGAGACGATGATAACTTAAGAAGTTTTAAATAGGATGAGGGTTTTGTGTTGATCGAGTACCTTTCCTAAGAGTAATGGGAAAATCAAGTTTTTCTTCAGGTAGGTCCACAGCAAGGTTGTCTGCTAGAGTAGGACACGATTTAACTGGTCTTTTTTCCAATTATGTATTAGAAATTTGTGGACGATGCCAGTATATGATGAGTGGTCTTTGAGATTGCTCAAGTGGAGGATTGTCAGGAATATCTGTAATAGAATCTATAGTTGAAATTGATTCCTATAAAGGAAAAGGTGATGAAAATGTTGAGGTGGATAAGTGTACATATAAAAAAGATAAGATTAGAAAGGAATATATTTTGGAGAAGGTTGGATTAGCACCTATTGAAAAGATGGTAGAAACTCGTTTACAGTTTCTGCTAAGCATTTTGACTTTATAACCAATTAACTTTGTTACAAGTTACAAACAATTGTATCATCCTTTTGGTATAGGAGGCTTTGAAGTTTCTGGAACTCCGTTCCTTAACACAGCATAGACTGTACCTTGTCTTCATAAGAACTTTATTTTATATCTTGATTCTAATTTATTTTTATTTTTCTTCTGTGTTTCCTTGCATGCTTGTTCCAGTCCGTTTCTGCCTTTGCACCAATAGCAAATCCTACAAATTGTCCATGGGGACAGAAGGCATTCACAAATTATCTAGGTGGCGATAAATCTGGTTGGGAGGTAAATCAGCATGGAAACTGACATGTTTGCTTTATAAGTCAATATTTGATTTTAGTAACAAGTTGGCAATTGCAGGATTATGATGCCACTTATTTGATATCGAAGTTTCACAATGTATCTACTACCATTTTGATTGATCAGGTGAGAGATTGGATTTTGTTTTATTTTTAAACTTGTGAATGATATCAAGAGTGACAAAAGTTTAGTTGCTGGTATCTAGTAGGGTTTATGAGATTGTATTTCTCAGGGGTTGTGATTAAGAAATCTAATTTTAGTAGCAATATGAATATGAATAAATCAAAATGGTTTGCAAGATATAATATTGTTTACCATAATGCAACGCTTTGATTTATAAACATATACCTATAGTCTTAATTCTTGCTGGTTTTATCTGCTTACTGTTCCTGTACTTGTCAGGGGGAAGACGACAAATTTCTGCATGATCAACTGCTGCCTCACAAGTTTGAAGAGGCATGCAAGAATGCCAAGGTTCCACTACTCTTGCGTTTTCAACCTGGTTATGATCACTCTTATTATTTCATTGCCACCTTCATAGATGATCACATCCGACATCATGCTCAAGCTCTTAAAAAAAATTAGTTATATTGTGCACACTGTGACGATCTAGAGCTTTTGTCAACTCTACTGAATCTACTTAGCTGTATTTGCGTGTGATGCATATTTGACTATGGATTGGAACAACTTCATGTTTTCATACCAGTACAAAACTGATGCAATGTCTATGTAATGTACAAATAACATAATGAAACCAAGTCGACAGGAGACGGAGAAGCCATCTGCCTATAATCACCGGTATACGTAAGGGTGGATATAGCAATGCGGTAATAGAAGAAGTGCCGAATTATAGCAACTTGTTCTTTGAATCTCATCATCTTTCACCCGTTCCTTTGTACAAAAATACCGAAAACACCGAAGTATAGGCTATGCTTTATTGAGACTTGTGGAAGAAATGTGCCTGAAAAAGGGGGAAAATCACCATGGTTAGTTTAGTGGCTGGGTATTTTTTTTTTTTTTTATAATAATGTTATTTGATATTCTGAAAAACTGACACCTGTGACACCTGGTCGATGTGATTCAAAATCGTGGTCAATGACATATTGAGTTTGGTCAATGGACATATATGGTAGATGAATAATTTATTAATTAATAATTTGATTAATGATATATAAAATCTTGGTTAATAAAGTTCAATAGAAGGTTAATGAGTTACTCAATTTTGATGTACTCATTAATTAAACTTAACATGCTATTAACCATGATAACATCATTAGGTGTTGTGGGTGTCATATTTTGTAATGTTCAAATAACAAAAATAGATATAGTTGTGAGACTAATTCTTGAGTCAAGTTGTAGATTGGTCAAGCCTTCAAAGTGACAATTCTAGTTTCGAACTCACTTTACAGTTAAAAGTTTATTTGAGTACGTAGTCGTCCAGTTGAAGAACATTGCAAGTTCACGTCAATTATATTTTAATATTTTACATTAATTATTACATGAAAGGCAATTTTTTTAACAATGTTTATTATTATAGGTTCAATCGTTAAAAGAAAATCATTCTAAAATTATAAGAAAATATATGTTCATATTTCATTAAAAATAAAAATCGCAGTCTACATATCGTATAATATTATATAATAAGTCTTGACGTACTTATTCCTATTTATAAATTCTTATGAACATTGATTTTATGAGTCCAACCGTTGAATTGAAAGTTCTAATCAAGTAGATTAGATTTACAAAATTTTAAAAAATTTAAGAATCATCTAATACTTCAACGCACTATTTTATTTTAATGCATAATACTTTATTAGTAAATATTAACTAAAAGATTATATAATAATGTTCGTTGTCAACAATATTTTACAATATAATCAGTTTTTTTAATAAAAAACATTATTTTAATTTGGGTTAAATTTACGAATACAAATAGTACATATACTATACTACAATATAATGTATTCATATAGTTTGACTACAGTATAATAAAACTAGAAAGTTTGAAATTTTGACCAACCTATGTGGCAATTTGATTGGCCCAAAATTTGCCACATCGGTGGTATAGTGGGTGGTGTAAAATATGGATGGTGTACCATAACCATCCCTAGAAGATATATATGAATATCCAATTCATTTAAAATTTGGTATATATGATCCTGCAGAAAATATTATGTAACTTTAACAATTAGATTTATTCAATTCATATTCCACAAAAAGTTACCAAAGAGAGTAAGTATTTTATACTTACTCCTTTAAATATATATATATATATATATATATATATATATATATATATATATATATATATAATTATAATATGTCACGTGACCACCTAAAAAAGTCACATGACTTTGAATTAATCTTGACCATTTAAAGTTGGATATATATATCCTTACGAATCTCTATAAAAACTTTTTGACCATGCCTAATTAAGATATCATGTTAACTGTAGTTTGAAAAAGTAGAGTAATAATGAAATTGTTAAGTATTAAACATGCCTAATTAAGATATGTTAGTAATTGTAGTTTGAAAAACTATAATACTAGTGAAATTGCTAAGTGTCGATAATGCTAGCAACAATTTCATAAGTTATTTTTAACTTATGGACCCCATTTCACGCTATTTAAATTATGATAATTTTTTTTTACTAGACAGAGAAGAAAGGACAAAGTGAGTTATGTGTCAATAAAAAATATGTAAAAAAAAAAAGTATTTTGCTCACATTCTTACAGTGTCATCATCCAACTCCTCTTGGTTACTTGGCAATGGATCTTCCATAAACTTCTGGTGTGATAAATGGCTTTCAAAACCAATTGTTGATTTGATCCATCTTCCTAATAGCCTGCATACTTCACTCCATGCTACTGTCCAGCACGTTATCAATGATAGAACCTGGTGTATTCCACAGGATTTCTGTCTTAAATTCCCTATTGTTGCAGAAGAAATCAAGCAAGTTGTTATTCCCCTTTTTTATGTAGAGGATCTACTGGCCTGGTCTAAAACATCTACTGGTGAATTGACATTTAGAGATGATTTCTTATTCTTGAATCCGCAAGATAGCATTGTTCAATGGGGCAAACGAATTTGGAGTAGCTGTTTGCCTCCATCAAAGTCTTTTTTTATTATGGAGGCTTTTGCATAACAAGATGGAGGCTTTCCTGTGGATTTATCTTCCTTTGCCTCTTTGATTTCTATACTTGATAGGAAGTGGAGCTCTCAAATCAATGATGTGATTCTTGCTGCCATTGTGCATATTATTTGGGGTATTTGGTACTGTCGAAATCAGTATAGATTCAAAGACAATAGAGTGTCAATCAGGAATGTATTCCTCATGGTTAAAAATGGTACAACCATCCAAGACGAGACTGGTACAGGAGTCTGAACAACCATCCAAACAGGAGTCTGATACAGAGAACATCAGACAAGAATGGAAATTCAAGACACATTACCCTGGAGAATTGATTATTGGCAATCCCTCTCAAGGAGTTAGAACTAGATTAGTATTCAGAGACTCAAATAATATGACATTTCCATCTGAGATAGAACCCAAAATATCAATGAAGCTCTCGAGGATGAAAGTTGGATCTTAGCCATGCAAGAGGAACTAAATCAATTCAAAAGAAATGATTAATGGTCACTGGTCCCAAAAGTTAAAGGGAAATCGGTTATTGGAACAAGATGAGTTTTCAGGAACAAACTTGATGAAGATGGCAAGGTTGTCAGAAACAAAGCAAGGTTAGTAGCTCAAGACTATAACCAATAAGAAGGTATTGACTAGTACTACACTGAAACTTTTGCACTAGTAGCTATAATAGAAGCCATTCGCATACTCATGTCAAAGGCTGCACAACACCAAATCACTTTATTTCAAATGGATGTGAAAAGTACTTTTCTAAATGACATAATTGAAGAAGTGTATGTTAAACAACCACCTGGTTTTGAAGATTCTGATAAACCGGATCATGTTTTTGAACTTAAAAATGCCCTATATGGATTAAAAAAGGACCTAGAGCATGGGATGATAGACTTAGTTCTTTCCTCATGCAAAATGATTTTATTAGAGTAAAGGTTGATACAACTCTTTTCAGAAAAAGTTCTAAAAAGGATTTCATTATGGTACAAATCTATGCTGATGATATTATATTTGGTGCTACTAATGAAAAGCTCTGTAAGGAGTTCTCTAAGCTAATGTAGAATGAATTTGAGATGAGCATGATGGGAGAATTGAAGTTCTTTCTTGGTCTACAAATCAAGCAAACCAATGATGAGATATAAATCCATCATCAAAAGTATACCAAGGAGATCTTAAAGAAATATAAGCTGGATACTGCAAAGCCAATGAAAACTCCTATGCAACCCAATGCAAATTTAAACAAAGATGGAAAAGGTAAAAATGTAGATCGAACAATCTATCGAGGTATGATTGGTTCTCTTCTGTACTTAACTTCTAGTATACCTGTGTTGAGTCACCGACAAGTGTACTGGGTCGTCGTAAGTAATAAAACACGGTAAGTAATTACCGAGGTCGGACACAGGGATTGGACTACCAATTCTACCAATTCGCGAGAAATTCGATATGTTGATCAAGTAAAAGCAGGTGGTTGAGAAGAGAGAAAAAATAGGATCGCAATTCAAATTGACAAATCAAATAAAGATATAGTATTAAAGTCTGGAATTAAACATCCAAGGTCACAAATCCACCTACCCAATCATGCATAGTACTCAAGTGATGATGATTCCCTCCCTAAATTCAATTACAATGTCAACCAGGACCCCCAAATTCTCCTAATGACACTCTCGTGCTCAATAGGACGTATTCAACAATTGAGTTAATTACTTACTAGGTCTCATAACCCACTCATCAAACTCTATTAAATCTTGTTCCCTATAAGGTTGCAATGATCTCCTACTCACTCTCGTGCAATATTCAATCAATGATCCCAATTCAAGTTCTAAACGCGAATTGCCTATTAAGCCTCATCACGTTAACTAGTCAATCACGCATGCATATGATCAACGCAATGAATTCAGAATTGGAAAACATGAATTGAGGTAAATGAAGGAAACATACATCACATTGAACTACACCGTCATGGGTGGTTTCATTGATCCCTTAGACAAGGGGATTAGCTCCTCATGCTTGTAACAAGACACAAACAATTGGAGTTCATCATGATTGTACAATAAGAAAAGAAAGTAGGGAGACGCAGCTCTAGAGAATCTCAAAAACGATCTAAAAACAAGTGGTTAACAAAAGATTTTCAATCTGACCTAAAACAGCCTATAAATAGGGGTTCTGGTTCGCGCCTCTCGCGGGGCGAGAAAGCTCTCGCGAGGCGAAATTCAGTTTTGGCTCCATCCTGATTTGAATGCTCGCGAGGCGAGATGGTGATTAGCGGGGCGAGACAGAGAGGGTGAGATTTCTGGCACAGTCAGGCCTTCAGGCTCGCAAGGCGAGATGTGATTCGCGAGGCGAGACAGAAAGGGTGGCTGTTGCTGTTCAGGCCGGTCTTCAGTCTCGCAATGCGAGATCCTGTTTCGCGAGTTGAAACTTCCAGAATTGCTTTTCCACTATTTTCTTCATTTTCCTTGACTCTAAGAGCGTCACTTTTAACCTGAAACAATAAAAGAAAACTAAAAGCGTAATTCTACTCAAAATAAACTAAAAACTACTAAAAATGGATAAAACGAATCAAATTCTAACTTAGGAACAAAACAAGGCTAATTTGGGAGATTAGCGAGGTTGACTCGCCCAATTAGGCACAAAATCTACCCCTTTTCTAGCTGGAAACTAGATGAGCCAGAGGCTTATCAAAACACCCCAAACTTAAACCTTGCTTGTCCCCAAGCAAGTTAGAACTCAAAAAAGACTCAAAACTTGGCAAGCTTAAAGGATTCAATCAAATTTTGCACAAATCTCATGCAATTTAACACAACAATTTTTCTTCAATGTTTTTCCCCCCTTGCAACAATGTAATCCCCACATTCATTTACTATAAACAATTGAGAATTCCATCATTCATGCAATCAGTAATCTAAGTTGAGGATCCAAGTGGCACACAAAAGGGAGATCACCAAATTCAAACAATTGCCTTCCTCACAAGGGCATTTAATATTTCACTCATTCGTTCAATTTGTCTAGGCTACCAACTTTTCACTCTATTGCTCAATTCAAGAGCACTTTCCATGGATTTGATTTTCATCTAAACAAAGTTCCCACGAAAACATGCATGCAACATCAAAAGGTCTTTTAAAGGTTGTAATGGGGTCTGGCTAAAGGTGGGATATTCAAAGGTACTAGGCTTAAGTCCCTAGGAATTAAGAGAGCATGAACATTTTGACACATAGAACTTCTACTCAAATTCCTTTTTCCATTTTTCCGTTTTGCCTTGGGTGACTACAGCCTTTCTCTTCTAATACCCTTTTTTGACATTTTGTTGCTTTTCTTCTTCTTCTTCTTCGTTTTTTTTTTTTTGGCTCCAACCTTTATTTTTCTTTTTCTCAACCCAGAATGACATATCATACCTTGTAGCCACCCCAAACTTACTTTCTTGTAACCCTTCTCTTGCTAAGCTTCTATGCTCTCCTAATCCTAAGATCGGGTCAACATGGTTTTTTCCAGATTTTTGGCTTATAATATAGGGTCATCAAGAAACAATAGGCTAATCAGGCTCAATGTGGCTAACTAGGGAACATGCATTAGGGATGGTTATTTTAGGCCAAGTAGTTATTTCAAAGAAAATTGCCTAAATCATTTGATGCAACATATAAATATGCAAACCATGCACAAATTCAAGCAAATTCGAGAAAGTGCAGGTTAAAAGCGATTCACACAATTAAGAACATGTTGGAGGCTAAAATTCTCACCTGGACATTTTTGCAATTTGTTTGACCGAGATACAATTCCTAGTGTGTGCACCCCTTCACCCCAAACTTGTCATAAATCAAGCAATCACAATAAAATTTCTCAAAGTTCCATTTTCAATTTTTCACATGGGGATCAAATTTTCGATTTTCAGAACCTAGGGGGAAATCATCAATGGTCAACATAATTCATGCAGTCAATCTATGCTAAATTTAATTAAAATCCACCAAGCTTGCCGACACAACACTCACACACATACTCTTGATCTTCTCAAATTATTCAAGAGCGAAATTCAAAAACAAATGGAAAAAGGGAAAGAAAACAGAAACAAAGCAATGCAATTGGTTCCCTCCCCCACACTTAAAGCATACATTGTCCTCAATGAAGGAACATAAACATAATATAAGAGTGAGGGAAAAGAGAAGGTGCAGAAAACCCTAATTGCAGATTCGCGAGGCGAAACATCACTCATGAGGCGAATCTGGAAAATTGTTCCTCACACTTTCCAGAACCGCGAGGCGAGTAATAGCGCGCGAGGCGAATCTGGAATTCCAACAGCTGATGATGCCCAGATTCGCGAGGCGAAAGTGGCTCTCACGAATCGAGGCAGAAGCGTGAGCAAGCCTCTGAGATTTAGGGCTTCTGTCTCGCGAGGCCACTGAGGATTCGCAGGGCGAATCTGGTTTTTTTTTTGAACGAAACTAAAAAATAAAAATAAAGGATACCTATCTTGGGTTGACTCCCAAGTAACGCTTGTTTAAAGTCCCGAGCCTTACTCAAGTCATCCCTTCGTTGTTGAGCTTTTCCTTTGCACATTCATCTTTTAGGAGACTCGGTAAGGCTTCCATGGTTTTTAAGCACTTAAGATGGTCCTCATCCCTGATAAGCCTCTGGCTCATCTAGTTTCCAGCTAGAAAAGGGGTATATTTTGTGCCTAATTGGGCGAGTCTCCCTCGCTAATCTCCCAAATTGGCCTTGTTTTGTTCCTAAGTTAGACTTTGACTCGTTTTATACATTTTTAGTAGTTTATTTTGAGTAGAATTATGCTTTTCGTTTTCTTTAATTGTTTCAGGTTAAAAGTAAAGCTCTTGGAGTCAAGGGAATGAAGAAAACAGTGGAAATTGCAATTCTGGAAATATTCGCCCCGCGAGAGGCCACTCGCCTCGCGAGCCTGAAGACCAGCTGAGCAGCAACAGTCATCCTTTCTGTCTCGCCTCTCGAGAGGATACTCGCCTCGCGAAGCCTGAAGACCAGCATGTGGTGAGAAGACCATGAAGGACAGAGACCATCACGGCTAGGCCGTGATGAAGGTCACGACCGTGACAGACTAGAATTTGAAGTCTCGCCTCGCGAAACATCATCTCGCCTCGCGAGAATCCAATTTTGAAAGCGCGCCACTTTTAACATTCACCTCGCGAGAGGCTACTTGCCTCGTGAGAGGGCGTAGAATCTGAAAATTATAAGTTGCTGATTTAGGGGCAGATTGAAAACCTTGGATTCTCCACTTGTGGTAGAGCGTTTTGAGGCGATTCCTTGTTCTCGGGAGCTGCGTCTCCTTATTTTCTTTTTCTATTGTACATTCACGATGAATTCTGATTGCTTGTGTCTTGTTACAAGCATGAGGAGCTAATCCCCTTGTCTAAGGGAACAATGAAACCACCCATGACGGTGTAGATTCAATGTGATGTATGTTTTTCTCCTTTGTATCAATTATTGTTTTCCAATTTTGAATTTATTGCGTTAATCATATGCATGCGTGATTGACTAGTTAACGTTGATGAGGCTTAGTAGGCAATTCGCGTTTAGAACTTGAATTGGGAACATTGATCGAATATTGCACGAGAGTGAATAGGAGATCGGTGCAACCTTATAGGAACCAGATTTAATAGAGTTTGATGATTGGGTTATGAGACCTAGTAAGTAATTAATTCAATCGTTGAATACGTCCTATTGAGCACGACAGTGTCATTAGGAGAATTTGGGGTCCTGGTTGACATTGTAATTGAACTTAGGGAGGGAATCATCATCACTTGGGTACTATGCATGACTGGGTAGGAGGATTTGTGACCTTAGATATTTAATTTCAGATTTTAATATTATATCGTTATTTGATTTGTCAATTTGAATTGCGATCCTATTTTCTCTCCACGACCACCCGCTTGACTTAATCAAACGTATCGAACTCCTTACAAATTGGTAGAATTGGTAGCCCAATCCTTGTGTTCGACCTTGGTAATTACTTACCGTGTTTATTTTATTACTTGCGACGACCCGGTACACTTGCCGGTGACTCAACAAGTTTTTAGTGTCGTTGCCGGGGATTGGCACAACCAATTTTCCTAATTTTTAGGTAATTTGATTATTTGGTTAAGCTGTTTTTATTTTTATTTTTCTGTTATTTATTTATTATTATTTCTCTCTACTTATTTGATTCCACTTGGTCTTGCCTTGTTTTTGTATGCGAGGTACCCTTTCACAAGATGACTTGCTATTTGATTCGGAGATCACCAAGACCGAGAAGCAATTAAGGAAAGAAGCCAGAGAGAGAAAGAGGCTTGAAGCAATTAATTTTGAGGAGATCGCCGCAAATCCTCCTCCTCCTCCTTACAAGCCTCTCTTCGAGTACAGTCTACCCAACTTGGGTGATTGTGATTCTTCTATCGTGAGGGGCAACCTGAATACAGATTCCTTCAGAGTGGAAGGATGTGTCACAGCCTATATCCGTGAGAATCAGTTTGATGGGAGTGTCAAACAAGACCCTCATAGACACATCACTCACTTCCTTGAAGCTTATGACTTACAGAGGTCAAGAGGTGTTTCTCAAGATGAGTTTCGCTTGCGGCTATTCCCTCTCTCTCTTAGGGATGTCGCTCGCGATTGGTTTGACAGCTTGGATCGGAACAATATCAGAACATGGGAGTAAATGGCTCAAAAATTCCTCACCAAGTCTTTTCCTCCTCAGAAAGCGGCGCAAGCAAGAGTAGCCGTCACGTCTTTCAGGCAGACAGAAGATGAATCCTATAATGAAGCTTGGGAGAGGTACAATGTGCTCTTGAGAAGATGTCCTTCGGCGTTCTTTGACCCGGTCTCCAAGGTTCAACATTTCTATAACGGGTTAAGGGGGCGCTACCAGATGAATTGTGAGGCCGCAGCTGGCGGCTCTTTTTCCTATTTATCAGTTGAGGATGGATGGGCGTTATTGGAGAAGATGTCGTACAATGATTACAACCGTGGTAGGGAAACCTCAAGTGGAGTCAGTGCTGCAACAATAGAAGCCATTCTAGAGCAAAATAAATTGTTGAAGATGCAGAATGCGGCATTGTCTGGGAACAAGAAGGTTAATGTGATACACGAGAGAATGCCTCCGGGTTGTGAAAATTGTAATGGAGATCATGACATTCAGAACTGTCCGTTCAACTTCTCCCAGGAACATGTGGGATCATGCCACAATTTCTATGACAGTGTGCCCCATAACAACTATCAGAGGAACAGACAGAATGATTACAGTCAGAATCAGAACAGGGGCTATATGAGGTGAGACCATCCGGGTTTCGCTTGGAGTAATGCTAGTGGTGGTCTAGCCCAACAACAACAACCTTAGCAGAATCAGAGGCCAAACTATGGGATCCATCAACACAATACTCAGCAAGCTCTTCCGGGGCCTAATCAATTGCAAATAACAGATGGTGGAAGGCAACCTTGGGAGTTGTGTTTTGATAAGACAAATGCGGCAATTGAGAAGTTGTCAATCTATACAAGCACAGCCATTGACAAGTTGGCAACTCATACAGGAGAGGCAATCCAGAATCTAGAGACGCAGATAGCTCAGCTCGCGAAGCAACTACATGAGCGTCTCCCAGGTACTTTCCCAGGTGATACCGAGAACAACCCTAAGAACCAATGCAATGCCATAGCAACTAGAAGCGGTAGGGTGTTGGGATCTAACAGGGGTGAAACTAGTTCTCAGGAAGACAAGGCCCCGGAACAACCACATGTTGAGGAAGAGCAACGTGAGAAAGATGAGTTGGCAAGTGACAAGGCACCGGAGCAAGGGGGAAGGCTGAAACTTGTAGATGAAGAGTTTCGAAAAAAGAAGTGGGTTGAACCCCAGGACCTCCCGCCCTACATGAAGGTACCGTATCCTGAAAGATTGAAGAAGCCTCAACAAGATAAACAGTTCAATAAATTCCTTGATGTCTTCCGCAAACTTCAAATTAACATTCCATTCGTGGAAGCCTTGGAACAAATGCCATCTTATGCCCGGTTTATGAAGGAGCTTCTCTCCAATAAGCGGAGAATAGTGGATGAGGAAACAGTTACTTTGACTGAGGAGTGTAGTGCCATTCTTCAAAGAAAACTACCCCCAAAGTTGAAGGATCCCGATTCTTTTTCTATACCATGCACCATTGGGGGGATGACTCTAGGAAAGGCATTGTGTGATCTAGGGGCAAGCATCAACTTGATGCCCCTATCTATGATGAAGAGGTTGGGGATCAAAGAAGTCAAGGATACACGGATGTCACTCCAACTCGTCGATCGTTCTATAAAATATCCTTATGGAGTGGTCGAAGATTTGTTAGTGAAGGTGGACAAGTTCATATTTCCGGCGGATTTTGTGGTGCTTGATATAGATGAAGACGCCGAGATCCCCCTCATATTGGGTAGGTCCTTCTTGGCCACTGGGCATGCCTTGATAGATGTGCAACAAGGGAAACTCACTCTAAGGGTGCGAGATGATGAGGTGGTCTTCAATGTCTTTGAAGCAATGAAGCACCCTGCTGAGAGGTCGGATGTGTATCGAGTGGATATGGTGGACTCAACTGTCAAGGCAAAGGCAACTAGAGAAGCCCATGGTTCTTCACTTGCACAAGTGTTGGTAAAATACCATGATGATGATAGTGAGGAAAAAGACCCTTTGGGGGATGAGGTCTATCTTGAGTGGTTAAAAGACATGGAAGCCTTACTGAGTCTCCCAGAGGATGAAGGTGCAAGGGAGAAGCTCAACAAAGAAGGAATTAAAGAAGCTGTGCGTGAGGAGGTGATTAAAACTTTAGAGGCGGGAGTCATCTATCCAATCTCGGATAGTAGCTGGGGTAGTCCAATTCATATTGTCCCAAGGAAAGGTGGCACGACCGTGGTGGTCAATAAAAGCAATAAATCGATCCCAACAAGGACCATCACGGGGTGGAGAGTATGTGCTGATTATAGAAGGCTGTTGGACTTAAATGAGTTGCCCGGGAACCGTATGCAAGCATATGAAAAGGCAAGAACCTACAAAAAGCGGACTAAGGCACGGCATGACAAGCAGTTTCTTCCTCCGGATTAACCCTTAGGGGTGACTTGAGTCAGGCTCGGGACGTTAAACAAGCGCTACTTGGGAGTCAACCCAAGCTAGATATCCTTTATTTTTTAGTTTCTGTTATATATATATATATATATATATATATATATAAAGAAACTCAGATTCGCCATGCGAACCCACAGTGGCCTCGCGAGACAGAAGCCCTGAATCCCAGAGGCTCGCTCACGCTTCTGTCTCGCGTCGCGAGTACCACTTTCGCCTCGCGAATCTGGGCATCATCAGCAGTTGGGATTCCAGATTCGCCTCGTGATCTACTATTTGCCTCGCGATTCTAGAAAGTGTGAAGAACATTTTTCCAGATTCACCTCGCGAGTGATGTATCGCCTCGCGAATCTGCAATTAAGGTTTGCAATTTTTCCAGATCAGGAAGTGCTGTGGGAGTTCTTCCGGGAATTGTCATTGGTCGGGTGCCCGAGGCACCATTTGAGGAGGATGAAACCGTAGAAGAGCTTTCCGTGGAAGCGCCCACCTACGCTACAACTTGATCAGGGAGCACCCTCTCCTTTCCTCACTCTTGTTTTATATCTGTGTTCTTTCATTGAGGACAATGTATGCTTTAAGTGTGGGGGAGGGAACCAATTACTTTGTTTTTGTTTTCTTTTCCCTTTTCCTTTTGTTTTTGAATGTCGCTCTTGAATAATTTGAGAAGATCAAGAGTTTGTGTATGAATGTTGTGTCGGCAAGCTTGGTGGGTTTCAATTAAATTTAGCATAGATTGATTGCATGAATCATGTTGAACATTGATGATTTCCCCCTAGGTTATGAAAATCGAAAATTTCATCCCCATATGAAAAATTGAAAATTGAACTTTGAGAAATTTTATTGTGATTGCTTGATTTATGATAAGTTTGGGGTGAAGGGGTGCACACACTAGGAATTGTATCTCGGTCAAACAATTTGCAAAAAAAAATGTCCAGGTGAGGATTTGAGCCTCCAACATGTTCTTAATTGTGTGAGAATCGCTTTTAAGTTGCACTTTCCCAGATTTGCTTGAATCTCTTCATGGTTTGCATGTTTATGTGCTTGCATCAAATGATTTAGGAAATTTTCTTTCATGTTCCCTAGTTAGCCACATTGAGCCTGATTGGCCTATTGTTTCTTGATGACCCTATATTATAAGCCAAAAATCTGGAAAAAAAAAACCATGTTGACCCGATCTTAGGATTAGGAGAGCATGGAAGCTTAGCAAGAGAAGGGTTGCAAGAAAGTAAGTTTGGGGTTGCTACAAGGTGTGATATGTCATTCTGGGTTGAGAAAAAGAAAAATAAAGGTTGGAGCCAAAGGCAAAAGAAAAAAAGAAAAAAAAGAAGAAAAGTAACAAAATGTCAAAAAAGGGTATTAGAAGAGAAAGGTTGTAGTCACCCAAGGCAAAAAGGAAAAATGGAAAAAGGAATTTGAGTAGAAGTTCAATGTGTCAGAATTCTCATGCTCTCGTAATTCCTAGGGACTTAAGCCTAGTACCTTTGAATATCCTACCCTTAGCCAGGCCCCATTACAACCTTTAAAAGACCTTTTGATGTTGCATGCATGTTTTCGTGGGAACTTTGTTTGAGATGAAAATCAAATTCATGGGAAGTGCTCTTGAAATGTGAACTTGAGTGAAAGGTTTATATCCTAGACAAATTGAGCGAATGAGTGAAATATTAAATGCCCTTGTGAGAAAGGCAATTGTTTGAATTTGGTGATCTCCCTTTTTGTGTGTAACTTGGATCTTCAACTTAGATTAATGATTGCATGAATGATGAAGTTCTCAATTGTTTAAAGTAAATGAATGTGGGGATTACATTGATGCAAGAGGGGAAATCATTGAAGAAAAACTGTTTTGTTAAGATTGCATGATATTTGTTCAAAATTGATTGAATCCTTTGAGCTTGCCAAGTCTTGAGTCTTTTCTTGAGTTTTAGCTTGCTTGGGGACAAGCAAGGTTTAAGTTTGGGGTGTTTTGATAAGCCTCTGGCTCATCTAGTTTCCAGCTAGAAAAGGGGTATATTTTGTGCCTAATTGGGCGAGTCTCCCTCGCTAATCTCCCAAATTGGCCTTGTTTTGTTCCTAAGTTAGACTTTGACTCGTTTTATGCATTTTTAGTAGCTTTTAGTTTATTTTGAGTAGAATTACGCTTTTCGTTTTCTTTTATTGTTTCAGGTTAAAAGTGAAGCTCTTGGAGTCAAGGGAATGAAGAAAACAGTGGAAATTGCAATTCTAGAAATATTCGCCCCGCGAGAGGCCGCTCGCCCCGCGAGCCTGAAGACCAGCTGAGCAGCAACAGTCATCCTTTCTGTCTCGCCCCGCGAGAGGATACTCGCCTCGCGAAGCCTGAAGACCAGCATGTGGTGAGAAGACCATGAAGGACAGAGACCATCACGGCTAGGCCATGATGAAGGTCACGGCCGTGACAGACTAAAATTTGAAGTCTCGCCTCGCGAAACATCATCTCGCCTCGCGAGAATCCAATTTTGAAAGCGCACCACTTTTAACATTCGCCTAGCGAGAGGGCGCAGAATCTGAAAATTATAAGTTGTTGATTTAGGGGAAGATTAAAAACCTTGGATTCCCCACTTGTGGTAGAGCGTTTTGAGGCGATTCCTTGTTCTCGGGAGCTGCATCTCCTTATTTTCTTTTTCTATTGTACATTCACGATGAATTCTGATTGCTTGTGTCTTGTTACAAGCATGAGGAGCTAATCCCCTTGTCTAAGGGAACAATGAAACCACCCATGACGGTGTAGATTCAATGTGATGTATGTTTCTCTCCTTTGTCTCAATTATTGTTTTCCAATTCTGAATTTATTGCGTTAATCATATGCATGCGTGATTGACTAGTTAACGTTGATGAGGCTTAGTAGGCAATTCGCGTTTAGAACTTGAATTGGGAACATTGATCGAATATTGCACGAGAGTGAATAGGAGATCGGTGCAACCTTATAGGAACCAGACTTAATAGAGTTTGATGATTGGGTTATGAGACCTAGTAAGTAATTAATTCAATCGTTGAATACGTCCTATTGAGCACGACAGTGTCATTAGGAAAATTTGGGGGTCCTGGTTGACATTGTAATTGAACTTAGGGAGGGAATCATCATCACTTGGGTACTATGCATGACTGGGTAGGAGGATTTGTGACCTTAGATATTTAATTCCAGATTTTAATATTATATCGTTATTTGATTTGTCAATTTGAATTGCGATCCTATTTTCTCTCCACGACCACCCGCTTGACTTAATCAAACGTATCAAACTCCTTACAAATTGGTAGAATTGGTAGCCCAATCCTTGTGTTCGACCTCGGTAATTACTTACCGTGTTTATTTTATTACTTGCGACGACCCGGTACACTTGCCGGTGACTCAACAATCCCCCAAGGGGTCTTCGTCCTCACTATCATCATCATGGGATTTTACCAACACTTGTGCAAGTGAAGAACCATGGGCTTCTCTAGTGGCCTTTGCCTTGACAATTGAGTCCACCATATCCACTCGATACACATCCGACCTCTCAGCGGGGTGCTTCATTGCTTCAAAGACATTGAAAACTACATTATCATCTTGCACCCGGAGGGTGAGTTTCCCTTGTTGCACATCTACCAAAGCACGCCCAGTGGCCAAGAAGGGCCTACCCAATATGAGAGGGATCTCGGTGTCCTCATCCATATAAAGCACCAAAAAATCCGCCGGAAATATGAAGTGTCCACCTTCACTAACAAATTTTCGACCACCCCATAAGGATATTTTATAGAACGATCGGCTAGTTGGAGTGACATCCGTGTATCCTTGACTTCTTTGATCCCCAACCTATTCATCATAGAGAGGGGCATCAAGTAATTGATGCTTGCCCCTAGATCACACAACGTCTTTCCTAGAGTTATCTCCCCAATGGTGCATGGTATAGAAAAAGAACCGGGATCCTTCAACTTTGGAGGTAGTTTTCTTTGAATAATGGCACTACACTCCTCGGTCAAAGCAACTGTTTCCTCATCCACTATTTTCCGCTTCTTGGAGAGAAGCTCCTTCATAAACCGGGCATAAGATGGAATTTGTTCCAAGGCTTCCGCAAATGGAATGTTAATTTGAAGTTTGCGGAAGACATCAAGGAATTTATGGAACTGCTTATCTTGTTGAGGCTTCTTCAATCTTTCAGGATAGGTAACTTCATGTAGGGCGGGAGGTCTTTGGGTTCAACCCACTTCTTTCTTCGGAACTCTTCATCTACAAGTTTTAACCTTCCTCCTTGCTCCGGTGCCTTGTCACTTGCCAACTCCTCTTTCTTAGGTCGCTCTTCCTCAACATGTGGTTGTTCAGAGGCCTCAACTTCCTGAGAACTAGTTGCACCCCTGTTAGATCCCAACACCCTACCGCTTCTAGTTGCTATGGCATTGCATTGGTTCTTAGGGTTGTTCTCGGTATCACCTGGGAAAGTACACGGGAGACGCTCATTTAGTTGCTTTGCGAGCTGAGCTATCTGCGTCTCTAGATTCTGAATTGCCGCCCCTGTAGGAGTTGCCAACTTTTCAATGGCTATGCTTGTATTGATTGACAACTTCTCAATTGCCGCATTCGTCTTTTCTATAGCCAACTCCCAAGGTTGCCTTCCACCATCTGTTATTTGCAATTGATTAGGCCCTGGAAAAGCCTGCTGAGTATTGTGTTGATGGATTCCATAGTTTTGCCTCTGATTCTGTTGAGGTTGTTGTTGCCCGACTAGACCACCACTAGCATTACTCCAAGCGAAACCCAGATGGTCTCTCCTCATATAGCCCCTGTTCTGATTCTGATTGTAATCATTCTGTCTGTTCCTCTGATAGCTGTTATGGGGCACGCTGTCATAGAAATTGTGGCATGAGTCCACATGTTCTTGAGAGAAGTTGAACGAACAACTCTGAATGTCATGATCTCCATTACAATTATCACAACCCGGAGGCATTCCTTCATGTATCACATTTACCTTTTTGTTCCCAGACAATGCCGCATTTTGCATCTTCAACAGTTTATTTTACTCTAGAATGGTTTCTATTGTTGCGGCACTGATTCCACCTGAGGTTTCCCTACCACGGTTGTAATCATTGTACGACATCTTCTCCAATAACGCCCATCCATCCTCAGTTGATAAATAAGAGAAAGAACTGCCCGCTGCGGCATCACAATTCATCCGGTAGCGCCCCCTTAACCCGTTAAACAAATGTTGAACCTTGGAGACCGGGTCAAAGAAAGCCGAAGGACACCTTCTCAATATCACATTATACCTCTCCCAAGCTTCATTATAAGATTCATCTTCTGTCTGCCTGAAAGATGTAACGGCTACTCTTTCTTGTGCCGCTTTCTGAGGAGGAAAATACTTAGTGAGGAACTTTTGGGCCATTTGCTCCCATGTTCTGATACTGTTGCGATCCAAGCTGTCAAACCAATCGCGAGCGACATCCCTAAGAGAGAGAGGGAACAGCCGCAAGTGAAACTCATCTTGAGAAACTCCTCTTGTCTTCTGCATGTCAGAAGCTTCAAGGAAGCGAGTGATGTGTCTATGAGGGTCTTGTTTGCCACTCCCACCAAACTGATTCTCACGGATCTGGGCTGTGACATATCCTTCCACTCTGAAGGAATCTGTATTGAGGTTGCCCCTCACAATAGAAGAAGCACAATCCTCCAAATTGGGTAGATTGTACTCGAAGAGAGGCTTGTAACGAGGAGGAGGAGGAGGGTTTTCTTCGGCCATTCTCTCAAAATTAATTGCTTCAAGCCTCTTTCGTTCTCTGGCTTCTTTCCTTAATCACTTCTCGATCCTGGCGATCTCTATATCAAATGGCAAGTCCTCTTGTGAAAGGGTACCTCGCATACAAAAACAAGGCAAGACCAAGTGAAATCAAAGAAGTAGAGAGAAATAATAGTAGATAAATAGCAGAAAAATAAAAATAAAAACAACTTAACCAAATAATCAAACTTCCCAAAAATTAGGAAGATTGGTTGTGCCAATCCCCGACAACGGCGCCAAAAACTTGTTGAGTCACCGGCAAGTGTACCGGGTCGTCGTAAGTAATAAAACATGGTAAGTAATTACCGAGGTCGGACACAGGGATTGGACTATCAATTCTACCAATTCGCGAGAAATTCGATATGTTGATCAAGTAAAAGCAGGTGGTTGAGAAGAGAGAAAAAATAGGATCGCAATTCAAATTGACAAATCAAATAGAGATATAGTATTAAAGTCTGGAATTAAACATATAAGGTCACAAATCCACCTACCTAATCATGCATAGTACCCAAGTGATGATGATTCCCTCCCTAAATTCAATTACAATGTCAACCAGGACCCCCAAATTCTCCTAATGACACTCTCGTGCTCAATAGGACGTATTCAACAATTGAGTTAATTACTTACTAGGTCTCATAACCCAATCATCAAACTCTATTAAATCTTGTTCCCTATAAGGTTGCACTGATCTCCTACTCACTCTCGTGCACTATTCAATCAATGATCCCAATTCAAGTTCTAAACGCGAATTGCCTATTAAGCCTCATCACGTTAACTAGTCAATCACGCATGCATATGATCAACGTAATGAATTCAGAATTGGAAAACATGAATTGAGGTAAATGAAGGAAACATACATCACATTGAACTACACCGTCATGGGTGGTTTCATTGACCCCTTAGACAAGGGGATTAGCTCCTCATGCTTGTAACAAGACACAAACAATTGGAGTTCATCATGATTGTACAATAAGAAAAGAAAATAGGGAGACGCAGCTCCAGAGAATCTCAAAAACGATCTAAAAACAAGTGGTTAACAAAAGGTTTTCAATCTGACCTAAAACAGCCTATAAATAGAGGTTCTGGTTCCCGCCCGCTCGCAGGACGAGAAAGCTCTCACTAGGCGAAATTCAGTTTTGGCTCCATCCCGATTTGAATGCTCGCGAGGCAAGATGGTGATTCGCGGGGCGAGACAGAGAGGGTGAGATTTCTGGCACAGTCAGGCCTTCAGGCTCGCGAGGCGAGATGTGATTCGCGAGGTGAGACAAAGGGTGGCTGTTGCTGTTCAAGCTGGTCTTCAGTCTCGCGAGGCGAGATCCTGTTTCGCGAGGCAAAACTTCCAAAATTGCTTTTCCACTATTTTCTTCATTTTCCTTGACTCTAAGAGCTTCACTTTTAACCTGAAACAATAAAAGAAAACGAAAAGCGTAATTCTACTCAAAATAAACTAAAAACTACTAAAAATGCATAAAACGAATCAAATTCTAACTTAGGAACAAAACAAGGCTAATTTGGGAGATTAGCGAGGTTGACTCGCCCAATTAGGCACAAAATCTACCCTTTTATAGCTGGAAACTAGATGAGCCAGAGGCTTATCAACCTGATATTCAATTAAGTGTTTGTATGTGTGCAAGATTCCAATCAGATCCTAGAAAATCTCATCTCAAGGCTGTTAAAAGAATATTTTGATATTTGTATGGGACAAATAATCTTGGTTTGATGTATTTAAGAACACAAGGGTACATATTAGTTGGTTTCTGTGATGCTGATTATGCTGGAGACAGAGTTGAAAGAAAAAGCACTAGTGGAGGATGTCACTTCATTGTAGCAAGTTTAGTATCTTGGACAAGTAGAAGACAAACTACAATTGCATTATCTACTGCAGAGGCAGAATATATTTCAGCTGCAATTTGTTGTTCACAACTTCTATGGGTAAAACACCAACTTGAAGACTATTCTATTTTTTAGCCTAATGTATCTTCTGTTTGGTGTGATAATTCAAGTGCTATAATTTTATCTAAAAATCCCATACAACATTCTAAGGCTAAGAATATAGAAATTAAAGATTATGTTCAAAAGGATGTTTTTGACATTAAATTGGTCAAAACTGAGAATCGAGGGCTAATATCTTTACAAAACCCTTAGCTTTGTTTATATAAGAGATAATCTAAACATGCATTTCATAAATGAATAATATATGCTGTAATGCGTCTATACTGAGAATGTGTCTGATGATGTGCATAAGTGACTGAAACGTTACATTATAGTTTTCTAAAAAGTATTTGAATTCAAAATGTTTTTGTCTTTATTATTCTCAACTGCTCTTTTTGAAACATTTCTCTCTTAAAAGAAAACACCTTGTGTCAGAAACTCCTCACTGCTTCAAATCATTCACTTTTTCTCTCTCTCGTGCAAAAAATCTTTTGAAACCCTCTTCTCTCTAAAACACAAATCCATGGCACCAAAAGGACCTTCCAAGAAGCTTGTTCGTGCTGCTGCTTGAATTGGAACGAGTGTTGCTGACATTCAAATGATTGTATCTTGAAGATTTCTCAATATGAGAAAAATCGTAAAAGTTGGGATGGATGTCATGCCAGAGCTAGAAGCATCACAATGGGTAAAATTCTTCGAGCTGAAGGAACCAGTCTACCCACTTCTTGTTCAGCAATTCTTGGAAAATACTCAAGAAAGGATGTCTCAATCATAACCTAGTGCAATAAGAAACCTTACTCTTTCACCCTCAATAATATCCAAGCTGCAATTGGTTGTCCCAGAGAAGGAGCTGCCTTCTCTGATGATTGGGAAGAAGCAATTGGAGAAGATAGTGTAAATAAGGTTCTGTATGGAGTGTCTAACCCTAGGAGCAATTGTATGAAGCCAGTGAGACCGATTCGAACGGAAATCAGACTCACAGTCGATCCAATCAAGGCGTCAGACCGAATGAGCATCCAAATTGGTTTTGAACCATCCCTTTTGTACGTGTGCGGCAAGGTGTCTGCTAGCCGTCCTCTCTAGTTTCCTGTTGTGTTACAATTAAAATTCGGACTTTATGCTGCTTATTGTATTAACCCAATGGTTTGACCAGTGACTCATTAACTCAGTACCCAACCATGTCCATCACCGATCCAGTTTTAATAAAACTGGTTGGTGAACCAATCTATGCTTGATACTTTCCTCATGGCATCAAAACTGATGTCACGTGTGAATCCCATACTAGTGTCAGGATTAGAATATTTGAAACCAACGAACCACTCACGCAGTCATGCTTATCATAATTCTGCTAGTGTGCCAAAGTGTTAAGATGACCAACCATTTACACACTAACTTATTTCTATTTTCTAATACATCATCCACAAATTTATTAAAAGCCTCATATTCGAGAGTGTCATGTTTATCCATCATTGTGCTTTCTTCCACCTTGCTTACCCAACAATTGAATCGCAATCATTTTCCTGAAGAGGCGGATTAAACTAAATCTAAACTTAGGTGATTTCTCAGCTTCATAACGATTCTGAGAAAGAGGTTATTTATGAAATAGTGATAAGAGGTTATGGCACTAGGGGGTGACCTGAAACATGGTCTGTGATATTTTCACATGGTGGACTTGAAACATGGTCTTGTTGACTTAAAACATAGTCTTGTTGACTTGAAACATAGTCTGGTTAACTTGAGATGGATATCCAGATATGTGGCTGCACCTGATTATACATATTGCATTGCATTGCATCATGATGGAGGATAAAGGAAAATAATAGACGTTGTCGATGATGGTTGTGTTTATATATGTATATATATACAGAGATATATGGAGACATATGTTTAGTGTTCTGTATGGATTTAAATGTTGCTAAACCTTTTCCACGTTTGACGTTAAACTGTTTCTTATCCCTTATATTTTTCTGTATGTCGTATTTTTATTTATTATGTGATCGTACGAGAAGACCCTATGGATGAGCTTGATGATGAGGAGTTGGATGGAACTCCCTATGAACCGGAAGCTGGAGGTCGAGCTGTGAACCACGGTGATAGAGTTTAGGATGTATGGCTAGTGCGTCTTGTGAGATGTTTTATATTTTTCCGCTAAGTATAACTTTTGTTTAAGTATATGCCTGTGAGGGATCCTAATGAGAGGATACCCTCAACAGGGTTTTGTATTATGTATAAAACATATGTCTGTATTCATGGTATGAAGTTTTAATTAATTGAAGTTTGTATGCTTATTAACTTAAGTTTTAATTTTTACGTATTTTCACGTTAAGCGTGCAATTAAGTAATTAAATAATGAGGTTTTAATCTAATAATACAACGGGGCACAACGGGGTGTCTCACCTTCTCATACACCTATGGGATGTTGATTACAAAACTGTTGGAAAACAAAGGTATTCAACTTACCACGGGCAGGGTTGACATGGCTACAACCATAGATGAGAGGACTCTCTCTCAGATGAAGCTGGGGAAACCTGGAAAGGTTTCTGATTTTGAATAAGAAGAAAAGGCTAAGAAGCCTTCATAGGAGTCCGAGGAAGGATCTTCTGAGGAGTTTGATGACTCTCATAAGTAATTGAAGAGTCCGTGCCTTTGGATCCCAAGGTCAAACCAAAGCTTTAGGTTAAGAGGATACTGGTCATCACAGTAGAGTCTGATGATGATGACCAACATATTTCAAAGGTTCTGAAGAAGGAATTGCTCAAAGGGGATTATGCTAGTACCCCTAAGGAGGTTTTGAAGAGAAAGACTGTAGAAACACCTACACCTGTTAGGAGATCAACCTGGTTGAAGATTGTTAAGCCTGTACAGATGCATGTACACATTGCCTCACTTACCACTTCACCATTAAGGTAATCTAAACCCTCACCTCCATCACCAATTATGTTACCCTCACCTTCTACCTCCTTATCTAAACCTTCACTATATCATAACACACCTCTACATAATCAAACAGCTATAGCTGAAAATCTTCTTTCCCTTTCCCTCAGAAACTTCAATCTCAACCTCACTCTTGATAATACCTCACCTGAACCTCACCCACACATTTAATCTGACCACTCTCAATCTTCTTCTCCACCACAATAATAAAATCAAACACTTGTACCAATCACACAAGTCTTTGATTCTCTCATACCACCCATTACCACCTCTTGGAAAGTATCACCTTCTTTCCTAACCACACCACACAGAGGCATACCAAAAACCACTACCCCTCCATTCATATACATTTCCACTACCCCATAGCCAATTGACCTCATCAATCCTAACATTCTAACCTCAGATGATCTTAAGGCAATCAACAATCTAATTGTTGAGCAGGCTGCAGTCAGGCTTAACAGAGCCTCCTGGAAATACAAGTTGAACCCAATAACTTGCATGTGGTCAAACACAAATTTGAAGATCTATCCTGACAGATGACCCTATTGTAAGGCACAGAAGCTAGAGCCTAAGAGCAAGAAGCCATTTTGTTGGCTAAAATAGACTGAATAAAAGCCGAAGTTCCCAATATGGTCCACATCCTTCATGAGCCATCCTGAACCAAGAATCTTTTAGGACCCACCTCACCATTGTGGATTATCTTTGGTTGAAAAACTTGAGATGCCTACTGATAGAGCAAGACTCTCATCCTATCAGATTCCCTAGGTTGGGTACCTAGATGAAGTCAAAGCAGAAGCAAGGCAACTCTACCCCTCCCAACCAATTTTCATTTTTACTCATTTTCTATTTATTCTTCCAATTTGTTTTTACATAAATCCCTTTTCAGTTTATACTTTTAGTTTACCTATTTCTTCACAACATTTATCTTGGTTTTTCTACAACCTCTAACCTCTTATTTCTTATCTCTCTAGCCTTGAAAACATTTCTTTTCATATTCCTTATCTTAAACCTTTTGGTTCTTTACATTCTATTTTTCCTTTATCTCTCTCAATTTTCCTTGTGATCTTTGACAACACCTTCATTTACTCTTCTTGTTTCTCCCTTCCTTGGCATTGTATTGAGATTGTTTCCTATGAACCCCCTCAGACATCCAATGCCAAACCTGAGCCTAGACCTTCTACTTCATCTGCACATTCTAACTTTGCAGCAATGGCATCCACTCTCATCAGTATGGATCCAGTTGCTAGAGCACAGGTTAGTGGTCTTAGTGAAAAAATGGATGAAGTTGTGATCATGCTTAGGAAGATTCTTAAACAGCAAAATAATTGATTTTCTTTCGTATTTTTATTTCCTTTGTTTTAAAAGAAATGTATATGTCAATGATGTTCTTAATATAATGGTGTTCTTAGTATATTTCAATGATGTTATTTTTTCTTTTTGTTGATGAGAAAGGGGGAGAAAATAACTTAACTAGAATTTAATGAACTGTTGTATAAGATATACGTACATCTGAGTTCAATATGTCCGAATCCAATTCACATATCTGTTCTAATCATGACTGTGTTGTATGTTCTGATATTAAAACTTTTTTATATGCTCTAATCTTAAAAATTGTGATATAACCCCAATTAAAAATCTGTTAAAGATAAGCATAAGCTTAAGGGGAGCATGTTTTTCAATACGTCTGATCTTAACTTCTATTATTGCTCTTTTTGAAGTTCATTAAAATCATAAGAAAATGTTTGTCATCATCAAAAGGGGGAGATTGTTAAAGTCTAAGTATTTGACATCTCTAATTTTGATGAATTCAAACAAAGAATGTTTTTAATGGAACCATTTGAAATCTATTAATGTGTGTATTAAGTGTGCAGATCATAAGACAAAAGCATTTTAGTAAAACAACATGTTTGAAAGATGCGTCTATGTTTAATTATAAAATGCATCTGACTTTAGACACAGTAGCAACGAGCTAGGACAATGCGTCTTACCCTACAAAGTGACTGAAAGTGTTTCTCAATACTTTCATTCAAAAATCAAGCATATCCCTTGGCATTTTCAAATCAAATAATATGGATTCAGAAGCACAAAAGCATAATGTACAAAGCCATGCTGCAAATTCCTTTTGTTGTAACAAAGCTGAGAGACCTTTACGCAGTCACAGACCCGTGTTGCACAAATAAGGAAAGTCGTGCTGCCTAAGTCAGAAAAGCAACTGCAACTGCTCTGAATCATGTCGCACTCTGATAAAGTTATGCCAAGAAATACGTTCAATTTGTCTTGAAGCTCTCCAACGATCATAAAAATTAAATGGAGATTCAGAATGACTCTTTGACATTAATGAATGAAGAACAAAAAATATAATCATCACTCAACGGATTTATTGCCGATGAGTATAAAAGGAAGACCTTGAAGACTACATGCAGAGATTGACCATAACTTAATTATTCAAGCATTCAATACTCTCTTCACATTCGAAGCTCTCTAAGTTCTTTTTCTGAGAATACTTCTCTACTCAATCATTTGTATTTATTGATAAGTTATTACTACAGTCATACCAACCTTAATTCTTATTCACTCGTTGAGTGCTCTTGGGTTGACTTGCAACGTCGTAAACCTTGAAGCTGCTGCTTCATTTAATTCTTACTCCTTATAGAGCCTGAAGAGGCTTACTGAAAGAATACTTGTAAGGAGCCTAGAGAGGCTGGGTATGAAAACAATACTTGTTAGTTAAGCCTGAGGAGTATAAGTGTGCAAACAATACATGTCTATAACCTGATTAAGCGTTGGTACCGTTGGAGAAAAATTAGTCATGTATGTGATTTTATTAATAACAATGAATTAAAATTAATAATGGTTTTGTTCTTATATATATACAAAAAATTGTGAAAAAAATTTCTCTAATAAATTTGCTTTAGCCCCAAAAATGTTTGGACACGACCCTAGATGACAATGCTATATGTACATTCTTAATATATTATTAATTGAGAAAAATTATATCGAAACTCGACAACAAAAAGATGGACAAAGTAACAAACAAGCTTATATGATAGTAATCACCAAGGATTAGAACTCGAGCATGTGTTAAGACATGGCGCCATGCAATATAAAAACAAATAAGAATCTTATAATAAAAATAAAATATTTTAATAATTATATATAATAAATAAAATTATTAAAATATAAATAATACTTCTAATCTTTTTTTTTATAAAGAAACTTCTAATGTAATATGATATACATAATTTATTTCATATGACTGTTATCCCTACATTTAAATTAATTGAGCCAAAGGCCGAGCCAACGGCTAATTAGGAAATTGTTAGACGAAGACAGAAATGGCCGATGGAGAAGGGAGCACATTCAACTAACGAATGGGTTAGGCCTTGTTAATGGGCCAGACTGGAAAGACAGAATGGGATGAAGCTTAACGGGTCACGAGTTGTTGGAAGGAGCTAAAGGACTAAGAAACGCGTGAGTGTGAAGATCACGAAGCTGTTGCCAGCAGATGCCACAAAACATGTCGAGAAAATAGGAGTTAAGCTGTTGAGGGGTAGCCATTGTGGCTGTAGTGACTGAGAAACGTGGGCAGCTGAGTTGGGGATAGTTGCATGTATTTAGGAGGCTTAGCCAAGGCTTAGCCAATTAGAGAAGGATTATTGATGATTAGGCTTAGCCTATAAATACCTATTGTATTTATTGTAAAGACACAACAACACTCAATACAAATTTTTAAGCTTCGCTTACTTACACTTGCCTTTACTTTCAGCTTACTTTAAGCTTTTCTTTAATCTTTCTTTTACTTAGTGTGATTTACTTTATGCAAGCTTACTTCATAGCCAATTAAGTCCTTTTACTTTAGTTCTTAGCCTTTTCTTGTTCACTTTGTTACCAAACGCCTTCTTTAGTGAATTTGGGAACCCTTTGCTAGAAGTTGGATTTTACTTCTAGTTCAAATCGCATGACCCTTATTAAACTCCGTACGTTTTCCTCGGCTGAATTTCCATTTGGATGATTACCTAATTTACACGTAAAACAAATTTGGCACGCCTGGTGGGACTATCAAAGGTGAACTAGTTGAGAAGTTTCCATCTCCCGGTTTAGATTACCCTTGGCGTATGCATCTAAGGTCTGGCAAGAATCTTAGTAGTATGGATACTAGCCAAGCAGGCAAGAAGAATGGGACCAAGAAGACATCAGAGGGGGCTCCATAGCCCACTCTGGGGATGCCAACTACCCCACAACCTGTGGGTACTTCGAGATCTTTAACCTTAACTTCTACCACTTGGGTAGAAAGCTCTGATCAGCCTCAGCCGATAATGATGACCAATTTGTTTATCCGGGATCAAATTGATCAGGGTATGAATGATTGGATGTATCAAATGTCAAGGCAACTTCAGAGAGCATGAAGCCTATGGTACACAATAAGTTGCATTTTGTTAGAGAAGCTGGGAAAAAACAATCCAATATGGGTGAGGCTTCGGCCCATTCGGTTATAGCCGGCGCTCCTGCCGGTGGACAAACTCAGGCAAGGCCACAATCAATGGTCCAGTCGAGTATGGGCATCCGCATGTGTTTCCCATGTACCAGCCTCTACACCCTGACAGTGTGCAGCCGAGCTTACAATTTGGACAAAGTACAAATGCCTAGGAGGCCTCCCCACATAGCAGGGACGGTTGGCTTGCCGTGTCTAGCGCCTAACACTGCTGTGATAGGTGCTAGTCCACAGCAACTGCCATGACCGGGGGACACCAATTACTCGGCTGCTGTAGGTCCTACCAGATATATTACCGATTACGTGGGAGACTTGCCCTGGTCTAACATCCCTCTTACCTCGGTAAGTACTCCTAAAGGGTTTCCTCATGGGCAGACTATTCTTGTCAGAATGGATCAGCCATGGGTTAACGTACCTCGGGTAGCTCCAATCCAATCGATTCCTCAGCCATGGATGAATAATTACCCATACCAGGTGACAAAGTTCCCCAGTTGATAGACCCAGAAATGATAGCCGAGACAATGAGGAGGCCCTTTGGAATCCAGCTAAGGTTGCTGGATGGGCCTGTATACAAGAAACCTTACCCTGAGTGGGTGGATAGAATGATGCCTCTGCCTAGAGGATTCAAAACTCCTAACTTCACTACCTTCTCAGGGGAGGACGGAAAGTCAACTATGGAGCACATTGGCAGGTTCACCACCCAATGTGGGGAAGCCAATCAAAACGAGTTTTATAAGCTCCAGCTGTTCCCTTTATCATTGACTGGAGCATCTTTTACTTGGTATTCTGCCCTAGCTCCTAACTCTATTCAAAACTGGACTAACTGTTGGTGTAAGCCCTAGAGGCCAGTGTATTTCTTAGACATACATTTGTATCTTGCTATTATATATATATATATATATATATATATATATATATATAAATATATATATAAATATATATATAAATATATATATATATATATATATATATATATATATATATATGATATGAGGCATTCCAGTTTATTGTGTTACTTGTTTAAACATAATAAAGTCCTTAGAATAGAAATTTCAGTTTAATAGAATATCAAGTATATGACTTGATCGTGAGACACTATTGAACAATGAAATCCTATTATTAAATATCCGTAGTCAAGTATTTTATTAATAAGGACAATAATAATACATTGAGACTATTATGTGTGCAGACTGATGACCATATCTCACGGGTCATGGATATGAGATATCGAGTCGCCACATAGGTACACATTAGAGTAATGATGTACTGGATTGACCCACCATGAGAACACTACATGGAGCGTTGTGTGAGTGTCATAAGTAGTTCTCATAGTGACAATGGTGTATGTAATCCTTCGACCTGAAATCGCTACGATCCCTACATGAGGAGTCGTGTGCTTTAATATCGTCAAACGTCATTTGTGATAGGATGATTATAAAGACGGACATTGGGCATACCACGAGCCATGCAGAGGGATGCGAGTGACCTAGATGGAATTTGTCCCTACTACATAACAGGAGTAATATCTGTGGGCCCCTTGATAGAGTGAGACTGTAAAATGCATGGCCGTGCTGAAATGAGTCAATATGAGATATTGACCTCATTTGTTGTTAAGTCTACTCGGGTATCAGGGAACATGATATTGAACCATACAAGGGTGACACATTCTATGTCTTGTGTTCAATATAGATATATGGACAAAGCGATAATAATGCACATGAATATTTGTCACAGAAAGGTTTCGTCAAATCACCGACTTTCTCACTACTTAGGTAGCAGTGATGTATTGCTAGATACCGCTCACTGTTTGTAATATTAAATGGGATTTAATATTACTACTAACGTTTTGGGAACCTATAGGGTTACACACATAAGAGCGGATTAAAAGAAGCATTAAAAGGAGAGTTGGACTTTTCTATTGGGCCTAGCGCATAGTACATGGGGCTTAGGTCAAACGCTGCTCACTAACTCACTTAAGGAGGTGCTGCTATAAGTAGACCACTTAAGCCATTGTGCCTACATGGTTTTGTTTTACCCTAGCCGCACATAGAGAGTGATAGTGAGCAGCAGGTCTCGGTTTTCGAAGATAGCATGAGAGAGACGAGACGCGCGGGTTCGTGACGTTGGACGTTCACGGAATCTGCTCGTGTGGATACCTTAGAGACATCGTTCGTGCGGTGTTCGTGATATACGATTTTAATCAACTGTCATCGCTTCAAGAGGTAAATCTTCTAACCATGAATCGTGACCATTCGCAAGGATCCTTCGATGGGAATTTTTTTTTCCGCTGCGTTATTTTATACGCAAATTCCCAACACTAACATGGAGCGATGTTTCCATGATAGATTCTATATGCTTCAGCCATATGTGACTGTGGCCGACATAATGAATCTGAGACTGCTAGTGGATGACTAATCACTGATTATCTGGAAAGATTCGGGAAATTAAGAAGAAAATGTGCTGTGCAGCTCCCTGAGGCTGAATATTCTTCAATGGCCATTAGTAACACGCATCCTTAGCTAAGGGAGAAGCTAGTAGGGCAAGATTGGACTGATCTAAGTCTGTTAGCTTCCAAGGCCTCCAGAATTGAGCAATATATCCTGGAAAAGGAAAGAAGGAGATCTAGCTGGAATAGAGGCCCTCATTTTATTGATGTGATTGATGTTGATGATGCAGACTATCCATTAGATGACTCAGTCGAGCAATCGGCAGCCAACATGGCTGCTGAAATACTGAGGGGAAAACCATATTCCTCCCCAGCTTTGAGACCCCCCAAAGGGAAGGAGCTGCAATCTTCTGAGAGCAGAGTGTAATAATCTTTTTATATTTCCAAGGCAGACCAAATATTTGATCACTTCCTGAAGGACTAGCGGATTAAACTGAACGAAGGACATCAGATTCCCCCAGCTGAGGAATTGAGGGGAAAGAAATATTGTAAGTGGGACAATTCTTATACTCATGCTACTGCCAAGTGTATAGTATTCAAGAAGTCTATACAAAAAGCCATGAAGGAAAGAATGTTTAAACTAGCTGAAAAATAGATGACTGTCATTACAGATCCATTCCCTTCGGCAGGGGTTAATATGGTTTTCTTCTCGAGAGAGACAGTATTCAGCACACCGTCTAAAAGATAGAAATAGTCGATACGCCATCAGTGGAGACAAATGGGAGTGTTTGATGAGCCAGATGGGGCAGGGAGAGCTCTAGCTGTGTCTGGCCAGTCTAAAATGATAGATCAGAAACCATCTATGTTCGACAAACTAAAGAGACCCCAGATGGATAGGAAGGAGGATGGAAAGAAAGATGCACCGGCTGAGTATATCAGGCCCACAATGTTCAGCAGGTTGGATAAGAGTCAGCCAAGCAGACAAGTTGAAGCCAAGTTGCATCCGGCATTCTAGGGTGTTTGGCAGATTGGATTTTTCAGGCGTGAGGAGAGATTTGGAAAGAAAAAGGAATCCTGCACTCAAGTCTGGGGGAACAACAAAAGAGGCTCCGAGAGGGAACATAAGAAAAAATTTTGCTGATAAGCACGATAATATTTCGGCTAATGAAAAGATACCTATAACGGACGAGGCTCCTGCATCAGATAAAGGTAAGAAAGTAGCTCATTTCGATGTGGAAAAAGGCATGACTACACTAAAGATTATTGTGAAGAATGAGGAAACAATCAGACCCCAACGTATGGTCAAACCACCAGCTGAGGTGGAAAAGGAGCACTGGTTCATCAACAAGTATGCAAGAGGGAAACATCCTGTGGAAAAAGGACCAGTAGTAATGACCAGAACATATAAAAGAAGGGCCTAAAAGAACAAATCAGTACAACAAATGAAGCAGACCTTGGCCATGCTAGCCGAGGCTAAAAGGATTGATCGTGCTGAGATCAAATCTCCTCGGTGACCGAGATCCTAGAGGCTACTTTTGGGCAACCAAAAGGAGGGCCGGCTACTCAGGAGGAAAAGCCAGAAAACCGGTTGCCGATTAAAGAGGGATTTAAGCCTCATAAGCAAGCTGCAAGAAGGTTCAGCCCAGAAGTAATGCCAAAGATTAAAGAGGAAATGGAACGACTACTTAAAGCAGGGTTTATTCATGCGGCCAGATATGTTGAAGGGCTGTCAAACATTGTTCCTGTAATCAAGAAAAGTAGAAAAGTTAGATTTTGTACTGATTATAGGAATTTAAATCTTGCCACTCCTGAAGACGAGTATGTAATGCCTATAGCTAACATGCTTGTTGATTCTGTAGCCAAAAATGGCATTTTAACATTAATGGATGGATATTCTGGGTATAATCAGATATTTATAGCCGAGGATGATGTCTATAAGACGACTTTCAGGTGTCCTGGCGCCATTGGGATATTCGAATGGCTGGTCATGCCATTTGGGTTGAAAAATACTAGCGCCACGTACCAAAGAGCCATGAATGCTATCTTCCATGAGTTGATAGGGAAGAACATGGAAGTATATATTGATGATGTCATAGTAAAATCCCATGACTTTAATCAACACTTAGCCAATTTAGAGAAAGCTCTTAAGAAAATGAGGAGTCATAATTTAAAAATGAATCTCACCAAATGCTCTTTTGGTGTATGACTGGAAACTTTTTAGGTTTTCTAGTGCATAAACATGGGATTAAAGTATACAAAAACAAGGCTAAATCCATCTTGGACGTAAGACCTCCTCAAAATAAAAAGGAATTGCAAATATTGATTGGAAAAATTAATTTTCTAAGAAGGTTCATTCCAGACTCAGCTGGTAAGTTGAAGGCTTTTTCTCCACTATTAATGTTAAAAGATATAGATGAAATGGTGTGGGGAAAATAGAAACAACTTGCTTTCGAGCAAGTAAAACAATGTTTAGCTAACCCTCCGGTGCTAGTTCCACCAGTATCAGGGAGGCCATTAAAATTGTATATACCGGTTGCCCCAGAGTCAATCGGTTACCTGTTGGCAAAGGATGATGAGAATGGAAATGAGAGATCCATCTATTATCTTAGCCGATTACTCAATGATCCTGAAACAAGATATACTCCCATAAAAAAGCTATGTTTGTCTCTTTTTCATGCAAGCACCAAGCTGGAATATTACCTCTTGCCGAGAGAGGTCCAGGTAGTATGTAAGATAGACATTGTGAAGTACTTGATGCACAGGCCCGTCTTGCAAGGACGTTTGATGAAGTGGGCCATCAAGCTAAGTGCTTATGCATTGAAATATGTGCCTCTCAGGGTAGTAAAGGGGCAAGCCCTAGTAGATTCCCTGGCTTAGCATCCTTGTGTCGACGTGGTTGACCCCTTAGTCGATGTGAGCCATTGTGTTAACCTAAAGGCTTGGATATTAACTTTTGATGGATCCATAACTAATAAGGGAGCTAGGGCTGGAATTGCAATCACAAGCCCTACAGGAGAAAATTGGAAATTCATGCATCAGCTGGGGTTAGGATGCTCAAACAACCAAGCTGATTATGAAGCTTTAATCTTAGGATTAAAAATATTATGGTCCATGGGAGCCAAGTATATCCAGGTTATGGGAGATTCCCAGTTAGTCATAAGGCAACTGTCTGGGGAGTACAAGTGCACCAAACCAAACTTGGCAGAATGTCACGAAATGGCTAGCAGTTTGTTAAGACAATTTGCCGATGTAGTGATAATGCATATATCTTGAGGGGATAATGGAGAAGCAAATGATTTGGCACAACATGCTTCTGGGTATAAGGAGATGAACTCTGTTGTTAAGCCTTGGCCATTCCGAGGTTGGGCAATGGATCTGATTGGAAAGATATACCATTCATGTTCCAAAAGGCACTCATTTATTATTGTTGTCGCTGATTACTTTACGAAGTGGGTGGAAGCCCAGCCGATGGTTAATGTTACCCAAGCCAATGTTATCAGGTTTATTAAAAATCAAATTATCCATCGGTGTGGCATTCCAGAAATCACTACAACAGATTAGGGCACAATGTTCATGGGAGAAAAGATGGTCGCTTTTGCACAAGAGTATGGGATCAAGCTGGTCCAGTCTTCACCTTATTATGCACAGGCAAATGGGCAAGCCGAGGCTACCAACAAAATATTGATCAGCTTGATTAAGAAAACTATAGAAGACAAACCTAAGAGATGGCATGAAGTGTTAGACGAAGTACTATAGGATAATAGAAACTCTAAGTCTACCGCGACGAGATTTACCCCTTATCGGCTGACTTATGGTCAGGATGTTGTGTCACCATTAGAGATTAATGTAAAATCGCTAAGGGTAGCCAAACAACATTGCTTGACCATGGATGAGTACCAGCAAGCCATGTTCATGGAGCTAGAATCGACTGGTGAGGATAAGTTAATGGCCTTAGAGAATATTCGGAGGAATAAGGAGAAAGTGGCCAGAGCATACAACAAAAATGTCAACGTTAAAAGGTTTGTTGAAGGGGACTTGGTTTGGAAAGTTGTTTTACCGTTAGGAGACAAAGATCCTAAATTAGGAAAATGGTCACCAAATTGGGAATGACCCTATATAGTGAGTCAAGTTATGATTAATGGAGCCTATCGACTAGTTAACATGCATGGTGAAGAAATGGCAAGAAGCATAAACGGTAGATATCTAAAGAATTATTATCCATCAGTCTGGGACGAGTAACCAGAAACATTTTTTCAAAATATAAACGGTTACAAGCCAACCGTCTAGCTGATTAATTGAAAAAAAAACTTAAAGAGAGGAAATAAATTCATAGGTCAGCAGGAGCAGTAGCTGAATGATCAGGAGTAAGTGCTGGAGCTGGGTCGAGAACAAGATCATTAGCTGATGAAGTTGGCTCAACAACAGAAGAAGGGGTCGGATCAGCTGTAGATCCGGGGGCAGGCATGGCTTCCACTTCTGGCTGATTAATTATTGTATCAGCCGAAGATGGTGCCACCGTCTTCTTCGCTTCATCCAAGAGCTTCTTCAAACCAGCCCAAGCATCCTTGGAAGAGCGAAGTCCATGATCTGCAACGGTTAAGTCTTCTTCAAGCGCATCTTTCTGTTGTATTAGTGGAACCATTTCAGCATCCGGTGCTGTTGATTGATGATACAACTGCACATTGAAGTTGGCGCTGGATGCTAGTTTCTATGTCAGGGTTGCCAGCTTAGGCTCTGTTTCGACAATTTTTCTATTGATCCGCTCCCTCTCCGCGATGAGCTCGGCTAAACGATTGGACATCTTCTCTTTCTCATTAAGATCAAATTTTCTTTCAACTTCTGCTTGTTGGAAGGAGGATTGGAAAGGCAGCTTCTGGTCTTGAAGTTCTGCCAGCCGAGTAAGATCTTTAGCAGCTTGGTCATGGCGACCTTTGTAAACTTGGAAGTTGCAAGACACCTCACCAATCTGAATGGCTATACGGTTATAAATAGCTTTTTGGTCATCATATGCGTTGGGGGACTTGGTAAGCTTGGAAAGTGCAATCCGAAGGTTGGTAATTACATGTTGCGCTGTAGGAATGTCTTCATAATCAAGGTCTCAATGAAAGATAAATGCTGGTATGAAGGAGAGCTCGGAACCGCAATGGCTTTGGGAACTGGAAAAGAGAAATATTGGGCAAGGTCTTCTTCAGAAATAGGAACTTCAGTTGATTGAGCAATGGGAACATGAGGAGCAAAATCCAAAGGAGTTGCTTGTGAAGCAGGTTCTTGTTCTTGATAGGTAGCAGAATAAGCTTAGTCGATAGAAAAGAAAAAAGAGTAAACTTAGGCAATCGGCTAAAGGATTGGAAGGTTACTGATGTTAAAGAGTGCCTTGTGGGGGAAGGTCTTGGAGAGACAGCCTCAGGGCGAGCCTCGGGAGACTGCTGATAGGTTTGAAAAGATAAGGAAAATGTTAGAACCAGGGATTCTAAAATCGTTGGGAAAAGATGGGAAAGATATGCACCTTTCTCAATTTCTTCTTCTTTGGAGCCGATGTTTAAGCAGCATCTTTGGGAGCTGTCTGTTGGGTAGCATGAGTTGGAGGTTCAGTAGTCGATGGCGACTCTCAAATAACGACCCCTGTTTGCCTGGTTGAATGTTTGGTAGGCCTAGGGCGAGTGACTTTTGAAACAGGAGTATCTTCGAGGGCGTCAAGATCTATATCCATTGGTTGAGAAGTTCCTAAAAGAAAGAAATAAAGACATCAGGAAGGATTGAAAGGTAGCCGATATTTAGAAAAATAAGATTTAGAAATAACCTGTGGTATCGACTGCAGTTCTACTCCTTGTAAGCTTTAGGTTTCCTAACCGATATACGTTGGGCATGAATTGCTGGTTGATCCATGCCTCCGACTATCAGTTTGGAGAGGTAGCTGGAGATAGTGGCGGAGAAAATCTTGTTGGCCACTGAAGGCCACCAGTTGGTGAAAGCTGATGACTCTCCAGGAAGCTATCTGAAAGTCTTAAACTCAAAAGCATTCAGCTTCAATAGATTTTGTTGAGTTAAAGACACCACATTTGTGTCAGCTAATGTAGGCCTTCCAAAAAGTTGTGGCCATCGATTGGTATGCTAGAGAGATATTCTGGAGAAGTCCGAATTGCCGAGCCAGGAGCCGGGGGCAGTAAAATTCAGTCGATGTTTTGTTGCATCGGCTAGATGGCTTCACACCACACATCAAATCCCTAGCTGATAGTACACTACCCCAATAGAGAGAAATGTAGTTGGCTAATTGAGGATCAGGGGAGCTAATATGGCTACTCATCCCTAGGAGATTGTGAGGTTTGTCAGATAAGGGGAAGAATCCCTTGGCATGCCGAGTAAGGGTAAAAACTAAAAAGCTCAGTGACCAAGTTGAAAGCCGAATGTTTGACAATAGGGGTGCTCTGCAGAGCTTGGCCAAGAGGGATTGGAACTGAAGAAGAAGAAGTAAAGCTCTTCTGGGAGAGAGGAATGAATTTTGGAAAATAGAGAATTACCCAAAGTTGAAGAAACCAGAGAGGTCCAGCTACATTATCCATTTTTTCATTATTTTGGAACCTGGATATCATGGTAAAAAGGCTTTTGTATAGAGAGGACAGAAACAAAGTTCCTAGAGCTAAGGGTTTTCCAGAAGTTATCAAAGAAACAAGGTGTGAAATCTCAAGGACTACTGCGACTGAGCTAGAACAAATAAAGTATTTACAAAGCAAATAAAGGACAAAAGTGTGGTGTTCACCATCAGAAACTTGGTGGTAAGTTTTGGCATTGGCAACTAAGAAGTTGGAATAGGAAGAGGTGTTCTTGGAAAAGTTTACCTTTAAAGCTGAATAGGAGAGCTCGAACAAGGAGTTTACATCTTCCCCAATTACTGGAAGCCCAGTAATGGCTGCCACGTCTAGCAAAGTAGAGCTCATGATGCGGGAGGGGAAAAAGAAGCCGTTCATAGAGGTAGACCAAAATCCGAGGAAGTTGAATAAAAGATCAAGGTTCAGAGGAATATCATGGTGGGAGAGCATGATGATATCATAAATCCCCCATGCTTTCTAATCTTCTCCTCGGTTAGCCGAAATGCGTTTTAGCCATTCGGTATACTGAGGAGGGGGCGAGGCCAAGTTCGAAGATCATTAGGGCACTTATTGATTGAGTACCAATTTGCAGTAATGGGTAGTTTGAAATGCTTGGGATACAAATGATGGTCGAGGAAAAGTTTACCCTCGTAGATATCGGAAGCGCATGGAGCTATAGTGAAGGAAATCAGGAGTGGAGTAAGAACAGGGGAACTCGAGTCATTCTAAAAGCTGAATCAGTGGAAGATGATGAAGAATCATTACCTCCATAAGGGTGAGTTTTGTTTTGAGAATCAGAAATGTCATACATGGTGAAAAGTATTGGAAAGAACAGGTAGGGAAAAGTGATTTGTTGATTGCCCTAAGGAAGAAGTAGTGGAAGTAAATCGACTAAGGGAATTTAAAGATGAATTTATAATAGTCGAGCAGGGGAAGTGGTGAACATTTTTTGACCGTTTAGTATTTGAAAAGGGAGATTACCGTTCGGCCGAGATTCTCTCGCATTTAAGTGGTTAGGAACGAAGAGAAAATTGAAGTAGGTATGGAGCTCGAGGATAGTAGGGAAGTTAGTTACATCATTTCTGCTTCAAATACATTCAGCTGAAAGATGTAAGGGGGAAATTGTTATCCCCACATTTAAATTTATTAGGCCAAATGGTCGAGCCAACGACTAATTAGAAAATTGTTAGACGAAGACAGAAATAGACGATAGAGAAGGGAGCACATTCGCCTAAGGAACGGGTTGGGCCTTGTTAATGGGCAAGGCTTGAAAGACAGAATGGGCTCAAGCTTAATGGGTCACGAGTTGTTGGAAGGAGCTAAAGGACTAAGAGATGCGTGAGTGTGAAGATCACGAAGCTGTTGCCAACGGATGCCACAAAACATGCCGAGAAAATATGAGTTAAGCTGTTGAGGGGTAGCCATTGTGGCTATAGCGATTGAGAAACATGGGCAGTTGAGTTGGGGATAATTGCATGTATTTAGGAGGTTTAGTCAATTAGGAAAGGATTATTGATAATTAGGCTTAGCCTATAAATACCTATTGTATTTACTGTAAAGACACGACAACACCCAATACAAATATTTAAGCTTCGCTTACTTACACTTGCATTTACTTTCAACTTTTGTTTAATCTTGCTTTTACATAGTGCGATGTACTTTATGCAAGCTTACTTTATTATCGATTAAGTCCTTTTTCTATAGTTCTTAGCCTTTTCTTGTTCACCTTGTTACTAAATGCTTTTTTTAGTGAGTTTGGGAACCTTTGCTAGAACTTGGATTTTATTTCTAGTTCAAATCGCCTTACCCGTATTCTTGCGAATGTTGAAACGGGAATAAAATTTTCCCATGTTTGTTACAAGTTTTAAAATTTTATTTCCAAGCATAAAAGATTTTCGAGAATAAAATTAGTGAATGATAGTTATAAACTTGAGAAAACTCTATTCCCATGTGTGAAGGTGAGAAAACTTTATTCGCGAGAATCACATCCTCAATGCAGTTTACCTGTGAATAAAACATTTCAGATATCAAACACTACCTAAAACACATCTACTTTGTTGGCATTAAAAATTCATTACAAGTGGGGGAAAAAAAAACTCATTAAAAAACATGCCCCTACCATCCGTATAAAACAAGACCCCAAATCAAGCACCTCTCTGGTATGGTATCTACTTGTACTGATTCTTCACAACTCAAATCCCTTCTCTGCTCTATTTTTTTTCCTTCTCAAAACCATGTCCGGCTATCCTAATCAGCCTCCTCCCGGCTACTCCTACGGCTACGGTGCGCCGCCGCCATCCCAACCGTACGGCGGACAACCACCCGCTCAGCCATACTCCGCCAACCCCTACGGCGGACCACCTCCACCTTCTGGCCAAACCAACCCCTATAGCCAGCCGTCCGCTCCTTACGCCTCCCCTTACTCCTCATCCTCAGGAAATCCCAACAAACCCCCGAAGGATGAACCGTACTCCCACGGCGGCGGAGGCGGAGGTGGAAGCTATCCGCCGTCGGCGCCGCCGCCATATGGGAGTCCCTTCGCGTCGCTGGTACCGTCGGCTTTCCCTCCCGGAACCGATCCCAGCGTGGTCGCGTGCTTCCAGCTGGCGGACCAGGACGGCAGCGGGTTGATCGATGACAAGGAAATGCAGAGGGCGCTTTCTTCGTATAACCAGAGCTTCAGCTTGAGGACCGTTCATCTCCTCATGTATCACTTTACCAACACCAACGTCAAGAAAATTGGTACTTTCTCTCTCTACCTTTTTTTTTTCCTTTCTCTCTCTACAATTGGGGAACTTAGGTTTTCGTCTTATGAAGATTTTATTAATACTCCAAATTGCGTTTATCCACAATTCTTAATAACCAATTTTAATTTTAATTTTAATTTTTATGATTGGTTAAGGGAGGTATGAAATATGAACAAACAAATGGGAGTATTAATAGTGTTATCCTTCCTTTAAATCGCGCCGGAGGATATGAGGTTGCTCTGGCGCAAGGTGCTAAATTGGGTGGCGAATTGCTCCGGCATGTGGAATGACCCTAATGGGTCATTACCTGGTTTTGCGTTTTGGATCCTGGTTTTGTTGCGTTTTGGTTTACCTGCCTTTGATTTGAAAAAGGGAAACAGTGTGCTGTTTTTTTATTTTATTATTATTATAGAAACGCGTGTACTTTCAATGCAGTGATGAGGTAACTCATCTTTGCAAGTTTTGTCTCTTTTGATCAGTATCGGGTATATGCATGGATTTGTTATGTCCACGTGGTCTCGGACGTCAGTTTCTTAGTCAAATAGGTTTGAAATTTTACAAGTTACTCCCAGTCTATATTATAAGGAAAATTTTAATATAACACATACAGTGAGGTATTTAGTTAATCTTATTAAAAATTTAGGTTTTTACCTAAATTATTCTTTATGGAAATAAGAAGTTGTTTATGTTGTTGGGAATAAAATGGGTCATTGGAAAATAAAATTTGTATTAAATGAAGGGTACTTTAGGAATAATATCATTACATGAGTCATTGGAAAACAAAATTTGATTATATTTGACCAAAGACTCTAGGAATTTTTTTCTTATAATATGGACAAGAGGGAGTACCTTTCAAATGAAACTTTTATATTTTGGGTTTTGGCTCATTAATTAGTGAACATGAGGCTATTGGTTAGGAAGACTCTATTAAATGGCAAATGCTAATTAATTAATATAGGGTCATGCTAACTATAAGGGCACTGGTTAAAGATTCCAAAATTAGAAAATTCTCATTGGAAATATAAGTATATCATTCTTTAAAATTTTAAATACAACAACGCCTAATGTATTTTTTCTATTCTTGGTTTCTTAACCAGTGTCATAATGTTAGCATTCTCCATTAGTATATTAGGACATTGAAAATTTAGAAGTTACACTTTCAAATACAAACTTTTTATAGTTTGATTACTGGGTTTTGGTTAGTGAGACCATACAAAGAGGAAGTTTGTTATAGATTATTTGATGAAAAAATTATTTTTTTAAGTAAAAAATCATTTTTGATGAGTTTGATTATTTTGTTTAAGTTTTCATAAAATAATTTAAAAAAAAAAAAAATCAGTTTTATGGTTAAAACAAGAAGATACTTTCATTAGCTTTTGAAAAAAATCATTTAAAATCACTAACTGCATTTGAAAAATGATTTTTTATAATTGTAAACAAATACAAAAAAATTCTATTTTTCTTTAAAATATTTAAAAGATAATCTTTAAATTATTGAATGTTAAAATCACTTTTGTTTCAATCTGTAACAAACGGACCCTATAGTTTGTTTTTACTTGTTAATTAATTAATTAAGATATTAAGAAGGTTGTAAAAGAATTGATTGAAAATATATGAGCTTGTTCGAGTGTCCTAAACTAGGATTGTTTATTGAGTTTAATTAAGTGATATATCATAAAAATTACCAAGTCTCTCTCACTTGTTAGAAAATGCTTGTAATGCTAATTTATTTTGGGAAGTTATTTGCTCCATATCTAAATTCAATTCTATAACCAAAAAATTTGAAATGTTGAAAAAGTATCCAAACATAGTTGTTATTAGTGTTTTGTGTTTATAATAACAAAAATGTTATTTGGACATTAAAATTTGACAACATGCGATACTTGGGTTAATGATGTTTAAAATTGTGTTTAACGACGTGTTGGATTTGCTTAATGGTACAACTATACTAGATGGATAACTAGTTTGTCGACAACTTGGTTGATGATGTTCAAAATCTTGGTTAATGAAGTTGAGTGAGTGGTTAATGAGTTATCCACCTTGATGTACCCATTAATCATGTTCAACATGTTATTAATCATGATTAAGAACGTCATTAACAAGTGCCATCATATTGTCAATTTTTTTTAAGTTCAAATAACACTAGTGTTATAATAAATGTTTGATTGTAGCAGGTGGTGTTGAATCAGTAACCACTGATTACTAATGTATTTCTGCTATAGATATTTAGTTAAACATCCAAATCCAAGTTGTGATTTTACAAATTTGGAACAAAATGTGTATAACTAATCATGGTTGAAAGTTAAGGGAGTATTTACTGTTTGCCCTGATTATTTTATTCTTTAATTAATTCATTCTAAGTTGATTTACCTGCACATAATCAAACTTGCTGTTTAATTAGTGGTTATCATTGGCTTTTTCTTCTTCCTCGCTGATTGAATTTTGGACTTAATGCAGGACCCAAGGAATTCACATCTCTATTTTACAGTCTTCAAAACTGGAGGGTACTTCTTTTTTATTTTTAGTTTGTTTTCCCTCTTGTTAAACATTCTCAACTTGACAAACTAGTCTGTCTTTTGGCACATATTCTTCTAACTTAGCAATTGTTGCTTCAGGGTATTTTTGAGAGATTTGACAAGGACAGGAGTGGCAAAATTGACTCATCTGAGTTGCGAGATGCTTTACTGAATTTGGGTTATGCTGTTTCTCCTGTGGTGTTGGATTTGCTCGTCTCCAAGTTTGACAAAACTGGTGGAAAAAGCAGGGCTATAGAATATGACAATTTCATCGAGTATGGCTTTGCTACAATTTTTTTCTTTTATTGCATAAAGTTCTATTTATATTATGAAAAGATTCTCCATTTGGTGTCTTTTATTTTTTATTTTTGGTTTTCTTTATCTAAATTTATGTTTTATTTTGTTATCACTAAAAAGAGAGACGAAAATTGTCCGTATACATTAACCACAAAGGCTCACACTAATATTTTTAATGATGTTTTTGACACTATATTGTAGTTTGAAGTCAGTATACGTTTTTCAGATTCAAAATGGGATATAAACTTTCATAAAATTGAGATTTTCTCTTTACATTAGCTTTATGAGTACCTGTTTCTATATTGAAGTAAAATGCATTTTTAAACTGATTCTCTTCCCTGTTTGCTAATGCAGGTGTTGTCTTACTGTTAAGGTGCGTTACTAAATCACTCGAGTTATGATTTCATCAGTTTCTGCCTTAAAATTACATCTTACTAGTCTTAATGATAGCAGTGCTTCGGTCTGCATCCATACTTAGACCGCTTCTTATAGAACCTTTTAAAAGTTTACTTGTTTATTATCAAAACTTTCATGTCAGAAAGTAATATATTATTGTCCTCTTAGATATATAAAATTATGCATTCATCTAATAGCTTAAGCTTTCAAGAGGGTTGGTTCATAACATGATATTAGAACTTTTATGTTTAGAGTTTGATCCTTTCGAGTTGCCGCCTCAATTCTTCTAATAAAAAGTTGAATTTCAAAATAAGGTATGTAGACCTGTGTATCGTCCACACTTCAAATTCCAAGGACTCTTGCCTTCAGATGTGTTAGATATATAAAAATCTTCCCCTAATAGCTCAAGTATTTGGGAGATTTGATTCCTAACAATCAGGAACAATGATAGTTTAGTATGTTATGGATAAGTTTGTTTAGTTCCAGGTTCCAATACTTTAGTGTCTATGGGATGATTAAGTGCAACATGCTCCTTTTCACGAAATTTGTGTTACTAGATGATTCATGAAACATAATTACATAATCAACCTGGTTTTATTTCTTAGTATGAACCAGAAATTCCGCACTAATGAAACGGTTTATGTTGAAATCGTGGTGATGCGTTTCTATTTTCCTTATGGGAAGGTAAAGATCTCACTTTTAAATTGTGTATTGCAGGGACTAACTGATAAATTCAAGGAGAAGGATACTGGGTATACTGGCTCTGCAACTTTCTCCTACGAGTCGTTTATGCTGACTGTTCTGCCATTCCTTATAGCTTAGGAAAGTAATGGTCTATGACCAGTTGACTTTGTAAGTGAGCCGGCGGTATTTGGTTTGAAAATGTGTGTGGTCGAATTACTTTATTTGCCAGCTTTTTATTATGCTATTCCCTCTTGTTTAGTTTGTAAGTAAACAAATCCTTAAAATACTATATCTTCTGCTTGTAGTTGCTGATAACTTTCATCGGTCACTGTCTTATGAAAGAAAATTAAAATGATGGTCAAAGCTTTTTTTTAGATGACAAGCTATAGAGCTCAATTTCACTAAAAATAAAAAATACTAGTTAGTTGGGACAAAAAAAAGAAATAAAATACTTCAATTTTCTTTCTCTCTGTATTTGATTTTCATATAATCTCTATTTTCGAAAGTTAAACAAAACTCTTCTAATATTTATATAGACACTTTATTTTGAAAAAATGAAATAACGAAACACCTACATTCAATTAAGAATTATAAGACCAAAATTCATTAATAGAAACATTAATCATTCATTGATTAATGAATGATATGAAAGAGTGGATTCTGGGATGAAGTATGATGAAAGGTGGTTCGTGGTGAACCGCTGGTTTTTAGGCTATCAATAGGTTTTTTTTTTTGGATGTCCTTTTTTAAAATTTTTAATATTTTATAAATGTCTTTTTTTCCCTTATCTCTTCCTCCTCCTCTCACCACCACCCTTAGCTCCCCTTATTTGTAAATGATAGAATCTAGGCATGTTGATCAACGCCAAGGGGATTTACAATTTTCCATTACATCCGAACATGAAATTCATTTGTCTAGTCCACTGTAAATACAGGGCTCAATGTAGCATATGCAAACCATTTCTTTCTACTTTCCATGGGAGCATGCCACTGCAGCCGGTAACAAATTTTTAGGTTGAAGCATGTTCCGTAATGTTGTTAAGAACATTAGGATTTAAATCCTACCGACCTCAAAATTTTGGTTTGCATGAATTAACAAACCGTGTTTGAGATCCTTCCAGTTCCATCAGGTGTTGCTAGGAGCGGAGAGGATGACTAACGGCAGTGAACTAGTGGTCGGCGCGGTGGGTTGCTTGATTGCAAAGAGGAATAGGTTTGGTGGTGGTTAGAGTGGTCATGCCATGAAGGACAAAATTATAAACTTAACCTGTTTAATTACCCAAATTTAATCTCAACCCTACAAATATTTTAATGATAATTATAATGGTTAGAAATGATGGCCCATGGTGAACCACATTTTATCATGCCTCACCCTAGAATCCACCACTTGAAAGTGGTATTTATATTCTTAATTTTATGATAGTTGCTTGTAATGCTTGTAAAATTAAGGGTATAAATTTATGGGTATGAAAAGCAAAAATCATTTAAGATACTGATAAAAGTAAGCGTCAAAACATCCCTTTTAATGTCGTTAATGGTTTCTTAATAACGTTGTTAATTTGAGGAAAGAAAAATAGACATTAAACTTAAAAATGGTTGAAATTTAAAGGTGTCGGATATGAAAAGAAAAAGAAAAAAATTGTACAGGAATTTAAAGAGAAGGGTGGGTAAGAAAGCGGGAGAACGGGAAGAAAAGTGCTGGAAAAGTAAAGGGAAATATTGCATTGAAATTAAAAGTTTTGCAATGTAAATGTGGAAATTGATGTGGTCCATGAGGCCGGTGGCATCAACATGACTTAGGACGCATAAAACTTTTGATCAAGGAAATCAACCCTTTATATATTGAGCTTACCAATATTTATAGACAAAATAAAATGATTGCACAATCTCTTCTTAATGGAGATAATTGAAATTAAACCCCTTTTATAACTACCTCGATTCTTAATAACATGAAAACTCTATCTCATATATACTACCTTTGTAGCTAGGCAGCTAACACTATATATATAATGCAAATCCTAACTTCAGCTTCAAAGTGCCTTGCAAATATACCACCTTTTTCATTATCATACAATGAGGAAACCACATTTAACTTCTCTGAATTTGAGCAATTAAATAAGTAAAACTATATATACTCTTAATTTAACTTTAAGCACATTATGATCTTAACCCAAAATAATTTAGTGGCAGATTCATATCACATGCTTAGATCACTTCTACAATATTGATACCATCAATTGTAAAGACACGGATCACACATGCCTTGTGATGTGAAGTTCTTAATATGAATAGTAATGTATTTTTTATTTTTTGATTCTCAACGGGGCATCAAAGCCCAAAGAAACACCACCAAATAAAAGGGGAACGAGCTCCCTCAAAGGGGACTCAATCATAAGGAACCTTGAGGCTAAGAGACGCTCCAATTAGCCATCCAATCAGCACAGACATTCCATTCTCTATAAGTGTGAGAGAAAATAATACACCAGTCTTTCTTCTTCCATTCTCTGTTTCTATGAAGGAGATTGTTTTGACTGGAGCAACAACCATCCAACTTCAAAAAGAAAATAATATCAACGGTGTCAGATTCAACAACTAAGTTTCTTATACTACTATCTCAAGCCACTTCAAGGCCCTTGAGGATGGCCCACAACTCAGCAGAACAAGATGAGCAAATACCAATATTGGAGATATATCCCAACCCAGTTACCTCTATCATTCCGAATAAGACCGCCACAATCAGCATTCCCAGGGTTCCCCTTAGACGTCGTATCATAGTTGAGATAGAACTTTCAAGAGATTAATTGATATATATGTGGAATTGACTTTTCAATTGACTTAATTAAAATGTGAACCTCACAATGTCCTTCTTAGGGTACGATAAAATATTGAAATATCTCAGCCTCTTAAGAGTTATTCCAGCCTTCCATACATAGACTTATCCTAAATACTACCTACACCATAATATCGACAAGGAGACTGATGAGATTTTATTAGTATTTAACTTATAGTTAGCTATGTTATCAATCCCGGATAGAAGAGCGTAGCGGTAGACCCCCAAACTGCTATAGCATGATAGCGGGAGCGGGATAGCCATTTGAAAGTATAGACATATAAGATAAAAAAAATTAAATATATACATATGTAAATGCTAAATCATAACAAATTACTACCCAATAATGCAAGCAAACTCATAATAAATGATCATAATTTATTTCATAAGTTATAATCTAAAGGTTGAATGGTAGCAGCCATGACTCAAGTCTGAACACTAAGAAATGATTGCACTGAGAGCAGAACGGAGATAGAAGCAGAAGAAAGAAGGAAAAATGATAAAGTAAAAACCAGAGATGGATGAGAGAAAATGAGAAGAAGAAATAAAGCATAGGAAGAATGAGGGAAGAGTTGAAGAGAAGAACCTGTGTTGAAGAAACAAGTTGGCCGGAAACTGGGTCGGCCAGAAAACACGACATCGATGAGTGGAAGAGCAGAGACTGAAAGAACGGTGGAGTGTTCGAAGTCCCTTACGAAATGAGAAAAAAGAGGAGTGAAATAGAACCCTAGGTTTGAAAATCCGAAAATGCGCTTATTTCATACCGTTAGATGTGAATCTGGAATGGCAAGTTAGGGATTTTCCCTCCACCAACCAGTAGTGGCCGCTATGGCCATGAATGGAAGCTAAATCCCGCGATTTCGACCGTGAACGCGGCCACTATTTCTACTACTGAAAAATGCTACACGACTTCTTCCTTGTAGCACCCAGCCGCCGCTTCGCTGCTATAGCATGCTTTATACTACCTAGATAGTGAGGAAAAAATGAATGTCGTTTGATTACTAAAAACATGGGTGTTGACGAATCTGGGCAAGTATACCCAGTCGTGCAAGTAATACGGTGGTGAGACCGGTTATCGTATCCACGGGGATTGGATGTCAACTACCAATTCACAAACTCGGCAACTATCTAGACTAAACTAAAAATCAAGAGAAATCAAAACAAACAAAAGAAAAGAAATAAAATCTTTTTGTCTTTCTGGGGACTTTTGACAAACACTTGGAGTGCAGAAAGGATATGTTGGGACTAGACATCACCAAACCTCTACCTCATGCAATACCAGGACTAGATACCTCCCATTCATGCTTCAGATATTAAAATCAATCCACTAGATTACTCAATCCCCGATCTCTCGGATGGTAAGAGCCTAAATCCACTAATAGACCCTAATTCCTTAGGTGACCTAGATTAATGAATTTGCATTAGGATTAGGGATTACGCGATTACTAGTAAACCAAACTCCATTTCTAGACGCAAGGGTTACTAGGTGATTAAATTCAATTCCGGTTCTAATACGAATTTCTCAATTGCATACTAAAACACAAATCGAGTCATGGAGGTGCTAGCCACAACAAGCATTAAGCATGGAAAATTAATCACTAATACGAAGGCATGAACACAGAATAATCAGTCAAGATAAATACATAATAATCAGTTTGGTTACATCTAATCCCAACAACAGGATTTAACTACTCATAGTTACAGAGAAAGCCAAACCAGAGAAATAGGAGAAGAGGAGAGAACAAGCTCCATGGGAGCTTTCCACCGTCGTCACAGCAGCCCCTCTCAGCAACTCCCTTCTAGGGTTGCAATCCTCCCTCAGCCGCAGCCTCCAAGTGCCTCTCTACTCAAAACCCTCAAACTAAAACTAAAAACTCCTCCTTTCTGCCCTAAAACATCAACTTATACCAATCAGTTCTGCGCTCGCTCGCGAGGTGAATGTCTTCTCGCGAGGCGAATATTGAAAATTGGCTTCAGAGATTGGATCTCTCGCGAGGCGAGAGTTACTCGCGGGGCGAGACCGAAAGGTTCTTCTCAAATACGCCCGTGATGAGTATCAGGACCTGGCGTGATGGCTTATGTTCTTCAGGCTCGCGGGGCGAGACACGGTTCGCGTGGCGAGACAGAAATGTTTGCATTCTCTGGCACAGTCAGTCCTCAGTCTCGCGAGGCGAGTAGCCTCTCGCGGGGCGAATCTTCAGAATTCTGCTTGGCTCAATTTCTTCTCTTTTCAAGCTCTAAATTCATCCAAGCTTCATTATGGCCAAATCTGCACAGTTTTCCTTAAGTTCCTGCAAAATAACACCAAGAAACCGCTTCACCCGTTCCAAGGGAAAAACTAACTAAAATCAAATAAAGAATGCCTAATCTATATGAAAAATGCATGCAAAAGTACACAGAAAACATGATGTAAAATCACACTATCAAATCACCCCAAGCTTATTCAATTGCTTGTCCTCAAGCAATCACTAAGGCCAGAAGATCAATATAATCAGAATGTGGATAGTGAACCAAGAACCCGAGTAAATAATAATCCAAGTGATAGGCATTTCAAACAATTCAGCAAGAGACAATCAGTTCAAGTCCAATTAGACGCTTAGGTTTCTTAGACTCATATTCTCACTGATTTGGGCACTCTTTCTCACTTGAAGATCACCCCAAGCTTGTTCTTTTGCTTGGCTCTCTTTCTCACCTCACTCAAGTGTTTAGGGATATATGACAATTCGCTCCATTTTCCTCATGGAATGAATCCTACCATAGGCATGACTATCAACCAAATCTCTACTTTATTAATGAAAACAATTAAGAATCAAGAGGTCTTTACTTTGGTTGTAACGTGGCCATGGGATTAATCGTTAGGTGGGGAAATCAATAAAAGGAAATTTCAAAAGGCTACACAAAATCAAGCATTGCAAAACATGACCTTCTAAAATACATTTTTGGGTTTTGATTCACTTTTCCACCTTTCTTTTCATTTTATTTCTCATTTCTTTTTGTCATCCCCTTCTCTATATATTTTTCTTTTTCTTTTTCTTTTCTTTTTGTTTGGATAAGGGGAAATTTTTCAACTCAAGAGAAATATTTTTCTGATTCTTTTATCCCAAACTTTTTGTCCAACTACCTTTTTACCCTTTTTTGTACTACTTTAGAAGGTATCCTATCAAGCACATTCAACAATATATTTCAAGGTAGCAAGAAAAATATTCTATTCTTTCAGGCTCAAAATTGGGCAACTAAGGGGTAGCATTTAGTCATTCAAAGCTCAGAAGGCTGGAAAAATACCTAGTACCTCAATCATTTTAAAAAATGTTTTCAAAAATTTTTAAGCTTCAAAATGGTTTCAAGTCAAGTTCTAGAGAAATACAAATCCAAGAGGAATAACACTCTAACACAAAGAATGGGGTAAAATTTAGTGAGTACCCCTTTGGCTCAAAATCTCACATTTTAGTAGTTCAAAAATCAATGAGCAACACAAATCTATAAAACCATATGCTCATTATCAACTATCAAAGATTATCTCAAACATTTTCATTTGCAGCCTTATCACAAGAATGAAAAAAAAATTGGGTTCAACAATTCACTATCACAATTTATTTGGCACTCAGTTTTCACAATTGGATGCAAAATCTAAACAAGGGCAATCTAATTGTGTGATCATGCAAAACTATATGAATGCAACATGCAAAATGCAAATGCAAAATACCCCTACCCCAAGCTTAAGAATTTACATTGTCCCCAATGTAAACAATCAAGTTAGAGAGAGGAGAAAAATTGAACGACTTACCGAGGCGGTAGCGGGGGTTGGCTCTCATTCCAGCCAGAAACTTGTTGGAAAATGCATCACGGCCGTGAGCCTGATGGGTGTTGACTTTTCTTTTTCTGCCCTTTGTGCTTCTCCTTCCCTTCTTTCCCTGAAATCACTTGGCAAATCTCAATTTATTATTTTTCCCCTTGATCGTCTCAAATTATTCAAGAGGTTAAAATCAAAAACAAAATTACTAAGAAAATGAAAACAACTAAAGAGAAGGGTTAAGAAAAGTTGGGTTGCCTCTCAATAAGCATTTCTTTAACGTCACTAGCTTGACATTCTAGGATCCTCCTCCTGGGTCAAATGGAAATTGGAGTGGAGATCGCAGAAGTAATATGACTTCATCCTCAACTCCACCCAGCCAGTGTGTGAAAACTCCATTGACCTTTGCAATTATGAACTCACTTCCTCTCGGGTCAAGTGGAATTTTCAAGAGGAAGTTTGCCAGACAAGTGGAAGGGGCTAACTTTCCAGTGTCCACACATGCATGCAAGCCGACATATTTTTCTAATGCAGTAAAATCAGATTGCTCAGCAAGCATGGTGGAGGGAATGCTTTCCAAATGCCCTGCCTTCTCACTTGTTCCTCCCCAAGGGTGCGTGAAAGGTACTTCCTCTTCTTGTGGCTCATCCACCATCACCACCTCATCTTCAATTTGATCCATTCCCACAACCAGATTCTGCTCAACTTCTGCTTCATGTGGCTCTATGGGAATCACAATACACGGTGGTGGAGGTGGCAAGTATGACAAAAAGGTTTCCCAATTCTCCTTGGTGTATATATATATAAGCTCGCCAGTCATAGGATTGACTCGTGATGGAATATTATGAGATAGAGAAAACTCCTCGAAGAATTCTCCCAAATTTATATCGTCTTCCCAACACAAGTTATCCTCCAAAATATGACTAGAAGCTTTCTCATCAGGTGGATAATAAAAATTTTCCATGACTTTCGTCCACCTTGCAAAAAACAGAACTCAAAAGAAAAAGATCAAATATATACAGAAAAATAAAAAAGAATAAAAATGTCTAAATTAGTTGCCTCCTCTCATCGATGATATTGGCAAAACCAATCCCCCAACAACAGCGCCAAAAACTTGTTGACGAATCTGGGCAAGTATATCCAGTCGTGCAAGTAATACGGTGGTGAGACCGGTTATCGTATCCATGGGGATTGGATGTTAACTACCAATTCACAAACTCGGCAACTATCTAGACTAAACTAAAAATCAAGAGAAATCAAAGTAAACAAAAGAAAAGAAATAAAATCTTTTTGTCTTTTTGGGGACTTTTGACAAACACTTGGAGTGCAGAAAGGATATGTTGGGACTAGACTTCACCAAACCTCTACCTCATGCAATACCAGGACTAGATACCTCCCATTCATGCTTCAGATATTAAAATCAATCCACTAGATTACTCAAGCCCCGATCTCTCGGATGGCAAGAGCCTAAATCCACTAATAGACCCTAATTCCTTAGGTGACCTAGATTAATGAATTTGCATTAGGATTAGGGATTACGCGATTACTAGTAAACCAAACTCCATTTCTAGACGCAAGGGTTACTAGGTGATTAAATTCAATTCCGGTTCTAATACGAATTTCTCAATTGCATACTAAAACACAAATCGAGTCATGGGGGTGCTAGCCACAACAAGCATTAAGCATGGAAAATTAATCACTAATATGAAGGCATGAACACAGAATAATCAGTCAAGATAAATACATAATAATCAGTTTGGTTACATCTAATCCCAACAACTGGATTTAACTACTCATAGTTACAGAGAAAGCCGAACCAGAGAAATAGGAGAAGAGGAGAGAACAAGCTCCATGGGAGCTTTCCACCATCGTCACAGCATCCCCTCTCAGCAACTCCCTTCTAGGGTTGCAATCCTCCCTCAGCCGCAGCCTCCAAGTTCCTCTCTACTCAAAACCCTCAAACTAAAACTAAAAACTCATCCTTTCTGCCCTAAAACAGCAACTTATACCAATCAGTTCTGCACTCGCTCGCGAGGCGAATGTCTTCTCGCGAGGCGAATATTGAAAATTGACTTAAGAGATTGGATCTCTCGCGAGGCGAGAGTTGCTCGCGGGGCGAGACCGAAAGGTTCTTCTCAAATACGCTCGTGACGAGTATCAGGGCCTGGCGTGATGGCTTCTGTTCTTCAGGCTCGCGGAGCGAGACACGGTTCGCGTGGCGAGACAGAAATGTTTGCATTCTCTGGCACAGTCAGTCTTCAGTCTCGCGAGGCGAGTAGCCTCTCGCGGGGCGAATCTTCAGAATTCTGCTTGGCTCAATTTCTTCTCTTTTCAAGCTCTAAATTCATCCAAGCTTCATTATGGCCAAATCTGCACAGTTTTCTTTAAGTTCCTGCAAAATAACACCAAGAAACCGCTTCACCCGTTCCAAGGGAAAAACTAACTAAAATCAAATAAAGAATGCCTAATCTATATGAAAAATGCATGCAAAAGTACACAGAAAACATGATGTAAAATCACACTATCAATGGGCAAAAAAAATATGCAACCTGCGGATATGAAGTTCAATCAATATCATAAATTGCTTAGCCATCTGTAAGAACATTGAAGCATTGACTTCATCGTAGTACACTTTAGCAGAAACCATGTTTCTCTTGTGGAAACAAGAAATTCTGTGGGATTATAACTAAGATAGTGATCAATAAATATAATCTCAATGGCGGCAAACTACATAAGGACCTAAAGAAGAAGACTTCAAGAGAAATCCATGATTCAGATTTCCTTTCTTCGTTTGAAATTTCTCATCTGAAATGTCTACATAAACGATGTAGCTATAACATATACATACTAATTAAATTTTCTGACAAATTTCATATTATTGGTATAGAAGCCAGCTTAGATAGACTAAAATAACCTTGGTTTTTTCATCATGATGCAATGTTAGCAGATGACTTCAATTTCTTAGGTGGTGGGTTTCCTCTGGAGATAAGCACATATAAATAAAAGCAGAGCATTGCAGAGCTGCAAAGAAGAATTCAACGCATGTATAGAAGATTCAAACTGAAACCAGGACACTTGCAACCACTAAAAGAACAATTGGAAATTTCAAACCATCAAAATAAAATTAATGTGTTTAAAGCCAAAGTTGAGGTACCTTATAATAGCATTTAATCTAGTAGGAAATACTTTCTTTACCTGCATACAGAAAATAAAGTAAGTATAAAAAAGAAATGAAACAAAAGACAATGACAGTCCCCGAAAAAATATATATACTACCAGTGAATAGCTCTGAAGTTTCTTCCAAATAAGGATCCCTGACAATGTTGTAAGAAAAGGAAACAAGAGATGAAATAATTTTTCTTAGCAACTGCATGCTGCAACCTTTAAAGTTTCCTTACATTATAAATGGTAAACTTATTTCCCTTGCCTCCAGACCTTAAAGCTAAGGGTGCTGAACAATAGTAAAGCACCTCCAATTGCACATCATTGCTCAGTGTTGTAGGATTCCATGTTAAAAGGAATCCAATTATCCCCCAGCTTAGAACAAATCCACCTACGTTGAAGCGTTTGTGAGAGCCAGGCGGCTACAACAGTGCGTACAAAGGAGATAAGACAATCCCTTAGGCTATCAACACCGAGCAACCACCCCAGTCCGAGAAAAAAACGTAACACCCAGAGGAAAGGAGGTGCACGGAAATATGAGAGAAACTAGCTACGCACGACGGAAGGACGTGCGGGAAGAATGAGCAAGGACTAGAACACCTCCCAAACAACGGGAGTCACCGAGTCCCTGAGTCATTTTCACCATAACCGAAGGATTCGCAAGGGGAGGATCGTCAAATGCCGCCCGAAAGAAGCACCTAAGGGAAATCCTGAGTGTCTCGAAGAGCATCAAGAAGGGAAAAACCAACCAGCCCCTGAGATAGAGTGGTGCCCAGAGGGTATGTAGGGCTAAGTCTGACCATGGGCTCCCCCTTGCTATCAAAGACAGTCAAAACCATGTTCCTGGTAGTGGACTGCCCCTCTTCCTAAAATGTGATCTTGGGAAGGACGACCCTCAATGCACTCAGAGCGGTGGTATCTATGCTGCACCTAGCCATGAAGTTTCCTAACGAGGAAGGGAAGATCTGCACGATGAAAAGGGATCAAGTAGAAGCAAGGAAGTGCTACAAGATCAGCATCGAAGTACCCCGAGCCGTAGGAACCAGCAAGGACACCCAAGGCTAGAACATGTACCAAAAGCTTAGATGATAAGGTCAAGGACGACCAAGTATGCTTTAGTATTCCCACTTATGTTTAAAAGTATGGAATGAAAAATGCATGAAAGAAGTTATCAATGGAATATGACATTTTGAGAATCAAGTGACTACATGGCTAAATAACAACAAGAAAATGACCTCGAGTCTTCATTCAGCCAAAAGGACATGACAACCTCGAGTCTCCACTCGACTGGTCCTCGTAAAACGGCCTCGAGTCTTCACTCGACCAAAAGGATATCACAACCTCTAGTCTTCACTTGGTTGGTCCTTGCAAAACGGCTTCTAGTCTTCACTCGGCCAAAAGGATATCACAACCTTGAGTCCTTATTCGGCTAGTCCTCGTAAAACGGCCTCGAGTCTTTACTCGGCCAAAAGGATATCGCAACCTCAGGTTTTCACCCGACCGATCCACATAAATAAACCTCAAAGCCTCCACTCGGTAAAAAATAAAAAGTAAGGTTCTAGAATTTCAAGCTAAGGTGATCAAGAACATTTGAAAATAAACGAAATCTTATTGCTCAAAATAAATGTTACAAGGATATAAACGTTAAAACGTATGTCTCCCTTCAGACAAGGCAAAGGTAAAAGAAACCCGGATCCACGAATGAATAAAAAAAGGTCCAAATCTTGTCACAAAGGAGCCTCCCCCAACACATTCCCAACAAATACACCCGAACAACAGCAGGCCTCAGGGAAGTAGCAACAAGCAACAAGGCTGAGCATCTTCCCCAAATGGTAGGCTACGACAAGGGTAAAGTGGGAAACCGGGGAAAATTGGGAAGGAGGGTTTAGGGGTCATTCCAGCGACTTCCGGCTAAAAGATTTGGCACAGATATGGCCGAACAACACCTTCTCTGAAAGCACATCGCTGAAAGGGAAGAACGAAGCAGAGGAAATGTTCCATCTCTCTTCCACTAATCGGGAAAACCAACGAAGGGCAAAATGCCCTACTTGTTCCCAGAAGTAAGAAAAGGAGGGGTACTCTTGTCTTCTCTACCACCCTAAGAAGAGGACGAGGTGGCAAAATATGATGAATCTCACCATCATCCACCCTCCATTTCACAAACTCGTCAAAACTCAAGACATGAACCCATCATAAAACAAGTCCAGAAAAACGAGAACAAAGGAAATAAAAAATGTACAAAGTGCTCCATGCAAACATAAGAAAAGGAGATAACTTATAAAGGAAAAAAAGGGGCCACTTCCCAATGCACTGATTTTCCTCTGATGAAAATCCAGTCATCCCGTCACGAAGCAATAAAAAGTAGAAACATCAATTCAAAAACATCCCATCAAATTTAAAAGGTGACTATTAAGTTACTGACATTCACAATAAAGGGTCCAATACAAAAATTACAAAAAGTCATTACAAGCGAAACAAAAGCAAATTACAAGATATAAAAACAGCAAAGTTCAAGAAGTGGCACCCTCAAAATCGCGATAAGGCTCATCAGACGGCTCAGCATTCCCAGAGTACCTTCATCAAGCATCCGTCCTCCACCATACGAGTCACCGACATCAAATCTATGCGGAGCGAAACCGACGGATTAAGCAATCAGATATGAGTAACAACATTATGGAAAGAAGAATCAGAGGTAGCATCAAAGCATTCAGCAAACTTGGTAGCCTCCACCTTCCAATGCTCCAATTTCTCATTAGCCCGACAAAGCTCTTGAGAGACTCGTTCGAGGGACTCTCGCGTATGAGTAAGCTCCTCAGAAACTTTGCCGTGAGCTTCCTGAGAAACCTTCAAATCCTCATTTACTTTGGCAGAAACTACCAAAGCCGACTGAAGCTCCCGCTCCTTATTCTTTAGAGCATCTTCAACCTTTAGATGCCCAGTTTCCGCCTTCACAGCTGCATCCCACTACTAGAAAAATGTTATTTAGCGACCGAATTTAGCAACCAAAAAGGATCGGTCCCAATTAGAGACCGAAATAGTGACCAAAAAGCTATTTTTCAAGATTGGTTACCAAAATGTATTTAGCGACCGATTTAGCGACCGAATTAGTTGGTCACTAAGTTATCAGTCGCTAAATCGATCACTGAATTATAAAATGAAAAAAATTAACTACGTAAATCATTTAGCGACATATTTAGTGAACATTTTTGTGGCCGCGACTGAGTCGATCGCTAATTTGGTCACTAAAAAATTAAATTTATTAAATGAATTATTTAGCGACCGAAATAGAGATGAAATATTTTGGTCACAAATTGTTAAAAAAACTCTAAATAAGCGCACCATCCTCTTTTGCGCCGTTTCTCTTCTCTCGTCTCATTTCTCAGCCTCCACCATCTCTTTGTCTCTTTCTCTTCCTTTTCCTCCCCATACCTCTCTCTACACGCACATATGAGGACTGTGAGGGGCTTCCCTTTCCCTTTCACCTTCCCTCTTCTTCCTCATCTATTTCCCAATAAATCCCTAATTCATTGAAGCATCGCCGCGTGCCTCCGTCCCTATTCATCGCGTCGCCATTCCGGTTAGGTTACATTCTCCCTCGTCGCCGCTGGTCAGCTCACACAGCCGCTCATCTTATCTCCCCCTTTCCTCCATTTTTGTTCTCCTTGTGCCCAGGTAAGGCTTCTTTACCTCTCATCTTCTAGTAAGTCAAGTTAAAATATTGTAGGTTTGAATCCGTGATTTGGGGCAAGGGTTCACCAAGGGGTCTTTGTTCTTCTGTCTTGTTGTGATTTTAAGTATTACTGATTTTGATTCATATGGAGATCTAGGCATTTGTTGGGTGATGCACTATTATTATGAAGGGTTTTGTTCTTGGCAATGGTGAGTTTCATTTCTAATTTCTTTGAAGTGTTGCATTGAATATGAATTTTTTGGATTTCTTTTGTGTTTCATATGTTACTTGAAGTTTTTAATTGTATTTTTTACTTTGCTGAAGGTCTTTCCGAATAGATTACAAATGGTGACGTTCCTGAGACCTGAGAGGGAAAGGTTAGTAGATTATTGTTGTTACAATTTATAAAATTGATGTTTGTTCAATTCAAAGGCATTGTTGTTTCAATTTTATTACTATTAAAAGTTACTTCAACTTGCTGGATCTGTGTAAAATGATTCTAATATAGTATCTGATTTCTTCTATGTATGTGTGCTGATTTCTATTCTTCTTTAATTATTTGTTCACTTATTTTGGATTCAGGGAGATAGTGAGTTTGATGAAGTATATGCACAGATGACCTTGCAGCCTCTAAGTCCTGTATGATTCCTTTCTTAACACATAACTGGTTGTGCAAGTTTTATATTTATATTCAAACTTTAGCTTTTGACTATGGCCATGTTTGCAACAAGAGCAAAAGGAGGCATACCTTCTAGCTGAGTTAGGCACTCCGAGTAAACAGCCAACAAACTACTTTTGCAAAACTTTGACAGCTAGTGACACAAGCACTCATGGGGGATTTTCTGTTCCTCACCGGGCAGCTGAAAAAGTCTTTCCTCCATTGGTAAAATTTAGTCATAAAGTCATGCTTTAAAACTTCAATTTGTTCATTAAATATGTGAGTTTCTTAACCTCATAATTGTGACCTACAGGACTGTTTGGTCTTTTCAGCGTGCTTTGTCCTCACTCACACGCTTCCCCGGGAAAACTTCCCGGGAGGTCGCCCATCCTGCACTGCTTCAAATCAAGCACGTTTAATTGTGGAGTTCTTAAGTGATGGGCTCCCGAAAAGAAGATGCATCTTGTTGGTATAGGTAGTACCAATCAATTGATATAAGCCATCCTCAATTCTATAGTCCCACACCTACACAGTCTCAGGATCCCTCTCATTCGGGTGTGTGATCGATTCATTCATGTGTCCCTCCGCCTAGAAGCCTGCCAGGAGCCGTTCCTTATCCGTGCCTTCTTGCACCGGCGACCACTCCATGCCCTCGTCGGCACCCAGGTGTTACATGCCCACCAACTTCCGTTTAGTTCGTCCCCGAACCACACCGTACTGGGAGAGGTGCCGCTCTGATACCATTTGTAACATCCCTGACTGCTTTTTGGATTGACGACTGTCCCCAAAAACCAACACGGGTCTTTTCAGCGTGCTTTGTCCTCACTCACACGCTTCTAGGGAAAACTTTCCAGGAGGTCACCCATCCCAGAATTGCTCCAAGTCAAGCACGCTTAACTGTGGAGTTCTTAAGTGATGGGTTCCTGAAAAGAAGATGCATCTTGTTGGTATAGGTAGTACCAATCAATTGATATAAACCATCCTCAACTCTTAGTCCCACACCTACACAGTCTCAGGATCCCTCTCATTCGGGTGTGTGATCGGTTCATTCATGTGTCCCTCCGCCTAGAAGCCTGCCAGGAGCCGTTCCTTGTCCGTGCCTTCTTGCACCAGCGACCACTCCCATCCCTCGTCGGCACCCGGGTGTTACATAATGTAACAGCCTGATTTTAATTATGTTGTTCAATCGGTTAAAATATAATTAATTATATTTTAATTTGAGAGTTAGAAAGTGTTTTTGATTAAAATAAAATCATATTCATAGTCTAATTTATGGTAGAGGGTTACGGTAAAACTTTCGGTTGAAAATTCAGACGAAAGCTGGCGTTTTCACGTTTTCACGCCGGTACAAGTTTACTGTGCAGAAAACCTAATTTTGACCCGTGAACGAGACGATTAGCGTTTTTAATATTTTTCCTTCAACTTTGGTTATTTCGAAAATTTTCGTTCAAAAATGGAATATAATATTTTATTCGGGCGAAAACGTCGGAAGAATTACGATCGGAAAATACAACCGAGTACGAAATGGAGCAGATTAGGGAGCAAGAAAGAAGTGAAGTGACTTGATGGGACTTGATGGAAATGGGTTATGACACACTCCAAAAGTGTAATCATCACACTTTTCAAATTATAACATATTATATTCTAAAAACCTATTTTTCTCTTTCCTCTTCAACCAAATAAGTCTTAAAGACAAAACTTGCTCTTCAAGCTCATCCTCTCTCCAAAATTTCGTGCTCCCCTCTCCTTCCTCTATATAATCATCAGTCATCTTCATTCTCTCATTTTCTTCCTCCATCTTCATACTTCTTCAACTTCTTCCATTTCTTTTTTTTTTTCAAACACTTAAAGCTTCCATTTTTATTAGTCTTTTCCACTTAAGTTCTTCATTAAAGTTCTTCCTTATAATAAGGGTAATGTTCTCATATGAATCTTTTTGCAAGTTTCATCTTTTATTTCTTAGTTTACTTTATGTGTTCTTTATATGCTTTAAACATCTAAAATCTCTCTAAAATGGTAGAAAACTCCTTTTGAGTTGAAGCCACTTTCTCTAGTCTTGTATTAACTTATATTTTCACATACTAAGAGGTTGTGTAAAACAAAAATCTCTACCTATCTCTTCCAATGAAGGCCGAATGCTTACATTTGTGACCTAGGAAGCAATCCCCACTAGGACTAACGATGCTAAAGTTGTTTCCAAATTTGTTAGGTCCAACATTTTTTGCAGGTTTGGCATACCTAAGGCTATCATCAGTGACCAGGGCACTCACTTCTGCAACCGAACCATGGAAGCCTTACTCAGGAAGTATGGGGTTGTACATAGAGTTTCCACTGCTTACCATCCCCAGACCAATGGCCAGACTGAAATATCAAACAGGGAGATCAAGCAGATTCTAGAGAAGATGGTGCAGCCGAACAGAAAGGAATGGAGCCGCCGTCTGGAAGACGCACTGTGGGCTCAGAGGACTGCTTTCAAGACACCTATAGGAATGTCCCCCTTTCGGCTTGTATTTGGTAAGGCATGTCATCTCCCTGTGGAAGTTGAGCACCGTGCATCTTTGGGCGAGTCAAGTGCTTCAGAACTTGGACATGAAGAGAGCTGGTGTTGAAAGAAAGCTGCATTGCAGTAAGAACTTGAGGAGCTTAGGCTATAAGCCTATGAAAGCTCCAGGATTTATAAAGAAAAAACAAAACAATTTCATGATAGGATGATTGTTAGAAAAGAATTTTCTGTGGGCCAGCTAGTCTTACTGTTTAACTCCCGCCTGAAATTGATGGCTGGGAAACTTAGGTCCAAATGGGATGGCCCCTTTGTTGTTACTAACGTTTTTCCTTATGGTGCAGTAGAGATTACACGTGCAGGTACCCACAAGCCCTTCAAGGTTAACGGGCAGAGGCTAAAGCCATTCCATGGTGTGGATGCTGGTGTTCCTGTGGATGCTAATGTTGAGGAGCTCTCCTTGGAAGCTCCCACATACACTGACACTTGATCAGGGAGTTTCCTTTCCTTCCCCTCACTCTGATTTTATAGTTATGTTGTTTCATTGAGGACAATGTATATTTTAAGTGTGGGGGAGGGAATTAGTTGTAGTTTTGTTTTTGTTTTGTCTTTTTTTTTTCTTTTAATAAAGCTCCTGAATAATCTGAGAAGCTCAGGAGTTGTGTTGAGTCTTTTGTTGGCAAGTTGCTGGATTTTGATTGATTTTGCACAGATTGATTGCATGATTGATGTGATGATTCCCCCTAGGCTGAAAATTTTTTTTGTTTTTGCGAAGTGATCCCCATGTGATTGAAAACTGAACTTTGAGATTTTGTTGTGATGGCATGATTTATGATAAGTTTGGGGTGAAGGGAAACACACACTAGGGATAGAATCTCTGTCAAACAATTTGCATGAATGTCCAGGTGAGGTTTTGAACCTCCAACATGTTTTTGACTGTGTGAACTCACTTTCAAGTTGCACTTTCCTGAATTTGCTTGAGTCTCTTTTTGGTTTGCATGATTATGTGTTTGCTTCAGATGATTTAGGCATTTTCTTTGTAAATAACTACTTAGCTTAAAAATAACCAATTCCTAATGCATGTTCCCTAGTTAGCCCCATTGAGCCTGATTAGCCTGTTAATTCTTGATAACCTAAAATTATGAGCTCAAAATCTGGAAAACCACGTTAACCCGATCTTAGGATTAGGAGAGCATGGAATCTTAGAAAGAAAATGGTGCAAGAAACTAAGTTTGGGGTGGCTGCAAGGTGTAATATGTTGTTTGGGATTGAGAAAAAAAATACAATAAAAAGGTTGGAGCCAAAGGCTTGTAAAAAAAAAAAAAGAAAAAAAAAGAGAAAAAAAAGGAAGTGTAAAAATGTCAAAATAATAAAAGTATTAGAAAAAAAAAGAGAGGCTGTAGTCACCCAAGGCATAAAGAAAAATGAGAAAAGGAACTTGCGTGGAATTTCAATGCTTTGAAGTGTTTCATGCTCTCTTAGTTCCTAGGGTCTTCAGCCTAGTACCTTTGTATATCCTACCCTTAACCAGGCCCCATTACAACCCATAAAAGACCTTTTGATGTTGCATGCATGTCTTTTGTGGGAATCATTTGGAGATGAAAATCAAATTTATGGGAAGTGTTCTTGAAAAGTGAAATTGAGTGCAATGTTGATAGCCTGACACAAACTGAGCGATTGAGTGAACACTAAATGCCCTTGTGAGGAAGGCAGTTGTTTGAATTTGGTGATCTCCCTCTTGTGTGTAACTTGGATCCCCTGCTTAGATTAATGATTGTTTGAATGATGAAATTCTCAATTGTTTAGAATGAATGATTGCGGGGATTGCTTTGCTTGACGGGGGGGACATTGAAGAAAACTGTTTTGATGAAACTGCTTGAATTTGTGCAAGGTTGATTGAATCTTTTAAGCTTGCCAGGTCTTGAGTCTTTTTGATTTTTGAGTCTTAGTTTGCTTGGGGACAAGCAAAGTTTAAGTTTGGGGTATTTTGATCAGCCTCTGGCTCATCTAGTTTTATGGCTAGTATGACCAGGGTTTTGTGCAAATTATATCCTATTTTCACCCAAATTAGATTAGATTGTCCTCAAGCAAGGTTTTGAGTCTTTAAAGTAGTTTTAGGTTAATTTAGCCAGTTTTGAGTCAAATAATGCACTTATAGCTGTGTCTTTATTTTCAGGTTAAGTTGGAAGTCAAGAGAATAAAAAAACAGGGGATTCGCCTCGCGAACCTGAAAGCCAGCAGAACAGTGAAAATGTCATCCTCTTTGGTTCGCCCCGCGACTACTCTTCTCGCCTCGCGACCCTGAAGGCTGACTGTTCCAGGAAAATGCAAGGTTTCTGTGTCGCCTCGCGAACACTTGACTCGTCTCGCGAGTAATCCAACCCTGGAAGACCAGAAGCTATCACGGTTTAACCATGATGAAGGTCACGACTGTGACAGTTTGGAATTTGAAGAGTCTCGCCTCGCAAGTAGTCCTTCGCCCCGCAAGAAGACCAAACGTTGCTGACTTTTCACAATATTCGCCTCGCGAAGGTGTGCTCGCCTCGCGAGTGGACTTAATTTCTGAATAGTATAAATTGCCATTCTGAACAGCTTGGAAAGACTTTTGCCTCTCCATAGTTTTACATATTTTTCTGTGTATTTCGTTATTGTCATGGAGAACTAATTTCTTAGATTAATCTACTGTATGAGAATTCTATATACTTGAGGTTTTGTAATTCCTACTTTACTTGCTTTTCCCTTTTCAATACCATATTATACATTTCTGTTTGTTATTTCAGGAGTGTATAGTGTTGTATTGATTCGTTTCGGTGGTGTTATGTTTCTATACTTAATCGCGTTTGTTATTTCGCGTGTGTTCATTCATGTTCGTTAGTTCATGAGGGCTTAACCCCGTTTGTTATTTCGGGAATAGGAACATATATCCGTAGTAGCGATTTCGTTGTTAATTGTTGCTACAACTGAAAGGGGATTAGAATCTGCTTAGGGCCTGGAATTACATGAACCGATGATAGTTGGAAATTCGAGAACGAGAGATTAATCGTATTTTGCTACTTGATAATCTCTTTGAATTGCCTTGTTTTCATTGCTTTATTTTCTTTGATTGCATCCAAACCAAACCCCCCCAAAACTGAATTTTGTGATAAATAACACTTCGAGAGTCCTTGAGAGACGACATCCGAGTTGTCGCCCTAAACTACAGTTTTAAAAACCGCTCATTCTTTTTGGCGCGTGCGCGACAGCGCGACCAACCCTAAGTTTATAACTTAGTGGGATTTTAATTCAACTTTGTTAAGTGATCATTGTTTATGAACTCCTAACACTTAAGGATCATAAATCCATGAGTTGTATAATTTTCGGGAATCTCTAACCCTAAGATCTAGTCTTGGCTGAACCTATACCTTGTGGTTTTGTGTTCTTGTTTCATTTTAACTTGTGATTTTGTGTTCATAACCTTAGACTTCCATCACGGAGGAAACGAGGACGTTCGTGGTATCACATTGGAAACCTTTTCTGAAAAACCAATGGCTATTCGGGGATTGTAGGTTTATCGACATTAGGTTGATTTTATATTCGTGATGCTTGACTTGAGATTATTACCTTTATTGAATTGATTTTTTGTGCTATGTTGGTGATATTGGAATATTTTGATTGATATTGTGTTATGCATGATCTGCCTGGTTTTTATTATTATGCTTAGTGGATTTTAAGCAAAGGTATATATGTTGTCTACGAGATGATTGTTTTGGATGTGAAGATAATGATGATCTATAAGTGCCTAACTTAGATGATGTATGTTAAATAGGTGTTATGGCATAGAATATGTGTCAAGTTCTAATGAAAGGTTAAGGCACTAGGATATTGTTAAATCGGGTTGGTGGGATTCAAGTGTAGGTGTTGTTGTCCATGACCGTGTATTGGTAATATAAAACACAAGGATAAAAGTGTGTTGGTAATACACCAAGACAAAAGTGTATTGGTAATATAATACACAAAGACAAAAGTATATTGGTAATATAATACGCAATGACATCTGTGTATTGGTAATATAATACACGTAACACACTTCTGTGTATTGGTAATATAATACACGTAAAACACTTTTGTGTATTGGTAATATAATACACCGTGTATTAGTAATATACTACACGTAAAACACTTCTGTGTATTGGTAATATAATACACTGTGTATTGGTAATATAATACACGTAAAATCAAGAGTTCTCGTGAGACCACTTCCACCTTAGGGAATGGGGGTGGAACACCTAAACGGGAATGGGGGTGGAACACCTTAACGGGAATGGAGGTGTACACTAGGTGGAACATCCTAACGGGAATGAGGGTGTGCCCCGATGCAAATGAGGGATGGTGACATGAGTGGTAGTGGCCACGATAACGTTAAGACATGGTGACAGGATTAGAGAGGTTACATTAAAATAACGTGTTAGATTGCCTGAGAGTAAAGGTAGAGGATGATATATATTAACATGAGGATGATTGGTTAGTTATGTGTGTTGATTGTCTGTGACAATTACTGTATAATTTACTGATTAGTGTGATTTCACCTCATTTTCCATGTCCATTTTGCATGCATTTTCATGTAGTTTAGGCATATTTAAATTGACTTTTAGTTAATTTTTATCTTGGAACAGGTGAGGTGGTTTTGTGTGTTGTTTTGCAGGAATTTATGATTAATTGCCCAAGATTTGGCCATGATGAAGCTTGGATGACGATAGAGCCTGAAAAGAGAAGAAATTGAGCCAAGCAGAGCCCATCACGGCCTAGCCATCATGACCATCACCTGCTAGTGATGGAGCAATAACTGAAGAAGAAGAAGCCAAAAGTCAGAACTGGTCACGGCCTAGCCGTGATGGCTATCACGGCCATGACCAGTCAGCTGTACCAGACCTCCAAAAGTCAGAATTGGTCACGGCCTAGCCGTGATGGCTATCACGGCCGTGACGGCTATCACGGCCGTGACCTGCTAGTTGGACCAAACAGAAGCGATCACGGCCTAGCCGTGATGAGAATCACGGCCGCGATGAATCAAAAATTGAAGAGGCGCTCAGGACAGAACCGGTCACGGTCTGGCCGTGATGGCCATCACGGCCGTGACGTGCACACAAGTTATAAATACGAATCTGGGCAGAATAGAAAGGCATCCAGAAAACCCTAAAATATACTCTCTGCTGATGTGGCTGTGTGCATCCTTCCATGGAGTTCCTTCCTTCCTTCATCTCAGTATCTTTTCTTTTGCCTTTCTCTTTGATTATGTGTAGCTAAACTCCCCCTTGTTGGGGTTAGATAATGGTTTCTCTGAACTTGGTTGTAATATGATGTGGTTGTAATATAATTTCCTATTTCTTTATGAGTGTTTGATTCCATGCTTAATGCTTTCCTTGGTTTGATCATCCTAGGAATGATTAGTTGCTTTGATAGACAATTGAAATATTGGTATTAAGGCATGCTCGTGAATCAAATGCCAAGTAGTTCATGAACCTAGACATAGGTCTTGGGGTGCTTGCAATCTATGAATCTTGACTCTTAATGCAAATTCTCATGTTAATCCACCTAAGACATTAGGGTTTAATTTGGGATTTTAGGCTCATTCCACCTAAGACATTAGGGTTTGAGTAATTGAGAAGATTTGATTGTCATAATTGAATTAGGAATTGTGTTATTTACCATTTCATAGCAACCAAGGGAGGATTAGCCTAGTCTAACCCTAACAATTCTATCCATTTGTTGATCACATTTCTGTTTGCCTGTTAAGTGTTTGATAAAATACCTAAAAGAACAAAAACATTTTATTCTTGTTTGTTTCGTTACATGTTAGAGCTACCTTCCATCCAAACACGATCGCCTAGATAGTAGTCCAATTTGCGAAGTGGTACTTGTCCACGATCCCCGAGGACGATAACCGGTTCTTACCGATTTATTACTTGCAACGACCCGGTACACTTGCCGAGATCGTATCAAGTTTTTGGCTCCGATTCTTCGGGATCGGTGTGCCAATATCACGAGTACCAAAAGGGACTCCTAATTTAGGCATTTTTCATTGTTTTCCCCTCGCTGTTTTTTATTTTCTGTTCTATTTTCTTGCTGCATTTTCTGTTTTGTTCTGTTTTTCTGTTCTGCTCTGTTTGTTCCTTGTATGCGAGGTACAGTCGACCCAGGTGAACTTCAATTCGACCCTGAGATCGAGAGACTTTGTAGAAGGAATATAAAGGAAGCCAAGGCAAGACAGAGCAGAGAAGGAGCATCCTCTACAAAGGTGCAAGAACCACAAGTTGAGTTACCAAGTGTGCAAGAACCACAAGTTGAAGTCGCAACTGTCACCATGGCTGAAGACAATGCACCAAGGAGGACAATGGGGGACTATACTTCCCCTAGAGTCGATAGATGTGGGACTCCAATCGTTAGACCTGTAGTGGCTTGCAACAATTTTGAAATCAAGGCATCACATCTCAATCTTGTGCAAAGCAAAATCAGTTTGGAGGTTTGGAGAGTGAAGACCCTCATTCTCTCATTGGCACATTTATTGAGCTATGTGACACCATCAAGATGAATGGAGCTTCCGATGAGGCTATTCGTTTAAGTCTCTTCCCTTTCTCTTTGAGGGATAGATCTAAGTCATGGCTTCAATCCCATCCTCATGGGAGCATCATTACTTGGAACGATTTGGTGAGCAAGTTCTTATCGCGTTTCTTCCCTCCATCAAGAATGATCAAGTTGAGATCGGAGATTAATGCTTTTGCATAGAGGGATGGTGAATCGCTTTATGAAGCCTGGGAGAGGTTCAAATCTTTGCTTACCGCTTGCCCAAACCATGAGTTGGAAGCATGGCAGCAAGTTGCAACCTTTGTCAATGGGCTCAACCGAAATTCCAAAAGTATGATTGAAGCGGCTGCAGGTGGATCATTGAGCCAAAAGACACCCGAGGAAGCTAAGACCTTGATTGAAACTATGGCCAACAATGATTATCAAATGCCTAGTTCACGATCATTGGTCAAGATGGGTGTTTTGGAGCTTGATGAAATTGGTGCTCTTAAGGCGCAAATGGCCATTCCTACCAAGCAATTGGGGTCCGTTCAGCTGGAGAATTCTCAATTACAAGCGGTCCAAGTTCAAGCTGCCTCAGTGTGTGATTTCTGTGGAGGTAACCATGCAAATGGAAATTGTGAGATTAATGTGGTTGGAAGTTCTGGGCAAGAGGAAGTGAATTACATGGGGAACCAAGGGCCTAAGCATGACCTTTTCTCTAACACCTACAATCCGGGGTGGCGTAGCCATCCTAACTTTGGTTGGAGACAGGGCAAGGCTCCAGTTCTCAAGCAAAACCTCCTCAAGAGAGTTCAAGCAAGTTGGAGAATATTCTAGCCCAATTCATGCAAGCAACTCAAGATAATATGAAGAATCAAAATGCCTCCATCAAGAATCTGGAACACCAAATAGGCCAATTGGCAAAGCAAATGATGGAGAGACCTCAAGGACAATTGCCGGGAGATACCGAGAAAAATCCAAGGGAGGACTGCAAGGCAATTACTACAAGAAGCGGGAAAGTGTTAGTTCCACTTGAAAAAGAGAGAGAAGAAAAGACAAGTGGTGAGGGAATTGATGAGGTGACTGTTGAAGATGTAACCAATGAAGAACCCGAGACTTCCCAAGCCACTACCTCTAGTCCTATTGTTGTTGAAGCTGAAAGACCACAGAGGGAAAAACTGGTTGATAAAGAGTTTGCAAGAAAGAAGACTAAGAGGCAAATTCTTGAAGAAGTTGACAATCCTAAGGAGTTGCCACCGTATTTCAAGATACCCTATCCTCAAAGGTTGAAGAAGGAGGCAAAGGATCAACAATTCTATAAGTTCTTGGATGTGTTCAAAAAGTTACAAATTAACATTCCTTTTGCCGAAGCTCTTCAACAAATGCCTTCCTATGCCAAGTTTATGAAGGAGATTCTCACTAACAAGAGGAAGTGGAAGGAGGAGACGGTCATGCTCACTGAAGAATGTAGTGCCATACTCCAAAGGAAGTTACCGTTAAAGATGAAGGATCCAGGTAGTTTTACTATCCCTTGTACTATTGGTCATTTGAACATTGGAAGAGCCTTGTGTGATCTTGGTGCAAGTATCAACCTTATGCCTCTCTCCATTTTCAAGAAGCTAGGAATTGGTGAAGTCAAGCCAACCGGGATTTCTCTCCAATTGGCGGATCGTTCCATTACGTATCCTTATGGTGTAGTGGAGGGCTTATTGGTTAGAGTAGACAAATTCATCTTTTCGGTAGATTTTGTGGTGTTGGATATAGCGGAGGATAGTGAGACTCCGTTGATTCTTGGAAGACCATTCCTAGCCATGGGTAGAGCTTTGATCGATGTAAATCAAAGGGAGTTGGTGCTTCGAGTCCAAGATGAAAAGGTCACCTTCAATGTGTTTGAAGCAATGAGACATCCAAACGACAAAGACACATGTATGAGTGTGGACCTTTTGGAATCATTGACTGACAAGAGCGTGCAACAAACTTTTGAAGATTCATTGGAAGCGGCTCTTATGGGTGAGAATATAGAAGAAGAGGCATGTGAGGAAGAAGTTGAGTTCATGGCTAAATCACTTGAGTCTTGTCTAGTTTTGAATACTGATGAAGATAAAGTTGTGGAGGATGTGAGGATTGAAGACAAGGGTGAACCACCTGTGCTAGAGTTGAAAGAACTTCCATCTCATATCCGTTATGCTTTCCTTGGGGTGAATTCTTCATTCCCGGTGATCATTAGTAGCGGGTTGAACTCTTTAGAGGAAGAGAAGTCATTAAGGGTGCTTAGGGAGCACAAATCTGCAATTGGGTGGTCTATGTCCGACTTGAAAGGGATAAGTCCCTCATTTTGTATGCACAAAATCCTTTTGGAGGAAAACTTCAAGTCGGTTAGATAGCCCCAAAGAAGACTCAACCCAAACATGAAGGAAGTTGTAAGGAAGGAGGTTGTGAAACTTTTGGATGCGGGTATAATTTATCCAATCTTCGATAGTCCTTGGGTGAGTCCGTTCCAAGTTGTCCCTAAGAAAGGGGGATGACGGTGGTTGCAAATGAAAAAATGAACTCATCCCCTCAAGGACCGTTTCTGGGTGGAGAGTGTGTATTGATTACAGAAGATTGAATGAGGCCACCAGAAAAGATCATTTTCCCTTGCCCTTCATTGATCAGATGTTAGAGAGGTTGGAGGGCCATGCCTTTTATTATTTCCTTGATGGATACTCAGGGTATAACCAGATTGTGGTTGACCCAAAGGACCAAGAGAAGACTGCTTTTACTTGTCCTTATGGGGTCTATGCATACCGGAGGATGCCATTCGGGTTGTGTAATGCACCCGCCACTTTTCAAAGGTGCATGCTTTCCATATTCTCTGATATGACTGAAAAATTCATTGAGGTATTCATGGATGATTTTTCTGTGTTTGGTAATTCTTTTGATGATTGTCTTAAAAATCTTGCATGTGTTTTGAAAAGATGCCAAGAAACTAACCTTGTGTTGAATTGGGAAAAATGTCATTTCATGGTTAGGGAAGGTATAGTTCTTGGTCATAAAATTTCATCACGGGGGATGGAAGTTGATAAAGCAAAAATTGAAGTGATTGAAAAACTTCCCCCTCCCATAAATGTGAAAGGTGTTAGAAGCTTCCTAGGGCATGCGGGTTTCTATAGGAGATTTATAAAAGACTTTTCAAAGATTGTGAAACCCTTATGCAAGCTCTTAGTAGTTGATACCCCTTTTGTATTTGATGATGATTGCATGCATGCTTTCCAACTTTTGAAAGGAAAACTCACCACTGCACCGGTCATTGCACCTCCAGATTGGAGTTTGCCATTTGAGTTAATGTGTGATGCAAGCGACTATGCGGTGGGAGCCATTTTGGGTCAAAGAAAAAATAAAGTGTTGCATGTTATTTACTATGCCAGTCGGGTGCTGAATGATGCTCAACTGAACTATACCACGACTGAAAAAGAATTGCTTGTTGTGGTGTTTACATTTGATAAGTTTAGATCCTACTTGATTGGCTCTAAAACTACTGTGTACACTGATCATTCTGCTTTGAAGTATCTTATGACTAAACAGGATGCTAAGCCAAGGCTCATCAGGTGGATACTACTGCTCCAAGAGTTTGACTTGGATATAAAGGACAAGAAAGGAGTGGAGAATGTGGTAGCCGACCATTTGTCTAGGCTTCCTCAAGCAGAAGTTCAAGCAAAAGTTGAGTTGCCAATTCAAGAGGAATTCCCAGATGAAAAGTTGTTTATGGTGCAAGTGGCACCTTGGTTTGCGGACATTGCAAATTATAAGGCCGCAAACAAAATTCCGAAGGACTTCAATGCACAACAAAGGAAGAAGCTCATCCATGATTCTAAATACTATGTATGGGATGAGCCTTACCTTTTCAAAAGAGGTTCGGATGGAATTCTGAGAAGATGTATTCCGGAAGAAGAGGTTGATGGGGTGTTGACTCATTGTCACAAATCACCCTATGGAGGACACTTTGGTGGTGAGAGAACCGCCATGACGGTATTGCAGAGTGGTTTGTTTTGGCCCACCATTTTTAAAGACTCTAGAGCTTGGGTGATGAAGTGTGATAAGTGTCAAAGAACCGAAAATATATCCAGAAGAAATGAGATGCCCTTGAAGGGTATTTTAGAGGTGGAGCTCTTTGATGTGTGGGGGATCGACTTCATGGGTCCTTTCCCATCATCCTACAAGAACAAGTATATTCTGGTTGCGGTTGATTATGTGAGCAAATGGGTGGAAGTTGTCCCAACTGTGAAGGATGATGCAAAAGCGGTGGTTGGTTTTGTGAGGAAGAACATCTTTACCAGATTCGGAACCCCTAGAGCTATTATTAGTAATGGGGGTACTCACTTTTGCAACAAAGAGTTTAATGCAGTGCTTGCAAAATTTGGGGTCAATCATAAAGTTGCCACACCATACCACCCACAAACCAGTGGGCAAGTGGAGTTGTCCAATCAGGAATTGAAGAGGATTTTGGAGAAAACCGTGAATAGTGCTAGGAAGGATTGGGCAAAGAAGCTGGATGATACACTTTGGGCCTATCGGACTGCATATAAAACACCTATTGGTATGTCACCTTACCAATTAGTGTTTGGAAAATCATGTCACCTTCCGGTAGAGCTCCAACATCGTGCTTTTTGGGCAGTGAAGGCCCTGAACTTTGATACAAGGCTGGCCATGGACAAGAGACTGCTGCAATTGAATGAGTTGGATGAATTCCAACTTTTGGCCTATGAGAGTGCAAGGATCTATAAGGAAAGAACAAAATTTTGGCATGATAAGTACATTCTTCCCAAGCAGTTTGAAGAAGGCCAATCAGTTTTGCTCTTTAATTCACGTCTCAAGCTGTTTCCAGGCAAGTTAAGATCAAGATGGTCGGGTCCATTCTATGTCAAGTCAGTTTCCCCATTTGGTGCGGTTGAATTGGTAGATCCATCGTCCGGAGACACTTTCACTGTTAATGGGCAAAGGCTCAAGCACTACCTTGGAGGAGACTTTGACCGTCAAGCAGTCTCCATCCCTCTCAAGGCACCCTCTTAGGAATCACCCGTCAAGCTAGTGACGTTAAAGAAGCGCTTATTGGGAGGCAACCCAAGTTTCTTTTCCTTTTCTATTGTTTTTGATTTCAACTCTTGAGTAATTTGAGAAGATCAAGAGATTTGTTAATAGGTTTGTTAAGTTTTTCAGGTTTAGAAAGAAGGAAGAGCAAAAAGGGCAAGGAGAAACAAAGTCAGCAACCATCACGCCCAGGCCGTGACACTGGTCACGGCTGTGATGAGCTAACCAAGAGGAACAGAAAGGATCACGGCCCAGCCGTGATCAGCATCACGGGCGTGATGAGCCAACCCTGAAGATCAGAGAGCATCACGGCCTAGCCGTGATGGAGGTCACGGTCGTGACAGGCCAACTGTTGAGGACCATAATTGATCACGGCCTGCTCGTGAGGAGCATCACGGCCGTGACCCATTTTCCAGCACCTTTGTGACTAGGCTTGTGGTCCAACACCCGCTACCGCCTCGGTGAGTCGTTCCAATTTTTCTCCCCTCTCTGACTTAATTATTTACATTGGGGACAATGTAAATTTTAAGCTTGGGGTAGGGGTATTTTTGTAAATTTTTGAATTTTTGCATTGTTCATATTGCATTCATTTAGGCATAGTTTTGTATGATCACATGATTCGATTCCCCCCTTGCTTAGATTATGCATCCAATTGTGAGAACTTAGTACCAATTAAATCGAGATAGTGAATTTTTGAACCCAATTTTTTTTATTCTTGTGATAAGGCTTCAAATAAAAAAAATTTCTTGAGATGATCTTGGATAGTTGATAATTAGCATGTGTTTCTATAGATTTGTGTTCTCGTTGATTTTTGAATTGCTAAATGTGAGCTTTTGAGCCATTAAGGGGTACTCACTAAATCTACCCCATTCTTTGTGTTAGAGTGTTACTCCTCTTGGATTGTATTTCTCTAGAACTTGACTTGAAACCGCTTCAAAGCTTAAAAATTTTTGAGAACATTTTTGAAAATGATTGAGGCACTAGGTATTTTTCCGGCCTTCTGAGCTTTGATTGATGAAATGCTACCCCCTTAGTTGCCCAATCTCGAGCTCCGAAAGAATAAAATACTTTTCTTGGTCCCTTGAAAAATTTTGGTGAACGATGCTTGATGAGAGACCTTCTAAAGTATTGCACAAAAAAGGGTAAAAAGGTAGTTGAAAAAGTATGGGAAGAGAAAATCAGAAAAAAAAATATTTCTCTTAAGCTTAAAATTTCCCCTTCTCCAAATAAAATAAAAAGAAATATAGGTAGAGAAGGGGATGACAAAAAGAAATGAGAAATAAATCCAAAAGAAAGGAAAAATGGTGGAAAAATAAATCAAAACCCAAAAAGGTATTTTAGAAGGTCATGCTTTGCAATGCTTGATAGTTTGTATAACCTTTTGAAATCTCCTTTTCTTGATTTCCACACCTAACGATTAATCCCATGGCCCCGTTACAACCAAAGCAAAAGACCTCTTGATTCTTAAATGTTTTCATTAATAAAGTGGAGATTTGATTGATAGTCAAGCCTATGGTAGAATTCATTCCTTGAGGAAAATGGAGCGAATTGTCATATATCCCTAAACACTTGAGTGAGGTGAGAAAGAGAGCCAAGTAATGAACAAGCTTGGGGTGATCTTCAGGTGAGAAAGAGTGCCCGAATCAGTGAGAGTATAAGTCTAGGAAACCTAAGCGTCTAATTGGACTTGAAATTGATCGTATCTTGCTGGATTATTTGAAAATGCCTGTCATTTGGATTAGTTGCTCGGGTTCCTGGTTCACTATCATTGCTCTGTGTTTATTTCTTCTGGCCTTGGTGATTGCTTGAGGACAAGCAAAGTCTTAAGCTTGGGGTGATTTGATGAGTGTGATTTCACCTCATTTTCCATGTCCATTTTCCAGTCAGCGCCTTGAGGTTGAGGAGAAAAGAAAAGAGCCCTCGAACGACACAAATAAATTTATAGAGGGAGAAACGAAATGACGCACACCCTCGACAAACGTAACCGTTCAAAATAATGTAACGGTTTAAGGAGAAACCAAAACGAATATCTATGCTCAGGAAATGAGACACGTGTCTCTCCCTTCTTTTAATGGAACGCCCCTACCTAAAACCAGCCTGGGTCATCCCAAGGGCATATGTTCCGGTCCAAAATGACAAGGCCCATGGTCCTACTCCCTTTTGGCCCAAGAAGGGCTCGACCCGACAGAAACCAGCCCCAAAAAACAACACCGGCCGGACAAAATGCTCCCATTGACCAAGTTGCTCGGCCTTATTCCCGCCTGCTCCCGTACAAAGTGAACTCTCCCACCTCGGGAATGAAACCAATCATGTTAATCCCATCCACATCAAACAGGAAGGGTGAACTGCCCCTTTTCCCATTGACACACGCGATTACCCACCTAAAACATCATCACGGACACCCCATTTTGCTAAGTTAGAAGGATAAGCAAGCACGCTAAGAATCATGGGATGACATGCTTAGGATCATCAAGATTAACCAAAAGAGCAGGTATATAAGTAGGTCCCACCATTGAAGAAAGGTATGCAATTTACTCTTAATATAAACACTATATATTATCTGCAAGACCATTGCTGACTTAAGCATCAGAGTGTCTTTGCAGATACTCACCCCATTCGGTTCAGCACGAAAGAGATAAATGAGGAAGAAGAAGGAGGAGCCATAATATTGGGCCAAATCAACAGAGGCCCAACACCAAGAAGTGATACTACAGTGTTTTGGTTTTTGATCAGAACACATACATACATATATATATATATATATATATATATATATATATATATATATATATATAAATCATGTCATACATTCATACATATGCTATATGTTTCGTACTAAGGAGCAATTCCCTTTTAGATACAACATTGCTATTCAGTACGATGTGATTTTGCACGAATTCTGGACGAACCAATGTGGCAAACATTTATTTGATTTTACTAAAGGCAAGTATTAAATCACATATAAATCTCAGATATGCTATTGGACAATAATCAGCCATGTTTGGATACGAAATTTCGTTTGGTACTAAGGAGAAATTCCCTTTTAAACACGACATTGTTACTCAGTGTGACGTGATTTTACACAAAATCTGGACGAACCAACGTGGCAAACGGTTATTTGATTTTATTAAAGGCAAGTATTAAATGACATATAAATATCATATGTATGTATTGCTATGTACCCAATCGTAACACTTGTCATCTCCAGAACCAGTAAGAAAGTTTTCTTCAAGAAAACATAATGGGCAGAAAGGAATCACTTCATATATGTATGCAGAGAGTTGCAAAATTTGAAGGACCAAATATAAAATAAACTTGGTAAATTTCCCCTGAACCCTCCTGATGACTTCAGCAATTCATGCATTTGAACCACATTGTATATCTTCTAATGATAGTAATGGCATTTTGCACTCTGGCATCTCTGCTGAGAACCTTCAATGTTTTCATCAGTGCTGGTAGTTGCACCATAAGGAGAACAAAAGTAAATACCCTCCTTGTGATGCTCACTCTGATTGGAGCATATATCTAGAAATCCTGTTCTTTGCCTTGGTGTGCTCATAGACCTTGCCTTTGCTTTGCTGGATTCTGTCACAGCCATGTATGTAGGAAAAACTGGAGAATTTGGCATGGAACAGCCATCCCCAATTGAACTTCTTTTTACATGAGAAAATGATTTCCTTTGGATTGAACTTTTTAATCCTTCTTCTTGCAATTCTTTTTTCATTGTGATCAGGTTTGAAGAAAAAGCTGGTTTATACAGCACATCCCAATCACATGTTTCTTTATTTAGCCACTGTCCAAGAGTACGGCAGCCCTCTCTTCCACCTTCATTGTTGTGCACAGGTTCTTCCACCATTTGCAGAATTTTTCTCTCCTATGAAAGATAAATTACATGGCAATTCTAAGGTGCATGAATTGGTAACACTGGCCTAAAAAAAGTAAAAGAAAATAATAGGGCAATTCCTTGTCATTGTCATGCCCTCATAGGAAAAAGAATAATGAGTTTTAGTATAGGTTCATTTTCAAATTACCTGACTTCTTATCCTTTTTTAGTTTGTTTCTTTCCCTCTACTTTTTTTATGAGTAACAATGCTAGAACATAATGTCAAAACAAATGAGATTACCCTTTGTGAAAAAGAGTACTGCTTCATGCGCTCTCTTTTGACAATGGCCTCTTGCTTTCTCAACCATATGGATTCAATGTCTTCTCTTGAGTGCAAGCTGCAATCCCACGTTCTTTGACTATAGCTTTCAGGCTGTAACTAAATTGTTGAGTGGATTAGACAAGGGAATTATTCAAACTCAATGCTGACTTTATTTACTGGCTTATGATATCAGAACTATTGAAATCAATGCTCCACTAATTTCTTGATCCATTCCCTCATCTTGGGAAATGGATGACTGTAGATCATTGTGGGTTGTGTTTTTCCCACACTTCTCCCATTTACTAATATAAATGTCACAAACTTACCTTCAGTTCCTTCTCTTCTAACTTCTTCTTTTGCTTTGGAAACTCCTTGATCTGGTCATTTTTGTACCTTTCTTCAGCAGACTGACTGCTTCTTTCCAGGATTTCTACCTGATTCCTTGCATTGGAGCGAAAATTCTTCAAAGTGGTGGACACTTTACGTCTCACAGCTTGACCACGAACTATAGCTTGCAGTCTTATAACTCCCTTCAATGCTCTTAATGCTTTCCTAGCCTGTTTCATTCACAGTTAAGTTTAAGTTCAAGTGAGTTTAGAAGTGTTTTACTATTTGTGTAAGTCCACTAATTAGACAATCAACTATGATTCAACATAAGTTAATGATACATTTCAGAAAGAAAATCAAATTGTCCAAAATTGAATTTCACGACACTAATTCTCAGTAGAGAGAAAAAAATGTAAATCAGGAGCAATTACAAATGCAGATCATTACATTATCTTGTTATATGACTTAAAATGAAATTTTATTGCAAATTTCTTGAGTTCCAAATTCCAATCTTCATTAGACTTTTCTAGCAAGCTAGAAATATCTATTTGGAAGTAAAAGCCTGGCTAACTGAAATGGTCAACTGTGTCACTAAAAGGAATGCAAAGAAGGATTTTATCCAAGGTTGGAATGAGTCACTTTACCTATTTAAATCTCTAGCATACTACAAATCTACAGTTTGAGTTCTTTTGATAGTTCAGTTATTAATATACAAGAAGAATCAGGTTGAGAGGAAGCTCACAAGATGTGCCCGGTATGCACTTTGAATCTTGATTGCAGCCGAACTTCGGTCTCCATTCGACAGATATGAATAAGAACGAGAAGCGCCTGTGAGCTTGACAACCTCAGCAGCAGCATGGGCAGCAGCAACTGCAGCCTCTACAGCAGCTGATGTTGCAATAGCCACAGTCAAAGCATGTTTTCTCTGCTCTTCACTTGCTTCAAACAATGCCATGCTTGGAGCTGTAATAGTGGGATACTGTTTCTGTTTAAGCCTTCCAAGACTCCATCCCCATTTCTTTGGGATCTGAGATTACAGAAAATAAATATTAACCAAAATAAGTACTTCACTGTTGTTAGATGATTAGAACAATACCAAAGAATTCTTGGACACCTCTTACTTTGTCCTTTGACTCAGAAGTGAATATCCTTTTCACCCATCCAAACCAGCCCTTCCGCTTTGCCATGAAGATTTATGACATCATTCAAAACCGACTTCTTCAGACACTATTCTCTATTCCTCAAGCACATCCTATACTTGATATTGAAGAAAGAAAGGGGAATTAAGCTTTTCTAGTCATCTTATTGTAATTTAATTTCTCAACTAGCTGTTCTGTTTCATCTGTCAACATGAAGGAACCACACTCCAATAAGGACCAACATGTCACTAACAAACTTTTATATTGAGTAACTACCATGTAGTGGTTCATTAGGATTGAATATAACCTGAACTGAACAGTAGTGGTATTAAAAGGAAAAAATAAAACTCACACACAGTGTACCCAGAAAAGGATGTGTCAAATTTAATCATAGCAATAACACCACAAGTTAAGCCACTTCAAGAAACTAACCTTTTCATAAAGCAAGTAAACCCTACAATGACCTGTTTTGCATGAAGTACCTGAAAAACAGGACGATGAAAGTTATCGAAGGCAAAGAGAATAGTGATTGATTGTAAGCATAAGAAACCCCTCGCAGGCTATGATACTTCAAAGCTTAAACTTTCAACTTTGTTGATGATTTCCCAAGGGGGATGTTTCTTCTCTGGACGTGTCATCAAAATTTGTAACTTATTAATCAACATGTTCTGACATTGAGTACCATGTATGCATAATATATGCTCATAATGTGAGAGGGGAAGCAAGAATTGCATTGGGAAAGCCAGAACAATGACTCTTGTAATGATGTGGTCAACGGAGTTAGCCTCAAAAGATGACTGCTGGTTACTTAAAAGTTAATTAAAAGCCAAATTCCATTCAACTCTATGGGGTCCGTCTTGTCTCTCTTATCATCCTCAACTGTCAATTTATAACAACTACTACAGGCCATTTCAAATGTCTGTTTTTGTCAAACTTCATGAAATGACCTTTTGGTTTTCTAACTTTCGTTTCCTTCGGAAGGGGCAGTGAGGTTGACACTCCCGTTATTACTGAAAATGAATTGAGTTAATTCTTGAACATCAGAACAAAAAAACTATGGTTTAGGATCATCTTTTAGTTTTTCTGTCTCGTATATAACTTATAAGTGAGTAATATATAAAAGGCTAAATTATACTTTTGGTTCTTAAATTGTTTTTCAATGTTAAATTTGGTTCCCAAGTTTTTAAAATGTTCATTTTGGTCCCTTGATTCCTAAAACTTATTCAAACTGGTTCTTCCGTCAAGTTGACTAACGGCGACGTCCTACGTGGACGTTGACTAACGGCGACGTCCTACGTTTTAGGAATTTAGGGATCAAAATGAACATTTTAAAAACTTAGGGACCAAATTGAACATTGAAAAACAATTTGGGGACCAAAAGTGTAATTTAGCTTATATAAAAACAAGTTTCAGCGCACCCACTAAAGCCCGACAAAGGAATTCAAGATGTCTAAAGGCATCCGTCGGGGAGACCCTATGACACCCTTCTTGTTTCTGATTGTTGCGGAGGGTTTAAGTGGTTTGATTAGGAGTGCGGTGAAGAAAAATGTCTTCAAGGAATACGTCATTAGAGGGGACAATCAGGAGGTAGCTATTTAACACATCCAATATGCAGATGATACAGTTTTAGTGGGTGAGATGAATGTAAAGAATGCATGGCCAGTTAAGTGCTTCTTGAGGAACTTTGAGTTGGCTTCCGTATTAAAGGTAAATTTTCATAAATGTTGGTTGATAGGCATAAAGGTGAGAAGGGCAATTCTGGATCATCTAGCAAGTCTTCTTAACTGCAAGGTCAACTATACCACTTTTAAGTTTCTTGGTATTCTGTTTGGGGTGAATCCGAGGAGGTCAACCGCTTGGGAGCCTCTGATTAACTCTTTACAGAAAAGATTGTTGGGTTGGAGAAACAAATACCTCTCTTTTGGTGGAAGGGTAATCTTGATAAATGTCGTTTTGTCTAGCTTACCAGTGTATTATCTTTCGTTCTACTTGGCACCGAAAAAGGTAATTAGTAGGATTATTCAAATTCAGAGAAGATTTCTTTGGGGGGAAGCAAGGATTGTAGAAAGATTTGTTGGGTCAAATGGGGGGTGGTGTGCAAGTCTAGGAATGAGAGAGGGTTGGGTATAAAAGATATAAGAGCTTTCAACCTTGCTCTTTTAGAAAAGTGGAGATGGAGGTTTTTGTCAGAAAAAGAGTCAGTTTGGTCTCGTGTGCTTAGAGTTAGGTACGGTGATGCACTGTTTAGGAGGTTACCGAGTGGTGGGTCCACTGCTTCATCTTGGTGGAGTGATTTTAGGTAGGATTGAGGGGGGTGGAATCTCCTAAGGAGAGGTGGTTCTCTATGGCGATTTCAAAGAAAATAGGAAATGGAAAGATGACTTCTTTCTAGAAGGAACCGTGGCTGATTTCAACCCCTCTTGGCACCACTTTCAGCATGTTATTAACCATATCATCACTAAAAGAGGCTTCGGTTGATTAGATGGGGGAATGGTCGGACGAAACTTGGTCTTGGAGGTTTGTTTGGAGAAGTGATAAGAGATCACATAGGACCGTCTTGAAAACAGGCAAAGGACACAAGGAACTTGGCTAGTAACCGCGACTGCCCGGTAGAACCAGAGTTATCAAAGAAGCGTGACCCTAGCCGCGCCTGCCTGCAGAGAGAACCAACACTATAAAGTTCTTAACCCAAGAACAAAGGGAAAAGCTCTCACAATAGAGAAACTCTCAAATTTCATTAATCATCAAAATCTGAATTGTGTAGTACAAGAGTTCCCTATTTATAGCCTAACTAGGAAATACAAGAAATAAATTCTCACTACCATGCATTTACCACATACATTGACAAATGCATGTACACTACCTAGAAAGTAAGCATAATCAAGGTGTTAAATTCCCACCAGTTATTATTATGACTTATGGAACTACTAGGAAGCATTTATTGGACTTAGGGGAAAACTAAAAGTCACCAGAAAATTGTGCCCAAATAACTACAAAAATTACAAATAAAAATTGTAAAAATTGGGCTTTAATTATTATCTAATCAGTCCATTGATAAAGTCCACTAATCAGCCCTTGAATGCTTCTTGTCTTTTGAATTGGGTCTTCCAAAACAGTCTTCAAGTTGGACTGAAATCAACCTCATCAAGTTGGAGCAAAGTGACCCAATTTGGAGCAGCCTCTAATGCATGTTGGTCTTCCTTCTCTTTGATCACTATGATTAGGCCTTGTAAAGCTTGCTTCATCCTCTTAGTCTTGGACCTAGTCATAGGACCTCCAATTCCATGCAAAGGATCTTTAGATGGGCTGGCTGCATCTCTATAATCCCCCCCCCCCCCCCTTGAAAGGATTCGTCCTCGAATGTGATCTATCACCTACATCAAACAAAGATAGATCAGCCACATTAAAAGTAGCAATCACATTACCATATTCACTTGGCAAATCCAGCTAGTAAGCATTGTCATTTATCTTCTCTAGGACTTGAAAAGGCCCATCTCCTCTTGGAAGCAATTTGGATTTCCTTTGAGTAGGAAACCTTTCCTTCCTCATATGAACCCATACCCAATCTCCAGGTTCAAAATGAACCCATACCAAATGATAAGAGATCACTTAGGACCGTCTTGAAAACAGTCAAAAGACACAAGGAACTTGACCCTAACCGCGACCTGCCGGTAGAACCAGAGTTATCAAAGAAGTGTGACCCTAGCCGCGACCTGTCGGTAGGACCAACACTATAAAGTTCTTAACCCAAGAACAAAGGGAAAAGCTCTCAAAATAGAGAAATTCTCAAATTTCATTAATCATCAAAATCTGAATTGTGTAGTACAAGAGTTCCCTATTTATAGCCTAACTAGGAAATACAAGAAATAAATTCCCACTACCATGCATTTACCACATACATTGAAAAATGCATGTACACTACCTAGAAAGTAAGCATAATCAAATGATAGAGATGCAGCCAGCCCATCTGAAGATCCTTTGCATGGAATTGGAGGTCCTATGACTAGGTCCAAGACTAAGAGGATGAAGCAAGCTTTACAAGGCCTAATCATAATGATCAAAGAGAAGGAAGACCAACATGCATTAGAGGCTGCTCCAAATTGGGTCACTTTGCTCCAACTTGATGAGGTTGATTTTAGTCAAACTTGAAGACTGTTTTGGAAGACCCAATTCAAAAGACAAGAAGCATTCAAGGGCTGATTAGTGGACTTTATCAATGGACTGATTAGATAATAATTAAAGCCCAATTTTTACCATTTTTATTTGTAATTTTCGTAGTTATTTTGGGTACAATTTTCTGGTGACTTTTAGTTTTCCCCTAAGTCCAATAAATGCTTCCTAGTAGTTCCATAAGTCATAATAATAGCTGGTGGGAATTTAACACCTTGATTATGCTTACTTTCTAGGTAGTGTACATGCATTTGTCATTGTATGTGGTAAATGCATGGTAGTGGGAATTTATTTCTTGTATTTCCTAGTTAGGCTATAAATAGGGAACTCTTGTACTACACAATTCTGATTTTGATGATTAATGAAATTTGAGAGTTTCTCTATTGTGAGAGCTTTTCCCTCTGTTCTTGGGTTAAGAACTTTATAGTGTTGGTTCTACCGGCAGGTCGCGGCTAGGGTCACGCTTCTTTGATAACTCTGGGTTCTACTGGCGGTGTCGTGGTTAGGGTCAAGTTCCTTGTGTCCTTTACCTGTTTTCAAGACGATCCTAAGTGATCTCTTATCATTGAATAGGAAGTTGTAGATTGAACACTCCTATTATAAGCAAATTCAACATGTGGCAGGCATTTCTCCCAATTTTTCAAATTCCTTTGAATGATAGCACGCAACAAGGTAGTAAGTGTCCTATTTACCACTTCAGTTTGTCCATCCGTTTGAGGATGTGCAACGGTTGAAAACAAGAGTTTTGTTCCCAGCTTATTCCACAAAGTTCTCCAAAAATGGCTTAGGAACTTTACATCTCTATCACTCACTATTGTCCTTGGCAATCCATGCAAGCGCACCACTTCTCTAAAGAAGAGATCAGCAATATGTGTTGCATCATTTGTTTTAGAACATGCAATGAAATGTGCCATTTTTCTAAACCTATCAACAACAACAAATATACTGTCTTTGCCACCTTGAGATCGAGGCAGCACTAACACAAAATCCATTGAAATATCAGTCCAAGGTTGATTGGGAACAGGCAAAGGTGTATAGAAACCATGGGGCATGACTTTAGATTTACCTTGTTTACATGTTATGCACTTATTACAAACAGATTGCACATCATTTCATGCTAGGCCAATAAAAATGTTCATGCAGAATTTCCAAGGTCTTTTTTACTCCAAAATGTCCCATCAACCCTCCACCATGACTTTCCCTAACTAACATCTCACGCAAAGAACAAACAGGCACACACAATTTATTTTTCTTAAACAAGAACCCATCATGTCTATAATAGTCCCCAAAAGCATGTTTAGAGAAAGAATCCCATACTTTAACAAAGTCAGAATCATTAGCATACAAGTCCTTTATAAGATCAAAGCCAAGTAACTTAGTTTGCAAGGAAGTAAGCAATGCGTATCTTCGGGACAATGCATCAGCAACTATGTTTTCCTTACCATTCTTATACTTGATCACATAAGGAAACATCTCAATGAATTCCACCCACTTAGCATGTCTCTTTTGAAGCTTACCTTGAGATCTTAGAAACTTCAACCTTTGATGGTCAGAATGAATTATGAATTCACTTGGCCACAAGTAGTGTTGCCATGTTTGCAAGGCCCTCACCAATGCGTACAACTCCTTGTCATATGTGGAATAATTCAATACTGCCCCATTCAGATTTTCACTAAAGTATGCAATTGGTTTAGAGTCCTATATCAATACAGCCCCTATCCCAACACCAGAAGCATCACATTCAATTTTAAAAGCTTTATCAAAATTAGGCAAACAAAGCATAGGTGCATTAGTCAACTTATCTTTCAACAATTTAAAAGCTTTTTCATGCACTTCAGTCCACTTGAACACAACATTCTTTTTTACAAGTTCATTTAAAGGTGCAGCAATTGAACTAAAGTTCTTCACAAACCTTCTATAGAAACTTGCTAAACCATGAAAACTTCTTACCTCATTGGCATTCTTAGGAACTGGCCATTCCTTAATTGCCCTTACCTTTTCTTCATCCACACTTACTCCTTTGGAACTTATGACAAAACCCAAAAACACAACAGATTCAAGGCAAAATGAACACTTTTTCATATTGGCATACAATTTATTTTCTCTCAAGACATTAAGAACATCATGCAAATGATCAACATGTTCATCCAAGGTTTTGCTATAAACCAAAATATCATCAAAGTACACTACCATAAATTTTCCAATGAAAGAATGCAAAACATGATTCATTAACCTCATGAAGGTGCTGGGTGCATTAGTTAAGCCAAATGGCATCACTAACCACTCATACAAACCATATTTTGTTTTAAAAGCTGTTTTCCATTCATCACCTTCTTTCATGCGAATTTGATAGCATCCACTCTTCAAATCAATTTTAGAAAACACACAAGAACCATGCAACTCATCAAGCATATCATCCAATCTAGGGATAGGATATCTATACTTTACAGTGATTTTGTTTATGGCTCGATAGTCAGTACACATGCACCATGTTCCATCTTTTTTCGGAACCAAGATCACATGAACAGAACATGGGCTAAGACTCTCCCTCACAAATCCCTTTTGCAAGAATTTATCCACTTGCCTTTGAATATCCTTTGCTTCCTCGGGACTTGATCTATAGGCTGGTTTGTTTGGAAGTGAAGCACCCGGGACGAAGTCAATTTGATGTTCAATACCTCTTAAAGGAGGTAATCCATGGGGAACCTCTTCTGGAAAAACATCAACAAATTCCTGCAATAAGGAAACAAACTCACTAGGCAAAGAAGAATTAAGGTCGTTAGTGAGAAAAACATCCTTGTGCAGGAGTACAAGTAGCTGCTCTCTAGCTATCAAAGCACTCCCAACCTCTCTTTTCTTTGCAAATGCACTCACTCTCTTATTTTTCTCTTCTTTGTTTTCTGACTTTTTTTGCTCACTCTCATTTTTCTTATCCTTCCTCTCTTTTTCTTGTAAGCTCATTTGCTCTTCTCTCAACTTACACTCTCTTGAAATTCTGATTTGGTCAGCATAAGCCTCCACAGGTTGGAGAGGTGTTAAAACAATGGTGCGATTGTCCATAACAAGACTGTATCTATTTTTGTACCCATCATGAGTAACTCTTCTATCAAATTGCCATGGACGTCCAAGAAGTAAATGTCCAGCATGCATAGGAGCCACATCACAAAGAACTTCATCCTTTTACTTCCCAATAGAAAATGAAATTAACACTTGCTTAGTCACCCTTATGTCTCCACAATCATTCAACCACTGGAGTCTATATGGATTTGGATGCTTTAAAGTGGGCAAACTCAGTTTCTCAACCAACAAGGCGCTAGCAACATTTGTGCAACTACCACTATCAATGATTAAACTGCATACCTTATTATTGACATGGCATCTTGTATGAAAGATATGCTCACGCTGCTCATCATCACCATTTACTTTAGGTTGCATGTTAAGAGCACGCCTAGTAACAAGTACATCTCCATTTACAGGTTCAACCACCTCAACATCACTACAATCCTCCAAAGATGGCATATCATCATCACTTGAGCTCACACTCTCTATATCTCCATTGTCCAATAGCATCACGGCTCTTTTATTTGGGCATTGAGTCCTTGACACTTGTAACATTTGACATCACGAGATCTAGAAGATGAATTAGTCTCCATTTTACCTTTGGGCACAACAATTGAATTTTTGTCCTTTGCATCTTCTTTTGTCTTTGGCACAGATTTGTTGTTTAGCCAATTTGATATCCACGAAGAATTAGAAGGAAATTTGGAAGTGCTTTAGTTGCCTTTCCACTTGAATAGCTTTGTGCAGCAAATCCTCCATCTCCACATAATATTACAATTCTACCACATCAGATATCTCCTTCTTTAATCCTCCAATGAATCTAGCCATAGTTGCCTCTCGGTCTTCTTCAACATTTGCTCTAATCATGGCTATTTCCATCTCCTTGTAGTAATCTTCCACACTCATAGAACCTTGAGTTAGGCTTTGCAATCTCCGGTACAAGTCCCTATGGTAGTGGCTAGGGACAAATCTTTTCCTCATGGCAGCCTTCATCTCTTCCCATGTACGAATAGGCTTCTCCCCATTTCTCCGCCTACTAATAACAAATTGATCCCACCAAATACTAGCATAATCGGTGAATTCAACAACTGCTAGTTTAATCTTCTTCTCCTCCGAATAATTGTGACAGTCAAACACATGTTCAACCTTTCTCTCCCACTCCAAGTACAATTCAGGATCATTCTTTCCTTGAAATGAAGGAATTGTCATCTTAATACTTCCCAAATTTGTGTCTCTTGTTTCACCTCTTCTCCTCCTATTAACTCTCCTACTCGAATGCTCCTCTTCCTCTTCTTCAGAACTGGATTGTGGCGGTGTTCTAGAACTGGATGCAGGTTGTAGATTTTCTAATCTTGTGTTTAGAGCTCGGAATTGTTCTTGAACAGCCTTCACAAACAACCTAAGATCAAACTCTCCTTCTTGTCCTCCACTCATGATAAAAATGCTGCAAAAATTATGTTAGAAGTGATAACAAATGAATAATAATCCCACACTAGGGAAATCCTCACACAAACACTCTCTTATGTGTTTCACACTTTTGGCTTTTTCCCTCTGATGTTCTCACCACTCTTGCCTTTTACCACTCAGCTTTTACCTTATGAGTTCTTAAGTAAGAACCTTTGGATGGTTCTACACAACAAGAAACAACAAGGAATTGATGATAACTTTGGCGAACCAAAAAAAACTAGCAAGGAACAACTGAATAGAAACAAGGAATTCAAGAAAAGTACTGTAATGAGGACAAGATCAATGAAAGAATTATAGAATAACCAAGATATAGGCCAAAGAAACTCAAATTTTTTTTTTGTTGCGTGGCTTGTAATTAGAGGCAAATCTGCCCAGGAATTTCTTTTTCTTTTTTTTTCACGTTTTTTTTAAAAGCAGAACAACAACAAACAACGGAATATGACGTAGAATAAAGAGAGAAACAATAGCGGATTTTTTTTCTTTTTCTTTTTTTTGAAAACAAAGGATAGACAACACCTGATTTCAAGAGCCGAAGCTCTGATACCAAATGAGAAGAGATCACTTAGGACCGTCTTGAAAACAGGCAAAGGACACAAGGAACTTGACCCTAACCGCGACCTGCCGGTAGAACCAGAGTTATCAAAGAAGCGTGACCCTAGCTGCGACCTGCCGGTAGAACCAACACTATAAAGTTCTTAACCCAAGAACAAAGGGAAAAGCTCTCACAATAGAGAAACTTTCAAATTTCATTAATCATCAAAATCTGAATTGTATAGTACAAGAGTTCCCTATTTATAGCCTAACTAGGAAATACAAGAAATAAATTCCCACTACCATGCATTTACCACATACATTGACAAATGCATGTACACTACCTAGAAAGTAAGCATAATCAAGGTGTTAAATTCCCACCAGCTATTATTATGACTTATGGAACTATTAGGAAGCATTTATTGGACTTAGGGGAAAACTAAAAGTCACCAGAAAATTGTGCCCAAAATAACTACAAAAATTACAAATAAAAATGGTAAAAATTGGGCTTTAATTATTATTTAATCAGTCCATTGATAAAGTCCACCAATCAGCCCTTGAATGCTTCCTGTCTTTTGAATTGGGTCTTCCAAAACAATCTTCAAGTTGGACTGAAATCAACCTCATCAAGTTGGAGCAAAGTGACCCAATTTGGAGCAGCCTCTAATGCATGTTGGTCTTCCTTCTCTTTGATCATTATGATTAGGCCTTGTAAAGCTTGCTTCATCCTCTTAGTCTTGGACCTAGTCATAGGACCTCCAATTCCATGCAAAGGATCTTTTGATGGGCTGGCTGCATCTCTATCAAGAAGGGGGCTCTTTTTCTGGGAATTACAACTACTGTCCTCTCTGCTGTCTCTATTTAATCAGTGCTTATTGTCAGCTGATCAGGATGATCAGTGGTGTTGGCTAGGAAATACAAACATTCCATATCAAGTGAAATCTGCTTATGGCCACATCACTATTGTGGCTGGGGAGCTTGGTGTTCCGAGAGTGTATAAATTAATTTGGGACAACAAAATACCACTTAAAGTGGCGGCTTTTTGTTGGAGGGCTATCATTGATAGGGTGCCCATTGCCTCTAACTTACAAAGCATAGGAATTCCTTTGGGTTCTGCTTCTCTTGATTGCTGTTTTTGTAGGAATGAAGTTGAATCAGCATCCTCGTCTTTTTCTGTTTTGTAAGTTCTCTTATAATGTGTGGATGTACCTATATAATTGGTTAGGGTTGGTAACAACATTGTTGGCAGGAAACTTGGAGGAGCACCTACTACATCACTCGGGCCTTATTTCGGGCAGGATCTCACAAAAAGGATGGAGGCTATTTTGGTTTGCAACAATATGGAGCATATGGCTTCATTGGAATGAGATGATCTTCAATCAAGCAACTTTAGATTTTGATAGAGTCATTGAGTTGATTAAGATAATTAAGGGTTTGGCTTTGGTTTGAAAGTCTTGTTAAGAAGGGATGCTTCTCTTTTGTTGATTTGTGTTTAAATCCTATTGAGTGCCTAAAGTCATGTGAGCCTGGGTAGAAGTTCTGGTCTATTTAACCGGTTAGAGACCTTAGTTTTCTAATTGTTGGATATGAAGGCATCATCATATCCTATTAAAACTTTGGTTGGTGGTTGAGTGGTCTTTGGTTCTTGCTGTTTCTTTTGGTTCAGTGGTCTTTTGTATTGGTATGTTCTCTTTTGATGCAATTTGTATTTGGGTTCTGAGTACCCTTATACTTATCTCAATATATATTTGGCTTATAAAAAAAATATAAAAGTAAATTTGATTTTGTGTTTTTTTATCTCAAACATGGGTTTGAGGATCAATCACATATCATATGTTTGTACCTTTATTGTCTGGCCAATTCATTTTTTTTTTCTGGTAAGTTCCTTAGGGTTTTTTTTTTTTTTTTTTTTTTTTTGCGATTTCTTATTTGTTATAGTTTAATTGTAATATAAAAGTCTCATTTTATGCACAGACATGAAATTTCACTCTGGTAACTCAAAAAAAACACGGAAAATTTTTTTGTCATAATGAGTTAACCCTGATAGTCTGACAGCATGTGGAGTACTACTGTTTGGAGTTTTCTTTGAGAGCTTTCTACATTAAGATCATAACTGATGTCTTTGGTTGAGGGGGCATAGGAGCAATTCTTTCTCTACACATGCATTATCCATTTATCATTCGCATTGATTTATGGAGGGGGTTAAATATTTCATTTGAAATTTGAGAAATAATAGCTTATGAGAGTGACCTATCAAAGACAATGGTAAGTTCACCTATATCAATGATAGCCACAGAAGTCAGCATTTTATAAATATCAGAACCACCATGGTATCCGTTTAGCATAAAAACTTTAAATTAATTAGTTCCAGAGTCACTAGTGTGTAAGAACGAATTCCATAGAAAATAGAGCAATACTAGCACCACACTCTCTCTCATCACCCTTCTTAATTCACTCTCTATTATTGGATGGATTGTATGTGGGACCATATGTTTTGGTGGAGTCTCACATATCCATCCACCCAATAGAGAGTGACACAAGATAAGTGTGATAAAGAGTGTGAGCTTAATATTTTTTTATAAGATATTGACATATTAAATGTTTGTCTTCTCAATCTTCTTCATGCTCACATACTTGAATTTTCTATGCAAATTTGGTCCCAGTCTTCACTATGGTACTTGATGTGAGCACGTTTTTGACTTCTTCAGAATTGAGAATTTATGCTCAAACCTGCCCTATTATGGTCCATCAACATGGGATATTATGGTGACTTTTGAGCTGTTTGGTGCCCTCCAATGAAAGTCACGAATGCACAGAATAATAAAACCTGTTTCTTTTCTATTGTCTATCAAAATGAGAAAAAAGTTACTTTCGTGCTGTTTCAATGTCCCAACAAGGTATTCATTATGATAAAAGTCCAGCAAACTTTGCTTTATCTATTTTTTTCAGAAAATAATTTAGGATAAAGACTAAAGGAAGATTGTCATGTAAGACAGCTCAACGAGTGCTTACAAAAGTTTTATGCATAATCCACAAACAATGGATTTGGGCAAGAATTGAACTCACATATCAAGGGTATGATTTCTCAACCCGTCCTAGAAGGTGGGGGAGGGGTTAACACTTTAATGCTAAAGTTAGATCTTTTTGAATAAATTTGATTATTTATCGACAAAAAATAAAAGTTGATGCAATTCCCTAACAAGTTATACCAACTACCTACCGTTATAATATAAGCAACTAATTAAACTGGTGAGTTGTGTGTTTTTTGGTACTGGGACAGATCAATCATGTTAATTGAACCAGAAATTTTTGGAAAGCAATCCCACATTAATGCAGTGGCTTCATTCAAAGTTAAAGTTCATGAATTATATATCCTTTGATAATAACAACGTTATTTAGTAAAATCTTGAAACTTTTTTAATTATTATTATTCAGTGAAGTTCATTGAACCCTTTAAATTATATTCTCAGTTATTAGCTAAAGATCATTTGGCTATCATGCATTTATATTTAGAGTGTGTTTGGGAAAGATGGAAAAAAAAAAGATTATGCTGATAATCAATTTTTGTATAATCGATTATTATGATAATCGACTATAATCAGAATTTGTTTTTGTTTGGGTCTGTTTGCTGAAAAGCGATTTTAAGATAATCTATTTCGTTTGGGTGGTGCAAAAAAATCACTTTTATATAATAAATTACAAAAAATGGTACGAAGTTATTTGTATAATTTAATAATATTTGTTTAGAAGTTAGTTTTGTAAGGATAAATAGGGAAGAAAGTTTTAAGAATAAAAAATAATCAAATCACAACAATTTTAAGTTAAAAAAAACTAGATGGCATAAAATATTTTTTTTCTCTAAAAAAAGCTTTTTTATAAATTTAAGTAAAATGCCAAATATGATAGATTATCTATGAAACAACTTTTAAACTAAAAAATAGCTGAAACTAGGGAAAATAATATTTCCCAAACACACTCTTAGTTTAATAAAACACTTCTTTTGCGTTATTCTCTCAGGCCTGATATAAGAACAGATTATGGGAATGATATTTCCTTAAGCTCTCATAATTAAAGCATGCATAAAAAGAGACAGCCCAGATTAAAATCATCATATTCAATCAAAAGATAATTGACCACATAACCATGTTGAATATTAAAATCAAACATTCTAGCAACTTCTCTAACTAGGCACACGTTGTTATAGAGACAGCCCAGATTTGATAAAGTAGACGTGTATAATAAGAAGGGGGAAAAGTATAGAGTTGTTATAAAGATTGACTTTAGGTTTTGTTTAGTATCCTGCTGCTTTAGTTAATCTCATCTTGTTTTGCCTTTGAGCGGCGACATAACAAGCTTTCACGTGGGAGAGGCCATAACTTTTAGGATTGAGAGTTTGAGATTACTACCAAATATTAGTAAGAGAAGCAAGAAAAACGCTTGAAGACTTGTGCTACATTTACATTGAAAAAATGTATAGTAATATTATTAAATTTTGTTTAAAATGAAAAGAATGCGGCAATAGTGTAATATCTACATTCCAGCACGTATGTAATATGTTACACTTATGGTCTATTTGTTAAGGGAAATCCGCTAGCTTATAGCCGATAAAAAAATATACTTATAACGTAATCATATTTGGGTAATCATTTTTTTAATTAGCTTATATCGTTTTTTCATTAGCTTATATTGTTTCTTCCTAACGCTAGCTTATTATCATTTTTTCTCCCAATTTTACCCTACTATTTTAATTACATTTCTCAGTTATCCTAAGCTAAATAAAATAGAAACTACGAATATGATATTTTCTAATCCCTAATTAAACATTAATATTTTAATTTTGAAATGATAAATAATTTAAAATAAATTAAAATATTAAAATAATAACCATTTAAAATAAATAATACATATACATAAATACAATTTATATGAAAAAGTATATAAAAATATCTTTTTATATCATTTTAAATTTATCAGTTAGTTCAACCGCTAATTTCACCAAACACTTCAAATTCAATCTGTTAGCTTATCCACTCTCCACCATCGGCTAGCTCATCCGCTATCCGCTATAATTAAGCCCATCCGCTATCAGTTGACTCATCCGTCACCCGTTAGTTTTTACTAAACAGAGTCTTAATATAGTCGAAGATAGTTATAATGAATACATTTACAAATTACTAGCTACACTTTATATTTGTATATTTTCTCTTGGCTAGGCAATGCCTAAACTTGCAGGAAGGACTTTCGAGACTGGGCTCACAACTCATCCAAAATTTCTGCCTCTCTTTTTGCTAGGGCGGGAGTGAGGTGAACCACCGTAAAGCTGTCCTTCTGAGCATGAGCAGAAAGGCCCAACACATGAGGTGTTCGTGCACGTTGGGGAATAGCATTCCCGCTGAAAATGTGTCCATGTGTTCCTTTTGGTCCAAGGTTCCATCATACATCTCTTGAGGTTGGTCGGTTGACGAAGATCGGTTAGCACATAGGTGTTCATGACCCTTTCAGTGAATTGGTGCCCGACTAGCTCTTCAGGCGATTCCTACTCCTGTTGGGGGTTTTGGATGTCGCTTATTGGCTCCCTGGTCTGACTGTGGGTTCTTTCCCGACTCCTTTCCCCGGGTTTGGTTTGGGAGGTTCGACTAGTCATGGAGTGAAAATTTTGATAAGTGGGGTCGTCCTCGGAGGAGGCTTCGGGTTCCAAGGCTGGAGCAGTCGTACCTGTGCCGCGATTACTTCCTTTTGTTGGTGGAGCTTCTTAGGAAACTCTCTTTGTGCATGAAGGAGGGATCGAGTGTCCCTCCTTTGTATATGGATCCTCGAATGAGTTATGTTCCCTAAACTTTCTGATTGTGCCAGCTCCTGCAGCCCAACCGACTTCTACAGCTCGGTAGGCAAAAGGGTGGTGTGCACTCCATTCCTCCTGCAATTTTCTGAAACAGTTTGTCTTATTGTGGTTACCATGTGTTGAGAATGAATTTTCAGAATTCCAAGGTTTACGTAAGACAGATGAAAGCAAGTTTATGAAGTTGAAAGGAAATGACCAGGTATGAAAGTTGACAAAAGTAAGTCGACGAAAGAATTGGTATCAGAAGAAAGATGTCGAATTGGAAAATATAGAAGAATGGACAAGTGAAGGTTCGACATAAAGTTATCAAGTTGACACGACAGACAACAAGACCGTTGAAGAGAATAAGTTGACACTAAGCGGTTCAAGAAAATGGGCAGTTTGAAGAAGTTGTTTGTCAAGTAGTTTAAGTTTAAACATAGAAAAGCGTCGTATATGTAGTGAGATAATAGGATAATAAGTTATTGTAGGAAGTTATTTTCTTTATCTATAAATACTTGTAAATTCAATGTACAAAAGGTTGGAACTTGAAACATCCTACACATCTCGATCACACAACAGATTGACAGATTAAATCAATTACTCCTTCCACCCCTTTCAATTTCAATACAAATCAAGTTATTTAAGTTTCTTTAATGTTATTCCTCCATTCAAAGTGTAACACCCCGTTTTCTCGATTAAGGAACCGGACAAGGATTAAGCGTGTGTGATGGCTTAATCTTGTTTGTTAAGTGTTAATTAGTCTGTGTATCAAGTTTGAGGTCAATCAGACTTAAAACAAACTCAGAATGCATTGAAACGCGTGAAATTGGGCAATTGACATCAGTGAAAATGCTCAAACACTGCATGACCAGTGCTCAAGAGTTATGGGTTGAATAACACGTGGCAACAAGTGTCAACCATGGCAAAGCCAACGCTCAAGTGCTGCATGACCAACGCTCAACCATGGCAGAGCCAACGCTCCAGCGCTGCAGCGCTCAAGCGTGGGGGGCAAGCGCGCTTGAGCGCCCAGTGCTGTCACATACCCCCACTTTCTTCCTTTTCTCCACTCACTTGCACGGCTTCTCCTCATTTTGAAGCACGGACCATACTTGTTAGAGAGAAGGCAGAGCTCACCTAGAGAGAGAAAGTTGAGGTTCCGAGAATTTCGCTCGTCTGTTTTTGATTCTGACTACATATCTGCATTCTGGGCAACAAGCACGTCGTATACATACCTTGGATTCATCAAACAATGGAGGTAATGCTCAAATACCTAACTCGTCGACACGTCGACATTGTCATTTACCTTGTTTTGCGAATCTTGCTTCGATTCTGGCTTTGTCTGTGAAACTGTTTCAAGATTAGGGTTTATGACATTGTCAGGACTATGTCCGTGTGTTCAGGGAAAATTTCGGAGCACTGGGGAGCGTCGTGGAGATCGAGGTAGCAACTGTTCTCTTTGGAGGGGCATGGATTTCGCGTGTTGACGTGTAGATACGACTGTCGAAGGTGGGGAGAAAGTATTCGACACGCCTGGGAGGTAAGCATAGTATAGTGTATTATGCTGTATGCATAGGGTGCCCAGGTGCCCCAGACCCTACTAGCTGTCGAATAGCTTGCGATAATTAAGTCCCTAGTGAAAATGCTTGTAAAACTGTACACGGGATTTAGTTATGACATCCTTATCGATGTTAGGTTTACTTTATCGTTTTACGTGCATATGCTGTGGTTGTCTGTTTTACTGTTTTATGCTGTTTATGGATATGATGCTGGTTGACGTGTGATGATTGCTATATATGCATGATGATGCTTGATGCCATGTTGATATTGATGATGTTAAGTTATTATTTGATAATATTCTGATATTGGCGTTGACACCCTGAGGGTACTACGATTGTGAATATGATATGAGAACACTATATGGGTATCGAGTTGAGGTTATGGATGCTGAGTGCATCGTAATGCGTGTAAGTGAGTAATGGTAATGGTGTTAACTTAGGTTTGTGTTGCATTGCATATTTTCCAAAGTGGCGAGCCGTGTGACTGGGAGTCATGCGAGGTTGGTGTACCTGGGTGCGGGTACGGAATGCAAGCGGAACGGTTCACGGAACATTGGGGATGTAGCTGGGTTCAAATAGACCGACAGTGGCCGATGGTTTGCACCCATTGTGTCGTGGTCTCCACTGGTACTCAACTATCTCAACTTCTAGGCTCGGTGTGTTCCAGTATATGGTGGACCTTCCGAGGAGATGAAGATACCCCTATTGGAGTTGAGCTCATAGGGGGAAGCACCCTTATTGGTCACGGCGAACGGAACTGTTACCAGGATAAACCAGCTGACATTCTCTAGGCAACGGATAGGCCCGAGAGAGAAAGAGAATGTCTGGGGGATCAATATCCCTAGTGTGAGAGATCGACCGACATCCATAAGAGTGTGACTCCTTAGAGGATTGATCATAGTTGGATAATCAAGGTTGATTGTGACAGTATGACTCGAGAGATGTTTGTTGTATGTGTGACTATTGTGTGATAGTATGCTTTGCTATGTTTTCCCTATCCCTGTTTTATGGTTGGGATGAGATTCTTATCTCCCTTCTTCTTTTCTTTCTCTTTCTGTGTATGTATCGGTTCATCAGATGAGCAACAACCATACACCGATGGGGATCGGACCAGAGCATCGTTAGATGCATTACCTGTCGATGGTTCCACTGAGGCTCCCGACCTTGGGGGATACTGAGATCATATACCATGATGACCGTGGGTGGCAGGTTGACCACTCACAGTTTGTCATGTGTTACGTCGACCCGGTCAGCTTCTATATCCGTCTCGGAGGAGGACCTTTCTTCACTACGCTCTGCTCTTATTGGATCTCTCAGCGACTGCCTTTCTCAAAACTTTGGATCCTACCCAACCGTCAGGAGTTCACAGTGCATATGTGGAACTCGATAGACCGTACCTACACTCGCAACGGACTTGGATAGTTACGGAGAGGTTGTGGGGGAATGAGCGTGCAGACGATGCATCATAGCCGTCATAGGAGGGTTGTGATTAGTAGTGACGATTCTGTTGGTGACAAAGTTTATAGGCGTCGTTACGGTGTGGGCGAGGGTAGTTCCAGACGCCCATATTGTCTATGATATGGTTAGTCGGTAGCGTCTATTAGGGAGAGCTTTTGTGAGCATAGTTTCTTTTGAAATTTGTGGATATATTTATGAGAGAGGTGGGAAGGTGGATGCTATCTGCTCTAGGTTTGTATATCTTTTCTATGGCTAGTCTTTTCTGTGACCAGTTTACTGTTCTTTTTACTCAATGTATATATGTTTGGCTTTCGATCCCTCTGTTTGGATCGAGGGTACTTGATGGATACTCTATATATATTATGTATATATTCACCATTTATATTTTCTTCCACTGGAAAGGTTTTAATTTTATCGCTTCCGTAAATTTATAATATTTTCGTATGTATAACAGTGCTAACACTAATAATCAGATTAAGAATTAGTTAATTAGGATTGTTCTTTAATGGGACATCGGGGCGTCTCATTTGGTGGTATCAGAGCAGTTCGGTTCTAAACTGGATTGTGGGACTCGGTCTGGTTAGCATTGAGGTTTATGGGGTTAGGATGAGTACCGACGCTGTTAGTTGAATCCACATTGGATGTCAAATATGCTTGGAAATGGTGGAGTGTCCAAAACGCGAGTCATTCTTAAAGTATGAGGATGACTATTTTCTGCATTTATAAGACATATAGTGGGTGTATTTGTTTATGTATTGAAATATATGTCTTACAGATGAGTACTGATGTGTTCTTTTCAAGAAGTAAAATGGTGCGTGGAAATGGACGCCGTGGAAGGGCCAGGATTGGTTGAGGCGGGGTTATTGATAACCCAGCTATCGATAACCCATGAAGTTCTTCGGGAATAAAAAATAGTGGTGAAACCGGTGAGACCATGAGGGTGATGAGGGAGATGGCAACTGCTATACTGCAACAAACTCAGCAGAATACTCAATTCATGAGAAGGCAAGAGGAGAGAGGAGAGAGGAGAGAGAAGAGAGGCAGCAACAATAGCCCGTTGCAGCAGAGGAAACTATGGAAAGTGGATTGATTGCCACCATGAAGAGCAATCCACCTCAGTTCAATGGAGAATATGATCCTGAGGCGGCAGAGAAGTGACTGCAAGAGGTAGAGAAAGTCTTTGTTGCGATGCGCTGCCGCAAGGAACGAAAGGTCACCTATGATGCTTTCATGCTGGTAGGAGCAGCCGAAGCTTGATGGTGGAATAAGCAGAGACTGCTTGAAGCTGAGGAGCAAGACATTACCTGGGAGTTGTTTCGGGACTGCTTTCTAGAGAAGTAATTCCTGAAAAACGTCAGAATTGAAAACGAGAAAGAGTTTATGAGCCTGAAACAAGGCAACATGTCTGTCCGAGAGTACACCATCCGATTTGAAGATCTGTTGAAGTTTTCTCGATACTACCAGATTCAACCAGATGAAGAGTGGGCATGCAGAAGGTTTGAGGATGGGTTGAGCCTTGAACTAAAGAGGGCTATGCTACCACTGGAGCCGAATCAGTTTCCAGCCCTAATAGAGAAGTGCATAGCTCTAGAGAGTCATGACAGAGCCAACTCAGTGCAGCCACAACAACGAAGTGGTGGACCTGTTAGAGGAGGTTTTAACCAGAGAAGAAGAGGTGGAATGTTTCAATCAAGGGCCAAGCCTTACAGTCGCCCTAATCAGCAAACTGTTGGTACAAGTGGTTGAAGTTCTAAACCTGGCATGAGTTTCCCTACATGCTTCAAGTGTGGAGGACCACATCTGATGAAGAATTGTCCTCAGTTCCAGAATGCGATCTATTTCCAGTGTGGACATACCGGTCACATTACCCATTTTTGTATTCAGGGCAATGCGGAGAGGACACAAGCCCCACAACAAGGTGGAAGAACTCAGGGAGTCAGAACAAGAGCTCGGATTGGGAATCAATAGGGTGGTATACCTCAAGCCTGCAGAAGATTCTTTGTCGTGAGGGGATTTGAATCAGCACGAGAGCCTGATCTGATACAGGGTAAGTGCCTCATTTTCGGTAAACTCTTATCTTTGTTGTTTTATTCGGGGGCTATGTATTTGTTTATTTCCTTAGAGTGCATGGATCATTTGAAAATGCCTGCTACATCTTTACCTTATGATCTGAATATGCCTACCCCTATGGGAGATATATTGACAACCCTGTTTGTTTGTCGTAATTGTCATATTGTTCTAGAGAATAGAACTTTTGTTGCAGACCTTGTTTGTCTGCCTATGCAGCAGATTGATGTTATCTTGGGTATGGATTGACTTTCAGCTAACCATGTAATGCTTGACTGTTCAAATAAAACCCTTCAATTTTTCGAGCAATCTGGATTATTGTCGGTCGATAACAGCAGATTGGGAGAAAACGAATGAAGGATTGCGTGTTGTTGTTTTCCTTGGAAGCCAAGGAGTCTCCGAAAGTAGAAGCACTGCTTGTCGTATGCGAGTTTCCTAAAGTTTTCCCGGATGATGTGCTAGGATTACCACCGAAGAGGGAGATGGAGTTTACGATAGATCCCATACCAGGGACAGGACCGATGTCGATATCACCTTATCAAATGTCCCCGACGGAGTTGACAGAGCTTAAGACGCATCTTCACAACATGCTTAAGAAGTAGTTTATCCGGCCAAGTGTTTCGCCGTGGGGACCGTCGATGTTGTTCGTAAGGAAGAAGGATGGAAGTTCAAGGCTGTGTGTAGATTACCGGCAACTGAAAAAGGTAATGATCAAGAACAAGTACCCATTACCGAGAATTGACGATCTTATGGATAAGTTGTGGGGAGCAACCGTGTTCTCAAAGATAGATTTGAGGTGCGGATACCATCATATCAGAGTAAATGAAGATGATATATCGAAGACTGCTTTCAGAAGTCGGTATGGTTACTATGAGTGTCTTTTCATGCCGTTTGGAAAAACAAATGCTCCAGCAATGTTCATGGACAACATGAATCAGATCTTTAGACTGTACTTGGACAAATTCATCGCAATGTTTATCGACGATATTCTGATCTACTCCTCGAGTAGAGAAGAGCATGCAGAGCATCCTCGGTTGTACTTCAAGTATTAAGGGACATACAACTCTATGCCAAGTTGTCTAAGTGTGAGTTATGGTTGGACGAAGTACAATTCTTGGGGCATGTGATAAACAAAGACGGTGTAGTTTTAGATCCTACGAAAGTTGAAGCAATGGTGAATTGGGAAATCCCTAAGACTGTGGGCGAAGTTAGGAGTTTTCTTGGACTCATACATAAGGTTTATTGAAAGATTATCGATGATTGCATTACCAATGACGCAGTTAACGAGAAGAGGAAAGGCTTTTGAATGGAATGATGAGTGCGAGGCTAGTTTTCAGGAGTTGAAAATGAGGCTGACAACATCTTTAGTGCTAGTTATTCCAGATCCTTTAACACCATTTGATGTGTACTGCGATGCATCACATCAAGGCCTGGGTTGCATTCTCATGCAAAATTGAAAATTAGTGGCGTATGCCTCTATAAAATTAAGAGTACATGAGATGAATTACCCAACCCATGACTTAGAATTGGCTGCGATAGTGTTTGCATTGAAGATATAGAGACATTATCTATATGGTGCTCAGTTCCCGATTTTGAGTGATCATAAGAGTTTGAAGTATTTGTTCGATCAGAAGGAGTTGGACATGAGGCAGAGGAGGTGGATAGAGTTCATAAAGGATTATGAGTTTGATCTCCAATACCTTCCTGGAAAAGCGATCGTAGTAGCAGATGCCTTAAGTCGGAAATATTTGCAAGTGTCTGCTATGATGATCAAGGAGTTGGATTGATCGAGAAATTTCAGAGATCTTAATCTTGAGATAACGGGATTATCCCAGAATAAGATAATTTTTAGAATGGTCACTATTACTAGTGGATTACTAGACTTAGTATGTAAGAAGCAATCAAAAGACCAGTATCTCTAAAAAGGTCAATCGAAAGATAGAAGCTGGAGAATCTGTAGAGTTTAAGCGAGGTATTCGTGGAATTTTAAGGTTTGGTGAAAGGATCTGTGTGTCAGAGGATAGAGAAGTTAAGAATCTAATTATGGAGGAAGCACACCAGAGTAAACTAAGTTTTCATCCAGGAGCCACAAAGATGTACCCGGATTTGAAAAAAAATGTTATGGTTGCCAGGAATGAAGAAAGAAGTGGCAGATTATGTCCAGTCCTGCTTGATGTGTCGGAAAACAAAGGTTGAACACCAGAAGCCATCATCATTATTGCAATCTTTAGACGTTCCAAAATGGAAGTGGGACAACACTGCAATGGACTTTGTGTCAGGTTTGCTTAGGACACAAAAGAAGTATGATGCAATTTGGGTGATCATTGATATGTTAATGAAATATGCTCATTTCTTGTCAATCAATCAGAATTTCTCTTTGGAAAGGTTAACCCAGTTGTACATCTAAGAAGTAGTAAGGTTGCATGGTGTGCCAGCAAGTATAATTTCGGACAGGGATCTGAGATTTACTTCAAGGTTTTGGTAGAGCCTAAACAGTGCATTGGGAACTACTAAGTTACATATGAGTTAGGCTTATCATCCTCAAATGGATGGACGGTCGGAAAGGACGATCTAATCTTTGGAATATCTGTTAAGAGCAAGTGTCCTTGAACACAAAGGAAGTTGAGACGAATTTCTTCCACTAATTTAGTTTACATACAATAACAGTTTCCATTCAATTATTGGCATGGTGCCATATGAAGCGCTATATGGAAGGAACTGTAGGACACCGCTCTGTTGGTATGAAGCTGGTGGGAGTCAGTTGATTGGACCAGAGGTGGTCCAACGAACAACTGAGCAAGTTAAGGAAATTCGAGAAAAGATGAAAGCGGTAGTAGGTAGGCAGAAGATCTACATTGATAAGAGGAAAAGGCCGTTGGAACTCCAGGGAGGCAACCATGTTTTCATGAGGGTCACTCCCAGAACTGGGATAGGCAATCAAATCCAGAAAGCTTACACCTCGTTTCATAGGACCTTTTCAAATTCTTCGCTGGATTGGTCCAGTAGCCTATCAAATATCCTTACCACCCAATCTTTCAAATATCCATAACGTTTTTCATGTATCTCAGCTTCGTAAATACCATCATGATCCATCGCATGTAATAGAGCCCGAATCAATCCAGATAAGAGGGAATCTTGAGTATGAGGTATTACCTGTATGGATCGCGGACCAGAGGATAAAGGAACTTCATGGAATGCAAATTCCATTGGTTGAGGTTGTTTGGAATGCAGTTATCGGAGATGTCACATGGGAGAGGGAAAAAGACATGCAACAACGGTATCCGCAACTGTACGTTTCAGGAAACTTAATGTAACACCCCGTTTTATCGATTAAGGAATCGGACAAGGATTAAACGTGTGTGATGGCTTAGTCTTGTTTGCTAGGTGTTTAATTAGTTTGTGTGTCAAGTTTGAGGTCAATCGGACTTAAAACGGACTCAGAGTACTTCAAAACGCGTGAAATCGGGCAACCGACATCAGTGAGAATGCTCAAACGCTACATGACCAGCGCTCAAGTGTTTTGGGTTGAATAACACATGGAAACAAGTGTCAAAATGGATGACATGTGGCTTAGCAGCATGCAGGACTCAAGCGTGGCAGGGCCAACGCTCAAGCACTACAACACTCAAGCGTGGGGGGCAGGGGCGCTCGAGCACCCAGCGCTGTCACCTACCCCCACTTTCTTCCTTTTATCCACTCACTTTCATGGCTTCTCCTTATTTTGAAGCATGAAACAGACCTATTAGAGAGAAGGCAGAGCTCACCCAGAGAGAGAAAATTGTAGTTCTGGGAGTTTTGCTCGTCCGTTTTCGATTCCTAGTACATATCTTCATTCAGGGCCACGAGCACGTCGTAAACATACCTTCGATTCGTAAAACAGTGGAGGTAATACTCGAATCCCTAACTCGTCGACACATCAACATTGTCATTTACCTTGTTTTGTGAATCTTACTTCGATTTTGACTTTGTCTGTGAAACTGTTGCAAGATTAGGATTTATGACATTGTCGGGACTCTGTCGTGCGTTCAGGGCAAATTTCAGAGCATCGGGGAGCATCGTGGTGATCGAGGCAGCAGCTTTTCTCTTTGGAGGGGTGCGAATTTCGAGGCATTGACGTGTAGATACGACTGTCTAAGGTGGGTAGAAAATATCTGAAACCCCGGGGCAACAAGGATAGTGTATTATGTTGTATGCGTAGGGTACCCCAGACCCAATTAGCTATAGAATAGCTTGCGATAATTAAATCCCTAGTAAAAAATGCTTTTAAAACTGTACACGGGATTTAGTTACGGCCTGCTTATCAATGCTAGGTTTACTTTATCGTTTTACGTGCACATGCAGAGGTTGTATGTTTTACTGTTTTATGCTGTTTATGGTTATGATGTTGGTTGACGAGTGCTGATTATATGCTTGATGCCATGTTGATATCAATGATGTTAAGTTATTATTTGATAATATGATGATGTTGGCGCGATGTTGTTGAGGTTGTTTGGTTGTCTCTTGTCTTTGTGGAAATCCCTAGTTGACTCCCCAAGGGTACTACTGTCGTGCTAAACACAATCGTTGACGGTATTTTTATCTAACCGTGCTAACTTAAGCACGAACTCTTGTTAAGTTAAGAACGGTCGTGGAGTTTATATAATCGCGTCAGACAACGAGGGTTACGAGTTAAACCCTCACTTTGGCACTTTAGGCAACCCTAATGTGACGAAAGCCTCTCTCTTCGTTCCCCTTTGAACCTAGATCATTCTTGGTGTTCTTGCTCTAGTTGGGAGAGTCAATCACACGCTAGTACCAATTTAGTAAATGTAATGGTCTTCCCCTCTTATGCTTCCTTTTCCTTTTCTTTGAATTGGGAACTAATTGGTTAACCTTTTTGTGTTGAACAAGGCTTGGGCCAATTCATCGAGCCAATCGAGGGAACCGGTTAGAGATTTCGTTGGTTAAAAGGGAAATCTTCATACCAGGTATAGGGAGAAGGGACAATATGAGTATGCTTGGGGGTAGCGTAAGACGAAGGGTTCCCATGACCCTTATGTTTGTTAAAATGCCTAGATGATTATTGGATGATAATATGAAATATGTATGTCTATTTGTTTATGGTATGAATGTTTAACATGCTTTTGGTATATCTGATGTTGATGTTGTTGTTATAATATGTTGAATGATTATGCCATGACTGAATGTTTTATCATGAAACTGGTTGTTGGTTGTTCGTGTGAACGCGCTAATGATAAAACGTTAAGACTGTTAATAATGGTTTAAATGAGGTTTTTCCCTTTTGCTCATAAAATTGAATGATAGTAATGAGGGGCGAGGATTTATGCCAAAAGGTTTAGTCAAGGACTCTAGGGATTGATCTATGAGTGTTTAGGGATAATTAAAAGGAAACTGAGATTAAAGGACTAATTTCCCTTTAACTATAAGAAATGAGGATTAAGCTAAGAACAATGAAATTAAAGTTTAAAGATTTAGTAAGAGCCAATAGGTTTATTCCATTAATATACACCAAAGGTTTGGGAAAGGGTTCCTGACCCTTTCTGCCTAGACCAACATGACCATGCTCCAGGCAGCGCGGCCGTGCCTAATAAAGAGCACGCCCATGCTCCACTTTCAAATTCAAAAAAGGTCGCACTGCATAAGCACGACCTTGCTTAATAGTCAGCAGGCTCGTGCTTGACTAAAAGGCCAGCACGCCCGTGCTGAATGGGGAGCACGCCCGTGCTCCTATGCCCAGAACAAAAAACGGAAACAAAACAGAACAAGGGTGTCTTACCCCAAAATGCTTAAAATAATTTATAAGACAGCAACCGAACACGAATACAAAATATAAGTGATAAGATGATGTACCTTGGTAGCCTATTGGCCAAGGGGGCCTTGATGCATGATGGTCAAGGTTACCTCTGGTGCTTAATGGCCAGAGTGTTAATTAAATGTGATGATGTACCTTGGTATCCTAGTGGCCAAGGGGGACCTCAATAGCCGAGTGGTCGAGGTGGTAATCTTTGCTGCAGAACGGCCAGAGTGTTTAAAAGACTAAACGAATTAAAGATAATGTTAATCCTTGATAGCCAAGTGGTCGAGGTGTTGATGGTGATAAAACTTGGGTAGCCTAGTGGCCCAAGAGGAGGTAGTGGTTGTGTTTGTGTGTTGTATTGTTCATGCATTCACACATCGGAGATGTTAGTGGGGGAATGTTCAACATAGGGGAGATCGTCCGAGAGTAGTAAGCGATCCGGCTGTCCGCGGTGATTCATTCGAGAGTTTGGTGAATCGTGCACCTCTGCGGTGACACATCCGAGAGTAAGGTGCATCGTATATCCAAGTGGTCCACCCAAGGTAAGGTGGATTGCCCCGGCGTTGGTGCTTATTGGCCAATGTGGATATGTAACTCCAAATTTGACATTCTGAGGTAGAATGGATCGAAATGTGGATATTTGACATGCTGACCTTGACTGAGACACGTGTACATTGCAAAGTTGCCCTCATTTTTCTTAAAAATGTCCCATCTTTTCACAACTATCATTTCAAATTGATTACTGTTTATGGTAATAACCTCTCTCCTTGTTCCCAACGCAAAAAATACTCAAGTGTTTCATAAAAGTAACATGTCTCGTTTCACAATCTCTCCACTCACAATCGTTGCTCTCACTATCTCTCTGATTCTCTCTTTGTCTTCTACCTCTCAAAAACCTTTCATCTCCAAACCCTAACATTTCTTTTCTGAATCAATGGCTCCCAAGAGCTTTCTTGAATCCGTTGCTGGAAAGGTCGGCATTTCTTTGGATGAACTGAAGAAGGTGCACCCTGGAAGGGTCCCTAATTTCGAGGAACTAAAGATCAAGGGCTTAAATGTTCAACCCGGGATCATTATGCTGGGTGGTTACCTTTCTTCCAACTCCAAGAAGTTGTTTTCCCCACTTTGGTTGGGGAGTTCTGGAGAACCGCAAAGATTGCCAAAGATGATGTGACCTCCATGATCTCTGGAGATGTGGGTGATGACAATGTCATCATCACTCACGAGTCACTCGTTGAAGTGACCAAATATCCACGAGAAGGTGTTGGTTTTGATAAGGACTGGATAAAGACTCTAGGAGAGAAGACTGTGAACATTGTCCTCTTTGGAGTTCCAAGCCCTAAGACCTCGATGCCAAATATCTTACACCTAAGGCAAGATTTCGTCACGTTCTCTCATCAATTGTGTTATGCCTAAGACTGGGTCTAGAAACCATGTGAGTAAGATAGAAAAGTTTGATATCTACCACCTAGTCCAGAAAATCAGGATAGACATCACTGATGCGATCTTTAGGCATATGGAGAAAGCTGCCAAAGGGAAGGATATGGATTATCCTTATGGAATGATAATGTCTACGGTGTTCAGGGCCAACTCACTGAAGGATTTGAGGAAGGCTTTCCATGTGGACCTCTGCACAGAGATTACAACAAAGACTCTGTCTTTGATGAAGGTGCAGTTGACACCCATTACTGAACCTACTGCTGAAGCATCATCATCACAAGTCCGTGCTGGAAATGTTCCAGTGGAAGAGGAACCTAATGTTCCTGGTGTCAAGGTTGAGCCTTTTGAAGAACCTGTTGAGGAGGAAGAGCCTCAATTGATGCCCAGAAGGAAGAGGGTTGCTAAACCTTCTGTACAGGATGCCGTTGAACCTGTTGCCTCTGCCTCTGTTCCCAATGTCCCAAATATTACAAAGGTATTCAAGAGGAAAAGAGCATCTGAACCTACAGTTGAATCTACTGCTCAAGCTGAGGGGGAGTCACAAGTTGTTAAGCCTGTGATCCCCATTCCTAAGAAGAAGAGGACCTCTACCTCAAAAAGGAAGGCTACTAAGCCACTGAGACAGACCAACCCAATCAAGAGAAGATTGGTTTTGCTTCCAACACCTCCATCCTCACCTTCACCAACCAAACAGCCAACACCTACCAAGACTCCTACCGCTCCACCTACATTACCTTTACTAGTGTCGTCACCATAAAAAGCCCCAACACCACCGCATACTTCACCACCACCACAACCATTACCTATCCATGAACCTTCACCTAACCTTGGTTCTAAAGCACACCTTTCAGAACATTTAATTTCTAAACCAGAACCACACATTTCTGAACCATAAATTTCCGAGACCTCATAAGTCTGGAACACATTCAATGTGTAAATTCTCTAAGTTTTGATGATTCCAAATAGATTAAGTATGGTAATATTGAACCATATGAAATTATTGATAAGTCTGTTAAGTGTGCAGGAAAATAGACTTTAGGTCACTCGTCTAAAATCTGACCCGTCTAATTTTCAGTACAACGCAGTTTTTCAGACTCGTCTAAAAAACCACCCGTATGAAAATTAGTCAACTCGGATAGAGACCAAGTCAACTCTTAGTCAAAGTTATAATTTAATTAATGACGTGGAATGGATCAAAAGTCTGAAGAAGCTTCAGTGGATCACCCATCTAAAAATGGCTTGCTCACCCATCTAAGTTTTGGCCCACAACACCCGTCTGATTTTGGACTGCACAACACCGGTCTAATTTTCAAACACTGCTACATTGGTTAAAGTGTCAGACTGTCAGAAGGAAGTCCAAGTCAAACTTATTTGAAAAAGATGCCTTCCTTAAGGATCTCGAAGACCTCTGGAAAATAGCACCAAGGACAAAGAATAAAGAATTCTTTCTTTCAAGTGTTTAAGGAATAAACACGCAACCTGTGCACCAAGTCAGTAGATTTTAGATGTTTTGGTACAAATTAAAAGTACTTTCCAGAAAGTGAACTGAGTGTTGCACTGAAATGGGAAGTTCTCTGCTGCAAGAACAAGAAGTCTGCTACTGCAACTCTGAAACAACAACTGCTCGAAAGCAAAGTGTACTCTTGGTCGCATATGACAAAATCCAACGTCCTTAAACCATTTAATGTTTATACAGAACAACTCTTTGGCATTAATGGCGTCCCAGAAGTTCAAATCAAAGGAGCACACTTTCTGAAGCTATGTCTAACGGATCAAATTGATTGAATCCTTTATATAGACCAATCCATGAAGATGAAGCATATTAAGAGCTCTGCACAAATATTCAAAGAAGCATTTACTCTCCTCATTTACTTCTTTATTCCTTCATTGAATAGCTCTTCAATTATTTGACATAAATTTCACAGTCTTTCATTCCTTCATTTATTCCACTGAGTGTTATCTGAAAGACTTGCAAAGTTGTATTAATTACTCAAAATCTTTACTCTTTACTGTGTTGAGCCTGGAGAGGCTAGGTGAGAAAAGAATACTTGTTTGAGTGTGAGCCTGGAGAGGCTACGTGTGAAAAGAATACTTGTACTGTAATCTGATCAGCTATAGTGGAAATTTGGTGCTGCCAAGAACTGGATGTAGCCCTGTGGATTTTGGGGTGAACCATTATAAAACTATTGAGTGATATTCTTCTTCCCTTATCTCTTTAATTTGTTTAAGAGTTATTTGTTTAAGCTTTTAACTTGGGGAGTTAATATTGAAAATATCAAACCTTTTTTTAACATTCTCTGTGTGGGCATGTGTTCTGACTTAAAATTAGATGAGTCACCCGTCTAATTTTCTGTAGCTTTATTTTGGCTTGATGTGCTTGTGAAAATAATAATCAAAGTTTCCTAAAAAGTTAGTAAACACAATTCAACCCCCTTCTTATGTTAACACTGGTTATTTCAGTTGGTATCAGAGCTCAGCCTCTGGGTTGAGCACTTAACAGTGTAGAGAAAAATATCTTGGATATGGCAGGAGAAGCCAGCACAAGCAAGAATCATGCAGGAGAAGGATCCTCAATGTCCAAACCTCCATACTTCAATGGAGAAGACTACATCTACTGGAAAGAAAAGATGAAGTGGTTTTTACAATCCACTAACTCTGATCTCTGGGATATCATTGAAGAAGGTCCCTACATTCCTAAAGATGACAAAGGAGCATAAATTCCTAAAGCAAGCATGACCTCTGACCAAAGAACAAAATGGCAGTTAAATGCCAAGGCTAGATATGTTATCATATGTGCTTTGGGTAGAGAAGAGTTTGAAAATTCTGTTCTTGTGAAACTGCAAAAGAAATGTGGGATTCACTAGCTGTTGCTCATGAAGGAACCAGCAAGGCGAAGGAGACCAAAGTCATCATGTTGGTCAGAAAGTATGAGTTGTTCAAAATGGAAAAGGAGAAAATATTGGCCAAATGTATGGGAGATTTCAAACTATAACCAATGGGTTGAAATCTATAGGAAAAGTTTACAAAACTGAGGAACACATTCATAAGATTATCAGAAGTCTTCCAAAACAATGGAGACCTCTTGTAACTGCTATATCTCAGGTCAAGGATCTGTATGAGTAGGGTGCCCCAAACCCTACTAGTTGAAGAGTAGCGTGCAATAATTAAATCGCTATTGAAACTGATTTTTAAAGCTGTATACAGGATTTAATTATGGCATGCTTATCGATGTTAGGACTGCTTTATTATTTTACTTGCATATGTTGAGATTGTCTGTTTTGCTGTTTATTGTTGTTGATGGTTTTGCTACTGGTTGAAGTGTGTTGTTTGCTATTTATGCATGATGATGTTTGATGTTATGTTATTTAATTATGTTAAGTTATTATTGATGTTGAGGATGATGATATTATGATGTTGGCGTTGATGCCGTTGAGGTTGTTTGGATTGTCTGTGCTATTGGAAATCCTAGTTGACACTTGAGGGTACGCTGTTGAGTTAGTGATGAGAATGGATTCTGAAAGCGATATATGGGTACCGAGTTGAGATTGTGGATGCTTAGTGCATCGTAATGCGTGTAAGTGAGTAACGGTATCGGTGTCAACTTAGGTTATGTTGCATTGCATATCTACCAGTGGCGAGCCCTGTGACTGAGAGTCATGCGAGGTTGGTGTACCCGGGTGCAGGTACGAAATGCGAGTGGGACATTTCAAGGAACCTTGGGGATGTAGCCGGGTTCGGATTGACCGACAGTGGCCAATGGTTTGCACCCATTGTGTCGTGGTCTCCGCTGGTATTCGGCAATCTCGACGTCTGGGTCCGGAGTGTTCCAGTCTACGGTGGATGTTCCGAGGATGTCCGAGGGTTCAGTATCCCTAGTGTGAGAGATCGACCGACACGCATAAGAGTGTGACTCCTTCACGGATTGATCCTAGTTGGATAATCGAGGTTGATTGTGACAGTATGATTCTGTAGATGTTTGCTGCATGTGTTGACTGTTGTTTGATAATATGATTTACTATGTTTTACTATCCCTGTTTTATGGTGGTATTGAGATTCTTATCTCCCTTCTTCTTCTTTTCTTCCTCTTTCTGTGTATGTATCGGTTCGTCATATGAGCAGCAGTCGTATGCCGATGACGATTGGACTGGAGCAGCGTTAGATGCACTACCTGCAGATGGTTTCGCCGAGGGTCCAGACCCTGGGGGACATTGAGATCGTATATCATGACGACCGTGGGTGGCAGGTCGACTTTTGACAATATTACTCTCAATAGTGGTGAGACTTGAAAGTAGTCGCAATTAGGTCTCCTAAAAGAATCCATGGACCATTTTTCCATCTAGCCCATCCATATCCATACTAAAATACATCCAACCTATCCAACAACAACAATAAAACTAAATGGATTGGATTGGATCCATTTTAATAGTGGATGGATGATGATCCATCTTAATTTTTGCTAAATCCATTGGGGAAAAAAATATAAAGAGCTGGATCATCATGCGTGCGTGTGTAACACCCCGTTTTTCGTATAAGTGCTTTTGTGTATGCCTTGTTTGCTTTAGTTCTGTTTAGAAGGGGTTAAGTGGGATTTTAGACTTTAAATCCCTTCCTGATGCATGAGCACGGCCGTGCTCATGTATCAGCATGCCCGTGCTTGATGCACGTGTCTCGTGGCTGCCAGAGCCACAAGCACGGTCGTGCTTGTTAGGAAGCACGACCATGCTCGGGTGCAAGCGCGTCGCATTGAAGCTAAGTCTAGCACGACCGTGCTTAAGGGGGTGCACGGCCGTGCTTGGTGAAGAGTCTATAAATAGATAGTGATCAGCGAGGGTTACGAGTGAAACCCTCAAAATTGGCACTTTAGGCAATCCTAAGTGTGATGGCAGCCTCTCTCATTCTTCCCCTTTGAACCAATTCCTTTTTTGGTGTTTCGTTCATATTTAAGAGAGTACAATCACACGTTTGTGTCGATTAGTAAAGGTATAGTTCTTCTCTTTCTTAGTTCCTTTTTCTTGTTGTGAATTGGGAACTAATTGGTTAACCATTTTGTGTTGGCCAAGGCTTGGGAACGTTCGTCGAGCCGTTCAAGGGAACCAGTTTAGGGTCGTCTTCAGTTTAACGGGAATTCTTCATACCAGGTATGGGGAGAAGGAATAGTATTAACATGTAGGCTTGGGGGTAGCTTAAGACGAAGGCTTGTCTGTTATGAACATGTTAATGTGATGATGCCATGATTGAGTGTTTTATCGTAATTATGATATTGAGATGTATTGGCTGTTGATTGATGTTGTGACGTGTTAATGTTAAACGTTAAAATTGTTGATAATGTTAAAGGAGGTTGTTCCCCTTGTTCATAAATCTAAACTATAGTAATGAGTGAGGATTATGCCAATGGTTTAGTCAAGAACACTAGGGATTGATTTATGAGTGATTAGGGACAATTAAATGAATTTAGATTAAATGATTAATTCCCTTTTTATAAGACATGTACGTTTAATTAAGAATTATGAAACTGATGATCAATGTATTAGTAGAACCCATTAGGATTGAATCTGGAACTACCCCAAGAGATTGGTCAAAGGTCTGCAATCCATTTGCCCAAAACAGTATGGCCCTGCTCCATTGAGCACGACCGTGCTTAATATGGAGAACGTCTGTGCTCCCATTCAAACCCAGAAACTGGGTGCTCTTTTAAGGACGCCCGTGCTTGACAGGTAGCACGGTCGTTCTTGCCTGTAGGACCAGCACGCTCGTGCTGAGGGTGAGCATGCCTGTGCTCACCTGTCCAGAACAGAAAACAGAACAGACGCAAAATGTTGAGTTAGGGGTGTTTGGCCCCGAATGCGCTAAAAGACTTAGTAAAATACCGACGAAACATGAAGACCAAAGACAAGTGATAAGATGATGTTGTAACTTTATAGCCTAGTGGCCAACGGGGCCTTGATGCATGATGGTCAAGGTGGTAATCTCTAGTGCTTAATGGCTAGAGTGTTAATGATGATATGGTACCTTGGTAGCCTAGTGGCCAAGGGGGTCTTGATGCTTGTTGGTCAAGGTGGTAATCTCTAGTGCATAACAACTATAATGTTTATTTAATTAATACAAAAGATAACGATAAATTGTTGTTAAAACTTGGGTAGCCTATGGGCCCAAGCGGAGGTGGTGGTTGTGTTTATGTGTTGTGTTGAGCATGCATTCACGCATCGGAAATGTTAGTGGAGGATGTTCAACATAGGGGAGGTCGTCCGTGAGTAAGGCGATCTGGCCGTCCGCGGCGATTCCAGTGAATCAAGTACAACCGTGGTGGCGCATACGAGAGTAAGGTGCGTCGGCTATCCTAGGGGTCCACCAAAGGTTTGGTGGATTGCCCCGGCGTTGGTGTTTATTGGCCAATATGGAAATGTAACTTGGAAGTTGACATTCTGAGATAGATGTATCCAAGTGCATAACGGAGTAATGGAGTAGAGTTGCATTGCATAGCATACTCGTTTATATTATGATGTTGATTTGTTGCTGTTATTTGCTATAACATGATTGTTTGATGTATGCTCGTCTTGCTAACTGCTTCCTTGCCATTATACTCGTATACATGTTTTGTTACTCCCTATCTCTATGTTTCTTGTTGTGGCATGTATCTTTTATGCAGAGGACGGCGAGCAGCCAGTTGATGAGTGACTCTGAGGAGCCGCGACTCGTAGTTAGGTTTTCCAGTTTTCAGTAGTTTGTTTAGTTAGTTGTTTTCAGTTGTATCCAAAGATTTATTCCGGATTGGTTACACCAGCTCTGTAATGTGACATCGGGGTTGGGTTTCCTTTAATGTTATGTTATGATTTATTTTCCGCGTTTGAGACTTGATACAATATGGTGTTCTCTACCCGTTGTTTGGTTTTTAATTTTAATAGTTAGTGCACGTTTTATTTTAATTACCTTATCTTTTAATGCTTTATATGTATGCGGGGTAGAGAGTGTCACAGCGTACGTGCGTGCGGGCGTGAGTGCGGGCGGGCTGGCTGGCGGGTGTGTGTGATGGCGTGCGTGTGGGCATGCGTGCGGGCGTGCGTGCATGCGGGCCTGCATGTGTGTGGGTGGGTGTGGGTGGGTGGGGATGTGGGTGGGTGGGTGTTGGGGTGTGTGTGGGTGTGGGTGTGGGTGTGGGGGTGGGGGTGTGGGTGGGGGTGGGGATGTGGGTGGGTGGTAGGGCTGGACATCAGTCGGCATTCGGGCCTGAAATTCCAAAATCGATCAAAACCGAACAGAGGAATAAGGTACGTTCTCGTCCGTTTGTGGCTTCGGTTTGGGCGGGTAACGGATGGGTTCCGTCGGTTTTGATTAAATAAACAAAAGTAAACGGAGGAGGAGATCTAAAGAGCAGATCTGAAACACAAGCCGATCTTCCTCTTCATTCAGCAAAAGAGAACCTTTTTGGTAGATCTCGCACGTATAAACAACGATCGCCGGGGTGGACCAGAGCCAAAGACGAAGGCAGCACTGATGAAGACGTGGTAATGTGTTTGATTTCTATAGAAGATCCACGGAACAAACGACGACGCACGATGCTTTGGACCAGCGATGACCGCACGCATTGTCACCACTCAGGACAACGGCCAAATGGTGCTCTTGACGGCAGCAAAAAGAAGCAAGGAAGGTCTCTGTTGCAGATCCGCGTGCGACAGAGATGAGCTCGAGTTGTAGGGGCTAGGTAAAGAGAAAGAGAGAAATGGGTTCTATGGACGATTTGGTGGTCTCTTTATCAGTAGGTGACGATTTCTGGGAAGAGAAAAAATGGAGGAAGATAGAAATAGAGAAATAGAAAAAAATGGGAGAAGAGAGAAAGATTAGAAACTAAGAAAGAGAGAGCAATTAAGTGGAGAAATAGAGAAATGGGGTCAAAAATCAACTGGGGAAAGAAAATTTGAAAAGAGGGCCGCTTGTTTTCCCAAGACACTTATCTTCCCAATGTGCTCAGAGACTGAATGGATTGGACAGTAACAATTAAGTGTAAGTCTAAAACGTTCAAAAAAAATTAAATGCATCTACTCGGTCGAATTCGGGCGATATCGGAAATTTTTTACCCAATCCGAACCCGCCCAAAGCTATCCTTATGAAATTGAATCTTGTGACCCGCTGACCCGTTAAAATCTGCCCGTTTGCTGTTAGCACCTATCGGGCTCTTCGGTTTCGAGTCGGGCCAAAAAATGTGTTCAACCCTAGTGGATGGGTGTGGGTGAGAGAAAGAGAGGGAGAGGGAGTGAAATATTTTTTTTTGGGGGTTCTTGGTGCTTCTATTTCAAATCAAATATGCTCTTTCAAATTTTTTTTTTTTTTTTGGGTTCTGGCTTCTTCTATTTCAAATCAAATAAGCTCTTTCAAATTTTTTTTGTTGACCGGAAGCACTTTCAAATTTTGTAACGTGACATGAGTTGTACTCATATTTGATGAACTAATATACGCATGAAATAAACACTATATCGTACATCTATGCAGATGCTACTAATACATTTTTGGTTAATCAAAATTATTTTATATTTTTAATTATTATTATAAGTAAAAAAAAATCATGTATTTAATTAAGGTCTTAAAATTTTAGAGAGAAAATATTTAGTATGTAAAAATTGTTAAAATAAAATTTTGGTGTAAAATGTACTTATAAATGGATGGGTCAGATATCCATCCATATAAAAATGACTAATGGATGAATTGGGTTTTTTTAAAATATTTTTAATGGATCGAAATAGATTAATGGATTATTTTTGTCTGATCCATTATAATCCAAATCAAAATTCATCTGATCCATCCGTTTGCCACCCCTAGTCGCAATACCCAGGTGTTTGGGTGATTTCTGTTGCAATAGCATGATGGTAGGATGGTAATAGTAGACATGATTGGGTGGGTTGAGAACCACTTGAGGGCTTCGTGAAATTAGCATTAACATTTAAAAAAAATATATGTAAGATATAAAGGCAAATATATTGATATTTTATGAAATAAGTGACACTCCATTTCATAATAGCCACTAAGGCTATAGGCAGTTGTCGAGTGCAATCGGTTTCGTGCCCAAAAATGTAAACATGATAAAAATTGAAATGCCTAAATCTAGACCCATTGTCGTCCATTTGGGACGACAGATTTTGCGTGTTGGGCGAGTGAGCGGGTTGAAACGGTTTTACATCAAACAAACCCTAGAACCTTCCAATTTCATGAGAAGAAATTCCATATCTTAATCAAAATACATAGATTTGTCTTACAAAAAAAACTCAACTTTTAACATTACAATAAACATAAATAGTGTAGCACCCAACAAAATATTCATCACAAATATGGGGCGTGAACCTTGAAGATTTAGTGCTTGAAGAACAAATTTGTTGTGGCACTTAAAGAACACATCGAAGATGCTGCCTCTCGTGACCACCACGAAACAAATCTAGTCCCAGAAGACGCTCACCTCCCCCTTGCAGAGATCTGGCACGCTCCGACTTATAGATCTAGCGCATGACCATCCATTTGCAGCGATCTTCTCGTGGGAGACTCATGGTACTTGTGGGAGATGCAAATCCGGAGAGCTCGACTGAGCTTTGCAGCATCAAGAATTAATGTGTTATGGGGTCACTATTTGTAGAGATCTAGAAAGGTAGAGAGCTCACTACCTAAGAGATGAGGAACGAGTGAGAGATTGTGAAAGACGAGAGACACAGGGGAACAAGAAAGAGAATGAGTGACACTACTAGGGTTTTTGAAGAAAAGAGAAGAGATTGGGAGATTGAGTGGTGCAGTGAAAGTGGGAAACGAGAGATAGAGCCAAAGGTTCTGAAAACTGAAATGAAGTAGGGAGGTTGAGAGAGATTGAGAATAGAGAGAGAAAGAAAACAAACACAAAATGGTATAATCTCAACCAATAATTACGTAACTGATCTATTTTTAATCCAATGGTACTCAACTGATCCTTGATCGGGTTAGAATTTCGACGGGATTTCTTTTACAACCGAACCCACCTGCCCAAAACCGTTTAAAACTGAAGCACTAGATCGATGACCCATAGCCCCACCCGCACCGCCCATATACTTGCTTGTCCTACCGGGTTGATCGATTTTCAGGTCGGGTTACATGAATTTGTCCAGCCTTGAGTCACCACATAAAAAAACATCGTCATGTCTAGCACTCCTAGGCCACTGCATATATTAAAGGGTAACTTGACATTATAAACTCCTATGCACAGAGGTATGAGGGAAGGGTGAGACCCACTATATGAGTCTATAATAACCAACCTTGCATTTGCAAGTGACACGACTTGAACTTCTTTGTCACATGGCAACAACTGCAATCGTTATGCCAAGACTCCCTCCAAACTAATGCATATATTATTCTCAATTTCTTTTGGAGGTTCAAATATTTGTATGTCGCTACCATTAACATAAATTGATTCGCTGTACAAACTTCTGATAGCTTAGTCGAAATTACGGATTAGTACTCACAAGGTTTGCATATTTTCAAAAGATGAAGCAAACCAGACAAAAAAAAAAGGCAAAAATCCTTGCTTGCTGTAGGTAGCTTTGCTCATAAATTACAAATTCAAGCAAAAAAAATCCCTACAAGCTCAGACTTACAGTTTAATTTGCAGAATTAAAGCTTGACAACAAGGCCAATAGGACAATGATCACTACCAGTAACATCAGGGAGAATGTATGAATCGTGGACTTTGTCAGCTATGGATTCCGAGACAAGGAAGTAGTCGAGACGCCACCCTGTTTATAATTTTCAAACAATGCCATTGAGAGAACAAAGAATAAAGTTTATTTGAAAGGCATGCAATTCAAAGTATAGACGACGACAATAACTATATTTGTTAGTTCATTGCTGATTGAAAGATATACACATGAGCACTTGTATCATGCATGTACTTCCTCACAAGTAATTTTCATTAAACATCTTGCAAATTTCAATTATACAATCTTACATTTGGTCTCAGGTAAAATTGGTGGGGTAATATAAGGCAAGGCTGCGTATATGTTTCTCTTGGATTTTAAGAGAAACAATAAAGACAAGGGGAATGGAAAAGGATGAGAATACTAATAATATATAGTATAAATACATCTCATCTCAAGGAACAGAAATTGACAAATGAAATACATGCTATTTCTTTTCCGTTGGATTGGGAAAATCCTATTCATTGCAATTTTCTACATAGGACCCTGGAAAAGCGTGTAACTAGAAGGAGCATACAAATTGAGGTACATATGCATCAGGGTAAGGAGAGAAATCAATGGAGAAGTGCCATTTGAACAACATGAGTAGATATTCTCGCGCTCTTAAACTTATAAACACAATATGTAAGAGATAATTAGATTAAGTGAACTTTAATAGTATGCTAGAAATACCTTTATTAGTCTTGCGCCCACCATGTCGATAACCCCAATAAGTATATCCAACAACACCAGGGTGTTGCCTTCTAAAGGTATCTACAAATCCCCTTGATAAGAAGTTTGTCACAAATGAATTCCTCTCTTCATCAGTAAACCCGGCACTTCTTTTGTTACCCTGTGGATATATGGAACCATCAGAACAGACTAAAAACAGCTGAGTTTTTGCTCTAGGTAACCCATACTTGCATTTGATTAATTACCATGATATTAACAGACAGATTATTGGTATAAATTCCATCTTTTCTTTTAAAAAATATTTTAAAGCAAATAGCTCAAGTTTTAGGGGTAAACAACATAATAAGCCCAACCAAATTGGCCAGATATGGTTATGCCTAAGGGTGGCAAATGGATGGATCGGATAAATTTTTATTTGGATCTTAACGGATGGATTAAAAACAATCCATTAATCCATTATAATCCATTAAAAATTCATTAAAATAAATCCAATCCATCCATGATCCATTAAATAAAATCCATCTGATCCGTCCATTAACAACTTTTCATGGATGGATATCCAATCCATCCACTAAAATTTATTTTAAGAAATTAAATAATTTTATATCTCTTTTATCCATCCATAAAATATTTTATATTTTTTTTTTAAAATATTATCTCTATCTCACCCTCTCTCTCATCTTTCTTCCTCTCTCTATCATTTCTCTCTCTCCTTTTTCTCCTACTCTCTCTCCATTCTATCGCACAACCATTTTGTATCACGGCCATTTTTCTATTATTATATGGGAGTTATTGATTATGTGCATCTACAGAGGTTGTTTTGTCACAACATTCCATGACATTGTTTTACGAAACTTGTTATGACTTTCTGTGCTTTCAAGTAGTTAATACTTTTTTTTAAGCTTCTCAACCAAAAAAAAGGCAACGAAAAAATAAAACGTACGTGATAACATGGACTACTATTGGTGATTGAGAACAATTAATTAGTTAATACTTAATATAAAAAAAAAGAAAAAAAAAGCAGATAAATAAAATAAAAAATAGTGAAGAAGAAATAATAGGGAACGGAAGAGAAAAATAGATGGAGTGTTATTTTTGGTTACAAATAGAGGTTTTTTTTTTTTTTGTGAAAAATAATATGAAAAAAATAAATTGGTTTTGGAATGGATAAAAGTTGATCCATTACATTTTCTATTGTTGGTCCAATGGATTTTAAAAAATATTGGATGGATCATAAACCATCCACTAAAAAAAAAATCAAATCCATCCAATCCATTTATATTATTTTTTTATAAACGAATGGATTTTCTCATGGATGGACTGGATGGATGGTGGACAAATGGACCATTTTGCCACCCCTAGTTATGCCCGTGTAACTCATAGTTGGCTAATAGCCTACTGCCCTGTGGTAAACCTCATAGCAATCAAGGCACCTTGTTTAATGCTTGGTACATTGACAGGCCCTTGACGCATGTTTATAGGAGGAGGAGGAGGTGTGGGACTGGGCCTGTAAAGTAGGGGTCAGGAGGGACAAGTGGCCTGGGAAGCAAGGCCTTCGGGTATATTGAAAGACGTGGACATAATTTAGATAATAGTATTTGTGAAATGCTTGAATTATTTTATTCATCATACTTTGATATATATATATATATACACTCAAGAGTAAATACAATTTACAATTTACAAGAAAATTAATGATAAGCTAATCCTAGGAACATAGTAAGCTTCACACCGTCCACACCGTCCGCACCGTCCAACTAATTCTAACACTCCCCCTCAAGCTGGAGGATATAAATCAAATGCTCCAAGCTTGGAACAGATATATTGAATTCTCGGCCCCCTTAGGGATTTTGTGAAGACGTCTGCCAGTTGATCATTGGAAGTAACAGATTCGGTGATAACTTTGGAAAGAACTTTCTCACGAACAAAATGACAATCAATCTCAATATGTTTAGTTCTCTCATGGAATACTGGATTGGAAGCTATATGCAAAGCTGTCTGATTATCACAACGTAGTTTCATTTGTTGAGTATCCCCAAACTTTAGCTCCTGAAGAAGTTGTTTAATCCAAATAAGCTCACAAGTGGTTGTAGCCATAGCTCTATATTCAGCTTCTACGTTGGACCTTGCAACAACAATTTGCTTTTTACTCTTCCAAGAGACAAGATTTCCACCAATAGAAACACAATACCTTGAAGTGGAGCGCCTATCAATTGGCGAGCCTACCCAATCCGCATCACAAAAACCAACTATTTGAGTGTATCCTTTGTCTTCATAGAGTAGTCCTTGTCCCGGTGCCTTTTTAATGTACCTCAAAATTCGAATCGCCGCATCCCAATGATCATTATGAGGAAATTGCATATATTGGCTTACTATTCCAACTGCAAAAGAGATATTTGGCCTGGTAATAGTGAGATAGATGAGTTTTCCAACCAATCTTCGATATCTTTCAGGATCACAATAAGGCTCCCCCTGACTAGGAAGCAATTTTAGATTCGGATCCATGGGACTATCAACTGGTTTATAGTCCAGCATACTCGTTTCTTTAAGTATGTCTAATGCATACTTCCTCTGTGAGATGAAAATTCCATTCTTTGAAAAATATTTCAACTTCCCCAAGTCTTTGGTCTGAAAATGGCTACATAAATGCTCCTTCAGCTGAGAAATTTTCTGTTGGTCATTTCCCATGATGACTATATCATCTGCATAAACCACCAAGTAAACACATTTATTTGGAGGAGTGTGACAATAGAAGACTGAATGATCTGCTTCACTACGTTTCATTCCAAAAGCCTAAATAATTGAATTGAATTTTCCAAACCACACTCGTGGAGACTGTTTAAGCCCATAGAGTGATCGTCGTAGCCTACAGACTAATCCAGACTCCCCCTAAGCAACAAAGCCAGACAGTTGCTCCATGTAAATTTCTTCTTCGAGTTCACCATGAAGAAAGACATTTTTGATATCTAACTGATATAATGGCCAATGGCGGATGACATCCATGGCAAGAAACAGTCGAACGGAAGTAATTTTTGCCACCGGGGAAAAGGTATCTCCATAGTCAAGACCATAAATTTGTGTATAACATTTGGCCACCAAACAAGCCTTGAGACGATCAATCTGTCCATCTGGGCTAACCTTAATAGCATACACCCAACGACAGCCAATAGGTTTCTTGCCAGAAGGAAGGGGGACCAACTCCCAAGTACCATTGTGCTCAAGTGCCTGCACTTCATCAATCATGGCTTGTCGCTGATGCAAACCAAGGATGATGTCCAATTTGAGGCCAAATTAATATTTTTGATGGAAATTTTATTTTCATTGTGGTGAACCCGTATGCTTGATTTGGTCAGATCTTGAGCTACGAATCTTCGATTGATGCATTCTTTGGTGAGTTGGAAAGCTTAGGGAATTATCTACAAATCATATCTCAGGTCTCTTGACCAAATTCGGCTTCTATCATGGTGAAAAAGGGCTACAAGTTTAATACGAATTCTTGGACCTTAAATGAGTTATATGTTTAATTGGGCTACACTAAGCTTGATGAATGAGCAAGGCCCATTATGAATGGTGGCTGGCACGTTTTTGGAACTTACAAAGGAGAGCAACCTTTGGCTTGCATGCCTATGTAACTCCTTTAGAAGTTATGGAACCACTTTTATTATTTTCTTAAGTAGGATAGTTATGTTCTTTTAATAACCACTTAGTGGAGAGTTATGTCTAGTTATTAGGAGTTTATGTCATCTTATGATGACCTTTGGTTTTTATTTCCCTACGCTATATGTACACACCTATTACATGATGAATGATAACTTTGAGTTCATTTTGGATTGATTCCAATTGTGAGAGTGTTTTCTCTCTTGGGTTCTTCATTGAGCCAACCCTTGTTCTTATCAAGAATCCAAGATTCTTGTGGTGAACCTCGCATTGGCTTATCAAATCCCCTTGGATTTGTGGCGCCATACTCATCTCTACCTTCAACCATTTGCTTATTTTCTTCTTCTTCTTGAATTTTTGTTACATGCTCCTTGTTAGGATCATATCAGTCGCCATCCTGGATGATCAAGTGCCTCATGAACATGTTTAGGAATAGAAACAGAAGATATAGATGACACAAAAGAATAGTAAGAGGGAGAAAGACGATGATAACTTAAAAAAAAATTATAAATAGGATGAGGATTCCGAGTTGACCGAGTACCTTTCCTAAGAGCAATGGGCAAGTCAATGTTTCCTTCAGGTAGGTCCGTAGTAGGGTCATCCGCTGGAGCAGGACATGATTCAGCTGGTCTTTCAGTGCCTTCCAATTCTGTATTAGCAACACGTGGACGACGACGATATATGATGGGTGACCTTTGAGATTGCTCGAGTGGGGAATTGTCAGGAACATCTATAGTAGACACTGATTCCGACAAATGGGAAGGTGATGGTCCAAGATAAGGAATCAGAAAGACTTCTTGAATAGTATGAGACTCAACTGTGGATGGTGAGAAGTAAAACTTTTCTTCGAAGAACGTTACATCTGCAGAAATGTAATAACGATTCTGCACAGGGGAATAACACTTGTAACCCTTCTGTAACCTGGAATATCCCAAAAAGACACAATTGATGGCTCGGGCAACAAGCTTATCAAGACCTGGAGTCAAGTCATGAATAAAACAAGTGCATCCAAATATCCATGGAGCGACATAAAATAGTGGCTCTTTAGGGAATAAAATGGAATGTGGTATTTTATGATCAAGAGAGGACGAAGGCATCCGATTAATTAAATAACATGCTATCAAAACTGCATCACCCCAATGTCGGACAGGTACGCATGAAGTAACAAGGTTCGAGCAGTTTCAACAAGATGTCTATTCTTCCTTTCAGCTATGCCATTCTGTTTAGGGGTATGAGGACAACTGGAATGATGGAGAATGCCCTGTGATGACAAAAAGGAAGAAAGAGCAAAAGAAAAGTATTCCTTTGCATTATTACTTCTAAGGATTTTGATTCTCTTACCAAATTGGGTTTTGACCTCATTAACAAAAGTGGTGAGAATAGACGAAAGTTCGGATCGTTCTTTCATTAAGAAAACCCAAGTGCACCGAGAGAACTCATCAATAAAGGTAACGAAATATCGGAAGCCATTAGAAGACACACGAATCGGTCCCCATATATCTGAATGGATAACTGAAAAGGGAGAATCAACTCGGCTTTCAACATTGCTGAGAAAGGAAGAGCGAACATGCTTGCCTAGTTGACACGACTCACAGTTCAATGATGACATTTTTGCAAGATTCAGGACCATTTGCTTCAATTTTGACAAACTTTGATGGCCCAATTGTTCATGAAGAAGATTTGGAGACTCGACTGCAGTACAACTTACAGAAGGAGCTGATTCGAGGTAATAAAGACCATACGATTCATGTCCTACGCCAATCATCCGACCCGTACCACATTCCTGTATAGTAAAAGAACCAACATCAAAAGTTATTGAGCAGTTTAGAGAGCGGGTAAGTTGACTAAGGGAGATCAAATTAAAAGGGCAACTAGGTATAAACAAAACAGATTTTAAAGTTAGAGAAGGAGTGACTGAAACATGACCGATTCCTTTGATGCTGACCTTAGAACCATCCGCAAGAGTTATGAAGTGAGGAAATTTAGGAGAAGATAATGGAGGAGAATAAAGAACGATTACCAGCAATATGATCAGAGGCACCTGAATCAATTATCCAAAGATTTTGATTGTTACCTGATTGAGATATGAAGGCTACAGAGTCAAGAACACCAGTGGCAGTAGACCCATGAGATTGATGGGCAGCTTTCAATTGAAGATACTCTCGATACTCGGCTTCGGAAAATTTTTCCTTGAACATTTCAGCATTGACTGATTTTTGAGGAAAACCATGGAGAGAATAATAGGTCTTTTGACTATGACCCATTCTTTTGCAATATGTGCATTGAAGACGACCCATTCGAGCCAAAACAGACAGAGAGGCTGCCTTAACACTTGAGATTGTAAAGAGACCAGCGGCAGCAAGGAACCAGAAACGAAAAGAAAGACCAGATACAAAGAACTCAGAACCAAAGTGGAGGAGACCCACTTGTCAAAGAGTCGGAGAATCGAAGAACCGACCCCCTAGACAGGAAGAGGAGACGCTGGCGAGCAGATCTGGGCGAGCGCGTGTGGCTTGCACGCGCCGTCAGGGAGGAGTGCGCGTGGAGGCGGGTGGGGACGTTTCCGGCGACGGAGGTGGATACTGGGCTGGTCGGTGACAAGGACTTTGGGACCTTGAGCTTGTTGTTTGGGTATATGGAAAGAGACCAGTTCGTTAAAAAACTTTGGGTTCTGCTGACCAGAAGCAGAAACCTTAAAGGACAAACAAATTGGCTCTTGATACCATATTGAAAGACTTGGACATAATTTAGATAATAGTATTTGTGAAATGCTTGAATTATTTTATTCATCATACTTTGATATATATATACACTCAAGAGTAAATACAATTTACAATTTACAAGAAAATTAATGATAAGCTAATTCCTAGGAACATAGTAAGCTTCACACCGTCCGCACCATCCAACTAATCTTCCCTATAATTAGTGTATTTCTATCCTATATTTTATGTTATATTGTTTTGTATTCCTTAGAACTTCTCCCCCAATTTTGTATTGAATAGTTCAGTTAATACAATTCCATTCAGTTCTTCCAGTTTCTAACATACATAACAGTATTATCGATGGTGGATGGCGGCCTATGGCGGCCGGCCAAAAATCCGCCATACATCATAGCGGATGGCGATGCGGCCAGATGGCGGATGTCATGGCGGACAAAAAAAAATTATATATATATATATATATATATATACACACACACATACATATACATAACAAAAATTACAGAAATAAATATAAAATCCAAAACACTATCAACATAAGTAAAGAACCATAAACTAAATTGATAGAAAATGTCATATAAGTCTCATAATTCAAATAGAAAATGTCATAAACCATCAAGTTCAAGACTTCATAATTCAAAATAACAACAAAATGATAAAAACAACATGACAAACACAAAGTAAATGGCTATTCCTCTTCCTCAACCCCAACATAATCAATTTCTTGGTTATCTAATGGGGCATATCCCTCTTCCTCTTCTCCATCAGATTTCTCAAAAACAAGTAACTCTTGTTCATCTTCAGATGCCTCAGAATCATCCTCAAATTCCAATTCTTCACTTGGATCAACTGCTATCTCTTTCCCCTTGCCCTTATTCCCCTTAGAGGTTGAACTTGCACCTGGACCTTTGTTAGAAGCTTTGGCAGCAGCTGCAACATTTGATGCTCCTTTTCTTTTCCTTGTTTTCTGCCTAGTAAGTGTTGTAGGCTCTCCAACCCCCGAAGCCTCATAAACAGTTCCCCAATTTAGTGTCATCATCATCAAAAACCAACTCATTCCCATCATCATTATTATCATCCATCTCTCCAACTAACCACTCATTACACTCATCAATGTCATTGAGTGTAATTGGGTCAATTTCATCTTTAATACTATGTCTATGATGGAGTTGTTGGTTATATTTGACATAAACCAAATCATGCAACTTCTTATGGTCAAGCCTATTTCTCTTTTTTGAGTGAATCTGAAACATAAATATAATTGAAGTGTTAATACTTAATTAGGCTTGACCACACTTATAAAATAAACTCAAGATACTTACTTTCTCGAATACACTCCAATTGCGCTCACATCCAGATGCGCTACATGTCAAGCTCAAAATCTTGATAGCCAATTGCTGCAAATTTGGAGCCGAGAAGCCATACATTCGCCACCATTGAGCTACAAAATCAGAGTGTATGACTTAGAATTTAAACATTAAACTTAAAAGAATTGAAATAGTGAAATTATTAGAAGATGGGGTCTTAGTTTCTCACCAGGAGCAACGACTTTTCTCTGTGTTATTGCAAATTCAGAGCCAAAGAGACCGCTGGCAGTCTTATAAATAGGCAACTCGGCTAGTATCTTAGCTTGCACATCCTTACTTGGCACCAACCTAGAGATGCAAGCATACAACCCATTGTGAACCTCCAAATCAAACTCCAAGTCGGGATTGGAATAGAAGAACTCCGGGTTTAAATAGTGACCAGCTGCGTGCAATGGACGATGAAGCTGACAATTCCATCTATTGTCAATGATTTCAAAAACATCTTTGTATTTGCTTTCATTGTTGTTGAAAGACTTCATAATTGCTTCTTTGGCCTTGTCCATTGCTTCATAAATATATCCTAAGGCTGGTTTTCTTTCACCATCAACAAGTCGAAGCACTCGTACAAGAGGAGCCATGACTTTAAGAATATAAACCACATTTTTCCAAAATGAAGGCATAAGAACAACCTTCGATGCGTGCCTCCCCTTAGCTTCCTTGGATAGCTTGTTTTTGCTCCACTCATCGGAAGTAAACATTTTTCTAAGATTGGCTTTTTCTCCATAAAGTCTCTCTAATGATAAAAATGAGGTAGCAAATCGAGTAACCCCATGCCTTACCAATTCCCTCTTGTTTGTGAATTGTCTCAACAAACTCAAGGTACTTGAATGACTGTAGATAAAACCAACAAGACCAATTCCCATTTGAATTGTCTTCTTTATCAAAGGAATCTTTCCAATGTCTTCAAGCATTAAGTCTAGGCAATGGGCTACACAAGAAGTCCAGTAAAGATTTGGTCTCTTTTCTTCTAACATCTTTCCAGCTAGAACATAGTTGCTTCCATTATCTGTAATGATCTGAACAACTTTCTCCTCTCCAATCTCCTCTACAATAGAATCAAGTAACTCAAACAGTTTCTCACCGGTCTTCACAAATGCCGAGCCATCAATTGACTTCACAAACATCGTCCCAGCTGGAGAGTTCACCAAGAAATTAATAATGCATCTTTGCTTTCTATCAGTCCATGCATCCGACATAATAGAGCAACCATGTTTTCTCCACTGCTCCTTGTGATTTTTCAACAAATCTTCAGTGTATTCCATCTCCATGTGTAAGAGTGGAACTCTAATAGCATGATAAGTAGGAGCTGGTAGATGTTTACCAAAGGCACCAACTGCTTCAAGCATTTCTTGAAAGCTTTCCAACTTAATACAGTTAAATGATAAACCAGCCTGATACCAAAAACGAGCAATTTTTTGATGGACCAGAAGAACTGCTTTCTTTTCACATGCCTCTCTAATGTTAGCTTGCCTCATTTCCTCCTTCTTCCTTTTACCAATTGCGGTGGTGCAGCTGGTTTCCGACAAAGAGATCAATAGGCCCTTTTTAGCAACTTTTTTCTTCCCTGAGAAAGCAGAACTTGCTGCAGCAGCACTAGTAGGTGTCATTTCCATCTCATCTTCACTACTCTCCACATAGAGTAGACTCTCAATTTCAGCTCCAGCACTTGGAACATAAACATAGTTGCTGCCTAGATTCTTCCTCTCTTTGAAAAGTGTCCAAAGCTCTTCTCTAACTTCTTTTGGACACTTGGTACAAGCAGCTACATTCCCCTTCTTGCCCATTAAGCGCTGTTTGGCTCTAGTGATCCCTCCCTTCATGACTTTTGAACAGAAAGTACACACAACCGAGTTTGTGTCTCCTTCTTGCAATGGAAAGCAGTATTTCCATCCAACATCAGCTCTGGAGGAGGCCCTTGAAGCATCAGAAGAAGCCGGTTACTTTGCCATTTTCGAAAATGGCTGAAAAAAGGAGAAAGGAAGAGATGCTTCTTTGGTCGCCGGCCCAAGGGTGGTCGCGGAGGTCGGTGGTCGATGAGACGGTGGTCGGCCGATAGTGGGTGTCGCCGGAGAGTGGGTGGCCGGTGGTGGGAGAAGAGCGAAATGGGAGGAAGGGAAGGGTCTGCGATTCTGCGATTTCTGTTTGGAAGGGAAGGGTCTGCGATAGCGATTTTAGGGTTTTTTGCCATTTGGGCCGGGCCGGGTCGGCTAAATGGGTCGGGTTTGCTACAAAAACCCCAAACAGCCCGCCATTTCCGCCATGACCGCCATGCACCATGCGGCCGCCACGACCCGCCACGTGGAATCCGCTACGCCACCGCCTCAGAATGGCGGTTCCTTCAAATTCCGCCATCGCTTTCCGCCATGGCGGCTTTTTGACAACACTGATACATAGTACTCTTATATGATCGATGTCCTCAACAATTCTTCGGCATCGCCAAGATACTGTCAGGTGATTTGATTTGACTAGTACAGCCCAACATGGATGCTACTACCAGTTCTATTTCTATCTCACCAGGTCGAAAACATGGGGTACTAGTAGCCAAGCAATTTGAGTTAAACCAACTGCATCCCCAGTCACTACTAACAGAATGGTTTGGGCTATTGTATGTGTAGCTCTCACTTGTCAGACCGATGAGACTTTGGGTATCAGTTATCACATTAGGCCACTAAATTTAAGGGAACCAAGTCCACGTACTCATCAGGGGAAGTTTCAAATATACTAAATGAGTAGATTAAGCTTCTTGTAACTTAACCAAGCAATCACAAGAATATAATCAATTTTATAACTGAAAAGTCAATTTAGAAAAGACAGATCCAGCAGATGACTCAACCAATACCTGCAAATGTTTACAAGTACAAAACTTCTGAAGTATTATTAAATTGTGTAATAATCAAATTTGCTTTCAAATTTTATAGCAAACTGATACGCCCTTAGGTGCTCCTCTATGACACGTATACAGGAAAAGGAGGGCTGAAATGGGAGCTGAGTGAAGGTGGGCAATTATTACGGAAAATTAAGGAGAGGATCTGGGGGGTGGAATTCCCTGTGTCTGGGAAACCATTGGTCTTTCTGCTTTCTTGGTCGTCTTTTCTGTTGTTTCTGCATCTGAATTCCTGTAAACCAGAGGATTACCTCTGCATTTCAAGGAGCTAGTATCCTAATATTACTAGTTGATTTTTCAGTCCGTAACACAAACCATAATGAAAGGATTGAATTATCATTGCTTTCAAGATGGCCAAGTAATATTAACAATTACTAGAATATTTTCTCTTCTTTTTCTCTTTTCAAATTCAGTAATTTCTACCATAAACAAGTGCCTTGCTTCATTGATATTATTTACTGTTAGATTTATAATAAAAGTCATTCCTCAATCTTTTGGGAGAGTTTGGTTCACGACATGGTATTAAAGCCTCTATGATCAAGTGGTCTAGAGAGTTTGATCCTTGCTACCCCGATCTTCTAATAAAAAGTTGAATTTCAGCACAAGGTGGGTGGACCTGTGCATTGGTCGTGCTTCAAGCTCAAAGTGCTCTCGCATGAGGATGCAATGATGCATGTCAGATATATGATAAAAGTCATTCATGTTCTTTCACATAACAGTTTACACTTTTGGAAAAGTTGGTTTATGATGTTTAATAAGGCTTAGATGTGATATATTTGGTGTTTAACATAGAGAATATTAAATCTGAATCACTTACAGCAGGGTTATATATGTCTATCTCTTCATGAGCGCAATTCAGGTCACCGGTCAAAACTACAGGTTTGGACTTTTCCAACTCCTGTACCCAACAGAAAATAAATCATTAATCCTAATAATAATATAAACAATAACTACAACTTTTAGGAGCATGTTAATATTTTCTGATTAAAGAACATTTACCCAAAGAGTAGTGTAAAAAAATGAAGAAAAAAAGTGTACAAAACAGAGCATCATCCTGCTCCTTTTCCTTAAAACTTGCTCATTTTAACATGTTGCATGTCCAGCATATAGAACAAGGCTTTTTGGCTTTCAAATGTAGAGAGTAGAAGAATTTGGTACTAAAATTGCTCAGCAATGAGCAATTTTAGTTGAAGTGAAACTATACACACCATATTGAAGTTGGAACATGTAATCATGCTCCAGACACCCAACATAAATCATTTTGCAACAAGTTTAACATAACAGCATTAACATTACAGGTTTTGCTAGCAAATGCAAATATGAAAAAATAAATTATATCTATCTTGGGCATATCATAAACCAAATTCAACATAAATAACCAAGAGAGAAAGATAGATGGTGTACTCTGACAAGGAAATAAAATGGGATGACAGGAATATATACACAATAGTCAACCCTAATCCTACTACCACAAGATGGGGGAAAGGAGCTATACATACTTTCAAATAATTGCTTAGGGATGGATCCCATTGAGTCACCCTGTATGACTAGATTCAAAATACAGAAAGATTAGTTGGAAGAGGATACTATTCTTAGATTGAAATGGAGAAAATATAATTAATTTATAATTATAAAAGTAAAGTAATTTAATACAAGTACCAGTCTTCTCAAGCCATCTCCAGAATTAGGGACGTATCCACTTATCAAATAAAATGTATCAAATTCTGCGGTCACAAGTCTCCCCTCGCTATCATGATCAGATATGCCTAGGCCATATCTAACTGAAAGTGGCTTTATCTACCAGAATTAAAATTAGTCGAAAATTAATATTAGAAAGAGAATTATTAATGTGAGTACCATTCTTGCAATTTGTAAAATGAGGATGCAAATGGTTAGGCTATCTGATGGTGATAGAATGAAAATCATGTCACCATTAGGCTTCAACCTTTTAGAAGTTAAGTGAGTAAGAAAAAGTACCAAACAATCATGATTTATGAAAAAATGTAGATAGTATTTAGCTCTTTTGAAGAAAGAATATTATTAAAGCAGGCAGCAGCAAGAGCTGCACCTCAAGTAGGTAGAAAATAAATTATATTAAGAGAAATGCTAGCAGCACACTCTCTAACACTCTTTTTCTAACACACTATTTCCTATTGTTGAAATTCATGTGGGTCCTACATAATTCAAGTGGGATCCATTTAAATTTTAACCAATAGAAAAGAGTGTGTAAGAGAGTGTGTATTGTAGCACTCCTCATTATATTAATCTACTTCAACAACAAAAGCCTTTTCCTGTTACATGATATCGGCCATGTAGATCAACCGAAACCATTGTGTTTTGTTTGTTATCATTAATCTCATTGCCAAATTAGAAAAATGTGCATCATCATCACTAAATAATCACGCAGCATTAAATCTTAGGTTGCCATAGTAAAATTTAGCACGAGTCAATTCTGCAAATAGTCTTTATTAAAAACAACCTTTTATTCTAAATGTAGGCAGTAGACAATACAATTAAACATTATGTACATAGATCCATTAATTATGAAGAGGCAGGATGAACATAGTGAGCATACCCTTGAGATTATTGCTGTTCCAGAATAACCAAGCTTAGAAACACTACATGTCCAAAAGCTGTTCTCATAGCCATTCATTAGACGACATTTGATTTCCTCAATATCCTTCTCCTGTTAGCAAAGTCAGAGGAGTCATTAATAGATTATAGAAGAGAAGATGAGCACCATGAATTTTCATATAAATATCTTCATCATGGTTGATAGATTTTAAAAGGTAGCAACTAAGACTCTGTTAGGACTAGCTTCTCACAATTCACATCTTTCACAATTGGCAAATAAAACTTCTTTGCCGCCATCATTAGGAAATTTCAGTCTATTTCTAATATATGTTCTGGAAGAATTTTACATTTTATCAATTACCGTCAAGGTCCTTCTGCTATAACAGACAAATAGGAAAGAATGCTCATGGACCAAGAACCACCTCAAAACGTCAGCCCTTCTTCGGCCACTACTCTAGTGGTTTTGTTGAAGAACTTCAGTTCTTTGAAAGAAAACAGGGGTGAACTGTTGAAAATCCATCTTCTATTTCATAATTTGCCAATTAATTTGGGGGCTTATATTAGTCACAGGTCCAAAATATCCTACAGCCAATTCCTCAGCTTTCTAACCATAAGACCACCTTAACCATTCATACTTATTCGAGAGCAGCTATCCTTCTTGCTGCAATCAATACCAAGCTCGTCATCCACCATTACTGTTAGGCCTTAGTTATGGTTAGGCCTTAGTTAGAAGGTAGTTAGAGTTGAATTTCAGTTGGTAGTCAGTTAGCAAGTTGTTATGGGTTTGCCTATAAATAAGACTTCTAATAGGGTAGAAAAGTAGCTTTTGTAATCATTGTGTTGTGACTGGGTTAATCCTATTGTGAAAGGAGAGTGCTCCTTTGGGTACCCTTGTGTACTTTGCCTTGCATTTTATAGTTTCTTGCACGTTTCTTGTCCAATAATATCAACAAATTCAGCTCCGCCAACTTTCCTCCTTGTTCGCTGGCCATCCTCTCCAACGTGATTACCCGATTATCCATCGCGACAGTGATCCAGCAGGTCGGACCAAATTGTTAGGAACCTCTCTTTAGGGAGAGAAAACACCACCACAGCAGAACAGAGAAAGAAGAAATGATAGGGAAAGAATTCAAGAAAGCTGAATCTGCTAATATTATTGGACAAGAAATGTGCAAGAAACTATAAAATACAAGACAAAGTATACAAGGGTACCCAAAGGAGCACTCTCCTTTCACACTAGGATTAACCCAGTCACAACACAATGATTACAAAAGCTACTTTCCTACCCTATTAAAAGTCTTATTTATAGGCAAACCCATAACAACTTGCTAACTGACTACTAACAGAAATTCAATTCTAACTACCTTCTAACTAAGGCCTAACCATAACTAAGGCCTAACAATTACCCACATCAAACATATATCCAAATCTACTTCAATTAACCACTGAAAATAAAAACATTTAGTCCCCCTAACAAACAAGATTTAACTTCCAACAATTTTTCCTCCCAAAAGTAGAGGTCCTTCAGAAATCTCCTGCAGCTTGCAAGTTATCCGCCAGACTGCCTTTACCAAATTTCTATTGTGATTAAGTAGCTGAAGGACCAGATGGCATTAGCGAACAAATTTGAGAGTAAAAAGAACACGAATTGTATATCACAACTCGTTGAATCAATATCTTTTGTGCGACTATCTTACAAATTAGCATAAAGTTCTTCCTTTGAATTCCAAACTACTAATCTTACATTTAATTTCTTGCAGAAACAAATAATTAGAACACTGAAGTATTCAGGAATATAAAAGCAATATTCTTTAGAGAAAAAAATACAAACGCAATATAGTTCCATAACTTATAAAAGATTCAGTTCAGGTATTTCTCCACCCTTCTTTTTTCATTTTCCAAGTTATCTACTATGGTGACTCAGTTGAAGAAAGTATCTTTATAAATACAAACCCCAGAAGCAAAACTAGTGTGACTAATAAAAACAAACTACTGAAATCAGTTAATCTTAGCATGCATCTTCAGCAACTATCAGAATATACGTAATTTAACTCCAAAATAATGCAAGATGCACTTATCAAAAAGAAAGAACATTTCATATTTGTTGGTGGGTACAAGCTTCAAATATCTGAAATTGAGGACTTCTGAAAAATATAACTCTTCAGGGCATGAAATCTGCACCAATATTCTACCTGCAGTTTAGTCTCTTGCAAGCACAATACATCAAAGTCTTCCCTTTGGGCAAGTTGAAGTACTGAGAATCCTTCTAATTTAAGCAATGCTCTCAATCCATTGACATTCCAAGACAAAAGCTTGACAAATTTTGTATCCCGAGTAAGAGGTGGAGGTCTCATAGTTCTAGGATTATACGCAATCCAACTTTTTTGAGGCTTTTTGTGGGCAAGAACAGTCCACGGTTCAGTTTGAATAGTGGTTGTACTGATTTCATCTGATTGTGCAACAATGGTAACAGTATCTGACGATACTTTTCCCTTTGCCCTGGAAGGCTTAAAATCTGGCAACAAACTCCCATATAAGATTGATCCTTAGCTGAATGAGTCAAATTTGAACCAAAAACTGACAAGTAAAATATGCATCAAGTATAAAAAATTGAGCTATGCATAAAAAACATATAAGACAAAGTTTACAGCTTTACATATTCTACAACACAACCTGAAACCTTGTCTGATTTCACTGACAGCTTCTTCTTGGTTGTCAAATTGACAGTTTTGCTCTCAGATCCTGATTGTTTTAACCTTCTCTTACTCTGGTTAAGTTCACATATATCTGGAGCATTATCATCATCAACAGCGTCTTCATCTGATACCTTTTTAGCCATCACTTCTATACAAGTGTTTTCAGACGAAAGGAATAGCCCTTGTTCTTCTCTTATTTGAGAATCTTCTTCTGCACATGAAGAGACCTTCTAACCATTGGAAATTGGAATACACAGCTAGTGTTTAAGAGCAACACAAAGGTGAAGGAGTAAAAGAAGAGATTGTATGGAGACAATAATTGATTTTGGAACAAAAAAAATAATCATTTCCTCCCTTTCCCCAGAAAAACTAAAAATTCAGATAGTGCAATTAGAATTAAAATTACATTACCACACATGTTAGTGTCAATGAAACTCTTCAAGGCAGACAAAAGATCATCTTTACGACCTTTGGCAGGGACCCTAATACTCCTGAGAATTCAAAACCATTAGATAACTCAAACAATATTGTTACAACTTACTAGAACTAAAACAGCAGCAACATGGCAGGAAAAAAAAATCATATCTGCTTAGTGCTTACCTCAACGTTCTCCGGAGTTCCTGAACAGTCATTGTGTCTATTATCTCTGGTTTGTTTCTTAATCTCTCAATCTCAATGGAATAGTTATTAACATCATTTTCCTACACTATCAGCTTATAGTGAATAACCAAAAAATAAAAACATGGGAAAAGTGGATCACACTACTTAAAGGAGCATAAAGCACACAAGAAAGACAATATCAATTAGACCTTTACAACTAACTTCTTGGAAGCAGGTATTGCTTCCAACCCTTTAAGCTTCATATCTTTCTTGTCCTCAGCAACTGGTGACATGGACTCTGATGAATTTGAAAAGGGTCTTTTAGACCCCATTACTTTCACAATTGGACAAACCAATGTTTTAGTATTCAATTGCTTCTGGACCACTGCAAAACTACAACATTATTAGTGTCAGTTCAGCTACCCAGATAGATTGAAATTCCATTAACGTATTCGAATAATTATGATACAATATTTGTATTCTGGCAATATGGAAGTGAGGGGAAAAGAAAGGAAAATTAAAAATCAAGTCTTTCCCGAGAGAGAGATAGAGAGAGAGCACAAAATAAAATTATTTCAACTGGGAATATGAAAAAATGAAGAAAAAGCACAACAGAAGAGAAACCTGGTGAAATTGATAGAACTTGAAGACACGAATCGGAGGACTTGTTTCATGTAAGGTAAGCACCGAACCGTGGAAGAAAGGAGCGCTAAAATAGTGAATTTGTGGGCAAAACTAGTGAATTTCTCAAGTGATTTAATTTTTTGTTTTAATTTGACACTATAAATTTATCGATAAAACCTAATGTAGTTTTACTGTATTTTAGGTGCAAAAATGTGTAATATCTCATCAATAATGTTATTTATATATCCAAAATTTGATAATTTTGGGACACCTAGATAATGATATTCAAAATCGTGATTAATCGTGTGTTGTACTATTTTTTAAAACAGTTTTTTTTAAGAATAAAAAATATATTTGATAAGAGTGTTTCGTGAGAATCGATTCTAAATACAATACCAGTTTTTTAGTTTAAAAAATCAAAATTAGAAAACATCTTGAGTTGTTTTTATTTTATGAGAAATTTTAGGGTGAGCGACAAAATATGTTACCCACCGACGGAGACCCCTCATTTCGCATTGAAATCGAGATATAATCTTCTTTTTCCCCTTTTGAAAACTCTAGCCCCTATATGGTTAAATCGTTTACCTCTTTGATGAGTGCTCCCCTCGCCCCTTACACTAACTGCCCAGCCCAATCAGCCACCATCTCCGGATTCAATCCCCGTTTCCTTTGAACAAAAAGCTTAGGCAAAACACCAACATAACCCCACATAAATTATGCTTTGTTAACCATGGCTCAGGTGCCTTGAGGTGTGATTCATCTATTCCCAAACTAAAGCAAAAGTTGCAACATCCTTCTCGGGCGGTACATTATCTATAACTTTTATAAGACCGAGTAAAACGGAATGATATAATTCTATAAAAAAAATATGGGCTTACTTTTTTTTTCGCAAACAGTAAAGGTAAACGATTAATAAATATTACACCACTAACATCAATCAAACAACTTTTATATATATATATATATATATATATATATATATATATATATAATCCTTAGAAAGGTACATAAATACATGATAAAAGCGAAAAGCTTAAATCAGCGGGATTACAATTTTTTTCGCAAACAGTAAAGGTAAACGATTAATAAATATTACACCACTAACATCAATCAAACAACTTTTATATATATATATATATATATATATATATATATATATATATAATCCTTAGAAAGGTACATAAATACATGAAAAAAGCGAAAAGCTTAAATCAGCGGGATTACAATCATCGAGGAAATACAACAAGTAGATACATAATAATAAAGAATGGAGACACAGCTCCACAAAAACTAATCCAACACTTGGACTCAATCACAATTGTCCTACATGAACTAAATTGAGGCATGATCCTCGTCCTCAGACGAAGCCTCCTCAATGTCCTCATTGACCTCCTCTCCTCCTACTCGAGATCGAGGAGTCGTCTGACAGCTCCACAACTAAAGTCGGAAGAATAGGATGGTGACGGAGTGTAAGGCGTGGAATGCTCCTACGACCAGGCATCCTAAACAACATATGGCTAGGCTGCCTAGTAGGTGGTATCGGTGGCAAACCATGACGAACTGCCGAGGGGGTAACCTCCACAGCAGTCGTCATCGACACTACTGCAAATGATGCTCCGTCAAGGTGTGGGTGAACCCTTTTCGGTATTGATGCTATCGATGATGTGATCCTCTTATTTGGGAGTCTCAACTGTGACACTCGGGGTTGATGAGGGCAGGGAGTGGTCGCCGGTGCAAGAAGGCACGAACAATGAGCAGCTCCTGTCAGGCTTCTAGGTGGAGGGACACATGAACGAACCGATTACACACTAGAATGAGAGAGATCCTGAGACTGTGTAGGTATGAGACTATACGGTTGAGGATGGATTATATGAATTGATTGGTACTAACTATACAAACAAGATGCGTCTTCTTTTTTGTAGCACATCACTTAAGAACTCCACAGTTAAACATGTTTGACTTGGATCAATTCTAGGATGGGTGACCTCGTAGGAAAATTTCCCAAGAAGCGTGTGAGTGAAGACAAAGCACGCTGAAAAAACCCATGTTGGTTTGTGGGGACAGTCGTCAATCCATAAAGCAGTCAGGGATGTTACATCAGCTATATCTCCCATTGTCTGTCGTAGTGCTATACCCACTCCGAGTGGGCATAAATCACGAGGGCTAACCAGATGGGTCCCCCAAGACATTCCCGAACAACGAAAAAGATGTTCTCAATGTACTCTTTGTGGCGACCATCCGGATAGTGAGTCCATGCATCAAGACCTTCCTAGTACTCAGCATAATTTTAACATGGGGTTGTTGCCATCCTCTTCACAAGACAAAAATATAATACATACAGCAAGGCAAACACATAAATAAGGTGACATCTTCATTCATCATACAACATATGGCAGACGTGCAATAATGCAACGCATGTGTTGGTTGTGGCTTCTTAATAATCAAGAAGGAGGGTTGAATTGAGTATATCAACTTCCTAAAACTTTTTCCCTTTTTGCAAAAACTAATTGTTATCTTTAGCTATGAAAAAAAATTTGTCAACCAACAAACCAAAACGTGTTTTTGCAAGATATGATTCTATCAAGAATTGAAACTTATAAAAGAAAGATTGACAATTATATTCACTTCATATATGAACAAGATTGTATACTTATCAAATCATGCAAGCATCCCTAACATATTGCTTAATTCATACATTCAACAACAAAGCAAATAAAGAGTTAAGGGATAGAGAAAATTGCAAACCGAGTTTTATCCTGGTTCAGCTACTTCCTATGGTAACCTACATCCAGTCCCCACATCACTGTTAGTTTCATCCACTATCAAAAGTCAATATACAATATTCTTACACAAGCTTCACTTCTAGGTTCCTTCTACCCAAATGACAGCTTTTCCAGACAAAGCAATCTTGCAATTCCCACAAGAGTTCCTTCTACTCTTGCAAACCACCAAGAGTCCCTTCTACTCTTGATCTAAACAGTGAGAGAACCTTCTCTCTTATCTCTCTTCTTACAATTTGAAAAGATATGAATCAGATTCTAGAAAATCAGATATTACAAATTGAAGTTCTACAGAAAAGTACTCAGTTTCTCAATGAAAAGCTCTCTCAGTATTTGAGTGTTTGATCTCAAGTTTTTAATGAAATGTCATTGAAAAAGTGTTTGCCAATGTCCTTATATAGGTATATTTCAAAATAGATCTTCTGGGCACACTTTACAAGTTAGTTAAGATCAAAACAAACTTATTTGAAAAATTATGTTATCAGTCAATCGATTAGTACACAGATGTATTAAACAAAATTTCTTTTATAACGTGTGTACATCAATTGCCTAATCGATTGTGTTCTTGGATGCTCTTGATATTGAGTGATACACATATGAGTACATCGATGTTGTTCTTGAGATATACTTGCATTTTCAGCCCATAAGTGCATACATCGATTGACTAATTGATTGCATGTCTATTTTCAAAAAGTCCCTCTGTTTTGGCTTATGCATCAATGTACCAATCGATTGTATGTTTACTTCAAAAGACTTTGCTTCTGTTTTGGCTTATGCATCGATGTACCAATCGATGTACAGAAGTGATCAAGTCCAGAATCAAATGATGTATACATAGATGTATAGACTTATACATAGATGTACACATAGGTTTTCATTAAAATTTAGTTGATTAACTGAAAGTACATCGATGTACACATAGATCTACAAACTATTCAATTAACCTTTTTCATTCTAGGTTCATTTTGACTTTTGAAAACCATTTTTACTTATTTTAGAGAGCTTAATCAAAGAGTTATACTAAGACTTTTCTTTACAAAAAGTTCCTAATGATCTTCCTTGAATTCCTTCTTCATGATGCTTCTTCTTCAAGCTTTTCCTTCATGATCCTTGCATTGAAATTATTTGCTCCATGATCCTTTGCATCCACTTTCCTTGCTCTAGTAAATCTTATTGAAAACTTAAGATTGCAAGTAGTTAGTGAATCAAAGTAATAATCATGTTAAGTTTAGTCATTAATCAAAATATACTAGGCTCATTTATCCACAACATATTCACGAAAAAAGATACCAATACATAATAATATCATCATTGCATGTCAGAACACTTTAATTCACAAATAAACAAGCATGAAGTTACATCAACCTAGACACGATACGTCTAATACTCAAAGGGAAGACTCCGACCCTTACACCATGGTGCTATACAGTTGCATAAGAGTGATTAGGAGGATATGTTCGATCGAACCACCCGTAGACTAAATGCTTCAACATTCGTAACGTAAAAAAAAATAAAAAAAAATTGGCTTTACGGGTACACCCCTACACCAGCCATGAATATAATAGTCTCTAGTCGAGATTATTGGTGTATTGCTTGATCACGACGATACAGAAGAGCTACCAGCTGGTCACATATGAGTACTTCGAACCCCGACTCCTCCAAGGATCAACCAGATTGTCATTATGGAATTTGCACCAGCATTGAAGTATCAGCTTAGTCTCATAGGCTCAAAATCCTTAACAAACATTGTAACCACTATCCCTATAGCAATAATGTCGATGCGATTGATTTGTCTATCCACCCGGTAAACATCGTGATTCCATCGGAGTCCATTCGTTATAAGACTTGACAATTAGATGATGTTCTCGAGTCTAAATCACCGGCCCTTCATCAAACTACTGTTCTCAAGTAAACCTTTCAAGTTTATGCAAATGTTTTGATATATTTTTTTCCAAGCCCTAGATACATTATGTGCGACGCTCGGTGCTGAAGAGGGCAGGGAGTGGTCACCGGTGCAAGAAGACACGGACAATGAGTGGCTCCTGACAGGCTTCTAGGCGGACGGGTACATGAATGAACCAATTGCACACCAAAATGAGAGGGATCTGGAGACTATGTAGGTATGAGACTATATAGTTGAGGTTGACTAATATGAATTAATTGGTACTACCTATACTAACAAGATGCATCATCTTTTCGGGAGCCCATCACTTAATAACTCCATAGTTAAACGTGCTTGACTTGGAGTAATTCTGGGATGGGTAACCTCATGGGAAGTTTTCCTAGGAAGCGTGTGAGTGAGGACAAAGCACGCTGAAAAGACCCGTGTTGATCTGCGGGGTCAGTCGTCAATCGACAGAGCAGCCAGGGATGTTATAAATGGTATCAGAGCGGCACCTCTCCCAGTATGGTATGGTTCAGGGACAAACCAAGCGGAAGCTGGTGGGCATGTGACGCCCGGTGCTGAAGAGGGAGGGGAGTGGTCGCCAGTGCAAGAAGGCATGAACATGGAGCGGCTCTTGGCAGGCTTCTAGGCGGAGGGGTACATGATTGAACCAACTGCGCACCGGAATCAGAGGGATCCTAAGACTGTGTTGGTATGAGACTATATAGTTGAGGATGACTTATATGAATTGATTGGTACTACCTATACTAACAAGATGCATCTTCTTTTCGGGAGCCCATCACTTAAGAACTCCACGGTTAAACATGCTTGACTTGGAGCAATTCTTGGATAGATGACCTCCTGGGAAGTTTTCCCAGAAAGTGTGTGAGTAAGGACAAAGCACACTGAAAAGACCCGTGTTGGTCTATGGGGTCAGTCGTCAATCCATAGAGTAGCCAGGGATGTTACATTATGCATATGGATCACAGGTTCTGTCATCAATTACTGGTCAATTTTATAAGTTTTCTATCGGGTATACCCAGTTTTTGGTGGGTATACCCAAATTCTGGTGACTTAAAGTCGGAGATCTTAAATCGTATTAATGTTGTTGTCGAAAAAGACCAATTCTGAACAATTTTAAAACTTAAAGGACCAAATTGGAAGGAAAACAAGAAGATGGACTAAATTGAAACTTAAAATAAAGGTAAGGAACAAAAAGTATAATTTAGCCATCCAATAAATCACAAAAGACTAATTATTAACATATATAGGATTTTTGAGGTGTCAGCATTTAAAAAACAATATTAAACATTAAAAAAACAACATTTGAAGTATCTAAGTAACACATATATTGTTAAGACTACATCTTTTGATATCTTTGATTTTGATGAATCCAAACAAAGAATGATTTTAAGTGAATCCTGTGAAATCTACTAATATGTGTATTAAGTTTGTAGATCAGTATACAAGAGTCTCATGACAAAGAAACAAACTCTTAATGATGCGTCTGTGGTATGATGCGTCTGAACAATGACTCAGTATCTACCAGATTCTGTTTAAGCCACTGAAAGTCCCTCGCTTCAACAATATTCAAACACAAAGAATATTCCCTGATTATTTTGAATAAAGAAATTCGATATCATAAAGTTCAAAGCACATTTCCGCGCCTGAAGAGTCTATTTGTTGCAAAAGGTAAAGTAAACTTTACTTGGTCGCAGACCCGCTTAGCACAAATAAGGAAAGTCACGATGCCCAAGTCTGAAAAGCAACAAACGTTGTTCTGAATCAAACTGCACTCTGATAAAGCTATGCCAACCTATACGTTCAATTTATCTTGAAGCTCACCAATGATCATAAACATTAAATGCAAGACCAGAACGACTCTTTGGCATTTATGGATGAATAACAAAAGAATACTTAGCTGAAGAACTCTCTTCAACGGATTTATCTCTCTTGAGTACAAATAGAAGACTTTGAAGACCATTGAAGACATACACCTGAATACATTAACTCATGCATTCAATGCCCTCAAGCATTCAAAGCTCTCTTAAGTTATTCATAGAAAACTTATCTGCTCAAATCATTTGTATTTATTGAGAAGTCTTTATTGCGATCTCACCCACCCCAAATACTTATTCACTCTGTGAGTGTTACTTGGTAGATCTGCAAAGTTGTAATCCGTGAAGATGCTGCTTCAGTCAAACTCTTACTGTTTGTAGAGCCTAAAGAGGCTTGTTGAAAGAATACTTGTTTTAGCCTGGAGAGACTAAGTGTGCAAACAATACTTGTTAGTTGATCCTGCGGAGGCTAGGTGTGCAAACAATACCTTCTGTAACCTGATCAGTTATAGTGCAAATACTTGGTGAAACCAAGGACTGGACGTAGCACAAGGTTTGTGGTGAACCAGTATAAATCTGTGTCTCCTCTTTTTAGCTTAATTGTTTCAGTTTGCTTTACTTTAGCTGTGCTAACTGGGTTGGAAAGTGAATCTCCTTTTAATATCAGACGCATTCTTGTGTCTTATAGTTTAAATAGGAATGTTTTACAAAAAGTATTTAAAACACAATTCAACCCCCTTTCTAGTGTTTTATATCTGTTCATTTCAGTTGGTACCAGAGCTTAACCTCTATGTTGATCACTTAACAGTGTTGAGGAAAGATCCTGTTCAACACACATCATGACGGCTGGAGCTAGCACAAGCGGAAGCAACGCTGGAGAAGGAGCATCTATGGCTAGACCTCCCTACTTTGATGGAGAAAACTACATCTATTGGAAAGAATGATTTCAATGGTTCATCATGTCAACAAACTCCGATTTATGGGATATCATTATTGATGGTCCCTACATTTTAAAGAATGATGATGACACTGACAAACCCGAAGCTCAGTGGACTACTGCAGAAAAGACAAAGTGGGAGCTAAATCATAAAGCAAGCTATTCCTTGATGTGTGCTCTCAGTCGGGAAGAATTCGAAAAGGTCCATGCATGTGGATCTGCTAAGGAAATCTGGGATACTCTAAAAGTTACTCATGAAGGAACAACAAAAGTGAAAGAAACAAAGATAAACATGCTTGTACGAAAGTATGAGTTATTTACTATAGAAGAATGAGAAAGCATTGCTCAGATGATATGAAGATTTCATACTATGACAAATAATCTGAAGTCACTGGGAAAAATCTACACCAATGTTGAGAAAATTGGTAAAATCTAAGAAGTGTGCCCAAATAGTGGAGACCTCTGGTTACAGCAATAACTCAACCCAAAAACCTCACAACTCTTCAAATGAGTGATCTTCTTGGAACTGTACAAGTACATGAGCGGGAGCTGAATAAAGACGGCACAAATAAGAAAGGAAATACCATTGCTCTCAAGGTAGAGAAAGGATCTTCAATAGCTCTAAAGGTTGAAGAATCAGATCAAGAGTTGGACGCCTCTGAAGAAGACTCAGACAGTGATGATGAAATGTCATTACTGACTAGAAAAATGAGGAAGTTATGGAAGAAGAAGAATTTCAGAAAGGATAAACCTTTGAAGAAGTTCAATAAAGAAAAATTATTTAAAGAGAACAATAGTTCTGACAAAAGTTCTATTGTATGCTATGAATGTAAGAAGCCAGGACACTTCAAATCTGAATGTCCTCAATTACAAAAGCAACCCTTCAAAAAGTTCTATAAAAAGAAAAAGAAAGGGATGATGGCAACTTGGGAAGATCTTGATGGCAGCTCATCTGATGAAGATGCAGAAGGCGAAGAGGCAAATCTATGTCTCATGGCAGACGTTGACTTAGACTCTGAGATATCCTTAATAGGACAAAAAACAACCTATCATGGTACCTGGACAGTGGCTACTCATGACACATGACGGGAGAAAAGTCTATGTTCCTAGACCTCCAACCTAAAGAAGGTGGACATGTTGCCTTTGGTGGAAATCAAAGACGAAAAGTCATCGAGATAGGTAAAATTGGTGGGAAATCATCTCTACCATCTATCTCTAACGTTCTTTTAGTTGAAGGATTAGACATAATCTTCTAAGCATAACTCAACTATGTGATAATGTATATAATGTTTCCTTTACCAAGAATGCATGTATAGTCAAAGACGCTAACGACAAAGTTCTCTTTTCAGCAAACAGTCAACAAAATCTTTATAAGATTGATCTAACTGAATTGACTGATCAAAATGTGACTTGTTTTGTGTCAAGAGAAGATGAAAGATGGGTATAACATAAGAAGCTAGGACACACAAGTATGAAACAGATAACTATGTAGATGATGATGAGATTCAAGTCTCAAGTATATGATGAGATTCAAGTCTCAAGTATGCTTCCGTGAAGAGTATCTCCACCTATGTTGAAGAATGAAGATATCAAATGAGTTTTGATGATGATCAATGTTGTAATCGTTTTGATGGTTTATGCTTGCTTTTCTAGGGTTTTGATGTAAGTCACAAGTAACTTAGATTGATTAGATGGCTTAACAAAGTTAAGAAGATGATAATGTTAAAACCTAAAAATAGAAATCAATTTGAGCTAAATCAAATGCCAAATGTTGGAAAATGTTTTTAATGTATAAGTAATCAAATACATGGTTGAATATTGGTCTAGTTTAAGGAAAACTCGAAATTCCTTCAAGAGTATTCAAATACCAAATCATGTATGACATTACTTAAGCATTTTGACAATTTTTGTAAGGAGTATTCGAATACCCCTGCGAGTATTCGAATACTACCCATTCTGTTAAGTTTGTTGGGTTCTGTTATAGGGAGTATTCGAATACCCTGTAAGAGTATTCGAATACTCAACCTAAAATTCAGCAAAACTTCAGTTTAATTTTCAGCTCCAGTTGAAGTCTATATAAAGGGTATGTGTTTAAGAGTTTTGGAAACGAAATAATAAGCAAAAATACACTGTTATAATGCCAAAATAGCAAGACATCTATTCATCCTTTGTTACAAGTGTTCTAGAAGCTACAAGCTTTGATGCACAAGTGTTTGTGCTGGGATTTTCTCTTCTACTCAATTTGTTTTCTGAGTTTTGTATTGGGATTGTGATTCCCAAGGTTCTCAAGAGTGTGGTATCTCTTGAGGGGCATAAATCTTTGTTGGTGGCGTATCCTTCAAAGTGGCCATTGGAGAAAAATCTTTGTTGGTGAGGTATCCTTCAAAGTAAGGGTGAGGCATCCCTTTGTTGGCAAGAGTGTGGTATCTCTTGTACAAACTTTGTCATAGTGAATTTCTCCAAGAGGATTCTTGGGGATTGGACGTAGGCCACTCAGGTTGTGGGCGGAACCAGTAAAATACTTGTGTCACTTTCTCTATCTCTACTCTCTTTACTTTCTTGCAATCTTTATTATCGTATGCATGATTCTTTATGTTCTATGCTTATGATACTATAGTGCATGATTGTTATATGATACTATCTCTTAGCTTATACAATTGAATATATTTCTTTAAGTGCATTCTTGAATTGGTATTGCAATTGTTTCTTGCTAGTGATTCAAGGAAAGTTTATTATCTTGCTACTCCATTTGAAAAAGGGAAGTTAAACATTGTTTTTCGAAAAGTTTTAAAAAGGTCAATTCACCCCCCTCTTGACTAAGAACCGTTTCCACATCTTACAAACTAAGCTTCAGAAGTATGGACTTGTGAAACCTCTACCTGATATAAGTTTCAAAAATGATGTCTTATGTGATTCTTGCCAATGTGGAAAGCAAGTTAAACCTAGCTTTAAACCCAAGAATCTGGTATCTTCTTCTAGACCTTTACAATTGTTGCATATGGATCTGTTTAGTCCAGTTAGTGTTGCTAGTAAGGCATGAAAGAAATATGGTTTTGTCTTAGTTGATGATTACTCTAGATATACATGGGTACTCTTCTTAACCCACAAGGATGAGTCATTCAAGATTTTCTCTATATTCTATAAGAAAGTTCATAATGAGCAGGGATTCTGTATCTCAGCTATCAAAAGTGACCATGGGGGAGAGTTTGAAAATTCGCACTTCAATACATTCTATGAAGAGAATGGTATCCCTCACAACTTTTCTGCTCCTAGAACTCCTCGGCAGAATGGAGCAGTAGAAAGGAAGAACAAATCTCTACAAGAGATGTCTCGAACAATGCTAAATGAAAGCAAACTCCCAAAGTACTTCTGGGCTGAGGCAGTAAACACTGCTTGTTATGTACAGAATAGAATATTGATAAGACCCTTCTTGAATAAAACTTCCCATGAATTGTGGAAAGGTAGAAAACCCAACATTTCTTATTTCCATGCTTTTGGATGTGAATGCTTTATTTTGAATACTACAGATCAACTTGGAAACTTTGACTCAAAAGTAGATAAGGCTATATTTCTTGGATATTCAGACCTTTCTAAAGCTTTTAGAGTTTACAACTCTAGAACAGAAGTTGTTGAAGAATCTATTCATGCTAAATTTAATGATGGTTTAAAGACTGATAGGAAACTATCAGATCTAGAAGATGATCTTGCAGGATTAGATCTTGGAAGACAAAGCAATCAGATTGATGATAGCTTGAAAAATGAGGATCCAGAAACTCATATTCAAGCGTCTGATCCACCTGCTCAAAAACCATCTAAGACTGAACCCAGACGAGACTGGAAATTCAAGACTCATCACCCTGAAAAGTTGATCGTCGGTAATCCCTCTCAAGGAGTTAGAACCAGGTCAACATTTAAAGATTCAAACAACATGGCATTCCTATCTGAGATTGAACCAAAGAACATCAAAGAAGCTCTTGAAGATGAAAGCTGGATTTTATCTATGCAAGAAGAGCTAAATCAGATGGGTATTCAGAAACAAGCTTGATGACGATGGAAAATTAGTCAGAAACAAAGCAAGGTTAGTAGCTCAAGGCTATAATCAATAAGAAGGTATTGACTACACTGAAACCTTTGCACCAGTATCTAGAATAGAAGTGATTCGTATACTTATGTCATATGATGCACAACATCAAATCACCTTATTTCAAATGGATGTTAAAAGTGCTTTTCTAAATGGAATTATTGAAGAAGAGGTATATGTTAAGCAACCACCTGTATTTGAGGATAGTGACAAACCAAATCATATATATAAGCTTAAGAAAGCTCTCAATGGATTAAAACAAGCACCTAGAGCTTGTATGACAGACTAAGTTCTTTTCTTATGAAAAATGATTTTATTACAGGAAAAGTGGATACAACTCTCTTTAGAAAAAGTTCTAAAAAGGATTTCATTATAGTACAAATCTATGTAGATGATATCATATTTGATGCTACGAATGAAAAGCTCTGCAAGGAGTTCTCCAAGCTTATGCAGAATGAATTTGAGATGAGCGTGATGGGAGAATTGAAGTTCTTCCTTGGTCTACAAATCAAACAGACAGATGATGAAATTTACATTCATCAACAAAAATATACTATGAGATCTTAAAGAAATACAAGATGGATACAACTAAACCTATGAAAACTCCCATGGAAGCAAATGCAAAATTAAGCAAAGATGAGGAAGGTAAAACTGTAGATCAAACTACTTACAGAGGTATGATTAGTTCTCTCTTATACTTAACTTCAAGTAGACATGATATTCAATTCAGTGTCTGTATGTGTGCGAGATTCCAATCTAATCCTAGAGAATCACATCTCAAGGCTGTCAAAAGGATATTTAGATATTTGCTTGGAACCACTAATCTTGGTTTGATGTATTTAGGAACACAAGAATACAAATTAGTAGGATTATGTGATGCTGATTATGCTGGACACAGAGTAGAAAGAAAAAGCACAAGTGAAGGATGTCAATTCATTGGAGCAAGCTCAGTCTCTTGGATAAGCAAAAGACAAACTACAATTGCGTTATCCACTGCAGAAGCAAAATACATTTCAGTTGTTAGCTGTTGTTCACAGCTTTTATGGGTAAAACATCAACCTAAAGATTATTCTATCTTTGAACATAATTTTTCTATTTGGTGTGATAATTCTAGTGCTATCTGTTTATCTAAGAATCTCATTCAGCATTCTAAGGCAAAGCACATAGAAATTAAACAGCATTTCATATAAGACTATGTTCAAAAAGGTGTTTTTGATATTAAGTTTGTTAAAATTGAAAATCAGTAGGCTATTATATTAACTAAACCCCTAGCTGAAGAAAGATTCACTTATATTATAGATAATCTGAACATGCATTTCATAAATGAGTAATGCGTCTGCTCTTTGATAAAGCGTCTGTTGCCGTGGATTATTTACCGAGACTTTACATTGCAGTTATCTAAAATGTTTTTGAATTCAAAACGTTTTGTCTTTATTATTTCTCAACTGCTCTTTTCTGAAACCTCTTTCTTTAAAACCAAAAGTCTTCTCTCTGAAACACTTTACTGTTTCAAAAAGATTCTCTCTCTCTCTCTCTTGTGAACGAATCTTTTCGAAACCCTCTCATCTTCTCTCTCTTTCAAACCCAAATCCATGGCACCCAAAGCACCCTATCAGAAAATTACTCATGCTGCTGCTCGGTTAGGGATGAGTGTGGAAGACTTATCTATGATCGTCCTTGGATGATTTGTCAAGATGAACAAGATCATCAAAGGAGGCATGAATGTTATGGCAGAATTGGAAGCTTCACAATGGGTCAACTTTTTCTCCCTACATGAACCTGTTTACCGTCTGTTACTTCAAGAATTATGGGAAAATGCTAAAGAAAGGATGTCTCAGACTCAAATTTCCATTCGAACCAAGTGTAACGGAAAACCCTATTCGTTCACTCAACACTATTCAAAAAGCAACCGACTGCCCTAGGCAAGGTGCTACCTTTACAAATGACTGGGAAACTAGGTATGGTGAAGAAACTGTTCATCAAGTTCTCTATGGGATATCCAACCCTACAAGCAAAGTTGTCTCCAAACTGACTCCAAAAGGAAGGTAAAGCATGTGTTGTTAATCAACTGTGTGATGCTAAGAACAAGTGCTCGTGATAATGTCAACAAGATGGATAGATTTGCCCTATTCCATCTCCTGAATATGATGAAGGTTGACATAAATGACTTGATTTTCAAGTACATGCTGAGGATGGTAAAGCCCCAAATCAGGACCTCCTACACCTATGGGATGCTGATTAGTAAACTGCTAAATATCAAAGGCATTCCCCTCACTGGAAAGGTTGAAATGGCTACTGTCATTGATGAAAGAACCGTCTCTAAGATGAAGCTGAGACCACCTAGTAGGATTCTTGAGTCTGATGAAGATGATGAGAAGAAGAAATCTTCAGGAGAATCTAAAGAAGAAACTGATGAGTCTGATGACTCAAAAGCAACAGAAGTGTCTGTACCTTTGGTTCTCAAGGTCAGAACAAAGCTTTAAGTAAAGAGGAAGCCGATCATCTCAGAAGTATCTGTTGATGATGATGACTAACCTATTTCCAAGGTTCTGAAGAAGGAAATGGTCCAAAAACCTACTGTTGTCTCTAGAAAGGAACTCAAGAGGAAAGGTGTTTTTGCAGCCAGACCGGTTAGAAGATATACAAGGTTGAAGATAGCTGAGCTTGTGCAAGTCACTTTGCAACCTGCTGCATCACCTCTTAGGTCATCTGAACTCTCACCTTCTTCACCCATTATGTTATCCTCACCCTCACATTCATCATCCTCTTCCTCTCATAACTCCCCTCTTCACAATCAGATTTCAATTGCTGAAAACTTGCTTGCTCTATGTGTTCGAGATTTTAACTTGAATCTCACTCCAGATCACCCCTCACCACAACCTATTCTTCATAACTCACCTAATCACATATCCAATCCTTCATCACTCTCTCTCTCTCTCACCAATTTAGGAAATTCAAACTCTTGTTCCTGTTTCAAGAATATTTTATTCCATTCTACCACCTCTCTCTCACCCTTCACCTACTTCTAAAACCTCACCACAAAGATCTCTACCTAATCTTTTCAATCCTTCTGAGCCATTACCTTTAGATCAAATCAACCCTGACCTTCTTAGCCCTGATGATCTAAAAGCAATCAATAATCTTGTTGTTGAGCATGCTGCAATAAGGTTGAATCAAGCCTCTTGGAAACACAGACCCAATCCTACTTCTTACATGAAGGCCAATACGGTATTGAAGATCTGTCCTGACAGAGGTTCTGTCAGTCCAAAGCCAAAGTTGAACCCAAAATCCAAGAAGCCTTTTGTCTGACTGGAAAGAAAGCATAAGAAACTGAAGTTCCCTAGATGGTCTACTTTGTTCATAAGTCACCCTGAACCTCATGTTCTTCAAGACCCAGCTCATCACGGTGGCCTATCTCTGTGTGACAAACTCAAGACGGCTACAGATAGTGCCCGGCTCAGTTCTGATATCCAGATGAAGTTAGAGCAGAATCAAGGCAACTCTACCCCTTCCAACCGACTATTATCTTCACTCCTTTTCTCTCCATTTTACCTTTGTCTTTTTATGAAAACCCTTTTTCTGTTTACTCTTTTGATTTTCCAATCTCTGATGAAAATTTGACTTGGTTTTTCAATTACCTTTCCCCTCTTTTTATTTCTTTATTTAATTTGGAAACCCCCTCTTTTAATATTCCCTGTATGCAACCCTTTGGTTCGTTGCACTCAATCTTTCCCCCGACTCTTTCTCTGTTCCCCATTGTTTTTTTATCTCACTTTTATTTTATCCTCTGGTCATTCTCTTCCCTGGCACTGTCTGGAAATTATTACATATGAACCACCCACGACTACCACCCCTTCTGACCCTGGCCCCTCCTCTTCATCTCTACCTGATGATCCTGATGTACCAGCATCCACCATCATTGGAATGGATCCAGTAGCTCGTGCAGAAATCAGGAGTCTTCGTGAGACCATGCAAACTGTTGTGGCTCTTCTCACCAAGATTGTTGAAAAACAACAACTTTAGTTTTCGTTACCTTTGTCAGTAATGTAATAAGTCAATGATGGTTAAATCAATAAATGTCATTTTTAGATGTATTTTATTCTGTTACTTTATCTTTTTGCTGATGACAAAGGGGGAGAATATATTCGTATATCTGAACTAAATAACTAAATGATGAAACTCAAAAGATAAGACGCTACGTTTATCATGCGTCTGAATTCTTTATGGAAGCATTAGTTCAGGTGGAGCTTAAATATACTTATAAGCTTGAATATAGTCATACTTCATACGATTCTCTGTGCTTAAATCTGCTTTTATCCTTAGTTCATTAAAATCATACGATAATGTTTGTCATCATCAAAAAGGGGGAGATTGTTAAGACTACATCTTTAGACATCTCTGCTCTTGATGAATCCAAACAATGAATGATTTTTAAGTGAACCCTGTGAAATCTACTAATATGTGTATTAAGTGTGCAAATCAATATTCAAGTCTCATGACAAAGAAACAAAGTCTTAATGATGCGTCTGAACAATGACTCGGTATCTACCAAATTCTGTTTAAGCGACTCAAAGTCCCTCACTTCAACAATATTCAAACACAAAGAATATTCCCTGATTATTTCAAATAAATAAATTCGATATCATAAAGTTGAAAGCACATTTCCGCGCCTGAAGAATCTTTTTGTCACAAAAGGTAAAGTAAAGTGTACTTGGTCGCAGACCCGCTTAGCACAAATAAGGAAAGTTGCACTGCCCAAGTCTGAAAAGCAACAAACACTACTCTGAATCAAACTGCATTCTGATAAAGCTATGCCAACCTATATGTTCAATTTGTCTTGAAGCTCACCAACGATCATAAACATTAAATGCAAGACCAGAACGACTCTTTGACATTTATGGATGAAGAACAAAAGAATTCTCAGTTGAAGAACTCTCTTCAACGGATTTATCTCTCTTGAGTATAAACAGAAGACTTTGAATACCATTGAAGACACACACTTGAATACATTAACTCACGCATTCAATACTCTCAAGCATTCAAAGCTCTCTTAAGTTCTTCATTGAAAACTTCTCTACTCAAATCATTTGTATTTATTGAGAAGTCTTTATTGTGATCTCACCCACCCCAAATACTTATTCACTCTGAGTGTTACTTGGTAGATCTGTAAAGTTGTAATCCATGAAGCTACTGCTTCAGTCAAACTCTTAATGTTTGTAGAGCCTAAAGATGCTTGCTGAAAGAATACTTGTTTGAGCCTGGAGAGGCTAGGTGTGCAACCAATACCTTCTATAACCTGATCAGTTATAATGCAAATACTTGGTGAAACCAATGACTGGACATAGCCCAAGGTGTGGGGTGAACGAGTATAAATCTGTGTCTCCTCTCTTTAGCTTAATTGTTTCAGTTTGCTTTACTTTAACTGTGCAAACTGGGTAGGAAAGTGAATCTCCTTTTAATATTAGACGCATTTTGGTTTCTTATAGTTTAAATAGGAACGTTTTATAAAAAGTATTTAAAACACAATTCAACCCCCTTCTAGTGTTTTATATCTGTTCATTTCATATATATCCCACTTAAAAAAGCCTCATATGCAAGCAGTACCAAATTTTATGAAACTGAATCAATCATGTGAAAAATAGCCTTCCATAGATGAACTTAATAAAGTAAATAGAGTAAGTATTACCTCAAATTTGCTTGGTGTTAGGAGCAACAATATCATTGGGAGATGCTATTTTCTCTGCAACAGAATTAGAGAACAGACAATCAAAATGTCTTTTGATTATCAGAGAAGGATATTCAAATGAAATAAATGGAATGCCTAAATATATAATTATTTATAAAAGAATATACAAGGTTAAGTGAACATTTCTTCCTTTTCCTTGTCGGATTGAGGCTTGTGTGTCCCTTAATGGTACAAAATGATGAATTGACCCAAATTATCTCACCATGATATCCCCCATATACAACCCACCATCTCCATTTGGTTAAGTCTCAAGTGATTGTGATGTCTCGAAGAAAGGGTCATCCTCATTATCAATAGCTTCTTTGTCTCGATTATTAATGTTATTGACATTTATCTTGTTAGTCAAAAGAATAATATACCACTTATTATCACCTGAGTTAGTAACATAGAAAACTTGTTGAGCTTAAGTAGCCAAAATAAAAGGCTCATTTTGATACACGCACCTACTGAAATCCACCTATATGAACCCCAACGCATCAACCCAAACACTGTTATTGTTGTCAGCCCACTTACAATGGAACATAGACAACCAAAAGATTGTGTAGTCCAACTCCAATATGCATTCAATGAACTCGAAGCATGACATATTTGTATATATGGGGTACCTGTCGTTGGCACTTGCAACATGCATAGAGTTAGCTAAGAGAATGCATTGTATATACTCTGATCATCATGTTCTTTTGTGTAAAATGTGTACCCGTTAATTAGATAACCAGTGTAAGAGAAGGCATGTATACTTGGAATTTGTGTTACCATCTCAACCTTTTTAAACTAAACCAGGATTTATAGCCAATTATGTAAGAATGTGATCCTTCATCCATGTTATAAAAGTCTGATTGTGTTCTCTTGTTATCCACTTCTCATACTTATTTGGGGTTCAAACTCTTAAGTATGTCAGTGTGTCTTTCAACCAATGACTCAACTTATCAGCGTTGTGTAAAACATATTCATTTTGTCCCATTTTGTATTTTATATGGTGAATACTTCAGTTCCTGTTATCACTTTCCTTGTTGTTCTTCCAAGGTCACGAGACTTTAAAAAGCCTACGGAGTCGACATCAGATAGGTATTCGGTACGAAATTCAACAACTTCTTCCACTATGTACCTTTCAACAATACAACCCTTTGGTCGTAATATGTTTTTCACACACCCTTTTAATATGTTCATGTAATGCTCAAACAGATACATCCATCTCATATAAGCGGGCTCACACAATTGTGTCTCTCTAACCAGGTGAACGAATAAATTAACCATTATGTCAAAGAATGAAGATGGGAAATACATTTCAAGCTTAAAGGTCACAACAGTTCCTCTTTGTAATGCGGACAACTTCATAGGGTCAACCACTTTGATAAAAATTGCATTGAAAAATAAACATAGTTTAGTTATGGATGATCGCACTATTTTGGCCAAAACCGATCGTATCCTGATTGGCATCAAATCCTCCATGAGAACATGACAATCGTGAGACTTTAGACCCTTTAGTTTCATATATTTCATCGATACAAGGTTCACAATATCTAGAACTTTAACCCCATGAAGAAACCTACAAAAGATAATTTTCTCTTTCCTAGATAGAATATGAGCCCATGGAGGTAGATGGGTATGTTTTCCCTTCTTTGCCGGTCTCAATTCTCTTCTTATTCCCATATTGACCATGCCTAACCTTGCATTGATGCCATCTTTAGTTTTTCCTAGCACATTAAGTAATGTTCCAATGAGACTATCACATATATTTTTTTCAAAATTCATCACATCAAGGAAATGTCTAACATATAATGACTTTCAATATGGAAACTCAAAGAAAATCGACTTTTTGTTCCACCTTCTTGTGGCAAGTTGTCATGCAAAAGGTTTACCGAAAGTATTAAGCAATACCGACACCCCGACTTTCGATCGGTTCGAGGCCATTGATTTTCTGTCAGAAAATAAAATACTGACATTAATGAATTTTTGTGTCTTTTGAAGGCTTTTGCCTGTCAGTAATGAGGCATTTTCTTGTAGTGTGTGACATATACCATTGTAACATCCGTGTTTTAGAACCTTGGTTTATATGCTTGTTAAGTATGTTTAAGTGTTTGGAAACATGCTTAAGAGCTATAGAATCAGTTGGCTTCGAATCGGACGAACGTACAAAATTGGCAATCCTAAACTAGGGAAACATGCTCAAGCGTGTAGGGACCCAACATCAAAGTGTTGGAACGCTCAAGCATAGCCCTTGAGCATGCTAGAGAGTGGCCACTCAATAGACACAAATTGGATAGCGATTACACATGGCGAACGAGAGGAGGACGCATGGACGTGAAGGGCGGTTGCTTTGCGATGAAGCATGCTCCTTGCTCAATCATGGAGGAAGCCCACGCCATAGGGTTGGAATGCTCAAGCGTGGAGGACTTCTCACGCCAAAGCGTTTCCATCAAAAAAGTTAAAAATAAAAGTTTTAAGAAGGTTAATTCTTTTTTTTAAAAGCAGAAAGGTATGCAAAAGCATCACTGCAATGAAAGACATCCCAACTAGGTTGGCACCTCAGACATCACTAATCATTTGCAACACACCTTAATAGAATAAAAATAAGAAAGAATACAAAAAAAATTTGGGGGGACATTGACCTTACCCATGAAAGAATCATCTGAATCTAAAGCTAGGAAGACCATTTCTATTTCTAAAGAAGTCTTCCCTAATGAAATCAGGTGCTAAGTCCCACCAAACAAAGCCACTAATTGAGGTACCAAAATTGGCTAATTTGTCATCACATGAGGTGCCCTCTCTATAAATGTGAAAGACTCTAAAACTCAATTTTCTAGTTAAGTCCATACAATTATGCCACCTATTTCTCAATTTTCAAGGAACAATGTTACTGTCATTGACTGTGAGAAGGATTGGAGCTCTCAATGTCTGGAGGTAGTAATTTCGGGTATCATCATTGCCTCTTTAGAGACAAAAGTGTAGCTATAATGGATTGTTATACTGAAAATATTGGTGTGTCCAATGCTCTCTGTGCTGAACTTTCTGGAGCCATGACATCAATTGAGATAGCTTTCAAGAATGGTTGGTTAAATCTCTTGTTAGAATGTGACTCCCAAATGGTGGTTTTAAGAAGGTCAATTCATTTTCACCTTCAAGTTGCGAAAACAGAACACAGAGGGAGACTGAGACTTCATAGAGGTTGAGAGAAGTTCCTGATCTTGGCGTCGATCAGCCGACAAGAGCATCACAAAACCGACAACATCGTTGCACTCATAGCATCGTAAGTTTCTCGCCTCTATCCTTCTTTTCTCGATAGGAATGAGGTAAGCCTATGCTCGTAAGCATGTCGACATGTCGATGATGTCAGTATTGATGTTTATCTTTAGTTTTCCTTTCCGATTGTTGTTTCTTTTGCATATTAGGGTTACCGATGACGTCTGCTTGTTGTATCTGTGTCAGGACGAATTTTGGAACACCGAGGATCCATATACCACGCATGGAAACAGCGAAGAAGAGAGGGGGAGTATCATGTTCGTGGCCTTGGAGACATCTATGCATACCTCGGGTGGGAGAAAGAAGCATCATATTGCAAGAAAGGCGAAAAATAGTATGAAATGCAATAATAGGTATAGGGGAACCTAAACCCTACGAGTGGTCGAGTAATCGACAACGCCAAAATCATGTTGGCGACTACCTCGTAGTAACAATAATGACTTCGGGATTGTAGGTTTATCGTTGTTATGTTAATTTTACGTAAATCGAGGATGTCTGTTATTTAATGAAGAGTTGCTCGTTGTGTGATAGTTGATTGGTTGTGCTTAACATGGTTTATGTGAATTTCCATGATAACATGTTTATTTTATTATTATTTTAATTTGTTTAACATGCTCAGTATACTTAACATGCGATATATGTGATTTTATGCTTAGTTGGTATCTAAGCAATGATATGTGAGATTTAGGAGATGTGCATGTTGGGGAAAGTGTGATATGACACATAGAAGTGCCTATCCTAATACAATACAATTTTATATGTGATGAGCTTATGTGGCATGACATGTGGAATTATTTGTGTTTTTTGAAAAAAGGTTAAGGCACTAGGTAAATGACCTGGTAAGAGTTAGTGAGACTTATATTAGGATGCATGCTGTTGTTCAAAGCCATGTGGGTGGAACGCACGTGGTCAGAGTATCTAATTACAAACACCGGATATCACGACATAGCTGATTCATAATGCTACCGTGATACTCTCGTAGTCCCTGCTAGGGCTGCTCCAATTTTATTGTATCCTAGAGATACGTGCCACTATTCTCTAACGGGAATAGGGGAATAATGACGTTCCTGACAGGAATGGGGAATTAGCATCCTAACGGGAATGGGGATGTGCAATTTTGGCCGTGACTACGATGAGGCAGCGTATAGGGAGTACCCGCTTGGATGACTAATTAACATCCCTAACGGGAATGAGAGATGTGTAATAGGATTTGTAGGTGGCCACATCAGAATACAGGCATAGTTGCATGAGAGTTAAGGGTAGAGGATGATACAATGTCTCAGGGATGATTGACATCTATATGTGTTGCACGTCTATGCGTTGTTATTGTGTTTTATGCTATATATCCTTTCCATTGCATGATGATAGCGTAGTTTCTTATCTCCCTATCCCTTTCTCTGTATGTTGTTATCGGTTCGTGGAGCAAACTCAATCGATCAGGATGTCGTACCATCACCACCCGTGGATGGCGGGACCACGAGGGTCCTAGTCTTGTGAACTTTTGAGTTAGAGTTCCATGATGACCGAGGTAGGCGGGTTGACCTGACTACCTTTTTGGCAGTTTACACAGGACCAATAAGTGTTTATATACGGTTCGGAGATTCACCCTTGTCCAGCTTTATCAGTGTGTTTAGGATCATACATCTTCCTTTTCCCCTGTTTTAGCACCCACCCAGGAGGCAACAACATCCATGGGATTCATCTAAGTCTTATCAGGTGATTGGACCAGTTAGAGTGGTTCCTCGTGGGCGCAAGTGGCGTAGCTTACAGTACAAACTTATGCATCAGGGTCGGTGCATGATTATCTCTAATAGCGTGGAAACCACAACCGCACCACCACAGAGACCATCATTGAGAGTTTATAGACGTCGTTTTGGAGAGAGTCAGGGCAGTTCTAGGTTTCTATAATAGTTATGGTATGAGGCTAGTGCGTCTATGTACATAGGTATGTGTCGTGAGCCTCTTTTTGATGTATTTTGAGTGCGGGTTGGTCTTAGTGGAGTGTGGTGGAGGAGATGTTGTCTACAGTCCCTTTCTTATGTATTTTTGTTATCTTTACTTTTATGGTAGTTTGTTTATGATAGTGTCCTACTGATGGGGCAACTAGGACTTATGATGTGTGTGTGTGTGTGTGTGTGTGTGTGTATATATATATATATGCGTGTGATGTTTTATCTCTTTATATGTTTGTATGTTTTAGGTTTTAATACCTTCGCTTTTCTTTTATATGTGCTAACGTTTATATCGCGATTAAGGCTTACTTAATTAGGTTGTCTTTAATGGGACATCGGGTTGTCTCATTTGCTAGCATCAGAGCAGTTTGATTCTAATCGGACTGTAAGGTTAGGGTGTACTGATAAACCTCTGGCTTATCTAGTTTTATAGCTAGTGATACCATGGTTTTTGTGCTACATGTAAAAGTTTAATCTCGTTTTCGCTCAAATTTGGCTTTAATTGCCCTCGAGCAACATTTTTAGTCTCTTGAGTAGTTTTTAGGATATTTTGGTTAATTTTGAGTCAAATAAAGCACTAAGTGCTACTCTTTATTTTCAGGTTAAAAGTGAAGCTCAAGAAAGCATGGAACATTGAAGAAAACAAGCAAAAAGACGAAATTCAAGGTCTCGCCCCGCGAGCCAGAGCTGTTTCTGAGATGAAATTGGAGGATTTCTGGTGCGCCTCGCGAACACAGGCTCGCCCTGCGAGCCAGACACAGGAATTCTAAGAGCACTCTATCTCGCCCCATGAAACAGTCCTCGCCCTGCGAGGATTCAAAATCAGAATAGAGTCAAAAGTAAGTGCTCGCCCCGCGAGCACCTGCTCACCCCGCGAGCGAGTGAAGATCCAGTTTCCTATATGTAGATTGTTTCAATGCGAATTATATATCTCTTTTGCTACTCCTTGTTTCTCTTGGAGATGTGTCTCCCTTAGTATTTTAGGATTATTTTGTTTCTTTTCAATTACTTTGTTGTTAATGATGAACATGATGAGGAGCTAATCCTCTTTTCTGATGGATCGATGAAGCTGCTCATGACGGCATAGTTCAATGTAATGTTTTCTTATTCTCTTCTCTCAATTATTGCTTTCTAATTCTGATTTGGTTGCGTTAATCAAAAGTGCATGTGGTTAACTAGTCAAGTGCGATGAGTCTGAGAAGAGGTTCATGCTTTAGGACTTGGGTTAGGAACACCGTTTGAGCACTGCTAGAGATAGAGTAGGAGATTGGTGTAATCTATATAGGGAACCAAGGTCTTAATGAATCTAACTTGTGGGTTGTCGAATAGAGATATTGTCAATTTGCATGTGTAGGAGTTTCCTTTCGTGCTCGACGGAGACATTAGGATAACTTAAGGTTCCTGGTTGGCAAAGAAATTGAACCCAGGGGGTAGAAATAATCACTTGGATCTATTGCTTAATTGGGTAGGTGGATTCGTGAACTTAGATCTCACTATCATAGTTAACATCTTGATAATTGATGCTTAGTTTTAGATTTAGATAATTGAATTAGATAACACTTTTTATCCCAACAACTTTTTTCCCATTGACTTGGTCAAAAACATTAGTTATTATCTTCAAATCTAGACAAATTGGTCACCCAATCCTTGTGTTCGACCTCGGTATTTACTTACCATGATTTTATTACTTGCTTCGATCCGGTACATTTGCCGGAGCCCATCATGTACTGGCCATTTTAGTTGGATCCACATTGTGTATCGGCTATGATTAGAAGTTGAGTAGGGAGTCAGAACCCGATAGTTAACATTTGCATGGCATACAGTTTGTATATATTGTTTTATGTAATATTTATATGTATATAAATGTGAGCTAATTATTTCTTTGACATGATAATGGCTAGAGATGGAGGTAGAGGAGAATAAGGGAAAGGTGGCGGTAAATCCACAGATAGAGCAGCTGGGGATGGTAACGGAAAAGCATTGCATACTGGTGGTGGAGGAAAGTCATCTAAGACTCTCCAGACCATCTAACACCACAACAAACATAATAGAACGCTCAGATGCTCCAAATGACTAGGGGGCAATTGGATCAGTTTAACCAGAGGAGAGTCGAGGAGGCCGAGGATGCAGGCATGTCCACTTTCCTAAAGGGCAAGCCACCACAGTTTAAGGGTGACTATGAGCATGAGGGAGCTGAGTGGTGGATACGGGGGCTGGAGAAGATATTCTCTGTGATGAGTGGCAAGGAAGATAGGAAGATGACATATGCCTCATTCATGCTGACATGAGGAGCAGAGTCCTAATTAAGAGGCAAGAGGAGGTTGCTTGAGACCGAGGGCAGGATCATCACACGAGAGGTTTTCAGAGAGTGCTTCTCAGAGAAGTACTTCCCGAGGGTGGTTCAGCGTGATAATTCATGAATCTGCGGCAGGGTAATATGTTTGTTGGAGACTACTCTGCTAGGTTCGAGGCTTTGATTCAGTTTTTTGAGTTCTATTAGAGGTTTCTTGGTGAGGATTGGGTTTGTAGGCGTTTTGAGAAGGGTTAGCGCCATAAGATATAGAGAGCAGTGGTACTGCTTGATATCCACAGCTTCCCAGAGTTGGTGGAGAGATGCAGTGCCATTGAGAACATCGATCAGAGAGAGATGCACACCAACGTCAACAGAGGAATGTAGGACCGATGAGATCCAGTGCTTAGAGAGAAAAAGGCGGTAATGGTTCCCAGTGGTCAGTGGAGAGGGGGACCTTATGTCAAACCTTCACAACCAGTTTAGACAGTGACACCAGTTGGTGGAGCGGGTCAGTTGCAGCAGGAGCAGTAAGACCCAGTTTGTTTCAGATGCTGGGGACTGCATTATATTAGAGACTGCAAGGAGAGATCTGGTTGCTTTGTGTGTGGTAAATCAGGTTACATGACCTGGGATTGCAGGCAGCGGGGAGCACAGTAGCTGGTAGCTGCTGGGCAAGGAGTAGAAGCTGGGAGAGGAGCCTCAGCATCAGGGCAGTAGGTGGCTAGACCTCAAGCCACAAGGAGAGTGTTTACCGTGAGGGGAGCTGAATCATCTCAATTTTCATATCTTAAGACATCTTGTACTCGAGGTATTGAGCCGACATATGTCCGAGGAAGATAAATCATAAAATAATTGTTTGAGCCTCTTGGTGTTGTTTGTGGGTGGAACTGATAACAATATTATCATTTTAGTCGGGTCTGCTAATTTTTAATTTCAAGACCAGAAATCTCGAAATATGTGCCAAACATAAACTAGATAATTTCATATCTAACTAAGTCATTACCTCACTTAGTTGGAGTAACTAGACAATTAGATGATCACATGTCAACTTTACCATAAGTGGATAAAGTCACATTTCCTTTTATGGTTAATGTACAACTTTTTACCCAAATTTAGACAACATATTGTCCTTTTGTCATCTAAGCCATCCATCATCTTACACCTTGAATTAATTTTCCTCCCTATTTCCTCAGGAATCACGGAAACACGCACACTTAAACACTCCAACACTTCATTTTATTTCATTACACAAGATCAAACCTTCTCATTTCAAGAACACTCATGTTTCTCTAACCACCCAACCAAAATTTGTTCTTAAATTCGAACACCAGTCTTGATTATCTAAACACTTAGTATCTCACATAGAATTCCATTTGGAGCACTTTTGTTTATCATCTTCATAAGAGCTCAATAACACTCATTAAGTTCATCCTTTTCTAACTTGATAGTAAGTCTCCTATACTCTCCTACCTTCCATTTTCATGTTTAGAATCATGAACAAAACTCTTTTAGTTCATAGTTTTTCAAAATACAAAGTTTGAACCTTTATGTTCATCACAGGTTTTCTCTAAGTTTCTTCAAAGTGATAATCTTTTTCTTGACACCACCTTCATCACCATCATCTTTAAGTGTCTACAAGAGGTAATGGGGGAGACTAACCACATCATACCATATTGTTGGATGTGTGGATGGTTTTTTTATTTTGATGCTTATCGAAAATCCTAATGGTGTGTTTGGATGAGGGAATTTAAGAGGGTAATGTATTTTCAGAGGTTAATTAGAATTCATCAATGTAAAAATACAATACATTTTATATTGATGGATCCTAATTACCCTCTAAAAATACATTTCCCTCTTAATTTCCCTTATCCAAACACACCATAAGGGTTCTTGGTTTATATTCATTTGTTTCTTTTGGAGAACATGTAATTACTTTATGCTTGGTTGTGGTTTGTTGATGTGTTTACACGCTTGAAAATCTTTTTTTTATAGGAAAAACCAAGTATTTGGTCATATGATCAAAAATTGGATTTTTATGCTTGAAAATGTGAAAGTATGTGTTTTTATTGTTCTTATTGATATATTGCTAACCTATCTATTTAGTGTTTAGATTATCACTTTAATTATATTTATCACTTGTCTACCCTAAATCTATCTTGGTCAAAGATGGAGTTATGGAGAACACCCTTCTAATGAGCAAAGCCAACCCATCTGCTAACTTAACTGAATTGTTGACTTTCTACTTAGAAGAGTCAACCCGTCTAATGAAGTTGTCACCCATCTGAGGTCCTTCGACGTGGAACACGCAAGGACAGAAGAACTTTTGTGAGCTGTCTACTCAGTCAAAGCTCATTGAACTCAGAAACAGAGTGCTTCCAATATGATTTATTCCATAGTACATCTGGAAGTTGCACGAAAAGGGAAATGTGCTCATTAAAGTACAAAAGCAACCTGAACAACTCTGATTTGACTGCTGCACAGCATAAAGCACTGTCCATCTCTATTAGAGTACAACCAACGTTCCTATGCATTAAATGGATGCCCGGAATGACTCTTTTGCATTTAATAGAGCAAGCTCAAAGCCAAAAATCAAAATGAATGTCTCTAATGGATTCAAATTGATTAAAGCCTATAAATAGATAAGACATCGTATATGAAGACATAGAGAACACAACATTCAAAGAGTCATTACTCGTGCATTTATTTCTTCATTCTTTCAATCTTTATTCTTCAATCATTTGAAGTTATTACACAGTCTTTCTATAATTCACATTAAATTCACTCTTTCCGAGTGTTAGTGAAAGACTTGCAAATTGTATTTATTACAATCTTCTTTCAAACAAATCTGAGTGAGCCTGAAGAGGCTATGTGTGAAAATAATACTTGTCTTGGAGCCTGGAGAGGCTAGGTGTGCAAAGAATACTTGGTGTCTGTAACATGATCATTTATAGTGGAGAAAACTTGGTGTTGCCAAGGACTGGACGTAACCCTAGTTGTTAAGGGGTGAACCGGGATAAAATAGCTGTGTCTATCTCTACCCCTATCTCTTTAGATAATTTGTTTATCTTATTTGTTAGCTAAATGGATTAAAGTGTGAATATCAAACAAGTTTTAATCTTGCATGCTTGTGTGTTTTTCTGTTGAAAAACCATCAGACAAGTCACCTGTCTATATGCTTTCAAATCACCTGTTTGTCCCTAGCTTCTGTGTGCGAAAATGTTTTTAACTTATATCTAAAGTTTGATAAACACGATTCAACCCCCCTTCTCGTGTTTATAGTTGTCTATTTCAGCGTGTTCCTGAAAAAACCTAGTGTGCACGTTGCAATCAGGAACAATCCTTCGAACACCTCTCTTCGATAATTCTTTAGCACCATGGTGTAGGGGCCTTAGTCTAATTCCTGGAGTACAAGATGTCTCACCTCATTTTCTGTGTTGTCTTTTGTTGTTTTATTTTATGCTCTTGAAAGACGATGGTAGCACCGTCCCCTCGCTATGTTCGAATTGAGCTACTTGGCGACCCGGGTGCTTAGACCCACTATCTTGCCGGCAAGCACAAGACGTACGTGGGGAATACTTCCTTCGTGGTGCGAGAGTCCCAAGGTGGGGCCATTTGGATGCTTATCTCGATGTATGCTCATTTGGAGTTCATACTTCGAAGAGATGGGCTCTAGGAGCTCGTGATGAGATTGCCTCTTATGGTCCCAGTAGCTCCAGTGTCATCGACACCATGTGTCATACTCTCTCGTATTGACGATGCTTCACCCTCAGCATCTGTAGTAGCAGCGCCCATAGTTATCTCCCTCCAGTTATTGTAGTGGCACCAATGGTAGCCCCTCCGATTGTTCCTCCAGCATCCTTTTCCTATGGCTCTACGTTGACGGGCCCTCCTTGCCATCAAGGTGATTGAGATTTCTTCCGACTCCGAGGTGGTGGAGGAAAACGAGATGGATGATATAGAGGAGGACTCCGAGGAGTTTGTCTCGGAGGACGAGGACGACGTCTCGTCATAGTCTTGTAGGTCAGTGAGATGTGTCCTAATGTCTGAGGCTAGGGCTTTTGTGGAGCTGTGACTCCAAGTTTAATATTTTTATTTCAGTTCATGTTGTATTTTGTTAGCGATTGTACTTCCGCCATTTATAATTTAAGTGAATACCCTTTTTGGTCCCTGAAAATTTTGGTGGATCCCATTTTAGTCCCTGAAAAATAAAAACTCTTCAGTTAGTCCCCCAAATTTCATTCCGTGAGACCTTTTAGTCCCTCCGTCAGTCAAAGCACGTTGTGTAACAGCCTGATTTTTAATTACGCTGTTTAACCGGTTAAAATATAATTAACTATATTTTAATTTGAGAGTTATAAAGTGATTTTTAATAAAATAAAATCATATTCATAGTCTCTTTTATGGTAGAAGGTTATGGTAAAAATTTGGGTCGAAAATTCAGACGGAACCCGGTCTGCGTTTTTTAACTGGCAGTATAATTTGATACTGACAGAAAACCTTAATTTGGCCCGAAAACTGAAATTTGTAGATTTTTTATAATTTTTGATTAGAAATAAAATATTATGTTTATTCGGATGAATTTTGGTATAAGTTCAGACGGAAAACAATCGGTGTTTTCACTAATAGTAAGATTTTAATGATCCGAAAACCTAATTTTGTCTCGTGAACGAAATGGATTATATTTAAATCATATTTACAATGAGTTTGATTATTTTGAAAATTTTCAGTCGAAAACGAAATATTACCCTTTTATACGGGCGTAAAACCCTAATCGGGAAACCGACAAGTCGAGAATGGAGGTGCAGAGACAAAACCGGCCACCAGAGGAGCTGAGTCATGGGGTGAGTCACCACCATGACTCACCAAACATTTATCAAGCATTAAATATAAATTTAGGTGAAATGACCAAAATGCCCTTTTAGCTTAACCTAACCAAAGTTAAGTTAGATTTTAACCATGGTTAAGGAACCATGGTTAGTTTGTGTGGTCTAAAATCAGTCACACCCTCCACTAAATGTGAGCAACATATTAATTAACATTATTTAGTAAGGTAACCTTAGTTAAGTTAATTATTAACTATGGTTAAGCTTATATTAATTAAATATTCTTAAAAGCTATTAATCAAACCAAACAAGGCATAAGATTACTCCTATATATACCCGCAAACCGTGGCCTCCCTCCCCTTTCACTCATCTTCTTCATCTTTTTCATCTTCTTCATTTCTTCACCAAAAACACTTAAACTTTATTTTCATTCTTCAAGAGCTCCAAGTGATTCCATTACAAAGCTTGCCAAGATCATCATCTATTCTTCTTCTACTTTCCTAACTTGAGGTAACATGATCATCTCATCTCTTGTTTAAGCTTTTGTTCTTCATATTTCATAGTTTTCCATTTCTAGATCTAGAACTTGTAATAATTCTAGAAAATTGTAGAAAAATCATAAAAATGTGAAACCAATTTCTATGATCTAGATATGATCCCTACTTTCATAAGCATGTAATCAAAGTCATTTTCATTTCCTATTAACCATTCTTGGTTGAACCTAGGTGATAAAGTGAGTGTGAAGTTTTTGTGTCTTTGCTCAATTCTAACACTTGTATCATGCTCTCTAATACCTATATGGTTATAATCTAAGAGCTTAACTTTAACAAAGATTTCTATCCTAATTTTATGGTGTTGACCGAAAATCTAGGGTTTAGGAGTTTATAGATTTTGTTAATTTAATGAATTCTAATGATTGGTTAATACTCTTAAGTATCTATGTAATCTAAAACCAATAGCTTGAATCAAAAAGAATTTCCTAGCCTATTTTACTAAGTAAGGCCAAAACTTAATTAAAAGGGAGATTAAATTATTTTGTTAATATTGGATGATAATTTATCTAAGCTATCTAAGACTATAGGAACTAGAATCCAAAAGCTTGGAATGAGAAAAGAATCGTAACCATATTTTGAATTAGGAGGCCGAAACCTAGCTAGTTAGGTTAAGAGTGATTTTGTTGATTAATTATAGTTGTATTGCTTGGTTGAAGGAGAAACTGTTAAACTGTGGTGTGATAACGAGGATCGTCGAAGTCGGAATTCCGGTGCTAACTCAGGTGGGGGAAAGAACCATTCCATCATCGAAAATCGATAAGTAGTATATTATATAATAATTGTGTAGGGCGACCTAAACCCTACTAGTTGTTGAGTAATCAACAAGACCAAAATCACATTGGAAACCTTTTTTGTAAAACCAATGGTGATTCAGGGATTGTAGGTTTATCAACATTAAGTTGATTTTAAGTATTTGATGATGTTTGACTTTATGTTATTGAATTTATTGTGATACATTGGTTGAGTTATTCCACTGCATGTGACGTATTATTTTCGGTGTTTGAATATTCTTGATATTGTGTTATTTTGGTGATATTAGAATATGTTGTTGATATTGTGTTATGCATGATCTGTCTGGTTTTAATATTGTTTTTAGTGGATTTTAAGCAAAGATATATATATTGTTCGAGAGATAATTGTTGGTTTGGGTGTGAGGATAATGGTGACTTAGAGGTGCCTAGCCTAAACTAATTATTTTAAAGAGGAAGTGTGACATAGAATATGTGTTAAGGCTTTGATGGAAGGTTAAGGCACTTGGATGTTATTAATGTGGGTTGATGAGATTCATATAGATGTATTGTTATTCACAGCCATGTGAGTGGAACACACGAGGTTAAGATATCCTATTTTGGGATATCGGATATTGCTTTTGGCACTGGACCGTTCCGGATTGATACTCATTGACGTGTTCGCATATTCTTGGCACTGGACCGTTTTGGACTAATACTCGTTTAGTCGTTGACGTGTTCGAAAGTTATTTACACTGGATTGTTTCGGACTACTGACTAATGTGACAGGAGTAAAGATGGCCGCATCAGTATAAAATCTTAGTTGCAGGAGTTGAGGGTAGAGGATGATATAGTGAATTGAGGATGATTGTTGATTTTGAGTGATGCGTGTCTGTGGCTATTATTTTATTATGTGCTATGTATTTTTTTCCGCTTTTGATGATAAAACTGTTTCTTATCCCCTATATCTTTCTGTGTGTTGCATTTTATTCTAATGTGATCATACGAGAAGACCCGATGGAGGAACCAGTTGCTGAGGAGTTAGATGGAACCACGTATGAACCAGAGGCGGGAGGACGAGCTGTGGATTCCAGCAATGTAGTTTAGTGTCTAGGGCCAGTGAGTCTTATAAGATGTTTTATTATCCGCTGACTATAATAATTTGTGTAAGTATGTACCTGCAAGGGATCCTACTGATAGGATACCCTAAACAATGTTTTGGTAATGTAATGAACAAACATGTGTGTATTTATATATTATATCTTTGGTGTGTTTATTTTGTAGAAGTTATATGATTAGTATTAAGTTTTAATTTTTTTTTACGTATTTTAACGTTAAGCACGCGATTAAGATTAATAAATAATTAATGGCACAATGGGACACAACGGGGTGTCTCACGTTGACCACCGTTAAGTGTGTGACGTCTCACATTAGTTGCCAAGGTGTACTGTTAGCATTTTTCAGCTTGGAATTGTTTTTAAAAAAATCGAAATTATAAGGCCATTTTGGTCCTCAATAAATTTTAAGTGAGCCGTTTTAGTCCCTGACATTTTTGTCGTGACCCATTTTGGTCCCTCACTGACACAACACAGATACACAACTAAAAAACTGATACACTGATACACTTATAAGAACCATATGGACCATACCAGTAACACATGTCACAACAGAACCATACCTATATGAACCATATGTAAAATTAGCATCCATTAGAAGGGGCAAATTGTAACAAACATGCATAATGACTTGCTTCAAGTCTTGCTTTAAGGCCATCCTCATTTGCAGTATGGAAGTAGTCATTGTAAACAATGACATTCTATAATTACAATAATCATCATTATTGGACAAAACACTAATTTTAGACTGCACAAATCCTGCACAAATCTTAACTAATGGAAAAGGAACTAGCCTATCCTGCATATAATGGGTTCAAAGATTAAATAGAAGCAAGCCAACTGTAGTCATCAACAGAACATGTCACATAAATAAAGATATCAACTGACAAATAAATAAGCATAAGTGTCTACCTTCTCTTGGTCAAAGATGAGATTCCACCTATAAGTCATGTGGTCACTAATGTCAGCTTCTCCAGAAGCTGTAGAAATCATTTCCAATTATATTTTGTCTCAGAGTCTACAATGGCATACACTATAACATAGAATTGGTTGTTTGCATCTTGTCCAACTGCCGAGAGGAGCTGCCCACCATAATATCCTTTAAGGAAACAGTCATCAAGGCCTATCAATGGCCTACAACCCCTTTTAAACCCTTCCTTGCATGCATCCAAACATATATATATACTCTGAAACAGTGGTGGAGCCTATGGTTGAAGCATGACATCCATCTTGGTAGTTGATCCCAGATTGGTTGTCAACAGCTCGTTCATGTAGTCCCACAACCTACCATATTGATAATTCTCTGAACCCTCCACAGCCAGTCATGCCTTTTTCAATGCCTTTGATAGTTTCTTGTCGTTTAAATGAACCATGAAGTCCTCCTTCATGATCTCAAAGGCTTGCCTCCTTCTAAGGTCAGGTTGGGTAATTAGCTTTTGTTCCAATTTCTTCGCCACCCAACCATAGCTAGCTTTTGTGACATGTGTTACCGGTATGGTTCATATTAGTGTATCAGTGTATCTGTTTTTTAGTTGTGTATCTGTGTTGACATGTGTCGGTGAGGGACCAAAATGGGTCACGACTAAAATGTCAGGGACTAAAATGGCTCACTTAAAATTTATTGAGACCAAAATGGCCCTCTAATTTCGGTTTTTTTAAAATAATTCCAAACTGGAAAATGCTAACAGTACACCTTGGCAATTAATGTGACATGTCATACACTTAACGGTGGTCAACGTGCTTTGATTGATGGAGGGACTAAAAGGTCTTACGGAATGAAATTTGGGGGACTAACTGAAGAGTTTTTATTTTTTAGGGACTAAAATGAGATCCATCAAAATTTTCAGGGACAAAAGGGTATTTACTCTTTTAATTTCTGTTTTGATTATGTTTTGGTGTTGGTAAATTAAAAATTTTAGGATGAGTCTTTTGGTGCTCATGTGGCGGACTGAGTGCACATCATTGACATCAACATTTCTCGATCAAGTAATGCCAGTAAAAGTTCCTGGTCACATGAACTCATTACAATAAAGAAATCAAATTACCATAAATAAATAAAGTCACTTCCATCTAATTTTTTCTATTTTGCTTTTACAATTCAGAAAAAATTATAAATTACAACTTAATAGTAAAATTTTATTAAATTTTAATATTAAAATTGTAGAATATGCATGTATACATTATTATACTATCATGTGCGTGATAATTGAAAACTTGTTTCCCCACATTGCAGTGACTTGCTAACTATATGTAAAAATGACAAGCACTAAGTTTTAAAGACCTATGGCCTTTGTACCTTGACTCAACTATTGAATCACCAAAATTTATTTATGAAGAATTGGACAGCACGTTCATTAAGCAAAAAAATTCATGTAAGCCAAAAAAAAAAAATCATGTAATTTTTAAAGGCTAAAATACCTTTTTGATCCTTTATCTTGGTGAAAATTCGATTTGGTACTTTATCTATCTTTTAAAAGATTCATTTTGGTCATTTATCTTTCAAATGTTACTCAAAATGGTCATTCCGTCAGATATATTACCGGATTCTGTTAATGAATCGCAGAGATCCACTGGAATCTCGACTGTTCTTCTCAAAATTCCTTCCCTTTCATCTCATTTCTTCTGAAATCAAATTACACGTACTCTTCCTTCTCAAAACCCCTTCCCCTTCTAATTTTTTCGTGAAACCTATCTTCACTCTACTCCCCTCACAAACCCTAGCCACCACTCCTGTGAAAAATGTTACTTGTTTATGGTGCGTGTACTATATATGATTACTAGTGTACTGTTTCTGCATTCTTTCTTAGAACATGATACAACAGCAGAAGATTTCTGCAACTTATGTCATTTCTTCTTATGCTGCACAATGCACCCATGCCTGATCCTTATTTGTTTTCCTTTTTGCTTTCTGATTAGTTCTGTTATTGATATTTAAATGATTGCGCTTCTCTAATGCATTTTATGATTGGTTGAATTCTAATGCATCTTAATAATTGTTAACAGCAGCTTGTTATATATGTGTTGGGAGCTGATTAAATCGCCGCTCCATCAATCCATAGAGCATGAATTCTTCATCTTCATCGTTTGTTTCCTCAAGAAGGATGAGTGCATACTCATTTCGTAACACCACTCCTGTCTCTAGGGTTTGTGAGGGGAGGAGTGTGAAGATGAGTTTCATAAAAAAAATAGAAAGGGAAGGGGTTTTGAGAATGATGAGTATGTGTAACTTGATTTTAGAAAACTGAGATGAAGGGAAGGGATTTTAAGAAGAACAATCCAGATTCTGGCGAAATATCCAGATTCCGACGGATCTCCAACTAATCATTAACGGAATCCGCTAACATATCTGACAGAAGGTTCATTTTAAGTAACATTTGAAAGATAAATGACAAAAAATGAATCTTTTAAAAGATAAAGGACCAAAACGAATTTTCACCAATAAATAAAGGATCAAAAATGTATTTTAGCCATTTTTTAAAACGTCACCCAAAGTTAATTAACAAGTCCTCCTAATGAATATTTTTATTGCTTAAAAGAGAATGAAGTAAAACATTTAGTCCTTAAAATTGTCATAATTAATCATACTAGTCTGACTTTATAAAAAAGAAAAATTAATTCATGATAACCGTAAGCCAATTTAGTCTCTACATTTTACACTTAATGGCATTGTCTGTAACATGAATTTAATCACCAAGACTGTCGTGGTCAACCGTATTAATCAATGACATGACACTACAAAAACAGAAAATTAGTACATGTTACACGGAAAAGAACCCTTACCATCAATCGAAACCATTAAGATTTCACAAGATTTTGGGTAATAACTAACAATTTTTTGTTCACTAAATGTACTGATTCCATGTTAACTAAATAATTAGTTGCGGTTGCTCCGATTGCATCCAAGGAGCTTGGGTAAGGTAGAAATGTGATGGTCAGCCAACAAGACAAAAATATAGTTGAATAGTTTTTGAACTGATACTAAACTTGCTTTCATTTCCACAAGAAGGAATTGAAGTAAATCCTGAAAATTGCAGGATTGAGAAAGAGAAAATATTTGGCCTGTCATAATTGTACAATAGGCAAAAGAACATAGATTCAGACCTTATGACATGATCTAGTTTTAATATGAGCGGCAATAAAGGGTCCAATATTCCCATCCAAAACAGAATTTAGGCCTAGCACCTCGATGCCTGTCTTTACATCATGGACTAACTTGTATGGACAAGAGACATACCTCCGAGTTTCTTCTTTCCACAAATTTAAAATGTTATCCTTCCTAATTCTACTTATACCTGCAACTCCTTGTTCCCTTGCAATCACTTGAAGTTTAGCGTTTAATCTGTTTAGCGCTTTTGTCTTATTTGCAAAGTGGGTTCTCTCACCTGCACAAAGATAACATAAAAAAATGAAATGAAATTCAGAAAAAGACTCATTTTTATGCTTGACATAAAATTTTGAAAATGTTAAAAGAGAAACAAACTGGCTGGTTATTTAGGATGTCTTTGGTTTGTTTTATGTTTTCAGTTTTTGTTGATACTAATAACTAAAAGAATGCCACTTTATTTCCTATTTTCAAATAATTGAATATATGAAATGAATATTTGTTATGTATATTTCCATTCCAATATGACAATATATATATACACTTGACTATGAGACTATGAGATAGGAAGCCTGATTCCTAGAGAATAATAACTATCTATACTAAGTCCTAGGAGAAATATACAATGAACATGAGGATACAATGGATGAGACTCCACCATCCATACCGTCCACATAAATTCACCGTCCACATATATTAATTATATTTAACACTACCCCTCAAGCTGGAGCATATATGTCTGATGCAACCAGCTTGTCACATATATATGCTATTCTAGGACCCCGTAAAGACTTAGTCAATATATCTTGAAGTTGATCTCTAGTACCCACAAAAGAAGTCTTAATGATACCCGAGAGAATCTTTTCCCGAATGAGTGACAATCAACTTCTATATGCTTGGTCCTTTCATGGAAGATAGGATTCGACGAAAGATACAAAGCTGATTGGTTATCACAAGCAAGTTCCATAGGACCTATCTCACAAAACTTCAATTCTTGGATCCAATATTTTAGCCATAGGAGTTCGCAAGTAGTATTAGTCATAGCACGATACTCTGCTTCTGTTCTTGATCATGCAACAACAGTCTGCTTCTTACTTCTCCACGAAATCAGGTTACCACCAATAAGCACAGAGTAACCTGACATGGACCTCATATCACTAGCATCGCCTGCCCAGTCTGCATATGTAAACCCAATGATATTAGTATGACCCATGTCCATATAAACAATCCCTTTTCCAGGTGATCCCTTGATATATCTTAGGATCCGGACAACTGCATTCCAATGACTATCACATGGTGAGATGAGAAACTGACTTACAACACTGACCGGAAAAACAAGGTCTGGTCGAGTCATGGTGAGACAATTTAACTTCCCAACTAATCTTCTATATCTACCTGGGTCAGGATAGGGCTCCCCCTCATTAGGTAGAAGCTTTACATTTGGGTCCATAGGAGTATCAACAGGTTTACAATCTAGCATCCCCGTTTCTTCTAGAATGTCAAGGGCATATTTCCTCTGAGAAATAGTAACACCTGTTTTTGATTGGGCAACTTCAATCCCAAGAAAGTAATGTAATCGTCCAAGATCTTTGGTTTGAAAATGTTTAAATAAGTGTTGCTTCAATTCCTTAATGCCTTCTTGATCATCACCTGTAATAACAATATCATCCACATACACCACAAGATAAAATGATAAATACGTTTATTCAAGGATGAGCATTTAAAAAATACAGAATGGTCAGCCTCGCAACGAATCATGCCAAACTGCTGGATAACTTTACTGAACTTCCCAAACCAAGTGCGAGATGACTGTTTTAAGCCATACAAGGACTTTTGTAATCTGCAAACAAGATCCGACTCCCCCTGAGCAACAAACCCAGGTTGTTGCTCCATATAGATCTCCTCCTCCATATCACCATGTAAGAATGCATTTTTAATATCCAGCTGATATAAAGGGCAGTGTCTCATGGCAGCCATAGACAAGAACAAACGAACAGATGCCATCTTAGCAACAGGAAAAAAAAGTATCACCATAATCCAAACCATAGATCTGAGTGTACCCCATTGTTACCAGTCGGCTTTCAAGCGATCCACCTGCCCATTAGGACCAACTTTAATAGTAAACACCCATTGACAACCAACGACTGATTTCCCAACAGGAGGGGAAACAAGGGTCCGTGTATGATCAGATTCCAAAGCCGTCATCTCATCAATCATTGCCTGTCGCCAACCTGGATGAGATAGTGCTTCCTGAACATTCTTAGGAATGGTAAGAGATAACAAGGCAGATACAAAGGCATAATGGGAAAGAGATAATCGATGGTAACTCAAAATTGTAAATGGGATGAGGATCAAGAGTAGAGCGTGTACCTTTACGAAGGGCAATAGGTAAGTCAGCGGAAGTGTCAGGTTGGACCGTAGTGGGAGAAGCGATTGGAGTAGGAGCTGAATCATGAGGATCAATAGTAGGTATGTCCTCCGGAGCTGTAGGAACTCGACGCTCATAAAATTTACCATATTGACGCAATGGACGATCATCCTATGGTGATGGATCATCACAAAGAGGAAGGGGCAGGACATGAGATGGAGTGGAGTCGAATGTAGCTGATGTGTCAAAGAAGGAAGTATCCTCAGAGAATATAACATCTGCTGATACATAAAAGCGATGTGTAGAGGGAGAATAACATCGATATCCCTTCTGCACTCTAGAATACCCGAGAAAGATGCATTTAATAGCTCGTGCAGACAATTTATCACTACCTGGAGAGAGATCATGGACAAAACATGTGGAACCAAACACACGAGGGGTGGCATGTGATTTATCAAATAACAGGCAGTACGAACAGCATCATCCCAAAACTTCAAGAGTGCATTGGCATTTATTAAAAGAGTGCGGGCTGTATCAACAAGATGACGAGGTTTGCATTCAGTGACACCATTTTGTTGTGGTGTGAGGACAATTGGACTGATGTATGATGCCATGAGAACTCAGAAAGGATTTAAAAGATGTAGAGAAATATTCTTTTGCATTATCACTGCACAAAATATGAATTATTTTTCCAAACTGATTCTTTATTGTGGAACAAAAGGTTTGAAAAACATCAAATAACTGAGAACGATCTTTCATTAAAAATAATCAGGTACATCTTGAAAAATCATCAATGAAAGTAACATAGTACCTATATCCTGAAATAGAAGTAACACGACTGGGACCCCAAACATCAGAATGAATAAGATCAAAAGGGGTCCTAGTTCGATTATTGACACTACTAGGAAAAGAGGCTCTAACATGTTTTCCAAGCTGACATGACTCGCAGTTCATGGTTTTCAAATGTGAGAGATGAGGGACCATCTGTTTTAACTTGTCCAAACTTGGATGACCTAGACGACGATGAAGGAGATCAGCAGAATCTGAAACAGCACATATGGTGGAAGAGGAAGGTTGGAGGTAGTAAAGACCTCGTGATTCAGATCCAACTCCAATCGTCTCTCCCGTGCTCCGATCCTGTATAAGAAAGGAATCTGAATTAAAGGTAATGGAACAGTTTAAAGTGCGGGTAATTTGACTAATAGAAATTAAATTAAAAGGACACTAAGGCATAAACAAGACTGAATTTAAAGGTAAGGAAGGAAGAGGTGAGGCTTGTCCAATATCAGCAGCCTGTGTCTTAGACCCATCGGCAAGGGTAATATGGTGAGTAGTTTTAGGGAATGACAGTTTAAAGAAAAGAGAAGGATTACCAGCTAAGTGATTAGAAGCACCAAAGTCAAGAATCCAGGATCCAACAAATGCAGATTGAGAGAGAAACTGTAGAATTACGAGTGTGAGCACTGGTGGCCGAAGAAGCTTGTTGAGTGACTTTAAACTAAAGGTACTCCTGATACTCATTGGCAGTCAAAAGGTGATCCTTCCTGGGCTCAATCTTGTGTTCAACAACAGGTTCATGAGACTGAGCTATATTAGCGGTTTTATTTGGGAATCCATGTAGGGACCGATCTTGAGTGTGTCCATCTCGCTTACAATACGAACAATAAAGGTTACCTCGTCCACCTCTGCCACGACCACCACCTCTACGGCCATGACTTCGGCCCCCTCGGTTAGTTGAGTTTGAGATAAAAATCGAAGACTGATCTTGTTTGGGAATCAACTCCAATGGAAGCTGTTGGAGAAGGAACTCGAAGCAATTTATCAATGAGGTCCTCCACAGTAGGAATATCTGGATTGGTCAAAGTCTGATTCCAAACAGATTCAAAGTCTTTGTGAAGGCCATGAAGAACAAAAACCATAAGCACGTTATCCAGCTTATCCGACATCTTTTTTGCATCATCATTCACTAGCAACAATTTGACCTCCTCACAAATGGATTGTGCCTTATTCAGATAGGAGGGCAAGTCAAGATCAGACATCTGCATTGTTGCCAAATTATGAATTGTCTCATATAGCCGTTGTATGTCATTAGCATAAACAGTTTGAGCCTTTTTCCAGATCTCGCAACGTGTTTTGTAAGGACGGAAATGCACCATTAACCTTGGTTCAATGGACTGCCACAACAATGATACAAGTTGATAATCAGCCCGTTGACATTCTTCTTTCTCAGTTGCAGCAATATCAACAACCTTTTTGGTGAGATGATCAGACAAACCCTGACCCAGAAACCATACCTCAACAGCATCACGCCAACTCACATAATTCTTACCATTCAACTTCTCGGAAGTAATGGTGGGGGACCAAGAAAAAGCAAAGGAAACCAAATTTTTCTTTGCTGCCATGGAAGAGCTTCAGTGAACAAACCAAAAGAAGACAAAAATACTCACCGAAAAGCTGAAAAAGCAAAGAACACAACACAATCCAAAGGAGGAGTAGCACAATAGTAGACCCAGAAACCAAACAGGGGCAAAACAGAACCGGGAGGAGACGGCGAACACGGCGGTGCAATCGGCAACGAAAAAGATGACCGGGAAGGTGGCGCGTGGATCACACGTGCCGGAGAGTGGAGATTTTGGGGGCGGTGCGTAGCGGCGAATATGGCAGCGGCACTTGGTGGGACTTTCGGTCAGCGACTTCTTAGGTGGTTGCCGGTGTTACTCCGGTCACCGGACAACTAAAAAAATGATGGGTCAGCACTGCAGCTGAAACCCAAACAACACCAACCAGGAACGAAGAGAGCTCTAGTACCAAATTGAATATAGTTAATGAATATTTGTTCTGTGTATTTCCATTCCAATATGACAATATATATATACACTTGACTATGAGATAGGAAACCTGATTCCTAGAGAACAATAACTATCTATACTAAGTCCTAGGAGAAATATACAATGAACATGAGGATACAATAGATGAGATTGCACCGTCCACACCGTCCACATATATTCACCGTCCACATATATTAATTATATTTAACACAAATTTCTGTGAAGAGATGAAGAAAAAATGCTGTTTTCACAATTTCCCTCATAAAACTTCAAATAAAAAAATAAAAGGAAACAAAATGAAAAATAAGGTGATATTTTTTGTAATTATTAATGAAAACATGTCATCTAAAAATGAAAACATAAATTAAATCAAACACAAGCTTAGTTCTATGATGATTGTCGAAAAATGATGAGGGAATACAAATTTAATTAACTTTTCCCACATGCACTGCTGGTCTTCTCCATGTATGAATTTAATGCAACTTCAAACTCGACTGAATCAAGGCCAATTAAACAGAGGATGCCCGTTACAGCTTTTATCCATTTCATCTCTTTTTGGTAGCCAAGTCAAACAAATTTTCCACAACACTCAACCCTAAAAACAACTTCTTAGAGCAAGAATTATAAGTAGGCATGAGATCAGGTTAAAGGATTGTCAGCGGTTAGATTGGAACTGCCAATTGCAGTTCACAAGTGAACTCTAGATGATCATGTTCCTATTGTGGGGCATGCCATGTCTGTGTGTTTAGAAATCTTTTAAGTGAGTAGCATATCAAGATTGGCAAAAAAAAAAAAGTAGCACATCATATAGGAAATTGCAATTTTATTTGCAAATTTGGCACATGATCTGGAATATAGGATGGAAAGAACTAAAGAAACTTATAAAAAATAAAAGGTAAACATCTTAGCACAAACACATGCGTAGCATACCAGAAGATTGGACACTTATGCCAGTAGGTATATGCTGAATGCAAACTGTAAGCTCAGTTTGTCTCTTCTGTTCTCCATGAATCAAGGGCGATGATATAATCAAATCCTCAGAATCAATTTCTTGATCACGAGCATTCTCAAGGAACATAGGAACAACATCTATAGTTGCCAAGCTTGCCTGCAAAATTTGAATTTAGCAAACACAATTATTTATATATTTTATAAAATTCCAATACTTCGTTCAAAAGCTAGAAACATCGATAAATTTCTTAAGGATATTATGCGAAGGAATTGGAATTAATAATCAAGATAAGGAATTAGAAGACTTCTCTTGCCAACAAAAGCTTTTCTATAAATCATATTTAATATAAAAATATACAATGAACTAGCAAAGAAAATCAATTTACTATTAGCGAGGAAGAACAGAATTCTTTACACCTCAAGCAGAGAAGGTTCATTCTGAGAACCCCTTATCAGGTAGTGAATTCCTTTTTCCCCTGAAAGATAGCCATAGGCACACTCAAATTCAAACTCAATAGTTGCTGAAATAATTCCTTCATTCTTGGATGGACACCTATCGACAACCCTTCCTTCATAACCTTGTTTTCTGGCCCATTTAAGATACATGCTAAGGAGCTGTTCTGCCCAGAGCTGGATTTATGCAAAAGTATGTCAAAGACACAGAGTTAAACTTTTAAATAGTTTGACAACAAAGAATACTGAACAAGAGAGCAGACAATCAACAACTGATTTTTACAAAGTCTTGATGAAACATATAGGTTTGTCAGGAGTAAACACTGTAAAAATTGGCACAATCCATGAGTTTTAGTATTTGAAGAAAATATCCCAATAATAAAGATCACATATGGGTGCGCATGTGCTAAATAAACCACAAGCCTTAACTAATTGAAATCTTGTTTATTTATTCCTGCTTCAGGGCAGAGCAAAATCCCAAGAATGAATACGAAAACTCAACACACACAACACCTGAATATCAAATATTTATAGTAAAAACAAACATTCATCCACTGAGACTGATTCTTTTAATTTAAGTAGCAGATGGAACATGATTACTGTCGAAATGAGTAGGAGGTTATTACTTAGATTATTAGTCTTATGTTGGTGGGCTTGGGTAGGTACTAAAGGTGTTGGTACTTTACCTAATTACTAGCATATCACCATTGTGATGCAAGGGATATATTAAAGAAGGAAAATAATATAATAATATATAAATTTAAATTAAAAAATTCAAATAATGAACAATAAACTTTTGTCTATTTTTTAGAAAATATTATTAATTTAGGGCATAATCAGAAATTCAAGATTTGGAAGTATTGTGAGTAGAATAAATTTGAAATAAATATCATTGGGAGCTAAAAAATTTAAAAGTAGTTATTGGAAACAAAAGAAGCTATTAATAAGAGAGAGACTAAAATTGAGAAATTTCAAATTACATATGATGATGTACATGTATTTAGCCAAACAGAATCTATTAATGGAGCCAAATGGTAAAAATACAGTCTACAAGGCAAAAATCCCCTCTCTTCTCTTTCTTTCTTGAACTCTAAGCCTACAAGTCTTCAACACAATACTCGATTAAACTATTAAAACTTGCTAAAGTGAAAACGAAAAAAACAATTTTAGAATGTATCATAGTCAAGGTTAAGTTTTCACCGAAAAATAGTAACACAACTTGTCATGATATATCAACCAGATTCATAAGTTATAATTTCAAAGATAATCTCATGCAGTTCTAAAATAAAAGAGTGCTAGCAACACACTCTCTAACACACTCCCTTCTATTGGTTGAAATTCATCTGGGTCCCACTATTTTAGAAATGGGTCTCACTAATTCATGTGGGTCCAACTTGAATTTTGTAGGACCCACATGAATTTCAACCAATAGGAGAAAGTGTGTTTGAAAGAGTACGTTGCTAGCATTTCTCACAATAAAATTATCAAACCTTTGCACAGATGCCTCCAGGCCCAGCTTTTATAACCAAACAAGCTCCTGCGAGATCAAATGGTCCCTTAAGAAGCTTACACATCTCATACTGATCCAGAATCTTGTTCGCATCCAAAGATGCATCATATGCTTGTTTATAAAGCCCATAATCAATAGCATTCAACTCAGTCAATTGTTGGATCAGCTTTGCTTCCTCTACCTGCAGGACACATAACAAGGCATCACTTTCGTTTCAAATGGTGAAAGGCAAACATAACTGAAAATAAACTGGAATGGCGTTAAGGTACTTCTTGAGCCATAGGCTCATACATGTTATAATTTTCATTTAGTAGGAAAACTCTGGTTAACCTTCTACAGAATAAGTGATTTTCTAAACCAAGCCTATATTATTCATCACATTTTAGTGTGATGTGAAGGGCCAAAGGCAGACAGAGGGCTCAACTCCACATCCAAACTTCACAGTTGCTAGATGTAATATAAAGTAAATCTGATTGAATAAAAGATGCTGTTCACAATTTCAGGGCTATCTTTGAGCTTTATAGGACGGCTATCTAACTAGATAAATTTATTTGGAATTATCTCAGACAAAAACAGAAGTATTCTTTGTATGCTTTCTTAAATGCAATTACTACATTTCGTTTAATCTTTTATCAGTGTACCAGAGTCCAAACACACCATTAGGTTTAATGGCCAAAACAATCATCACTTCGAACTTTGTATAGAAGAGAAGATGAACAACTTTTGCCAGGTTCTAGTTAAACTGATGAGAACAGAACATCACCTTGTATCTTAAGTCCTTAAGAGAGTCAACCACTTTGGAACTATTAGCCAACTTGACAATAATGTCATTGGACTTAGCTAGATCATCCCACAGATCAAAATCACGTGCCATTTCTTCCTGTTTAGTCCTCATTGCTTCTTCCATTTCTAAGGCTGTTGATGCGAACATCTCAGCACGACGAACTGCATCTTCAATTTTCCTTCTTAGAGAAAATAAACCTGATCATATTTAAATAACTGTTATGATTAAAAGGAAAAAATAAATAAAAGAGAGCAGCAGACATCTACAGCTTATAAGTTATTATAGATGTTAGACTACCTAGAGTCATTATTTGACACTGCCTTCACTCTAGCTCATTAGATTCGCAGAAGAGGCTCCAATCAACTTATATTTTGCTCTAAGGGCTTGTTCAGGCCATCAATTTAGAAAGAGGAAGAAAAAGAAGACAGGCAAGTGAATATTTGTGTGATAAAACTACAATTGTGGCATCAAATTTAGAAAGAGGAAAAATATGCATGATCCCCATGATCAAAGATGCAATTAGCAAGAATATATGGAAACTATATGGAACAACATTCTTCAAACAAATTTACATTAACAAGTAACTCTGTTTATGGATAATGTTTCATATATAACTAACACCATTCACGTGCCTTCACCTAACAGCTTAAGTTTCTGGGAGAAAGGGATCATGACATGGTATCAAAGGCTCTATAATCGAGTTGTCTAGAGTTTGATCCTTAGTGTTTCCATTCTTCTAATACAAAAAAGAGTTAAATTTCAGCATTTGGTAGATAGGCCTGTGCACTGTCCACACTTAAAAACCAAAGGGATCTTGCATAGGGGGCTGTTAGATATATAGAACCATTTGTATGCCTTCCCCTAATGGCTTAAACTTTTGGGAAAGTTGGTTCATGACAGACAATAGTGTTATACAATATTTAATTCTATGTCTCTTTGTTTACCACTGAATTAAGTTTAACATCCTTTCAGTTTCTGTCACATGAATATAAAAAATACCCAGTTCTTAGAAAAGAGTACATGATAAGAGTTCTTTCATTAAAACACAGACATTTTTCCAAAATCAGGTGGGGGACATCTATCCTAAAGGCAAAGTTCCTTAGACCTTGTCTTCATCCTTACAAGCTTGAAGCTCCCACTATTTGTGACATTGGTGGAACATCTTTAGTAAAGAAGAAACTACTCTTTTTCAACCAATATACCATCATCAGCATTTAGATGTAATATACATGAAAACCAAGAAAAACCGTTCTTGACTAAAAACACACTCCTTCAAATATGTTACGTTTATCACCCATTCATTTTCCACCTTCTCATTTTCAGTCCTATAAAGCAAAAGGTCAAGGAGACATATATAAGAATAAAAGCCACACCCACTAAAGCAACACCACATTGAACAACCAACAATAGGTTATTTGAACATCTGAAAAGTTGACACATGCAACACCTGGTTAATGACATTCAAAATTGTGGTTAATGACATATTGAGTTTGGTTAATGGATACACATGTGATAGATGAGTAATTCGTTCATGAACAACTTGGTTAATGATGTACAAAATCTTGGTTAATGAAGCTCAATGGATAGTTAACGAGTTACCCAATCTTGATGTACCCATTAAACAAACTAAACACATCGTTAAACACGATTTTGATTTTGAACGTCATTAATCAAGTGCTACAAGTGTCAGATTTCCTAATGCAGAACTAAAAAACTAATATCCCTTTACTCCATACATAAACAAACTGAAACATCAAAATGTTTCAAGCTCCAGCTTTTAAGCCAGATAAACAAAAGCTGCACATGCTCTTACACACAAGGAAATGGATCTCTCATGTTAATTTTTCCATCACACGGTCACATGAGTAAGAGAGATAGGCACAAAGATTATAAATAAAATTTCACAAATTTTAACTGGACCCACTAACACAATTCATTGTATCTATCTCTTACCACATGACCACGTAGAAGAAAAAAACGACATGAGAGGATTCATTTCCTACCCACAAACAAAGACAACATTTTGAAACAGACCAACTTGTTTGTAGACCTCCTTCTTGTTAGCCATGGAATGACAAGCTCTGATTCTGGAAGAATATAGAAGCAGCTGAGTATGTGGCTTCTTCCTGACTGTAGAAGACTGCCATTTTGAATTGACAGAAGATGCAATTTCATGGGCTGCTCTGACACAAGCGTGTTCAGAGACCACAGTTGCCATAACCATTAACAGAAGAAGCAAACGGTGAAAATTGGATTGCAGCACAATTTAAAGTTGAAGAAGAAGGCCTTGGTCCCTTGTGAAGCGAATATTGCTGCTATGGCCAAGAAAAAAAGAAGGGTCGCGTTTCTAAGCTGCTACTACTGTCTGTGTTTGAAGCAAAATGGAATTAACGAAATATGGTTTTCCACTTTTTTGTTGCCTCCGTTGCCCTATCTTCAGAGTTCAGAGGCAAAGAAAATCCAATTTCAGAATATTGGTCTGCTGCAAAATAAAACTAGAAAATTGCCGGAACCTACTGGGCTCGTTTGGTGGTCAGGATAGAATAATGGCGAATAGGATAAGGGAACATGATAGGAGTAGGATATGATATAAGCTGGATAAGCTGTTATCCTATCGATGTTTGGTGTCCACAGATAACCAACTGGATAGCATTGTAATTTTAGCATGAATTTTAAAATTTTCGTTCTTGTTCTGAATGTTTTCATATTTTATTAGATTTTAGTTTTTTTTATAATTTTCATTTTTTAAGATTATATAAAAAGACAAAATTATCCCGTGATAAAATTACATATAATATTTAAAATATTGTTTAACTTAAATTAATTTTTTCATAATTTTAAATATTCATTTTTAGTTTTTACTTTACATATAGTTAAATTATTAGAATATATATATATATATATATATATATATATATATTTCAGTTTTTAAAAATAATATAAAGTAACAAAATTAGCCTTGTGAGAAGAAATAATAATTTTTAAAATTAATTATTAATATTTTTATTATTTTATGTTTTATTATACCTTTTTCGGTAACCATATTATAATTTATTATACTTTAATTATTTTATGTATACATTTTTTTTATACTTTATTATACTTTAAATCACCTTATCCTATCCTGTCGAGTTCTAACCCAGCTCCCCCCTCAGGATAGAATTTTAACTAGATGGACAGGATAGGATAGGAGACAGGATTGGTTTATCCTATCCTGCTGGCTCACCAAACAATAGTTTCAGACAGGATATGATAGCTTATCCTATCCTGTCTCTCTTATCCTGACCACCAAACGAGCCCCAAAGGTTTCGGACTTTGGACACGCTTGGCTAGTGGATGGAAATGCTCTATCTTCCTTTTCCGGTCATATTCTTTATATCCATCAATTACGATTTATCATTTAATAAAATAAAATCAAAACTTATTAATAGTGATAAACATTCTCAATTTTTGATTGATAGATGATATGGAGACATATCTTTTGAGATAAGAGATTTGTATTCGACTAGTAAGCTATACCTCCTCCAATCTCATTTTGATGTAAGACACTATGTTTCAATCAATGATATCTATCTACTCATATATTTTACTTTTTTATTAATATTAAATAAAATTATAATTTATATCATAAAATATTATAGAAGATCTTCATCCAACAATATAATAATAAGGAAGCCAAAAACCTCTCCGATTTTAATTTGACAAGGTGGATTAAGATAAACTTAATTTATGAGACTTTTTCAATAAGAAACTAGCTAAAAATGAAATAATTAATGAAAAAAGGTTAAATTGTTATAAATATTTAGATATGATGGATGACTATATCAATTTGTTATCTTACAATATCTTTACCATTATTATGTATTTACTTTTTATTCATTGTTGTTGATTTGGTATAAGATTAGTGATCCATTTATCTCAATAAATTGGATCATTAGGTTTTACTATTATACTTACTCAATCAGATCAATACAAAGATCATAGCTAGTTCCCGAAAAATTAGCCTCACGATCAAGTCTCTAACTATGTAATGATTTTTCTGTAATATCTTTTCAAGGTAAAATTTCTTTATATATATATATATAGATATATATATATATATATATATATATATATATATATATGGATGATACTATTCCCTTCTTCGAATGGTTTGAAAATCACTGTTTTCCCCACTTGGAGTTAAAAGTTCTTAACTCTGCGAAAAAGATTTGGAAAACTGCAAAAGGCAAAGAGGTAATTTCTGTTATTCCACCTTTGGAAGAAATCACTTTTCCAAATGTAGATAACCATGAAATAACTGCATCACCTTTCAAATCAATGAAATTTGATGATAAAACACTTTCTGCTCAAAATTCGACACGATATGACATTAAAAACATTCAACAACAGTTGAATTTTACAAATCAACTTTTATATCAAGTGGCTAGCACCACTGAAGACTTTGATAATTCGATTCAGATCGAATCTTCCTCAAAATCATTTTCAAAGATAGAAAAACCTTTGATTTCTCCTTACAAACTTTCTGATTCAGAAATCAAGGATCTTAAAATAGGAAATGAATCCAATACAACTCTATTGGATGAAATTAATAAACAATTAGCTTCTTTAAAATTATCTTCTTCAAAATTAAACGTTTTGAAAAATGATGATGTCTTAGAATTAGAAAAACAGTTTCAAGATTCTGATAATGATGTAATTAATAAAATAAAAAATACCTCAAAATCTTTTCCTAAATCACGAAATTATTATCACAGGCCTTCTCTGCCTGATATGCAATATGAAGATTATTTTTCATCAGAATATGCGTCGCAATATACTGGTGAAGGAATAGTCGAGTGGAATATTGATGGTTTTACTGAACATCAAATTCTGCGAAAATTAGAAGAAATGTCCATGGCAGCTACTGCATACAGAGCTCGTGGAAACACTGCTCTAAGTACTGTCAAAATCCTTATTAATGGCTTTACAGGTAGCCTAAAAGGATGGTGGGACAATAATTTAAAAGATCAGGAGCGAAATTTAGTTTTTACCTCGGTAAAAACTGAAACTCGCATGGAAAATGGTCAACAGGTTGAACGACAAGTTGATCAACAAGTTGAAACACTAATTTTTGGAATATCTCAAGCATTTATTGGCGACACTAATACGTTCGCTGATAGGTCCCTTGAAATTTTAAATAATTTATACTGTCCTACTCTTGGAGAGTTTAGATGGTATAAAGATAATTTTTTAACAAAAATTTATACGAGAACTGATTGTAGAGAAGCTTATTGGAAGGATAGATTTATATCTGGTCTTCCAAAGAATTTTTCTACGAAAGTTAGGACTCAATTAAAATTGGAGTACCCTGGCACTCCTTTAGAGGAATTAACCTATGGAAGGTTAATTTCAATCATTAATAAAACAGGTTTACAATTCTGTACTGATATAAAAATGCATAGACAAGCTAAATTTGAAAGTAAAACAAATTCAAAAGAATTAGGAAATTTCTGTGAACAATTTGGTTATGAAAAATTAACTCCTCCTTCTAAACAAAGGAGAGTCACTTCTCAAAAGTTTTCAAAAAGGTTTACTTCAAAGAAACGTTTTTTTAAACAGGAAAAAGAAATAAAGCCTTATAAAAAATCACAAAAGAAAACTTATAAGAAACCTTTTTCAAAAGATTTCAAGAAAAATATCACATGTTATAAATGTGGTCGTGTGGGTCACATGGCAAAAGATTGTCGTGTAAAACAAAAAATTAAAGAATTAAAAATGGATGATGATATTAAAGATCAGATTTCAAAAATTCTTCTTTATGATACTAATTCTTCAGAAGAATCATCTTCTGATGATGATTCCGATGTTATATATCAAAATCAGGAAACATCTGATTCTGATACTGGCTGTTTAAGTTGTGGAAGTTTAGGTGATAACTGTAATTGTAAACTCACAATTAATGTTATTACTAAAGAAGCAAGAGTTTTACTTGATTTAATCAATCAAGTAGATGATCCACAAGTTAAACTAGCTATGCTTGAAAAATATAAAGAATTAGAATCTCAAGAAGTGGAAAAACAAGAATTTAAAGGTTATTCTTTAAAAGAGATTTTGTCTTCATCTCAGCCATCATCTTCTTTTAATCAAGAACCTTTAAGTCTTTCTTTTTTATATAAAGAGATCAAAGTTTTAAAATCTGAAATAGCTGATTTAAAACAAAAAACTAAAATTTTAGAACAAAATTTTTCAAAAAATCCGGGGAAGGATCAGGTACATCTTTCTGCTTCTTCTTCTTCTCAAAGTTTTCAGAATGATTTTCCTTCTAATAATAATGAGTTGGGTGAAAATAAATTTTTAATGAGACTTAAAACCTTGCAGCAAAAATGGCATGTGAAAGTCAATTTGAAAATTAAAAACTCGTTTCACAAATCATTTATTGCTTTGATAGATTCAGGTGCTGATCTGAATTGCATTCAAGAAGGTTTGATCCCAACCCAATATTATAAGAAAACAATACAAAAACTTTATACTGCAAATAATGAAAAGCTTCAAGTTAATTTTAAGCTTGAAGAAGCCAGTATTTGCAATAATGGAATATGTTTTAAAAACACCTTTTTATTGGTAAAAAATATGTCTGAACAAATTATTTTAGGAACCCCTTTTATAACTCAGTTATATCCTTTTGGAGTTTCTGAAAATGGGTTAACAACTAAAAGAAATAATGAAGAAATACTTTTTGAGTTTTTAAACCCTGTAAAATCAAAAGAGTTAAATCTTTTAGCTGAAAATAACTTTCTGTCAATTCTAACAGGAAAGCAAAATCAGATCAATTTTCTGCAAAAAGAAATTGTATATCAAAAAATTGAAAAACAATTACAAGATCCTTTGATAAAGGAAAAGGTAATTGCTCTTCAAAAAGTTATTGAAACAGAAGTATGTTCAATAATTCCAAATTCTTTTTGGAATAGAAAAATTCATACTGTATCCTTACCGTATGAAAAAGATTTTGATGAAAAGAACATACCAACCAAAGCCAGACCTATTCAGATGAATAGTGAAACTTTGGAGTTTTGCAAAAAAGATATACAAGATCTTTTGAATAAAAAATTGATAAGGCCAAGCAAATCTCCCTGGAGTTGCACGGCTTTCTATGTTAATAATAATTCTGAAATAGAACGTGGTGAACCACGAATGGTTATAAATTACAAGCCTTTGAATAAAGCTTTACAGTGGATCCGCTACCCTGTACCAAATAAAAAAGATTTAATAAAAAGACTGCACAATGCAGTTATCTTTTCAAAATTCGATTTAAAATCAGGTTATTATCAAATAGCCTTAGCGTATGCACAAATATAAAATCGCTTTCATCTGACCTTTAGGTCATTACGAGTGGAACGTAATGCCTCTTGGTTTAAAAAATGCACCATCAGAATTTCAAAATATCATGGATCAAATATTAAAGCCTCATTCAGAGTTTGCTTTAATATATATCGATGATATATTAATATTTTCAAATTCTTTGGATCAACATTTCAAACATTTGAATGTTTTCAAAGAAACCATAAAAAGAAATGGAATGGCTTTGTCTGCCAAAAAGACAAAACTTTGCTTAACAAAAATGAGGTTTTTGGGCCATGAAATATTTCAAGGCACAATTACTCCCATCAGTAGAAGTATAGCTTTTGCTGATAAATTTCCAAATGAATTAAAAGATAAAACACAACTTCAAAGGTTTTTGGGTTGTTTAAATTATGTCTCTGAATTTATTCCTAATATCAGAATAAAATGCAAAGCCCTATATAGCAGACTTAGAAAGACTAAGAATCCAAAACCTTGGTCAGATGAGTTGTCTAGATTAGTGGCTGATATAAAAAGGGAAGTCAAGTCTCTACCGTGTCTTGGTATTCCTCATCCCGATGCTAGTCTAATAGTCCAGACAGATGCATCAGAAAAAGGATATGGTGGCATCCTGCTCTGAGATCCTCCCGAGTCAAAAGTCGAACAAATTGTCCGATATCATTCTGGTCTTTGGATCTCATCACAAGAAAAATATAGTACTATTAAAAAAGAAATTTTATCTATAGTACTATGTATTACAAAATTTCAAGATGATCTTTTTAACAAAAGATTTTTATTACGAATAGATCGCAAGTAAGAAAAGATGTTTTAGAAAAAGATGTTAAAAATCTTGTTTCAAAACATATTTTTGCCAGATGGCAAAGTCTTTTAAGCTGTTTTGATTTTGAAATTGAATATTTAAAAGGAGAAAATAATTTTGTCCCTGATTATCTAACCAGGGAATTTTTGCAGGAATCTCCAACAAAATGAGTGGGTCCCGAGGTGGACATTCCTCGTCAACATCCAAACCTTTAACATTGGACTCGTTTGCACCGAGTGCCACACAAATAGCAAAAACCCCAATACAAGCCCAACAGGCCCATAAAAAACCCTCCACATCCATTGAAATAGCCAACAGGTTTGCTCCTTTGGGTAAACCAGTCCAAACTCAAAATAACCCTCCAACCCAAATTCAACCCCTGGAGCGAGAGCCCCTTCAACATAAAACAAAACCTTTCTGTAAAAAATTGTTGCTTTTGGAACCCGAAATGGGTGACCCATCTGTAAATGTTTCAGGTCCCTGGAACATTTATTCAAAATACCATACTATAGAAGGAGCAGGTTGGATCCCATCTTATGGATCCAAGAAAAATTTAAAATTTTATCAATATATTCTGTTGGATACTAAGTCAGCAGATATTGTTCAAAATTTCAACGAAAAAGATAAAGATAAGGTTGCTTACTCCCAGTGTAAAATTCTCAAGGTTTTAACCATGACTGACTGGGGTCAGCATCCACAAAAGCCCAAAAGGTTTTCCAGGGTATTCGACCCTGCTGTATATGACTACTTTGACTACCAAGCTGCTTGGGAACTCATTCTTTGCCTTCCTAATGATAAGCATTCTTGGTATTTCCAAATACTAAGTAATCAATCTTCTTATCCATCCTGGTTTTTAGATTGGTTTGTTGAACATGGTCTATCTGTTGAAATATTCCCAAATGCCATATATTCAACATATTTAGAATATAAAAATCTGACTCCCAAAATTCCAGCACATGAAAAACTATTGAAATTTTGTGCTCAATTTGGTATATCATGGCTCCACAGATTTAGCTTTGATACACATCAACATCTTCCAGAGCCTTTTCCTCGTTGGATTTGTTCATCAGTCATAGTTTCTTGGTGGAGAAAATTCAATGAAGATTTCGTTCTGACAAAATTTGAAACATGGAAGAAACATGGACTACAAAAGAGGAGACTTCCTCAGTCAGTTTCTACTCCAGCAAATTCCCCAGCAAGAGATAAGGGCAAGCATATAGTTGGATCTACTTCTTCAGTAGTATCTCAACCTCCCAGTCCTTTCTCTCCATATACATTGACCTTTGATGCTGCTTCCCCAGCAGAATTAAAGAAAAAATTGTTAGAAGCTGCCTCAACTGTTGGTTCTGATGAAGTCGTTGAAGAACCAGAGTTTTCAGCTGAAGACCTTGAAGAATATAATCCTTATCTGGAAAATAATGACCCAGATGTTGGATTTGTTGATTTTTGAAAATACAACTTTGTCGCATCTTCCCACTAATATAAAGATGGCAGACAAAATTGATTTCTCTTTTAACATAGAGCAGAGTCTTTCAGACACAAATGTGGCCGCCCATGTGCCATTCTGCTTTAATAAAAGAAAGTTGTTTGTCGTGACTTGCCGAAAGCTTTCTCGTGGCAGACAAAAACAAAAGGTGAATAGTAAAAGCTGGTACCAAAGTCAAAAGAAGAATAGTACCTGCTTTTCGGATTCCAAAATTTTGAAGTCCGTGGCTCGAAGCTGAAGGTTCCTCTCTCTATATAAGGAACTCAAAGACTCAGTTGAAGGACACAGCTTACTTCACTCTGAACTTACTAATCTCTCTCTTTTGTAATCTTGCAGTGTTTTCAAGTTTTCTTAAGAGCCTCTTGTATTTGTAAGTTCTTATAATATCTTTGAAATACTTTGTACTCACTTCGCCTAAAGTTTGGCATATAGTGAATTGTAAAATATTTCTCATATTTCTCTATTTTCATACTCTGATAACTTTGTTTTAAGCAATATCTTCAATATGTCTCTAACATCTTTATGTGAAATGATCCGCAGCGGCCCTCCTGGTATCAGAGCCTAAGGGTTCTGGTGCTTAAAACAGTTCTTTGAGTTGTCCTTCTTGCAGCGTTGGTAAGCCTGAAGGGTGTTCCCGGTAGTAAAACCTAAGGTAGGTAGTAAACCCGTTGGTAAGCCTGGTGTTCCCGGTGTTGGTAAGGATAATTATGAGTGTCTGTCTTAAGTATTAGAGCTTCTAGGCTAGGCTATCATGTCGAGTCTTCTAAAGATGATTTCCCGTAAGGGTAAAGAGAAAATTGAAGAAGTTGGTGAACCAAGTTCTTCAGATTTTGAAAATAATTCTTCTTTTCAAAATTCTTCTTTAATAAATGAACTTCAAATAGTATCATCCTCCACCTCCTCCAAATAAGAATAAAATTTTTCTTTATATTTGTGTAAAATATGTTGAGGAAAAGACGAAAAGAACCATTTTCGTTTTTCTGCATATTCGGGTTTCAAAAATTCAGATTGAACTTTGGTTCTATCTGCTATGAATTTTGTCAAAACAAAAATTTGATTCGTATTTTCAAAAGCTTGATTAATTTCAGATAGAGTCGGAGACTCTCTCTGTACTTCCTGTTGCACCGGCACCGCAATAGGGGTTTCAACCCTATAATCCGGTTGAGGAATAGTAGGATGAGCATTCATACCTACTAATCTCAAAGAATGGAAAGAATCCATTGATCTTCGAGAATTGTTTGTATTAGTTCTAGAACCTTCAGGACAAGTCCTAAAAGATCTAGTTGAATTACTCCTGTTTAAGGGAGCAAAACTAATAGAAACATTTCCAGAAGCATGTTCAATGGGTACAGACATTACAGAGGATTCTGGCTCCTCCGGAGGCAGAATGCTTTGTAAATTCCATTCTAGATTTCTAGAGACTTCATTGTGGTTCAGTCTCCTAGGTGTAACAGCATTTGATTTACTTAGATTTACTTGCAAAAGCAAAGTATCTTCTTTTGAAGATATTCTTAATGCTTTTGGCGAAATATTTGTTTTCATGGCTTTATAATATATTTTATATATTACAGCCATGGGATAGGAATTGGGATTCCAGATTCCTTCCTTTATTTTAATATCCAATTTTATATTATGCTTGTTTTTACCCAAGCTATCCAAAGATAAAGTATAATTTGGAAAATTATTAAAGAAAGTGGGACCATCATGAAGATTGGTCTCTATTATTGACAAGATCTGATCTTCAAATCTTGCTGGTCGCGTATCTCGCAGACATACACACACAGGGGTGTCTATGCCAAGCCTATGCAAAGGTTTGATAGCAACTTGTATCAATCCTATATGCAAAAACTTATATTTTAATTTATGATCTTTCAGCATCGAAAGATTCAAAAGATTTAAAGACTCTTGAGTCTTATCAACCTTTATCGTATATTCGGCAGTTTTTATTATAAAATCTGACTTGAACTTGTCAAGCAGTTTTGTTTGATATATTTCAGAAATACTTAAAGGAGGTATACTCCAATTATTCAATTTTTGCTATATATATATATATATATATATATATATATTACCAGAATGCCACTACGGATCATCTCGAGAATTAGTAGTAGAAAAAATAGTTGAGAAATAGAAAATCAGAGTATAAGTGAGAGATAAATCAAAATAGTATTTATCAAACTACTTGTTTTATTTATTCAACATATAAGTATTTGAGTACAAGAGGTTATCAAAGTAAAACTTGTTATCAAATAACTTACAAACAACTAAGAACTTCTGCAACTTGCTTCCAAAGCTTAAAGCTTAAACACTACAAGATTACAAAAGAGAACTTAATTAGTAAAACTAGTCGAAGGTAAAGTCTGCCTTTCTTGAACAAAGGAGCCTTCTTAAATAGAGGGGTGTAACACCCCGACTTTTCGTTGTTTTCTAATATCAGAAATTTATATAATTATGTTTATATTTTTATCCGAGACTTAGAAAATTATTTTAAATAAATGGAGTTTACCACTCAATCCTATTTGAATGTAGGAAATTACGATTAAAATTTAGGTTGGAAAGTCGGCGAAACCCTACATGAATTCCATTGACAAGTATAATAATACTCGCTCAAAAGACCTAATTTTAATTCGTGAACGAAAGAATTAAGTTTAGTATTTTATTTTCTACAATTATGTATTTTTAGAATTTTTTAGAAAAAAAATAAAATAATTTACGTATTATTAACGCGTGAATCGTAATCGGGTAGACGACGGAAGGGAAATTAGAGTTTCTAAGAGTAGATAAAGGGTTTATCTTAGGATTTTGAGATGATTCAAGGGGATGAATCATATTTTTAAGTCTAGAAGATTTTTCACGGTTAAATAGAAAATTTATGAATTTTACGTTTAAGCCCCTGAACTTTCATTAATTACCCTTTTGTCCCTAAATTAGTTTTTAAGTTTTTTCAAGAGAATTGGGCTAGAATCCTTGTTTCCAATCTCAAATGGTCGTGGCTTAGAAGCCCAAAATTTTCTAGTTCATGGATTGATTCCATAAAGCCTATTTGAAACTATGTAAGTTTCCTATCTTAAGCATAATGCTTAAATCTTCAAGTGGGCCCCACAAAAATGAATCCAAGCCCAAACTAACCCAGCCCATGCGCAAGCCCATGAGGATTTATGGCTGCCTCATTGTGTTGGATGACTCATGATGTTTCTAGAGTTTTCCACAAGTTTCCACATTTTTCTACATTATCCTTGATTTTTCCTCAATATTCTTGATTCTTCTCAAATGCATGAATTATCTTAACATATCTTTGACTCATAAATTCAGCCAACAAACTCAAGATAAGCTAGCATTTAATGTGGCAAAATCATCATCATGACACTTTATTGACAATTTGCAAACTAGTCCTTCAATTTATGGAATCTTTGCAACTTGGTCCTTAGAACTTAATTGCATTTGAATCCTTTAGCAAGACAACTCATCATCAGCTAGAGTCTTCCTAAGATGGCGCCACTATATAAATACCCTACTCTCACTTTTCACTTAGTTTCTAATGCCTTTTTGTTCAAAACCCTAAGTTCATAAGTTCTTTAGTGATAGATTTGTGAAGCAAGTTTCTTGGATTTCCTTTGTCTTTGATATTCAAGAGGTAAATCCTAATCTTCTTTCTTAATCATGCCTATGTTCTTTAGCAAGTTTCTTGATTCAAGGCTTATATCATGGTTGTTCATCACTTTAAAGTTTCTAACCCTAGAACTTTGAAAAGTCATAATAAATTCTAGAAAAATCACATGATGATGAAACCACTTTCTATCTTCTTGATATCATGCATATTATCTAAATCCAAGAGCATGATGTAATCAAAAATTTCTTTCCTAAAAACCTAGCCTTGGTCGAATCTAGTAAATTAGGGTTGGTAGAGTTTTGTTCATGTGTAGTCATGTATGATCATGTATTCTATATGGCATGTATGTCTACACACTCTAACCTATGTTAGTTTCTTAAAATGAAGATTTTATTCAAAAATCTCTATGATGGCCGAAACCCTAAGTGGGTTAGATTTGTTGAGTTTTGTTCATAGTTTTCATTAATAATCTTGTTAATCAAGCTATTAGTATGTATGCTTAAAAAATCCAAGTTGGTTTAGTAAACTAAAAACCCTAGCCTTATGATCATATTGAGGACGAATCCTTGTATAAAAGAGTTAGGAAGTTTTGAGTTTGAAACTTAGTTGTTTAGTCACTAATCTATGATTTAGGTTAATCAAGGATCATTAATCCATGACTTAATCATGATTAGAAATTTTAGAGATTTCTAACTCCAAAACCCAGCACTTGGCCGAAACCAACAAGTAGGATTTTAGGCTTGATTTAGTTGTTAGTTTGTTGATTGAGTGTTATGTTTGATGAAGGATAAACTAGATTATTGTGTACGTACGTTGACGGTTCCCAGATTCACGACAAAGTTTTGAATCGGAAGCTAAGTTCTTCAAGAGGTAAGGGGAGCTTACTTGAGGGATTTTTCTCAATAACTATTTGTTTGTAGTGTGGTTTATATATGATTTATATGTGGTTGTGGTTATTTGTTTATGTTGTTTATGTGGTGTTGTTTATCTGTGTATCGGTGTTTGATCTGCTTTTAATTTATTTAATTATTTGCAGTTGTATATTATATTGCTATGATGCATGATCTGCCTGGGGAATATCTGTGATATAACTGTTGGTTGATGTGTGAGAAGCCTGACAGTGGTCCAATTAAAGTTAATCGGATAAAAGCTTTAAGAAGCTACGCAAATTATATTCAATGTTTTAACGGCAAAATATTGATATATAATATTAAAGGAATTTTATTTTGAGGAAAATGAGGAGTTTTGGAAAATATTATTATTTTAATAATTTATTTCTGGAAAAGGGAATTATGAGCCACAACGAGCGCGAAACCGTGAAAGTGTTTCTGTACTGCTAATCCTTATGTAAGAAAGTTTGCAATATTATACAAAGTTATTTTATGAAATTAATTGTTGAAAAGAAGTTAATGATGATTTTAGAAAATTGTTTAAGTGGAAAAAGCTAAGTTTTGGCTTAAAAAGCTTTAAAAATGATAATTGATGACATATTTGGAAAAGTGTAGAAAGCAAGTGTTTTGAAACGGCAGTACATATTTTAAGAAAGTTAAAACCTCAAGTGACTCACCTTTGTGAAAACTAAGTTTTATTATTTAAGGATATTATCAATGAATTTCCAATTTGGAAAAGAATTTCTGAAAATCAAAAGTTAATTCAACAGTGTTAAAAGTGGTGTGGAACTTAGTAACCGAGACGTCGGGGTACTAAGGTTCTGTGTTGTTATGGACATGAGGTCCTTTGGACTTTGAGGTCCTGTACCGTATACGTGATGTATACCGTATTGAAACATTGAAGATGTTTTCTATTACCACGAACCTAAGATTGATTGCAAGGTCGAGAGGTGTCGTGATTGAGCACTCGGACTGTGAGGTCCTGTGTTTTAATGAAAGTTTTAAAGATGGTTAAAACTGTGTGAGTCGTAAGCCATTTTGAGCTTCGGCAAAGAAAGATTGAACACAAAGAAAAGCGTTAAGAACAGAGTGTTTTCCATGCATTCGGCAGACGTGACGTGCCTGGTGTTCTCGACTCTAAGCGTCTGTGGATCGAGCGTCGTGATCGAGCTGTCGTCGGATCGTGCGTCTCGTGATCGATGCCTCGTGGATCGTGTGTCCGTGATCGTGCGTCTCGTGATTGTGCGCGTCTGGATCGTATGCTGTGGATCGCGTGTTCGTGACTATGCGCGTCTCGTGGATCGGCGCCTGTGGATCGCGTGTCGTGGGTCGTGGGCCTGTAACTATCGAGTCTGATCAACTCATCACCATGTTAGAGATATCTCATGAGATTAAGTGTGAATGTTTAGATGATGGATAGAAGTGTTCATGCATAGTTTTTCAATGTTGATGTTTGGGGTGTGAAACCCACTGATAAACTGTATGCTATAATTGAAATGTTTATGTATATGTGTATTTGTATTCTTTTGTGCGAGCATTTAGTTATCGTGTTAAATCCATATATTGGCGTCTCACCCTTACAAACATATCAGAGTCACACAAGGGGTATGACCTCTACAAGAAGGAGAAGGCTGTCTAGTTCGGGGCTTACTGTTGCTGCTTCTATGGGTGGTAGTGTCAGATAGTTACGACCAGCTTAGGTCCTATTGTATTATATTATGTTTTTAAGAATAAATTAAACTAGTAAGGATCTAGGTGTGAAAACATATGATGCAGTATAGTTGTATAACTTATATACAGTATGTATTTAAGTGTGGTTTGATTTCGTTGTGGTGTCTTGAGGATTAAAAGAAAAAAATTTTATCACCATATTTTGAAAAGAAAAACGTTGAGAGAACAATATTTTCCGAAATTAACCAGCAAATTAAGTTTTATTTCTGTAAACGGGTAAAAATGTGATGACCTGAGTTAGGGTGTCACAAAGGGCTTCTGAGTGGGCGGATTTGAATGCAGATGGAATCCGCAAAAGCAGGTACTGTGTAACTTTTGACTTTTGATGCTTTACTTACTGTAGCCATGTGAATCTTGTCGGCCAATAATTTTGTCGGCACAACCAGACAAACAACTTTACTTTCTGCTTTATTGAGGGAGGATTACTAAAAAGAATCATGTCGGCCATCTTAAATCAGGGGAGATGCGACAAGTGACTTATTGATCAAAAAACCCAGTATCTGGATCGTTATTTTCAAGATAAGGATTGTAGTCTGATCCTACAGTAACTGAATCATCATCTTCTTCGTCAGAATCTATTGAAGAGAGGGCCTCTTTTAACAATTTTTTATATTCTTGTGGAGTTGAGGCACTAAGGTTAATTGTATATGGGGTTATTGCTTGCTCTGAAGAATTGCAAACTTCTTTATTTTTTGGAGGAGGAGTCTTGGGGGGTTCGAATGCCGGAGGAAACCTTTTGGCTTGAACCTTATTTTTCCAAGAGGCGAATTTTGTCTCAACTACCTTTTCATTAAATTTTCTCCACCATGAGACTGTGTTAACTGAACAGATGTATTTCGGAAATGGATATGGTAGATGTGAATGATACTCATAATTAAACTTGAGTAACCGGGCTATTCCGAATTGTGCACAGAAGTGAAGTAATTTTCCAAAAACCGGTATTGATGGGGTTAAATTCTTGTATTCATTGTATATCTCATAAAGGGAATTGGGAAGAATATCTGCGGATAGTACATTTTGCCAAAACCATTCCATAAACCAATTTCGATATCTAGTTTGGTTATTTAAAAAATTGAAGTACTAAGAATGGCGAGGGTTTGGTTGATAGAGGACCAATTCCCAGGCCTTTTGATAGTCCCAGTAATTATAAACAGGAGGGTCAGAGATCCTTGAGAATCTTTTTGGCATACTTGGGCCTTGACCCCAGTCCGAAAGAGTGAGTACTTTCATTATTTTGCATTTGGAGTAAGCAATTATTTTTGGAGCATTGGCATTTACTTCTTGCTCAATCTTAACTGATTGAGTATCAATGAGAATATATTGGTAAATTTGCAGAGTTTTTGTGGCATCGCTGGTAGGGACCCAGTCGAATCCATTGGGGATTAATTGATGGAGCATGTCCCAAGGATTATCAGTAGTTGGGTTACCGAATTCTTGCTCAATAAGAGCATGCCTGGTACAGGCTGGTTTTATTTTAAAGGTTAATGGTTCTCTCTGGGTGGCTATTTTGGTTTGTGGTTTATCACTCAATGGTGCAAATTTATTTGAGCTTATGGTAGGGTTATTTGTTGGACTTATTGGTGGAAGGTTCTTTTGGGTTATTTGTGAAGCAGAAGGGGCAAATGAGTCAGGGGTTAATTCTTTGGATCTGCTAGGTGAAGGAGAAGTCCCTCCTCGAATTGATCCACCTCGGGATCTGGTAGTCATTGAGAACTGGTTCCTTGCAAAAATTCCCTGGTTAAAGAATCAAGGATAAAGTTGTTATCACCTTTTAAATATTCGATTTCGAAATCAAAACAGCTTAGTAAACTTTGCCATCTGGCGAAAATATGTTTTGAAACTAAATTTTTAACATCTTTTTGTAAAACATCTTTTGAGGCTTTGCAATCAATTATGAGTAAAAATATTTTGTTTATTAAATCATCTTGAAACTTTGAAATGCATAGTACTATAGATAAAATCTCTTTTTTAATAGTACTATATTTTTCTTGGGATTGAATCCAAAGACTAGAATGAAAGCGGACGACTTGCTCAACTTTTGAATTTGGAAGGATTTGTAGTAGGATACCACCATATCCCTTATCTGATGCATCAGTTTGAGCAATAAGACTGGCATCGGGATGAGGAATTCCTAGACAAGGAAGAGACTTGACATCCTTTTTTATGTCTAAGACTAAGTCAGATAACTCTTTGGACCAAGGTTTAGGATTCGAGGTTTTCCTAAGCCTAGAATAGAGAGGTTTGCACTTAATTCTAATATTGGGGATAAACTCGGAAACATAATTTAAGCAACCTAAAAATCTTTGTAACTGTTTTTTATCAGTTAATTCATTTGGAAATTTGTCAGCAAAAGTGATACTTCTGCTTATTGGTGTTATTGTTCCTTGATGGATCTCATGACCCAAAAATCTGATCCTTGTCTGAAACAGTTTTATCTTCTTGGCGGATATAACCTTTCCATTTCTTTTTATTGTTTTTTGAAAATATTGAGATGTTTAAAATGTTGTTCTAATGATTGTGATAATATTAAAACATCATCAATATAAACAATAGTAAAATCTGAATGAGGATTTAAAATGTCATTCATTATGTGCTGAAATTCAGAGGGTGCATTCTTTAGTTCCATAGGCATTACATTCCATTCGTAATGTCCAAAGGGAACTGTGAAAGCCGTTTTGTATTTATCTTTTTCTTCTAATTTTATTTGATAAAATCAAGATTTCATATCAAATTTTGAAAAGATTATTCCATCATATAATCTTCTTATTAAATCTCTTTTATTGGGAATTGGATATCTTATCCATTTTAAAACTTTATTTAAAGGTTTGTAATTGATTACTATTTGAGGTTCTCCTCTTTCTATTTTTGATTGATTTGATACATAAAAGGCGGTGCAGCTCCATGGAGACTTGCTTGGCCTAATTAGTTTTTTTTATCTAGAAAGCCTTTTATTTCCTTTTTGCAATAATCTAGGGTTTCACTATTCATTTGAATTGGGCGAGCTTTAGTAGGAATGTTACTTTCGTGAAAACCTTCTTCATACGGTAAGGATACCATATGAGTTTTTCTTTCCCAAAAAGCATTGGGAACATCCGAACAAACTTCTTTCTCAAAATCCTTTTGTATTTTAATTATTTTTTCTTATATTAAAGGATCTTGGATTTGCTTCTCTATTTTTGCATATAAAATTTCATTTTGTAGAAATCATATTTGGTTTTCTTTTCTTTGAATGATAGTTAAAAATTTCTTTTCTCCTAAATTATCATTTAGATTATTTAACTCTTTAGTTTTTATTGGGTTTATAAATTCAAACAGTACTTCTTGATTATCTTTTACTGTTTTTATCCCTTCTTCAGTTATTTGAATTGGATACAGCTGAGTTAGGAAAGGAGTTCCTAATATTATTTCTTCTGAAGTATCCTTTACTAAAAGGAATGAGCTATTAAAGCAAATCCCATTATTACAGATACTAGCATTTTCTAACTTATAACTTACTTGTAATTTTTGGTTATTAGCCGTATATAATCTTTGAAGTGTTTTTTGATAGTATTGTGTGGGGATTAATCCTTCTTCAATGCAGTTGAGATCTGCTCCCGAATCTATTAAAGCATTGAATGGCCGGTGAAAAGAATTTTTAATTTTTAAAATTTTTACATGCCATTTTTGTTGCATGGTTTTTATCCTTAAAAATAAATTTGTTTCTTAATTATAAAGAGCATCAAATTCCTTTTCAAGATTATCTTCGTCAAAATGTGTGGAAGAAGAGTTTGAAATAATGGCCTTAGCCTTTCCTTTCCCCAAGGATTTTTGAAAATTTTGTTGCAAAATTTTGTATTTTTGTTTTAATTCTGCAACTTCAGCCTTTAAATATTTAACTTCCTTATATAAAAAAGGAAGAGTTATTGGTTCTTGAATAAAGGACGTTTCAGGATTCAAAATATTCTGTAAGTTATATCCTGAAAACTCTTTAGTTGTTATTTCTTGACTTTCTAATTCTTTGTATTTTTCTAGCATAGCTAATTTAACTTGTGGATCATCAATTTGACCAACTAGGTCTAATAAGACTCTAGCTTCTTTGGAAATAACGTTAATAGTGAATTTGTAATTACAGTTATCTCCAAGACATCCACAACTTAAATAGCCAACATCAGAGTCAGAGGAAGTTTCTTGATTCTGGTAAATTATTTATGGTTCATCATCAGTGAATGAGATATCTGAGGATTCTGTTTCATATAATAAAATTTTTGCAATTTGATCTTTAATTTCATCATCCATTTTGAGTTCCTTTATTTTCTGTTTGACTCTACATTTTCTTGCTATATGCCCCGCACGACCGCATTTATAGCAAATAATATTTTTATCAAAACCTTTATTGTACGATTTATTTAAAGTTTTATTTTGGGGTTTTCTATAAGGTTTAATAGCTTTTTCAGTTTGTGCCCTTTTATTGAATTTTTTATAACTTCTAAATTTTTGTGTTTTAACCCTTCTTTGTTTGGAAGGAGGGGTTATTTTCTCATAACCAAATTGTTCACAAAAGTTTCCTAACTCCTTATTATTAGTTTTACTTTCAAATTTTACCCGTCGATGCATTTTAATATCAATGCAAAATTGTAAACCTGTTTTGTTAATGATTGAAATTATTCTTCCATATGTTAAATCTTCTAGAGGAGTTCCTAGGTATTCATTTTTTATTTGAGTTCTTACTTTTTGTGCAAAATTCTTAGGAAGGCCAGAAATAAATCTGTCTTTCCAATAAGATTGTCTGCAATCTGTTCTTGTGTAAATTTTTGCTAAAAAGTTATCTTTGTACCATCTGAATTCTGCTAGGATTGGACAATAAAGATTATTTAATATTTCAAGGGACCTATCGGTAAAAACATTTGCGTCCCCAATGAAAGCTTGAGAAATTGAAAAAATTAAGGCTTCTGCTTGTTGTTCTATTTGAATTGTTTCTGGTTCTCCTTGTTCATTACTTCTTACTTCTTGTTTTACAAAAGTAAGAATCATTTGTCTATCTACTTCTCTTAAATTATTATCCCACCATCCTTTTAAACTTCCTGTGAATCCTTGAATTAATAATTTGACTGTACTTAAGGCGTTATTTCTTTTTGCCCTATAGGCAGTTGCTGCCATTGCCATTTCGTCTAATTTTATCATTATTTGATGTTCAGAAAATCCATCTATATTCCATTCTACAATGCCTTCTCCATTATATTGAGATGCTAAATCAAGCATAGTATCTTCAAATTGTATATCTGGCAAAGTGGGTCTATGATAGTAATTTTGAGAGGTTGGGTAGCTTTTCGAAGTATTTTTTATTTTATTTATTGTATCTATCCCCATATCGTCAAACTGTTTTTCTAGTTCTGTTATATCTTCATTTTTTATCATATTTACTTTTGATGAAGATATTTTTAATGAAGCTAGTCTTTTATTTATTTCATTTAAAAGATCGTTACTAGATTCTTTTCCTATTTTAATTTCATTTATTTCAGAATCTGATAGTTTGTAAGGAGTTATTAATGATTTTTCTAATTTCTTTGAGGTTTCTTCTTTTGAGGGTATTTCGTTATTTTCTGAGGTATTTGCAACTTGATACAAAAGTTGATTGGTAAAATTCAATTGTTGTTGAATGTTATTTATATCATTTTGAGTGGGGTGTTGAATGGTCAAAGTTTTTGTATCTTCTTTCATAGTTTTGAAAGGAGATGCTGTTATTTCAATATTATCTATGTTTGGAAAAGTTATTTCTTCCAAAGGGGGAATTACAGAAATAACTTCTTTTCCTTTTACTGTTTTCCAAATCCTTTCTTCAGAATTTAAAGTTTTTATTTCCAAATTTTGAAAACAGTGATTTTCAAACCAGGTGAAGTAGGGAATGTTGTCATCCTCTACCTCCTCGAGATAAGCATAATAGGCTTCCCTATATTGCCCTATCTCTTGTTGGGAAAAAGTGGAGAAAAACTATTTTCTCTTACTTTCATTTTTTGGTTTTAAAAACTGTTTTTGAAGTTTTTCCTTATCAATGTAAAATTTTGTAATAACAAAACATTGATTGTGAGTTTCAAAACTTTGATTAATTTTAGATTGAGTTGGTGACTCTCTTTGAGTTATTGGTTGAACTGATTGTGGTGTTTCCACCCTATATTCAGGTTGAGGAATAACAAGATGATCCTTTATTCCTGCTAGTCTTAATGAATGAAATGAGTCAATTGATTTTCTTGAGTTATTTGTTTGTTTAGATCCTTCAGGAGTTCTAAACGATCTAGTAGAGTTACTTATATTAAATGGTGCAAAGCTTATTGAGACATTTCCAGATGCATACTCAACTGGTATTGTCATGTGAAAGGGTTCTGGCTCTTCAGTAGGCAGAATCTCTTGTAAATTCCATTCAAGATTCCTAGAGACTTCATTATGATTGAGTCTCTTAGGGGTGACTGCATTTGATTTTTCAAGGTTTACTTGAAGAAGCAAAGTATCTTCTTTCGAAGAAATATTTAATGCTTTTGGAGAAATATTTGTTTTCATGGCTTTGTAATATATCTTGTATATTACTGCCATTGGATAGGAATTTGGGTTCCAAATTCCTTCCTTAATTTTAATATATAATTTGATGTTATGTTTATTCTTTCCCAAACTTTCTAAAGACATAGTATAGTTTGGAAAATTATTGAAAAAACTGGGACCATCATGAAGATTGGTCTCGATTATTGAGAGCACTTGATCCTCGAACCTAGCAGGTCGAGTATCTCTTAGGCATACACAAACAGGTGTATCTATGCCTAATCTGTGCAAGGGTTTTATTGCGACTTGTATTAATCCAATATGCAAAAATTTATATTTTTGTTTATGTTCTTTCAACATGGATAAATTCGGCAGGTTTAAACTCTCTTGAGTTTTATCAACTTTAATGGTGTATTCTGCGGTTTTAATTATAAAATCGGACTTGAACTTATCAATTAACTTTGTTCTGTAAATTTCAGAAACATTTATTGATGGAATACTCCAGTTATGTAATTTTTGTTCAATGTCTGGTAAAATTATTTGTTGTTCATTTATTAATGATGAATTAAGACTCTAACTTGTACTTGGTTGATCTAATTCATCTATTTTTTCTTTACCTTTTCTTGAAACCATCTTAAGCAAGCTAGACATGGTTACTGAACCTAATTGATCTAGTACCTATATCAGGACCAGAGATTTCTTACCGAGACACCGGGACCACCTTGACTTACCAACGGATTTACAACCCTAACCTGCGGGCTTTACTACCGGGAACACCCTTATGGCTGACCAACGCTGCACAGAAAGAAATTCACGAGACTGATACAAGTACCAGAGCACTAAGGCTTTGATACCAGAATGCCATTGCGAATCATCTCAAGAATTAGTGGTAGAAAAATAGTTGAGAAATAGAAAATCAGAGTATAAGTGAGAGATAAATCAAAATAGTGTTTATCAAACCACTTGTTTTATTTATTCAACATACTAATTATTATAACTTACTTGCCGATAGGTCCCTTGAAATATTAAATAATCTTTATTGTCCAACCTTGGGAAAATTCAGATGGTACAAAGATAACTTTTTAGAAAAAATTTACACAAGAACAGATTGCAGACAATCTTATTGGAAAGACAAATTTATTTCTGGCCTTCCTAAGAATTTTTCACAAAAAGTAAGAACTCAAATAAAAAATGAATACCCAAGAACTCCTCTAGAAGATTTAACATATGGAAGAATAATTTCAATCATTAACAAAATAGGTTTACAAAATAATTGAACAGGTTCACAGTTCCCAATAACCTCTTGTACTCAAATACTTATATGTTGAATAAATAAAACAAGTAGTTTGATAAACACTATTTTGATTTATCACTCACTTATACTCTGATTTTCTATTTCTCAACTATTTTTTATACTACTAATTCTTGAGATGATCTGCAGTGGCATTCTGGTATCAGAGCCTTAGTGCTCTGGTACTTGTATCAGTCTCGTGAATTTCTTTCTGTGCAGCGTTGGTCAGCCGTAAGGGTGTTCCCGGTAGTAAAGCCCGTAGGTTAGGGTTGTAAATCCGTTGGTAAGTCAAGGTGGTCCCGGTGTCTCGGTAAGAAATCTCTGGTCCTGATATAGGTAGTAGATCATTTAGGTTCAGTAACCATGTCTAGCTTGCTTAAGATGGTTTCAAGAAAAGGTAAAGGAAAGGCTAAGGCCACTATTTCAAACTCTTCTTCCACACATTTTGACGAAGATAATCTTGAAAAGGAATTTGATGCTCTTTATAATGAAGAAACAAATTTCTTTTTAAGGATAAAAACCTTGCAACAAAAATGGCATGTAAAAATAAATTTAAAAATTAAAAATTCTTTTCACCAGCCATTCATTGCTTTAATAGATTCGGGAGCAGATCTCAAATGCAGTCAAGAAGGATTAATGCCCACACAATACTATCATAAAACACTTCAAAGATTATATACGACTAATAACCAAAAATTACAAGTAAGTTATAAGTTAGAAAATGCTAGTATCTGTAATAATGGGATTTGCTTTAATAGCTCATTCCATTTAGTAAAGGATACTTCATAACAAATAATATTAGGAACTCCTTTCCTAACTCAGCTTTATTCAATTCAAATAACCGAAGAAGGGATAAAAACAGTAAAAGATAATCAAGAAGTACTGTTTGAATTTATAAACCCAATAAAAACTAAAGAGTTAAATTATCTAAATGATAATTTAGGAGAAAAGAACTTTTTAACTATCATTCAAAGAAACGAAAACCAAATAGTGTTTCTACAAAATGAAATTTTATATGCAAAAATAGAGAAGCAAATCCAAGATCCTTTAATACAAGAAAAAATAATTAAAATACAAAAGGATTTTGAGAAAGAAGTCTATTCGGATGTTCCCAATGCTTTTTGGGAAAGAAAAACTCATACGGTATCCTTACCGTATGAAGAAGGTTTTCACGAAAGTAACATTCCTACTAAAGCTCGCCCAATTCAAATGAATAGTGAAACCCTAGATTATTGCAAAAAGGAAATAAAAGGCTTTCTAGATAAAAAAAACTAATTAGGCCAAGCAAGTCTCCATGGAGCTGCACCGTCTTTTATGTATCAAATCAATCAGAAATAGAAAGAGGAGAACCTCGAATGGTAATAAATTACAAACCTTTAAATAAAGTTTTAAAATGGATAAGATATCCAATTCCCAATAAAAGAGATTTAATAAGAAGATTATATGATGGAATAATCTTTTCAAAATTTGATATGAAATCAGGATTTTATTAAATAAAATTAGAAGAAAAAGATAAATACAAAATGGCTTTCACAGTTCCCTTTGGACATTATGAATGGAATGTAATGCCTATGGGACTAAAGAATGCACCCTCTGAATTTCAGCACATAATGAATGACATTTTAAATCCTCATTCAGATTTTACTATTGTTTATATTGATGATGTTTTAATATTCTCACAATCATAGAACAACATTTTAAACATCTCAATATTTTCAAAGAAACAATAAAAAGAAATGGAATGGTTATATCCGGCAAGAAGATAAAACTGTTTCAGACAAGGATAAGATTTTTGGGTCATGATATCCATCAAGGAACAATAACACCAATAAGCAGAAGTATCACTTTTCCTGACAAATTTCCAAATGAATTAACTGATAAAAAACAGTTACAAAGATTTTTAGGTTGCTTAAATTATGTTTCCGAGTTTATCCCCAATATTAGAATTAAGTGCAAACCTCTCTATTCTAGGCTTAGGAAAACCTCTAATCCTAAACCTTGGTCCAAAGTGTTGGTGTAAGCCCTAGAGGCCAATGTATTTCTTTAGACTTACATTTGTATCTTGCTATTTCATATATATATATATATGATATGAGGCATTCCAGTTTATTGTGTTACTTGTTTAAACATAATAAAGTCCTTAGAATAGAAATTTCAGTTTAATAGAATATCAAGTACATGACTTGATCGTGAGACACTATTGAACAATGAAATCCTATTCTTAAATATCCGTAGTCAAGTATTTTATCAACAAGGACAATAATAATACAATTGAGACTATTATGTGTGCAGACTGATGACCATATCTCACGGGTCATGGATATGAGATATCGAGTCGCCACATAGGTACACATTAAGGTAATGATGTACTGGATTGACCCACCATGAGAACACTACATGGAGCGTTATGTGAGTGTCATAAGTAGTTCTCATAGTGACAATGGTGTATGTAATCCTTCGACCTGAAATCACTACGATCCCTACATGAGGAGTCGTGTGCTTTAATATCGTCAAACATCATCTGTAATAGGATGATTATAAAGACGGTCATTGGGCATACCACGAGCCATGCAGAGGGATGTGAGTGACCTAGATGGAATTTGTCCCTCCTACATAACAGGAGTAATATCGTGGGGCCCCCGATAGAGTGAGACCTGTAAAATGCATGGGCCGTCTTTGAAATGAGTCAATATGAGATATTGACCTCATTTGTTGTTAAGTCTACTCGTGTATCGGGAACATGATATTGAACCATACAAGGGTGAGACATTCTATGCCTTGTGTTCAATATAGATATATGGACAAAGGGATAATAATGCACATGAATATTTGTCACGTAAAGGTTTCGTCAAATCATCGACTTTCTCACTACTTAGGTAGCAGTGATGTATTGCTAGATAGCTCACTTGTTTGTAATATTAAATGGGATTTAATATTACTGCTAACGTATTGGGAACCTATAGGGTCACACACAAAAGAGCGGATTAAAAGAAGCATTAAAAGAAAGTTGGACTTTCCTATTGGGCCTAGCGCATAGTAGATGGGCTTAGGTCAAATGCTGCTCACTAACTCACTTAAGGAGGTGCTTCTATAAGTAGACCACTTAAGTTGTTGTGCCTAGATGGTTGATAACCTAGCCGCACAAAAGAGAGTAAGAGTGAACAGCAAAGTCTCGGTTTTGAAGCTAGCACTGTGAGACAGAGACGCTTCGGTTCGTGACGTTGGACGCTCACGGAATCCGCTCGTGTGGATACCTCTAGAGACACCGTTCGTGCGGTGTTCGTGATAGACGAATTTCAACCAACAGCCATCGCTTCAAGAGGTAAACTTTCTAATCATGAATCATGACCATTCGCAAGGATCCTTCGATGGGAATTTTTCCGCTGCGTTTTAATTTTGTTTTATACGCAAATTCCCAACACAAAGAGTTATCTGACTTAGTCTTAGACATAAAAAAGGATGTTAAGTCTCTTCCTTGTCTAGGAATTCCTCATCCCGATGCCAGTCTTATTGTTCAAACTGACGCATCGGATAAAAGATATGGTGGTATCCTACTACAAATCCTTCCAAATTCAAAAGTTGAGCAAGTCGTCCGCTTTCATTCCGGTCTTTGGATTCAATCCCAAGAAAAATATAGTACTATTAAAAAAAAGATTTTATCTATAGTACTATGCATTTTCAATGTTTCAAGATGATTTAATAAACAAAAGATTTTTACTAAGAATTGATTGCAAAGCCGCAAAAGATGTTTTACAAAAAATGTTAAAAAATTAGTTTCAAAACATATTTTCGCCAGATGGCAAAGTTTACTAAGCTGTTTTGATTTTGAAATCGAATATTTAAAAGGTGATAACAACTTTATCCCTGATTTTTTAACTAGGGAATTTTTGCAAGGAACCAGTTCTCAATGACTACCAGATCCCGAGGTGGATCAATTCGAGGAGGGGCTTCTCCTTCACCTAGCAGATCCAAAGAATTAACCCCTGACTCATTTTTCACTTCTGCTTCACAAATAAGCCAAAAGAACCGTCCACCAATAAGTCCAACAAATAACCCTACCATAAGCTCAAATAAATTTGCACCATTGAGTGATAAACCACAAACCACAAACCACAAACCACAAACCAAAATAGCCTCCTAGAGAGAACCATTAACCTTTAAAATAAAACCGGCCTGTACCAGACATGCTCTTATTGAGAAAGAATTCGGTAACCCCACTACTGATAATCCTTGGGACATGCTCCATCAATTAATCCCCAATGGATTCGGCTGGGTCCCTACCAGCGATGCCACAAAAACTCTGCAAATTTACCAATATATTCTCATTGATACTCAATCAGTTAAGATTGAGCAAGAAGTAAATGCCAATGCTCCAAAAATAATTGCTTACTCCAAATGCAAAATAATGAAAGTACTCACTCTTTCGGACTGGGGTCAAGGCCTAAGTATGCCAAAAATATTCTCAAGGATCTTTGACCCTCCTCTTTATAATTATTGGGACTATCAAAAGGCCTGGGAATTGGTCCTCTATCAACCAAACCCTCGCCATTCTTGGTACTTCAATTTTTTAAATAACCAAACCAGATATCCAAATTGGTTTATGGAATGGTTTTGTCAAAATGGACTATCCGCAGATATTCTTCCCAATTCCCTTTATGAGATATACAATGAATACAAGAATTTAACCCCATCAATACCAGTTTTTGGAAAATTACTTCACTTCTGTGAACAATTCGGAATAGCCTGGTTACTCAAGTTTAATTATGAGTATCATTCATATCTACCGGAACCATTTCCGAAATACATCTGTTCAGTTAACACAGTCTCATGGTGGAAAAAATTTAATGAAAAGGTAGTTGAGACAAAATTCGCCTCTTGGAAAAATAAGGTTCGAGCCAAAAGGTTTCCTTCGACATTCGAATCCCCCAAGACTCCTCCTCCAAAAAATAAAGAAGTTTACAGTTCTTCAGATCAAGCAATAACCCCATATACAATTAACCTTAGTGCCTCAACTCCACAAGAATACAAAAAATTGTTAAAAGATGCCCTCTCTTCAATAGATTCAGACGAAGAAGAAGATGATTCAGTTACTGTAGGATCATACTACAATCCTTATCTTGAAAATAATGATCCAGATATTGGGTTTTTTGATCAATAAGTCACTTGTCGCATCTCCCCTGATTTAAGATGCCCGACATGATTCTTTTCAGTAATCCTCCCTCAATAAAGCAGAAAGTAAAGTTGTTTGTCTGGTTGTGCCGACAAAATTATTGGCCGACAAGATTCACATGGCTATAGTAAGTAAAGCATCAAAAGTCAAAAGTTACACAGTACCTGCTTTTGCGGATTCCATCTGCATTCAAATCCGCCCACTCAGAAGCCCTTCTCCCCTATATTTAAGAAGGCTCCTTTGTTCAAGAAAGGCAGACTTTACCTTCCACCAGTTTTACTAATTAAGTTCTCTTTTGTAATCTTGTAGTGTTTAAGCTTTAAGCTTTTTTAGCAAGTTGCAGAAGTTCTTAGTTGTTTGTAAGTTATTTGATAACAAGTTTTACTTTGATAACCTCTTGTACTCAAATACTTATATGTTGAATAAATAAAACAAGTAGTTTGATAAACACTATTTTGATTTATCTCTCACTTATACTCTGATTTTCTATTTCTCAACTATTTTTTCTACTATATATATATATATATATACTTTTGCGTTGAAGGATTCTGTGTGTTGATTTCTTTTTTAAGAAAGAAATAAAGATTTTTAAAAAAAATAAAAAATGGAAAAATGATTCTTTCTCGATAAATGTTCTCAAATCCCTGTGCATTTGATAATCATGTACGTCTTTTATTGTTGATGCTGGATTCCTATTTTTTTATTCTCTTTTGACAATATTTTATGATCTCTCAATATGTGGTATATAAAATATGAAATTATATATATCATTCACGATTTATCTAGATATCTTTACGATGTGAAATCTCACAAAGCATCGATCCCTGATGGATTGCACAAAGCCAATGATATGAATTCATCGCTTTTGATAAGTTTTGGAAGAATCTACTATTCAAGCATCCCTAAAGGATTGCACAAAGCCAATAATTTTTCTTGGTAATTCTTCATATGAAGATTTTTGGTATAGATCCTGAAGTGAACCATGATTGAAATTTAAAAGTTCATCTTGGTATATTTTGAAACAAATTAAAGTGATAGAAAATCATAAATGTCTATCAAGTATGCTCCTGGAGTAGCAAAAATGAGAAAGCCAACCAAATGGATTGGATATCATTCCCAGAAGTGAATGTTATGTATTATAATTTTGGGTACGACAAAGGTCATGTATATAATCATTGACGTGATAACGATTAATATGATGTTTAAGATCTTGATATCAGAATGTATCATATGAGTGGGATAACAATGAGAAAATTAGATTGATTTTTGTTTGTCAAATCCTAATGGTGAGTTATACTTCGGTAATATATCAATTATTTTGGATTTTTCTTTTTCCAGTTACTTGAATGCCACAATGTTTGGACGTCTCTTCCTTTTAAATTATTTCATGATGGCCTTGATTAGTAACATTTGTCAAAGGTGAATATTTCTTTTAGCAAATGAAATGCTCATTGATAAAGAAGCATTTATGCTCATGGAAAAATTATTAAACATTAGAATGATATAATTATTTTAAGATATCAATTTTTTTTTATGAGTATGGTTGGTGTTAGAACTTGCTAAATATATTTTTGGGATATATATATATATATATATATATATATATATATATATATATATATATATATATATATATATATTTGTTAACCTTTTCAGAGCTAATATTTGTTGGAAAATGGTTGTAAGAGAAAATAGAACGATGATTGTGCCTTTGACCAACCACTACCATAAAATTAAGATTTTGACAGACTTAATATGCATTTTGAGTGTATGAAAATCCGTTTTGTGCATTGATGGTTAATAATAATGAAGTTTACATGATACAATTGCCGAAGGTATGTGTTCTGAATTTTTCTTTTCTTCTTCTTCTTCTTCAACTATCTTGTATTTAGCAAATGTGCTAATAAATAAAATCTACAGTCAATTGTTGTAATTTTTTCGTAGAAGTTTGGGAATAGAAAAATACTCCATAATGACATTTACTAAATGCAATTTGCTAACTTTATGGAATATTGGAACGTTGACATCGAATGTCAATTTATGACGACCAATATAATGTTAATAATGGCAATTGTGTAGATTTCAAATCAATAAATGACATTTTAATGTTGCATTATGTGTATCAATCAAAGTTAATTATATTGTTGTAAACCAGAAGTTTAATAGTCTAAATAATTTTATTATTTGGCATATGATCAATTGCGTGATTGAAACACGTGCTAATGTAAACCAGATCAATTACGTGATTGAAACACGTGCTAATGTAAACTAGAAGTTTGTTATGCACCTGAAAATCAAAGTTAATTATATTGTTGTAAACCAGAAGTTTACTAATCTAGATAATTTTATTATTTGTCATATGGTCAATTACACGATTGAAACACTTGCTAATGTAAACAAGAAGTTTGCTATACACCTAAAAATCAAAGTTAATTATATTGTTGTAAACCAGAAGTTTACTAGTCTAAATAATTTTTTTATTTGGCATATGGCCAATTACGCCATCCGAAGTCAATATTGATGATTCATATTGATGTCATTAAATGACCATAAGATTATTCAATGTAATAAGCTTTCATATGTTATGCATTTCGAATGCAAAAGGATTAAGGCTAGAAGCCAGATGATCACATGTTTGGTTACTTTCAATTTACAACCATATGTTTGCAAAAGTAATTAAATGTTTTGAAAGATCCCATATTATGGTTCCTAAATGGAACATAGTTTTTTGATGTGTTGTATTCTAGTAGATCCAGAAGAAATCTACCAAGTTTCAAAGATATACATGACAAAGGGTATTGTATTGAAACCAAAAAATGACGGAGATGCAAAATATCTCTTTATTACTTATTCAAATTTTGTACCAGAAGTACATGTTATAGAAATTTTCAAGTTTCTTATTAGGATTATATTTTATAAAAGTGATGATGAATGAGTAAAATTATATACACCGGAAGTGCTTACCATCTTTTGTACTTTGGCATGATTGCCTCTGCCATCTAAGTTCAATTGTCATAGACCCAGAATGTCACTAAGTCACATGTACCAATCGCAAATATTCTTGCATGGTTAATTGTCCTAGAAGGAAAACCCGCGAGTATGGTACATAACTCATGATTTTAAGGTACGCTAGAAGCATTGTAGACCTATTGGTGCAAAAAATATTGTTCCTTAAAGGAAAGTGGTTTCGGTACCAGTAAATTATGAGATCTCATTAAAATATGGAAATATGAGGGGAAGATATATTGTTGATAATATATTTGCATATATGTAATAGCAATTGCTTATGAAATTATTAATGATAATGAGTGTGTGAAGCTCAAATTATAGAGGAATGTCGAGATTAAATTAATTGGCCAAAAATTGAAAGGAATAATGCAAGATGAGCTATGGTTATTAGCCAAACTAAAGCATTTGGACCAGTAGTCCAGACACTTGAAGTTGTCATTTTTAGTTATGAATGCAATTACATTTAAATTGTTGATTAGTTTGGTAGTCCCTAAAGGATTTGACACACACTTAATAGAAGTAATGACAACTTAATTTTATAGCTCATTAGATAATGACATATATATATATATATATATATATGTATATGAAAATACCTAAAGGACATAAGATGCCTGAAGCATGTAATTCAAGACCTCCATAAATGTACTTTGTTAAATTGCAAATATCATTGTGAGACACCCCGTTGTGCCCCGTTGTGTTATTAGATTAAATCCTTATTAATTAATTCCTTAATCGCTCGCTTAACGTGAAAAGACGTGAAAATTAAAAACTTAAGTCAAGGAGCATACAAACTTCAATTACTTAAAACTTCATACCATAATTATATTGTGAATATAGCCATATGTCTTATACATATTACAAAACACTGTTGAGGGTATCCTCTCAATATGATCTCTCACAGGCATAAACTTAACTAAAAGTCATACTTAGCGGAAACATATAAAAATACTTCTTAGACACACTGGCCATACTATCTATACTCTAATCACCATGGATCACAGCTTGACCTCCTGCCTCTGGATCATAAGGAGTTCCATCCAACTCCTCCTCATTCAGCTCAGTCACAGGGTCTTCATGTACGATCCCATAATAAAATAAAATACCACACACAAAGAATACATGGGATAAGAAACATTTCTACCATCATAAAATGGAAAAGAGTTATAGTATATCATACAATAAATGTCACCGACAATCAACATACATAACTAACAAATCATCCTCAAATTAATGTATCATCCTCTACCCCAATTTGATACAACTAAACTTTTATACTGACGTGGCCATCTCGATTTCTGTCACGTTAGTCAGTAGTCCAAAATGGTCTAGTACCAATAACTTTCGAACGCGTTATGGACTAAGCGAGTATTAGTCCAGAACAATCCAGTGCCAAGAATATGCGAACTCGTCAAGGCATAACATTCCATAACGGTCCAGTGCCAAGAACATTTAAACGCGTCAAGAACTGAAGAGTATTACAGTAGTCTACCTCGACAAATATCTAAGATATTTAGTAAAAACAAATATATAGATATTTATTTGAAAATATTTAAGATATTTAGTGAAAATATCTAGATATTTATTTGAAAATATATAGATATTTATATTTAACTTAACCATGATTATAACTAACTTAACCTAAGTTAAAACCAATTTCCTATCTATAAATACCTCACCCTTTTTGCACAGCAGTCCCCCCTTCTACACTCTCATTTTGCTTCATTTTCATCTCACTAAAACTCTTAAACTAAGAGCTATACTTACTTGGTAGCAAGGATCATCAATTTCCTTCTTAGATCTTCATCCCTTAAGGTAATCTCTTGTTCCTTAATCATTTATTCTTTATCAATAATCATTTTTTTTTTCATGTTCTTGTTGTGAAAACCATTTTGTAGCTTTCTTAGAAATGGAATTATTATAAGCTCTATGTGTATGATTATGGAATCATGATCTTGTAAACTATGTTCATAAGACTTAAGCTAGTTGAATGGAAGTGTATGAATGAAAAATAAAACCCAAACCCCACAAAAATCCTATGGCCGAAACTGAGTTAAGAAAATGGGTTTGGTAGTTTTGATCCATTTGTGAAATTCTTTGCTTATTTTAAGTTCTCTAGTAACTACATGATCATAATCTAAGAGCTTGAATTCAATGAAAATCCTTAACCTCATGGAACCCTATTTGGCCGAAACTTGGATTGAAAATGGGTTTGATGTTTTGTTCCTTTTGTTGAAAGTTAATGCTTAATTTAAACTCTCTAATACTCCTATGATTCAAACCCAAGAGCTTAAGTTCAACAAAAGTTCCTAACCTAATTTTCTTATGAAGGCAGAAACCCTAACATGAAAGGGTTAAAATGTTTTTGTTTAATTTTTGAAATATAATGCTTGATTTAAGCTCTCTAGTTTGTATATAATTTAAATCCAAGAGATTGAATCCAACTTAAATTCCTAACCTATTTTCTAGTTTGGGCCGAAACCCTAACTTGAAGGGGGTGAGTGAAACTTTTCAAATTCATGAGTTATACCATTTGATCTTGCATACTCAATGCTCTAAGATCATACATCTAAGAGATTAAGATGACTTAAAAACCTAGCCTTTTGTTCATGACTTGGCCGAATTCATACTTAAGTGAGTTAGTAGGATTTCTTCAAAATTTAACTTGTATATCATTGATATGGTTGGAGGTGGATTTGTTAACTTGTGGCGTGATAACAAGGAGCTTCTAATTCGATATTCCGGTATTAACTCAGGTGGGGGAAAGAATCAGCCTATCGTCGGAAATCGATAAGTAGTATATTATATAATGATTGTGTAGGGCGACCTAAACCCTACTAGTGGTCGAGTAATCAACAAGACCAAAATCACATTGGAAACCTTTTCTGTAAAACCAATGTTGATTCGGGGATTGTAGGTTTATCGACGTTAAGATAATTTTATCTTATCTGAGGTTGATTGAATTTATCATTATTATTGAATTGCTTATGTGATATTTTGTGGTATTTGAATATTTCTGATATTGTGTTATGCATGATCTTCCTGGTTTTTAATATTGTGCATAGTGGATTTTAAGCAAAGATATATATATATATATATATATATATATATATATATATATATATATATATATTGTTTGAGATTCATATAGATGTATTGTTATTCACAGCCGTGTGAGTGGAACACACGAGGTCAGGATATCCTATTTTAGGATACCGGATATTACGGGTGAGTACCCTACGGATGTGGATGCCGAGGTAGACTACTGTAATACTCTTTAGTTCTTGACGCGTTCGAATCTTCTTGGCACTGGATCGTCATGGAATGTTATTCCTTGACGAGTTCGCATATTCTTGGCACTGGATCGTTCTGGATTAATACTCGCTTAGTCCATAACGCGTTCGAAAGTTATTGGTACTGGACCGTTTTGGACTACTGACAAACGCGACAGAAATCGAGATGGCCACGTCAGTGTAAAAGTTTAGTTGTATGAGATTGGGGTAGAGGATGATACATTAATTTGAGGATGATTTGTTAGTTATGTATGTTGATTGTCAGTGACATTTATTGTATGATATGCTATAAGTCTTTTCCATTTTATGATGATAGAAATGTTTCTTATCCCCCGTATTCTTTTGTGTGTGGTATTTGTTGGAACCAAAGTGGTTTTGATCTAATAATCTCTAAGTTTTGATGCTAACAAAAGGATTAAATTTGCCTGGTAAAGTGTTAGTTGAGATCTGACATGTGCTTTCAGTTATGCAAGAATACTTTAATATAAGTAAAATAAACTTGGGATAAGTTTTCATTGAAAAATATGTGCCCACCCTTGTAGACGGGCTGCTCAAAAACTTTGGTAAAGTTACTTCTTTATTTAATTGAGTAGACTGGTTTACTTAAGTAGACGAAGCTCTAAGTGTTTGCAAGATGAATACCAAAATAACTTTTTAAATACAACAAGTCCAAAGACTTGATAATAAGAGTGTCCATCTTACCACGTAAGCAGACGGAAGTAATTTGTAGAAGTAAATGAACGGAAAAATAAAGTAATCCAGTAGACGAGCTCTAACTGCCACGTCACCAGGCGAAGATCTTTATAACTTATTGAGGAATAGCAAGTCCAAAGACTTGATAGACAAGAGGATATGCCAAGTCATCAGATGAGCAAAATAAAATATTGAACAGACTTAGTCTCTCATATAACTAAGTACACGAAGTTTCTTTTTAGACGAGCTCCATCCTCGAAATGAATTATATGCAAACCGAATCTCTTGAATTTATTTCAAATGATTGATATTTATTTCAATAGAATATTTGTCCTTCACATTTGTTTTATCTGCTTTAATGTTTCACCTTGTTGTAAAAGAAACACAGTACCATCAAGAAATGCAAAAATCAGAATTGTACAATAAGATACTGGAAACCGATCTGTACGATGATAACTTTATAGCTGAAAAAGCTGAATTAAACACAAAGGAGGAACAACAAGTTCTCAATGTACAATGCTCAGAGCGGTGAGTAAAATTTCATGCTACCTCGATAACCAAGAGTACTCTTCAACATTGCCATAATCAAGCTATCAGTCACAACGGATATCATGCATTAAATGTTATCTCTAAACGGGATTATTCAAAGTAACCGTTGAAGAAATACAAGTGAAGAAGAAGGTCATTATAAAAAGGGGACCTGAGATACTGAAACTAGAACTCTAGGCTACACAACTTTACGAGCTCAACTTTTACTCATACTCATATTTCTTTAGAGAACAAGAGTCAATATTTCTTAGTTTCAATATTATGAAAACATTCATCTGATCTTAAACTGTCATATTCTCACACATAGTGAGTTAAGAAGATCAAACATTATATCTCTTTGTTAGAGTTAGAGCCTGAAGAGGCTTGGTAAGAAAGAAATACTTGTAGCTTGGAGAGGTGTTGAATACTTTACTATAATCTACTTTGATAATAGTGGAGAAAATCCTTCAAGTAGAAGAGACTGGACGAAGCTCTTGGTTGGAAGAGAGTGAACCAGGATAAAACATCTTGCGTGATTCTTCTTCCCCTTATCTCTTACAGCTTTGTCTGTTTCTTACTAACCGAGGGATTTTGATATTGCTTTTGTTAAAGTCTTTTAAAAAGGATCTTTTTCTTTGTGCGTGCTTCTACTTTCTAATATCCTTGAGTGCGAAATTTGTTTTAAAGGTTGTTTTCGAAAGTTATTAACAAACACAATTCAACCCCCCTTCTTGTGTTTGCCTGTATCAACTTCAGTATTTTATTATATTATGGGATCGTACAAGAAGACCCTGTGGCTGAGCTGAATGAGGAGGAGTTGGATGGAACTCCTTATGAACCAGAGGCATGCAGGAGGTCGAGCTATGATCCATGGAGATTAGAGTATAGATAGTATGACCAGTGTGTCTAAGAAGTATTTTTATATGTTTCTTCTAAGTATGACTTTTAGTTAAGTTTATGCCTGTGAGGGATCCTATTGACAGGATACCCTCAATAGTGTTTTGTAATATGTATAAAACATATGGCTATATTCACAATATAATTATGGTATGAAGTTTTAAGTAATTGAATTTTGTATGCTCCTTAACTTAAGTTTTTAATTTTTACGCCTTTTCACGTTAAGCGAGTGATTAAGGAATTAATTAATAAGGATTTAATCTAATAACACAATGGGGCACAACGGGGTGTCTCATTTGGTATCAGAGCAGTTTGATTTTGATCGGCCTGCAAGTTCTAGGATGTTGTTACTGGTCGTGTCTAGTTGAAGTCACATCGGAATTTGACTATGCTTAGAAGTTGGGTAGTAGGTTCAAACTTGATGCGATAACTAACATTAAACGAAATTTTTTGAACTTTAGAACCATTATTTCTTGTCTTTTGGTTGAAAACATGGTATTTATAAAAAATGAGCAGTGATAATCCATTATAGGAACCACATAATCGATTATCTACTTTCTGTTTTCTCATTTTGATGTTTTAAAAGGTCAATAATCGATTATTACCATGCCATAATCGATTATATTGGCTCAACAATCGATTATCCTGATGAGATAATCGATTATGTGTTGTCTAATTATCATTTTGATGTTACAGAAACCCAATAATCGATTATAACCATGACATAATCGATTATATTGCTTCAAAATTCAACTTTTACTTGTTTTAATGAATACTAAACCTCCAAGTAATTCTTAGAACTTCAACTTAATTCTAGAAGATTTCTCATTTGGTGGTATGACATATAGTATTTATATACTGGATTATGTGATATTATATGTCATAATGATGAGAGCGGATGATTATTGTTCCAGAATCATGGCACGAGGAAGAGGATGTCCAACCAACAGTGGTGACAGAACTTCGGAAAGAATTATAGGAGCTGTCAACAATGACACCAATGGAGGAGAGTCATCTACGACTCCCAATACCATGGAAACAATAACTGTTGCTATGCTGTTACAAACCCAACAGAATGCTGAGATGCTGCAGATGAACAGAGATAAGTTGGAATCAAAGAATCAGAGGAGGACTGCAGCAGCTGAAGATGCGGGATTGGCTACTTTTATGAAAGGGAAGCCACCTCAATTCCGAGGAGAGTATGACCCGGAGAAGGCTGAATGGTGGATACAAGAGATTGAGAAGATATTTGAAACTATGTGCTGTAATGAGGAGAGAAAAGTGACTTATGCTGCCTTCATGCTAATTGAAGGAGCAGAGTTCCGGTGGAAGGGAAAGAAACGACTATTGGAGGCTGAGGACAGAACGATTAATTGGCAGTTATTCACCGACTGCTTCTTAAAAAAATATTTTCCGCGTCTAGTTCGACGTGAGAAGGAAAAAGAATTCACAAACCTCAAACAAGGCAACATGTGTAATAGCTCGATTTTCGGATACGCTGTGTTGACGGTAAAGATACATTTATTTATATTTTTATCTAAGACTTAGGAAATGATTTTGGAGAAAATAAAATCATATCTAGAACCTACTCTATGGTAGGAAGCTCTGGTTAAAATTTGGGTTTAAAAATCAGACAGAAACCGGTCCGCGTTTTACTGATAGTATAATTTTATACCGGCAGAAAACCCTAATTTGACCCGAAACTGAAATTTATAGATTTTTTATATTATGTCTGTGAGTAATCCTACTTTCCAAATTTTTGATCAGAAATAAATATTATGTTTATTCGGACGAATTTTGGTAAAAGTTCGGACGGAAAATAGTCGGTGTTTTCACTGAAAGTAAGATTTTAATGATCAGAAAACCTAATTTGGACTCATGAATGAAATAATGTAGGTTTGTATTACATTTCTAACGAGATAGGTTATTTTTAATTTTTTGTAAAAAAAATAAGATTTTATACGATTCTCGGGCGTTTTGTGCATTAATCGGGTAATCGACGGAGCCAGGAACAACTGAAAATATCTAGATATTTATTTGAAAATATCTAGATATTTAGTAAAAATATCTAGATATTAATTTGAAAGTATCTAGATATTTATATCTAACTTAACAATGATTTACTATTAACTTAACCCAAGTTCAAACAATTTCCTATCTATAAATACCCCCATACTCACTTCATTTGCTTCATTTCACATTTCACACAAAACCAAATACTCCATTGTTTCAAGAGCTCAAGTAAGAAAGCTTTCATAGAAACTTGCCAAGATCATCAACTTTTCTTCATATTATTCACACACTTGAGGTAACATGAGCATCTATGATCATCTCTTCTTTTCTTGAATCCATTTTGATCCTATTTCATGATTTTTTTCCTTAGATCTAGAATTTTAAAGAATTCTAGAAAATTGTAGAAAAATCCTAATAATGTGAAACCAATTTCTATGATCTAGTTATGATCACTACTTTCATTATCCAAGAGCATGTAATCAAAAACATTTTCCATCCCTAAAAACTATTCTAGGCCAAAACTATCATGAAAAATGGGTTTGGTGTTTTTGATTCTGTTGTGATATCTAATGCTTGAATTAAGCTCTCTAGTATGTATGTTATCTAAATCTTAAAGCTTGAAATCAAAAGAATTTTCTCACCTATTTTTGTGCTCATGGCTGAAACCCTAACCTTGGAGGTTAGAGGATTTTGTTTCATATTTTCAACTTCTAACAATTTATCTTAGTTATACAAGACTTAATCATCTAGAATCCAAAAGATTAGAATGAGAACATAACCCTAACCCTCATTTGAATTACATGACCGAACCTAACTAAAAGTGGTTAAGGGAAGGTTTGTTGATTAACTTGTTGTTGTGTTGTCTGGATGAAGGTGAATTTGATAACGCGTGGCGTGATAGTGATGGACATCAATTTCAGAATTCCAGTGATAACCCAGGTGGGGGAAATAACCAATTTATCATCGGAATCGATAAGTAGTAGATTATATGATAATTGTGTAGGGTGACCTAAACCCTACTAGAAGTCGAGTAATCGACCAGACCAAAATCACATTGGAAACTGTTTCTTTAAAACCAATGTTGATTCGGGTATTGTAGGTTTATCGATATTAGGTTGATTATAGGTATTTGATGATGTTTGAATTTATGTTATTGAATTTACTGTGATACGCTGGATCAGGTATTCCATCTGCATGTGACGTATTGTTTTCAGTGTTTGAATATTTGATGATATTGAGGAGGTTGTTTGTCTGTCACGGCCGTGATGGCTGTCATGGCCAGACCATGACAGGATATGTGTTGTAGAAATGCTTGCCTTTGATGCCTGTCACGGTCGTGATGGCTACCACGGCCAAGCCGTGACAGGGTCTGACTTTATGGTTTACTAGATTTGAATGTTTTCTAATGATGTGTTATGCATGATCTGCCTGGTTGTTAATATTATGCTTAGTTGATTTTAAGCAAAGATATATATATTGTTCGAAAGATAGTTGTTTGATTTGGGTGTGAGAATAATGGTGACTTAGAGGTGCCTTACCTAGATGATGTATTGTAATGAGGTGTGGTGACTTAGAATATGTGTTGAGTTCTAGTGGAAGGTTAAGGCACTAGGATGTTGTTAAAATGGGTTGGTGAGATTCACGTGTATTGGTAATATAATACACGAGGTCGGTGTTGTTGTTCACAACCATTTATTGGTAATATAATACACGAGGTCAAGATTTCTCGCTAGACCGATCCACCTTAGAAATACGTCGCGCAGCTATAGTGTCATTGAATTTCATTAAGCACCCCCGGGAGTGGACAGGGTGTGCACCGGGAGCATCGTGCAGCTATAGTGTCATGCTTAACGTGAGCGTTCTCACCATGGAAGAGAATGTGCACCGGGAATTTGGTACCTGTCGCTTGAACAATTGACTGACATTCCCCTAGAGGAATGCGTGAAAGAAATCAGTAGTGGCCACGTTCGTATGAAAGTCTAGTTGTACGAGTTTGGGGTAGAGGATGATACATTAATTTGATGATGCTTTGTTAGTTAGGTGTTGGATGATGATATGTCTGTGACAATTACTGTATAATTTACTATTACTCTTTCCCGCTTTTTGATGATAGAACTGCTTTTTATCCCCTATATTTCTGTATATTTGTGGGTTACTTTACTTACAATAGAAGACCCGATGGAGGATTATGTTGCTGAGGAGCTGGACGGAACTCTGTATGAAATTGAGGCGGATGAGGAGTTGGATGGAACTCCTTATGAATCAGACGCTGGAGGTCGAGCGGTGATCCATGGTGATTAGAGTATAGATAGTATTGTTGGAACCAAAGTGGTTTTGATTTAAACAATCTCTATGTTTTGATGTTAACAAAAGGATTAAATTTGCTTGGCAAAGTGTTAGTTGAGATCTAACATGTGCTTTTAGTTATGCAAGAATATTTACAATATAAGTAATGGAAACTTGGGATAAGTTTTCATTGGACTCCTTGAGAAAAATACTCGTCCACCCTTATAGACGGCTGCTCTAATATTGGTAAAGGTATTTATTTACTTAATTGAGTAGACTGGTTTCTTTAAGTAGACGAGGCATTAAATATTTACTAGTCGGAAATCAAGATAACTTACTTAGATACAACAAGTCCAAAGACTTGATAGTAGACGTGTTTAGCTTGCCACATCAGCAGACGGGAATAATTGGTAGAATTGAATGAACTGAAAGATAAAATAATCAAGTAGACGAGCTCTAAGTGCCACATCACCAGACGGAGATTATGATTACTCACTGAGGTATAGCAAGTCCAAATACTTGATAGACGAGAGGACATGCCACGTCAGTAGACGAACAAAATAAAATAGTGAACAGACATAGTCTCACATAAGTAAATGAAGTTCTTAAGTAGATGAGTTCCATCTCTTGAATGAATTAATACAATCCGAATATCTTGAATTTATTTCAAATGATTGATATTTATTTCTATAGAATATTTGTTCTTCACATTTGTTTTATCTGCTTTAATATTTTACCTTGTTATAAAAGAAACATAGTACCATCAAAGAAATGCAAAAAGCAGAATCATACAATGAGAAACTGCAAAACGATCTGCACGATGACAACTTTATGACTGGAAAAAGCTGGATTGTACCCAAAGGAGGAACAACAAGTTTTCAAGCTGCAATGGTCAGAGCAGTGAGCCTCCATTTCGTGCTACCTCAATAACCAAGAGTACTTTTCAGAATTGCCACAATCTAGCTATCAGTCACAACAGATATCATGCATTCAATGCTATCTCTGAACGGGACTATTCAAAATAACTATTGAAGAAATACAAGTGAAGAAGAAGGTCGCTATAAATAGAAGACTTCAAGTTCTGAAGAACAACTTTTTGCCAATCGATAATCAATCATTTTAATTTCCCTTTAGAAGAGCAAGAGTCTGTATTCTTTAGTTTGAATATTGTTGCAATACTCAACTGATCTTAAACTTTCATATCCTCACACATAGTGATTTAAGAAGATCATAAGTTAAATATCTTTGTTAGAGTTAGAGCCTGGAAAGGCTTGGTAAGAAAGGAATACTTGTAAGCCTGGAGAGGTGTTGAATACTTGGTTGTCATCTATTTGGAAAATAGTGGAGAAAAACCTTCAAGTAGAAGGGACTGGACGTAACTCTTGGTTGGAAGAGATTGAACCAGGATAAAACATCTTGTGTGAATATTCTATCCCTAAACTATTACGGCTTTATTTGTTTTTACTAACTGAGGGGTTTTGATATTGCTTTTGTTAAAGTTTTTTTTTAAAAAAGGATCTATTTCTTTGTGCTTGCTTCTGATTTAATATTCTTGTGTGTAAAAATAGTTTAAAAGGTTGTTTTCGAAAATTATTAACAAACACAATTCAACCCCCTTCTTGTGTTTGCCTGTGTCAACTTCAAGTATGGCCAGTGTGTCTAAGAAGTAATTTTTATATGTTTTCGCTAAGTATGACTTTTATTTTAAGTTTATGCCTATGATTACAACGTTGGTGTGTTTAATTTGCAGAAGTTATATGATTATTATATAAATTTTAAGTTTTACGTCTTTTCACATTAAGCGAGTGATTAAGGAATCAATTAATAAGGTTTTAAGCTAATAAAACACCGGGGCACAACAGTGTGTCTCAACATGTCTGTAGGTGAGTACGCATCACGTTTTGAGGCGTTGATCAAGTTTTCAGAGTACTATCAGAGGTTTCCGAATGAAGACTGGCAATGTAGGAGATTTGAGGAATGACTTAGAAATGAGCTGTAGAGGGCTGTGGTGTCTCTCGACATTCAGTATTTCCCGGAACTGGTGGCGAGATGCAGTGCTAATGAATGTATAGATTTGAGGATGGCTACTGAGCAGAAGCAACAAAGGATTGGAGGTCCTATTTGATCAGATGTTCATAGGAGAGTAGTTAATGGTTCTTAGTGGAGACGGGAACCATATAACAGATAAATGTAGACAGTTGCACCAGCACCTGTTCCTACAACCCCGGTGGGTGGAGCAGGCCAGCAGCAGCATGGAGGTTTAGGTTGTTATTTATGTGGAGGACCGCATTATCTGCGAGATTACAAGGAGAGACCTGGCTGTCTCCATTGCGGTAAACCAAGTCATTTTACTCGTGAGTGTAGACAGAGAAATAGGCAGCAGACTATAGCTACTGGTAGAGGAGTTGGAAGTTATGGAGGTGAAGTTGGGAGAAGAGATCCAGGAATAGGTCAGCAGATGGCTAGACCCTCAACCACTGGGAGAGTATTTATCATGAGGGGAATTGATTCCTCTCACACTTCAAATCTCATAGAAGGTATGTGTAATATTGTTATAATCAGAATAGTGGAATACGCTCCAAGGATCAAAGAATTGTGATGTGATACTTTGAGCAGGCAGTTAAGGTAGCATTGATCTTGGTGCTAAATATAAGAAGTAGATGTTGAAAGAATGATTTCTGGGGGATTAGTAGAAAAATAATTAAGTTTTGATCATGTCCTTCAAGGATGACAGAATAAATTGAAAAGTTAAGGACAATGAACAAAAAGTAGTGATGGATAAGATCGAGGATAAATAGAATAACATAAGAATGAATTCTGTTATGAAGTTACCGCTGTCACTTATGGGGAAGACAACGATGAGAAATACAATATGGGATCTATAGACTAAGATACGATTACAAAATGTTGTATAGTTTTAAGTTACGAAATTTCGAGGACGGAATTTTCTTCAAAGAGGGGTAGTAATTACTAAATATCTAGATATTTTTGTTATCTGTTCCCAGCTCCATCGATTACCCGATAACGACCAAAATGCCCGAGAATCGTCTAATATCTTATTTTTTTACAAAATTTTCAAAATAACCAAACTCGTTGGAAATATGTTTTAATCATAAACCATTTCGCTCAGGATTCAATATTAGGTTTTCTGATCATTAAAATCTTACTGTCAGTGAAAACACCGACAGTTTCCGTTCAAACTTTCGCTAAAATTCGTCCGAATACACATAATATTTTATTTCTGATCAGAAATTTGGAAAGTAGAATTCCTCACGGACAAAATATAAAAAATCTACAAATTTCAGTTTTCGGTTCAAATTAGGGTTTTCTGTCAGTATAAAATTATACTGTCAGTTAAAAAAAACGTAGACCGATTTCTGTCTGAGTTTTAAACCCAAAATTTCACCGTAACCTTATATCATTATATATAATAGGAATATGAGTTTGTTTTATTAAAAATCATTTCCTAGGTCGCAGATAAAAATATAAATAAATATATCTTTACCGTTAATACACCGTAATTAAAATCAGGCTGTTACACATTGTAAGGATTAAAGCAATCAAGATGAATGTGGTACACTCGTTTGACTGACTATTTATTTAAAAATATGTATGAGAATAATCCTATATATGTCATTGGGTTTTCATCAAGAAAACAAATTCTGGATTTGCAATAGTTGTTGTTTATGTCGATGACTTAAACATAATAGGGACTCCAGAAGAGATCTCAAAGACCGTAGAATACTTACAAAACGAGTTTCCAGAAAAGGAAAATCTATTGCCCTAAAGGCGAAGAAAGTAAGATCATCAAAGGTTCTCAAAGCTGCTGAGTCATTAGATGAGTCTGGATCTTCTGATAATGATGAAGGATCAGAAGAGGATGAATTGTCCTTCATCTCCAGGAAGATTCAACATATGTGGAGAAAGAAAAGTGGTTTTAGAAGGAAGCAATTCAACAAAAAGTTTCCAAGGAGAAGTCAGACTCAAAAGAAAAAGGTCCACCCTTGTGCTTTGAATGCAAGAAACCTGGTCATTTGAAAGCCGTCTGCCCCGAGCTAAAGGATAAAAAGAAATTCTTCAAAAAGAAGAAAGGCTTAATGGCTACATGGGAGGATCTTGATCTGTCTTTATCAGATGAAGAAAATGAAGCTGAGGAAGAGGCAAATATCTGTCTCATGGCAGACACTGCATCATAAAGTGAATACACTGATGCAGAGGTAATGGACTCTGACCCATCCACTCTTCAAAAAGCTTTTGATGAATTGTTGCATGAGTCGTCCATACTATCACGAGAGTATAGGAGTCTCAAAAAGAAATTTTCTAAACTTTCTAGAGAATATGATAGGGTCTGCACTGAGAGACAAAATCTTAAAGATGAAAATGACATACTAAAATCAGTGAATGTCAGTCTAGCTGACAAAATGGAGTGTGAGCCTGATGTTTCTTACGAAGTTGAAAAACTAAAACAAGATGTAACATATCCGACAGACTCTCTGTCAAAGCTTGTAGGTGGCTCAGATAAGCTTAGTCTCATTTTAAGGTACTCTAGGTCACCTCATGATAAATCTGGCATTGGTTATGACAAAAAGAAGCAAGAAGCATCCCACAAAAAGTCAAAACTACAGACTCATCATAGAGCTTCAAAAGTTCCAGATAAATATGATAAAGCTAAGTCTAGGTCATCCAACACCTTTTGCAAAGTGTGTTGAAAAAGTGGACATATTACATCTAGATGCATACACAATAGACATGCTAAGCATACTCGTCCATTGACAACTAACAAGAAAGGACCCAAGTCAGTTTGGGCACCTAAAGATAAGATAATACCTGTTGCAGATTTGCTTAACAACAGGAAGAAAACAGACGTCTTGGTACTTGGACAGTGGCTGCTCACATCACATGACGGGAGAAAGGTCTATGTTCCAAAGCCTTAAGATCAAAGATGGTGGCTGGGTCACTTTTGGAGGAAATCAGAAAGGGAAGATAATTGGTATAGGTTAAATTGGTCAACATCATTTTCCCTCCATTGATAATTTTCTTTTAGTAAATGGCTTGAAGCACAATCTGCTGAGCATAAGTCAATTATGTGACAGTGGATATGCAGTTTCTTTTGATAAGAACATGTGTATTGTCAAGAAAGGTGATGGGTCACTTTTATTCACTGCTAAGAGGGAAAACAATCTTTATAAGATTGACTTGGAGGACCTCTCAAATCAAAGTGTCTCATGTCTAGTGTCCATTGAAGATGAGCGATGGATTTGGCACAAAAGGCTAGGTCATGCAAGCTTGAAATTAATTTCAAAGCTAAACAAGCATAACCTCGTGAGAGGACTACCGAACCTTCTGTCAGTGGTAAGAAATATGGTTTTGTCATAGTAGACGACTACAATAGATGGACATGGGTTATGTTCCTAACTTACAAGGATGAGTCTTTCAAGGTCTTTTCTGTATTTTACAAACATGTACAGAATGAAAAATGCATGTGTATCACTTCAATGAGAAGTGACCATGAGGGAGAGTTTGAAAATGAGCTATTTCATAAGTTCTGGGAAGAAAGCGGTATCCTTCACAACTTCTCAATACCTAGAACACCACAGCAAAATGGTGTGGTAGAGAGAAAGAACAGATATCTTCAAGAGATGGTTAGAACTATGCTCAATGACAACTCTATCTCTAGACACTTTTGGACTGAAGCTGTTAACATTGCCTGCTACATTCAGAACAGAATATACATTAGACCTATCCTGAACAAGACTCATTATGAACTGTGGAAAGGACAAAAACCCAACATATCTTATTTTCATCCTTTTGGTTGTAAATGCTATATACTGAATACTAAAGATCAACTTGGTAAGTTTGATGCTAAAACAGATAATGGAATACTATTAGGATATTCTGAAACTTCTAAAGGTTTTAGAGTTTACAATTCTAGGACTTTGATGGTAGAGGAAAGTATTCATGTCAAGTTTGATGACAAACAGCCTGATAATAAATTATCAGAGCTAGATGAAGCTTTTGCAGATCTTGATCTAAACATCTCAGGAGACACACCAGAGATGAAAGATGATGATCAATCAGATGACTCCACTCAATAACCAGAAAGCTCCACTTCTCAACATGATGTAGTTCAAAAATCTTGGTACTTCAAGAATTATCATCCACAAGATCAGATCATTGGAAACCCCAATGACAAGTTAAGAACCAGATCAACTTTCAGAGAACATGATATTTCTGCACTAGTCTGAGTTGGAACCAAAGACAGTAGACGAGGCTTTGCTGGACGACGATTGGATTCTAGCTATGCTTGAAGAACTGAATCAGTTTGAAAGAAGTGAAGTTTGGACTCTGGTTCCCCGGCCCAAAGACAAATCAGTGATTGGAACAAAGTGGGTTTACAGAAACAAACTTGGTGAAAATGATAAGGTAATAAGAAACAAAGAAAGACTTGTTGCTCAAGGTTTCTCTCAAGAAGAATGTATAAATTACACTGAAACCTTTGCACCTGTTGCCAGATTAGAAGCAATTAGAATTCTATTACTTTCATTTGCTGCACATCATAGTATTATGCTTTTTCAGATGGATGTTAAACACAATTTTCTAAATGGCTTTATTAATGAAGAAGTTTATGTTATGCAACCTCCAGGTTTTGAGAGTGAAACCCACCCTGAACATGTATATAAGCTTAAGAAAGCTTTGTACGGCCTTAAGCAAGCCCCTAGAGCTTGGTATGACAGGCTAAGTTCATTTCTTATGTAAAATGTCTTTAATAGAGGAAAAGTAGACATAACTCTGTTGAGAAAATCAATTAAGTCTGATTTCATAGTTGTGCAAATTTATGTTGATGATATCATTTTTGGTGCTACTAATGAATCTCTTTGCAAAGAATTCTCTAAGTTAATGAAGAAAGAATTTGAAATGAGCATGATGGGAGAACTCAAATTCTTCCTTGGACTTCAAGTAAAACAAACATTGGACGAGGTGCTCATCCATCAAACTAAGTATACAAAACAGCTTCTGAAGAAGTTTAAGATGGATGATTGTAAGCTAATGAATACACCTATGCACCCCACTTCCATACTGAACAAAGATGATAAAGAGAAAAAGGTATACCAAAAGGTATATAGAGGTATGACAGGATCTCTCTTATATCTTACTGCGTCTAGGCCTGATATTATGTTCAGTGTATGTTTGTGTGCTCGATTTCAATATGATCCTAGAGAATCTCACTTATCAGCAGTTAAGAGAATTTTTAGATATTTAAAAGGTACTACTAATCTTGGTTTATGCTTTAAGAAAAATGAAGATTACAGATTAGTTGGTTTCTGTGATGCTGACTATGCTAGAGATAGAATTGAAAGATAAAGCACTAGTGGAGGATGTCATTTCATTGGAGCTAATCTTGTCTCTTGGTCAAGCAAGAGGCAAAGTACCATTGCTTTATCAACTGCTGAAGTTGAGTATATATCAGCTGCAAGTTGCTGCTCACAACTTCTTTGGATCAAACATCAATTGGAGGACTACAATGTGTTTATAAGTAGTATTCCACTTATGTGTGATAATACTGCTTCAATAAATCTATCTAAGAATCCAATTTTGCATTCTAGATCTAAGCACATAGAGATTAAACATCATTTTATCAGGGATTATGTGCAAAAAGGTGTGTTTGATATTCAATTTGTAGATACTGACCATCAATGGGCAGATATCCTTACTAAACCTCTTGCAGATGACATATTTATCTTTATTAGAAAGCATCTTAACATGATATGTGTGGATTGATTTAGGCGTCCAGCCTTGAGAAAATTGTTTTGATAATTTTGCATCTATTGCATATGCACGTCTAATGCCTGTTAAATTTCTGCTTCTATTGCATGTTGTGTAGCGCGTCCACTTTATGTTGCATCTACTGTTGTGGTTTACTACATCCATTGTATAATTTCATACACATCCACAACTGCTTGCGTCTAAGCATATTTTTATTAAATGCATTTATTTTGTCTTACTAGACATATATATCTAGTATATTCTCTTTACTGAGTCAAAAATTTCCATCAATCACATCATAACCTTTTTATGGTTTCAAAATAACAACACCGTTTTACTCTTAATGACATGTCTTGTCATTAATTTTTCTTCGAAATATTTTCAAAGAAAAACCTTTGAAATTCAGAAACCTTTAAAGCAGCTTCTCTTCCCTCGGAAAAACTTTTCATTGCCTGAGTTTTTTTTACGAACCTCTGTTTCTTTGCTTCTTTGAACCCTAACCTTAAAACCTCATAAAATGGCTTCACCTTCACTCCCTGTCCATTCCTACGTCACTGATTCTCGGAACTTAGCGGTTGAACACCACTTTAATTTTGAAGTCCTGGAGGAGTACAACTTGAATGTAAGCAAGTATATAAATGCAGCTGGATGGGACAACATGTTCTTAGATAAAGTATCAATCTACCCCAACCTCATTAGGACCTTCTGGAGGAAACCTACAATCACTGAAACTGAGATTATTAGCTTCGTGCTGGGAAAGAAGGTTGATTGTCTCTGAGAAGACCATTTCCGATGCTATTGCTTGTGCCCAAGAGGGTTTGGTGATTACTGATACTTGGGAAGAAGACTTAGGTGGTTATGAGACCATTGCTGTTACCCTAATGAAAGAAGATACTGTAAGAACTCATTCCTGGAAGTCTACTGAGATGAAAGATGAAATTAGAATCCTCCATTAGATTCTGAACAAGACTTTCTTGAACAAGACTGGCTCCAAGGACAACCTCTCTGCTCTCCACAAATTATGCCTGTGCAATCTCTTCTGTGAAACCAAAATCAACCTTCCCTGGATTTTGTTTAACAGATTCAAACAAGCTATGCAAAATAGAAAGAACCTCTCTGCCATTCCCTACACTCACCTTCTATCAAAGATTCTCAGTAATCAAGGTGTTTATGATGTCCTTGCTGCCATGTCTGAAGAAGATCAGAACAAAATTCTATCTGAGAAAGGAATGTCCGCTGCTGATTTTGGGAGAAGCAATCTCTCAGGCATGCAACTAAGTACTTACAAACAAATTGCCTTGGCCAAAGCATAAGAAGCTATGAAAATCAAGGAAGAAATGATTGAGGCCAACAATGCTGAAGTCCTAGGAATAAAAAGAGGAACTTGACAAAAGACCAGTGCAGCAAGGAAACCTGCCCCCAAGAGGCCAGCTAGTGGCATTGTAATTAGGGAACCTACTAGTGCTCCTGCTGTGAAGAGGCAAAGAAGAATCATCTTCTCATACAATGAGGATGAGGAAGCTGATGAGGACAGAGTTCCTATCAGTACCGTCCCGAAGAAGCAGAAAACTTCTGCTGTTACTGTTGTTGTCACTACTGCTGAGGCCTTTGTGCCTGTTGTAACATCCTATCTTTCGGGAAATTAAATATTTTAATTAGATGGGAGTGAGGGTTAGATAAATCTAAAATTTATTTAAGAATCTAAACACATATGCAAGTTCAAAACAAAATTCGAGCATCTCAAAATTTTCAATAGGCAAGCACCCCAAGCAAGCACGTCAAAACCCCATTTTGGAAGCTTGTCAAATTAAATCCTTAATTAAGGGGGTTTATCATTAACAAAATTAAAAGATAGTTAGCCATATATATAGATCTTAAACATAGCTAGATAGTTATAATCAATTTACTCAAGTTTTACTCATCATGATTAATCAGTACTAATCTTAATTAACTATACCCTAGTTACAGGTTTTAACCTAATGAAATTAACATAAATAACTTTTTAACTTGATGCTTAATTGGCACGACAGTTTGATAATAGATGACACGTCCATATTGAAAATTTAGGCTGCATGGTTTTAGATCGCCACCTCCTACTTGTGCCATGTCTTTTATTCATGCAAAAGGCAAGCTCATTTTATGATTCTCCAAGAGCCACGCCACGCCACATGCTTGCTCTCTTTGTGACTTATTTACTTTCTTTCTCACAAGGTTAGTGCAAATAAACTTGATGAGTCAGCGCATCATAAGGGAGAAACCGAGAGATAGAAAAATATAAAGAGAGAATAGGGAGGCCGAGAGTGAGAGAGAACATTTCCGAGGGGTTTTTGATCAATCCGTTCGTCCTATCAAAATTCTGATTATACCGTTGTGATCCTTACGACGTCTACTTCATTATCCTATCTTTCTTTTCTGGATTTGTCTAAGGTAAGCCTATGTCCTTTTTATGCCTAAATGCCGTCGGCGACGGTATTGAAGTTATCTTTCAATTCATTTATCGGTTTCCAATTCCATCTTCAGATTTGGACTACACGTAATGTGTGCTTCACAATGATGTGTTCAGGTGAATTTTTGGAGCCCCGGAGGGTGTAGAACTGTGCGTGGCAGATTTGAGGGAATATAGGGAGTGTCCGTTTCATTGCCCCAGAGCTAGCCTAAGACATCCCAGGTGGGGGAAAGAAACTATTTAACATCGGAAACGGCACGGTTACATTTAATTAGATAATGGTGTAGGGCGACCCAAACCCTACACGAGAGCGAGTAACAGACAATGTCTATACCATATTAGGGACTACTTAGTGATACCGATGATGATAAAGAAATTGTGCGTTTATCGTCATTACGCTACATACATAGATTATTTTATTACGTGATGATTGCCTGCTTGACTGGTTGATGTGAACTTGATACTTGGTATATAAAATCATGAGTGCGGAAATTATTTGGAAGTGTTTTTATTTATTATTATTATTATTATTATTATTATTATTATTATTATTATTATTATTATTACTATTATTATCATTATTATTATTTTAATATTATTATTACTACTAAAGGGATGATAATGATTATTATTATTATTATTAGTATTTATTATGAGTATTATTATTATTATTATTATTATTATTATTATTATTATTATTATTGTAATTATTATTATTATTATATTTCGGTATTTATCATTTGGAAATGATATTATGATATGAGGATATATGATGATGATTTTGGATAACATGATGACGATTTTGATGGGATGAGTGTAATGATTGTGCTTAGAGGATTGAGTAAATCATAAGTTATGTTGAGACACGAGGATGTATTTAGTGATTACATACGATATGTGATAGCAGTGCCCAACCGAGATAATTATCGTGAGATGAGGTTGAGATTAATGAGATGAGATTAGTTTGAGGTTATCTATGAGATTAGGATGACTGGTTAGGGCACTAGGGGATGACCTGAAACATGGTCTGTGATATGAGGGACCTGAAACATGGTCGAGTGGGGTCTATGCCTCGGAAGGAAAATTCCCGGGGATAGGCTAACGGCAGACCGTCCAGAGATGATTTCATTTTAGTCGCAGCTATAGTTCATGCATTGCATGAGCATCGTGGATTGTGGTCCAGAGGTGTGCACCGGATTGTGTAGCTATAGTGCCATTGCTTTGCATGGGCACCCTCCAGCCGCGGACGAGGGTGTGCGCCAGGGACTCTGGGACGTGTCGAGTATATTGTTGTGATATCCGGATATGGCCGATACCTGAGGAGATTATTCATACAGCATTTGCATTGTGATGAATGTGTAAAATATGTTAGTTTGGAAGTGTAATTAGGAAAGAGTTTGTAAATAATCCTAGAAATTATAGGAAAAGTGATAAGAAAATGCACACATTCATTTGAATAGAGTTTTGATACTTAGATTTCAATTTATATTGAAAATATACTTAAAAGAGGTTGAAAATGTGCAGGAATAGTAGCCCAGCGCTCAGCCTTGGAATTGGACGCTCAGCACGGACAGAAACGGAAGAAAAATGCATCCTGCAGAGCATGGGCCAGCGCCCAGCGCTGGCATTTTGGAGTGAACCAGCGCCCAGCATAAGAAGAGGGGCGCCCAGCGCCAGGCAGCATGGGCTAGCGCCCAGCTCTAGGAGATAGCGCCCAGCGCTAGTGCTTCAGCAGTAGAAGATGTTTGGGCGCCCAGCGCAGCTTGGGCGCGCCAAAGGCAGACGAGCAGAACCAGTATAAATACGTTTTGAACAGATTCGAAAAGGACTTTTGGTCATTTTTACTCTGATTCTAATCTGTGTTCTCTGAGAGGGTGTGAAACCAGGGAGTTCAAGAGCTCTCGGAAGAGAGGATTGAAGAATCCATGGCTTCTCTACCTCAGATTTCTTCTATTTCTTCTAGATTTCATCTCGTAGATATGAGTTTCTAAATTCCATAGGTTAGGATAGGATGAGTTCAATCAGATCTTGATGTAAGTTCGTTCCAACTCTGATTTCAATTCAGATTCGTTCAAATTGAGTAATCTTTTCAATGCTTAATGCTTTTCCTGAATTGGCCATTCATGAAATTGATCGTATGAATGAATGCATAATTGGAAAATGTGTGTTCATGCTAGAACTGAAATAGATTACCACTGTGAGGTTGATTCTAGGAATAGAACTTCATTGCAGTGCATTCCTTGTAAGTCTTGTGCCTATTGCTTGTGCTAATTGTGATTCACCTAAGGAATTAGGGTTCATAATTTGTAACAAAGGATTATCACCTAAGGAATTAGGGATAGATTTAAATCAGTGGCTTGAATGGCAATTAAATGAATTGAATTGAATATTAGGGTTCTGTGAGTTACATTAAGTGAAGATTGGATGATTCTGATTCCTAACCGTCTTAAATACTTGATTCCTCTTAATTGTTCATTTGTTTTCCATTGTATTGATTGTGTGATAACAGAAAACCTATTTCAATTACCTTTGTAACAACACTTAATTCAACATCTCAGTTAAATGCTGGAACTATGAGTTTTATCCGTTCAAATATCGATTGCTTAGTTGTCGTTGTTACTTGAATCTCAATCCTCGTGGGACGATACTCTACTCTCATTATTATTACTTGTACGATTTGGTGCACTTGCCAAACCTTCAACAAGTTTTTGGCACCGTTGCCGGGGATTGTTGATCAATAGCAACAAAAACGAAAGCATTTGTTAATTTGAACATTATTTTTCTGTTGATTAATTTTCTGTTTCTCTGCGAAAATTTTGAATTAGTGCATGCTCTGAAATTCTCTTGAAAATCTTGTGCAGTGTATGCGAGGTAAAGCATCAAGCGAGCTGTTATTTGATCCAGAAATTGAGAAAACAGCAAAGAAGAATCGAAAGAAAACAAGAGAGCAAAAACAGAGAAATAAAAATTTGGCAAAAGAAAATCCTTCTTCATCTCATGTCCAACAAGAGGTGATCATGGCTGGAAATGTGGATAGGAACCGGAGAACATTGGGAGAGTATTCCAGTGGTCCAACCAACCGGAATCACTCAAGCATTGTTAGACCACCAGTAGCTGCGAACAACTTTGAGATCAAACCGGCTTTACTCAATATTATGCAGCAAAATCAGTTTGGAGGAAGTGAAGCCGAAGATCCGAATAGTCATATCTTGAATTTCATAGAGATATGTGAGACTCTCAAGATCAATGGGGCCACCGATGATGCGATACGACTGCGGTTGTTTCCTTTTTCACTAAGAGATAGAGCCAAAGCATGGCTCCAATCTCAACCTCAAGGAAGCATCACAACTTGGGACGATTTGGAAGAGAAGTTCTTAGCAAGGTATTTCCCACCGTCCAAGTTTGTGAAGATGAGGGGTGAAATCTCAAGCTTTATGCAACGTGATGGTGAAACCTTATATGATGCTTGGGAAAGATTCAAGGAGTTTTTAAGAAAGTGTCCCAATCACGGCTTTGATGATCTTCAACAAATGCAGATTTTTTGTAATGGATTGAGGCCATCAACAAAGCTTATGTTGGACGCTTCGGCCGGAGGATCTATGAATTCCAAAACAGCGGAAGAGGCCTTAAGGTTGATTGAAGCCATGGCATCCAATGATTATCTGATGAACCATGACAGAGGGAACACATCAAAGAGAGGGATATGGGAGCTTGAGTCTCAAAATGCAATATTAGCTCAAAACAAAATCATCACAAATCAATTGGATGCAATCACACAGCAACTAAAGGCTATGAGTCTAGGACCAACACAAGGACAACAAGTCATGAGTTGTGATTTTTGTGGAGGAGGGCATGATAATGGTAATTGTGAAGCATCTCTAAGTTCTCAAGAGGAAGCAAAGTACATGGGGAATTTTCCAAGACAAGGGCAGAATTTGTACTCCAACTCTTATAATCAAAATTGGAAGAAGCACCCTAACTTTCCTTGGTCACAAGAAGCTCCACAAGAAAATACACCTTCACAACAACCACTACTTCAAAATCAACCACATCGTGATACCGATGAGAGAATGAACAAGTGGGAGAGCACTCTTGCACAATTCATTCAAGTCACCCAATCTAACTTCAAGAATACCGATGCATCAATAAAGAACCTTGAAGTGCAGATTGGACAGCTTTCTAATGCATTAAGTGCAGGAGTTTCTGGAAAAACCACTAATAATCCAAAGGAGGAGTGCAAAACCATCATGTTGCTAAGTGGAGAGCTAGTAGAGCCGGGTGTTGAGCATTCCTCAAGTCAAAATGCTGAAAATTCTGCATTGAGAAAGAAGATAGTTGATACTGAAGAGAAAGAAGAGAGTTCATAAAGGAAAGAAAAGGAGGAACCTCAAGATGATAGGAAGGAAAAGAAACTGAAATTAGTTGATGAAAATTCCATCTTGAGAAAGATAAAGAGTCAGCTTTTGAAAGAAGGGGGCAAGCCGCAAGAGATTCCTTCTTATGTGAAAGTGCCATATCCAATCAAGAAGAAGAGGAAAAAGAAAGAAGAGCAATTTGATAGGTTCTTGGATATTTTCAAACAATTGCGAATAAATATTCCCTTTGCCGAAGCATTAGAGAGTATGCCATCAAATGCCATGTTCATGAGAGAATGGCTTGAAAAGAAGAGAACGATTGAATCAAGTGAGGTAGTGGCTTTAACTGAAAATTGTAGCTCAATTCTCCAACACAAGCTTCCACCTAAGTTGAGGGATCCCGGATCCTTTACCATTTCTTGTATCATTGGAGATGTAATAAAGGCTAGAGCCCTATGCGACCTTGGGGCAAGTATTAATCTGATGCCATTATCCATGATGAAGAAGCTTGAAATTCATGATGCGGAACCAACCATGATCTCATTGCAACTTGCGGATAGATCAATTAGGAGACCATATGGTTTGGTAGAGGACTTACTTGTGAAAGTAGGAAAGTTCATATTTCCCATGGATTTCTTTGTGTTGGACATTGAGGAAGATGTGAGTATTCCACTGATTTTTGGAAGACCCTTCTTAGATACCACCGGAGCTTTGATAGATGTATCAAAAGGCGAGATTATATTGAGAGTGAATGAAGAACAAATGGTTGTGAACATGGTTGATAAGGAGTCTACGGGAACTTCACCAATTATTCATGCTCAAGTTCAATTTGTGCAAAACCAAGAGGTCCAAGAAGTTCGCAAAGATGAACATGAGAAGAAAAAGAAGAGCAATGGGAACAGAAAGAAAAAGAAAAAGAGGAAGTCTCAATGGTCATCTCAATTCCAACCACTTTGGCCAAAAGAAGATGATTCATCAAAGAAGGGCAATACACCATTGGTTAATGGTGGGAATAATGTGACCAGTGGTGACAAGAAAAGCAACAAAAATGCTCCATTTTTCTGTTCATTCAAGCCACCTTGAGCATTAAATAATCGGCGTCAAGCTAGTGACGTTAAAGAAGCGCTTCTTGGGAGGCAACCCAAGATTAGATTAGATTTTATTTGAAATTTTTTTTCCTTATCTTTCATCACACATTATGATGCATCTTACTGTGTAAAGTTCATTCTGACATTTGGTACAGATTTGAGTAGGCCAAAGAATTAGCAGCAGAGGAAGTGGGAGAATTTGAAGGTAAGCTGCTAACGCTGGGCGCTCGGCTTGACGCCCAGCGTAGGAAAAGTCAGAGACTACCAGGATGAGTGGCGCTGGGCGCTCCACAGGAAGGACGAGCGCTGCAAATTTCTGTAGCTCCTGGACAGCTAGCGTTGGGCGCTAGACAGCCAGAGCTGGGCGCTAGGCAGCCAGAGCTGGGCGCCCAAGTGGAGGCTGAATGCTTAAAAAAAAAAAAATTCACATACTCGTCCAGTGTGCAGAAGAAAGGGGGTGTTCTGAACTCTATTACTTTTCTTTGCACTCTTTCATTTGTTAGTTAGTTGTAGGAATAAATTGCCCAAACTTGCATATATTGCACAACTTGTGTTGAATGGATTCTTGTGTCGATTCTCTAGTGAGCATAGAACTTTTGCTTGACTGAAATTTCTAACATGATGCATTTTATACTTGCTGGGCATATGATTTCATTGAAACCGTTGATCCTTGTGAATTGGTTGTGCCAATTTTTCATGCTATAATTGATGCAATGTTGAATGCATGGATTTTCTCTTGCACATAACCATAAACTGTGAGCTTTTGAGCCCAAACACATCATTTGACTTGATTTCTTTCATGTGTGATTGTCCATCACTTGCATGTTCTCACCTTTTCTTGCCTTGAATGCTTGTCATTGTTGCAATGTTCTTGCATATGCATGAATGATTGAGGCAATAATTATTTGTTTAAGCTTGGTGCCATAATTGCCAACCTATCATTTTCCATTGTTAAGCCCAATTGAGCCTTGGCCTATTTTTCTTGGTATGATTGCACATTACAAGCCAAAAAGCGAAAAAACCATTTTGTCCCACTACTTTAGTTTAGAGGAATGTTTGGACTTAAGTTTGGGGTTGTTCTCTTGCTTAGGGACAAGCAAGCAAATAAAGTTTGGGGTGGTAAGTAGGCCACTAAAGATGCCTACTAGAAAAAAATAATGAAAAATAAAAACTGAAAAAGAAAAAAAGAAAAATAGAAAAAGCCAAAAAGAGGAAAAGGAAAGAGAAAGTATACAAAGAAAGAAAAAGGCAAAATAGAAAGAAAAGAAAATTAAAACAAGAAGCAACAAGAGGAAAAGAGAAAAAGAAATAGTTGGAAATGAATAAAAAGGAAATAGCACAAATTATGTGCTTATGTGCTTGTAGATAGACTAGGCAAGTGAAAATTCCAAAAGAGTCCAAATAGTCCTTGAAGCCAAAGTAGCATAGCATTTATATCCTTATTCTCATCCACCCGTACCTAAGCCCCATTACATCCAAATAAAAGACCTCATGATATGTGTTGCATTAGCAGTTGTGATGTGTGTTCCTAGCATCTTATCAAGATTAGGATTGGGGAATGCATGATGATTGGAATTGAGAGCAAACATGACCAAGTGAGGATGTGTGAAACACTTAAACAGAGAGGTTGCAAGGGATAATTTTGTGCATTCAATGGAGCTAATTTTGTACTATGTTTGATTGTTCTAAAGAATGAAACTTGTGATCAATTGGAATTTATGAATGATTGTGTGATGCTTGTCCATTTTGCAAAAGTGTCAAGGAATTGAAGTCTTGCATGAGTAATTTACTTCACAAGAAAATTGACCATGAAAATCTATCTCATTCACCCCTGTTTTGAATTTAATTGTTTGCTTGAGGACAAGCAAAATTTCTAAGTTTGGGGTTGTGATGAATGTGTAAAATATGTTAGTTTGGAAGTGTAATTAGGAAAGAGTTTGTAAATAATCCTAGAAATTATAGGAAAAGTGATAAGAAAATGTACACATTCATTTGAATAGAGTTTTGATACTTAGATTTCAATTTATATTGAAATTATACTTAAAAGAGGTTGAAAATGTGCAGGAATAGTAGCCCAGCGCTCAGCCTTGGAATTGGACGCTCAGCACGGACAGAAACGGAAGAAAAATGCATCCTGCAGAGCATGGGCCAGCGCCCAGCGCTGGCATTTTGGAGTGAACCAGCGCCCAGCATAAGAAGAGGGGCGCCCAGCGCCAGGCAGCATGGGCTAGCGCCCAGCTCTAGGAGATAGCGCCCAGCGCTAGTGCTTCAAAGAAGAGAAGATGTTTTGGCGCCAGCGCAGCTAGGGCGCCAAGGCGAAAGCAGACAGCGAACCAGTATAAATACGTTTTGAACAGATTCGAAAAGGACTTTTGGTCATTTTTACTCTGATTCTAATCTGTGTTCTCTGAGAGGGTGTTGAAACCAGGGAGTTCAAGAGCTTTCGGAAGAGAGGATTGAAGAATCCATGGCTTCTCTACCTCAGATTTCTTCTATTTCTTCTAGATTTCATCTCGTAGATATGAGTTTCTAAATTCCATAGGTTAGGATAGGATGAGTTCAATCAGATCTTGATGTAAGTTCGTTCCAACTCTGATTTCAATTCGATTCGTTCAAATTGAGTAATCTTTTCAATGCTTAATGCTTTTCCTGAATTGGCCATTCATGAAAGTGATCGTATGAATGAATGCATCATTGGAAAAGGTGTGGTCTTGCTAGACCTGTAATAGATTACCCTTTGTGAGGTTGATTCTAGGAATAGAACTTCATTGCAGTGCATTCCTTGTAAGTCTTGTGCCTATTGCTTGTGCTAATTGTGATTCACCTAAGGAATTAGGGTTCATAATTTGTAACAAAGGATTATCACCTAAAGAATTAGGGATAGATTTAAATCAGTGGCTTGAATGGCAATTAAATGAATTGAATTGAATATTAGGGTTCTGTGAGTTACATTAAGTGAAGATTGGATGATTCTGATTCCTAACCGTCTTAAATACTTGATTCCTCTTAATTGTTCATTTGTTTTCCATTGTATTGATTGTGTGATAACAGAAAACCTATTTCAATTACCTTTGTAACAACACTTAATTCAACATCTCAGTTAAATGCTGGAACTATGAGTTTTATCCGTTCAAATATCGATTGCTTAGTTGTCGTTGTTACTTGAATCTCAATCCTCGTGGGACGATACTCTACTCTCATTATTATTACTTATGCGATTTGGTGCACTTGCCAAACCTTCAACAAGTTTTTGGCGCGTGCTGTCGGGATTGTTGATCAATAGCAACAAAAACGAAAGCATTTGTTAATTTGAACATTATTTTTCTGTTGATTAATTTTCTGTTTCTCTGCGAAAATTTTGAATTAGTGCATGCTCTGAAATTCTCTTGAAAATCTTGTGCAGTGTATGCGAGGTAAAGCATCAAGCGAGCTGTTATTTGATCCAGAAATTGAGAAAACAGCAAAGAAGAATCGAAAGAAAACAAGAGAGCAAAAACAGAGAAATAAAAATTTGGCAAAAGAAAATCCTTCTTCATCTCAAGTCCAACAAGAGGTGATCATGGCTGGAAATGTGGATAGGAACCGGAGAACATTGGGAGAGTATTCCAGTGGTCCAACCAACCGGAATCACTCAAGCATTGTTAGACCACCGGTAGCTGCGAACAACTTTGAGATCAAACCGGCTTTACTCAATATTATGCAGCAAAATCAGTTTGGAGGAAGTGAAGTCGAAGATCCGAATAGTCATATCTCGAATTTCATAGAGATATGTGAGACTCTCAAGATCAATGGGGCCACCGATGATGCGATACGACTGCGGTTGTTTCCTTTTTCACTAAGAGATAGAGCCAAAGCATGGCTCCAATCTCAACCTCAAGGAAGCATCACAACTTGGGACGATTTGGAAGAGAAGTTCTTAGCAAGGTATTTCCCACCGTCCAAGTTTGTGAAGATGAGGGGTGAAATCTCAAGCTTTATGCAACGTGATGGTGAAACCTTATATGATGCTTGGGAAAGATTTAAGGAGTTTTTAAGAAAGTGTCCCAATCACGGCTTTGATGATCTTCAACAAATGCAGATTTTTTGTAATGGATTGAGGCCATCAACAAAGCTTATGTTGGACGCTTCGGCCGGAGGATCTATGAATTCCAAAACAGCGGAAGAGGCCTTAAGGTTGATTGAAGCCATGGCATCCAATGATTATCTGATGAACCATGACAGAGGGAACACATCAAAGAGAGGGATATGGGAGCTTGAGTCTCAAAATGCAAGATGTGGATTGAGGATGATTATGTTACTTATTTATATTTATATTGGGGAGACGGATGTTTAGTGTGCCGTTATTTAATTAAATGTTGCTAAACCCTTTCCACGTTTGATATTATATGGTTTCTTATCCCTATCTTCTCTATATTTCATATGTTTCTTTTTGTGATCGTGTTGAGAAGATCCTACGGGGGAGCCAGCTATGGAGGAGCTTTATGGGACCTCGTATGCGCCAGACGTTGGGGGACTAGCAGTGGATCCTCATAGTTGAGTACAGAGTGTATGGACAGTGCGTCTCATCTCTTTAGGATGTTGTTTTATTTTTCTATTTGATTATCAGTTTGTACATTTTGGGATCTGACTGATGGGATTCCCTCTACTGTACCGTATCAGGATTTGAGGTGTATATGTTATGTATGTATGTTACGTTTTAAATTTTTTCGCTGTTTTAATATACTCGCTTAACGATAATAACGAAATTAGGTCTTGATATTTTGGGTTTTCTTTAATGGGACGTCGGGCGTCTCATTTAGTGGTATCGAGCGATTCGGTTTTGAAACGCATCTTGTGAGCACTTGTGACTCGGGTGAACTGACCATTTAGTTGAATCCACATCGGATAACAACTAGGCTTAGAAGTTGGGTAATGAGTCTGACGCGACATCTCTATGGCATGTAGTATTTTTATTCCAGTTTTATGTAGTATTATATGTTATATTGATGTGGGACTAATGATTTCTTTTAACAGGATCATGGCTCGAGGCTGAGGTCGAGGATGTGGCAGACGGGGTGGTGGTAGAGCAATAGAAGGTGTAGAGGATGAGCCTCATCAGCCAGAGGCAGGGATTAGAAGTGGAGGAGAGTCCACCGAGACTCTTCGAACTATCCGTGAGTTAGCATCAGTTCTGTTGCAGCAGGTGCAACAGAATGCTCAGAGGGTATAGAGAGAGGAAGAGTTGCAGGAGCGGCATGATAGGAGGATGACCGCCGATGCTGATGCAGGATTGGCTACCTTTCTCAAAGGTAAGCCACCACAGTTTGGTGGAGAGTATGATCCAGAGCGAGCAGAGTGGTGGATTCAGGAGCTCGAGAAGATCTTTGATACTATGAGATGCAGAGATGATAGAAAGGTGACCTATGCGGCCTTCATGATGACCGGAGGGGCTGAGTCATGGTGCAGAGGCAAGAGAAGATTACTAGAGGCTGAGGGCAGACTCATCAGTTGGGAGCTGTTCAGAGAGTGTTTCTTTGAGAAGTACTTTCCGCGATTAGTCAGACGCGATAAGGAGAGAGAGTTCATGAGTCTCCAGCAGGGAGACAGTGCATTGGTGATTTTGCGATCAGATTCGAGGCCCCGATACGATTTTCGAGTACTACCAGAGGTTTCCAGATGAGGACTGGATGTGCCGAAGATTTGAGGAGGGTTTACGGCATGAGTTGAGGAGGGCTATAGTGCCCTCGGATATCCTGAGTTTCCCAGAGCTGGTGGAGAGGGCCAGTGCTTATGAGAGCATGGATAGGAGGCAGGCTGCAGAGCAGAGACAGCAGCATAGGGGGGTCCTATCAGAGCAGGTCATCAGAGGATAGGTGATGGAGGTTCTCAGTGGAGGAAAGGACCATATGTTAGACCAGGACAGAGCACTCAGACATCTGTACCATCAGCACCAGTTACCAGAGAGGGCCAACAGCAGAGGGCCCCAGTGTGTTTCAGATGCGGAGGCCCACATTATATCAGGGATTGTACAGATACATCTGATTGCTACGTCTGTGGCAAACCAGGTCATTTTGCTAGGGATTGTAGACAGAGAGCGATATAGTAGCAGCCAGCAGCCGGCAGAGGAGCTGGTAGTTTCAAAGGAGCCAGTGGTTTCAGAGAAAGAGCTGGGAGAGGGGTTCCGGCAGCGGGACGACAGACGGCCAGACCTCATGCCACGGGGATGGTGTTTATAGTGAGAGGATCTGAGTCCTCTCAATCTGCAGATCTTATTCAAGGTATGTGTTTAATATCTGGCAGACTCTCGTCTGTGTTGTTTGATTCAGGCGCTACACATTCTTTTGTGTCCCTTGAGTGTGTAGATCATTTACATTTAACCGTTTCTCAGCTACCATATACCTTGATAGTGTCCACCCCTACCAGTGATCCTTTGAGCATTATGTCTGTTGTTTACAGTGTCCCATAGTTGTTGAAAATAGGGCATTCTTTGTAGATCTCATCTGTTTGCCTATGCAGCAGATAGACGTTATTCTTGGCATGGAATGGCTTTCGGCTGACCATGTAGTGCTAGATTGTTCCCGAAAGACTTTATCTTTTATTGAGCCTTCTAGCATAGTATCTGCCAATGAAGGAGCAACTATGAGGGCTTGCGGTTCTCAACAATATGTGATGCTTTTTTCTTTGGAAGCTAAGGAGACTTCGAGTATAGATTCTCTGCCTATTGCGAGAGTGTTTCCTGAGGTTTTCCCTCCTGATGTTCCAGGTTTGCCACCAGAGAGGGAGGTGGAGTTCGCTATAGATCTCATACCAGGGGCTGGACCTATTTCAGTAGCTACTTATCGGATGTCACCAGTGGAGTTGGCAGAGTTGAAGAAACAGCTGGATGACATGATGAAGAAGGAATTCATCAGACCGAGTGTTTCTCCTTGGGGAGCACCGGTATTGTTTGTCAAGAAAAAGGACGGAAGTTCTAGGTTGTGCACGGATTATAGATAGTTGAATAAAGTTACAATCAAGAAAAAATATCTGTTGCCTAGGATAGATGATCTGATGGATCAGTTGAAAGGAGCTTTGGTGTTTTCCAAGATAGATTTAAGATCAGGATACCATCAGATTAGGGTGAAGAAGGAGGATGTACCTAAAACCGCTTTTAGGACAAGGTATGGACACTATGAATACCTAGTTATGCCTTTTGGTGTAACTAATGCTCCAGCGGTGTTCATGGATTACATGAACATGATTTTTAGACCGTTCCTTGACAAGTTTGTTGTGGTGTTTATAGATGATATTCTTATCCACTCCCGTAGTCGGGAAGAACACGAGGAACACCCGAGAGTGGTGTTACGAGATGTTGAGAGATAGGCAGTTGTATGCTAAGCTATCCAAGTGTGAATTTTGGTTAGAGGAAGTACAGTTTCTAGGGCATGTAATCAACAAGAAAGGGATAGTTGTTGATCCAGTTAAGGTAGAGGCCGTGGTTAAATGGGAGAAGCCTAAGTCAGTGAGTGAGGTGAGGAGTTTCCTAGGATTAGCCGGGTATTACAGGAGGTTCATTGAGGGTTTCTCGAAGATTGCGTTGCCTATGACACAGTTAACGAGAAAAGGTACAACGTTTGTTTGGACAGAGAAGTGTGAAGAGAGCTTTCAGAAGCTAAAGGAGAAGTTGACTACATCTCCTGTGGCTGGCGTTGCGAATCCATTAGGGCAGTTTGGCGATATCTTGTGACGACGCGTGGTATCAAGGATTGGGTTGTGTTTTGATGCAAGAGGGAAGAGTTGTAGCTTATGCTTCCCGACAATTGAGAGTTCATGAAAGGAATTACCCAACCCATGATCTGGAGTTAGCAGCCATAGTGTTCGAATTGAAGATATGGCGACACTATCTTTATGGAGTTAAGTTTAATGTGTTCAGTGATCACAAGAGTTTAAAGTATTTGTTTGATCAGAAGGAGCTGAACATGAGACAACGTAGATGGATGGAATTCATTAAGGACTATGAGTTTGATCTTCAATACCATCCAGGAAAGGCTAATGTTGTGGCGGATGCACTAAGTCGGAAATACTTGCACGTATCCGCAATGATGGTGAAAGAGATGGAGTTGCTTGAACAGTTTAGAGATTTGAACCTAGGTATGGATCTGATTGAGGATAGAATATGTTTAGGTATGATCACCATCAGTAGTGAGTTTTTGAGAGACCTTAAGATTAAGCAGGGTCAGGATGAATATTTGGTGGATTTGAATCGAGGTATAGATGAGGGTAGAGTTTCAGAGTTTAGGAGAGGATCAGATGGAGTGTTAAGGTTTAAGGATCGTATATGTGTGCCAGAGAACTTAGAGATTAGGAATATGATCTTAGAGGAGGCATATAAAATTAAGCTGAGTTTCCACCCGGAGCCACCAAGATGTACCAAGACTTGAAGAAGATGTTTTGGTGGCCAAGGATGAAGAAAGAAGTGGCGGAATATGTTCTGTCATGTTTGGTATGTCAGAAAGCTAAGATAGAGCATCAAAAGCCCGCTGGGTTGTTGCAGTCCTTGGATATCCCAGAGTGGAAATGGGATAGAATAGTGATGGACTTTGTGGTTGGATTAGCACGAACTCCAAAGAGGTACGATGTGATTTGGGTTATCATTGATAGTTTGACGAAGTGTGCTCACTTCTTACCTATTAGTGAAAGTTATAGTCTTGAAAGGTTGACCCAGATCTATATCAAGGAAGTAGTGAGGTTGCACGGTGTACCATCGAGTATTGTCTCCGACCGAGATCCTAGATTTACATCTAGATTTTGGAGACAGTTATACGATGCTTTGGGAACAAAGTTGAGGATGAGTTCTGCTTATCATCCTCAGACTGGTGGACAGTTTGAGAGAACAATTCAATCATTGGAGGATCTTTTAAGAGCTTGTGTGTTGGAACATGTTGGCAGTTGGGATGAATTCCAACCATTGATTGAGTTCACATACAATAACAGTTTCCACAGTAGCATCGGAATGACACCGTATGAGGCTCTGTATGGGAGAAAGTGTAGGACTCCATTATGTTGGTATGAGACTGGCGAAAGCCAAGTGTTGGGTCCTGATGTGGTACAACAAACAACAGAACAAGTTAGGAAAATAAGAGAGAAAATGAAGAAAGCCTAAGATCGGCAGAGAAGCTACATTAACAAGAGGAGGAGACCCTTAGAGTTCCAAGAAGGTGAGCACGTGTTCTTGAGAGTCACTCTGAAGACCGGGATTGGCAGAGCTATAAAGTCTAGAAAACTCACTCCCCGATTCATTGGACCATTTCAGATTCTTCGACGAATTGGTCTAGTAGCTTACCAGATAGCCTTATCGCCTTACCTTTCCAACCTTCACGATGTATTCCATGTTTCCCAGTTGAGAAAATATTACCCTAATCCTTCTCATGTACTTGAGCCTGAATCTATACAACTCCGAGAGAATCTAGAATATGAGGCTTTACCGATTAAGATCGCAGATAGAATGATTAAAGAACTCCGTGGTAGAAAGATTCCCTTGGTTAAGGTCATTTGGGATGAGGTTACTGGAGATGCTACGTGGGAGCGTGAGGCGGATATACAACAGCAGTATCCACATCTTTTCTGAGGTACGTAAATTCCGATGACGAAATTTCTTTTAAGGGGGGTAGTAATGTAACATCCTATCTTTCGGGAAATTAAATATTTTAATTAGATGGGAGTGAGGGTTAGATAAATCTAAAATTTATTTAAGAATCTAAACACATATGCAAGTTCAAAACAAAATTCAAGCATCTCAAAATTTTCAATAGGCAAGCACCTCAAGCAAGGACGTCAAAACCCCATTTTGGAAGCTTGTCAAATTAAATACTTAATTAAGGAGGTTTATCATTAACAAAACTAAAAGATAGTTATCCATAGATATAGATCTTAAACATAGATAGATAGTTATAATCAATTTACTCAAGTTTTACTCATCATGATTAATCAGTACTAATGTTAATTAACTATACCCTAGTTACAGGTTTTAACCTAATGAAATTAACTAAAATAACTTTTTAGTTTGATGCTTAATTGGCACGACAGTTTGATAATAGATGACACGTCCATATTGAAAAGTTAGGCTGCATGGTTTTAGATCGCCACCTCCTACTTGTGCCATGTCTTTTCTTCATGCAAAGGGCAAGCTCATTTTATGATTCTCCAAGAGCCACGCCACGCCACATGCTTGCTCTCTTTGTGACTTATTTACTTTCTTTCTCACAAGGTTAGTGAAAATAAACTTGATGAGTCAGCGCATCATAAGGGAGAAACCGAGAGATAGAAAAATATAAAGAGAGAATAGGGAGGCCGATAGTGAGAGAGAACATTTCCGAGGGGTTTTTGATTAATCCGTTCGTCCTATCAAAATTCTGATTATACCGTTGTGATCCTTACGACGTCTACTTCATTATCCTATCTTTCTTTTCTGGATTTGTCTAAGGTAAGCCTATGTCCTTTTTATGCCTAAATGCCGTCGGCGATGGTATTGAGGTTATCTTTCAATTCATTTATCGGTTTCCAATTCCGTCTTCAGATTTGGACTACACGTAATGTGTGCTTCACAATGATGCGTTCAGGTGAATTTTTGGAGCCCCGGAGGGTGTAGAACTGTGCGTGGCAGATTTGAGGGAATATAAGGAGTGTCCGTTTCGTTGCCCCAGAGCTAGCCTAAGACATCCCAGGTGGGGGAAAGAAACTATTTAACGTCGGAAACGGTGCGGTTACATTTAATTAGATAATGGTGTAGGGCGACCCAAACCCTACACGAGAGTGAGTAACGGACAATGTGTATACCACATTAGGGACTACTTAGTGGTACCGATGATGATATAGAAATTGTGCGTTTATCGTCATTACGCTACATACATAGATTATTTTATTACGTGATGATTGCCTATTTGACTGGTTGATGTGAACTTGATACTTGGTATATAATATCATGAGTGTGGTAATTATTTGGAAGTGTTTTTTATTATTATTATTATTATTATTATTATTATTATTATTATTATTATTATTATCATCATCATCATTATTATTTTAATATTATTACTACTACTACAGGGATGATAATGATGATGATGATTATTATTATTAGTATTTATTATGAGTATTATTATTATTATTATTATTATTGTGATTATTATTATTATTATTATTATTATTATTATTATTATTATTATTATTATTATTATTATATTTCGGTATTTATCATTTGGAAATGATATTATGATATGAGGATATATAATGATGATTTTGGATAACATGATGACGATTTTGATAGGATGAGTGTAATGATTGTGCTTAGAGGATTGAGTAAATCATAAGTTATGTTGAGACACGAGGATGTATTTAGGGATTGCATACGATATGTGATAGCAGTGCCCAACCGAGATAATTATTGTGAGATGAGGTTGAGATTAATGAGATGAGATTAGTTTGAGGTTATCTATGAGATTAGGATGACCGGTTAGGGCACTACGGGGTGACCTGAAACATGGTCTGTGATATGAGGGACCTGAAACATGGTCGAGTGGGGTCTATGCCTCGGAAGGAAAATTCCCAGGGATAGGCTAACAGCATACCGTCCAGAGATGATTTCATTTTAATCGCAGCTATAGTTCATGCATTGCATGAGCATCCTAGATTGTGGTCCAGAGGTGTGCACCGGATTGTGTAGCTATAGTGCCATTGCTTTGCATGGGCACCCTCCAGCCGCGGACGAGGGTGTGCGCCAGGGACTCTGGGACGTGTCGAGTATATTGTTGTGATATCCGGATATGGCCGATACATGAGGAGATTATTCATACAACATTTGCATTGCATCATGATGGAGGGTAGAGGAAAGATCCTAGATGTGGATTGAGGATGATTATGTTACTTGTTTATATTTATATTGGGGAGACATATGTTTAGTGTGACGTTATTTAATTAAATGTTGCTAAACCCTTTCCACGTTTGATGTTATATGGTTTCTTATCCCTATCTTCTCTATATTGCATATGTTTCTTTTTGTGATCGTGGTGAGAAGATCCTACGGGGGAGCCAGCTATGGAGGAGCTTTACGGGACCTCGTATGCGCCAGACGTTGGGGGACGAGCAGTGGATCCTCATAGTTGAGTACAGAGTCTATGGCCAGTGCGTCTCATCTCTTTAGGATATTGTTTTATTTTTCTGTTTGATTATCAGTTTGTACATTTTGGGATCCGACTGATGGGATTCCCTCTACTGTATTGTATTAGGATTTGAGGTGTATATGTTATGTATGTATGTTACGTTTTAAATTTTTTCACTGTTTTAATATACTCGCTTAACGATAATAACGAAATTAGGTCTTGATATTTTGGGTTTTCTTTAATGGGACGTCGGGGCGTCTCACCTGTCTCAACACAAACCAGAAGGCAACCTGCAAGAAAGGCCAGAACAACTATGACCTCTAAGGAAACCATCTCTGCTAGCGATCCTGTTCAAATAGCAGTAGACGCCTTAGTGTCTAGTTTAGAAAATAGAGATGATACTCTCCCTACTGCTGTTGCCTCTGTTGAAAATGTTACTGTCTCTGCTCCAAGTGAGGTGTTTAACCAAAACATAACTGACAATGCTTATATTCCATCTCCACCCTCACCCCAACCAACACAAACTGACCAAACCACAAATTTACCTACACATTCCCCTGCTCACTCACAAATAGCCACCTCATCTAGACCACAATTTCAATCAATTATCCCTGCTGATGATCCATGGTTCAATCAACCAGATGCTGGCATTTCCCCCGGTGCTCCCTTCCCAAAACCTTTAAGAACTTTATTTCCTTTCACTCCAATTTCTGTTATTTATGATGGCAAATATGAGGATTAGGCTAAAGTTAAGAGAGATTGGAGAATTCTGTTTATCACTCACCAGCCTGAACCTGAACAAATCCCTGATAGGTGGCCGTGCCCCCTACCTGAGTATGAAGAAGAAATAGACCCACCAGTTGAACCCTACCATAAACCACATCCTGACTGCAAACTAATCACAAATGTTCCTTCACAGATGTTCAACAACCTTGGACCCTTAGTCACTCACTTGCCCCAGAAAAGGTTCCCTCCCAGGAAAATCTATCCTAATCTTGTCAAAACTCCACCTCTCATACCTTTCACCGATGGAGTTCAGAGACATGTGATAAGTGTCTGGGAGACTGACCCACTAAGGAAGAATCTTCCTACCCTCCCTGAAAGAAGAACGAGATCCTCACAACATGTCCCTATGATCATGGACAGTGACACAAAATGGTTATCCTTCAAGAATCCCTGTGTCTATGGGAGGGCCTCTAATTTCTTCAAGGTTCATCTCATCTATGAAATGTGGAAGTGGGAATTCAGTCATTTCAGAGTTGACAGAGCTACACATTTTTGTCCCTCCATCATGGCTGAGGCATAATGCAGAAACAAGAGTTGGAATCATACCCTATATGACCAGTCCAAGACTACAGATGATTGATCTGAACAAGGACAAGGACAAGAAGCATAGAAGATTCAAAGGAGTAATGCCACAAGCTGAATCAGTAATGCTTGACCTGAATCAAGAAGCCTTCGATTACTCCTTGCTGGACTATTATTTGAAATATGAGTCTATTGGGATGATTAATGAAAAACGTGTTGCTGACTTCTGGAAATCCCACATCATTCATTGCACAAGAGAAGAATCTTCCTCTGGTCTGACCCAAGAAGAGAAAAAGGCCATTCCTAAAGTTAGAGGTAAATGTGGACTTTCAAACTTCAGATACATGATCTACAAAGATCTCTGGGGACTTCCTATAACAAGTAGGAATGTGGAATTCTCCTATCCCATTAAATGGGCAAAGGAAATAGCAGCAACCACTTTACCCCTTCTTGTGATTAAGCCTGCCCCTCCTTCACCTCCTTCTGAGCACACAGAAGATGAAATTGTAGTTGAAGAACCTGGCATGAATGCCACTATTGTTGACTTAGGGGGTCATGAGGAAGAGGTTGCTGAGTCCATTCCCAAACAAAGCACCTCTGAAAAAGCACACTTCTCAACCACAAGCTCTGGCTGTGGTTCACCCTTCAGACCATCCTGAACATTTCAGAGCATTAAGCACCTTTCAAGCACCTTCTCATTTCCAAGAATCTGCTGAAAGTTCAAGACAACATGCTCTGCCACCAAATCTTGAAGAAGTTCTTGGCAAGATAGTTGATGAAAGAGTTGGCAAGCTGGTTGAAGAGAAGGTTGAAAAGATGTCTGAGAAGATCACCGAGGAAGTCTCTCAGAGAGTTCAAGTATCTATGGCTCCAACCTTAGAGGTTGTGAACAAAATGCTGGAATTTTTGACTGATTTCAAGAAAACCCAGACTCAAAATCAACCTCCTCCACCACCTCCTCCTGCCAAACTTTGAATTTTTTGTTGTTGTTACTGACAATGATGGTCCACTCCCTTCACCTTTTTGTCTGATGACAAAAAAGGGGGAGAAAGGAAAGAAAATATATATTTTTATATATACAAAGTCAGTTTTGAAAAGCTCATATTCGTCTGCATATGCATATTATGTTTATAACTACTGTGATACTTCTGTTTGCTTATTTGCTTTGATATCTGCTAAACTATGCTTATTTATTCTTTCATATATACTGTAAGTTTGATAAGCAGTTGCATTGATCTAATAGCTTATATACAGTTTGTCTCATATGCTTTTACTGATTATATATCTGAATGCTTTGTCTTAGGGGGGAGCTTTGCAAGCTCTCTTAGACTTTGCTTTTCAAATTTAATTAGTTTTTGTCATGATCAAAAAGGGGGAGATTGTTGGAACCAAAGTGGTTTTGATTTAAATAATCTCTACGTTTTGATGTTAACAAAAGGATTAAATTTGTTTGGCAAAGTGTTAGTTGAGATCTAACATGTGCTTTCAGTTATGCAGGAATATTTATAATATAAGTAATGGAAACTTGGGATAAGTTTTCGTTGGACTCCTTGAGAAAAATACGCGTCCACCCTTGTAGACGGCTGCTCTAATATTGGTTAATTAATTTATTTATTTAATTGAGTAGACTGATTTCTTTAAGTAGACGAGGCACTAAATGTTTACTAGTCGGAAATCAAGATAACTTACTTAGATACAGCAAGTCCAAAGACTTGATAGTAGACGTGTATAGCTTGCCACATCAGCAGACGGGAATAATTGGTAGAATTGAATGAACTGAAAGATAAAATAATCAAGTAGACGAGCTCTAAGTGCCACGTCACCAGACGGAGATTATGATAACTCACTGAGGTATAGCAAGTCCAAAGACTTGATAGACGAGATGATATGCCATGTCAGCAGACGAGTAAAATAAAATAGTGAATAGACTTAGTCTCACATAAGTAGACGGAGTTCTTAAGTAGATGAGCTCCATCTGTTGAATGAATAAATGCAATCCAAATCACTTAAATTTATTTCAAATGATTGATATTTATTTCTATAGAATATTTGTTCTTCACATTTGTTTTATCTGCTTTAATATTTTACCTTGTTGTAAAAGAAACATAGTACCATCAAAGAAATGCAAAAAGCAGAATCGTACAATGAAAAACTGCAAAACGATCTGTACGATGACAAATTTATGACTGGAAAAGTTGGATTGTACACAAAGGAGGAACAACAAGTTTTCAAGCTACAATGCTCAGAGCAGTGAGCCCCCATTTCGTGCTACCTCGATAGCCAAGAGTACTTTTCAGCATTGCCACAATCTAGCTATCAGTCACAACGGATATCATGCATTCAATGCTATCTCTGAACGGGATTATTCAAAATAACCGTTGAAGAAATACTAGTGAAGAAGAAGGCCTCTATAAATAGAAGACCTCAAGTTCTGAAGAACAACTTTTTGCCAACCGATAATCACTCATTCTAATTTCCTTTTAAAAGAGCAAGAGTTTGTATTCTTTAGTTTGAATATTGTTGCAATTTTCAACTGATCTTAAACTTTCATATCCTCACACATAGTGAGTTAAGAAGATCATAAGTTAAATCTCTTTGTTAGAGTTAGAGCCTGGAGAGGCTTGGTAAGAAAGGAATACTTGTAAGCCTGGAGAGGTGTTGAATACTTGGTTGTAATCTATTTGGAAAATAGTGGAGAAAAACCTTCAAGTAGAAGGGACTGGACGTAACTCTTGGTTGGAAGAGAGTGAACCAGGATAAAACATCTTGTATGTATATTCTACCCCTAAACTCTTACGGCTTTATTTGTTTTTACTGACTGAGGGGTTTTGATATTGCTTTTGTCAAAAAAAATTTTATTTATAAAAAGGATCTATTTCTTTGTGCTTGCTTCTGATTTAATCTTCTTGTGTGCAAAAATAATTTTAAAGGTTGTTTTCGAAAATTATTAACAAACACAATTCAACCCCCTTCTTGTGTTTGCCTGTGTCAACTTCAAGTGTGGCCAGTGTGTCTAAGAAGTAATTTTTATATGTTTCCGCTAAGTATGACTTTTATTTTAAGTTTATGCTTGTGAGGGCTCCTACTGAGAGGATACCCTCAACAGTATTTTGGTAATGTAATAAATAAACATGTGTGTGTGTGTGTGTGTGTGTATTACAACGTTGGTGTGTTTAATTTACAGAAGTTATATGATTATTATATAAGTTTTCATTTTTACGTGTTTTCCCATTAAGCGAGCGATTAAGGAATTAATTAATAAGGTTTTAAGTTAATAAAACACTGGGGCACAACAGGGTGTCTCAACATGTTTGTAGGTGAGTACCATCATGTTTTGAGGCGCTGATCAATTTTTCAGAGTACTATCAGAGGTTTCCGAATGAAGACTGGCAATGTAGGAGATTTGAGGAAGGACTTAGAAATGAGCTGCAGAGGGCTGTGGTGTCTCTCGACATGTAATATTTCCCAGAACTGGTGGAGAGATGCAGTGCTATTGAAAGTATAGATTTGAGGATGGCTGCTGAGCAGAAGCAACAAAGGATTGGAGGTCCTATTCGATAAGATGGTCAGAGGAGAGTAGATAGTGGTTCTCAATGGAGACGGGAACCATATAACAGATTAATGCAGATAGTTGCACCAGTTCCTACAAACCTGGTGGGTGGAGCAGGCCAGCAGCAGCAGAGAGGTTTAGGTTGTTACTTATGTGGAGGACCGTATTATCTGTGGGATTGCAAGGAGAGACCTGGTTGTCTCCATTGGGGTAAACCAGGTCATTTTACTCGTGAGTGTAGACAGAGAAATAGGCAGCACACTATAGCTACTGGTAGAGGAGCTGGAAATTATGGAGGTGAAGCTGGGAGAAGAGATCCAGGAATAGGTCTGTAGATGGCTAGACCCTCAACCACTGGGAGAGTGTTTACCATGAGGGGAATTGATTCCTCTCACACTTCAAATCTCATAGAAGGTATGTGTAATATTGTTATAATCAGAATAGTGGAATACGCTCCAAGGATCTAAGAATTATGAGGTGATACTTTGAGTAGGCAATTAAGGTAGTATTGATCTTGGTGCTAAATATAAGAAGTAGATGTTGAAAGAATGATTTCTGGGGTATTAGTAGAAAAAGAATTAAGTTTTGATTATGTCCTTCAAGGATGATAGATTAAGTTGAAAAGTTAAGGACAATGAACATAAAGTAGTGATGGATAAGATCGAGGATAAATAGAATAGCATAAGAATGAATTACATTATGAAGTTACCTTTGTCACTTAAGGGGAAGACAGTGATGAGAAATACAATATGTGATCTTTAGACTAAGATACGATTACAAAATGTTGTCTAGTTTTAAGTTACGAAATTCCAAGGACGGAATTTTCTTCTAAGAGGGGTAGTAATTACTAAATATCTAGATATTTTTGTTATCTGTTCCCGGCTCCGTCGATTACCCGATTAACGACCAAAACACCCGAGAATCGTCTAATATTTTATTTTTTTACAAAATTTTCAAAATAACAAAATTCGTTGGAAATATGTTTTAAACATAAACCATTTCATTCACGAGTCAATATTAGGTTTTCTGATCATTAAAATCTTACTGTCAGTGAAAACACCGACAGTTTTCCGTTCAAACTTTAGACAAAATTCGTCCGAATACACATAATATTTTATTTCTGATCAGAAATTTGGAAAGTAGAATTCCTCACAGATAAAATATAAAAAATCTACAAATTTCAGTTTTCAGTTCAAATTAGGGTTTTCTGTCAGTATAAAATTATACCGTCAGTTAAAAAAACCCAGATCGGTTTCCGTTTGAGTTTTAAACCCAAAATTTCACCATAACCTTATATCATAAGATATAATCGGAATATGATTTTTTTATCGAAAATCATTTCCTAGGTCGCAGATAAAAATATAAATAAATATATATTTACCGTTAATACAGCATAATTAAAATCAGAATGTTACACATTGTATGGATTAAAGCAATCGGGATCGAATGTGGTACACTCGTTTGAGTGACTATTTATTGAAAAATATGTATGAGAATAATCCTATATGTGTCATTGGGTTTTCATCAAGAAAACAAATTCTGAATTTGCAATAGTTGTTGCTTATGTTGATGACTTAAACATAACAGGGGACTCCAAAATAGATCTCAAAGATCGTAGAATACTTACAAAACGAGTTTCCAAATGAAGGATCTTGGAAAAACAAAATTTTGTCTTGGATTTTAAGTTGAACATTTTGCGAGTGAAATATTTATTCATCAATCTTCTTATATATATATATATATATATATATATATATATATATATATATATATATATATATATATATATATATATATTTAGTATATGGATAAGGCATATCCATTAAGCACTCCAATGGTTGTTCGTTAACTTGATGTGAAAATTGATTCTTTTCGTCCACGAGACGATGATGAAGAAATTATTGGTCCTGAAGTACAATTTCTTGGTGTCATTGGAGGACTTTTGTATCTTGCAAATAGTACTAGACCTGATATAGCTTTTGCAGTGAACTTATTATCAAGATTTAGTTCAACATCAACCTGAAGACATTGGACAGGAGTCAAACATGTTCTAAGTTCTCTCCGTGAGAAACTACTATCTCATGACAATCCGTGAAGCAAATAATCACAACTAGATCACCAAATCATTCAGAGATATTTTCTATTCATGAAGCAAGTCGTGAATGCATATGACTAAGAACTCTGATCAAGTACATTAGAGGAGCATGTGGATAAATAAAAGAAGAGGTCAAGCCAACAACATTGTATGAAGAAAGGTGACATTGATGTTTGCAAAATTCGTTCAAGTGACATCCCATCAAATCAATTCACGAAGGTATTGCCAACTTCAGCTTTCAAGAAACATGTTCATAACATTGGGATGCGTCAACTAAAGGATTTTCATAATTGATGTAGTCTTGAGGGGAAGTAAAATATTATGAACATTGCACTCTTTTTCATTCGCTAAGTTTTTATCACACTGGGTTTTTCTTAGCAAGGTTTTAACAAGGCAATATTCATAATGTACAGTCATCCAATGGGAAGTGTTATATTTAGATATTATGGATCACTATATCAATTTGTTATCTTACAATATCTTTACCATTATTATGTATTTACTTCTTATTTATGGTTGTTGATTCGGTCTAGGATTAGTGGTCCATTTACCTCTATAAACAGGACCATTAGGTTTTACTCTTGTACTTACTCAATTAGATCAATACAAAGATCATAGCTAGTTCCTGAAGAACTAGCCTTTGAGTCCATATCTCTGTTGCCTTCTTCTCCCTATCATCTATTATTTTATAGCATAAATTAATTTTTTATCGTTACAATTTCATTTGATTTTTTTTCAAAGAGATAAAAGCTCATAGTAGGTCTTACAAGAGAGAGGAAAGGATAGAAAGAAATGAGAAAGAGGTGGAATGCATTGCAGAATTTTGAATTTGTGCTAATAATTCTTGTCCTACAATTTAACCAACTTAGCAAACTCAAGGGAATAATTTTAATTTTTTTAAAAAAAATATGCATACTTCTGAATTAAATTTTTTTTTATATAAAAGGGTTATATTAATTAATCAAACAAGGGTAGGAGGACAAACCCCTCCCAAGTATTTTTTTAGCATTAAGCTCAAAAGGATACTAGGATTATCAATAAAGGAAATAGTAAAAGGGGAAGAATGCCCTCTGTTTGCTAAAAAGTCAGCAATAGAGTTTGCATTTCTATTCACTACAGAAAGAGAAGTTTGTCACTCAGGGACTCTAAGGAGAGAAATTGCCTCTTCAAGAAGAGGTTTGATGCAGGGGATGGAAGAGAAGCCTTTAGAAATTAACTCAAAGATAATAAAGGAGTCCACTTCAAATATAACTTTCCTGGCATTGAGGGATTTTTCAGTTTTTATACCATATAGAAGTTCCATGAACTCGGCTAGCAGAACATTACAGGGGTTCAGCTTTACAGGGGTTCAGCTTGTAGAGAAAACCCTTTACAAAGTTACCAAATTCGTCTCTTATAACCCCTCCACAAGAGGAGCTTCTTCCTTGATGTAAAAAAGAACCATCAGAGTTACACTTCAGCCATACTGAATCTGGTTTCTTGCAAGACATATGATGTGAAGTAGCCTAAGGGATTAGCAAATTACTTGGCTTCTGAATTTCCTTCTGCAAGGTGTGAACCTTTCCAGATAGACCATGCTGCAACTCCAAAAAAGGTCTGCCAATCCCATGGAGAGGTCCCCATCTTCTTGGTTGATAGGTTCCAATTCAGCCATTGATGAAGCCCTGTACTGAATAACTTACTCCATACAGCAGGATCAATACATTGATTCCAGAAGTTTTGAACAACTTCACAATCTCTCATCAAATGCATGAGTGTTTCAGGGGCAGAAGAGCATCTCGGGCAAAGATAATCTTTAGCCATTCCTCTCATGCATCTTTCATCATTGGAAAGCAAACATAAGTGTGCTCTGATTCTAGCTGTACCTTTCCATTAGGAAGCCTTCTCAAATAGAGGATTCGACACTTCATTAACCTGATAGCAGTTTGAAAGGATTGCATAAGCTGATTTAATGGAGAACATGCCATTTGATTCAGGGATTCAACTTACAAAATCACTTTGATTGGAGGAATGGGCTTGGATTAACTCAATCTTTTCACAAAGGAACTCTGGCACAATTTGTTGAATTGCATTCCATCTTCATCCATTCTGGTCAGCATAATAAGCCACCTTAAAATTCTTTTCAGGTTCAGGAATTTGAATCCAGCAGATAGTGACTTAAGCTATGGCAATCAGGTAACCACCTATCATACCAGAATCTCGTGTCTTGACCATTTCTCACACTCCATTGGATATTATCTTCAATAATCTTCAAATTTCTAGAAATTGGATTCCATATGCTTGAAGAGTTCAATTTTATATTCACTTTGGGAAGGGGTAAGGAGCCACATTGGTATTTTACCCTCATAATCTGAACCCATAACTTATCTCTCTCATTTAACAGCTCCCAGACTAATTTCAGTATATATGCTTGATTCAATATCTTCATGTTCCTGAATCCAAGTCCACCAGCTTCCTTAGGTTTGCACAGTTTCTCCTAAGAGACAAGATGGCACTTCCTCTTTTCCACAGTGCTCCCCCAATAAAATCTCTACAAATTTTCTCAGCTTCATCACAAACTGATATAGGGATTACTGAGGTCTGCATTATGTAACCAGGCATGCTTTCCAAAGATGACTGTGCTAGAGTGACTCTTCCTACAAAAAGACAGTGTGTTGGCCTTCCAAACTGACAGTTTCTTTCTCATTTTCTCCAGCACATATGCATAGGTATTTTTTAAAGTTCTCTGATGTAAAAGAGGTGCTCCAAAATAGGTACCCAGATCTTGAGTCTTTTCAATACCTAGAGTTCTGCTTAAATCAGTAGCCAAATCAGGATCAGTGTTGCTAGAGAAGAAAACCTTAGACTTGGATAAGTTTACTTTCTGTCCTGAGTTGCTGCAGAATTCTTCCAAAACATTTAAGATCATTTGAGCTATATTCATATTAGCTTCAGCTACAAAAATTAGATCATCTCAGCAAAACAGATATGAGATAGAGTAGGACCTTCACCTCTTCCAAACTTGAATCCTTTCCACACACCTAAATTAACTAAGTCATTGATTCTATGACTTAGTCTTTCAAGTGCTAGGATGAATAAGTATGGAGAGATGGGATCACCCTGTCTAATCTCTCTAGAAGAAGAGAAAGATTGGGAATTCTCTCCATTCCAATTTTACTTACAGAGACTGCAGAAATGCAATGATATAAAATAGAACACATATTGTTAGGAAGGTTAAGCATCCTGAGTGTTTCATCAATGAAGGGTCATTCCAATCTATCATAGGCCTTTTCTAAGTCGAGTTTAAGAATCATATATCCTTTTCTACCATGAAGGTGGGAAAAAGAATGGATGGTTTCTTAAAGCACAAGGATATTATCATAAGTAGATCTTCCTGGAATAAAGCTACTTTGAGTATTATTAACAATATAAGGCAAGATAGTTCTAAGTTTCTGAGCTATAACTTTGGTAATGATCTTGTAACTCACATTACACAAGGCTTTAGGTCTTAATTGATTAACATAAGAGATATCATCCTTTTTAGGAATCAAAGTTAACAGGGTTTTGATTAAGGAACCAATATTGCTTGGATCAGAAAAACAATCATTAACTAAAGAATATATAGAGCCACCAATAGGATTCCGTTGAGATTTAGAAAAGATGGGATGAAAACCATTATGGCCAGGTGCTTTAAAGTTTTTCATACTAAAAAGGGCTCTTTTTGTTTCATCAATTGAAAGAGGACTTTCAAGAAAAGTCCCATCTCTCTCTTTAATATTACGGAAGGTAGATAAGGTTGGAAACTGATATTCTCTAGACCAGCACTTTGATAAAGATTCTTGAAGAAATCTGAAACTAAGTTCTGTAAATTCAAGTCATCATATATTTTTAATGTAGTTTCTTATATTTAAAATGAATTGTTAATTAAATCGTCGCTTTATTAAAGTTTTTTAATTAAATTCCTAAAATTGGTACCAATAGGACATATTTAATTTTTTTAAGGATATATATGGACTTTTTTTTATCATATATATAGGGACTTAATAACTTTTAAACTACAGGATCATAATTAAAATTCAGTAAAACTCCAACATCTAAAAGTTTGATTTAACCTTGAAAAAAAATTAATTTTAAATAATTTTGTCAACCCTTATATATATTAAATTAGAGTACTTGTTCTTGAAGGTGACTCATTCTCTACAATTTCTCTCCTCTTTGGTGTGCTATGTGATGCCACCTACATTAAGCAATTTTTTAAATTTTAAATTTTAATATATTTTTAAATCTACTAATTAATGATAAAATTACTATCAAATTTGCATATCATTTACTTATTTTCATTTAATTCTTTTTCTTTCTACGATGTAATTTTAAATCTATTAATTAATAGTAATTACTACCAAAATCCATTTATTATTAACTTATTTCCATTTAATTATTTTTTATTTTCAAGACAAATATTTCTAAAAGAAAATATTTACACCAATATATTAAAGCACAGTATAATCTTTGGAGTCTTGAAGTGACTGAACATATAAGATATTTCTCTTGGCAAGCTGCTCATGATAGGCTCATCACTAAGCAGGGAAGGGCTAAATGAGGTTTGGGAGAGCCTTTCTGCACCTTTTGTAATTCGGAGATTGAAACTGTCTTGCATGTTTTGAGGGATTGGCCACAAGCTTCAGATGTATGGATGTATTTAGTTAGCATGGACAAGAGAACGAGATTTTTTGCAGGAAATCTTCATGAATGGATTTGGGTTAATCTGTGAGAGGATATGGGAGACTCAGAGGTTGGATCCTGGGCATCTCTTTGGGCAACGACTTGTTTCCTTCTATGGAAATGGAAGAATGCATAGAAGCATGATGAAAATTTTTCACGGCCTTTTAGACCTTGGGCTCTAGCTAAACCTCAAACATCACATTATATGCATTTCAAAGAAAAGTTTCTTCATGCTAATGAGAGGTTCAAACGCTGGATTAATATTCGCTGGAATCCTCCGAGTAGTGGTTGGGTTAAAATAAACTCGGATGGAGCAGTCAGAGGCGAAGGTGGTGCAACTGGGTGTGGTGGTCTAATCAGGGATGAAGCAGGTTGATGGTTGGGAGGCTTCTCTTGTCGGCTTGGACCAACTTCTGCGTACATTGCTGAATTATGGGGTGTTATGCATAAACTTTCGCTTGCAAAATCCAAAGGTTTTAGGGCAGTAGAGTTTAATGTAGATTCAGAAAGTGTTGTGAAGTCCTTAAAAAGTAACAAGGTGGGCAGTGCTAATGGGTGGAGTCTCATTGAAAAAATCAAGAGATTAATTGAGTCAGACTGGAATGTGAAGATCTCTCATGTTTACAGGGAAGAAATTAAATATATGTGCAGATGCTTTAGACGATATGGGTTGTGAGCAAGAAGATGATATAGTGGTTTATGAGTATGCACCTGGGTCCATTAGTCAAGTGCTACTCTATGATGTATTAGGAGTTTCTACTCCCCGTTTAGTTTGCTTGCAATTTTCTTTTTTTTTTTGGGGCTTAGATCCCTTTTTTCACCGAAAACAAAGTACCTATAATCTCTTAAAAGTGGTTAAATCTCTTATGATACTCTTATTTATAGAATGATGGATGTCATTCTTACTTTGAGTAAGCCCATTTTGGTCCGTGACAAATTTCGTGGTACCCAATTTAGTCTCTGAGAAAAAAAAATCATCTGTTAATCCTTGACAATTATAAACGTTGGACATATTAGTCCCTCCATTGGTGTTCGTTAGAAATGCTCCCTTAGTTTGCTATTGTGTCCCGTTAACTCATCCAACTGTCTGATAAGGGACCAAAATGGGCCTAAAATTTGTTAAGGACTAAATTGGGTACCCTCATCCAGCTATCCATCTTCTTCATCCTTTCTTCTTCCTCCATCCTTTTTTTCCATTTCTTCCTCTACCCAGAAACACATTTCTTCTATATCTCATAATGGAGGAAATAAAGAGTTATTTAGCCCACTTATTCATTTTACACTTTGATCAAGACACATTTTTTTTTGTATCCTTTATGCCATATGATTCCTCTTAGAGTCTAATCTCCTCCTTCTTATCCAACTTCATCAACCTCTACACTATGAATAGATAAACAATTATGAGTTTCGTTCATACAGTCCTACAAGACAAAAAAAAAAAAAGGGGAGGGACACTAACAACATCATGTTGGGTGTTATTGTGGAGAGTATCTTGGATGTGGTCGGCGGTGTCGATGAAGGAACTGGGAGAGTTGAGAATGTAGTGCTGCACCGGAACCTTAGCTCCTATTTTTGGAGTGAATGAATTGAGGGAAATAGAGTTCAAGTATGCTTGCCGCTTCTGTCATTCCTTCTTCACATTAGGGTTCAGAAACCATTCATCTATGACCTCTTTCATTTGTGACCCTCAATCTGGGATTGCACATAGGATTGGGGCAGAATCAGAGGTGACAAAATTAGGGTTCTTCACATTTGGGTTTAGCAGTTAACCCATGGAATAGTCCATGAATCAAAATCCAGGAGGAGGGGGAGGGACATTTTGTGCATTTCCCCCAATTTTTCTTCTAAAAAATGAATTACAAGCTGGAAATACATTAACTGGATAGATAGGAATCTTAACAGGACAAATAGGCATCTTAACGCTCCACATAAGCAAATTAATTAACAGAGTTCAATAAACGGAGATAGACGAAAGGACTAATATGTCCCCCATTTGTTGAGACACCCCGATGTCCCATTAAAGAAAACCCTAATTAACTAGTTCTTAATCTGTTTTATTAGCGTTAGCGCGCTTATTACATATGAAAATAATATAAGCTGCGAAGCTGGAAAATTAACACTTATTTTTAAAACATACACAGGCGAAGAAAACAAAAATGACATATATACATAATATGTACTTAAGTGTCCATCAAGTACTGCCGATCCCAACATAGGGATCATAAGCCTAATAAATTACACAACTGGAGAAAAATAAAAGAGCAATTATACATCAAAAGAGCACACATACATAAAAGAGTACACATATAGAAAAAGATACAGACAACATCTACCACCCTCATCTCGTAAAATATATCAAAACAAAATAATCTCTCAGAGACCCTCCCCTAGAAGATGCTACCTACGAACCATATCAGCAACGATATGGGTGTCTGGAACTACCCTCGCACTCACCGTAATGACACCTATACACCCTAATCCTTATAGATTCATCACTGCTGATGACAACCCTCCTGCGACGATAATGGTACATCGTCTCCTCCTCCTCTGGTCTCTGTCCACCACTATGAATCCACTACGAGCATAGGAACGATCCACCTGATTCCACATGTCATCTGGAAACTCCCGCTGGTGGGGTGGAACTAGATCTCAGAAAAAGGAAGACGCTGGGAGATGTGGTATAAGCCGAGCAGACTAAAGAAAGATCCTCCTCCAAGGCGAATGTAGATGCTGACCGGGCCAACGTAACATATGAAGAACTATGAGTGGTTGACCTGCCACCCACGGTCATCATGGTATACGATATCAATGTCTCCCAAAATTTGGAACCTCAGCGGGATCAATCTAGAGGACGTACATGCAGTGAAAAAGAAAAGATGGAGAAGGGAGATAAGCTACTATGCAACACTATAAATGGGGTCGGGGCACAATACAACATGTTAACAAACAACACTTATCCGCAGATCGCAAACATCTCATAAGTCAACCCTTTATAAACATCATCAATTCTCATCTAGGTTGAAATCCTCTAAGGAGTCACACTCTTATGCATGTCGGCCGATCACTCTCGCAGGGAATTCTGCTTCCCAGACAAACTCTTTCTTTCTCACACATGGGCCTCCATTGCCCAAAGAATGTCAGTTGGTTTGTCTAGGGTACCATTCCGTTTGCCAAGACCAATAAGGGTGCTTCCACCTATGAGCTTATTCTCCAATAAGGGTATCTTGGTCGCCTCGGTAGGTCCACCTACGACTGGAATAATTGGGACCAGATGTCGGGATAGCCAAGCCTCCACGATGGTCACGACATAATGGGTGCAAATCACTAGTCTCTTGTAAACCATTCCAGACTGGACTACATCCCCAAGGTTCCCAGAGTAGTCCCTCTTCATATTCGGTACCCGCACTCGGGTACACCAACCTCGTATGACTCCCAATCATATGGCTCGCCACTTGGAAACTTATGCAATGCACAAACATCCTAAGTTGACACCGGTACCAAAATCAGTCCTACATGATTTACGATGCCATCACATCCACAACTCAACACGGTACCCATATAACATTTTCTAATGTCAATCCAAACAGAGTACCCTTAGGGTATCAACTGGCCGGGGTTCTAATATGACAACTAGAAAATCATCCTCGGTCAACCAGAACATATATATATATATATATATATATATATATATATATATACATACATACATACATACATACATACATACATACATACATACATACATACATAATATCAACGCTAAATATAACCAAAAAACATGTTAAGCATGTTATCATAGATCACAGTCAGACTACACAACATCCATAAACAACATAAAGCAGATATCACAGGCAACCTCAAAGCAGATAAACTTAACATATCAATTCACCCTAATGTCGATAAGCCCTTAATAATTAAACCCTAACGAACAGTTCAAAGACATTTTTAACTAGGGTTTAACCACTATTGACTACTCGACCACTAGTAGTTCTGGGGAACCCAACACATGCAATTATAACATATCATATTATGCTTACCTTCCCGACATGATAGTCACTTTCTCCCATCTTGTATACACTTGTGCTGACATCTTGAACCTTGTGAAACAAGCTCATCTCACCCACTAGTGTAACACCCCGTTTTTCATAAGTAAGATTAATACATTTATATTATATATATATATATATATATATATATATATATATATGTTTACATATGCTTGTTCTTGATGTCTAAGTTCATGTTGGGAAGGTTTAGTCTTAGGAAGGTTCAATTATCTTAGAGTCCTAGTAACCCATTTCACCATTTTGGCCATATCTTGAGTTCTAGACGTCCGATCGAGATGATCTTGGTGGCGTTGGAAATCTAAGAGAAATATCTACAAATCTTATGTCATCTGTTTTGGCCATATTCGTCTGTTTCGGCCTCGCCCTGCTAGCCTTTGTCCGCCTCGCAAAAAACCAAAATTTAGCTTTGCGCTTTCGGGATTGCCTCGCGAATCCAACTGATAGAAATTGGTTCTCTGGCTCACCCTGCGAATGGGAGTTCACCCCGTGAATACGTTCCGAACCAGAAAACGAGATTTAGGTTCTTTTTAAGCCCAAAACGCATTCCAACATGCTTTTAACCCTTAAAACACGATCTAAACCCTAGTCTATCACGTCCCAACACTCAGAGTTGCCTCCCTTATCTTTTTCTCTCAATTTCCATCAACCGTCTCTAGAAAAATCTCTCAAGGTAACCCTTTCTTCCACCGTTCTTCACTGCTTCTTGATAGGAGAACATCGCTACGAATAGGGGTTTGTTGTGCTTGTGTTTGTGACTTTAGAAAAGGTAAAATTCGTGCACCTTGTCCCTTGTGTTCTTTTCTTCAAGTTCTTGATCTTTTCCTTTTAATTTCTTGATCTTAGAGTTGAACCAAAGTGTCTCTTTGTCGTTCTTGAGGTTATAGACAAGTGCTAGTGAGACAGGACCCAAGTGGATCTTCTTTCTATCTTTTGAATCATGATCTCTGTTCCAGGTATGGGGAGAAGGGTTGTGTATGTCATAGGCATTGGGGGTAGTGTAAGGTGAAGGGGTTCCCATAACGTCGGTTTGCTATGTTTGATGATGTGATTAACTTGTTGGTTTAATTTGTTATGATAACATGTTTGATTATTGTTTTACATGCCTATGTACATGTATGTTCTTGATGGTTACCTTGTTAATGCTAATATGAACATGATGTTATGTTGATGATTGTTGGCTTTGGCTATGTTATATGGTGACATGTCGGTTGTTGGAATACCATGATTATATGTTTATAATTATAGGTGATTGTTTTATGTGGGATATAATGATATATGTATTGTTGTTGTTGTTGAACATGTTGGCTGAGTTGGTTGATATTATACCATGAATATGTCGGTTGGTACTGTGGATACCATGACTGTTTGGCTGATTTATGTTGATTAAGGTAGCACGTTGATAAAGGCCCTAATTGGTTACTTTAGGACCCCTAATTGATATAGTAACTAAGGATTAATTACTTAAGGTTGTTAACTAATTATGAATTGTTAGTGGAAGGTGAGTTTTGATGCCAATGGATTAGTCCAAGGACCCTAGGTTCTGATTTGAGTGTGTTTAGAGAGTTTTTGCCCAAGAACTAGGCTCTGTTTCATGCCCAGATCAGTACTGTCGGGCACTGAGCACGACCGTGTTGAATAGGGAGCACGCCCGTGCTCCCAGTTTGAATTCTGGAAAATGGCCGCGAGTTAGCACGACCGTGCAGCAGAGGAGCACGACCGTGCTGTATAAGCATGACAGTGCCTATTAGAGAGCACGCCTGTGCTCCACTTAAGTGGAAGCACGCCCGTGCTGGGGACAAGCACGCCCGTGCTTCCCCTCCTGATCAGAAACCGAATTAAAGGAAATTAAGGGGTATTGACCCCAATTATCCCCAATATTGATATGAAATTGTAATAACCAAATAATGGAACTTAGGTAACTTGGTTAATGATTAACTAAGAGGATTATAAAGATGAGTTGGTTAAGTCGGTGCCGAACAGGTTACCGCAAGTTGTTATGCTTTGGTGCTTTTTGTCCAAAGTGCTCTCGATGCCTTTTGGTCGAGATGTTGTTATGTTGTACCTTGGTGCTTTTTGGCCAAGGGGGTCTTGACCCCACGGTTTGGGTCTAAGGTGTTGATGTTGATATTGGTGATAAGTCTTGGGTGCTTTTTGGCCTAAGCAAAGGAAGTGGTTGCCTTGTTTGTTGTTGTGCCATTTGCATAGAGCAATGGAGATGATGTTGAGGGGGATGTTTAACAAAGGGGAGGTCGTCCTGTTATGATGATCTGGCCCAAGTCTCGGGTGGTTCACCCATAGTTTGGTGAACCGTGCGCCCCCGAGGTACGTATCCGGTTATGATACGCGGCTATCCATGGGGTTCACTGGTTGGTGAACTGTCGGTGTTGCTGCTGATGTGGCCAATACAGATATGTAACTCCGAAGTTGACATCCTAAGTTAGTTGGATCCACATCCATGTTGGAGTAATGGAGTAGTATTGCATTGCACTGCATAGCATTCTTGGTTGATATGATGTTGATGTATATATATGTATATGTATATGTATATGTATATATGTATATATATATATATATATATATATATATATATATATATATATGTTGATGTATGTTATGATGATGCTATGCTGTATGTTTTATCTTGCGTCCTATCTCCATGCCGTATATGTTTACATGATTTTTACTCCCCGTTGTTTGTTTGGCCTGATCGGCACCTTGCAGAGGATGGTGAGCAGCTTGCTGAGGAGTGACTCTGAGGAGCCGCTTCTAGTAGTTATGTTTAGTTTCAGTTTGTTTATCTGAATTGTTATTCGGATTGGTTATACCAGCTCTGTAATGCGACATCGAGGTTGGGTTTTCTTTATGGTTCATGATTATATTTTAATTGTTTTTAACTTGTTTTTTTTCCCCAAGTTTTGAGAACTAGTTCATGTGGGACCTTTCTACCCATGGACAAATAATCCATTTTATTCAGTTAATGCATGATTGGTTTTATATCTTTGTCCTTTAAATGTTTTATAACATGCTGTGTAGTAGGGTGTCACATCTAGGTTGCTGCCACGTGTCCCAATAGGCTCCTGGGCACCGAAATTTTCCCCAACACATGGACAGAGTCTCGACAATGTCGTAAACCCTAACCTTCAACAAATTTTCAAATAGAGTTATAATCGAAAAAATAATTGAAAAAGAAGGGAAATAGCAATGTCGACATGTCAATAAGTTAGGTATTTGAGAATTACCTCAGTGGATCGTCGAATCGAAGCTAGATATAAGACGTACTCTTTGCCCCTATCACGTAATCGAAGTCGTAATCGAGATCGGATAGACGGATTACTCAAACCCTCACTTTATCTCTCTATCTTCGTTCAGACCCTCTCTCTAACTCTCATTTCACAACATGCAAATGAGAGAAGAGGGAGAGGAAAATTTTTATTTTTGCTACAACCCTGAGAACGCTCAAGCGTTCTGATCCCAGTGCTCCAGCGTGCCAACACTTTAGCGTTGGGTTCTCCCACGTTTGAGCATCCTACTTTTGTGCCGGTTGTGATACCCTCTAGCCCGCATGTATTTATACGTGCATAAAGAATTAAAAGATTAAAGAAGCACATGCATATCATTTATTTAAAATGTAAACCAAGGTAGAAGATACCACATGAACAAAACGTCTCAACACGAAAATAAAACAAGTGTTAAAAGAAACATAAATATAAAAGCAAACCCAATCCCGATGTCACATTAGAGAGCTGGTATAACCAAAATCTGGAAAAACATCGGATAACAAACTAACACAAAGCAAATCCTAAACTACGAGTAGCGGCTCCTCAGAGTCACTCCTCAACAAGCTACTCACCGTTCTCTGCATAACAAAAAGGTACATGCAAAGCAAACAGCAGAAAACAGGGAGTGTTTATACATGTAAGTTTAACCTTAGAAAGGTTCAATCCTTTTAGAGTCCTAGTAACCTGTTTAACTATTTTGGAAATATCTTGAGTTCTAGATGTCTGTTTGAGGTGATCTTTGATGCGTTGGAAAGCTAAGATAATTATTTACAAGTATTATTCAGGTGCTTTGGTCAAAATATGTTGTTAGTATGCACGGACATACATAATTATGCACGGCCGTACATATTTTCGATTCGCTGAATGCTTCGTAAATAACTATGCACGACCGTACAACATAAAGCATGGCCGTACATACTATCCTGACAGTATAAATAGGTGGTTTACGGGGGTTGCGGCTGTAACCCTCAACATTGGCACATTGGGCAATCCTAGTATGACAGAAACCTCTTCACTTTCCCTTCCCTTGAACCCTTTGAAATTCTTGGTGTTGTTGAGTCTGTTTGGGAGAGAAGTCATGTGCGCTAGTGTCTCTAAAGGTAAACTAGTTATCCCTCTCTTTAATCTCCTTTACCTTTTCTTAAATTGGGGATTAAATGGTTAATCCTATTGTGTTTGGCCAAGGCTTGAGGAGTTCGTAGAGTCGCTCGAGAGAACGTGTTTAGTTGCCCACGTCTTTGTTGTCGGGAATCTTCATACCAGGTATGGGGAGAAGGATTAATATTAACATGTAGACATTGGGGGTAGCGTAAGATGAAGGGTTAACCCATGACCCTATCATATGTTGTTTGTCTATTTATTTGCTATCCTGTTTATAATGCTATATGCTTAATTGCTATTGGTATGCTTATTAGTGATTTATGGTTGATGATTAGTATGCCTGTTGTTATTATAATTGATAATGATGTTTATGCCATGATTATGTTTGGACTCATGATGTTATGAATGGATGTTTTTGATGGTGATGATGATTCTGTTATGATAATGATGATGATGATGATGATGATGATGATGATGATGATGATGATGATGATGATGATGATGATGATGTTGTGCTCCTAGTGAGTGTTGATTGTTGAGGATCTTAATGCCAACAATGATGTTAATAAGACTCCAATTAATTAATAGGGCTTGTTAATGATATTAAGACGTTTAAAAGATGTGAACAATGATGAAAGAGAATTAAGGGATGTTTCCCAATTTGTTCATAAGACATGAATATAGTATGTGAGGCAAGGTTATGTTCATAGGGCTTAACTAAAGACCCTAGGATTGATTAGTGAGTGTTTTAGGGACATTAATAACAGAGTTGTGGTTAAAGGATTAATTCCCCATAAGTGTAAGACATGGAATTAATTAAGAATAATGAAACTCAGGACTAATGGATAGTTAAAAGCCAATAGGAATGATCCTTGAATGCCCTAGGAACCTAGTAAGGTTTCTTCAACCCTTCTGGCCAGAAACAGTATGACCATGCTCCATTGAGCACATTCGTGCTTAACAGGGAGCACACCCGTGCTCCAATTTGAAATTCAAAAAGGGGGCACTGCATAAGCACACCCGTGGTCAATAGTCTGCACAACCATGCTTGATTGAAAGTTCAGCACTCCCTTGCTGTGGGGGAAGCACGCCCGTTCTCTCCCTGTATAGATCAGAATACATAAAGCAGAACAGGGGTGATTGTGACACCTTCTACCCCACATGTATTCATAAAGTGTAAAAGATATAAAAGAAGGGAACACGTGCATATTATGTAATAATAATAAAAACCGGGTAGAGGCTGCCGCATTGTAACTTAGCTTTTTAAAACGTGGAAATATAAAACATGTCTTTAAAGAACATAACGTAAACAAAAACATAAACGAAACCCATAAACGAAACCCAACACCGATGTCACATTATAGAGTTGGTATAACCGTATTCTGAACATTCGGATAAAAAACCAAAACTAATCAAAACTATCTATGAGTAACGGCTCCTCAGAGTCACTCCTCAACAAGCTGCTCACCATCCTCTGCATATCCAAAAAGATATATGTAAGCAAAGAACAGAAGACTAGGAGTAAAAACCATAAATATAAACATAATGGCAACATTATAGTTGGCAAGATGAACATACAACAAAGCAACATAGAATACATCATACCAACACAACAAGTATATCTCAACATATCATATACATTAGTTATATAATGCACTGCGATTCACTACTCTGAATGCATGTGGATCCATCTATACCAGGTGTATGAGTTTGGAGTTACATATTCACATTGGCCAAAAAGCACCAATGCCGGGGCAATCCACCTTACCTTGGGTGGACCCCTAGGATAGACGACGCACCATACTCTCGGATGCGCCACCATGGGGGGCCAGATCACTTAGATCACCCCCGGACAGCCAGATCGCCTTATTCTCGGACGTCCTCCCCCTAAATTTTCATGCATGATGCAAGCATACAAACAAACAATTGTTTGTCCACCACCTCCATCAACACCATTTATTATGGCTTAACGTCTTTGGCCAATAAGAACCAAAGCTAACATCATCTTTAGTCTTTTAACTTTAAACATCAAACAATACTCTGGCTATTAAGAACCAGATCTCAACACCTCGACCACTCGGCAATCGAGGCCCCCTTGGCCACTAGGCTACTAAGGTATAACATTATCTTCTCACTTTAATTATGAACACTGGTTCTTAAGCACCAGAGCTCAACACCTTGACCATTAAGCAACAAGGCCCCCTTGGCCACTTGGCTACCAAGGTACATTATTACCTTTAAGTTATCTAGCTTGTATTCACTTCGTTTGGTGTCTTCTTTTATTATTAGGAACAACTGGGGTGAACCACCCCTGTTCTGCTTTCTGTGTTCTGGTCTGTGCAGGGAAGCACGACCGTGCTTCCCCCAGCACGGGTGTGCTGATTGTTAAGTCAAGCACGATCGTGATGACTATTGAGCACGGTACTGTTTCTGGGCAGATGGGTTGAAGAACCCTCGCTAATTTTCCTAGGGCATTCAAGGATCAAACCTATTGACTTTAACTACACCATTGATCATCAGCTTCATTATTCTTAACTGCTCTTCATGTCTTATCATTATGGGGAATTAATCCTTTAATCACAGCTTTGTTATTAATGTCCCTAGAACACTCACTAATCAATCCTAGGGTCTTTAACTAAGTACCATGATCATAATCTTGCTTCTCACACTATATTCATGTCTTACATCATTAACAAGCCCTATTAATTAATTAGAGACTTATTAACTTCATTGTTGGCATTAACATCCTCAACAATCAAATACTCATCCATAGCATGATCGACGTGCGTGCTTTCCCGTACAAACTCCAAATGCATCCATGTTACTGGCACGAACCTCAGCATGATGTCCAACAACATCCACAAATTTGCCACCATCTATCCTTACATATCCACCGTTCCGCTTTCCTTCCCGATTACACGTACGAGTATCACAATTCACTGGAAACACCAAATACCAACCGAATCAACAATAGGGTTTCAAATAAATAAAAATATTTGAATCAAGAGACAAAAATGATGGAAAAACTTATGAGAACAATGACTGGACTTAGGGGAAATCGGATTCAAAATAAGCTCAAGAATCCTAGGGAAAAGCTACCAAAATAGAGCTACTGTTCGAGCTCCATTTCTCTGGCCACAGAGATTTATTTACAAAAATGAACGGTGACAATGAAGAACTATCTTTCGGAAATCTTTTCAACAAAAATTCAGCCAGATCCAACGGTTAACGAATCCCTGATCGCAATTCTATGGTGACAGATTTGGTGGTACCCGGGTTGAGTTTCTCAACCTTTCAGTCCACTGTCCAAACTTAATATCTCATACTCTGGTTTTTTCACAATTCTAACCGTTGGATATTATGAAGAACTACAAGTCATGAACCTTCTAAAATTTGAGAATGATCCAACGGTTGAAGAGTGTTTGGCGACTCTCTCACCGAGACTACTCCAACTAGGTTGCAAAGCTTCCAACAAAGGCTTCTTGTAACTATTGAGAATTCTCTCTTAATTATTCTCCTCTAATTCGAAGTAGTGGGTTATAAAGAGAGTTAAGGGGATGAGGAAGTGGATCCTCCATTGAAATGAAGAAAAGAATGATCCAAGATGCAAGCTTTGCCATCATGGAGTCTTAGGTTTTTGAGAGAAATGACTTAGAGAATTTTGATGAAATAAATGAGTGGATCTCAGGTAATATAATAGGTTCTAGATATGATTTTGTTTTCTCCAAAATAATTTTCTGGGTCTCAAGTAAAAATATAAATAGATATATCGTTACCGGCAATACATCATATATAAAAAGTAGGGTGTTACACCCGTTCTCCACATTAAAATTTGAATTGGCCACACTACATCAGCACGACCGTACATAATAGGAAGCACGATCGTGATCCATTTAATTGGCAGCACGCCCGTGCTCCCCCAAATAGAACATACACAAATTAAAGGAATAAAGGGGGTGTTTCACCCCAATTGTCCCCGATGATAAAAGTAAGACACCAAACATATAAAGACAAGATAGACAAGTTAATTAAAAGACTTAACAAGATAATAATGAATAATAAGTTGGTTAAGCTGGTACCAAATTGGTCACCACACGTTATGCTTTGGTGCTTATTCACCAAAGTAACCTCGGTGCTTATTGGTCGAGGTGTTGTTAAAGTTGAACCTTGGTGCTTATTGTCCAATGGGGCCTTGAGTCTTAAGGGTCAAGGTGTTGATGGTGATAAAACTTGGGTGCTTATTGGCCTAAGCGGAGGTGGTCGATACCTGTTGTTGTGCTCATGCTTTCACGCATTGGAGTTGTTAGTGGGGGAAGTTCAACATAGGGGAGGTCGTGTATCTGAGAGTATGGTGCACCGGCTATCCAAGGGGTTCACCCATGGTTTGGTGAACTACTGGCATTGGTTCTTATTGACCAATGTGGTTATGTAACTCCGAAGTTGCCTTCTAAAGATAGATTGTATCCACATGCATAATGGAGTAGTGGAGTAGTGAAGTAGTGATGTGATGATCCGGCAAGTGTACCGGATTCGTTGCCAAGTAATAAAAAGATCGATCCCACAGGGATCGTGATCTTAAACCACAACTAATTATTAAATCGATAAAACTGGACTTGTATAAAAAAAGGGATTTTGAAAAGGGTTTGATTTTTGTAATAAGAATCAAGTAACAATCAAATTTAATATCGCAATTAAACATAACAGGAAAGCAATTCAAATAGGGGTTTTCAAATTCAAAACGGATTCCTAGGAATTGGGTTACCAACAAGATTGTTTATGTTACTAAATTGACTACCCCTTATTAATTATATAAATTGCTTTGAAGGCGAATTTATCCTAAATAAGTTAATGCTCCCTCTCGGGTTACAAAAACCGTGCCCAATTAAACCAACCCCTACTCTCGTGGTAGTTGAATTTAGATCGAACCCTTTAAGCCTTGTTACAATTCGTTAATCCTCGAAGGACCGCTTCTAACTCTCGTGATTTAAGTCCTAAGTCTGATTCTATAGATCCGATACCTAAGTTCACTGCTAGGTTCCTCCTTAGAATATCTACGACACGCAAATAAGTGGCCACGGAATTTACGAGTAATTAAAACAATAGAAATCAGATATAAAGCAAAATCGAAATTAACAAAGGTAAAACATCAATTCATAACATAAATCAGATCTTGGGCATAACCCCAATCCCTAGAAATAAAGCTACTACTCAAGCATTGCCATGGTTATGACAAGCTTGGTTAACAAAAACATGAAATAAAAAAATAAGAGAAGAGGAGGAGGAGGAGGAGGAGGAGAGATCCTAAAAATTTGCCTAAGAGTAGAAGCCAAAAGTCTTCCAAATCTATGCCTAATTGCCCTATTTATAGATTAGGGTAATTGGAATCCCAATCAAACACAAATTCAGATCAAATCAGTTTTTTCAGATCCAAATATTGCACGTCACGGCCGTGATGGCCATCACGGCCAGGCCGTGACGGATTCTGCCTTGGAGGTTGCTTCACTGGTTGGTCTGTCACGGTCGTGATGCTCATCATGGCTAGGCCGTGATCAGTTCTTCCTGTGAGGGTCTGGTTCAGCTGACATGTCACGGCCGTGATGGGCATCACAGATTGGCCGTGACCAGTTCTGACTTTAGCCTTCTTTCTTTTCAGTTTTTCTCGATCATGGCCGTGATGGCTGTCACGGCTAGGCAGTGATGGCTGTCACGACTAGGCCGTGATGGGCTCTGTTTGGCTCATTTCCTTCACTTTTCAAGCTCCATCTTCATGCAAGCTCCATCATGGCTGATCTTGAGCATTTTAATCCACAATTCCTGCACAACAACACCACGAAACCGCCTTACCAATTCAAAGGTAAAAACTAACAAATATCAAATTAAATATGCCTAAACTATATGAAAATGCATGCAATATGATAAGCAAATGTGAGGTGAAATCACACTCATCAAACCACCCCAAGCTTAAGATTTTGCCTGTCCTCAAGCGACCACTAAGGCCAGACAAGATAAACAATCAGAGCATGGATAGTGAACCAAGAACCCGAGTAACTAATCTAAGTGACAGGCATTTTCAAATAAGAAACCAAGGGACAATCAATTTCAAGTCCAATTAGAAGCTTAGGTTTCCTAAATTCATATTCTCACTAATTCGGGAACTCTTCTCACCTCACTCAAGTGTTTAAGGGTATATGACAATTCTCTCAATTTCCTCAAGGATGTTATTCTACCATAAGCTTGACTATTAAACAAATCTCTACTTTATTAATGAAAACACATAAGAATCAAGAGGTCTTTTATTTTGGTTGTAATGGGGCCATGGGATTAATTGTTAGGTGGGGAAATCAAGAAAAGGAGAATTCAAGAAGGCTACGCAAAATATCAAACATTTCAAGGCATGATAACCTTCTAAAACTCCTGTTTGGGCTTTTGTTCACTTTTCCACCTTTCTTTCTTTCTTACTTTTATTTCTCACTTTTTTTTTCTCATCCCCTTCGCCATTTTTTTTTGTTTATTTTATTTTATTTATTTGGAGAAGGGGAGACTTTCAATTCAAAAGAAATATTTTTCTAACTTTCTCATCCCACAATTTATTTTTCAAACTACCTTTTTACCCTTTTTGCAATACTTTAAAAGGCGTCATACCAAGCATCATTCATCAAAATAAATTAAGGTACCAAGAAAAATATTTTATTCCTTTAGGCTTAAAATTGGGCAACTAAGGGGTATCATTTAATCAATCAAAGCTCAGAAGGCTGGAAAAATACCTACTGCCTCAATCATTTTCAAATATGTTTTAAAAAATTTATAAGCTTCAAAACGGTTTCAAGTCAAGTTCTAGAGAATACAATCCAAGAGGAATAAAACACTCAATCACAAAGAATGGGGTAGATTTAGTGAGTACCCCTGTTAGGCTCAAAAATCTCTCATTTAGTGGTTTAAAATCAATGAGAAACACAAATCTAAGGAACCACATGCTAATTATCAACTATCAAAAGATCATCTCAAGAATTTTTATTTTTAGCCTTGTCACAAGAATAAAAAAATTGGGTTAAAAAATTCACTGTCTCAATTTATTTGGCACCAAGTTCTCACAATTGGATGCATAATCTAAGCAAGGGTCAATCTAATCATGTGATCATGCAAAATTATGCCTATATAAATGCAACATGAAAAATGTAAAAATGCAAAAATACCCCTACCCAAGCTTAAAAACTTACATTGTCCCCAATGTAAATAATCAAGGTGGAGAGAGGAGAAAAATGGAACAACTCACCGAGGTGGTAGAGGGTGCTGGCTCACATGCCAGTCAAAGAGATGCTAAAAAATGTGTCACGGTTGTGATGCTCATCACGGCTAGGATGTGATCCTTTCTGATCTTCTTTGGTTAGCTAATCACGGCCGTGACCACCGTCACGGCCTGGGCGTGATGACTTCTGACTTTATTTGTCCTTGCCTTTTTGCTCTTCCTTACTTCATAACCTGAAAATACTTGGCAAAGCCATCAATTAGTGATCTTTCTTTTCTTATCTTCTCAAATTATTCAAAAACAAAATTAAAAAACAAATGGAAAAGGGAAAGAAAACTAGGGTTGCCTCCCAAGAAGCGCTTATTTACGGTCTTAAGCTTGACCATACTTCTTTCAATCAACCGGGGTCGGCTGGGCCTAGAAGTGCAAGAACACTTCTCTTCCATGGAAGTCCTTCAAAGAGCCTATTTTGTTCGTATGGCCAATTGCGCTTTCGCTTTGCTCTTTTCACTCTGAGTTTCATGACCTTACTTCCTTCCGGCGGAAGTTTTAACTCCACATGATGAGCAACTCCAACTTCATCACCATTTGGTGCATCCTTCGTCGTGCTAAGTTTGGGAGTTGCTTCTATATTAGGCTCTTTCTTCACCTCTGGAGACATTATTTCGATCCTGCACACATGACTCTCAAAAGGAGGGTTGTTATATGAGTTAGTCAAATCAAAATCTACCCTACCTTCCTCTACATTTAGAGAGAGTTTGCTATTCTTTACGTCTATTATCGCTCCAGCTGTGGCCAAGAACGGCCTTCCTAGAATGATGGGGAATTTAGAATTCCCGTTCATATCCAACACCATGAAATCGATAGGAATGAAAAATTTCCCTACCCTTACGGGAACATTCTCTAGTATGCCTAGAGGAGTTTTAGTTGAGCCATCCACAAATTGTAAAGAGAATTTGGATGGACTCAATTCCTTGGTTCCTAACCTCTCCAAGATAGTAAGCGGCATCAAGCTCGCACTAGCCCCTAAGTCACATAAGGCTTGGTCTATTTTCACTTCTCCAATTGAGCAAGAAATAGAGAAACTACCTGGATCTTTTAGTTTAGGAGGCATATTAGTTTTTATCATGACATTGTGCTCCTCAATTAAGCTCTTAGTTTCTATTTCTACTTGCTTTCTCTTGACCAACCTTTGTGGGAAAGGTATTGGGGGTTGGTACGGTGATGGAGGGACATATTTTGGCTCTATCTCTTCATCTTCGCTCATGTCCTCCTCACATTCCACATCCTTTTCAACCACCCCAAGCTTATCATCCCTCAAGTATATGGCATTACAATGTTCATTGGGATTAACTTCGGGTTGTCCCGGAAACGTACCCTTAGGTCTAGAATATGTACTAGCTTGTTGGGCAATCTGAGTTTCTACCATCTTATTATGGATGGCTAAGTTATCTACCTTAGATGCTAACTCTTTTATTGCCTCATTGACTGCCCTACCCTATTGCCTAAACTCTTCATTTTGTTTTGTTTGAGTTTCAACAAAACTTTCCAAAAGAGACTCAAGTTTAGACTTTTGTACCTGAGGATACCCCGATGCGGGTTTCCTATTACCTTGGCCTTCTTGGAATTCATGGTTCAGCGTGTTGCTGTAGTTCCCGTAGGAGAGGTAAGGGCTGTTCTTCCTTCCTTTGTTGTAAGAATTTGGGGGAATATAGTTTGGCAACTTCGGGTTCGTGTCGTAGAAGTTGTGACAAGAGTTCACTTGTTCCCCCGAAGCGCCAGATCCAGGAGCAATACCACGTGGGCACTCCATTGTGTCATGTCCCTGCATTCCACAAATCTCACAAACAATATTAGTAGGACCTATTGAACTCACATTAGCCTTTTCAAGCTGATCAAAGCGTTTATTCAGTGAGTCAATTTTAGACATAATAAAATCAGTGCTATTCATTTCAAACTTACCCCCCGAAATCTTTTTCGGGTTATTACCTCTTTCTGAACCCCATTGGTGGTAGTTGGTGGCCACGTTTTCAATTATGTTGAATGCCTCGGTCAGAGGCCTATTCATAAAGGCTCCACCAGCTGCGGAGTCAAGTGACACCTTCGAAGAGTAATCCAATCCGTTGTAGAAGGTGTGCACTAACAACCACCTCTTGAGTCCATGATGTGGGCAAGACTCCAGCAATCCCTTGTAGCGATCCCAAGCTTCGGATAAGCATTCTCCGTCCTTTTGGAAGAAGCCGGCGATCTGGGTTCGTAGGTAAGCCGTCTTGGATGGAGGGAAGAATTTCTCCAAGAATGCTTGCTCTAGTTGGTCCCAAGTTGACAACGTGTTAGCGGGCACTTGCTTCAACCAAGCTTTCGCTTTTCCAGTCAGAGAGGAGGGGAATAACCTCAGGCATATAGCATCGAATGGGGCACCTTGAATCCTTATCGCATCGGTGAATTCCAAGAATGTCTCCATGACAGTGTGATTTAACATCATGTTTCCTGTACACTTTTGCATGCATTTTTCATATAGATTAGGCATTCTTTACTTGATTTTAGTTAGTTTTTCCCTTGGAACGGGTGAAGCGGTTTCTTGGTGTTGTTTTGCAGGAATTCAAGGAAAAATGCTCAAGAATAGCCATGGTGGAGCTTGGATGAAGACAGAGCCTGAAAAGAGAAGAAATTGAGCCAAGCAGAATTCTGAAGCTTCGCCTCGCGAGACTGGATCTCGCCTCGCGAGACTGAAGACCAGCCAGAAATAGCAGAATGTCATCCTTTCTGTCTCGCCCCGCGAACCACACCTCGCCCCGTGAGCCTGAAGGCTGACTGTGCCAAAGAATACAACCATTTCTGTCTCGCCACGTGAACCATGTCTCGCCTCGCGAGCCTGAGGACTAGAAGCCATCACGCCCAGGCCCTGATACTCATCACGGGTGTATTTGAGAAGACCCTTAGTGTCTCGCCTCACGAGCCACTCTCACCTCTCGAGAGATCCAATCTCTGAAGACCAGATTTTTAACATTCGCCTCGCGAGCTACGTCTCGCCCCGCGAGAGCGCGAAACCCAGAACCCCTGTTATAAGCTGTTTTAGGGCAGAATTAGAGGGATGATTGATTGGGAGGAAAGGAGGCGGCCAAGAAACCCTAGAAAACGCAATTTCTGCTGTTGTGGTGGCTGGGTGCATCCTTCCATGGAGTTCTTCCCTTCCTTCATCTCAGTATCTTTTCTTTTCCCTTTTACTTTGATGATGTGTAGCTAAACTCCCATTGTTGGGGTTAGGTGTAGCTCTCTCTGAATTACCCATGTATTTGATTTGATCTTATAATACAGTTTTTACTTCTGTATGAGTGATTGATTTTCTATGCTTAATGCTTGTTGTGGCTAGCACCCCCATGACTCGATTAGTGTTTTGATATGCAATTGGGAAATTCGTATTAGAACCGGAATTGAAATCAATTACATGGTAAACCTTTTATCTAGGGATAGATTTAGGTTTATTATCAATCGTGTAATCCCTAATCATAATGCAAATTCATTAATCTAGGTCACCTAAGGAATTAGGGTCTATTAGTGGATTTAGGTTCTTGTCATCCGAGGAATCGGGGCTTGAGTAATTTAGTGGATTGATTGTCATAATTGAAGTAGAAACTGTTTGTTAGTCATTTCATTGCATGGGGATGAAGTTGAGTGAACCTAATCCCAACATATTACATATATTTGAAGAATCCTAATCTCTGCCTCCCAAGTGTTCGATAGAAATCCTCAAAGAACTTTTCCTTTCCTTTTGTTGTTTTGGGCCTGATAATTAGTATAGAACTCTCTTCAATCCAATTATCAGCTTGAATAGTAATTGATTCGGTACGTGCTAGTACTTGTCGCAGTCCTCGTGGGAACGATAAAACGGTCTCACCACCGTATTACTTGCACGACTGGGTATACTTGCCCAGATCCGTCAACAAGTTTTTGGCGTCGTTGCCGGGGACCGCGTTTCAATATTAGCATATCCATTTTGGTTACTAATTTAGGCAAAAAAAAATTCTGTTTTAAACTGTTTGCTGTCATTTTTTCTGTTTTGTTTTGCTGTCATTTTTTTCTGGTGTGTTTGCTTTTTGTGTGCTAACAGTTACTGCTAACACTCTTGTTTGTTAGACTGTTTGTGTATGCGAGGTACTATCCCAGCTGACCAACTCCTCTACGATCCTGAAATTGAAAGAACATCTAGAGGAAATCGGAGGCAAGCAAGAGAGCAGAGACTGTTAGAACAACAAGAAGAAGAACAAGAGATTGCCACTTCTCAAGCTCATCAAGAAAGACTCTGGATGGCAGGCAATGGTGAAGGTGCTCCACCACGGAGGACACTTGGTGACTATGCCAATACAAATGTCAACCGGCATGTCACTAGCATAGTGAGGCCTCCAGTGAACTGCAACAATTTTGAAATCAAGACGACCCTCATCAATATGGCTTCACAGAATCAATTTACCGGGTTGGAGAAAGAAGATCCTAATGGTCATGTGTCCAACTTCCTGGAGTTGTGTGATACGGTGAAGATAAATGGTGCCTCCGATGATGCAATTCGACTAAGGTTGTTCCCTTTCTCTCTGAGAGATAGAGCCAAGTCTTGGCTCCAGTCTCACCCAAGGGGGAGCTTCACTACATGGGATGACTTAGAGGCAAAATTTCTGGCAAGATTATTCCCCACCTCAAGATTTGTGAAGACAAGGGGTGACATCATAAGCTTTGCTCAACAAGAAGGTGAGACTCTTCATGACGCCTGGGAAAGGTTCAAGGAATTGCTCCGAAGATGTCCAAATCATGGGTTTGATGATCATACCCAAATGCAAACCTTCTGTAATGGATTGAGGCCGTCAACCAGGTATATGTTGGATGCCTCAGCTGGAGGTTCCATGAACACAACGACAGCAGAGGAAGCATTGGTTTTGATAGAGGCTATGGCATCTAATGACTACTTGATGCATCATGACCGGGGTCCCACATCAAGAAGGGGAGTGTTGGAGTTAGATTCACAAACTGCACTGTTGGCTCAGAACAAGCTCATGACACAACAACTGGAGTCTCTTACCAAGCAACTAGCTCAACTCCCACAACAACTCCAAACTGTTCAAGGGACAACCATGCCACCACAACAGGTAATGAGATGTGATTTTTGTGGAGGAGATCATGATAATGGAAGATGTGAGGCACCGCCTAGTTCCAATGAGGAAGCTAATTATATGGGGAACTATGGGCGGCCAGGCAACAACCAATACTCCAACAACAACAACCAAGGATGGAGGAATCAACCGAGTTTTGGTTGGAAACAAGATGCCGGACAAGCAAGCAAGTCTCAACCCACACCACCGCCTCAAGACCGGACTTCTATCTTGGAGAACACCCTCAATCAGTTCGTGTAGATGTCCATGTCAAACCAGAAAAACACTGATGCTTCTATAAAGAACTTGGAGGTTCAAGTTGGACAGATTGCAAAGCAACTAGCCGAGCAATCTAGCAGCAGTTTTTCAGGTAATACTCAGACTAATCCTAAAGAGCATTGCAAGGCTATTGTGTTAAGGAGTGGTAAAAGCCTTGAGGAAGAGAGTGGTGAGACTTTGGTGAAGAATCAGAGAGTTGATGAAGAAATAGAGGTGAATGCTGAAAAAACTGATTTGCATAAGGAAAAAGGCAAAGAGGTTGTAGTTGAGGAGGAAGAAAAAGACGGTGAAAAAGACAAGAGGGAGAAGCTAGTGGATGAGAATTCAATTTTGAGGAGAACTAAAAGTCAGATTTTGAAAGATGGAGGCAAGCCTCAAGTGATCCCCTCTTATGTGAAGTTGCCCTATCCTCATTTGAGCAAGAAAAAGGAGAAGGAAGAACAGTTTGCCAAAGTCCTTGACATCTTCAAGCGGTTACAGATCAACATACCCTTTGCTGAAGCACTAGAGCAGATGCCAACTTATGCAAAATTCATGAAGGAGTTACTCACAAAGAAAAGAAAGTTTAAAGAAGGTAAGATTGTTGCCTTGACTGAAGAGTGCAGTGTGATACTTCAAAGGAAGCTACCTCCAAAACTTAAGGATCCTGGTAGTTTTACAATCCCCTGCACTATTGGGAGTGTTGCTATTGGGAAGGCAATATGTGACTTGGGAGCGAGTATCAATTTGATGCCGCTTCAATTTTGAACAAGCTTGGAGGTGGAGAGGTGAAGCCAACAAGGATGGCATTACAACTAGCAGACAGATCCATCAAGCGTCCTTATGGTATTCTGGAAGACGTCTTGGTTAAAGTGGACAAGTTTATCTTCCCAGCAGATTTTGTGATATTAGACATGGAGGAGGATGCTGAAGTTCCACTTATATTGGGGAGACCCTTTCTTGCAACTGGTCGTGCGTTGATAGACGTACAAAAGGGCCAGCTTCGACTCAGAGTACAAGATGAAGAGGTTACTTTCAATGTGTTTGAAGCCATGCATCGCCTAAGTGATGAAGAGAATTGCTTCCGCATGGATATTGTGGATGTAGTGGCCAATGAGGTCCTTGCACAGCAGCACCATTCCTCTACTCTTGAGAAGGTGATTATGAACTCTATTGAAAATCTTGATGAAGAAGAGGAGAAGGAATTAGAAGACTGTTTGTGTGATTTGGAAGCCCAACCCAAGCAACTTGCTGTGAACACTGAGAAGCTCGAGTTGGAGGTTAAACCTTTACCTCCCCACTTGAAGTATGTCTTTCTTGGTGAAAATGATGAAGACCCTGTCATAGTGAGCAATTTACTTTCCAAATTAGAAGAGGAGAAACTTGTAAGGGTGCTTCGAGAGCATAAGACAGCCTTTGGATGGTCCATCTCAGATTTGAAAGGTATTAGCCCCACGTTTTGTATGCACAAGATCATGATGGAGGCTGAATTTAAACCGGTGGTCCAACCACAGAGGAGGCTTAATCCTACTATGAAAGAAGTGGTGGAGAAGGAGGTGCTGAAACTCCTTGAAGCTGGAATGATATATTCGATTTCCGATAGTGCTTGGGTGAGTCCGGTGCAAGTGGTTCCAAAGAAGGGTAGCATGACCGTTGTGCACAACAAGAAGAATGAGTTGATTCTAACTAGAATGGTCACCGGTTGACGGATGTGTATAGATTACCAGAAGCTTAATCAAGCTGCTAGGAAGGATCACTTCCCACTTCCATTCATGGACCAGATGTTGGAAAGGTTGGCCGAGCAAGCTTAATACTGTTTCTTGGATGGTTATTTGGGTTATAACCAAATTGTGGTTAACCCGGAAGACCAAGAAAAAACTGCTTTCACATGCCCGTTTGGAGTTTTTGCCTATCGGAAGATGCCTTTCGGTCTTTGCAATGCGCCTGCGACATTTCAAAGGTGCATGCTTTCCATTTTTTTCGATATGGTAGAAAAATATATTGAGGTTTTCATGGATGATTTTTCTGTTTTTGGTTCCTCTTATGATAATTGTTTGTCTAACCTTGTTGCTGTGTTAAAGAGGTGCATGGACACCAATTTAGTCTTAAATTGGGAGAAGTGTCATTTTATGGTGCAGGAAGGCATTGTGCTTGGGCACAAAATTTCAGCAAAGGGGATCGAAGTGGATAAATCAAAGATTGATGTGATTGCGAAACTATCTCCACCAGTGAATGCCAAGGGTGTGAGGAGTTTCCTTGGGCATGCAGGCTTTTACCGGCGGTTCATCAAGGACTTTTCAAAGATAGCCAAGTCGTTGTGTAGCCTTTTGAATAAGGACACTCCATTTGTGTTTGATCCTACTTGTCTTACCTCTTTTTAGATTTTGAAAGACAAGTTGATTACTGCTCCCATTCTTGTTGCACCCAACTGGGAGTCACCATTTGAATTAATGTGTGATGCCAGTGACTACGCAGTTGGGGCAGTTTTGGGGCAGCGAAGGGACAAGTTTTTTCATGCCATTCACTATGCTAGCAAGGTTCTCAATGAGAACCAAGTGAATTATGCAACAACTGAAAAAGAATTGCTAGCCATAGTGTTTGCATTGGAAAAATTTTGTTCCTACTTAATTGGGTCACAAGTCACTGTTTTTACTGATCATGCTGCAATTAAATATTTGTTGACTAAGTTAGATTCTAAACCAAGACTCATAAGGTGGATTCTATTGTTGCAGGAATTTGACTTAGTCATTAAGGACAAAAAGGGCAGCGAGAATGTAGTGGCTGACCACTTGTCCCGATTGGTGAATGAAGAAGTGGCTGCATAGGAAAAGGACATTTGGGATGAGTTCCCGGATGAGGCTTTACTGCTGGTACATGAGAGGCCATGGTTTGCCGACATGGCAAATTTCAAGGCAGCCAACATTGTTCCAGAGCACCTCACTTGGCAACAAAGGAAAAAGTTCTTCCGGGATGCCAACCATTTCATGTGGGACGACCCATTTCTGTTCAAGGTTGGACCGGATGGCTTATGGAGGAGGTGCGTTAGTCAAGAGGAAGCAAGGAAAGTTTTGTGGCATTGTCATAACTCTCCATATGGTGGACATTACAATGGGGATCGGACAGCTGCAAAGGTCCTCCAATCTGGGTTCTTTTGGCCCTCAATATTCAAGGACTCTTTCAATCATGTGAAGAGTTGTGACAAATGCCAGAGGACCGGGAACATTTCAAGGAGGGATGAGACGCCACTGCAGAATATATTGGAAGTTGAGGTATTTGACTGTTGGGGCATTGATTTTATGGGTCCACTTCCACCTTCATTCTCCAATGAATATATCTTGGTGGCGGTGGACTATGTCTCTAAATGGGTGGAGGCCATTGCAACTCCAAAGAATGATGCCCAAACAGTGATCAAGTTCATCAAGAAGAATATCTTTGCCCGGTTCGGTGTCCTAAGGGTTCTTATAAGTGATGGAGGATCTCACTTCTGCAACTCACAACTGGGAAATGTGCTGGCCAAGTATGATGTGAGGCACAAGGTGGCATCCCCCTATCATCCGCAAACAAATGGGCAAGCGGAGGTCTCTAACCGAGAGATTAAGAGAATTCTGGAAAAGACTGTGGCCGCTTCAAGAAGAGATTGGGCAAAGAAGTTGGACGATGCCTTGTGGGCCTACCGGACTGCACTAAAAACTTCTGTGGGGTTATCCCCGTTTCAGATGGTCTATGGAAGGGCATGTCACTTGCCCGTAGAGTTGGAGCATCGAGCCTTTTGGGCATTGAAGTTCTTGAATTTTGATGCCACTCTGGCGGGTGAGAAAAGAGTGAATCAGCTGCATGAGTTAGAGGAGATGCGCCTGAATGCATATGAGAATGCAGCCATTTACAAGCAGCGAGTCAAGACCTACCACGACAAGAAGATCGTGATGAAAACACTTCGGCCGGGACAACAAATTTTACTGTTCAATTCCCGACTGAGATTGTTTCAGGGCAAGTTGAAGTCTAAATGGTCGTGACCGTTCATTGTCAAGGAAGCCGCACCTCATGGAGCTGTGAAAGTGGAGGATCCTACTTCAAAAAGGACCTTCAAAGTCAATGGCCAAAGACTTAAGTCCTACTTGGGTGGTGACTTCGAGAGATTGATCTCAGCGGTGCACCTTCACGATCTACCCGTCAAGCTAGTGACGTTAAAGAAGCGCTTATTGGGAGGCAACCCAAATTTTCTTAACCCTTCTCTTTAGTTAGTTTTTGTTTTTGGTTTTGCCTTCTTGAATAATTTGAGAAGATCAAGAGGAAAATATCATAGATTAATAGGTTTGTTAAGTGTTTTCAGGGAAAGGAGGAAGGAGAAGCAAAAAGGGCAGAGACAACAAAGTCAGTAACCATCACGCCCAGGTCGTGACACTGGTCACGGCCGTGATGAGCCAGAGTTGAAGATCAGAAAGGATCACGGCTCAGCCGTGATCCCCATCCCGGGCGTGATGGAAGAACCCTGCAGATCAGAGATGCATCACGGCCTGCCCGTGATAGGCATCACGGCCGTGACCCAATTTTCATGCAATCCCTTCTGACTAGGCATGTGAACCAGCACCTGATACCGCCTCGGTAAGTCGTTCCAGTTTTTCTTTCGTCTCTCCAACTTGATTATTTACATTGGGGACAATGTAAGTTCTTAAGCTTGGGGTAGGGGTATTTTTGCATTGTTCATGTTGCATCATATAGTTTTGCATGATAGCTTTGCATGATCACACAATTAGATTGCCCTTGTTTAGATGATGCATCCAATTGTGAGAACTAAGTGCCAAATAACTTGAGATAGTGAATTCTTGAACCCAATTCTGTTTATTCTTGTGATAAGGCTACAAATAAAAAAATGTTTGAGATAATCTTGGATAGTTGATAATTAGCATATGGTTCAGTAGATTTGTGTTTCTCATTGATTTCTGAACTACTAAATATGAGATTTTGAGCCTAAAAGGGGTACCCACTAAATTTACCCCATTCCTTGTCGAAACCCAAAAGGGTATTTTAGAAGGTGTCATGATTTGTAATGCTTGATGTTTTATGTAGCCTTTTGAAATTTCCTTTTCTTGATTTCCCCACCTAACGATTAATCCCATGTCCCCGTTACAACCAAAGCAAAAGACCTCTTGATTCTTAATTGTTTTCATTAATAAAGTAGAGATTTGGTTGATAGTCAAGCCTATGGTAGAATTCATTCCTTGAGGAAAATGGAGCGAATTGTCTTATATCCCTAACACTTGAGTGAGGTGAGAAAGAGAGCCAAGCAAATGAACAAGCTTGGGGTGATCTTCAGTTGAGAAGGAGTGCCCGAGTCAGTGAGAATATGAATATAGAAAACTTAAGCTCTAATTGGACTTGAACTGATTGTCTCTTGCTGAATTATTTGAAACGCCTATTGATTGGATTAGTATTTACTCGGGTTCTTGGTTCCCTATCCATGCTTTGATTATATATATCTTCTGGCCTTAGTGATTGCTTGAGGACAAGCAATTGAATAAGCTTGGGGTGATTTGATAGTGTGATTTTACATCATGTTTCCTGTACACTTTTGCATGCATTTTTCATATAGATTAGGCATTCTTTACTTGATTTTAGTTAGTTTTTCCCTTGGAACGGGTGAAGCGGTTTCTTGGTGTTGTTTTGCAGGAATTCAAGGAAAAATACTCAAGAATAGCCATGGTGGAGCTTGGATGAAGACAGAGCCTGAAAAGAGAAGAAATTGAGCCAAGCAGAATTCTGAAGCTTCGCCTCGCGAGACTGGATCTCCCCTCGCGAGACCGAAGACCAGCCAGAAACAGCAGAATGTCATCCTTTCTGTCTCGCCCCGCGAATCACACCTCGCCTCGCGAGCCTGAAGGCTGACTGTGCCAAAGAATGCAACCATTTTTGTCTCGCCACGCGAACCATGTCTCGCCTCACGAGCCTGAGGACCAGAAGACATCACACCCAGTCCCTGATACTCATCACGGGTGTATTTGAGAAGACCCTTAGTGTCTCGCCTCGCGAGCCACTCCCACCTCGCGAGAGATCCAATCTCTGAAGACCAGATTTTTAACATTCGCCTCGCGAGCTACGTCTCGCCCCACGAGCGCGTGAAACCCAGAATCCCTGTTATAAGTTGTTTTAGGGCAGAATTAGAGGGAGGATTGATTGGGAGGAAAGGAGGCGGCCAAGAAACCCTAGAAAACGTAATTTCTGCTGCTGTGGTGGCTGGGTACATCCTTCCATGGAGTTCTTCCCTTCCTTCATCTCAGTATCTTTTCTTTTCCCTTTTACTTTGATGATGTGTAGCTAAACTCCCATTGTTGGGGTTAGGTGTAGCTCTCTCTGAATTACCCATATATTTGATTTGATCTTGTAATACAGTTTTTACTTCTGTATGAGTGATTGATTTTCTATGCTTAATGCTTGTTGTGGCTAGCACCCCCATGACTCGATTAGTGTTTTGATATGCAATTGGGAAATTCGTATTAGAACCGGAATTGAAATCAATTACCTGGTAAACCTTGTATCCAGGGATAGATTTAGGTTTATTAGCAATTGTGTAATCCCTAATCATAATGCAAATTCATTAATCTAGGCCACCTAAGGAATTAGGGTCTATTAGTGGATTTAGGCTCTTGTCATCCGAGGAATCGGGGCTTGAGTAATTTAGTGGATTGATTGTCATAATTGAAGTAGAAACTGTTTGTTAGTCATTTCATTGCATGGGGATGAAGTTGAGTGAACCTAATCCCAACATATTACATATATTTGAAGAATCCTAATCTCTGCCTCCCAAGTGTTCGATAGAAATCCTCAAAGAACTTTTGCTTTTCTTTTGTTGTTTTGTGCTTGATAATTAGTATAGAACTCTCTTCAATCCAATTATCAGCTTCAATAGTAATTGATTCGGTACGTGCTAGTACTTGTCGCAGTCCTCGTGGGAACGATAAAACGGTCTCACCATCGTATTACTTGCACGACTGGGTATACTTGCCCAGATCCGTCAACACACCACATGATCCGTCAGGTCTTCCGAGGGTAATCCTCCAAACTGATGTTGCCTAATCATGCTAATTAGCATAGGCGGTATAGTGTAGTTCTCCGCCTCGATCTCTGGCCTTGCAATCCCAGTTCGCAAACCCCTCACATTTGGGGCTGCATAGTCCTTCAATGGTTTGGTATCCGGTAGATTTACCATGAGTAGAATGGGAGTCAACCTTTCTCTCTCTCTTTGTAGTCTCCTACGTCTATGAAATGTCCTCTCGATTTCGGGGTCAACCTCAATAAGGCTTCCAAGACTTAGGGATCTTTGCATAAAAGAGAAAAACACAAAGAGATAGATACACTAAAAAGGAAAAGAGATAAATGAAAAAAGTTTTTTTTTAATTAAAAACAATTAAAAAGAAAAAGTCCAGAAAAATCAATTTAAAAATTAAATTGAGATTCAAGAAAGCACAGTCCCCGGCAACGGTGCCAAAAACTTGATGTGATGATCCGGCAAGTGTACCGGATTCGTTGCCAAGTAATAAAAAGATCGATCCCATTGGGACCGTGATCTCAAACCACAACTAATTATTAAATCGATAAAACCGGACTTGTATAAAAAAAGGGATTTTGAAAAGGATTTGATTTTTGTAATAAGAATCAAGTAACAATCCAATTTAATATCGCAATTAAACATAACAGGAAAGCAACTCAAATTGGGGTTTTCAAATTCAAAACGGATTCCTAGGAATTGGGTTACCAACAAGATTGTTTATGTTACTAAATTGACTACCCCTTGTTAATTATCTAAATTGCTTTGAAGGCGAATTTATCCTAAATAAGTTAATGCTCCCTCTCGGGTTACAAAAACCGTGCCCGATTAAACCAACCCCTACTCTCGTGGTAGTTGAATTTAGATCAAACCCTTTAAGCCTTGTGACAATTCGTTAATCCTCGAAGGACCGCTTCTAACTCTCGTGATTTAAGTCCTAAGTCTGATTCTATAGATCCTATACCTAAGTTCACCGCTAGGTTCCTCCTTAGAATATCTACGACACGCAAGTAAGTGGCCACCGAATTTACGAGTAATTAAAACAATAGAAATCAGATCTAAAGCAAAATCGAAATTAACAAAGGTAAAACATCAATTCATAACATAAATCAGATCTTGGGCATAGCCCCAATCCCTAGAAATAAAGCTACTACTCAAGCATTCCCATGGTGATGACAAGCTTGGTTAACAAAAACATGAAATAAAAAATAAGAGAAGAGAAGAAGAAGAAGAAAAAGAAGAAGAAGAGAGATCCTAAAAATTTGCCTAAGAGTAGCAGCCAAAAGTCTTCCAAATCTCTGCCTGATTTCTCTATTTATGGATTAGGGTAATTTGGATCCCAATCAAACAAACACAAATTCAGATCAAATCAGTTTCTTCGGATCCAGATATTACGCGTCACGGCCGTGATGGCCATCACGGCCAGGACGTGACAGATTCTGCCTTGGAGGTTGCTTCACTGGTTGGTCTGTCAGGCCGTGATGCTCATCATGGCTACGCCGTGATCAGTTCTGCCTGTGAGGGTCTGGTTCAGCTGACATGTCACGGCCGTGATGGGTATCACGAGCTGACCGTGACCAGTTCTGACTTTAGCCTTCTTTCTTTTCAGTTTTGTTCGATCATGGCCGTGATGGCTGCCATGGCTAGGCCGTGATGGGCTCTGTTTGGCTCATTTCCTTCACTTTTCAAGCTCTATCTTCATGCAAGCTCCATCATGGCTGATCTTGAGCATTTTAATCTTCAATTCATGCACAACAACACCACGAAACCGCCATACCCGTTCCAAGGTAAAAACTAACAAATATCAAATTAAATATGCCTAAACTATATGAAAATGCATGCAATATGATAAGCAAATATGAGGTGAAATCACACTCATCAAGTAGCGTTGCACCGCATAGCATAAATTGGTTGAATTATCATGATGATATGAATATGTTATAAATGTACATTGTATGTTATTATATGCTATGTTTATATGATGCATGCTCATCTTGCTTCCTATCTCCATGCCGTTATGTTTCATATATATGTTTAGGAATGTTGTTCTGTTATCAATCAATAATAAGAACTTCGTAGTTGACCTTGTCTGCTTACCCTTAAAAGAACTTGATGTTATTCTTGGCATGTACTGGTTATCTTCCAACCACGTTCTCTTGAACTGTTTTGACAAGACCATTGTTTTTGGAATCTAAATATCCTAGATTTCTCTCTGCCAACCAAGTTAAGGGTTCTATGAAAGAAGAGGCCCAAGTGTATATGATGATATATTCCCTGTAAGTAGAGAGCCCTCATGATGTTGGAAGTGTGCCTGTTGTGCGATTTCCTGAAGTGTTTCCGAGGATGTTTACGAATTGCCCCTTGAAAGAGATATGGAGTTTACGATAAACTTAGTGCTTGGAACTGGGCCTATTTCCATAGCTCCTTATAGGATGTCTCTTCTAGAGCTAACTGAGTTGAAGAAACAGATCAATGACTTAATCCAAAAATAGTTAATTAGGCCTAGCGTGTCTCCACGAGGAGCGCCAATGTTGATTGTAAAGAAGAAAGATGGCAGTATGAGGTTGTGTGTCGACTTTCGGTAGCTCAACAAGGTGACCATTAAGAATAGGTATCCCCTCCCAAGGTTGATGACCTTATGGATCAATTGATAGGATCTTTTGTCTTTTCTAAGATAGATTTGAGGTCAGGATACCATCAGATTCGGGTTAAGTCTGAGGACATCCAGAAGATAGCGTTTAGAAGGTGTTATGGTCACTATGAGTATTTAGTTATGCCCTTTGATATGACTAATGCTCCTGCTGTGTTCATGGATTATATGAACAAGACCTTTCATCCATACTTGGATAAGTTTGTGGTGGTTTTCATAGATGATATCTTAGTGTACTCCAAGACCAAGGGGGAACATGAGGAACACTTGAGGGTTGTCTTGCAGACCCTTAAGGAGAAGCAGTTGTATGCTAAGTTGTCTGAGTGTGAGTTTTGGCTAGAAGAGGTGAGTTTCTTAGGACATATCATCTAAAAAGGTGGAATAGTCGTGGACTCAGCTAAGGTAGAGATGGTGCTCCAATGGGAAGTGCCAAAGTCAGTGACAGAGATTAGGAGTTTCTTGGGTTTAGCAGGGTACTATAGGAGGTTCATAGAATGTTTCTCTAAGATAGCTTTACCTTTGACCCGTCTCACCAAGAAAGGACAGCTCTTTGTGTAGGACTCTACGTGTGAGGAAATTTTCCAAACCTTAAAGGAGAGGTTGACATCAGCACCAGCGTTAGTTTTGTCCGATCCTAGTGAACCTTTCATAGTATACTGCGATGCTACTAAGCAAGGTTTAGGTGATGTGTTGATGCAGAATGGTAAGGTAGTAGCATATGCCTCTAGGTAGTTTAAAACCCACGAGAAGAACTACCCTACCCATAATTTGGAATTAGGGGCTGCAGTGTTTGCCTTAAAGATTTAGAGGCATTATCTTTACGGAGCGAGGTTTGAGATCTTTAGTGATCATAAGAGTTTGAAGTATCTCTTTGATCAGAAGGAGTTGAATATGAGGCAACGTAGGTGGATGGAGTTTCTTAAGGTCTATGATTTTGAGTTAACCTACCACCCAGTAAAGGCCAATGTGGTGGCAGATGCTTTGAGTGTCTCCGCTTTGATGGCTAGGGAGAAGGATTTGATTGAGGAGTTTAGTTATCTGAGTTTAGCCTGGGTAGTTACCCCTAAGAGTTTTAGGTTTGGAACCTTGAACATCACAAATATTTTGATGGATCAGATTAGAGAAGGCCAAAAGATAGATAGGTACCTCTTAGACCAGAGGGAGTTACTTACTTATTGTGGATAGATTGACTAAGTCTGGCCATTTCATCCCTGTGAATATGGAATATCCCTTAGATAAGTTGACCAGGTTGTACATCAAAGAAATAGTTAGGCTACAAGGTGTACCCTCTAGCGTAATGTCAGACAGAGACCCTAGATTTACCTCTAGGTTTTGGAATAGCTTACATGAGGCTTTAGGGACAAAGCATAGGCTAAGTTCAGCTTATCACCCACAAACTGATGGTCAGTCTGAGAGAACCATCCAGTCCTTAGAGGACTTGCTTAAACCTTGTGTGCTAGAACAGTCGGGCAGTTGGGATAAGTTTTTGCCCTTGTTAGAGTTCACCTACAATAATAGCTTCCATTCAAGTATTGGGATGACACCTTATGAGACACCCCGTTGTGCCCCATTGTTTTATTAGATTAAAACCTCATTATTTAATTTCTTAATCGTGCACTTAACGTCAAAAATACGTAAAAATTAAAAACTTTAGTTAATAAACATATAACTTAAACATCACACCATAGTTATAAATACACACATAAGTCTTTTACACATATTTCAAAATACTGTTGAGGGTATTCTCTCAGTAGGATCCTTCACAGCAATACTTAAACAAAATATTAAACTTAGCGAAAAATATAAAAAACGTCACACGAGACGCACTGGCCATATACTAACTAGACCCTAATCACCATGGGTCATGACTCGACCTCTGGCTTCCAATTCATCGGGAGTTCCATCCAACTCCTCTTCGTTCAGCTTGGCCACATGGTCTTCAAGTACGATCCCATAAAAGATAAAATAAAACATACAGAAAGATACATGGGATAAGAAACAGTTATATCATCAAAAACCGGAGAAGAGTCATAGTATATCATACAATAAATGTCACACACAATTAACACCCATAATTAGCAATCATCCTCAAATTATAATACTGTTCTCTACCCTCAACTCATGCCATTTAAATCCTTATGCTAACATAACTGTCTCTATTCCTTTCACACTCGTAAGTAGTCCATGGTAGTTCGATGCAAAGAACTCAGTGTAGTACACTTCTATCTTTTGATAGGATAAGACTCGACATAGTGCACTTCTATCTTTCGATAAGATAGGATCCGCTATAGTGCTCTTCTATCTTTTGATAGGATAGGATTCAGTTTAATGCTCTTCTATCTTTTGATAGGTTAGGACTCGATATAGTGCACTTCTATCTTTTGATAGGATAAATTAGATCAACGCGTCATAGACTGAAAATCCTAAACTACGAGTAGCGGCTCCTCAGAGTCACTCCTCAACAAGCTACTCACCATTATCTACATAACAAAATGGTACATGCAAAGCAAACAACAGAAAACAGGGAGTGTTTATACATGTTGTTAAGTTTAACCATAGAAATGTTCAATCCTTTAAGAGTCCTAGTAACCTGTTTAACTGTTTTGGAAATATCTGTTCTAGATGTCCGTTTGAGGTGATCTTTGATGCGTTGGAAAGCTAAGATAATTATCTACAAGTCTTATTCAGGTTCTTTGGTCAAAATATGTTGTTAGTATGCACGGACATACATAATTATGCACGGCCGTACATATTTTCGATTCGCTGAATGCTTCGTAAATAACTATGCATTACCGTACAACACGAAGCACGACCGTACATACTATCCTGATAGTATAAATAGGTGGTTTACGGGGGTTTCGGCTGTAACCCTCAAAATTGGCACATTGGGCAATCCTAGTATGACAAAAACCTCTTCCCTTTCCCTTCCCTTGAACCCTTTGAAGTTCTTGGTGTTCTTGAGTCTGTTTGGGAGAGAAGTCATGCGCGCTAGTGTCTCTAAAGGTAAACTAGTTATCCCTCTCTTTAATCTCCTTTACCTTTTCTTAAATTGGGGATTAAATGGTTAATCCTCTTATGTTTGGACAACGCTTGAGGAGTTCGTAGAGTCGCTCGAGAGAACATGTTTAGTTGCCCACGTCTTTGTTGTTGGGAATCTTCATACCAGGTATGGGGAGAAGGAATAGTATTAACATGTAGACATTGGGGGTAAAGTAAGATGAAGGGTTAACCCATGACCCTATCATATGTTGTTTGTCTATTTATTTGCAATCCTATTTATGATTCTATATGCTTAACTGCTATTGGTATGCTTATTAGTGATTTGTGGTTGATGATTTGTATGCCTGTTGTTATTATAATTGATAATGATGTTTATGCCATGATTATGTTTGGACTGATGATGTTATGAATGGATGTTTTTGATGGTGATGATGATTCTGTTATGATGATGATGATGATGATGATGATGATGATGATGATGATGATGTCTGAGTGAGTGTTGATTGTTGAAGATCTTAATGCCAACAATGATGTTAATAAGACTCCAATTAATTAATAGGGCTTATTAATGATATTAATACGTTTAAAATATGTTAACAATGATGAAAGAGAATTAAGGGATGTTTCCCAATTTGTTCATAAGACATGAATATAGTATGTGAGGCAAGGTTATGTTCATAGGGCTTAACTAAAGACCCTAGGATTGATTAGTGAGTGTTTTAGGGACATTAATAACAGAGTTGTGGTTAAAGGATTAATTCCCCATAAGTGTAAGACATGGAATTAATTAAGAATAATGAAACTCAAGAGTAATGGATAGTTAAAAGCCAATAGGAATGATCCTTGAATGCCCTAGGAACCTAGTAAGGTTTCTTCAACCCTTCTGCCCAGAAACAGTATGACCATGCTCCATCGAGCACATTCGTGCTTAACAGGGAGCACACCCGTGCTCCAATTTGAAATTCAAAAAGGGGGCACTACATAAGCACACCCGTGGCCAATAGTCAGCACAACCGTGCTTGATTGAAAGTTCAGCACGCCCTTGCTGTGGGGGAAGCACGCCCATTCTCTCCCTGTATAGATCATAATACAGAAAGCAGAACAGGGGTGATTGTGACACCCTCTACCCCACATGTATTCATAAAGTGTGAAAGATATAAAATAAGGGAACACGTGCCTATTATGTCATAATAATAAAAACCGGGCAGAGGCTGCCGCATTGTAACATAGCTTTTTAAAACGTGGAAATATAAAACATGTCTTTAAAGAACATAACGTAAACAAAAACATAAACGAAACCCAACGCCGATGTCACATTACAGAGTTGGTATAACCGTATTCTGAACATTCTGATAAAAAACCAAAACTAATCAAAACTATTTATGAGTATCGGCTCCTCGGAGTCACTCCTCAGCAAGCTGCTCACCATCCTCTGCATATCCAAAATGGTATATGTAAGCAAAGAACATAAGACGAGGAGTAAAAACCATAAATATAAACATAACGGCAACATGATAGTTGGCAAGATGAACATACAACAAAGCAACATAGAATACATCATACCAACACAACAAGTATATCTCAACATATAACATACATTAGTTACATAATGCAGTGCGACTCACTACTTTGAATGCATGTGGATCCATCTATACTGGGTGTATGACTTTGGAGTTACATATACACATTGGCCAAAAAGCACCAACGTCGGGGCAATCCACCTTACCTTGGGTGGACCCCTAGGATAGCCGACGCACCATACTCTCGGATGCGCCACCATGGGGGGCCAGATCACTTAGATCACCCCCGGACAGTCAGATCGCCTTATTCTCAGATGTCCTCCCCCTAAAACTTCATGCATGATGCAAGCATACAAACAAACAATCGCTTGTCCACCACCCCCATCAACACTATTTATTATGGCTTAACGTCTTTGGCTAATAAGAACCAAAGCTGACATCATCTTTAGTCTTTTAACTTTAAATATCAAACAATACTCTGGCTATTAAGCACCATATCTCAACACCTCGACCACTCGGCAATCGAGGCCCCCTTGGCCACTAGGCTACTAAGGTATAACATTATCTTCTCACTTGAATTATGAACACTGGTTCTTAAGCACCAGAGCTCAACACCTTGACCATTAAGCAGCAAGGCCCCCTTGGCCACTCGGCTACCAAGGTACATTATTACCTTTAAGTTATCTAGCTTGTCTTAACTTAGTTTGGTGTCTTCTTTTCTTATTAGGAACAATTCGGGTGAACCACCCCTGTTCCGCTTTCTGTGTTCTGGTCTGTGTAGGGAAGCACGACCGTGCTTCCCCCCAGCACGGGCGTGCTGACTGTTAAGTCAAGCACGATTGTGATGACTATTGAGCACGGTACTGTTTCTGGGCAGATGGGTTGAAGAACCCTCACTAATTTTCCTAGGGCATTCAAGGATCAAACCTATTGGCTTTAACTACACCATTGATCATCGGCTTCATTATTCTTAACTGCTCTTCATGTCTTATCATTATGGGGAATTAATCCTTTAATCACAGCTTCGTTATTAATGTCCCTAGAACACTCACTAATCAATCCTACGATATTTAACTAAGACCTATGATCATAATGTTGCTTCTCACACTATATTCATGTATTACATCATTAACAAGCCCTATTAATTAATTAGAGACTTATTAACTTCATTGTTGGCATTAACATCCTCAACAATCAAATACTAATCCATAGCATGATCAAATACTCCATGCTACTGACACGAACCTCAGCATGCTGTCCAACACGAACCTCAGCATGCTGTCCAACAACATCCACAAATTTGCCACCTTCTATCCTTACATATCCACCGTTCCGCTTTCCTTCCCGATTACACGTACGAGTATCACAATTCGCTGGAAACACCAAATACCAACCGAATCAACAATAGGGTATCAAATAAATAAATCTATTTGAATCAAGAGACAAAAACGATGGAAAAACTTACGAGAACAATGGCTGGACTTAGGGGAAATCGGATTCAAAATAAGCTCAAGAATCCTAGGGAAAAGCTACCAAAATAGAGCTACTGTTCGAGCTCCATTTCTCTGTCCACAGAGATTTATTTACAAAATTGAACGGTGACAGTGAAGAACTATCTTTCAGAAAACTTTTCACAAAAATTCAGCCCGATCCAACGGTTAACGAATCTGAGATCGCAATTCTATGGTGACAGATTTGGTGGTACTCGGGTTGAGTTTCTCAACCTTTCAGTCCACTGTCCAAACTTAATATCTCATACTCTGGTTATTTCACAATTCTAACCGTTGGATATTATGAAGAACTACAAGTCATGAACCTTCTTCTAAAATTTGAGAACGATCCAACGGTTGAAGAGTGTTTGGCGACTCTCTCACCAAGACTGCTCCAACTAGGTTGCAAAGCTTCCAACAAAGGCTTCTTGTAACTATTGAGAATTCTCTCTTAATTCTTCTCCTCTAATCAGAAGTATTGGGTGATAAAGAGAGTTAAGGGGATGAGGAAGAGGATCCTCCAATGAAATGAAGAAAAGAATGATCCGAGATGCAAGCTTTGCCATCATGGAGTCTTAGGTTTTTGAGAGAAATGACTTAGAGAATTTTGATGAAATAAATGAGTGGATCTCAGGTAATATAATAGGTTCTAGCTATGATTTTGTTTTCTCCAAAATCATTTTCTGGGTCTCAGGTAAAAATATAAATAGATATATCGTTACCGGCAATACATCATATATAAAAAGTAGGGTGTTACACCCGTGCTCCAAGTTCAAATTTGAATTGGCCATGCTACATCAGCACGGCCGTAGATAATAGGAAGCACGATCGTGATCCATTTAAGTGGCAGCACGCCCGTGCTCCCCCAAATAGAACATACACGAATTAAAGGAATAAAGGGGGTGTTTCACCCCAATTGCCCCCAATGATAAAAGTAAGACACCAAACAAATAAAGACAAGATAGACAAGTTAATTAAAAGACTTAACAAGATAATAATGAATAATAAGTTGGTTAAGCTGGTACCAAATTTGTCACCACACGTTATGCTTTGGTGCTTATTGACCAAAGTAACCTCGATGCTTATTGGTCGAGATGTTGTTAAAGTTGAACCTTGGTGCTTATTGCCCAATGGGGCCTTGAGTCTTAAGGGTCAAGGTGTTGATGGTGATAAAACTTGGGTGCTTATTGGCCTAAGTGGAGGTGGTCGATACCTGTTGTTGTGCTCATGCTTTCACGCATAGTTGTTAGTGGGGGAAGTTCAACATAGGGGAGGTCGTGTATCTGAGAGTATGGTGCACCGACTATCCAAGGGGTTCACTCATGGTTTGTTGAACTACCGGCGTTGGTGCTTATTGACCAATGTGGTTATGTAACTCCAAAGTTGCCTTCTCAAGATAGATTGTATCCACATGCATAATGGAGTAGTGGAGTAGCGATGTGATGATCCGGCAAGTGTACCGGATTCGTTGCCAAGTAATAAAAAGATTGATCCCACAGGGACCGTGATCTCAAACCACAACTAATTATTAAATCGATAAAACTAGACTTGTATAAAAAAAAGGATTTTGAAAAGGGTTTGATTTTTGTAATAAGAATCAAGTAACAATCAAATTTAATATCGCAATTAAACATAACAGGAAAGCAATTCAAATTGGGGTTTTCAAATTCAAAACGGATTCCTAGGAATTGGGTTACCAACAAGATTGTTTATGTTACTAAATTGACTACCCCTTGTTAATTATCTAAATTTCTTTGAAGGCGAATTTATCCTAAATAAGTTAATGCTCCCTCTCGGGTTACAAAAACTGTGCCCAATTAAACCAACCTCTACTCTCGTGGTAGTTGAATTTAGATCGAACCCTTTAAGCCTTGTGACAATTCGTTAATCCTCGAAGGACCGCTTCTAACTCTCGTGATTTAAGTCCTAAGTCTGATTCTATAGATCCGATACCTAAGTTCACTGCTAGGTTCCTCCTTAGAATATCTACGACACGCAAATAAGTGGCCACCGAATTTACGAGTAATTAAAACAATAGAAATCAGATCTAAAGCAAAATCGAAATTAACAAAGGTAAAACATCAATTCATAACATAAATCAGATCTTGGGCATAGCCCCAATCCCTAGAAATAAAGCTACTACTCAAGCATTGCCATGGTGATGACAAGCTTGGTTAACAAAAACATGAAATAAAAAAATAAGAGAAGAGAAGAAGAAGAAGAAAAGAGATCCTACAAATTTGCCTAAGAGTAGCAGCCAAAAGTCTTCCAAATCTATGCCTAATTGCCCTATTTATAGATTAGGGTAATTTGAATTCCAATCAAACACAAATTCAGATCAAATCAGTTTCTTCAGATCCAAATATTGCGCGTCACGGCTGTGATGGGCATCACGTTCAGGCCGTGACGGATTCTGCCCTGGAGGTTGCTTCACTGGTTGGTCTGTCACGGCTGTGATGCTCATCACGGCTAGGCCATGATCATTTCTGCCTGTGAGGGTCTGGTTGAGCTGACATGTCACGGTCGTGATGGGCATCACCGACTGGCCTTGACCAATTTTGACTTTAGCCTTCTTTCTTTTCAGTTTTGCTTGATCATGACCGTGATGGCTGTCACGGCTAGGCCGTGATGGGCTCTATTTGGCTCATTTCCTTCAGTTTTAAAGCTCCATCTTCATGCAAGCACCGTCATGGCTGATCTTGAGCATTTTAATCCTCAATTCCTGCACAACAACATCACGAAACCGCCTTACCCATTCCAAGGTAAAAACTAACAAATATCAAATTAAATATGCCTAAACTATATGAAAATTCATGCAATATGATAAGCAAATATGAGGCGAAATCACACTCATCAAACCACCCCAAGCTTAAGATTTTGCTTGTCCTCAAGCAATCACTAAGGCCAGACAAGATAAACAATCAGAGCGTGGATAGTGAAGCAAGAACCCGAGTAACTAATCCAAGTGACAGGCATTTTCAAATAATAAACCAAGGGACAATCAATTTCAAGTCCAATTAGAAGCTTAGGTTTCCTAAATTCATATTCTCACTGATTCGGGCACTCTTCTCACCTCACTCAAGTGTTTAAGGGTATATGACAATTCGCTCAATTTCATCAAGGAAGTTATTCTACCATAAGCTTGACTATTAACCAAATCTCTACTTTATTAATGAAAACACATAAGAATCAAGAGGTATTTTATTTTGGTTGTAATGGGGCCATGGGATTAATTGTTAGGTGGGGAAATCAACAAAAGGAAAATTCAAGAAGGCTAAGCAAAATATCTAACATTGCAAGGCATGATAACATTCTAAAATTACTTTTTGGGCTTTTGTTCACTTTTCCACCTTTCTTTCTTTCGTCCTTTTATTTCTCACTTTCTTTTTCTCATCCCCTTCGCCATTTTTTTGCTTATTTTATTTTATTTATTTGGAGAAGGGGAAACTTTCAATTCAAGAGAAATATTTTTCTAACTTTCTCATCCCACAATTTATTTTTCAAACTACCTTTTTACCTTTTTTGCAGTACTTTAAAAGGCGTCATACCAAGCATCATTCATCAAAATAAATTAAGGTACCAAGAAAAATATTTTATTCTTTTAGGCTCAAAATTGGGCAACTAAGGGGTAGCATTTAATCAATCAAAGCTTAGAAGGCCGGAAAAATACCTAGTGCCTCAATCATTTTCAAATATGTTTTCAAAAATTTTTAAGCTTCAAAACGGTTTCAAGTCAAGTTCTAGAGAATACAATCCAAGAGGAATAAAACACTCAATCACAAAGAATGGGGTAGATTTAGTGACTACCTCTTTTAGGCTCAAAAATCTCTCATTTAGTGGTTTAAAATCAATGAGAAACACAAATCTAAGGAACCACATGCTAATTATCAACTATCAAAAGATCATCTCAAGCATTTTTATTTTTAGCCTTATCACAAGAATAAAAAAAATTGGGTTCAAAAATTCACACTCGCAATTTATTTGGCACCAAGTTCTCACAATTGGATGCATAATCTAAGCAAGGGGCAATCTAATCATGTGATCATGCAAAATTGTGCCTATATAAATGCAAAATGAAAAATGCAAAAATGCAAAAATACCCCTACCCCAAGCTTAAAAACTTACATTGTCCCCAATGTAAATAATCAAGGCGGAGAGAGGAGAAAAATGGAACAACTCACCGAGGTGGTAGAGGGTGCTGGCTCACATGCCAGTCAAAGAGATGCTGAAAAATGTGTCATGACCGTGATGCTCATCACTGCTAGGCCGTGATCCTTTCTGATCTTCTTTTGTTAGCTAATCACGGCCGTGACCACCGTCACGGCCTGAGCGAGATGACTTCTGACTTTATTTGTCCTTGCCTTTTTCCTCTTCTGATATGAGCCGTGGGGGGGGGCAACTCAACTTTCCAACAAGAATGATATGAGCCCAATGAAGACCATGGATCAAGAATCAAATCAAGGACTCGGTGGGCCCATGACAAGAGTTAGACACAAGAAAGCCCAACAAGCTCTTAATTACATGGTGGCTATTTTGATAGAAGCAAGCCCAATAATGAGAACAAATGGAATGGAGCCCAAACTGATGACCTATCTCATTCAACTAGAAGACCCATGATGGCTTGGAAGCCCATTTCTCTAATGTAGTATTTTCTAGTTTATTTTAATTCAATAAAAGTGTAATAAATTTTGGACGGTGCACATGTTAATTATGCTTGTGTGGACAGTGCACATGTTAATTATCTTGCGTGGATGGTGCACATGTTAATTTTGCTTGTGTGGACGGTGCACATGTTAATTATGCTTGTGTGGACGGTGCACATGTTAATTGGGAGGGCAACCTTTGGCTTGCATGCCTAGGAAACTCCTTTTTAGTCATGAACCACTTTTCCTATATGTATGCATCTAGAACATGAATAGAAAGAAAAAGTTGGATGTTGAATTTGGATTGAAATCCATTTTGTGAGAATTTTGTTCTCTTTGGTTCTTGGTTGAGCCATCCTTGTTCTTATCAAGAATCCAAGATTCTTGTGGCGAACTTCACTTGGCTTATCAAATCCCCTTGAATTTGTGGCGCCATTCCATTCATTCTCTTCTTCCATTTGTTGTTTTCTTCTTCTAAAAATTAAAACACAATTCGGACTTGGTTAATATGCATGAATTAATTCAACCTAAGATCATCAAAAGGCAACCTATCCATTTGGTTGTCATCAAGTGGTATCAAAGCTTAGGCTTTGGTTGAATTTTTGAGTTTTTGTTTTTTTTTCATTTTCTTCTTTGTTCTTCATCTTCTACCTTTCTTCTTTTCTACCCAGAAAAACCCAAAAGAAAAAAAAATTTATTTTCTTGTTTCATTATTCTCAAAGATTTTCCTTTCTAGTCTTTCCTTTTGTTTCCTTTGTTTATGATAAGTTTTGTGATTTTTGTTACTTCAATTTTGGAATTTTTGTGTGTTTTGTGTTTGACTCTTCTAAGCCTAAAAGAGGACAATTGAGTGGAAAAAGGCAAGAGCGAAAAAAAAAAAATACATCTTGTGTGGAAAAAGTCAATTGAGTGAAATATACATTGTGCACACTTGGTGAGTGGATTGATTCTTACATATATATTTTGTTATTTTCTAACTTGTATTCTTTGCTATGTTGCGATTTGAAATTTTCGACAATGTGCAAGAACATAGGAAAGAGGTTGAAGAGTGAATCCGGAAAATGCATGAGAGGCGTGACAAGAAGATGAGAGAGATCGAAAAAAAGAAGTTGAGAAAAGAGGAAAGAATGAAAAGACAAATAGAAAGTTTTGAAGACCATGTGAAGAAGTTGGTGGAAGACTCCAACAAGGAAGAGAATGAGAAGAAAGAGATAGAGAAAGCAAAACAAGAGAATGAGGAAAAAGAAAAAGAGAGTGAAAAAAAGAGTGATGATCAAGAGGAAAAAGAAAAAGAGAGTGAAAAGAAGAGTGATGAGCAAGAGAAAAAAAGTGAGAAAAAAAGTGAGAAAAAAGAGAATTCTTTGGCAACAAAAAGTGAGGAAAAGAGGGCTTTGATTTCAAGACAGCCCCAATGCCTAATTTATTGCAAGGACTTTTTTTTAATTGCCAATGCTTCTAATGATCTCCCTTTGCCTAGTCGTGTTAAAACTCTTTTACAGGAATTTGTAGATTTCATCCCAAAGGAAGTACCCCATGGTTTGGAAACTTGCATGGATTCCAAAAGGCTCAATAAAGCACCTACTCATGCTTTACCTCCTATTGAAATATATTTTGAACCTAAGTTTGTTACAACCGATGTAATTGAAGAGTTCATCCCAAGGGAGGTACCCCATGGCTTGGGAACTTGCATGGTTACCCAAAAGTATGTATATTTAAACACAAGATTTGATAACATGCTTGGGATTGAAGCCATAAATTCGAGGACGAATTTTCTTAAAGAAGGAGGGTATGATATGAGCCGTGGGGGGGCAACTCAACTTTCCAACAAGAATGACATGAGCCCAATGAAGACCATGGATCAAGAATCAAATCAAGGACTTGGTGGGCCCATGACAAGAGTTAGACACAAGAAAGCGCAACAAGATCTTAATTACATGGTGGCTATTTTGATAGAAGCAAGCCCAAGAATGAGACCAAATGGAATGGAGCCCAAACTGATGACCTATCTCATTCAACTAGAAGACCCATGATGGCCTGGAAGCCCACTTCTCTAATGTAGTATTTTCTAGTTTATTTTAATTCAATAAAAGTGTAATAAATTTTGGACGGTGCACATGTTAATTATGCTTGTGTGGACGGTGCACATGTTAATTATCTTGCGTGGATGGTGCACATGTTAATTATGCTTGTGTGGACGGTGCACATGTTAATTATGCTTGTGTGGACGGTGCACATGTTAATTGGGAGGGCAACCTTTGGCTTGCATGCCTAGGAAACTCCTTTTTAGTCATGAACCACTTTTCCTATATGTATGCATCTAGAACATGAATAGAAAAAAAAAGTTGGATGTTGAATTTGGATTGAAATCCATTTTGTGAGAATTTTGTTCTCTTTGGTTCTTGGTTGAGTCATCCTTGTTCTTATCAAGAATCCAAGATTCTTGTGGCGAACTTCACTTGGCTTATCAAATCCCCTTGGATTTGTGGCGCCATTCCATTCCTTCTCTTCTTCCATTTGTTGTTTTCTTCTTCTAAAAATTAAAACACAATTCGAACTTGGTTAATATCCATGGATTAATTCAACCTAAGATCATCAAAAGGCAACCTATCCATTTGGTTGTCATCATCTTCCTTCCTTCATAACCTGAAAATACTTGGCAAAGCCATCAATTAGTGATCTTTCTTTTCTTATCTTCTCAAATTATTCAAAAACAAAATTCAAAAACAAATGGAAAAGGGAAAGAAAACTTGGGTTGCCTCCCAAGAAGCGCTTTTTTACGGTCTTAAGCTTGACCATACTTCTTTCAATCAACCGGGGTCGACTGGGCCTAGAAGTGCAAGAACACTTCTCTTCCATGGAAGTCCTTCAAATAGCCTTTTTTTTTTGTATGGCTAATTGCGCTTTCGCTTTGCTCTTTGCACTCTGAGTTTCATGGACTTACTTCCGTCCGGCGGAAGTTTTAACTCCACATGATGAGCAACCCCAACTTCATCACCATTTGGTGCATCCTTCATCGTGCTAAGTTTGGGAGTTGCTTCCATATTGGGCTCTTTCTTCACCTCTAGAGACATTATTTTGATCCTGCACATATGACTCTCAAAAGGAGGGTTGTTATATGAGTTAGTCAAATCAAAATCTACCCTACATTCCTCTACATTTAGAGAGAGTTTGCCATTCTTTACGTCTATTATCGCTCCAGCTGTGGCCAAGAATGGCCTTCCTAGAATGATGGGGAATTTAGAATTCCCGTTCATATCCAACACCATGAAATCGGTAGGAATGAAAAATTTCCCTACCCTTACGGGAACATTCTCTAGTATGCCTAGAGGAGTTTTAGTTGAGCCATCCGCAAATTGTAAAGAGAATTTGGATGGACTCAATTCCTTGGTTCCTAAACTCTCCAAGATAGTAAACGGCATCAAGCTCGCACTAGCCCCTAAGTCACATAAGGCTTGGTCTATTTTCACTTCTCCAATTGATCAAGCAATAGAGAAACTACCTGGATCTTTTAGTTTAGGAGGCATATTAGTTTTTATCATGACATTGTGCTCCTCAATTAAGCTCTTAGTTTCTATTTCTACTTGTTTTCTCTTGACCAACCTTTGTGGGAAAGGTATTGGGGGTTGGTACGGTGGTGGAGGGACATATTTTGGCTCTATCTCTTCATCTTTGCTCATGTCCTCCTCACATTCCACATCCTTTTCAACCACCCCAAGCTTATCATCCCTCAAGTATATGGCATTACAATGTTCATTGGGATTAACTTCGGGTTGTCCCGAAAATGTAGCCTTAGGTCTAGAATATGTACTAGCTTGTTGGGCAATCTGAGTTTCTAACATCTTATTATGGATGGATAAGTTATCTACCTCAGATGCTAACTCTTTTATTGCCTCATTGACTGACCTACCCTGTTGCCTAAACTCTTCATTTTGTTTTGTTTGAGTTTCAACAAAACTTTCCAAAAGAGACTCAAGTTTAGACTTTTGTACCTGAGGATACCCCGATGCAGGTTTCCTATTACCATGGCCTTCTTGGAATTCATGGTTCAGCGTGTTGCTGTAGTTCCCGTAGGAAAGGTAATGGCTGTTCTTCCTTCCTTGGTTGTAAGAATTTGGGGGAATATAGTTTGGCAACTTCGGGTTCGTGTCGTAGAAGTTGTGACAAGAGTTCACTTGTTCCCCCGAAGCGCCAGATCCAGGAGCAATACCACATAGGAACTCCATTATGTCATGTCCCTACATTCCACAAATCTCACAAACAATATTAGTAGCACCTATTGAACTCGCATTAGCCTTTTCAAGTTGATCAAAGCGTTTATTCAGTGAGTCAATTTTAGACATAATAAGATCAGTGATATTCATTTCAAACTTACCCCCACGAAATCTTTTTCGGGTTATTACCTCTTTCTGAACCCCATTGGTGGTAGTTGGTGGCCACGTTTTCAATTATGTTGAATGCCTCAGTCAGAGGCCTATTCATAAAGGCTCCACCAGCTGCGGAGTCAAGTGACACCTTCGAAAAGTAATCCAATCCGTTGTAGAAGGTGTGCACTAACAACCACCTCTCGAGTCCATGATGTGGGCAAGACTCCAGCAATCCCTTGTAGCGATCCCAAGCTTCGGATAAGCATTCTCCGTCCTTTTGGAAGAAGTCGGTGATCCGGGTTTATAGGTAAGCCGTCTTGGATGGAGGGAAGAATTTCTCCAAGAATTCTTTCTCTAGTTGGTCCCAAGTTGACAACGTGTTAGCGGGCACTTGCTTCAACCAAGCTTTCGCTTTTCCAGTAAGAGAGGAGGGGAATAACCTCAGGCGTATGGCATCGATCGGGGCACCTTGAATCCTTATCGCATCGGTGAATTCCAAGAATGTCTCCACATGATCCGTCGGGTCTTCCGAGGGTAATCCTCCAAACTGATGTTGCCTAATCATGCTAATTAGCATAGGCGGTATAGTGTAGTTCTCCGCCTCAAACTTTAGCCTAGCAATCCCAGTTCGCAAACCCCTCGCATTTGGGGCTGCGTAGTCCTTCAATGGTTTGGTATCCGGTAGATTTGCCATGAGTGGAATGGGATTTAACCTTTCTCTCTCTCTTTGTAGTCTCCTACGTCTATGAAAGGTCCTCTTGATTTCGGGGTCAACCTCAATAAGACTTCCAGGACTTGGGGATCTTTGCATAAAAGAGAAAAACACATAGAGATAAATACTCTAAAAAGGAAAAGAGATAAATGAAAAAAGATATTTTTTTATTTTTTATTTTTTTAACAAAAAACAATTAAAAAGAAAAAGAAAAAGTCCAGAAAAATCAATTTAAAAATTAAATTGAGATTCAAGAAAGCACAATCCCCGACAACGGCGCCAAAAACTTGATGTGATGATCCGGCAAGTGTACCGGATTCGTTGCCAAGTAATAAAAAGATCGATCCCACAGGGACCGTGATCTCAAACCACAACTAATTATTAAATCGAAAAAACTGGACTTGTATAAAAAAAAAAGGGATTTTGAAAAGGGTTTGATTTTTGTAATAAGAATCAAGTAACAATCAAATTTAATATCGCAATTAAACATACCTGGAAAGCAATTCAAATTGGGGTTTTCAAATTCAAAACGGATTCCTAGGAATTGGGTCACCAACAAGATTGTTTATGTTACTAAATTGACTACTCCTTGTTAATTATCTAAATTGCTTTGAAGGCGAATTTATCCTAAATAAGTTAATGCTCCCTCTCGGGTTACAAAAACCGTGCCCATTTAAACCAACCACTACTCTCGTGGTAGTTGAATTTAGATCGAACCCTTTAAGCCTTGTGACAATTCGTTAATCCTCGAAGGACCGCTTCTAACTCTCGTGATTTACGTCCTAAGTCTGATTCTATAGATCCGATACCTAAGTTCACCGCTAGGTTCCTCCTTAGAATATCTACGACATGCAAATAGGTGGCCACCGAATTTACGAGTAATTAAAACAATAGAAATCAGATCTAAAGAAAAATAGAAATTAACAAAGGTAAAACATCAATTCATAACATAAATCAGATCTTGGGCATAGCCCCAATCCCTAGAAGTAAAGGTACTACTCAAGCATTGCCATGGTGATGACAAGCTTGGTTTACAAAATCATGAAATAAAAAAATAAGAGAAAAGAAGAAGAAGAAGAAGAAGAGAGATCCTAAAAATTTACCTAAGAGTAGAAGCCAAAAGTCTTCCAAATCTCTGCCTAATTGCCCTATTTATAGATTAGGGTAATTTGAATCCCAATCAAACACAAATTCAGATCGAATCAGTTTCTTCAGATCCAAATATTGCGCGTCACCACCGTGATGGCCATCACGGCCAGGCCGTGACGGATTCTGCCTTGGAGGTTGCTTCACTGGTTGGTCTGTGATGAGCCTCTGTTTGACTGGTTTTATAACTAGTCAAGACCTTGGATTTGTGCTCATTTTATATCATTTTCACCCAAATTAGACTTGATTGTCCTTAAGTAGTATTTTGAGTCTGTAAAGTGTTTTTAGGTTAATTTAGTTGATTTAGAGTGAATAAAGTATTTACTGTTATTTTCTTATTTTCAGGTAAATAAAAAGGAATAAATCCGGAGTCTTTCGCCCCGCGAGTAGTCATTCGCCTCGCGACCCTGAGAAGTGACTGTTCCAGGAAAAGCAATCCATTCTGTTTCGCCCCGCGAAAAAGTTCTCGCCTCGCGAGTGATCCAGCCATGAAAAGTCAGAGACCATCACGACTCGCCCGTGTTGAAGGCCACGGGCGTTGCAGTTTGGGAATTTGAAGAGATTCGCCTCGCGAATATATGCCCGCCTCGCGAGAAGATGAAAGGTTGCAGACTGTTCGTAATATTCGCCTCGCGAGCTGTGCTTCGCCTCGCGAGCCCTCTGATTCCAGAAACGTGTATATAAGGCAGGTCTTAGGCGTAATCGAAGGGCTGGTCTTGGCTAGTCAGTTTTGGCTAGTTTTAGCCAGTAGTTAGTCTTTTGGTTTCCTTTTTAGTTTATTGTTTCCTTTCTGTAATGGAGAGTCAGTCCTAGATTAATCTACTGTAATTGGTTTCTATCCATACTTGAGGTTCTTGTATTTCCTGTTTTCATTTCCTTTTCTCTTTTCAATGCCATGCTTTATATTTCTGTTTGCTTAATTCAGGAGTATATTGTGTTGTGTTGGTTTATCTCGGTGATATCATGTTCCTATATATAATCGCGTTTGCTTAATTCGCGTGTGTACGTTTCGTGTTCGCTTAGTTCACGAAGTGCTTAACCCCGTTTGCTTAATTCGGGAATAGGGACATATATCTGTAGTAGTGGTTCCGCTTGTGAATTATTGCTACAACCGGGAGGGGATTAGAATCTGCTTAGGGCCAGGAATTTGCATGAACCGATGATAGTTGGGAAACCAAAAGCATTAGGTTAATCGCTTTAGTTTATTTGTTAATCTGTTTTACTGCTCTGTTTTCTTTCTTTGTTCTGTTTTGTTTTCTTTATTTTAGTTTCAATCCAAAACCCCCCATTTCTAACTTTTTCTGTTAATAATAACAACACCTAAGAGTCCTTGAGAGACGATCCGAGTTGTCGCTCTATACTACATTATTTTCATAACCGCTCGTTCTTTTTGGCGCGTGGCGACAGCGCGGTCAAAAATTGGCGCCGTTGTTGGGGACTCTTGTTTGTTGTTATTAGCAGAAAATAAAATCTAAAAAAACAATAAAAAATAAAAAAAAAATTCTCTTTGCTAAATTAGTTTTGTCTGTTTTGTCTGGTTGTGAATTTTAGCACCCCCCATGGATAATCACATATATGGTTACATGCCTAATGTTTACTATGAACCACCACCATGCATATATTTTCCTGATTTTCTTGGTTTATCACGCTGGTTGCCAAGGTTTAGTGGTTTTGCAGGTGAAAATCTGCAGGAGCATCTGAGGGAATTCCAGATTGCTTGTTCTATAATGCTGAGACCTGCAGGAATGACAGAAGACCACATCAAGATGGAAGCTTTCCAGTTCTCACTTGAAGGTGCTGCAAGAGATTGGTTGTATTGTCTTGATGAAAATTCCATCTCAAGCTGGTTTGATTTAAAGGAAGCCTTCCTGTTTAGTCCTGTTTGATTTAAAGGAAGCCTTCCTGTTTAGATACTTCCTGTTTAAATGCACAAATGGAAGCATACAATCTCGAATTCCAACAGAGGATGGCAGAACAAAATCTCGAATTTCAACGGATGATGGAGGCAAGTAATCTTGAATATCAGAGGGGAAAAGCTGAATCTCAGAAGTTAGCCATGCAAATTGATCAAATAGCCACCAACTCGGCTGCAATGCTAATTCCACAGCCCCTTGAAGAACCTACAGAGGCACAAGTTATTCTTGAGAATATTTCTGATGATAATTCTGATAATATTTCTGTTGATGATGAATTGTGTGTTGAATCCCCTGATTCTAATGATTGTTATTGTGATGGCAGAGCTGCTTTGTGTATATTCTGTTATGTAGCTTTATACTGTTCATGAAACACAGAAAAGGAGAATCAGGAGGATCAGGAGGACATCCGCTCCACCGTTCCTGAGGATGATGAAGAACCTGTGGAAGTAGATGATTCAATTAAACCAGATGCATGTGTTGAGAGTAATGGGGTGGATGCACTGTGTGAAGAATTCCCAGACATTCTAACTTTTTCTGATTCATTTTCTTGTAATATATGTACTAACTCTAACCTGTGTGGTGTGTGCTGAAATCTCTGCATGTATAGCAGGTGTTGAATTTGTTAGTGCAGTGAATAAAGAAAGTGCAGAAAATGAAGCAGCACCAGTGACCCCAACTAACTGTTTGCCACCTCCCCCTGAGGAGCCACCAGTGATGGAGTTTAAACCCTTGGATCTTGCACCATGGCCGGTCCAAGAGGTTGAGCCCCACTTCTATTGGGGAGACTTTGTAGATAAAGAGGTCAGCTGTGACCCGAAGGGGAGTGAGAAGTCCGCCGCACTCGGCGAAGTCATTATAATTGTCAAGTGCTCACCCCCACATCAACGCTGCGAGTTAGGGAAGCATGGAATGAGCTTCCACCCTTTGGCTACCACGTGGGCCTTATGCTACAAGCAATGGGATCCTGGTGGAACCGCTCTAAATGAGTTTTCTTTAACCCTTTTCTTTTTAGTTATTCTTGCTTTATTTCTGTTTTGTTTTGAATAAAGCTCCTGAATAATTTGAGAAGCTCAGGAGTGTGTTGAGTCTAGTGTTGGCAAGTTTGATGGATTTGGTTGAATTTGCATAGATTGATTGCATAATATGTGTTGACTGTTTTCCCCCTAGAATTTGAAAAATTTGAAATTTTTTTGAAAAATGATCCCCATATGATTGAAAACTGAACTTTGAGATTTTTGTTATGATGGCATGATTTATGATAAGTTTGGGGTGATAGGAAGCACACACTAGGGATAGAATCTCTTTCAAATAAATTGCAAAAAAATGTCCAGGTGAGGTTTTGAGCCTCCAACATGTTTTTGACTGTGTGAAAATCACTTTTTAAGTTGCACTTTCCTGAATTTGATTGAATCTCTTTTTGGTTTGCATGATTATGTGTTTGCTTCAGATGATTTAGGCATTTTCTTTGTAAATAGCTACTTAGCCTAAAAATAACCAATTCCTAATGCATGTTCCCTAGTTAGCCCCATTGAGCCTATTAGCCTGTTAATTCTTGATAACCTAATGTTATAAGCCCAAAAATCTGGAAAACCATGTTAACCCGATCTTAGGATTAGGAGAGCATGTAATCTTAGAATGGGTGCAAGAAACTAAGTTTGGGGTGGCTGCAAGGTGTAACATGTTGTTTGGGATTGAGAAAAAAATTTATGTAAAAAAAAAATTTGTGAAAAAATAATAAAAAAAAGAAAAGAAAAGAAAAGAAAAACAGAAAAAAAAATAAAAGTGCAAAAATGCCAAAAAGAAATAAAAAGGTTGTAGTCACCCAGAAGCATAAAGAAAAAAATTAAGAAAGGAACTTGAGTGAATTTCAAAGTGTAAATAATGTTCATGCTCTCTTAGTTCCTAGGGTCTTCAGCCTAGTTCCTTTGTATATCCTACCCTTAGCCAGGCCCCATTACAACCCATAAAAGACCTTTTGATGTTGCTTGCATGTTTTATGTGGGAATCATTTTGAGATGAAAATCAAATTTATGGGAAGTGCTCTTAAAAGTGAAATTGAGTGCAATGTTGCTAGCCTGACACAAACTGAGCGATGAGTGAAACACAAATTTCCCTTGTGAGGAAGGCAGTTGTTTGATTTTGGTGATCTCCCTTTTGTATGTAACTTAGATCCCCTGCTTAGATTTCTGATTGTCTGAATGATTAATTTCTCAACTGTTTAGAATAAATGAATGTGGGGATTGTTTTGTTTGAAAGGGGGGAACATTGAAAAATATTTTGATAAATTGCTTGAAATCTGTGCAAAAGTTGACTGAATTCTTAAGCTTGCCAGGTCTTGAGTCTTTTTAAGTTTTTAAGTTTTAGTTTGCTTGGGGACAAGCAAAGTTTAAGTTTGGGGTATTTTGATGAGCCTCTGTTTGACTGGTTTTATAACTAGTCAAGACCTTGACTTTGTGCTCATTTTATATCATTTTCACCCAAATTAGACTTGATTGTCCTTAAGTAGTATTTTGAGTCTGTAAAGTGTTTTTAGGTTAATTTAGTTGATTTAGAGTGAATAAAGTATTTACTGTTATTTTCTTATTTTCAGGTAAATAAAAAGGAATAAATCTGGAGTCTTTCGACCCGCGAGTAGTCATTCGCCTCGCGACCCTGAGAGGTGTCTGTTCCAGGAAAAGCAATCCATTATGTTTCGCCCCGCGAAAAAGTTCTCGCCTCGCGAGTGATCCAGCCATGAAAAGTCAGAGACCATCACGGCTCGCCCGTGTTGAAGGCCACGAGCGTTGCAGTTTGGGAATTTGAAGAGATTCGCCTCGCGAATATATGCTCGCCTCGCGAGAAGATGAAAGGTTGCAGACTGTTCGTAATATTCGCCTCGCGAGCTGTGCTTCGCCTCGCGAGCCCTCTGATTCCAGAAACGTGTATATAAGACAGTCTTAGGCAGAACTGAAGGGCTGGTCTTGGCTAGTCAGTTTTGGCTAGTTTTAGCCAGTAGTTAGTCTTTTGGTTTCCTTTTTAGTTTATTGTTTCCTTTCTGTAATGGAGAGTCAGTCCTAGATTAATCTACTGTAATTGGTTTCTATCCATACTTGAGGTTCTTGTATTTCCTGTTTTCATTTCCTTTTCTCTTTTCAATGCCATGCTTTATATTTCTGTTTGCTTAATTCAGGAGTATATTGTGTTGTGTTGGTTTATCTCGGTGATATCATGTTCCTATATATAATCGCGTTTGCTTAATTCGCGTGTGTACGTTTCGTGTTCGCTTAGTTCACGAAGTGCTTAACCCCGTTTGCTTAATTCGGGAATAGGGACATATATCTGTAGTAGTGGTTCCGCTTGTGAATTATTGCTACAACCGGGAGGGGATTAGAATCTTCTTAGGGCTAGGAATTTGCATGAACCGATGATAGTTGGGAAACCAAAAGCAGTAGGTTAATCGCTTTAGTTTATTTGTTAACTGCATTTCATTGCTCTGTTTTCTTTCTTTGTTCTGTTTTGTTTTCTTTATTTTAGTTTCAATCCAAAACCCCCCATTTCTAACTTTTTCTGTTAATAATAACAACACCTAAGAGTCCTTGAGAGACGATCCGAGTTGTCGCTCTATACTACATTATTTTCATAACCGCTCGTTCTTTTTGGCACGTGGCGACAGCGCGGTCAGTCTGTCACGGTCGTGATGCTCATCACGGCTAGGCCGTGATCAGTTCTGCCTGTGAGGGTCTGGTTCTGCTGACATGTCACGGCCGTGATGGGCATCACGGGCTAGCCGTGACCTGTTCTGACTTTAGCCTTCTTTTCTTTTCAGTTTTACTCGATCATGGCCGTGATGGCTATCACGGCTAGGCCGTGATCGGCTCTGTTTGGCTCATTTCCTTCACTTTTAAAACTCCATCTTCATGCAAGCTCCATCATGGATGATCTTGAGCATTTTAATCCTCAATTCTTGCACAACAACACCACGAAACCGCCTTACCCGTTCCAAGGTAAAAACTAACAAATATCAAATTAAATATGCCTAAACTATATGAAAATGCATGCAATATGATAAGCATATATGAGGTGAAATCACACTCATCAAGTAGCGTTGCACCGCATAGCATAAGTTGGTTGAATTATCATGATGATATGAATATGTTATAAATGTACATTGTATGTTATTATATGCTATGTTTATATGATGCATGCTCATCTTTCTTGGGTTTAGGGGTCGTTGCAAGTAATAAAACGGTAAGAACCGGATATCGTCCTCAGGGATCGGTTGTCAATTACCACTTCACAAATTATACAACTATCTAGACTATCGAGTTTGGATGGAAGGGAGCTCAATACTAAGTACCGAGCCCAACAAAAGTAAACAAAACAAAACAGACAAGAATAAAATGTTTTTGGTCTTTTAGGATTTTTAACAAACACTTGGAATGCAGAAATAAATGGATAGAATTGTTAGGGTTAGACTACACTAATCCTCCCTCAATTGCAATGAAATGGTTACTAACACAAGTCCTAATTCATTTATGACAATCAAATCTTCTAAAATACTCAAACCCTAATGTCTTAGGTGGAATGAGCCTAAAACCCCAAATTAAACCCTAATGTCTTAGGTGGAGTAACATGAGATTTTGCATTAAGAGTCAAGATTTATAAGATTGCAAGTACCCCAAGACCTATGTCTAGGTTCCTAAACTACTTGGCATTTGATTCATGAGCATGCCTTAAAATCAATCTGTCAATTGTCTATCAAAGCAACAAATCATTTCATGGGTAGCTAAGCCAAGAAAAGCATTAAGCATGGAATCAAACACTCATAAAGAAATAGAAACTTGTATTAAACCAAATCAATAAACAACCAAGTTTAGAAAAGCTATCATCCAACCCCCAACAAAAAGAGATTTAGCTAGACATACTAAACCCTAAAATAAAATAAAATAAAATAAAATAAAGAGAGTAGAGAAAACTTCATAAAAATGAAGATGATCCCAATGTCCAAGCATGGCAGCTTCATATTTTCTCCCTTCCTCCTCCTGCCGCGCTGCTCGCTGTGCGCCTGCGTCCTCCCTTTTTGCGTCCTTCTTCACTTCTATTGTTCGGCTGTCCCCTTTTAATACCCTCTTTTTTTTTCCATGTGACTTGCGGCTCCCCAGCTCTCATGCTGCCTCTCTTAAAAATGCCACTCTGCTTTTTTTTTCCTTCTAAAAAGCCCACCTGGAGCACCACAATCAAACCCCCTTTTTTTTATTGAAAAATCCTTTTCTTTCACTATGCCCTCTCCTGTTCACGTAGCTGCTTTCTTAATTCATTAGGTCTCCCTTTTTCTTTTCAGCAAGGATTCTTCACGTGGGCCAGCAGCTTTTTCCAACACCATTGTTTGAATTTGTTTCCAAGGGTCCAGCAAAGCAACAATATTTTTATGTGGGCTCTTTCTATTAGTGGAGTCCAATTCCAATTTAAGTTGAAATTCAAATTGCCCATTCCTTTTTCATCTTTTTCTATTTGGTGTAGCAACTCAATTGCTATTATTTCCTACAAATTTAAACAAGTAAAAAAAATATTATTAGATTAACTCTAAAAACATAAAATTTAACTAAAATATTCAAAACCTTTTAAAAATTAAATTACCTAAACTTAGGGACAAAACTCAATCATTTAGCACAATTAGGAGTAAAAATCCACCCAATAAGCACATAAAAATGACATAATCTAGAAGATTATCACTCCCCCAAACCTAAGACTTTGCTTGTCCCCAAGCAAAAGTAACCCAAACTGGTACACAAAACACCTGGGACAACATACCAGACTCTTATATGATTTGGGAAAACTGAAAGAGCATCCAATTAAACAAAATCACTATAAGGCAAAATTGTGCAATGACTAATCCCTAAAACAGAAGCATCAACCAATAGCAAGATCAATTCCAAAAATGCCAAGAAGCAAAAAGCATAACAACTTTGCAATCTCCATATTCTTCAAAATTAAAAATCATGGCAATTTGGCAAGGGAAGAAAAAAATAGAACTTTAGTCCTCACATGGTACACACTCATCAAATAATCACTCAAGTATATGGTGGTGAAGTGTTTCCCTCAAAACACACATTAGAGTCATGGAACCATAGATTTGCTTTTCATCTAACTCTAAAAAAAATCACAAACCACAAGCATGCACAAATCAAAGGGACTTTATTTTGGGTTGTAACTTGGCTAAAGTGGAAAAAAAAAAATGAGGTGAGAAACAAATAGAAAAATGTCCAAGAGAATAGGAGAGCAATTACAACAACTCAAATGTTTCAATGTAAAGCACAAATTCCCAATTGCTATAATTGAATTTTTTTTTTCCATTTCTCCTTTCCCTTATTTGAAGCTTCTTTCAACTTTATTCCTCAACCTTATTCACATAAATCTTTTTTTTTTTCAAACTTCTTTTTTTTTTCTTTGTTTCAACTTCCATCTTTTCAAAAATATTTTTTCTTTCTTGTGGGTATCATTTTTTCCCCCACTTTTTCATGTCTTTTTTTTCACCTTTTTTTTTTTTCAAAGCTTCTCACAATATTTCATTACTATCTCCCCCAAACCAAAGTCTTTGCTTGTCCACAAGCAATTCACCAATGCTCTCCTATCCTCAAGTTGGAATAAACATGGTAATCATCATTCAAGAAGCAAGGGTGAGAACAAAAAGTAACAATAAGCTCAAAGGGGTTAGCAAGGGAATTTTTCATGCAAGGTTGGCTTTTTGGCTCAAGTGGCTTATGAAAAATGGCCCAAATCATTTTTATGTAAAACATGCAATTCATGAATCTTAGATAAAAGAATCAAGCAAATCTCAGCACATCAACTCAATGGTGCACACTCAAAGAATTAACAATCGAGCCCAATATCTCACTAAGGTTATAACTAAGATTCCAAAATTTCGTTCCATACCTTATTGCCATGACTTTAATAAAAAAGAAACAAAAATATGCAAGGAGGTTATGAAAATTGCTATTAACAAATTTGAAAAATGAAGACTATACTACAAGAATAACTTCCAAAGAAAGGAAAATAGCCAGACAAAATGCACAAAATAATGAGAATGCTAAAAGTGACATCTCAAAACAGTATCCTAAACCTTTAAGTGCTTGGTCTATTTTATTCTAACACAAACTAACTAAAACATGTGAAACACGCAACTAACAACAAGAAAATAAAAGTAAATTAAAGTGAAGGGTTAAGAAAAACTCATTGAGAAGCTTCCACCCGGATCCCATTGCTTGTAGCATAGGGGCCAAGAGATGCTCATCATGTGAGACCCTCCTCCCGGATCCCATGGTTTGTGGAGTGGCAATTGCAGAAGCAATATGAATCTTCCCTCAATTTCTCCTGGGTCAAATGGCAAGTGATAAACTCCTTTTGTGACCTCTTCAGGCATAAATGATCCATGAAGCACCTGAGGTTTTACTTGTTGAGCCAATTTTGTAGGATCCACACATGCATGCAAACCAATATATTTGTCCAAGGCAGCAATATCAAGATCCTTGACAAGCATGGTGAAATATAGATCCTCTTTGCTCTCCACTACCACTTCAACTTCACTTTGAACTATCCCCAAAACCAGATTTTGCTCAAATTGCGCTCCATGTGATTCTTGTACCAACTGTTTGCAAATTTCATCAACTTGCATTTTGAAATTCTGCTTCACAGCGTTGATACTATCACAGTTAGTTCTTATTTTGGCCTCAGAGATGGATAGCTCTAGTGAATATTGTTGCAGAGCAACTTTCAAAGGACTTGGCTCATTCCATTTCCATTCCTCCTCATGCTTCATGATTACACTATAAGCTTGTGCATGAGGGCATTGATATCCCCAAAGCCTATAGTCTCCCATGACCACATTAGGCCCAAAAGAATATTTTGTAACTCCATCCAAGGCTGGAAAATAATAAGTCTCCATGATTTGCAGTCCACCTTGCACAAACAGAACTCAAGGGAAAAAAATCAAATATACACAGAAAATAAAATTAAAAAAAAAGTCTAAATTAGTTGTCTTATTTGTTACTAATGATATTGGTAAAACCAATCCCCGGCAACGGCGCCAAAAACTTGACACGGACTCGGCAAGTGTACCGGGTCGTTGCAAGTAATAAAACGGTAAGAACCGGATATCGTCCTCAGGGATCGGTTGTCAATTACCACTTCACAAATTATACAACTATCTAGACTATCGAGTTTGGATGGAAGGGAGCTCAATACTAAGTACCGAGCCCAGCAAAAGTAAACAAAACAAAACAGACAAGAATAAAATGTTTTTGGTCTTTTAGGATTTTTAACAAACACTTGGAATGCAGAAATAAATGGATAGAATTGTTAGGGTTAGACTACACTAATCCTCCCTCAATTGCAATGAAATGGTTACTAACACAAGTCCTAATTCATTTATGACAATCAAATCTTCTAAAATACTCAAACCCTAATGTCTTAGGTGGAATGAGCCTAAAACCCCAAATTAAACCCTAATGTCTTAGGTGGAGTAACATGAGATTTTGCATTAAGAGTCAAGATTTATAAGATTGCAAGTACCCCAAGACCTATGTCTAGGTTCCTAAACTACTTGGCATTTGATTCATGAGCATGCCTTAACATCAATCTGTCAATTGTCTATCAAAGCAACAAATCATTTCATGGGTAGCTAAGCCAAGAAAAGCATTAAGCATGGAATCAAACACTCATAAAGAAATAGAAACTTGTATTAAACCAAATCAATAAACAACCAAGTTTAGAAAAGCTATCATCCAACCCCCAACAAAAAGAGATTTAGCTAGACATACTAAACCCTAAAATAAAATAAAATAAAATAAAATAAAGAGAGTAGAGAAAACTTCATAAAAATGAAGATGATCCCAATGTCCAAGCATGGCAGCTTCATATTTTCTCCCTTCCTCCTCCTGCCGCGCTGCTCACTGTGCGCCTGCGTCCTCCCTTTTTGTGTCCTTCTTCTTCTCTACTGTTCGGCTGTCCCCTTTTAATACCCTCTTTTTTTTTCCATGTGACTTGCGGTTCCCCAGCTCTCATGCTGCCTCTCTTAAAAAGGCCACTCTGCTTTTTTTTTTCCTTCTAAAAAGCCCACCTGGAGCACCACAATCAAACCCCTTTTTTTTTATTGAAAAATCCTTTTCTTTCACTATGCCCTCTCCTGTTCACGTAGCTGCTTTCTTAATTCATTAGGTCTCCCTTTTTCTTTTCAGCAAGGATTCTTCACGTGGGCCAGCAGCTTTTTCCAACACCATTGTTTGAATTTGTTTCCAAGGGTCCAGCAAAGCAACAATATTTTTATGTGGGCTCTTTCTATTAGTGGAGTCCAATTCCAATTTAAGTTGAAATTCAAATTGCCAATTCCTTTTTCATCTTTTTCTATTTGGTGTAGCAACTCAATTGCTATTATTTCCTACAAACTTAAACAAGTAAAAAAAATATTATTAGATTAACTCTAAAAACATAAAATTTAACTAAAATATTCAAAACCTTTTAAAAATTAAATTACCTAAACTTAGGGACAAAACTCAATCATTTAGCACAATTAGGAGTAAAAATCCACCCAATAAGCACATAAAAATGACATAATCTAGAAGATTATCACATGCTCATCTTTCTTCCTATCTCCATGCCATTATGTTTCACATATATGTTTAGGAACATTGTTCTGTTATCAATCAATAATAAGAACTTCGTAGTTGACCTTGTCTGCTTACCTTTAAAAGAACTTGATGTTATTCTTGGCATGGACTGGTTATCTTCCAACCACGTTCTCTTGAACTGTTTTGACAAGACCATTGTTTTTGGAATCAAAATATCCTAGATTTCTCTTTTCCAACCAAGTTAAGGGTTCTATGAAAGAAGAGGACCAAGTGTATATGATGATATCTTCCCTGTAAGTAGAGAGCCCTCCTGATGTTGGAAGTGTGCCTGTTGTACGATTTCCTGAAGTGTTTCCGAGGATGTTTACGAATTGCCCCTTGAATGAGATGTGGAGTTTACCATAGACTTAGTGCTTGGAATTGGGCCTATTTCCATAGCACCTTATAGGATGTCTCTTCTAGAGCTAACTGAGTTGAAGAAACAGATAAATGACTTAATCCAAAAATAGATAATTAGTCCTAGCGTGTCTCCACGAGGAGCGCCAATGTTGATTGTAAAGAAGAAAGATGGCAGTATGAGGTTGTGTGTCGACTTTCGGTAGCTCAACAAGGTGACCATTAAGAATAGGTATCCCCTCCCAAGGTTGATGACCTTATGGATCAATTGATAGGATCTTTTGTCTTTTCTAAGATAGATTTGAGGTCAGGATACCATCAGATTCGGGTTAAGTCTGAGGACATCCAGAAGATAGCGTTTAGAAGGCGTTATGGTCACTATAAGTATTTAGTTATGCCCTTTGATATGACTAATGCTCCTGCTGTGTTCATGGATTATATGAACAAGACCTTTCATCCATACTTGGATAAGTTTGTGGTGGTTTTCATAGATGATATCTTAGTGTACTCCAAGACCAAGGAGGAACATGAGGAACACTTGAGGGTTGTCTTGCAGACCCTTAAGGAGAAGCAGTTGTATGCTAAGTTGTCTGAGTGTGAGTTTTGGCTAGAAGAGGTGAGTTTCTTAGGACATATCATCTTAAAAGGTGGAATAGTCATGGACTCGGCTAAGGTAGAGACGGTGCTCCAATGGGAAGTGCCAAAGTCAGTGACAGATATTAGGAGTTTCTTGGGTTTAGCAGGGTACTATAAGAGGTTCATAGAATGTTTCTCTAAGATAGCTTTACCTTTGACCCGTCTCACCAAGAAAGGACATCTCTTTGTGTAGGACTCTAAGTGTGAGGAAATTTTCCAAACCTTAAAGGATAGGTTGACATCAGCACCAGCGTTAGTTTTTCCCGATCCTAGTGAACCTTTCGTAGTATACTGCGATGCTACTAACCAAGGTTTAGGTGATGTGTTGATGCAGAATGGTAAGGTAGTAGCATATGCCTTTAGGTAGTTTAAAACCCACGAGAAGAACTACCCTACCCATAATTTGGAATTAGGGGATGTAGTGTTTGCCTTAAAGATTTAGAGGCATTATCTTTACGGAGCGAGGATTGAGGTCTTTAGTGATCATAAGAGTTTGAAGTATCTCTTTGATCAGAAGGAGTTGAATATGAGGCAACGTAGGTGGATGGAGTTTCTTAAGGACTATGATTTTGAGTTAACCTACCACCCAGGAAAGGCCAATGTGGTGGCAGATGCTTTGAGTGTCTCCGCTTTGATGGCTAGGGAGAAGGATTTGATTGAGGAGTTTAGTTATCTGAGTTTAGCCTGGAAAGTTACCCCTAAGAGTATTAGGCTTGGAACCTTGAACATCACAAATATTTTGATGGATCAGATTAGAGAAGGCCAAAAGATAGATAGGTACCTTTTAGACCAGAGGGAGTTACTTACTTAGGGTAGAGATCTTAGTTTTAAGGACGGAAGTGATGGAGTCTTGAGGTTTCAGGATAAAGTTTGCATACCTGATGTTCTGGAGCTTAGGAAGTTGATCCTTGAAGAAGGACATAAGAGTGGACTAAGTGTGCACCCAGGTGCCACTAAGATGTATCAGGATTTAAAACGTATGTTTTGGTGGCCTAGGGTGAAAAAGGATGCGCTGAGTTTGTCTATGCATGCTTAGTATGCTAAAAGGCTAAGATAGAAAACCAAAAGCCTTCAGGAAAGTTGCAGCCTTTGAGTATCCCATAATGGAAATGAGATAGTATCTCTATGGATTTTGTGTCTGGACTCCCTAGGGCTCTAGCTAGTTGTGATGCTATATGGGTTATTGTGGATAGATTGACTAAGGCTGGCCATTTCATCCCTATGAATATGGAATATCCCTTAGAGAAGTTGACCAGGTTGTACATCAAAGAAATAGTTAGACTACAAGGTGTACCCTCTAGCATAGTGTCAGACAGAGACCCTAGATTTACCTCTAGGTTTTGGAATAGCTTACATGAGGCTTTAGGGACAAAGCATAGGCTAAGTTTAGTTTATCACCCACAAACTGATGGTCAGTCTGAGAGAACCATCCAGTCCTTAGAGGACTTGCTTAAACCTTGTGTGCTAGAACAGTCGGGCAGTTGGGATAAGTTTTTGCCCTTGTTAGAGTTCACCTACAACAATAGTTTCCATTCAAGTTTTGGGATGACACCTTATGAGACACCCCGTTGTGCCCCGTTGTTTTATTAGATTAAAACCTCATTATTTAATTTCTTAATCGCGTACTTAACGTCAAAAATACATAAAAATTAAAACTTAAGTTAATAAACATATAACTTAAACATCACACCATAGTTATAAATACACACATAAGTCTTTTACACATATTTCAAAATACTGTTGAGGGTATTCTCTCAGTAGGATCCCTCACAGGAATACTTAAACAAAATACTAAACTTAGAGGAAAATATAAAAAACGTCTCACGAGACGCACTGGCCATAGACTAACTAGACCATAATCACCATGGGTCATGACTCGACCTCCGGCTTCCAATTCATAGGAAGTTCCATCCAACTCCTCTTCGTTCAGCTTGGCCACAGGGTCTTCAAGTACGATCCCATAAAAGATAAAATAAAACATACAGAAAGATACATGGGATAAGAAACAGTTCTATCATAAAAAAACGGAAAAGAGTCATAGTATATCATACAATAAATGTCACACACAATTAATACCCATAATTACCAATCATCCTCAAATTATAATATTGTCCTCTACCCTCAACTCATGCCATCTAAATCCTTATGCTAACATAACTGTCTCTATTCCTTTCACACTCGTCAGTAGTCCATCGTAGTCCGATGCAAAGAACTCAGTGTAGTACACTTCTATCTTTTGATAGGATAAGACTCGACATAGTGCACTTCTATCTTTCGATAAGATAGGATCCGCTATAGTGCTCTTCTATCTTTTGATAGGATAGGATTCAGTTTAGTGCTATTCTATCTTTTGATAGGTTAGGACTCGATATAGTGCACTTCTATCTTTTGATAGGATAAATTAGATCAACGCGTCATAGAATGAAAAAGTATATGCATCAAAGTCTCTATATGAATCTTACTATCTCGTATCAATATCAACCTAGTACCTTAAGCTCCCATCTTAGCCTCAACTCACATTCTATGTCATATCTCATCCATTAGATAACTAATTAAGCTAGGCAACTCTAAGTCAATTCATTCTCTCACCTAAACAATCATCTCCCGAACAACATATATCCTTGTTTAAAATCAACTAAGCATAGTATTAAAAACTAGGCAGATCATGCATAACACAATATCAAGAAATATTCAGACACTAAAAATAATACGTCACATACAATGGAATACCTCAACCAGCATATCACAGTAAATTCAACAACATAAACTCAGACATCATCAACTACTTTAAAATCAACCTAATGTCGATAAACCTACAATCCCCGAATCACCATTAGTTTTACAGAAAAGGTTTCCAATGTGATTTTGGTCTTGTCGATTACTCAACGACTAGTAGGGTTTAGGTCGCCCTACACAAATATTATATAATATACTACTTATCGATTCCGACCACAGAGTGATCCTTTCACCCACCTGAGTTAGCACCGAAATATCGAACTCGACGCTCGTCCTTATCACACCACAGTTTAACAGTTTCTCCTTCAACCAAACAACATAACTATAATTAATCAAACAAATCCACTTTGACTCATTAATGCTAGGTTTCGGCCGACTCATCAAAACAAGGCTAGGGTTATTTTCTTAATCCAATCTTTTAGATACTAAATCCTAGAGTTTTAACTAACATAAGTCAAGTTTTAATAGTTAAAATCATGAAACAAAATCCTCTAACCAACTAGGTTAGGGTTTCGGCCTCAATGAGCAAAATAGGTTAGAAATTCCTTTTTCTCACAAACTCTTGGATCTATAACCTACACACCTTAGTTAGTTCATACAAATCATGATCTAGTTAAAGGTTGAAGAAAACTTATTTTGCTCACATGAACACAAATTCGGTCAAGGCTAGAAAATAGGGCTAGGAATTTCTTTTGATTTCAAGTTTCTATTTATAACAACTATAGGTATTAAAGAGTAAAGATCAAGTGTCATATTGTAAAAATTGAACAAAACTTCATTTGCCTAAAAATATATAGATTCGGCCTTCAATAGATAAATAGGAAGGAAAATGATTTTGATTATATACTCTTAGATGATGAAAGTAGAGGACATATTAAGATTATATAAATTGGTTTCACATTAAAATGATTTTTCTACAATTTTCTAGAAATATTTGAAATTCTAGATCTAAGAATGAAAAACTCATGAAAACTTGATGATCATGACTTGGAAACAAGAAAATCAATGAAGAACATGATGTTTATTTATCAAGAAGAGTAAGTTATACCTCTTAGATGTTGGAAAATTGAAAGCAATGGATCAAGTCCTTCACAAAATTACTTAAAGTGTTCTTGAGAAAAGTGAGAGAAAATGAAGAAATGAGTGAAGGGGGGGGCAAGGCTGCGGTTTGGGGGGTTTTATAGGGGAAATTTTAGGCCTTGTTTGGTTCTTAGAAATTTCATTAATGGGTTTTGTGATTATTAAATAATATAATAGTTAACTATGGTTAATAATTAACTTAACTAGGGTTACTTTGCTAACTATGGTTAATAAATATGTGGCTCACATTTAGTGGAGGGTGTGGCTGATTCTTGGCCACAAGAACTAACCTTGGCTCCTTAACCATGGTTGAAATTTAACTCAACGTCGGTTAGGTTAAGCTTAGGGGTATTTTGGTCATTTCAACTAAATTTACATTTAATGCTTCATAAATGCTTGGTGAGTCATGGTGGTGACTCACCCCATGACTCAGCTCCTCTGGTGCCCGGTTTTGTCTCTGTACCTCCCTTCTCGACTCCGTCGGTTCCCCGATTAGGGTTTTATGCTCGTATAAAAGCAAAATATTTCGTTTTCGAATGAAAATTTTCAAACTAATCAGACTCGTTGGGAATATGATTTAAACATAAACCATTTCATTCACGAGTCAAAATTAGATTTTCTGATCATTAAAATCTTACTGTCTGTGAAATCACCGACTGTTTTCCGTTCGAACTTTCACCAAAATTCGTCCGAATACACATAATATTTTATTTCTGATCAGAAATTTGGAAAATATAATTCCTCACAGAAAAAATATAAAAAATCTACAAATTTCAGTTTCGGGACAAATTAAGGTTTTTTGTCGGTATAAAATTATACTGTCATTAAAAACGCAGACTGGTTTCCGTCTGAGTTTTAAACCCAAAATTTTACCGTAAACTTCTACCATAAGATGTAACAGGAATATGATTTTGTTTTATCCAAAATCATTTCCTAGGTCGCAGATAAAAATATAAATAAATATATCTTTACCGTTAATACAACATTTCCAAAATCGGGCTGTTACACCTTATGAGGCTCTTTATGGGAGGAGGTGTAGGACACCCTTATGTTAGAATGAACCCGGTGAGAATGTTGTGCTAGAACCAGAAATAGTGCAAGAAACCACAAAAAGTGAGGATGATTAAGGAAAAGATGAAAGTGGCACAAAGTAGGCAAAAGAGCTACAATGACAAAACAAAGAAGGCACTCGAATTCCAGGAAGGTGATCATGTATTCTTGAGAGTTAATCCAACAACTGGGGTTGGTAGAGTGATGAAAGCAAGGAAACTTACTCCTAAATTCATTGGTCCTTACCAAATTTTGAAAAGGGTTGGCGAAGTCGCCTACCAAATAGCTCTACCACCTTTCTTGACCAACCTTCATAGAGTTTTTCATGTATCTCAGCTTCGAAAGTACATTCATGATCCTAGCCATGTGATAGTACCCAACACAATTCAGATGAAAGAGAACTTGACTTTTAAGGTACTGCCCCTTCGAGTTGAGGATCGGAGGGTGAAGCAGCTAAGAGGCAAGGAGATTCCTTTGATTTAAGTCGTTTGGAGTAGGGCTACTGAGGAAAGTGCTACATGGGAGATGGAGTGCAAGATGATGGAAGTGTATCCGCATCTGTTAGCTCAAAGTGAGTAGAAATTTCGAGGACGAAATTTTTATAAGCGGGGTGAAATTGTAACACCTCAAAATTCACCCTTATGTTTATATGTGTTAGTTTTGACATATAAATGTTGTTATATGTTTGATATGTTTGATCTTTATGCATATGTGTATGTTAGAGGTAGTTTAGCCTTTGGGAAGGTCTTAATAGTGAATTCTGGTCTGTTGGGATTCTCCCAGTGCATGTAGGTTCTCCCGGCTCAAAGAGCAAAAAAATTCAAGTCCTGAATTTCTGCAGAATCCGCCCGGCTTAAGTTTTCTGAACCCGTCCTAAGAGTCTGCACCCGGCCTAGCTTTTTTGAGCCCGACCTAAAGTGCAGAAAAATTCACATTCTAAACTTCTAAAGAATCCGCCCGGCCTAATGATGCTGACAACATTTTGGGGCTTTTGTTTCCGCCCAGTTGTACCCTAATTCGTTTTAAACCTCTAAATCAAGCCCTAAACCCTATTTTACACTACTCTAACACTCATAAACTACCTCCCACCTTTCTCTTTGAGTTCTCATCACTTTTATCTAAAAACTCTATAGGGACCTTTTCATTCACCGTTTTCCATTGTTCTTCAATTGGGGAACACCGTTGCGAACACGTGTTCATTGTGTTTGCTGTTTGGATCTCTAAACCAGGTATAATTCGTGCACCTTGTTATCCCTTTTTTTAATCTCCTTTCTTCTTCTTAAATTGTGGATTAATGGTTTCCCTTTTAACATTTTGACCAAGACTTGGGGAACTCATCGAGCCATTCGAGGGAGCCACACATAATATTCGCTCAAGCATAATCGTAGTTAAATCTTTATACCAGGTATGGGGAGAAGGATAGTATGAACATGTAGGCAAGGGGATAGCGTAAGATGAAGGGTTCCCATGACCCTGTTATTTGTTAAATGACAAATTGATGTCTATCACATGTTCAAATCTATGTTTGTCTATTATTGACATGTTTTTCTTAGCCTTCCAATGCAACAAAGATCACCTCAATCGGACATCTAGAACTCAAGATATGACCAAAATGGTGAAACACGTTTGTCACGACCGTCCCGTCCGGGCACCGCGAAAAGAATGGTAAAACCAGAGGAGCCGCCACCAATATTTTATTTGGGAAAAATATTGGAAAAATATTTATTTTAAGGAAACTGGTCTTAAAAAATAGTGATATTTGAGTCCAGGAGTCGGTTACGAGTAGGGAAGGTGTTAGCACCCTACATCGCCCGTTTTAAAAACGGTACGTCAAGTTAATTGTGAAAAAATTTTAATAACTTTATAAATATTTATTTTACCCCATTTTGGAATTAAAGAAAGAAAATGAACACAATAAAAGAAAAGATAAAATTTTGGCTTGACAGAATGATTGATTCTGCTCCCACGTAGTTCTTATCGAAAATGTTTGATTGGTTGGTTGATTGATTTTAATTTTTTTGGTAATGATTTTATTGTGGAAATGATTTTGAAAACAAATTTTATTTAAAAATAAATTCACTTTTACACAGGGTCCAAGATAGCAACGCTATACGATAAACCTATACAATTCATACAACACTTGAGGATGAATAATCATACATCAACGTGGCAGATTGTTGCTTGAATTAAAAAAGATTTTTATTTTTTTATACAATTAATAAAATTTTGTTAAAAGGGTAAATTGAAAACACTTCATTATTTTGTCAACAAAGGGGAATTCACTCTTGCACGAGGTTAAAGATAGCGAAGCTATACGATGAACCCTTACGATTCATATGACACTTGAGGATGAAAAATCATACATCAACGTCATAGATCGTTGCATAAACCCCCAAAAAAAATATTTATATATATCTACTATTTGAAAAGACACATTTTGATGAGGCAACAACAAAAAACTTGGATCCAATTATGGAAGACCGATAATCAGAAAGCCCTTTTTTGAATCTTTGTTTTGTTTGTTTTTTCTATTTGTTTTTCTCTTATTAAAAATTGCAGTTGGGCCAACAGCTAAGCCCACATGCCTTACCCTAAGACCAAAACCAACACACAAAAAATAATAATTAAAAACTGAAATAAAAAAAGGAAGTATTAAAAAGAACAATAGAACTAGATTAGGTTTCTGCCTTCTGGTCTATTCATTACTCACAAAACAGAAGGGGATTGGGACTGAACGACACAATGAGTGGCGACAGAGGCAACGAGAGGCAGCTCGTGGTGGTCTGCGCAATCGAGACGGCGGCGAATCAGCGTGACGACGATCAGTGCGGAGGTATCGTTCGTGACTTGCGGCGGTGAGGGTGGACGTGGAGCATGCGGGGGCTTGCACGGAGCAGATCGGACAGCAAAGCTTCCAGCGACATTCGTGGCGGTGGCAATGAATGACTTAAGAGGATGGTTGGGTTCGTACCTAGTTGGTTCACGTTTTGGAAGGGGGACCTATGTCTAATGGTTCGCGACGTTGGCGAAGGTGGAGGAGGAGCTTGGAATCGCGCAGGGTTTTGTTGTTGCGTTTGGGGTGACGCGGCGGAGCAGGGGTCACGAACGATGGTGAGACGCGGGACGATGCAGACGGCGGTGAGTAGTGCGGTGGCGGCAGCGAATAACAGGCAAAGGCTCTGTTGTTGTGGATTTTCTTCTTTTGTTATTATTTTTTGTTTTTATTTTTGTGTGGGATGATGGTATATGAGAGGTCTTGGAGGTGATGATATTGGTGACTATGGTGCTAAGGCTCTAAAGTGAAAGTGAAGACATGGAGATAGTAAGGATTCTCTTTTTTCTCTCTGATTTTCGGACATCCCCCCTTTGTTGTTCTGTTCCTGGTTTGGTATTATAGAGAAGTAGATGAACTCTGCCTCCTCCTCGGGACCAGATTAATGGAGTATTGTAGTGATTAAACCATGCTCTAGTCCTCCTTCAATTTCTATTTTATGCCCCTTTTCTTTGATCTGGGCAAATGCTTTTTTCCAAGTTCTAAAAATTGCCCAAAAATGAAGCCTAATTGCCTTGAGCCTTGTGAGAGATGTGGTGGAGTGAGTTAGTGGAGAAAACATTTTCTGAAGAGTGTTTTTTATTTTTAAAAGAAGAAAACTTGCTTTTCACTATTTTTTATTTTGCTTTTTTTTACTTGGGCTTGTATGTGGGCTCAACAAAACTTGTAACAATGAAAATGAATTTGGGCCAAGTGTGATCTTGTAATGGGCCAAGATAAATGGGTGGATGATGGACTAAAAGGCATCTTCAACAAAAAAATGAAATTGGGCTCAAAAAAATAATATTTTTCTTGCAAAGTTTTTTATTTATTTATTTGTTTTTATTTTTTCCAAAACATTAATTAAAAAGGCATCCGAACAAAATTAGGTGTTCACAGCTGCCCCTCTTTACTTGTTTCTTATTAGATAATAGGTGTAACCGTAGTTAACCAATTATCGTTATAAGAAATTAGTAAAGACAAGAACTCCAATTTTTTCCGGGTTATACTGATAAGCAAAAGACCTGTGACTACATTACGATTTCCTGTAAAGAACCTGCGGGTTGGATCGCCCACTGAGTTACGCATAAAAGCTTGCAGGGTGGATTGCCTGTTGTGCTTAAAAAAAAGGGATAAAGAGCTTACGGGGTGGATTTCCCGTCAGAAGCTCTGACAGAAGGATAAAGACTTGTGATTATAATATGATTTCCTATAAAGAACCCGCTGGTTGGGTCGCCCACTGAGTTACGCATAAAACGCTTGCACGGTGGGTTGCCTGTTGTGCTTAAAAACAATGATAAAGAGCTTACGGGGTGGATTACCAGTCAGAAGCTCAGGCAGAGGGATAAAGAGCTTACGGGGTAGATTTCTCGTCAGAAGCTCGAATAAAAAGATAAAAGAGCTTACGGGGTGGATTGCCCGTCAGAAGGTCAGACAGAAAGGTAAAAGGGCTTACAGACAGAAAGGTAAAAGATCTTACGGGGTGAATTGCCTGACAGAAGCTCGAACAAAAAGATAAAAAAGATCTTACGGGGTGGACTGCCCGTCAGAAGCTCAAACAAAAAGATAAAAAGAGCTTACGGGGTGGATTGCCAGTCAGAAGCTCGAATAGAAGGATAAAAGAGCTTACGGGGTGGATTGCCCGTCAGAAATTCGAATGAGGCCATATAGATGAATGCAATGCATGAATGTTGATTTTGCTCATTGATAGAATGATAATGCATAAGATGCCTTTCATTGATGAATGCTAATGAAGAAAACGCTTATTATTTTTTGGCACAATGCAAGAGATACTTTTGATGAAATTATTTCCTCTTTGCTGTGTCTTTTCGTTATTGGCTCCTTGACCCCTTAAAAGCATCAATCACAGTTAGTCTTAAGGATAAACTAAAACAAGTCTGATATTATCAGAGAAAAGATATCATGCACTTTTATTTTCTGATGATAGACGTTCTTGATGATAATTATCCCAATGGTTGATTCTCAATATTCCTTCCTTTCTTCAGTGCCCTTTATAGGGGAACCATCGTGCCCCCATGATCTTTTGAGGCTTTCTAAGGAATTCTAACCGCTTTAAAAAAAGTACTCATTTCACATTTCACTATATACTTATCAAGATGAATGCACACAATTAGAAAAAAGGTAAAATAGAAGGACACGGGTAAACAACAAAATCGGAAGTCATTGTCATTATATTTAGACTGAAGATGTGTACAAAGCAGATATTACAATGGAATAGGGAACTGCGAAAAGGTTATGGAGCAGAATCACATCTCTTTAAGTGACATCTTTTTCAATGACTAGTGTTAGTATCCCTCATTCAATCTTGACTGCTCATCAATTGTCTTCAGAGAATGTTATTTGCCCTAGTCTTCATGACTCTTGGACACTCATTGCCCCAGTTTATCAGCTTGACGACACTTCATTTGTTATGTTTTTCTTTTAACCCTAACTTTTTCCTAGACCGCCTTTTCAGGTTTTCAGTCTAGCGGGTTGCTCTAACTTTTGCCTAGACCATCTTTTCAGATTTTCAGTCTAGCGAGCCTTTTCTTTTTTTTTTCTTCTTATTTTTTTTTGGAAGTGCGTTCAAGCATAGTACTTTTTTACTGCATCTGAGTTTACAGGGAGTGACAGATATTCCCCATCCATCTTGGTGAGAATTAAAGCTCCTCCAGAGAAGGCCTTTTTCACAACGTAAGGTCCTTCGTAGTTCGGAGTCCACTTCCCTCGGTGATCCTTTTGGATTGGTAGAATATTTTTAAGCACTAGGTCACCCTCCCGGAACTGTCGTGGCCGTACCTTCTTCTCATAAGCTCTTATCAATCTTCTCTAGTACAATTGACCATGACACAGTGCCGCCAATCTCTTCCCTTCAATGAGGTTCAATTGGTCGAGTCGATCTTGAACCCACTCAGCTTCTTCCAATTCTGCCTATCTCAGTACCCTTAATGAGGGGATCTCTACTTCAATCGGGAGTACTGCCTCCATCCCATAAACTAAAGAATACGGAGTTGCCCCTGTCGAGGTGCGAATAGAGGTGCGATAGCCGTGCAAAGCGAAAGGTAACATCTCATGCCAGTCCTTATACGTCACAACCATCTTTTGAAAATTCTTCTTGATATTCTTATTAGCTGCCTCGACTGCCCCGTTCATCTTTGGGCGGTATGGGGAGGAATTGTAATGCTTTATCTTGAAGCTTTCACACATCTCCTTCATCATCTTGTTGTTTAGGTTGCCCGCATTATCAGTGATGATTTCACTTGGCAACCCATAACGACAAATTAACTCTCTTTTTACAAACTTGATCACCACATTCCTGGTCATAATGGCATATGATGCAGCTTCGACCCACTTTGTGAAATAATCAATGGCAACAAGAATGAAGCGCTGCCCATTTGAGGCTTTCGGTTCGATTGGTCCGGTAACATCCATTCCCCACATTGAGAACGGCCAAGGTGCTGACATGACATTCAGGAGAGTTGGTGGCACATGAACCTTATCAGCATATGTCTGACATTTATGGTACCTCTTCGCATAATTAAAGCTATCGACCTCCATTGTCAACCAGTAATGGCCCATCCTCAAGATATTTCTTGCCATTGTGTGACCATTCGCGTGAGTCCCAAATGACCCTTCATGTACATCCTCAATTATCTGTTTAGCCTCTTTTGCATCAACGCATCTTAACAGTACCATGCATTGATTCCTTTTGTAGAGAATACCCTTATCTAAATAGAAACCCATTGAAACTATTCTTAGGGTTATTTTGTCATTTTCTGAAGCACCTGGGGGGTATTCCCTTCTTTGCAAGAAACTTTTGATGTCATGGTACCACGGCTTTTTATCGGGCTCTTCCTCTACCACTTGACAATATGCAGGATGATCACGACTTTCCATTTTGATGAGTGGCAGATTTCTTTCATCATTCACTTTTAACATCGAGGAAAGGGTAGATAGCGCATCAGTTAATTGGTTATCCTCTCGAGGAATATGATGAAATGTGACTTCGTCAAACTGCTCGATCAAACCTTTCATGTAATCATGATACTGGATTAACTTGGCATCTCGGGTTTCCCACTCCCCTTTTAGCTGGTGAATGACTAATGCAGAGTCTCCATATACCTTCAACATCCTTGCTATTGATTCTATTGCTGCCAGGATCCCTGGTGCACAAGCTTCGTATTCGGCTATATTGTTTGTAAAATCGAAGCAGAGCCTTGCAGTGACAGGGAAATAATCATTTTATGGTGAGATTAAGATTGCCCCAATTCGGTGTCCCAATGCATTAGAAGCTTCATCAAATAACAAGGTCCATTTTTCTTTTCCTGGTGATTGCTCGCGATCAAACAAAGCCATTATATCTTCACCTGGGAAATGACATTGTATCGATCCATAATCTTCTATTGGCTGATTGGCTAGATGTTCTGCAAGAGCGCTCTACCTTTTACTGCTTTTTGGGTAACATAGACTATGTCATATTCTGATAGCAGGACTTGCTAACGAGCAATTCTTCCAATCAGAGCAGGCTTATCAAAGATATACTTGATTGGATCCATTTTGGACACCAACCAGGTAGTATAACACAACATGTAATGCCTCAAACGGCGAGCCGCCCATGCTAAAGCACAATACGTGCGTTCTAGCAGTGAGTAGTTTACTTCACAACTGGTGAACTTCTTACTTAGATAATAGATGGCATGTTCCTTTCTTCCCGACTCATCGAGCTGCCCCAGAACACAACCCATAGATTCATCTAGCATTGTCAAATACATGATGAGAGGTCTTCTTGGCACCGGGGGAACCAAGACTGGAGGCTCTTGTAGGTACTGTTTGATCTTCTCAAAAGGTTTTTGACAATCTTCATTCCATGTTACTGCCTGATTTTTGCGCAACGGTTTAAAGATTGGTTCACACGTCGCTGTTAATTGGGAGATGAACCTGGAAATGTAGTTCAATCTTCCTAAAAACCCACGAACTTCTTTCTCTGTTCGAGGTGCTGGCATATCGATGATTGCTCGAACTTTTTCGGTATCAACCTCTATTCCTCTTTGACTAACTATGAAGCCCAGAAGCTTGCCCGATTTCACCCCAAAAGTGCACTTGGACGGACTTGGCGATCATATCATATACATAAACTTCTATCACCTTGTGCATCATGTCATGGAACAAAGCCACCATAGCTCGCTGATATGTTGCTCCAGCATTTTTCAAGCCAAAAGGCATAATCTTGTAGCAAAAGGTTCCCCATAAAGTGGCAAATGTGGTCTTCTCCATATCTTCGGGAGCCATCTTGATCTGATTATATCCCGAGAATCCATCCAAGAAAGAGAATAATGCATGTTGAGCAGTATTGTCTATAAGAACATCAATGTGTGGTAGAGGAAAGTCATCTTTTGGGCTAGCTTTGTTCAGATCTCGATAGTCAACACACATCCGAACCTTTCCATCTTTCTTAGGAATAGGAACACCATTGGCAACCCATTGAGGGTACTTTACAACTTCTAGGAAACCTGCATCCAGTTGCTTCTTGACCTCATCCTTGATCTTTAAGGACATTTCCGCTTTCATCCTACGTAGCTTCTGTTTTGCTGGAGGACACTCCGGCTTTAATGGTAGCTTGTGTTCTGCTACACTAGGGTCTAACCCTGGCATGTCTTGATATGACCATGCGAAAATATCTTTATAATCCATCAACAACTTGATCAACCTACTTCGCTCCTTTTCTTTCAGGGAAATGCCAATCTTGACCTCTTTCTATCATCTTCGGTTCCCAAATCTATTAGTTCACTCGGCTCTTCATGGGGTCGAATTTCCCTGGCTTCTTGATCTACCAATCTCAATAGTTCATGAGGAACTTCCCCGTCATCATCAACAACCTCCTCAGCATGATCGATGGGATAGTCAAAATTGTATGCTGAGTTATTAACACTGTCATTTTCAAGATAGTCACTTTTAGATCTGCATTTTGGTAGTTATCGGGGAAAGATGAATGAATAAAGGTTAAAGACGAGAAACTGCATTTATTGGTGAGGAATGGTGAACAAACGAAAGTAAAAAATAAGAGAGATAACAACACAAAGATACTGAATGCATGAATTTATTGATAAGTCATACTGAAACAGAAACAAGTAAGCCCATTACAACAAAATTCCTAAAGCCTTGGGCAGAGCTAAAGGATAAGCATTGCATAATTACTTTGAAAAAGACTCTATGGTCCCGGGGAACTCGATGATCTCCCAATTGTTGATCTTTGTATCTGGAGAGCATGGATACACCAGATTGACACCATGATCGGCGGGATAATCATCTTCAATAGCTACTGCTTGGTCCAGGGATGCGAGCCCTACGCTTTGGAAGCTCTGTCGAATGTCACAGATGGGAACCCTTTCAGCCTCGTATTCACGATTTTACAACCGAGCCAACCTCTTTCTTTTCTTCTCTTATATAACCCTCATCTTGTCTGCCTTGGTGGGTTTGTATCCCAACCCAAACCTATCCTTGTTCTCAGTGAGCATGAGGATGTCAGTGACACCTTGGCTATTCTTCCCCAAACCGCTTCCAGGTTGGTATCCTCATTTGAGCATAACCTTGGCCATCATAATGGACGTTTTAGATGACTGAGGTTTCAAGAGTGGAGCACCATCCCCAACATAAGTGGCATTGATAATTTCAAGTGACTGGAAGGCGGTCTCGAGAGCTTCCTCGGCAGCTTCAATGTAAGGGGCTGTTGATGGCTTACTCACTAACATATCCTCCTCTCCAGAAACAATTATCAACTTACCATCAACAATGAACTTCACCTTCTGGTGCAATGTGGAAGGTACAGCTCCAGACGAATGGATCCATGGTCGTCCTAGGAGACAACTGTAAGTTGGTGTGATGTCCATTACTCGGAAGAGTACTTCAAAGGTGCAAGGGCCAATCTGAATGGGCAATTCAATTTCTCCCATGACTTCCCTTCGGGTGCCATCGAAAGCTGTTACAATCGTTGTGCTTGGCTTCATATGAGTTCCATCGAAAGGCAACTTTGCCAGTGTTGACTTTGGCATTACATTCAAAGAAGAGCCATTATCAATGAGAACCCTAGCCATGACATGATCTCAACACTTCACAGAAATGTGCCATGCCTTGTTGTGCCCCACACCTTCAGCTGGTATTTCATCACCGGTGAAAGTGACATAATTATCAGCGACTATGTTACCTACAATGTTATCAAGCTTATCAACTGTGATGTCATGGGAGACATGAGCTTGATTCAACACCTTCATCAACACTCTCCTATGTGGCTCAGAGTTCATCAACAGAGACAAAAGAGATATCCGAGCTGGAGTTCGATTCAACTGATCCACAACCCTGTATTCACTTTTCTTGATGAACTTCAAGAATTCGCTAACCTCTTCATCAGATACCTCCTTTTTATTCTCACCCCCTCTTGTTTCCTTTTCAACCGGAGTTCCTTCCACCTTCTCTTTACCTTTGCAATATTTTCCTTCATTTTTCGTTTCCTCCCTTTGCAGTACCTTCGGGGTATAAATGCGGCCACTCCTAGTCATTCCACCAACCCCGAAATGTTGGTAACCACGGTGGTCCCGTTGCAAGGATTTGGTTGAACCTTCATATCATATTTCCACGGCACCGCTTTGATGTCCTTGTATGGGAAAGGACCTGGAACCCAGATGACAATTGGTGTTGTCCCACTCGAAACCGGCAAAGGTTCTTTCTCGGTATATTATATCACCACTGGTTTCGGAGCGACCTGCTCAGGAACCGATTGAGGATTAACCACAATTGTAAAATGAGTTATCTTAACTGGAGTTGGGGAATTTGTAGATTCAGCAACCATGTTAATGCCACACTCATTGGATTCACAACCAATTAGGATAATCTTCATGTCTATTAACTTCTGCACAACCTGCCGAAATTCTACGCAGTCTTCAATTCAATGCCCTATATCCCCATCAAAGTCACATCGTATTACTCCATTAAGAACCATTTTTCAATAATCGGGATTTGGATCAATCTGTATTTGCACATCTCTCTGAAAATAACTCTCGTAGGGGTTCTAACATAACCTACTTGACTCTTGAGAGTATGTTCTAAGAAGCTTTCAATGGCATTGACTCCAGAATCCCCATGATTCGGCATAAGATCTTGTGCTATATTTGGGGCATCTTTCTGGAAGCTCAACCATTTGGCATTAATTAGATCTTGAACCTTAAACTTCAAAGCCTTGTAATTCTTTGTGGAATGACCTGTGGCCCCATCATGAAACTTGCATTGAACATTTGGGTCATACCACTTTGGATAAGGAGGGTCTATTGGTCTTGTCGGGATAGGAGTTACCACGGATCTGCTCACAAGTTGGCGAAATAGTTCAGTGTAGGTCATGGGTATCGGGTCGAAACGCACTGACTTTCTTTCTGAGTTATACGGTGGTCTGGTTTGGCTTGTGTTTGGGTTTAGGGGTTGAACAAATTGAGGTGGCATGGTAGGGTGTGTTTGAGGCTGAGAAGGGTGTAATGGTCGGTAGGGTGTCATCAAATGGTGTGGTCGGGGATTTGAAAATTGTGAGATGGCAGCGATGTATGGCTGGGTGACTTGGTGATATGGAGGTGGTTGATAATATGGGACTTTTTTTTTCACAAACGGGGCTTTTTTTTCGGCTGTTCACTACTGAACTCTCGATGATCTTGCCATTCCTCATTCCATTTTCAATTCTCTCACCGATGATGACCATGTCAGAAAAGTTCAATGACACTCCCAATCATCCTATCATAGAAGGGCGACTGAGTGTATCAATGAACATTGCTACAATTTCCTTCTCGGCTAATGGAGGCTCCACTTGAGCAGCCAGTTCCCTCCATCGTTGTGCAAACTCTTTGAAAGTCTGTGTCCCTTTTTGACATATTTTGGAGTTGCATCCTATCGGGAGCCATGTCAATATTGTACTTGTATTGCTTCAAGAATGCATCTACTAGATCTTTGAAGGATCAGATGTGTGCCCGCTCGAGATGCGTGTACCAATTTGAAGCTGCCCAAGTTAAATTGTCTTGAAAGAAGTGAATCAAGAGCTTATCATCTTGGGCATATGATGCCATCTTCCTAACATACATGGTCAAATGGTTTTTGGGACAAGTGGTTCCCCGATATTTGTCAAAATCGGGCACCTTAAATTTCGGCGGAATTACAACATTTGGCACCAGACAAAGTTCTGAGGCATCCCGAAGACCATAACTATTTACCCCTTCAATGGCCCGCAATATTTCCTCTAGTACTTCCAACTTTTCTTTAGATTGGGAATTCCCTCTCGACTGATTCACTGGAATTTCACCGTACATATTATGGGGAAATGAATATGGCATGGAGGAGGAACCGAAGTTTGGCATCATTTGAGCCCCCTGGGGTCCATAATGTAAGGTGTATTGTGGGGGCTTTGGATTGACAGAGGGTGTCACTATCGGGTTGTTACCATCTGTAGGGTTGACAGTTTGTGTTTGCGACATTTCGACAGCATTGGTGGGGGTTTGTGTCTGGGTGGTATGTTCAGAGTTTTGAATGCCATCTTGTGGGAAGGGGGCTGTTGGTGGCACAAATCCACGAGGAAAGTCGTATGGGGGATTGTTCGGGTCAAAAGAAAGATGAGTTTGATTGCTTGGATAAACAGTGAGGGGCATCATGGCCCCTTGAATCTGAACAAAACCCGGCGGGATAGGAGGTGTGACTGGATGTCCTTCGTTTAAGGCCGAAGGTTTCTCCTATGTGTTCTTTTCTTCTGAATTGCTTGTAGGATCTCCATCCTCTTAGTCATCCGATCCTTGATTTGACTGACTTCATCTCTGATCTCTTGGACTTCTTCTAATTCATCCGCCATGGCTCTTGCCTGTGATCGAGTGCGATAAGGATGTCTTAGAGGAGTTGTTCAGAAGAGTCACACTGTTTTAATCAAAACAATAAAGTAAGAACATGACAAAAAAATTCAAAAGCTTTAGTGAAAACCACCTTTGGAGTTATTTTTTTTTCTTTTTTCTTGAGTTAACACCTTGTGACTGACAAGAGATGGTCCCTCCATCCCACACAGAGAGCATTGTGCTCAAAAGATGAAATGGAGTTGACAACAAATCTAGGGGAAAACCATCTCTCCACAATAGATGTTGTCTTAAACACACTAGCAATGCGAATTCTGAATTGAGACATCCCGACCTACCCTTTATGCAGAAGGAAGAATCCTATAAGGCAAAGATGTAGTTGACGACATACTAAAGGGAGACCATGCTCCACTATTGGTGTCGTTGCAAGTCAAGTGTAAGAGTTGGAGTGTGAAGGAATCATAGAGGTAAGAACAGATTTCATTAAAAGCTCCTCAAAGCAATACATAGATTGGGATTACATCATTGTCAAATCACAATTTTTAACATTGTTACAACATTTTCATCTTAAAGTCAACAGCTTAAGTCTTTTTCTTTTTAGCCCTCGAGCAAACCCTCCACACATTTGAATAAAATCGTCCAGTTCAGACGGGAGACGAAGCATAGAGTCCGCATATATTTGTTGTTCTGCCTTCTCAAAGCTTCGGACAAAATTCGGAAAGCAATGGCTTAGCTCCAAACTCATGCTCACATATCTCTTTTTTCATATGTCAATATCTATCCCCCACTCTCGCGCTTCTTCTCTCCACCACTTAACGGCATTCATTGCTTGAACCACTTGATCATGATAATGCTTTGCCGAGGTCCACCCTAAATCGCACTGCTTCTTGATTTTGACTAGTAGGATATTCAGTTCTTTGACCTTTTTTACCAATTCACCAGCCATCCTACTTTGTGCACAAATTTGCTTTTGTAAGTTGCTATTGACTCCCCTTTGTCGATTAACCTCAGCCTCCAATGACTTTCTCATACCTTCTTGCTAGATGACTTCTTCTTCTAACTAATGCTTTTCTATTCTTAGTTGATGCCTCTCCGCTGTCTAGGACAATACTTTACTTTCAAGATTCTGGATCTTAGCCATGATGCTTGGTGAGACATTGTCTGTATTCTTCTGGACTCTTGAGGTTGTGGAGATATCTGCACACAAATATTTTAAGTGTTCATTTTCATTTGCTATGACCAATGACTATTTTAAACTCAGCATCTTGCTTTTGTTGTTCCATTTCCTTCATTTGTGCTTCTAGAACTTTCAGTTGTTCTACCATTTGAGTTTCCAAAGGGGAGTAATCTTTATCTTTCGTGCTTTCTGCAGGAATTTTGACGGGAGCTCTCCTGGATTTTCTCCATACTTCATATTCTGAGACAATGATTAGGATTGGTCAGCCTAATTGTTCTCTCCCTGCCATTTTCACATCTTTCCATGCATTTCTAACTGCTTTTGCCAACAACTTAGTATTCTCTCCATCCTCGTACCGGAAACAGCATCCGCCGAGTTGTTCTTCTCGTGGCACGGTTTGCATCCAACAAAGCTATCGTAAGACTTTGGCGGGTGTGTAGGATATGCACCCTATAGGTATGTAGTCACCACAACTATAAATGATATCTTGCCCCTGCTGACCTTCGTACCATGGGCATACCCACCTAAAAAGGTCCCTTTCCACTTTGTCAAATTCGCTCTTCCATTCCTCTTCATTTATCTGTCTTATGGGGATGTTATGGAAGCCTCTTAGTGTATCTGAATGGTGGTTGATATAACCTTTTGCATACATGTGAGTCATGGCCCATACATAGAGCAACTGTGCATAACATCGGAGCTTCCCCTTTGGATGTCGCTGGCAAAATTCTAGAGTCAAAAGCGTTTCAGCTAACACTGCCGGCATTGGGTTTTTCTTTATTTCTACTGTGAAGAATACATCCATTGCCTCTTGATCTATCATGTCTAGCGTTGATGGAAATAGAACCAACCCATATATTTTTAGTGCCAATACCCTCTCAAAGGTTTCCCAATCTTGTCGATCCATTAATTTCTTCAAATGATTTTCAAGAAAATCTCGGGTCAACCCTCGCGAGTTTGAGTGCCCGGTCAAGTTCACATCATTTTCAGGAAGCCCTAGTAACCCTGCTATGCATGCAGTGGTCAAGTATTGCCCCAAGTGAAAGTACACGACGGGGTTTTCTGCATTGGCAACCTTAACAGGCAAGCATATTCTTCAATGGTGGGTGTAATGTCCATGTTTTGGAAATTCAAAACATCTGAGATGGGGGTTCCAATACTGACTCAGGGCACTCAAAGCAGCAGTCTCAACTGGTATGAAAATTAGGTCCAAGATCCCTCCATACTTATGGGTGAAGCTTCTTCGACGTTCTTGAGGCAAAGATTGGCTCAACTCTTTCAGATTCTGTAATGAGTTCAATATCACCCTGGAGCTCTTGGTGGTGGGAGCACTGCTAGTGTGTCTGACTTTTTCCATCTCGTGTAATCAAAGGTGTTATCTCACACCAAATTATCTGTGCGAGGGAAATTTTACTTTATTAATAACATTTGGAAAGCAAATTTACTTATGCATGAGAGTGTAACAAGATGCATGAATGAATGACATATTTATAATGCATGACTTAAAGTACTACATGCACGAGCATAAAATGAATAATAATGAGTGTAACAGGATGCATGAACGAATGGCATGTTAAGGCATATGTGGAATGCATATAGAAAATCATTATGATGCATGAGATATAAATGTGATTATTCATGTTGCAGAAAAAGGCGGAATGTGCTCCCTTTTGTCCTACATGGGTCATATTATAAGTGTCAACTTCTGAGGTCAAGACCCTAGTTTGGTAGACTGCTAATGGCATTTTATGTGCATGACTTTCCGGACATATCTAGACCCCTAAACATATGGTCCCCGGATTATCCTCATCTAAAAAGATGAGGACCCGAATCCATGAACCTCACCACATGGACCAATAAGTCACAATATGGCAGTCCATGTTCCGGTAGCAATCCGAGCGGGAGAATCAATGTCTGTCAGGGATGCAAAAGCATCACAATAATATCACTGAAGCCCCTTCTGATCTTATGGAATTCCAAGACTCGGGTATAGAGCCCAAAAGTGTGTGAATATGTGATGGTGATGTGTGTGCTGGGAGCCTACAAACCAGCACAAAACCTAAAAAAAATATCCCCAAACCTGCAAAAGAACATCCAACATTTAAAAGAGTTTTCTACCTTAGGGTTGCAAGAATATACAAAGACATTTATAAGAACAAATAAAACTATTTACGAAAATAAACAAAAAGGGTAAAGTTAATACTTTTAAAGCTATTAAAAGAAATTGCACAAACAACTATGATAGGCCTGACTCTCGCTCCCCATCGGAGTCACCTGCTGTCGCGACCATCCGGTCCGGGCACTGCGAAAAGAATGGTAAAAACAGAGGAGTCGCCACCAATATTTTATTTGGGAAAAACATTGGAAAAACCATTTATTTTAAGGAAATTGGTCTTAAAAAAGAGAGATATTTGAGTCCGGGAGTCGGTTACGAGTAGGGAACGTGCTAGCACCCTACATCGCCCGTTTAAAAAACGATACCTCAAGTTAATTGTGCAAAAATTTTAATAACTTTATAAATATTTATTTTACCCCATTTTGGAATTAAAAAATATAAAATGAACACAATAAAAGAAAAGATAAAATTTTTGCTTGACATAATGATTGATTCTGCTCCTACGTATTCCCGGGTGCGATGGGAAACTCAAAGCCACGTAGTTCTTATCGAAAATGTTTGATTGGTTGGTTGATTGATTTTAATTTTTTTGGTAAAGATTTGATTGTGGAGTTGATTTTGAAAACAAATTTTATTTAAAAATAAATTTACTTTTACACAGGGTTCAAGATAGCAACGCTATACGATAAACCCGTACAATTCATACAACACTTGAGGATGAATAATCATACATCAACGTCGCAGATAGTTGCGTGAATAAAAAAAATTTGTTTTTTATATAATTAATAAAATTTTGTTAAAAGGGTAAATTGAAAACACTTCATTATTTTGTCAACAAACGGGAATTCACTCTTGTACGGGGTTAAAGATAGCGAAGCTATACGATGAACCCTTACGATTCATATGACACTTGAGGATGAAAAATCATACATCAACATCATAGATCGTTGCATAAACCCCAACAAGATTATTTATATATATCTACTCTTTGAAAAGACACATTTTTATGAGACACCAACAAAAAACTTGGATCCAATTATGCAAGGCCCATAATCAGAAAGCCCTTTTTTGAATCTTTGTTTTGTTTTTTTTTATTTGTTTTTCTCTTATTAAAATTTGCAGTTGGGCCAACAGCCAACCCACATGCCTTACCCTAACACTAAAACCAACACACAAAAAAAAAATTAAAAACTATAATAAAAAAAGGAAGTATTAAAAAGAAACATAGAACAAGATTAGGTTTCTGCCTTCTGGTATATTCGTTTCTCACAAAACAGAAGGGGATTGGGACTAGAAACACAGTGAACGGTGACAGAGGCAGCGAGAGGCAGCTCGTGGTGGTCTGAGCAATCGAGATGGCGACGAATCAGCATGACGACGGATCAGTGCGGAGGTACCGTTCGTGACATGTGGAGGTGAGGGTGGACATGGACCGCACGGTTGCTTGTGCGGAGCAGATCAGACAGCGAAGCTGCGGGCAACGTTCGTGGCTGCGACAATGAATGGCTGAAGAGGATGGTTGAGTTCGGATCTAGTTGGTTCGTGTTTTGGAAGGGGGACCTATGTCTAATGGTTCGCGACGATGACGAAGGTGGCGGAGGAGCTTGGAATCGCGCAGGGGTTCGTTGTTGCGTCTGGGGTAACGTAGCGGAGCAGAGGTCACGAACGATGGCGAGGCACGGGACGATGAGGACGACGGTGAGTAGTGCGGTGGCGGCGGCGAATAACAGGCAGAGGCTCTGTTTTTGTGGATTTTCTTCTTTTGTTATTATTTTTTGTTTTTGTTTTTGTGTGGGATGATGGTATAGGAGAGGTCTTGGAGGTGATGATATTGGTGACTATGGTGCTAAGGCTCTAAAGTGAAAGTGAAGACATGGAGAAAGTAAGGATTCTCTTTTTTCTCTCTGATTTTCGGACCTCCCCCATTTGCTGTTCTGTTCCTGGTTTGGTATTATAGAGAAGTAGATGAACTCTACCTCCTCCTTGGGACCAGATTAATGGAGTGTTGCAGTGGTTAAACCATGCTCTAGTCCTCCTTCAATTTCCATTTTATGCCCCTTTTCTCTGATCTTGGCAAATGCTTTTTTCCAAGTTCTGAAAATTGCCCAAAAATGGAGCCTAATTGCCTTGAGCCTTGTGAGAGTTGTGGTGGAGTGAGTTAGTGGAGAAAACATTTTCAGAATAATTTTATTTTATTTTTAAAAGCAGAAAACTTGCTTTTCACTATTTTCTATTTTGCTTCTTTCTTTCTTTTTTACTTGAGCTTGTATGTGGGGTTAACAAAACTTGTAACAATGAAAATGAATTTGGGCCAAGTGTGATATTGTAATGGGCCAAGATAAATGGGTTGGATGATGGACTAAAAGGCATCTTCAACAAAGAAATGAAATTGGACTAAAAATAATAATTTTTTTCTTGCCAAGTTATTTATTTATTTATTTATTTATTTTTATTTTTTCCAAAACATTAATTAAAAAGGCATCCGGACAAAATTAGGTGTTAATATGTTACTGTGACTCTAAAAGGATTGAACCTTTCTAAGGCTAAACTTCCGCAAACATAAACTTCGACATCAAAAACAAACATTACAAGCATATAAAAACATATATATAACATATATAAACGCATTAAGCTTATTTAAGAAAACCGGGGTGTTACAATTCCATCCCTTTCATAAAAAAATTTCATCCTCGAAATTTCCATCACCTTGATCTCATCACTCTGTCAACCCCGGTTGTTGGAACATCTTGCAAGAAAACATGATTACCTTCCTGGAATTCGACAGCCTTCCTCCTCTTGTCATGATCACTCCTTTTTGCCTACTTTGTGCCACTCTCATCTTTTTCCTGGAATATTCTCACTTACCTTGTGGTTTCCTGCACTATCTCAGGTCCTAGCACAACATCTTCACCGAGTTCATTCTAACACAAAGGTGTTCTATCTTAGCCTTTTAGCACACTAAGCATGCGTAAACAAACTCAGTCACATACTTTTTCATCAAAGACCATGAAAACATATGTTTTAAGTCCTGATACACCTTAGCGGCACCTGGTATGCACACTCTATTTTGGAACCTCAAGACTCCGTCACTTCCTTCCTTAAACTAATGTCTCTCTACCTTGAGCAAGCAGCTCTTTTTGACTTAAGAGGTAAACATCTATCCTCTAACCTTCTCTAATCTGATCCATCAAACTGTTTGTAACCTCCAAAGTTCCAAGCCTAATACTCTTAGGGGTAACTTCTCATGCTAAGCTCAGGTCTCTAAAACTCCTCGATCAAAACCATCCCCTAACCATCAAAGCGGAGATGTGCAAGTTTATTCTACTTAAGGCATCCGCCACTACATTGGCTTTTCCTGGAGGTAGGTCAGCTCAAAATCATCATTCTTAAGGAATTCCATCCATCTATGTTGCCTCATATAGAGCTCCTTCCAGTCAAATTTAAAATCTTATGATCACTAAAAACCTCAAACTTAGCTCCATAAAGGTAACGCCTCCAAATCCTTAGGGTAGACACTATGGCTCCTAATTCCGTTAACCTTTCCTTTAAGGTTTGGTAAATTTCCTCACACTTAGGGACAACACACAATCTCCTATTGACTGATCCATAAGATCATCAATCCTAGGGAGGGGATACCTATTCTTAAGGTCACTCTGTTGAGTTATCGATAGTCGACACACAACTTCATGCTGTCATCCTTCTTCTTTACCAACAATGTTGGCACTTTCCATAGGGACACACTAGGCCTAATGAACTATTTCCGTAACCGTTCCTCCACTGTTTCTTCAACTCGGCAAACTCTAAAGGAGACATTCTATAAGGTGCTATGGATACGGGTCCTGTTCCGGGCACTAAGTCTATGGTAAACTCAACATCTCTCTTAGGGTGGTCCACAAACATTCCTCAGAAACACTTCAGGGAACTCTCGCATAACAGGCACACATCCAACATTAGGCTTCCTCTCTACTTCCAGGGAAGACAACATTATGTAGACTTGGGCCTCTTCTTTCGTTGAAGTCTTAACTTGATTGGCAAAGAGAAATCTCGAATCCTTAGACTCCACAAGAGTTCCAAGAAATTTGGTTTTATCGAAGCATATTAAGAGAACATGGTTGGAAGATAATCACTTCATTCCAAGAATAACATCGAGCGGTTTTAAAAGGTAAGCGCACAAGATCAGCTGCAGAGTTCTTATTATCAAATGATAATAGAACAACCTTCAAAAACACAAGAAACACTCACAGGCTTCTCGGATCGTTCAAGACAAACCACCAAATGCAGTAAGTCAAACCAAAACGAAGCTATAGGTACTTAGTATCTATATAAATATAGAAAATTCAAACAAGAGCACACAGAAGACTCAAAACAGACTCATACCACTGCCTGATAGGACAAACCTGCTCTGATACCACTAAATGTGACACCCTCTACCCCGCATGTATTCATAAAGCGTAAAAGATATAAAAGAAAGGAACACATTCATATTATATCATAATAATAAAAATCGGGCAGAGGATGCCACATTGTAACATAACTTCAAACACGGAAAAACCAAAACATTTTTATAAAAAGAAAACATAACATAACTAAAACATAAACGAAACCCAACCCCGATGTCACATTACAGAGCTGGTAAAACCATAATCTGAAACACCTCGTATAAACAATATAACTAAACGAATCCTAAACTACGAGTAGCGGTTCCTCGGGGTCACTCCTCAGCAAGCTGCTCACCGTCCTCTGTATAACCAAAACGATACATGCAAAGCAAACAACAAAAGACGGGGAGTAAGAAACATATATATCAACATAATGGCATGGAAGCAATTAGTAAGACGATAATGCATCTTATAAACACAGCATATCAAACATCATAACATCATCTAACATATTACATTCATATCATATCCATCATATGAACAATATATGTTATGCGATGAAGTGCTACTCCACTACTCCACTATGCACTTGGATCCAATCTACCTCAGAATGTCAACTTCGGAGTTACATATCCACATTGGCCAATAAGCACCAACGCTGGGGCAATCCACCAAACCATGGATGGACCCCTAGGATAGCTGACGCACCTTACTCTTGGATGCGCCACCACGGGGTGCCAGATCACTTAGATCACCGCAGACGGCCAGATCGTCTTAATCTCGGATGACCTCCCTTATGTTGAACATCCCCCACTAACATCTCCGATGTGTGAATGCATGAGCAACACAACACACAACAACAATCACCACCTCCCCATGGGCCACTTGGCTACCCAAGTTTTATCACCATCAACACCTCGGCGACTTGGCTATCGAGGCTCAACGTTAATTTTAATCTTTTAACACTCTAGCCAATAAGCACCAGAGCTCAACACCTCGATCACTAGGCTATCGAGGCCACCTTGACCACTCAGCTACCAAGGTACAACATCATCTTTTCACTTTAATTATTAACACTCTGGCCGATCAGCTCCAGAGCTCAACACCTTGACCATTAAGCATCAAGGCCCCCTTGGCCACTCGGCTACCAAGGTACATTATTATCTTTAAGTTGTGTAACTTGTCCTTACTTCGTTTGGTGTCTTCTTTCATTATTAGGAACAACTGGGGTGAACCACCCCTGTTCTACTTTCTGCGTTCTGTTTTGGATAAGTGAGCACGGGCGTGCTCACCCTCAGCATGGACGTGCGGCCTAACAAGCACGACCATGCTCATTGGAGCATGGCTGTACTGATCTGGGCAGAAAGGGTTAAAACCCTTACTATGTTTCCTAGGGCATTCAAAGATCAAACCAATTGGCTTAAACTACACCATAAATCCTTTAATTCCAGCTTCATTATTAACATCCCTAAAACATTCACGAATCAATCCTAGGGTCTTTAACTAAACCTTTGAACATAACATTGCCTCTCGTACTATATTCATGTCGTACGAACAAACTGGGAAAACATCCCTTAATTCTCTTTCATCATTGTTAACATCTTTTAATGTCTTAACATCATTAATAAGTCCTATTAATTGGTTAGAGTCTTATTAACATTATTGTTTTCATTAACATCCTCAACAAGCAAACACTTATTTAGAGCACGACATCATCGTCATCATAACAACATCATCATCATCATGAACATTCATTCATAATGTCATCAATCCAAACATAATCATGGCATAAACATCATTATTAATTATAACAACAATGAGCATACCAATCATCAACCATAAATCACTAAAAGGCATACCAATCATCAATTAAGCATATATCATCATAAACATGATAGCAAACAAATAAACAATTAACATGCAACAGGGTCATGGGTTAACCCTTCATCTTACGCTACCCCCAACGCCTACATGTTAATACTATTCCTTCTCCACATACTTGGTATGAAGATTCCCACTACGACAACACAAGCAAACTATCATCATTCCCTCGAGCGGCTCGACGAGTTCCTCAAGCCTAGGTCAAACATGAAACATATGACCAATTAATCTCCAATTTAAAAAAAAGGGAAAGGAGATTAAAGAGAGGGACAACCAGCTTACCTTTAGAGACACCAACGCACGTGACTTCTCTCCCAAATAGACTCACAAACTCCAAGGACTTCAAAGGGTTCAAGGGAAGGGAAATGGAAGAGGTTTCTGTCACACTAGGATTGCCCAGAGTGCCAAAACATGGTTTTGCTCGCTTCCCTCATGAAACTGTTCTATTTATAGACTCTGTGATCTAAGCACGGCCGTGCTCCCTTTAAGCACGACCGTGCTCAATTCCTGAGCACGGGGCACACAACAATGCGAGGCTAACTAAATGATTGAATTTAAGACACCCCATTGTGCCCAGTTGTATTATTATTAGATTAAAACCTCATTATTTAATTTCTTAATCGTGCGCTTAACATGAAAATACGTAAAAATTAAAAACTTAAGCTAATAAACATATAACTTCAACATCACACCATAGTTATATTGAAAATGCACACATAAGTCTTTTACACATATTTCAAAACACTATTGAGGGTATCCTCTCAGTAGGATCCCTTATAGGCATATACTTAAACAAACGTTATACTAGAGGAAAACATAAAATGTCTCACAAGACGCACTAGCCATAATTAACTAGACCATATTCTCCATGTATCCCAGATCGTCCTCCAGCCTCTGGTTCGTAAGGAGTTCCGTCTAACTCCTTCTCATTCAACTCAGTCACAGGGTCTTCTCGTACGAACCCATAAACATAAAATGCAACACACAGAAAGATATAGGGGTTAAGAAACATTTCTATCATCATAAAAGCGAAAAAGAGTCATAGTATATAACATAATAAAAGTCACAAACAATCATCACTCCAACTCCACCTAAATCCTCACTTAACAATATCATTCTCTACCCTCAACTCATACAATCTAAACCTTTATGATGATGTGGCCACTATTCCCCATATTCGTTAGGGATGTTAGTCCGTCGTCCAAGTGACACATCCCCAAAACCGGTGCACACCCTTATTAATAGTGAGAATGCTCATGCAAAGCAATGACACTATAGCTGGACGACACAATCGGTGCACACCCTGGATCAAGGGTGCTCATGCATAGCAATGACACTATAGCTGCACGGTGCAGTCGGTGCACAACCTCATCCATTGTAAGAATGCCCATGTAATACAATAACACTATAGTTGCACGGTACATCCGGTGCACACCCTGGTTCTCTCTCTCGAGGGTGCTCGAGCAAAGCATTGACACTATAGCTGCACGAATTAAATCTAACATTGGACAGTCCCACAAGGACTTTGGACCTCATATGTGTCAAACATACGGTTATAAACACAATACAACTTATAAACTTCACTAAAGTACATCAATAACAACCTAGTGCCTCAAGCTTCCATCCTATCCTTGACTCACATTCTATGACACATTTCATCTTTAAAATAATCAATTTAAGCTAGGCACTTCTAATTCACCGATACTTTCTCACCCAAACAAAATCTCCCGAACAACATATATCATCGCTTAAAATCAACTAAATTAAGTACTAGATTTCAAAAATGAAACAAAAACATCAAACATACTTTCTAACTCAGTTTCGGACAACAATAGATAATAGGGAAGGAAAATGTTTTTGATTACATGCTCTTGGATAATGAAAGTATGGATCATAACTAGATCATAGAAATTGGTTTCACATTTTTATGATTTATCTACAATTTTCTAAAATTATTTAAAGTTCTAGATCTAGAAATGAAAAACTATGAAATATGAAGAACAAAAGCTTAAGAATGGAAGGAGATGATCATGGATGATCCTATTACCTTAAGAGTGTGAAGAAGATGAAGAAATGTTGATGATCTTGGCAAGGTTTTCCTAAAGCATGAACTTGAGCTTTTGAAGAGAAAATGGAGTTTTGTGTGCTTTTGTGAAAAAAAATGAAAGTGATGAAGAGAGAAATGGGGAGGGGGCTGCGGTTTGGGGTAGTTATATAGGCTAGATTTTAGGTCTTGTTTTGTTCATTAGAATTAGATTAATAGATTTTATGATTATTAAATAATATAATAGTTAACTATAGTTAATTAATAACTTAACTAGGGTTGGTTTGGTAACCACTACAAAAAAGGTTGTTTACCGACCGAAAATAGTGACCAAATTTTTTGGTTGTTTTTGGCGACCGATTATAGTATCTACATGGAAGACTGATTAGAGTTAATACTGCGACCGAAATAGAGCGTAACAGGGTTATCGGTCGCTATTTCAGTCGTTAAATAAAGGAACTTAAAAGTCAGAAATTTTATGCCTTTTTAGCGACCGAAATGGCGACCGAATTAAATGCAACGGTTAAATTTTATTTATATTTGCGGCCGATATTAATTCGGTCGCTAAACGACGCTTAAAAAAAATTAAAAGAGTGCGTCTTAGCGACCGATTTAAAAATCTGTCGCTAAATTTATGAATTTAAATTTTGAAATGGCAACCTTGCGACCGAATTAGCGACCGAAATATTCGGTCGCTAAAAATTAAAATCCCTAAAAACGCAGAAACCCCTTTCTTCTTCCATTTCACGATCTCTCTTCCTCTCTCTCACTCGATCTCTCTTTCTCTCCTCCGGCCACCACGGTTCGCGACTTTTGCCCCTCCTCCGACCACCACCATCACGATAAGATGTCCTCTCTCTCTCTCTCTCCATCTCTCTCTCCCTCTCTCTCTCTTTGTTTCTAACTTTTTCTCTCTCTCAGTTCCCTCCTTCTCCGCACGGCTGCCACCGTTCCCGGTACCACCAGAGCAGCGTCGCCGTCCTCCTCCTTCTCTGGTATGTTTTCGTCTCTCCTCGCCTCTATCTCTCTCTCTATTCCTCTGGTTTGTGCATTCTTTGGTATGTTTTTGATCTCATTCTGCTACATTTAGTGGTTCTGTTCTTCAGCCAAATTATAATGGTGGTTAAATCCTGACCACAAGTTCTCTGTTGTCTATGTTGTCTATTGTTTGTTCTTTGTTCTAAAATTCTATTTGATGTTAAGTTGTTTGTGTGAATTAAGTTGATTATGAAAATCTCTGGGGGTAATGCCAAGTTTTTCTCTGGGGAATAGTTAGATAACTGAACTTTTTTTCCTAAGTGGATTAAGAAGCCTTTCAGGCTTTCACACTAAATTTCTTATTTTTTATTTTTTATTTTTTTATAGGACATTTCTTAAGTTTTATCTCATTCATATAGTTTATCTTGATGTGATTTTTATGTTCATAAACTATTTTCAGAGTTTAAATTGAGACCTGTTATCAGATTGCTAATATATGCATATTTTTTTTTTTGGTGAATGCTAATATATGCATTTGACCCTTGCTTTTCTGCCTATATTTTTAGTTTGCTAATATCAGTTTTTACTTTAATTTTTGTTTGAATTTAAGAAAGTGATTGCTATTATATTAGTCATATTACTCAAATACATAAAAGAAAAATGGCGAGTATGGCGAGTATGCGACATGGATCTTTCCATCTTTTCTTATTATCGCTACTATATATCTTGTTGTTTGTTAGTGGAGAGCTGAGCTCAATAGGAAGGTATCCTGCCTGAAAGGCAAGATGCTGATTGTGTGTTGATAATTTAATATTTATGAATGCATTTGCAATTATGTGTTGTTTGTTAGTGGAGAGCAGAGCTCAATAGGATGTGATCCTATCAAAAAGGCGGGATTCTTGTTGCGTGTTACTAATTTAGAAGTTATGCATGTGTTTGACAATTATGTGTTGTCTTGTTAGTGGAGAGCGGAGCTCAATAGTATGTTTTCTACTATATTTTATTTAAGTTTGTATTGAAATGTGCTTCAATATATATTTGTTGAAGTATGCTGCAATCCAAGCTTAGGAGTTGTTGATACATGCTCTAATTAGTTGATTTTCTATTTGTATGTGTATTGTAATTTGGTTTTGATTTTGTGATGGTGTTGATATGCCAATATGTGAGAATAGATATGTTAAAGGATCTTGCTTGACAGGTGTTTGTTATATTGCTTACAAGGAGATGTTATAGCTGCTATCCTGAAAACCCGTATGGACATAGGTTCAGTGTTTTCCTTATAACTGTTTTTGTGGAACTATTTTGTTTATGATTCTTATTTTGTTAGAAACTAGACTCGATTTGATACAGTTTAGGCATTGAATTTGATGTTTTTAACAGAGTATTGATGAAGAAAATTCTGTTAAAAGTTAGAGGACAGTTGCTATCCTGTTTTTCAAATGCGGTAGCTTGTTGGTTAAAACTGTACTTTTTGGAATTCTTTTTCCCAAAACTAAATTTAAATTTATAAACTAGACTTGTTTAGCTTTCCATAGAGGGGTCGTTTCTCTAAATCCGACTTCATTTTGGGACCTTAGGGTGTAACTTACATGTTGTTTGTAGTATTGTGATTTCAATTGGGAATTACTTGTTAATAGTAGTACTGTACTCTAATTGAGAGATTATAGAATGTTCATGTCAATGGTTTATGTGTTTTGTTTTATGTCATTAGTTGTTAAGCGATAGATTGATTTATGAGTTAAGTTATTCAATCATATGATGAAATGATTGTGAAACACCATTTGGCATCCAAAGGTAGTAACCATGCTAATCCTCTCTATGACCATCCTTCAAAATGACGTAAAAGCATCTGCTTTCCTGAAAACTACTATGTTTTCTAATATGTAAAGTTGCATGTGAAGTTGCATTTCTTTGTTCTATTTTAACATGCTAGTATGCTACATGGATCTTTCCATCTTTTATTATTATCACTTGATGAAGTTTAGACATATGACTTGTTTTCCATATTGTTTTATCAGAAAATGGATCCGACTAAATGTTTTGATACAACCATCCATATAGACCAGGTACAGTATCTCATCAACTTAAGAATAACGACCGGATTCACGTAATGATAGTTAAGGCATAAACTAATCATTAATAAATTGTTCTTGTGTATTTGCAGGATTTGATTTCAATCCCGCGATCATTCTACCATCGTTTGGGACAAGAAATACCGCATGTTGTGACTATTGAAGACAAAAGCGGAAATTTGTTCAATGGGAATATAGTAATCCATGAGGATCGCCCATATTTTGCAACAGATATAAATGGTATTATGGAGTTGTATTTGTTGTCCACTGGTGCATTGGCAAAGTTTAAATATCTTGGGGGTTCTCGCTTCTACATGTTCATCCCTTTGGAAGATTGATGAGTTTTGATATTTTGATTAGTACTTATTGATTGTGGTGTGTTTTTTTATAAACAATTATTAAACTTGCGTTAATTAATGTATATGTTTTCTTGATCATATTGACTGTGGTGTTTTGGATCGTTAGTAAATCATATTTACGTTTTCTATTTATTCAAAAAAAATATTGGTGTATTTTGTTTATATCAGAAATTAAAAATCAATGGGGTAATAGTTGAAAAACAATATTTGGTCGGCAGAATTAAGTTACAGGAAAATTTTAAAAAAAACATCAAAATTTGCGACCGAAATAACGACCGAATATCGGTCACCAAATTAGGTGAGCTGAGCATGCAACCAACTATACGACGACCGAAATATATAATTTTGCGACCGAAATATCGGTCGCCAATTTCCGACCGAAATACAAGTTCGGTCGCTAAACATTTAGCCACCAGGGTTTCTGCTACCCCCTTAATTCGGTCACTAATTCGGTCGCCAAACTATATAGCAACCGAATTATCATGTTTAGCGACCAAATTATATAGGTTTTTTTGTAGTGAACCATGATCAAAATCATATGGCTCACATTTTAGGGGTATTTTGATCATTTCGCTTAAAAATTCCTTATTACTAAAATTTAAGGCCGGACTCCATGTCCTCTATGCTACATTAATCTCCCCTGATACCTCGTCTCAATAATCGACTCCTTCGTTTACCCAACTTATCCCCCGACTTAGGTTTTATGCGTTTTCTTAACGATTACGCTCGAATAAAATAATATTAATTTCATTCCTAACCAATTTTTTCGAAACTTGGAAAATTGTCCGGGAAAAAATATAAAACCTAATGGTTTCGTTCACGAGTCGAAATTAGGGTTTCTGCTCAGTAAAATCTTACTGTCAGTGAAAACGCAGACCGGGTTCCGTTTGAATTTTCAACCCAAATTTTCACCATAACCTTCTACCATAAGAGAGACTATGAATATGATTTTATTTTACTCAAAATCACTTTCTAACTCTCAGATTGAAAATATAAATAATTATATTTTTACCCGGTTAAATAGAGTAATTAAACAAGAATGAATGCCCAAAGCTTCAAAAGAGAACAAACATGACCGCTATGAGTCCAAAGACAAGAAGAATAAAAAGCCAAGAAGAGCATACATAGCATGGGAGGAAAATGACATGGATTCCTCTGAAGAATCCGAGGAAGAAAAGGTAAATCTCTGCCTTATGACGAGTCATCAAAGTGACAATGAAAATGAAGATGAGGTAAATGATCTTCACCCTACTTATGATGAACTACGAGATGCTTTTGATGAATTGCATAGTGAATATTAGAAAATATCTGAGCAATTAATGTGATCTAGGAAAGTCATTGCTAAACCATGTAGTGATTATGAAACTCTTCAAATTAAGAATAATGAATTAGAAGCTAAAAACAGTAGGCTAAGTGCATCTAGTTCTACATGCCCTAATTGCAATATTCTGGAAAAAGAGATAGAAAAACTGAAAAGTACTCTATCTAAATTCACAATGGGAAGAGATAACATAAATACCATACTATGACAACAAAAAGGAGTATATGATAAAGCTGGAATATGTTACCAACCAGCAATACATCAACAAGCTTTTAAGAAACTCTTTGTTGCACCTAAGTCATCTACTAGTCCTTTTGCCAAATGTTTCTATTGTACAATAAAAGGATACACTGCTTCTACATGCTACTTTAGAAATCCTTCAAGGATAAGTATCAAACAAATATGGGTTCCTAAGGGAACTTATGTCATGACTAACCAAAGGACCCAACAAAATTTGGGTACCTAAGACAAATGGTTAAAAATCTATTTTGTAGGTGTGTCTGAAGGCTAAAAGCTCAAGTTGGTAATTAGATAGTGGCAGCTCCAAACACATGACTGGAGACATCACAAGATTCACTTCCTTTACTTCCAAACAAGGTGGAAATGTAACATATGGTGACAACAACAAAGGTAGAATACTTGGTGTTGGCACTATCGGAAAAAGTCCAGTAACTCATATTGAAAGAGTTCTCTATGTTGAAGGACTCAAGCACAATCTTCCAAGTATAAGTCAACTTTGGGACAAAGGGTATATGGTAGACTTTAACTCAAAAATGTGTATGATTGAATCTAGACATGATAAGAACATGAAGTTGATTGGTGTAATGCCCCGATTTCTGTCTTTCTATAACAGTAAATACATGTACATGTGTGTTTATTTTTTATAAAACCCAGAGAATGATTTTGGATAAACTAAAATCATTGTCTTGCTCTACCTTACCGTATAAAGTCAAGATTAAATTTCCGGTTGAAAATTCAGATGAAACCCGGTCTGCGTTTTCACTGGCAGTAAAAGTTTATTGAGCAGAAAACCTAATTTTGACCCGTGAACAAAACCATTGGTGTTTTTATTGTATTTCCTTCAACCTTGGTGATTTTCGAAAATTTAGGTTCGGAAATAAAATATAAAGTTTTATCCCGGGGAAATCTTCAAAAATTACGACCGGGAACTTGAATCGGGTGAACAACGGAGCATAATAGGGAGCTGAGAAGACTGAGGTGACTTGTTAGAAAAGGAGTGACATGTTGATGGGAGTCATAAGTCACATCAAAAAATGTCATGATTACACTTTTTCAAAAGTATTGTATTTTATTCTATTAAGTCATTTTCTCTCACTGTCTCTGTGACACCCTAATCTCGGGTCATCACATGATTACCCGTTTGCGGAAATAAAACTTAATTTGCTGGTTGCTTTCGGAAAATCATGTTTTCTCAACGGTTATCTCTTCAAAATATGGTGATAAAAATTTTCCTTTTCCTCCTTATTTTAACCTCATAACCACAACAACATATCAAGTCCCACTTAAATACATAATGTATATAAGTTCTCTAACTATACTACCTCATATGTTTTCTCACATAAAACATCATCAGCTTAATTCTAACAACATAATATAACATAATCGTACCTACGCTGGTCGTAACTAACAAACACTACACCCCTTAAAAACAGCAACAGCATGCCTCGAACTAGACAGCCTTCATCTCCTTGTAGATACCATACCCCTCGTACGATTCTGATATGTTTGTAAGGGTGAAACGCCAATATATGGATTCATCACCATAACTAAATGCGCAACACAAAAGAAGGCACATACACATATACATGTCTATAACAACATACTCATTCATATCATAATATCTCATTATCAATGGGTTTCACACCACAAACATCAACATTGGAAAAACTATGCATGAACACTTCAATATATCATCTAAACATTCATACTTAATCTCATGAGATATCTCCAACCTCGTAAACCTCGTGATGAGTTGATCAGACTCAATTGCCACAGGCATACAGCCACAGGCACGCCCATCGCACACTGTCCAACATCGTGGCACAATGATAACACTCGGAGATGGGGCCTCATTGTCCAAACACCAGGCACAATGAGAACATCTTTGTACGATATACCCTGACGCCGCAAGGTAATCCCTCGTTTAATCATGGCACGTCTGCCAAATGCATGCAAGAAAACATTTTGTTCTCAACACTTTTCTTTGTGCTATATCTTTATTTGTCAAAGCTCTCAAAAGCTTACGACTTAACGTCTTTTGAAACATCTTTACATCTTTTATTAACAACACAGGACCTCAAAGTCCGAGTGCTCAATCACGAAGCCCCTAGACCTTGCAATCAGTCTTAGGTTCGTGGTAGTAGAAAACAACTTAAAACGTTTTAACTTCTTTAAATATATCCAGCTTACAACATAACTAACCTTAATACCCCGACGTCTCGGTTATTAAGTCCTATATCTTTTACATCTTTTTACATCGTTTTACATCTTTCACATCGTATTACATCTTTTACATCGTCTTACATCTTTTACATCATATTACATCTTTTACATCGTTTTACATCTTTTACATTGTTTTACATCTTTTGCATCGTTTTACATCCTTTTACATCTTTCTATATCTTTTTCATCGTTTTACATCTGTTACTTCGTTTTACCTCTTTCATCTCTTTTACATCATTAAGTAAAACTCATTTACCGAAAATTCTTTCTACTTGAAATTCGTTTATAAAACGTCAATTCATAAAAAAATCCACTTTTCCTTTGGAAACACATTTTTTTCAAAATAACGTCAAATCATCAACAACTTCTTTTTATTGAAACTTCAACTCTAATAAATCAATTCAAATTAAATCTCTTTTCAACATAAGTACTGCTGTTTTTAAACTCTTGCCGTAAATGATTTTGAAACTTGCCGTCGTTTAGCATTTTCAAAGAAAACGTCTTTAAGTCTAACTTTGACATTTCTTCTAAAATAACTTTCATATATAATAAATAAGGTCTTTTCGAATATTAATTTCACAAAATCACTTTTTATAATATTTCATAATTTCTTGCGTAAAAATCAGCAGTACAAAAACAAATTTCACGGTTACGCTCTGACCGTGACTCATAAACTTCTTTTACACTAATAAATCATTAAACTAATAATATTTCTCAAAACTCATTATTTTTCCAAAAATCATATTTTCCTCTACTATTATATTCCAACATTCCCCATAAAACATTGAATATAACTTTCACAGCTTATTAAATCTTTTATCTCATTAATCGGTTGTGCACTGACCAATGTCAGGCCTCTCAAACAACATTCAACATTCAACAACATCATCAACGTCATCATAATTATATCCCCAGGCAGATCATGCATCATAACAACATAATATACTACTGCAGATAATTCAGAGCAGATCAATCATCGATACAGAGAAAATCAACACATCATAAACAACATAAACAATTAATCACAAACCACATATAAATCATATAAGCCACACTAAAAGCAAATGGTTATAGAGAAAATCCCTCAGGTAAGCTCCCCTTACCTCTTGAGGACTCAACTAACGTTTTCAAACAACCTCCCGATTTAATCCGGTTCCATCCGTCGGCTTTAGGTCAAACCAACCCGATTGATTCCTTCAAACAAATTGCAATCAAATCAAACCACAACATACCTAATTCATGAGGATTAGGTTTTGGCCTAGGGCTGACTTTTAGGGTTCAAAATCCTTAAAATTGCTAATCATGATTAAGTCATAGATTAATGGTCCTTAATTAACCTAAATCATAGATTAGTGACTAAACCACTAAGTTTCAAACTCAAAACTTCCTAAATCTTTTATACAAGGATTCGGCCTCAACATGTTCATAGGGCTAGGGTTCTTAATTTAATAAACCAACTTGGATTTATAAGGCATACATACTAGGAGTTTGATTAACAAGATCATTAAGGAAAACTTTGACCAAAACTCATCTAGTTCCAAGAACTAGGGTTTCGGCCAAAACCAGAAATTTGGGAAAGAAATTTCTCATGATAATATGCTTCTAGATGATGAAAATAGAGATGATTATAAGATCATACCAATTGGTTTCATGTCAAAAGGATTTTTCTAGAATTAGTTATGAATTTTCAAAGTTCTAGATCTAGAAACTTAAAAGTGATGAACAACTATGATATAAGCCTTGAATCAAGAAATTGATTGAAGAACATAGACATGATTAGAGAATAAGAATAGGATTCACCTCTTGGAGATCAAAAACAAGTGAAGATCCAAGAACTTTCTTCACAAACTTGACATTCAAAGACTTGAGAACTTTAGGTTTTTGAACAAAAGGCAATAGAAACTAAGTGAAAGGTGAGGAAGGGTATTTATAGACATGTGGGCTGCGCCACTTTTGAGGACTAAGTAGAAAGGAGGTGGCTTTTCAAAGGATTTAAGTGCAAATAACTCATAAGGACCATTTGGCAAAGATTCCATAAGTTTAAGGACTAGTTTGCAAATTATCAATAGATTGTCATGATGACTTTTTGCCACAATAAATGTGGTCTTATCTTGATGACTTTTGGGCTGAGTTTTGTCATAAATATCTTAGGAAAACCTAGCTTGTTGAAGAAGATTTGAGAAAATAGTTGAATAATGTGGAAGAATGTAGAATGGTGTGGAATGTAGTAGACAATTCTAGAATGTTCTTTGCTCATCCAAGATGAGGGCAACCTTCACTCCATATTGGGCTTGCGCATGGGCCTTGGGAATTTGGGCTTGAATTCATCTTTGTGGGGCCCACCAAAAAGGCTTAAAGCTTATGTTGACATAGGAAACTTATATGGCTTCAAATGGGCTTTATGAAACTTAAGTCTTGGGTAGGGAATTTGGGCCTCAAAGCCACGGTTCTCTATGGATTTGGAACAAGGATTCTAGCCCAATTCACTTGAAAAAACTTAGAAACTAACTCAGGGACAAAAGGGTAATTAACAGAAAGTTCAGGGACTAAAGCGTAAAATCCATAAATTTTCACTTTAACCCTGAAAAACCTTCTAGACTTAAAAATATGATTCATCCCCATGAATCATCTCAAAATCCTAAGATAAACTCTTTATCGGCTCTTAGAAACTCCGAAATCCACTCCGTCGTCTACCCGATTACACATTCCGCCCGTAAAACGTAAATTATTTTATTTTTTTTTACCAAAATTTTCAAAACTTCCAGTATCGTAGAAAATACGATAAAAACATTTTTCATCTCGTTCACAACTTAAAATTAGGTCTTCTGAGCAGTAAACTTTTACTGTCAGTGAAAATCTAGAAAACGGCAGACCGGCTTCCGTCTGAATTTTCAACCAAAAACTTCCCCGTAACCTTATGAAAATAAGTATAACAAGGAAATGACCTTGGTTTATCCAAAATCATTTTCTAAGTCTCGGATAAAAATATATATGTTCATATATTTATTACCGATATTACGAAGCAACGAAAATCGGGGTGTTACATTACTACCCCACTAAAAAAAATTTTCGTCCTCGAAATTTCGTCACTCGAAACTAATCAGAATTCTGTAATCTCATCTCAACCTTAAGATTTTACATTACCCTTCACATCACTTCATTCCTCTTATTCCATATTCCATAACACAATTCATTCTTACGTCATTTCTACATATCCGTACTATCCTCAAAATTGCATCAAAGTCTATCACCCTCGAAAAACAAAATTAAAACTTAATCACTTCTCTTATCAACATGGTTCCACCATAAATCTTATTCCAATCATCTAACTCTAAATTTTATCATTAATACTAACAATGTCTTCCCAGCACCACGCATCAACTCCCTACTCAAAATATTTAATCATAGTCTTAGTTCCTCCTAATTATAATTCACCACTCCACTTTGATATCACCTCACACATCTCATCCTCAAAATAACTTCATTTGCATATCTTCAAAATAACTTCATTGCATATCCTCATCCTCGAACTTTTCTATCAACTTAATTTTTCCCAAGAACTTTTCTTTTCAGCTCCCATTCAACTTAGGTAAAACTAACATAGACACTTTTCTGTAATTCCTTACTCATTTACTAACACATATTACTTCTAAGAAGTAATTCAAACAAAACTTATTCTCAGAGAAAACACAACGTCAACACAACAGACCTATTTCCCAACATTCCCGAAAGACTCGACCAGCTCTGATACCACTAATGTGACACCCTAATCTCGGGTCATCACATGATTACCCGTTTGCGGAAATAAAACTTAATTTGCTGGTTGCTTTCGGAAAATCATGTTTTCTCAACGATTATCTCTTCAAAATATGGTGATAAAAATTTTCCTTTTCCTCCTTATTTTAACCTCATAACCACAACAACGTATCAAGTCCCACTTAAATACATAATGTATATAAGTTCTCTAACTATACTACCTAATATGTTTTCTCACATAAAACATCATCAGCTTAATTCTAACAACATAATATAACATAATCGTACCTACGCTGGTCGTAACTAACAAACACTACACCCCTTAAAAACAGCAACAGCATGCCTCGAACTAGACAGCCTTCATCTCCTTGTAGATACCATACCCCTCGTACGATTCTGATATGTTTGTAAGGGTGAGACGCCAATATATGGATTCATCACCATAACTAAATGCGCAACACAAAAGAAGGCACATACACATATACATGTCTATAACAACATACTCATTCATATCATAATATCTCATTATCAATGGGTTTCACACCCCAAACATCAACATTGGAAAAACTATGCATGAACACTTCAATATATCATCTAAACATTCATACTTAATCTCATGAGATATCTCCAACCTCGTAAACCTCGTGATGAGTTGATCAGACTCAATTGCCACAGGCATACAGCCACAGGCACGCCCATCGCACACTGTCCAACATCGTGGCACAATGATAACACTCGGAGATGGGGCCTCATTGTCCAAACACCAGGCACAATGAGAACATCTTTGTACGATATACCCTAACGCCGCAAGGTAATCCCTCGTTTAATCATGGCACGTCTGCCAAATGCATGCAAGAAAACATTTTGTTCTCAACACTTTTCTTTGTGCTATATCTTTATTTGTCAAAGCTCTCAAAAGCTTATGACTTAACGTCTTTTGAAACATCTTTACATCTTTTATTAACAACACAGGACCTCAAAGTCCGAGTGCTCAATCATGAAGCCCCTAGACCTTGCAATCAGTCTTAGGTTCGTGGTAGTAGAAAACAACTTAAAACGTTTTAACTTCTTTAAATATATCCAGCTTACAACATAACTAACCTTAATACCCCGACGTCTCGGTTATTAAGTCCTATATCTTTTACATCTTTTTACATCGTTTTACATCTTTCACATCGTATTACATCTTTTACATCTTTTACATCGTCTTACATCTTTTACATCATATTACATCTTTTACATCGTTTTACATCTTTTACATCGTTTTACATCTTTTGCATCGTTTTACATCTTTTGCATCGTTTTACATCCTTTTACATCTTTCTATATCTTTTTCATCGTTTTACATCTGTTACTTCGTTTTACCTCTTTCATCCCTTTTACATCATTAAGTAAAACTCATTTACCGAAAATTCTTTCTACTTGAAATTCGTTTATAAAACGTCAATTCATAAAAAAATCCACTTTTCCTTTGGAAACACATTTTTTTTCAAAATAACGTCAAATCATCAACAACTTCTTTTTATTGAAACTTCAACTCTAATAAATCAATTCAAATTAAATCTCTTTTCAACATAAGTACTGCTGTTTTTAAACTCTTGCCGTAAATGATTTTGAAACTTGCCGTCGTTTAGCATTTTCAAAGAAAACGTCTTTAAGTCTAACTTTGACATTTCTTCTAAAATAACTTTCATATATAATAAATAAGGTCTTTTCGAATATTAATTTCACAAAATCACTTTTTATAATATTTCATAATTTCTTGCGTAAAAATCAGCAGTACAAAAACAAATTTCACGGTTACGCTCTCACCGTGACTCATAAACTTCTTTTACACTAATAAATCATTAAACTAATAATATTTCTCAAAACTCATTATTTTTCCAAAATCATATTTTCCTCTACTACTATATTCCAACATTCCCCATAAAACGTTGAATATAACTTTCACAGCTTATTAAATCTTTTATCTCATTAATCGGTTGTGCACTGACCACTGTCAGGCCTCTCAAACAACATTCAACATTCAACAACATCATCAACATCATCATAATTATATCCCCAGGCAGATCATGCATCATAACAACATAATATACTACTGCAGATAATTCAGAGCAGATCAATCACCGATACACAGAAAATCAACACATCATAAACAACATAAACAATTAATCACAAACCACATATAAATCATATAAGCCACACTAAAAGCAAATGGTTATAGAGAAAATCCCTCAGGTAAGCTCCCCTTACCTCTTGAAGACTCAACTAACGTTTTCAAACAACCTCCCGATTTAATCCGGTTCCCTCCGTCGGCTTTAGGTCAAACCAACCCGATTGATTCCTTCAAACAAATTGCAATCAAATCAAACCACAACATACCTAATTCATGAGGATTAGGTTTCGGCCTAGGGCTGACTTTTAGGGTTCAAAATCCTTAAAATTGCTAATCATGATTAAGTCATAGATTAATGGTCCTTAATTAACCTAAATCATAGATTAGTGACTAAACCACTAAGTTTCAAACTCAAAACTTCCTAACTCTTTTATACAAGGATTCAGCCTCAACATGTTCATAGGGCTAGGGTTCTTAATTTAATAAACCAACTTGGATTTATAAGGCATACATACTAGGAGTTTGATTAACAAGATCATTAAGGAAAACTTTGACCAAAACTCATCTAGTTCCAAGAACTAGGGTTTCGGCCAAAACCAGAAATTTGGGAAAGAAATTTCTCATGATAATATGCTTCTAGATGATGAAAATAGAGATGATTATAAGATCATACCAATTGGTTTCATGTCAAAAGGATTTTTCTAGAATTAGTTATGAATTTTCAAAGTTCTAGATCTAGAAACTTAAAAGTGATGAACAACTATGATATAAGCATTGAATCAAGAAATTGATTGAAGAACATAGACATGATTAGAGAATAAGAATAGGATTCACCTCTTGGAGATCAAAAACAAGTGAAGATCCAAGAACTTTCTTCACAAACTTGACATTCAAAGACTTAAGAACTTTAGGTTTTTGAACAAAAGGCAATAGAAACTAAGTGAAAGGTGAGGAAGGGTATTTATAGACATGTGGGCTGCGCCACTTTTGAGGACTAAGTAGAAAGGAGGTGGCTTTTCAAAGGATTTAAGTGCAAATAACTCATAAGGACCATTTGGCAAAGATTCCATAAGTTTAAGGACTAGTTTGCAAATTATCAATAGATTGTCATGATGACTTTTTGCCACAATAAATGTGGTCTTATCTTGATGACTTTTGGGCTGAGTTTTGTCATAAATATCTTAGGAAAACCTAGCTTGTTGAAGAAGATTTGAGAAAATAGTTGAATAATGTGGAAGAATGTAGAATGGTGTGGAATGTAGTAGACAATTCTAGAATGTTCTTTGCTCATCCAAGATGAGGGCAACCTTCACTCCATATTGGGCTTGCGCATGGGCCTAGGGAATTTGGGCTTGAATTCATCTTTGTGGGGCCCACCAAAAAGGCTTAAAGCTTATGTTGACATAGGAAACTTATATGGCTTCAAATGGGCTTTATGAAACTTAAGTCATGGGTAGGGAATTTGGGCCTCAAATCCACGGTTCTCTATGGATTTGGAACAAGGATTCTAGCCCAATTCACTTGAAAAAACTTAGAAACTAACTCAGGGACAAAAGGGTAATTAACAGAAAGTTCAGGGACTAAAGCGTAAAATCCATAAATTTTCACTTTAACCCTGAAAAACCTTCTAGACTTAAAAATATGATTCATCCCCATGAATCATCTCAAAATCCTAAGATAAACTCTTTATCGGCTCTTAGAAACTCCGAAATCCACTCCGTCGTCTACCCGATTACATATTCCACCCGTAAAACGTAAATTATTTTATTTTTTTTTACCAAAATTTTCAAAACTTCCAGTATCGTAGCAAATACGATAAAAACATTTTTCATCTCGTTCACAACTTAAAATTAGGTCTTCTGAGCAGTAAACTTTTACTGTCAGTGAAAATCTAGAAAACGGCAGACCGGCTTCCGTCTGAATTTTCAACCAAAAACTTCCCCGTAACCTTATGAAAATAAGTATAACAAGGAAATGACCTTGGTTTATCCAAAATCATTTTCTAAGTCTCGGATAAAAATATATATGTTCATATATTTATTACCGATATTACGAAGCAACGAAAATCGGGGTGTTACAGTCTCCAACCAAACAAGCCTTAACCAACTTGGAGCCCAAGTTTTTCTTCTCCTCTCTCCTCTCCATGGCCTCAACCCCGTTTGGCCTATAAATACCCACTTCATTTTTCATTCCTCACTTTACACTCATTTACTTAGAAAAATTTCTACTAAGCTCCATTGTTTTTCTACTTCTTCAAGCATTCATCTTCCTCAACCATTTCCTTCCAAGCTCAAAGGGTAACATTTCTTTCCTCTACTCATCTAAGTTCTTCCATTTCATTTCCTTGATGAGTTATGTTTTTTTTTTGAGTTGTTGTTCTTAAACCTCTAGAACTTCTATGGACTCACAATGACCTCTATATGGTTTATCTAAGAGCTTACATCAAAAAACAATTTCCTTCCCTATTTTCCTAGCAAGGCTGAAACTATGTTGTTGGGGAACAAGGAAGTTTTGTTTCAACTCTCAAAGTATAATCATTGATTTGAACTCCTTACTACGTTTTGATGTTAAATGTAAGAGCTTGAAAAAGTTTGAAAATTTGTAGCCTATTTTATGAACCATGGCCGAAACCCTAAGCTAGTGGCTTAGAGGGATTTTTGTTCAATCCTTGTAAAATGATAAATAATTATGAATCTTTAATACTTAAAGTTCATTAATCCATGAGTTTGAGAAGTTTTGAAAATCTCTAACCTTACTTTTGTACCTTGGCCGAACCTATGCCTTAGTTGGATGAGATGTTTTTGGTTGTTTTTAACTTGTGTTATGTGTTGGAATCTTTAGGCTTCCGTCGGGAAGCAGGCTGAGGAGGATCGTTACACGCAACCGAGAACAAGGAACTTTGCTTGCTTTGGAACGATGTAAGAGGAGACTGTCTGAGGGATGTTCCAATAGCCGTATGTTATTAGTTGTGGTCCGTGATGTGTCCAGAGTCTTGTTGTGATTTATTTGAGTTATCTGATTTGATTGAACTGTCTGTTTTAAATGCCTGAGCTTTATGACTTATTTGAAATTGTGTTATAGCTTTACTATATGGCATGAACTGTATTAATTGTTATGATATTGATGTGGAAATATTACTGTTGTTGATTGATGCTTGAGAAGCTTAACATTCATCGGTGCTCAATTAATTATTGAGATAAAAGTATTAAAAGCCTTATGAGAACTTTGAACACAAATATGTTTAAAGCAAAACTTCTTTTGTTAAAATAATGAAGTTAAGGTTGAAAAAGAAAATTAAAATATATCTTAGTACGTTATCATTTTTTAAAAAAATGTGATAGAAAGTTGTTGTTAAGAACTAGGTGTTGAAATATTTTAAAGCTAGAAGAAAATCGTTTTGCTTACAAATGATTTTAGTTTGAACAAAAACAATTTTAGAAAATATATTCATTGGAGAAAGATTTTGACAAAATGATTTACCTTATTTGGTTAGAAATGGATTTTTACAAGAATCTTTATGAAGTTCTAGTATTGTTTATGAAAAAAGAAGAATTTCAAAGATGTTGAATTTTGAGACAAACAAGGGATTTCTCTATAACTTAGCATTTATAAATGAATTTCAAACGAAAAAGGATTTTTTTGAAATACTTTTACTCAACCAAAAATATTCCGACAAGCTTGGATAAGTTGCGGAGGTTTCGATTTATATTTGTGTTTCACTGAACGAAAAGGAATAGACAAGTTGAACTTTGAATCTAGTATACGAGACGTCAGATACTAGTGTTCTATAATATACACGTCGCTCTTGGATCCGTGTCACGTTGTTGTGGGCCTTGAGTCCTACTCACGTTGTTGTGGACTTTGAGTCCTATTCATGTTGTTGTGGACTTGATGTCCAAATCACGTTGTGATGAACATTGTTAAAGGTGAATGTTGTTTTCTATGACCACAAGCCTAAGACTGGTGCGTCGGTTTAGGGCGTTGTGATTGAGCACTCGGACTTCGTGTCCCGTGCTGATGTTGAATAATCTTAAAACATTGAAGTTTATGAATAGTCGTTAGTCTTTGAGCTTCGACAAGAAAAGATTGAACACGAAGAAAACGTTGAGAACAATTGTTTTTCATACATTTTTGGTAGACGTGCCAGTCATTGTTAGGAGGGATACCTTGATGGACAGGGTATTCATATCACGTGGTAGCATTGTGCCTTGATAGACAATGAATTCATAAGATTGATCATTGCATCCTAAATTGGACAATGTGCTATGAAAATCCATAAGATTGATCATTACATCCTAAATTGGACACTGTGCTATGGAATCCATAAGATTGATCATTGCATCCTGTACTGGATAGTGTGCTATGGAAAATTAACCACATATGCCTTATTATGGCAATTGAGTTTGATCAACTAATAGAAATATGCTAGGATCTCATGAGATTAAGTTAGAGCCTGAATATTAAAGTGTCATGCATATTTTTATAAATGACTATGACTGATCGGGTATGAGATCCCTTGATATTGTACTTGTTTATTCTCAATAATTTTATGTTATACGTCATATGCTTATTTGACGTTTTGTGTCGTGCATATGGTTATTGTGATTAATCCATACATTGATATCTCACTCTTGCATATTTTCTTGTTGTTTCCTTTTTCTATATCTAATTGTTATATATATATATATATATATATATATATATATATATATATATATGTATGTATGTATGTATGTATGTATGGGTTTAGATGGATCCCAATGCCCCTTTGGCACCAATGGGGATGCGGACCCTCACCTTTGAGATTGCTAATGGCCCGGCGGCGTGGGTTATACATCCGGGATCCCACAGTGCCACCTATACCGGACCAGGAAGTTCTTTGGAGGGCAATGCAGAGGCGGGACCACGGTGCAGGATTTAGACAGTCGAGGCAGTGAGGATATCTCTGCCACCCACCTGGCTCTATCTTCAGCACTTGGCCGACCAGGGGCAGTTACACGTTCACCCACCGCTCGGAGACCCACTTCCAGGAGTTGTACCTGACTCACCACTGGAGGAAGATCCAGAGGAGTTCTTCGATAAGGAGCCTGAGTACTATTTGCTTGATGATGGCGACGACAATGACTCTCCTAATGAAGGAGGGGAAGTATTGGACGCTTCACCTGAGAGCTCATCAGGGAGTGAGAGCATTTATCCAGGCCTTCCTAATGGCCACCTTTAGATAGACCAGTGATAGGTGTCTTTTTGTGGGTAGTGTATCCTTGTCCGATTGATTTTTGGCTTCTGAGAGCCATGATGTTTTTGAGATGTGGTTCCAGACCTTTTTCTTTTTGGTGTTTATGTATTTCTTTTCTATCTTCTTAACTTATGACAATGGCCTGCTCTTATAAAGGCCCTGAGTATTTTGTACTTAAGACTTGATGCTACAATTGATAATGCTTATATATATATATATATATATATATATATATATATATATATATATATATATATATATATATGTTTATGTCATTCATGTTCTGAGTGTTCATCTTAAGAAAAGAAAATTGATATCACTGTTTTTGAGAATATTTATTTACTAAGAAAATATTATTTTCCGAGAGTAACCAGTAATTTAATAAGTTTTATTTTTCGCAACGGGTAACCATATGATGCCCAAGTTTGGGTGTTACATTAGTGCTATCAGAGCTGGTCGAGTCTTTCGGGAATCTTTGGGTTTAGGTTTGTTGTGTTGATGTTGTGTGTTCTCTGATTAAGACTTGTTTGAATTACTTCTTAGAAGTAATGTGCGATAATCAGCGAGTTTACGTTTCATTTTCTGGTTACCATGTTACTAATTATGTCCTACGGGTCAGTATGGAACTAGGAGGTGAACGTGGACGCGGTCGCGGAAGAGGCAATGGTGGAATGGACTTTGCGGTACAGGAAATGACTGATGTTGCTGCTGCGATTGCTTTTCAGACTGCAACAATGGCTGCTCAGAACCAACAAGATCATATGAGAGATGAACAAGCAGCCGAAGGCAAGAATCTGACTGCTTTTAGGTGCCAGAATCCATCTCGGTTCAATGGAGATATAGATCATACGAAGGCCGATCTATGGATTCAAGAATTGGAGAAAATATTTGAGCTGATACACACCAAAGGGAGTGAAGGTATCTTATGCTATTTTTCTACTGGAAGGAGATACCGAATATTGGTGGAAAGGCACCAAGCAGTTACTGGAGGCTGAACAACAAAAGATTACTTGGGTGGTATTCCACGATAGGTTTCTGAACAAGTATTTTCCTCAAAGATTACTTGGGTGGTATTCCTCGAACTGAAAAGGAGCAAGAGTTTCTGCTCCTACACCAGAGGGACATGACTGTTGGGGAATATGCGGCAAAGTTTGAATCACATACCAAGTGTTTCCGTTTATTCCAAAACAACCCAAATGAAGAGTGGAAGTGCGAGAGATTTGAAGGAGGACCGCGCTTCGAAATCATGGAGTCAGTACTACCGCTGGAAATCAGGAATTTCCAGGCTTTAGTAGAGAAGTGTATGAATGTTGAGCAAATGCGTAAGGGAAGAGACAACAGAGGGAATGTTGGAGGACCCTCTCGCTTTAAGAACCCAAATCAGAATCAGAACCTAACAGGAAAACAGAATCAAAGGAAATCATACTTTTGACCACCAAGCAACAACCAGAGTTAGCAATCATATCGTTTCGGTACTTCTGGAACTGGAACCGGAGGCCAGAGACACCAAAGCCAAGTCCAAGAGAGGATATGTTACAAGTGTGGTGACCCGAGTCACATGGCTGATGGTTGCTCAAAGAGAGGAATGAAGTGTTTCAACTACGATCGTTTTGGACATCCGACAAAGGATTGCAGAGCATCATAACGTGAACCAGCTGTCAACCACACCAGAGCCAACAAGCCAACTGCTAAAGGAAGGGTTTACACTATGAGCATATCTGTGGCTTCGAACTCTAACGGTCTCGTACAAGTTAAATGTGACATAGCTGGTAATCTTTTAATTGTACTTTTTGATTCGGGAGTGACGCGTTCTTTGATTTCGATGGATTGTGTAAAACTTCTAAACTTGCCTATTTCTTCATTATCATATGATCTAATTGTTTCAACCCTAACTGCTAAGCCAGTTATTGTCAATTCTATTTGCTTGAACTGTCCTATCATTGTTCAGTCATCCTCTATTGTAACGGATTCTAAGTATAACCGTATTTCGACGTCCTTGAATATTTGGCTCTATGGAGTCTCTTATGTTGTTGTTCTTTTCTGTTGGTGTATGAAATTTATGATCTTTGGGAACAAAGGTTCCTTGGGGGAAATTTATTTCAGTCTCTTTTCTTTAATTTATGTGATCCAGCTTGGTTTTTGAGGCATATTACTCTTCTTTTCTAAAGTTGTTATTCAAAGCGAATTCTCTCGATGATAAGAGCTCTTCATCCTTGAGTTCCTAATCTGTTGGAAGTTCTTGAGAAAGAAGGAACTTTATTAGAGTCATGGTTGTAAATATGTATTAGCTATGCATTTTTACACCCACGAACCTAATTGAAGAATCTTTTTCCATATTGGATATTCTTGTATCTATCAAATTGATGAAATTCTTCTCTATGCTGTGTGAAAATGAAATCAAGAGATTTCTTTCCTTGGAAATGTATTCCTGAAATCCTTAAGACTATGTCTCATTATAGTCGGTAAAAACTTATCAATTGTTGACCAATTCTACCCTGTATCTTTTCAAAAACATCATTGTCATATCTCCTGAGTCATGAGGATAGGTATCCGATTCATATCAGGATGTCAGAGTTAGTCGAGTACAGGAAAAAAGAGATAACTTGTTGTTTGTGATCTTTATTATTAAGATGATGGCGTCACAATGAATCCCTTTATGAGTTTAGCAGGACCTCTAAGAGTTGTAATTTGTTTGGACGATCAATGTCATGGTAATGAGGAAGGCACCTTACTTAGCTGTTAAGATTCACTATGCAGTGGAGAAGTAAACAGAAGAATGTATCAGAGGACTGTTCAAACTTCATGGAGTATCTTCCAATATCATTCTAAATAAAGACCCGGAGTTTACCAACATTTATCAGTAAAGTCTGTTGTGAGTGTTGAGAACCCAGTTGAGGCTAAGTCCAACTGATCACCCTCAACCCAATGGACAAATAAGGAACTATCTATCCGTAGAAGGCTAGTGGGGGAGTAGGTTTAGTACCTGAGTACGATCATTCCTATAGTAGGAATCTTATTGAGAGGTATAGTTGTTTGGCAAGTGAGAACCCCTAAGTTTGATGTCACAAAGTGAGACGATTTCAATAGATCTTATCATGATTTGAGGTAGAATGTTACCAAAGGAATCTAGAGTAATGATCACATGCTTGTAGTTAAGATTGATTGTATGAGTTGAATGTTTGGAAGGAAAGTATCTATAGTGATTTCCCTTAAGTTGATTCGAATCGAAAGAGGTAAACTCGTGTGTTATATATAAGTTTGTTAGGAAGATTCAAAATTGATATGTTAGATAATCCAACCTAGCGGGTTGTATTTTGGTTTTAGTTTATCTTAAGAAGTATTGCGATGGAGACTTGAAGTATGTGATGTCGATAGGATCTGGAAAAACAGATTATGTTCAGAGGGGATAAGACTTCAATGGTATACCTTCTCTAATACCTATGTTTTCCTATTTGCTTTGATATATGCTATCTATGCTTATTTATTCCTTCATATATACTTTAAGTTTGATAAGTTGTTGCACTTATCTATTAGCTTATATGAAGTTTGTCTCATATGCTTTTACTGATTATTTATTTGAATGCTTTGTCTTAGGGGGAGCCCTGCAAGCTCTCTTAGACTTTGCTTTTCAAATTTAATTAGTTTTGTCATCATCAAAAAGGGGGAGATTGTTGGAACCAAAATGGTTTTGGATTAAATAATCTCTAAGTTTTGATGCTAACAAAAGGATTAAATTTTCTTGGCAAAGTATTAGTTGAGATCTAACATGTGCTTTCAAGTTATGCAGGAATATTTAAATATAAGTAAAAGAAACATGGGATAAGTTTTCGTTGAAAAATACTCGTCCACCCTTGTAGACGGGCTGCTCTATATTTTGGTAAAGTTACTTATTTATTAATTTGAGTAGACTGGTTTTCTTAAGTAGACGAGGCTCTAAATGTTTGCTAGACGAATACCAAAATAACTTGTTAGATACAGCAAGTCCAAAGACTTGATAATAAGCGCGTCCATCTTGCAAAGTAAGCAGATGGAAGTTATTAGTAGAAGTAAATGAACTGAAAAATAAAGTAATCTAGTAGACGAGCTCTAACTGTAACGTCACTGGATGGAGATCTTTATAACTCATTGAGGAATAGCAAGTCCAAAGATTTGATAGACAAGAGGATCTGCCACGTCATCGGACGAGCAAAATAAAATATTGAACAGACTTAGTCTCACATATAACTAAGTAGACGGAGTTTTTTTTTAAAAGTAGACGAGCTCCATCTTTGAATGAATTAAATGCCATCTGAATCTCTTGAATTTCTTTCAAATGATTGATATTTATTATAATAGAATATGTGTTCTTCACATTTGTCTTATCTGCTTTAATGTTTTACATTGTTGTAAAAGAAACATAGTACCATCAAGAAATGCAAAAAGCAGAATCGTACATTGAGATACTGCAAAACGATCTGTACGATGACAACTTTACGGCTGAAAAAGGTGGATTGTACATAAAGGAGGAACAACAAGTTCTCAAGCTGCAATACTCAGAGCAGTAAGCCTCCGATTTCATGCTACCTCGATAACCAAGAGTACTATTTAGCTTGCCACAGTCAAGCTATTAGTCACAACGGATATCATGCATTAAATGCTATCTCTAAATAGGATTGTTCAAAATAACCGTTGAAGAAATACAAGTGAATAAGAAGGTCACTATAAATAGAAGACCTGAGATACTAAAGAACGACCATTGACTGCACAACCTTGTGAGCTCAACTTTTGTCAAAATAAAATCACTCATACTCATATTTCTTTAAGAGAAAGAGTCAGTATTTCTTGGTTTGAATATTGTGAAAATATTCATCTGATCTTAAACTTTCATATCCGAGCATATAGTGAGTTAAGAAGATCAAACATTAAATCTCTTTGTTAGAGTTAGAGCCTGAAGAGGCTTGGTAAGAAAGAAGTATTTGTAGCATGGAGAGGTACTGAATACTTGGTTGTAGTTTATTTGGAAAATAGTGGAGAAAAACCTTCAAGTAGAAGGGACTGGACGTAGCTCTTGGTTTGAAGAGAGTGAACCAGGATAAAAACATTTTGTGTGATTCTTCTATCTCTTAACTCTTACAGCTTTATTTGTTTCTTACTAACTGAGGGGTTTTGATATTGCTTTTGTTAAAGCCTTTTAAAAAGGATCTATTTCTTTGTGCTTGCTTCTGTTTCTAATCTCCTTGTGTTCAAAAATTGTGTTAAAGGTTGTTTTCTAAAATTATTAACAAACACACCACACCCCCGAGCCCTTTTTGTGTTTGCCTGTATCAACTTCAGTTATCCTAATATAGAGCTGTCAAGGGCTTCCCTCCAGTAGGATCCCAACACAGATACAGACTGATAACAAAATACATAAAAAGGACTAAATAAAAGATACCTCATCACCTGTCGGCACCCTATCCCCTCTCAAAATACATCAAAAGCCTCACACATGCACCTACATGAATAGCCCTGGCCTAGGCTATCACAGACTACTACCCCCACTGTAACCGTGACGTCTCGATGAGCCTGCCTCACCTCCACTGCCTCTAGAAGATCTCCTATCTATGGCGGATCTCTGAAACATCTGTCAGTACTCTCTGGCATCTCAGGATGATAGTCGTCGGGAGGATACTCGGGAGGACTCTGCCACGATGGCCCTAATCTCTGGTGGTGCTGGGGCCTCAGGAACGGACAACGGGTCATAGACGGTATCTACAGAATCCTCACCCTCCGGGATTGGGGCAAGTCCAAGCTCTGGTGCAGGTGTAGGTGCCGGTGCAATCCCAGGTACAAGTACCTCAAAGGGTACCATGAAAGGGACAGGTGCCATGCCTGGCATTGACGGTAATTGTCCATCGAGCTGTCCTATCGGGAAGGGAAGGGAGGTGCCAAAACGGAACGTGCCAACGAAACTTATGGCCGCTCCCTGTCTAGCCCGGAAGTGATGGACATTGGACCTGTATATACCACAAAACGAGTGACTAGGTCCACGAGCCATCCGTTCGGATCGACGCATTCCACCTCAACGGTCCCCGAGAGGGGAAACCCTGGATCCTGGGTTATCCAAGGGTGATCCCAGTGTGCCATCTACTTTGTATGGGTCTGAGGTACAAGATATATATACAACAAAACACACATCAAAAGAAAAGGGATAAGAAACAATATAACGTCAAATGTGGAAATTGTTTAGCAACATTTAATTCTATAACAGCACACAAACATCTGGTATATATATGACACAATCATCCTCAATCCACATCAAGGATCTTTCCTCTACCCTCCATCATGATGCAATGCAAATGCTATATGAATCATCTCATCAGGTATCGGCCATATCCGGATATCACATCAATAGAATCAACACGTCCTAGAGTCCTCGGCGCACACCCTCGTCCACAGATGGAGGATGCCCATGCAAATCAATGGGACTATAGCTGCACAATCTGTTGCACACCTCTAAATACTAGTGGAAAATATACATTAGACGGTAAACGTTTACATCAGTTAACCAAAAGCTAGACGTTAAAAAGGGGGTGGTGGCAGTTTTGTAAATATCAGACTTCATTAATTCAATTTTAACGTCAATTGTTGTAAGGACTGACGTTAAAAGTGAAGTGACTCACTTTTCACGTCAGTTCAATAAACAACTGACGTTAAAAGTGAACCTTTTAACATCAGTTCTTCATTGAACTGACGTTAAAAGTGAGTCACTTCACTTTTAACTTCTGTTCTTTCATCAACAGACGTTAAAGGTTATTTTAATAATTTTTTTATGAAGTATACGTACCCTTCCACATTGCCTTCCTCAAAGTTTCAGTTTCACAATTTCTTTGATGTTTTGTGTTTCTGTTTTGAAAACTAAAATATATGTGTGAAGTATAAGTTGAATCAATAACCCAAACCGGATCTCATTCATGAACTGTAATACAGACTGATACAGAAGATTGAAAGGGTTTAAAATCCTATAAAAAGTTACATTGAAAGGGTTTAAAATCCTAAACATTTGTTGAGGCTTCGTTCCCTTCACGGGTGAGCAAGAGAAGAGAGTCGAGCGACTGAGTTTTCCAGAGCGGCTGAGCAAGGGTGCACCCGATCTGTTTTAGCAATGGTCTTGGAACAGTCATTTGCTTCCAAAGTTGAGGTTCTGGAGCTGTAGCTGCCGATTCTCCGGAAAGATGATAAGGTGAGCAACTCACATTATGTGGTTTACACAACTTTATCGCCCATGTTATGTGATTTACACAACCTCAGAAGTTGTTTGACCATTAAGACAAAGATCTTTGAGTCTAGGAATAGGAAGAAAGAGTGATGAAGTTAATCTCCATGGCAGAGCCATATTGTGAAGCAGAAAATTAAAAGGATGGAAGGAAGCTATTTATAGGTGCAGGGGATGAAGTTACTAGCTATTCTGATTTTCTTGAAAACTTATCTATAAACTTAATGCTCATTAAGAGGATTAAGTTACAAGGTGCATGGGTAAGTAGCACAGTAGTCAAAGGAATGAATGTTCTTGCGGAAACTTATACACCTTTAATGTCAGTTGTTTGATACAATTGACGTTAAAAGTGGTTTTAAAATAAAAAATATTTATTTTTAACGTCAGTTTTTTATACAACCCACGTTAAAAGTGTGATTTTTACTTCAGTTTAATAAATAGCCGATGTAAATAATCCTATATATTATAAACGTGCAGAATGAATATTGGAAATAATGTAATATACGGGAACTTGGCAGTCATAAATTAAGTTGACGTTAAAAATGAGGTGGTGGCAATTTGTAATTATTAAATCACTATTTGTGTCAGTTGTGTAAAGAACTTGTGTAAATATTAAACAAGTTTATTTTTAATCTTCATTAATTAGCTTGAATTAGTAAACATATTCTTGTGAAAATTAAAATAAATAAACACTTAACATAAAAGTTTTATATGTATAATCAAATCGTATCTCATTGAAGCGATTTATAAGTTACAATTACATGATTAAAAGATAAAAAATTTCTGCAACATAGCACTAAAATATTAAAACGTTTCTGCTTCAACATCAATTACTTCTCAGTTCTGTACTCAAACTCCAATGGTGCATCGATCCCCTCCCTGCTCATTTGAAGTCCTTGATGCTCCATGTGTGCTTTATCCACAGTCACTTGGGGAGGAGATGGAATAAAGTGAAGGAGTCATATTATGTGATTTACTCAACCTCAGAAGCTTTTTGACCATTAAGACATAGACCTTTAAGTCTAGGTATAGGAAGAAATAAAAAAGGTCTCAAATGTGATAGAACCATATTGTGAAGGAATAGAAAACGCACGAAATATAGAGGAAAAGAAGATGGTGTATTTACAGACTGATACAGAACAATGGCACTTTATATAGAGAATAGAGTCTTTCTGATTTTCTTGAAAACTTATCTAAAAACTTAATGCTCATTAAGAGGATTAAGTTTCAAGGTGCATGGGTTAGCACAGTAGTCAAAGGAATGAATTTTTTTGCAGAAACTTATACACTTTTAACGTCAGTTGTCTTCAACAACTGACGCTAAAAGTGCTTTTAAAATAAAAAATATTTATTTTTAACGTCGGTTGTTTAATACAACTGACGTTAAAAGTTTGATTTTTACTTTAATTAAATAAATAGTCAAAGGAATTAATGTTTTTGTATAAACGTATACATTTTTAACGTCAGTTTCTTAAGACAACTGACGTTAAATATATGACCTTTAACGTCAGTCTTTACAAACAACTGACGTCGAATGTTGTTTTATTTTTGTTTACACCCGCGCGCCTTCTATACTTCGCTCTGTACGTCTCTTTTCTCTTTTCATCACGCTCAACCCTCAGTCTCACTCTCACTCTCACTCTCACTCTGCCCTAATCGCGAGCTCATCTCCACTGCAACCACCGCGAGGGCTTCTTCGCAACCACCGCGAGGGCTTCTTTCCATTCATTCTATGCAATAACTTGACATCTCTCTTTCCCCTTCCCGCGCACTAACTCTCCTTGTCTCTCTGCTCTCAGTAACCACATCGAACGTTGGCCACCACTCGAGCTCCCCTCCCCACCACCACGCGAGCACCTATTTCTGGTGAGTCTTTAGGGCACATTTTTTTATTTTTGGTTTTGAGTGTATGTTGAAACTGTTGTCTCAGTAGTTGAAACTTGAAACCGTGAGTTTGAGTTGTTTGGAATGTCTCTATTTTTGGTTTTGAGTGCATGTTGCTCTGCTGGTTGATCTGTCACGGCCGTGATTCTCATCACGGCTAGGCCGTGATCAGTTCCGCCTATGATGGTCGGTTCGCATTGCACGTTACGGCCGTGATGGACATCACTGCCAGGCCGTGACCAGTGCTTGGCAATCTTCAAAAACTATAGTTTTCAATCTCCCGTATTGTCCTTATATTGGATATATGTTTTGTATATCTACAGGACCTATCTAGTTATGGATCATAGTTGGATGGTTTGTAAGCGCACTAGTGCTGAGTATTTGAAGGGGGTGGGAGAATTTATAGAATTTGCTCAAAGGAATGTTCCTAATAGTAATGGAATGTTCTGTTGTCCTTGTGTCAAGTGTTTGAATACGAGGAAATGTACGGTGAAGGATATACGTACTCATTTGATTTGTGAAGGGATTTGCTTGAGTTATACAAGATGGATATGGCATGATGATGTGTTGTTGAGTAGTATGGCAAGTGTCTCCCAAAGTGAGGACGTTGACGTAGATATGGAGGATGATCGAGTAGAGGACATGATCCGTGATATTGGACAAGAATCTTTTCATCGAGATCATGTGTATGATAGGTTGTGCGGTGATGCGGACAAGCCTTTATATCCAGGGTGTACTACTCATACACGGTTGTCGGCGGTGCTAAAATTGGTTTGTGTGAAGGCGAGAAATAGTTGGACCGATAAAAGCTTCACGGAATCGCTTGAAGTGTTGAAAGACTTGCTTCCGGAGGACAACACATTGCCTGACCGTAACTATGAGGCCAAAAAGGTACTGTGTCCTATGGGTATGGAGTATAAGAAGATACACGTATGCCCCAATGATTGCATATTGTACACCGGTGTTCATGAAGACAATCACAATTGCCCAAATGTGGGTTATCACGATACAAAGTGAAGGGTGGTGATGATGATGATGATCTTGATGATGTGAGAAAAAAGGGTCCTCCTGCGAAGGTGTTGTGGTATCTTCCAATAATTCCAAGGTTCAAGCGATTGTTTGCCAATGCGAAAGATGCAAAGAATCTTAGATGGCATAATGATGAGAGGACATGTGATGGAAAGGTTCGTCATCCTGCTGATTCTATGCAATGGAAGAATATCGATACTATGTTTCCGGATTTCACCGCTGAGCCAAGAAACCTAAGGCTTGGACTTGCTACGGATGGAATGAATCCTTATGGTAACATGAGTAGTATTCATAGTTCATGGCCTATTCTGTTGGTAATTTACAACATGCCCCCTTGGTTGTGCATGAAGCGCAAATACATGATGTTGTCTATGATGATTTCGGTCCCAAAGCAACCGGGAAATGACTTAGATGTTTATCTAGGTCCCTTGATTGAAGACTTGAAAACGCTGTGGGTGGAAGGTGTTGATGTAGTTGATGCGTATTCTCATGAGACTTTCAAGCTTCGTGCCATGTTATTTTGCACCATCAACGACTTTCCAAAGATACAAGAATTTGTAAGTGCAGGTGTCAAGGGGCATAAAGCATGCCCTATATGTGAAGAAGGCACATTCTACACTCAAATGCATCATGGAAAGAAGATGGTTTACCTTGGGCATCGAAGATTTCTTAGACGTGATTACCCATATCGTAAGATGAAAAAAGCTTTTAATGGATGCCAAGAGACAGAAGAAGCGCCGGCGGCCTTAATTGGAGAGCAGGTTTATCAGAGGGTAAAGGACATCGATGTTATATTGGCAAGTCCAAAAAGAAAGGTAAAGCTGCTGAGAAAAACATATGGAAGAAGAGGTCGATATTCTTTGATCTTCCATACTGGCGCAAGCTTGATGTCAGACACTGCATTGATGTGATGCATGTGGAGAAAAATGTGTGTGATAGTGTGATCGGGACGCTTCTCAACATTCAGGGCAAGACAAAGGATGGTGGGAATGCTCGTCTCGACCTCGTTGCTATGGGTATACGAGAGCAGTTAGCTCTAGTTGTTGAGGATGGTAAGGGGACTTATTTGTCGCCAGCATGTCATACTTTGTCAAAAAAAGAGAGACAAAGTTTCTGCGGGTGTCTTCAGGGCATCAAAGTTCCACATGGTTACTCTTCAATTATGAAGAGGCTTGTCTCTAGTGATCTTAAATTGGTTGGCTTAAAGTCTCACGATTGTCACATCTTGATGCAACAACTTCTGCCCGTTGCTATTCGTGGTATTGCTCCAAAAAATGTGAGACATGCCATTACTCAGTTGTGCTTATTCTTCAATTCTATATGTAGCAAAGTCGTTGACCCCCGTATGTTGGATGACTTGGAAGTTGAGGCTGCTACAATCTTGTGTCAATTGGAGATGTATTTTCCTCCTTCCTTTTTCGACATAATGGTTCACTTAATTATTCATTTGGTCAGGGAGATTAGATTATGTGGGCCGGTTTTTCTGAGATGGATGCACCCAGTTGAGCTCTACATGAAGATCTTGAAAGGGTACGTGAAGAATCCTCATCGTCCGGAAGCATCTATTGTTCAAAGGTATGTTGCAGAAGAAGCTATTGAGTTTTGTTTGGACTACCTTCATAACACGGATCCTATAGGGGTTCCTAAGCCTCGGCATGATGAGATCAGATGTCAAGGTAAGGGTACACATGGCTTAAGAATTAATAGGAAGGATCGGGAGGAAGTGCTTCAAGCACATTTGTATGTATTGAACAACATCGAATGTGTTCAGCCTTTGTTATTTGAACATAAAAGAAAAGTCAATCAAGAAAGCCCTCGAATGAGCGAAAGGTGATTGTTGAACAAGCATAACAAGACTTTCTTACCATGGTTCAAGGAAGAAATGCTTAAGGATGGTAGTACTGCTTCTGATGACGTAAGATGGCTAGCACGTGGGCCTCGCTTCAACGTCATATGTTGGAGCGAATACGACATAAATAACTTTTCCTTTTATACAAAGGAACAAGATAACAAGATTACCATAAAAAATAGTGGGGTTATGATCGAGGTCGAAGCAATGCACTTCTCTAGTGCAAAGGGCACAAAACCCGTTAAAGCACCGACATCTTACTTTGGATATATTGAAGATATTTGGGTGCTCGATTACACTAAGCTTACGGTGCCGGTATTTAAATGTAAGTGGGTTGATAGTAACGGTGGTGTACAAACCGACGAATTGGGTTTCACATTGGTAGACCTCAACAAGTTAGGTCATATAAATGAGCCTTTCATAATGGCTTCCCAAGCAAAACAAGTGTTCTACATCACTGGTCCTTCTAACAAAAGGTTGTCCGTGGTTCTTCAAGGAAAAAGCATGCATAATGGTAGTGATGAAAATGAAGATTCAAATATTGAGATTCCTGAGACTCCTTCTTTTTCAACAAACATGCCTACTATAATCGAGGAGACACGGGTGGACAATATACATGCCACTCATGATGATCATCACGAAGGGATATTGATATAGGTAGTTTAAACTTAGTATACATTTATTTTTATTTATATTTCTGTATTTATTTTGAGTTATAACCTATGTTAATAAATATATATTGTTTCTGAACAGGCATACATATGGATCATTGTTCCATTTTTCCTTTGCAATTCTGTAATGTGTGATATTCTGTGTTACTGGGATATTTAATGAATGCAGGGATAGCTGAGGGGAATGATATTTTAAAACTGAATTTAAAAAAAAATTATTAACGTCCATTGTATCAAACAACCGACGTTAATAGTATTTTATAAAATATACAGTACAATATTAACGTCAGTTCTAATAAACAACTGACGTTAAAATTAAAACCTTTAACGTCAGTTCTTTATAACATCTGCCGTTAGTTTTAACAATATTAACGTCCGTTGTCTTAAAGAACTGACGTTAATAGTTTTATGTTTAACGTCAGTTTTTTAAACAACTGACGTCAGTTGTGTTAAAGAACTGATGTTAATAGTTTTATATTTAACGTCAGTTCTCAACTGACGTTAAAATATTAACTATTAACGTCAGCTATATTTACGTCAGTCGGTGTTCTGACGTAAAAAATCAATTTTAACTGACGTAAAAAACACTTATTGCACTAGTGAAACCACGGCTAGGGTGCTCATGCAATGCATGAACTATAGCTGCAACTAAAATGAAATCATGTCTGGGATGGTCCGCCGTTAGCCTGAACCCCGGGACTTCTTCCTCCGAGGAATAGACCCCACACGACCATGTTTCTGGTCAACCAGACCATGTTTCAGGTCAACCATATCACAGACCATGTTTCAGGTCACCCCCTAGTGCCCTAACCGCTCATCATAATCTCAGAAATAACCTCAATAATAACCTTGCCTCATCAATCTCATCATCATATCACAGTAATCATCTCGATTAGGCACTACTAACATATATGGTATGAATTACCCAATACATCATCATGTCTCAACATAACTTATCACTTACTCAACCTCTAAACATAATCATAACATTGATCACATCATACCATCACGTCATCATGTTATCAAAATCATCATCATTATCATCATGTCATAAAATCATCATTACATTCATATCATCATTTCCAAAATAATAATCATTATCAAAATCTAATAAAATATTAATATAACATATTCATAAAATAATCACAACACTCATAACATCCATCAATCACCAATATTCATTCAACCAGTCAAGCAGTCTAAGCAGGCAACAATTAAATAATAAAATAATATATAATAAACGCAACGGCGATAAACACATAATCTCAACATTATCACGGGTACCACTAAGTAGTCCCCATCGTGATATGGACAATGTCCGTTATTCACAATCATGTAGGGTTTAGGTCGCCCTACGCCATTATCGAATTAAACGTCACCGTGTCATTCCCGACGTTAAATAATTTCTTTCCCCCAACCGAAGAACGTACGACCTCGGAAATGCTATGAGATCACTCCTACTCGACTCCTCTCGATTCTCCCTCACATCGAACGAGGTCCCCGGAACTCCGATATTCCTCCTAAACATCACATTTGAAAGGCACAAAGTAAGGAACTCAAAAACTGTAGTAACATTGGTAAATCAGCCACTGTTATGACTAAATAACTCAAAATATAGAAGTCTGGTTAAAATTTTAACCGTTGAGTTTACATAACTACCTTTTCTTTAGCTTATACAACATTTTTAGCTCGATATAACGGTGTACGAGCCTGGATCGAACCTTCCAATGTGACTGGTCAGGAGCCACTCGGGATGAGTTTCCCTCCTTCTTTTGAGTTAAATAACTCTCACTCTGGGGAATATAAAGAAACTTCAACCGTTGGATATGAAAACCGATCAACCCAAAACCTCGCTATGAAATTTCAACACAATCCAACGGTGAAAGAAGGTGTAGTAATAGCTTTTCAGAAGTTGTTCCAGCACAACAATGGTGGTTTAGGGCTCTTGTTAGCCTTCCTCTCTCTCTAGAACTCTCTGGTTTGTTCTCTGACTTCTCTCTATTCTCTATCGCTGGGGTTCAAAGGAGGTAACTCACCTCTTTTAACTCTTTATTTATTTTTCAATGAACCAGGCTGGGCACTGGGTCTGCTCCAAGGGCGCTGCATGCACGCCACGTGTCACCTGTGCGGCTTTGCCGGGCGCCAAGATCAGCCTCCGGGCCAAGACTGGTCTTCTGGGCAGCAACACTGCTCTCGCTTGTTACTTCACATTCTTAACTCGTTCGAAGTCCGATTGATCCCAAATTTGAGATATAGGCTCATTAAGATCTAGTAAACAACCTCAAACCATTAAAAATATCAAAATTCTATTCTTAACATAAAGACCGAAATCCTATCATGGACAAGCCACACTCAAATCAACTTCTCTTATAAACACCATATACCTAAACTTCCTTTTCTTTAAACCAACTTATCATCATTTGAAATTAGGTCCATCTCAGCATCAGAGCATTAATCCCATAAACTTAATTTTACTCCCAAACACTATCTTATCATACAACTCTCTAAAATTTATCAATCTTACCTTCGACATTTCTAGTTCATCATAAATCCAAAAATCAACATGTATATAATATGCAATACAAGTCTTATCTTCAAATTCTCCAAACCCAATCATAACTAAATCAGTTAACACAAGCTAAACGTTAAAGATGCATTTGAACTTAACCCTTATTCATCAAAGCTTCCAATCAAATCTCAACTTACAAACCCCATTGGAATAGTACACTAAGCTAATCCAATCATAGCTTCGAGTGAAGTTCTAAAATCACCTTTTTAACAAGAACAACATGCCTAATTATATTCTTTATCCTCAAATACCAATTTCATATACCCAAGAACTATTCCACCTCAACCTAAACTTGACATGATCATCCTTTTTCTCACTAACAAGCTTACAATACTTACGATTCTTATATCTTACAAATTTCCATTTATAAACCTAAATCCCAAATCAATTCCACAACTCTAACCATCAACTCAACAATAAAAAGGCTACAAGGATTTAGCCAAATCAATTCCCTTAGTAACAACTTTTTTAAACAACTAGTTCACTACCTCCTACCCGCAAGAACTAATTCTTCCAATAACTTCTTATCTAACACTCATTCCAAATATTACTCCCTATTAATTACACGTCATAAGAACTAAACTTCCTCCATCTGTAATTCACACCTGTAAATGATCCACACACTCATGCGAGCTAACTGAATGTGCAACGTCTAAATCAAACAACATTGATAAGAATCCACCAAATATCAACCACATACCATGGATAAGGTCGATAGATTGAAAGGAATAAGCTCCCCTCACAATAAACACCCTCCCTGTAGCCTAAGGTCTATCACTATGTTGTCCTGGTACTTGGGCTCTTATACTAACTCCACCTCTGTCAGCTCCGGATCTTCGTCCAACAGCTACCGGCTGCTGCCTAGCTTTCTGTCTGTAGTCACGAGCCAGATGACCTAGTTTACCACAAACAAAACAGTCATGTCTCTCCCAACAATCGCTAATATAATACGGTCACCCCCATCCAAAACAAAATAGGCCTGACTGCTGCTGACCCACTCCATCAACTGATGTAGAATCTGGTAATGGTGCAGATGTCTATACTGTCTGCACTAGTCTAGTATAGGGTCATCACCTCCCTTGAGAACCACTGTCGCTCCTTCTCTGATCATTGATATGATCAGACCTCCACTACGTTGCTGTCTCAGCTCTGTCTCTCGCCTCTGATCAATACTCTCAATGGCACCACACCTCTCCACTATCTCTGGGAAGCTCAGAATGTCTAAGGGCACTATAGCCCTCTTCAGCTCGTGCCGTAAACCCTCCTCAAACCTCCGGCACATCTAATCCTCGTCCGAAAACCTTTGATCTCAGAAAACTGTATCAGGGCCTAAAATATGGCCGCATAGTCACCAATAAACATGACTCCTTGTTGGAGACTCATGAACTCTCTCTCCTTCTCACTTCTGACCAATCGCCGGAAGTACTTATCGAAGAAGCAGTCTCTGAACAAATCCCAACAAATAAACCTACTATCTGCCATTAGCAGCCTCCTCTTGCCTCTCCACCATGACTCTGCTCCTCCTGTCAGCATGAAGGCAACATAAGTTACCTTCTTGTCATCTCTGCATCTCATGGTGTCAAAGATATTTTCCAACTCCTGTACCCACCACTCTGCTCGCTCTGTATCCTCTACCTCAGCAGCTCTCCTCTTGTCCTGCTGCTCCTATAAATCTACATCCCTCTGCATCCTCTGAGCACTCTGTTGCGCCTGCTGCAACAGAATGGGTGCTAACTCCTGAATAGTCTGGAGAGTCTCAGATGACTCCCCTCCACCTGCAGCTCCTACCTCAGGCTGATGCTCATCCTCAATACGAGGGCCTCCCTCTATAGCTCTACCAGCACCACATCTACCATATCCTCGACCTCTGCCTCAAGCCATGATTTTGTTAAAAGAACTCATTAGCCCACATCAATATGACATATAACACTACATAAAACTGGATATAAATACTATATGTCATAGAAATATTGCGTTTGGACTCACTGCCCAACTTCTAAGCATAGTCGTTATCCGATGTGGATGCAACTAAATGGTAAGTTCACCCAAATCACAGTCCTCACAGTTCGTTTAGAACTGAATTCGAGACACCCCGTTGTGCCCCATTGTATTATTAGATTCAAACCTTATTATTTATTTACTTAATTGAGCACTTATTGTTGAAAATATGTAAAAATTTAAAACTTATTTACTAACCATATAACTTCTGCAAATTAAACACACCAAAGTTATAATATATAAATACACACATAACACTAGTGCAATAAGTGCTTTTTACGTCAGTTAAAATTGATTTTTTACGTCAGAATACTGACTGACGTAAATACAGCTGACGTTAAAAGTTTAACTTTTAACGTCAGTTGAGAACTGACGTTAAATATAACACTATTAACGTCGGTTCTTTAACACAACTGACGTTAATTTTTCAAAATTATCGTCAGTTCTTTAACAAAACCGACGTAAATTTTGTTAAAACTAACGTCAATTGTTATCAAGAACTGACGGTAAAGGTCTTAATTTTAACGTCAGTTGTAATAAACAACTGACGTTAATAGTGTACTGTATATTTTTATAAAATACTTTTAACGTCAGTTGTATGATACAACTGACGTTAATAGTATTTTTTTTTAAATTCAGTTTTAAAATATCACTCCCCTAAGCCATCCCTGCATTCAGTAAATATCCCAGTAACACAGAATATCACACACATTACAGAATTGCAAAGGAAAAATGGAACAATGATCCATATGTATGCCTTTTCAAAACAATATATATTTATTAACATAGGTTATAAATGTATACTAAGTTTAAACTACCTATATCAATATCCCTTCGTGATGATCATCACGAGTGGCATGTACATCGTCCACCTGTGTCTCCTCGATTATAGTAGGCATGTTTGTTGAAAAAGAAGGAGTCTCAGGAATATCAAGATTTGAATCTTCATTTTCATCACTACCATTATACATGCTTTTTCCTTGGAGAACCACGGACAACCTTTTGTTATTAGGATCAGTGATGTAGAACACTTGTTTTGCTTGGGAAGCCATTATGAAAGGCTCATTTATATGACCTAACTTGTTGAGGTCTACCAATGTGAACCCCAATTCGTTGGTTTGTACACCACCGTTACTATCAACCCACTTACATTTAAATACCGGCACCGTAAGCTTAGTGTAATCGAGCACCCAAATATCTTCAATATATCCAAAGTAAGGTCTCGGTGCTATAACGGGTTTTGTGTCCTTTGCACTAGAGAAGTGCATTGCTTCGGCCACGATCATAACCCCACTATTTTGCATGGTACTCTTGTTATCTTGTTCCTTTGTATAAAAGGAAAAGTTATTTATGCCGTATCCGCTCCAACATATGACGTTGAAGTTAGGCCCACGTGCTAGCCATTTTACGTCATCAGAAGCAGTACTACCATCCTTAAGCATTTCTTCCTTGAACCATGGTAAGAAAGTCTGGTTATGCTTGTTCAACAACCACCTTTCGCTCATTCGAGGGTTTTCTTGATTGACTTTTCTTTTATGTTCCAATAAGAAAGGCTGAACACATTCGATGTTGTTCAATACATACAAATGTGCTTGAAGCACTTCCTCCCGATCCTTCCTATTAATTCTTAAGCCATGTGTACCCTTACCTTGACATCTGATCTCATCATGTCGAGGCTTAGGAACCCCTATAGGATCCGTGTTATGAAGGTAGTCCGAACAAAACTCAATAGCTTCTTCTGCAACATACCTTTGAACAATAGATGCTTCCGGACGATGAGGATTCTTCACGTACCCTTTCAAGATCTTCATGTAGCGCTCAACTGGGTACATCCATCTCGGAAAAACCGCCCACATAATCTAATCTCACTCACCAAATGAACAATTAAGTGAACCATTATGTCGAAAAAGGAAGGAGGAAAATACATCTCCAATTGGCACAAGATTGTAGCAGCCTCAACTTCCAAGTCATCCAACATACGGGGGTCAACGACTTTGCTACATATAGAATTGAAGAATGAGCACAACCGAGTAATGGCATGTCTCACATTTTTGTAGCAATACCACGAATAGCAACGGGCAGAAGTTGTTGCATCAAGATGTGACAATCATGAGACTTCAAGCCAACCAATTTAAGATCACTAGAGACAAGCCTCTTCATATTTGAAGAGTAACCATGTGGAACTTTGATGCCCTGAAGACACCCGCAGAAACTTTGTCTCTCTTTTTTTGACAAAGTATGACATGCTGGCGGCAAATTAGTCCGCTTACCATCCTCAACAACTGGAGCTAACTGCTCTCGTATACCCATAGCAACGAGGTCGAGACGAGCATTCACACCATCCTTTGTCTTGCCCTGAATGTTGAGAAGCGTCCCGATCACACTATCACACACATTTTTCTCCACATGCATCACATCAATGCAGTGTTTGACATCAAGCTTGCACCAGTATGGAAGATCAAAGAATATCGACCTCTTCTTCCATATGTTTTTCTCAACAGCTTTACCTTTCTTTTTGGACTTGCCGAATATAACATCGATGTCCTTTACCCTCTGATAAACCTGCTCTCCAATTAAGGCCGTCGGCGCTTCTTACGTCTCTTGGCATCCATTAAAAGCTTTTTTCATCTTACGATATGGGTGATCACGTCTAAGAAATCTCCGATGCCCAAGGTAAACCGTCTTCTTTCCATGATGCAACCGAGTGTAGCATGTGCCTTCTTCACATATAGGGCATGCTTTATGCCCTTGACACCTTTATGCCGGACAAGTTACCGGTATCTTTGGAAAGTCGTTGATGGTGCAAAATAACATGGCACGAAGCTTGAAAGTCTCATGAGAATACCCATCAACTACATCAACACCTTCCACCCACAACGTTTTCAAGTCTTCAATCAAGGGACCTAGATAAACATCTAAGTCATTTCCCGGTTGCTTTGGGCCCGAAATCATCATAGACAACATCATGTATTTGCGCTTCATGCACAACCAAGGGGGCATGTTGTAAATCACCATCTTAACAGGCCATGAACTATGAATACTACTCATGTTACCATAAGGATTCATTCCATCCGTAGCAAGTCCAAGCCTTAGGTTTCTTGGCTCATCGGCGAAATCCGGAAACATAGTATCGATATTCTTCCATTGAATAGAATCAGCAGGATGACGAACCTTTCCATCACGTTTCCTCTCATCATTATGCCTTCTAAGATTCTTCGCATCTTTCGCATTGGAAAACAATCGCTTGAACCTTGGAATTATTGGAAGATACCACAACACCTTCGCAGGAGGACCCTTTTTTCTCACATCATCAACATCATCATCATCATCACCACCCTTCACTTTGTATCGTGATAACCCACATTTGGGGCAATCGTGTTTGTCTTCATGAACACCGGTGTACAATATGCAATCATTGGGGCATGCGTGTATCTTCTTATACTCCATACCCATAGGACACAATACCTTCTTAGCCTCATAGTTACGGTCAGGCAATGTGTTGTCCTCCGGAAGCAAGTCTTTCAACACTTCAAGCAATTCCGTGAAGCTTTTATCGGTCCAACCATTTCTCGCCTTCACACAAACCAATTTTAGCACCGCCGACAACCGTGTATGAGTAGTACACCCTGGATATAAAGGCTTATCCGCATCACCGCACAACCTATCATACACATGCGCTCGATGAAAAGATTCTTGTCCAATATCACGGATCATGTCCTCTACTCGATCATCCTCCATATCTACGTCAACGTCCTCACTTTGGGAGACACTCGCCGTATTACTACTCAACAACATATCACCGTGCCATATCCATCTTGTATAACTCAAGCAAATCCCTTCACATATCAAATGAGTACGTATATCCTTCACCGTACATTTCCTCGTATTCAAACACTTGACACAAGGACAACAGAACATTCCATTACTATTAGGAACATCCCTTTGAGCAAATTCTATAAATTCTCCCACCCCCTTCAAATACTCAGCACTAGTACGCTTACAAACCATCCAACTACTATCCATAACTAGATAGGTCCTGTAGATATACAAAACATATATATATCCAATATAAGGACAATACGGGAGATTGAAAACTATAGTTTTAAAGATTAATTGCCAAGCACTGGTCACGGCCAGACAGTGATGTCCATCACGGCCGTAACGTGCCAACTGAACAGACCATGCCATCACAGGCAGAACTGATCACGGCCTAGCTGTGATTAGCATCACGGCCGTGACAGATCAACCAACAGAGCAACATGCACTCAAAACCAAAAACAGAGACGTACATTCCAAACAACTCAAACTCACGATTTCAAGTTTCAACTACTGAGACTACAGTTTCAACATACACTCAAAACCAAAAATACAAAAATGTGCCCTAAATACTCACCAGAAATAGGTGCTCGCGTGGTGGTGGGGAAGGGAGCTCGAGTGGTGGCCAACGTTCGATGTGGTTACTGAGAGCAGAGGGACAAGGAGAGTTAGTGCGCGGGAAGGGGAAAGAGAGATGTACGTCTAGTTATTGCAAAGAATGAATGGAAAGACAGAGTTAGGGTTAATAGTGTACCTCACGGTGGTGGCGAAGAAGCCCTCGCGGTGGTTGCGGTGGAGATGAGCTCGCGATTAGGGTTCTGTGCTGGGTGAGAGTGAGAGTGAGTGTTGAGAATGATTTAGGGTTAAGCGTGATGAAAAGAGAAAAGAGACGTACGTACAGAGCGAAGTGCAGGGAAGGGGCGGCGGGTAAAGCGTTATATAAAACAACATTTAACGTCAATTGTATTAAACAACTGACGTTACAATTAATTTTTAACGTCAGTTTTATTAACAAACTGACGTTAAATATTAATATTTTTTAAAAAAAACACTTTTAACGTCCGTTGTTGAATACAACTGACGTTAAGTGTTGTGTCTCTGTATAAAGTAACATTCTTTTGTAACAGTCTGTAATACTGCCTCTTCTTTTCCTCTATATTTCTATTCCTTCACAAAATGGCTCTGAGACCTGTGTTAATTGAGTGACAACAGGGCATTTCAGATAGCTAGGGATATAGGATTATTTACGTCAGCTATTTATTTAACTGAAGTAAACATCACACTTTTAACGTCAATTGTATAAACAACAGACGTTAAAAATAAATATTTTTTATTTTAAAAACACTTTTAACTTCAGTTTTATTCAACAATCGGCGTTAATGCACTGTGCTAAGAGTGACAACGGGGCATTTCGAGATAGGGATATAGGATTATTTACGTCATTGTTTATTTAATCAAGTAAAAATCACACTTTTAACGTCGATTGTATAAACAATCGACGTTAAAAATAAATATTTTTATTTAAAAACACTTTTAACGCCGTTTTATTCAATAACCGACGTTAAAAGTGTATAAGTTTCTTCCTAATCCTTGGGTGTTTTCTTTTCTGCACGTTTATAATATATGATTGCCAACTCCCAATGCGCCTTGGAACCTAATGCTCTTAATTATAAAATTAATTTTTAGCAACTTACGACGCCCAAGAACTTCATCCCCTACTCCTATAAATAGCTTCCTTCCTTCCTTTAATTTTTCTGCTTCACAATATGGCTCTGCCATGGAGATTAACTTCATCACTCTTTCTTCCTATACCTAGACTTAAAGGTCTCTGTCTTAATGGTCAAACAACTTCTGAGGTTGTGTAAATCGCATTACATGGGTGATAAGGGTGTGTAAATCGCATTATGTGAATTGCACACACCATCATCCTTCTGGAGAATCAGCAGCTACAGTTCCAAAACCTCAGCTTTGGAACCAAGTGGCTGTTCCAAGAATATTGCTGAAACAGATCGAGTGCACCCTTCACTTTGCCACGGCTCCAAAGTGATTGTGGATTCAGATGGAGCATCAAGGACTTCAAATGAGCGAGGGGATACATTCAATGTTGGAGTTTCTGAGGACAGAACTGAGAAGAAAATGATGTTGAAGCAGAAACTTTTTTATATTTTAGTGCTATCTTGCGGAAATTTTTTATCTTTTAAACATGTAATTGTAACTTATGAACCGCTTCAATGAGATACGATTTGATTATACACATATAACTTGTTTTATGTTAAGTGTTTATTTATTTTAATTTGCACAAGAATTTGTTAATTTACTAATTCAAGCTAATTAATTAAGATTAAAAATAAACTATTTTAAAAAAAAAGATTAGAAATAAACTGCACTATATGGAGTGATGATCTGCGTTAAGAGTGACAACAGGGAGAGGACAACGAAAGAAAGATAGGAATGAGTTGATTATTTACGTCAGTTATTTATTTAACTGAAGTAAAAATCACACTTCTAACGTCAGTTTTATAAACAACTGACGTTAAAAGTGTTAATAATTTCTTGCAAAACACTTTTAACGCCAGTTCATTAAACAACTGACGCAAATAGTGATTTCATATTTACAAAACTGCCACCACCTCACTTTTAACGTCAGTCCTTAAAACAATTGACGTTAACAGTGAATTAATGAAGTCTGATATTTACAAAACTGTCACCGCCCCCTTTTTAACGTCTAGTTTTTGGTTAACTGACGTAAACCTTTACCGTCTAATGTATATTTTCCACTAGTGTAATTATCATTTATTTTACACAACACTGTTTAGGGTATCCTCTCAGTAGTATCCCGCACGGGTACTTATTTATACAAACTGCTTATAACTAGCGGAAAATAAAAATGTCTTATATGACTCACTGGCCCTAAACTTACTACATTATATTATTAGGATCAGTAGGTTGTTCTCCAGCGTCAGCTTCATACGGAGTTTCATCCTACTCCTCAGCAACATCAGTTTCATCCAGGGTTCCATCCATCTCCTCAGCAACATATTCTTCCATCGGGCCTTCTAACGTAGTAAAGTAGACATACATAAAAATACAGAAATAGGGAGATAAGAAACAGTTCTATCATCATAAGCGGAAAAGATTCATAGAATATAATACAATAATATTCACAAACATGCATCACTCACAATCTACAATCATCCATAATTTATAACATCATCCTCTACCCTCCAACTCATGCAACTAAACCTTTATGCTGACGTGGCCACCACTAATACTGTCTCACATCAATGTCAGTCAGTCGTCCAAGTGACATGTTCCCAACGCCGGTGCACATTCTCATCCATGGTGAGAATGCTCATGCAAAGCAATGACACTATAGCTGCACAGTATCGTCGGTGCACACCCTGGTTCTCTCTCTCATCTCTATCAAGGGTGCTCATGCATAACAATGACACTATAGTTGCATAGTTAACTTCTAATTTGAAACGGTCCACAAGAACTTCGGACCTCATGTATCTCAAATACACAGTTATGAACAACAATGCAACATATGATTCTCACTGACTTTTATCAATAACAACCTAGTGCCTCAAGCTTTCCTCATATCCTCCACTTACATTCTAAATCACATCACTTCTATAAAATAATAGTTAGGCACCTCTAATTTATATTCAAGCTCTCACCCAAACAAAATACCTCCGAGCAACATATATCTTTACTTAAAATTTAACTAAGAAAATTATCAAACCAGACAGATCATGCATAACACAGTAATCAATAAAATATTCAAACATCAAAACAAAATGTCACATGCAATAAAGTACCTCAACCAGCGTCTCACAAACAGTCAATAATAAATAATTCAGACATCCTCAATATTATAAAATTAACCTATGGCGATAAACCTACAATTCCCAAATCATCATTGATAAAGCGGAAAAGATTCCAATGCGATTTTGGTATTGTCGATTACTCGACCACTAGTAGGGTTTAGGTAGCCCTGCACCATTATTATAAATTATATACTACTTATCGGTTCCGACGATGGAATGGTTCTTTCTCCCACCTAAGTTACCACCGGAAATACGAAATCGACGATCCTGGATATACCACCACGAGTTACCAAAACCACCTTCAACCAAATCAACAAATTAATCAAACAACTCTAAATATAGACATATGGTGCTAGTTTCGGTCAACTACTCAAAATGAGGCTAGGGTTATTTTCTTAATCCAATCTTTTAGATACTAGTTCCTGGAGTATTCACTAGCATAGATTAAGTGTTAATAGTTACAATTATGAAACAAAATCCTCTAACCAACTAGGTTAGGGTTTCGGCCTCAAGGTTTAAAATAGGCTAGTAATTGTTTTTTATTAAAATCTCTTGGAGTTATATCATATAAGTACTAAAGAAATCAACTCAAGCTTTAGTTTCCAAAAAGAAGAACAAAATCCTCAAACTCATTTTCATGAGGGTTTCGGTCCTGTATAGGAAATTAAGCTAGGTATTTTTGTTGAACCTAAGCTCTTGGATTTAAGCAATACAAGTATTATAGAACTCAAATCAAACACTAACTTTCAAAACAAACAACAAAACACCAAACCCATTTTACTACATAGGTTCGGCCAAATTGGGTTCAATATGAAAGAAAATGATTTTGATCACATGCTTTTGGATAATGCAAATAAGGTTCATAACTAGATCATAGAAATTGGTTTCACATTTTTATGATTTTTCTACAATTTTCTAGAATTCTTTAAAGTTCTAGATCTAAGAAAATAAGAACATGAAAAATGAAGAACAAGATCTTAGAAAGGAAGGAGATGATCATGTTACCTCACTAGTTTGAAGGATATGAAGGAGGAGGATGATCCTAGCTAGCTTGTTACAAGAACACTTGAAGCTTTGGAAAGTCAACAATGGAGTTTATGTGTTTAAGTGAAGAAATATGAAGAAGATGAAGTGAAGAAGATGAAGAAAAAGTGGGGAGGGGGCTGCGGTTTGGGGGGAATATATAGGTGTAATCTTATGCCTTGTTTGGTTTGTTACGCTTAGATTAATAGCTTTTGGGAATATTTAATTAATATAAGCTTACCATAGTTAATAATTAACTTAACTAGGGTTACCTTGCTAACTAAGGTTAATTATTTATGTGGCTCACAATAATTGAGTGCTGTGGCTGATTTTAGATCACACAATCTAACCATGGTTCCTTAACCATGGTTAAAATCTAACTTAACTTTGGTTAGATTAAACTAAAAGAGCATTTTGGTCATTTCACTTAAAAACTCATAATTTCTAACCTTAATTGCATCATAAATTCTTGAAGAGTCATCATAGCTCAGCTCCTCTAGTGTCCCATTTTGTCTCTGCAATTCCGTTGCCAATTCCGTCGGTTTCCCGATTAGGGTTATAAGCCCGAATAAAAGCATAATATTTCGTTTTCGACTGAAAATTTTCAAACTAACCAGACTCGTCGGAAATATGATTTAAATATAAACCATTTCGTTCACGAGTCAAAATTAGGTTTTCAGATCATTAAAATCTTGCTGTCAGTGAAAATACCGACTGTTTTCCGTTCGAACTTTCACCAAAATTCACTGGGATACACATAATATTTTATTTCTGATCAGAAAATTGGAAAGTAGACTTCCACACGGGCAAAATATAAAAAATATACAAATTTCAGTTTTTGGGCCAAATTAGGGTTTTTGTCATTATAAAATTATACTGTCAGTTAAAAAACGCAGACCGGTTTCCGTCTGACTTTTAAACCCAAAATTTAACTAGAGCTTCCTACCATAGAGTAAGTTCAATATATGATTTTGTTTTCTCCAAAGTCATTTCCTAAGTCTCAATTAAAAATATAAATAAATATATTTTTACTGTTAAAACAACGTAATTAAAAACAGATTGTTACAGAACTGCTCTGATACCACCAAATGAGATGCCCCGACGTCCCATTAAAGAAAACCCATAATATATAGGACCTAAACGTGTTATTATCATAACTCGTAATTATAAAAACGTCGGAAAATTTAAAAACATAAATCATAAAACAACATGTACACCTACATACAGAAGCATAACCATAAATATACATACATCATATCCTAATACAGAGTTGTCAAGGGATTTCCACCAGTAGGATCCCAACACAGATATAGGCTGATAACAAAATACATAAAAAGGACTAAAGATAAGATACCTCACCACCTCTCGGCACCCCATCCCCTCTCAAAATACATCAAAAGCCTCACACATGCACCTACATGAATAGCCCTGGCCTAGGCTATCACAGACTACTACCCCCGCTGTAACCCTGAAGTCTCGACGGGCCTGCCTCTCCTCCACTGCCTCTAGAAGATCTTCTATCTGTGGCGGATCTCTGAAACATCCGTCGGTACTCTCTAGCATCTCTGGATGATAGTCGTCGGGAGGATACTCGGGAGGACTCTACCCCGGTGGCCCAAATCTCTGGTGGTGCTGGGGCCTCAGGAACGGACAACGGGTCATAGACGGGATCTGCGAGATCCTCACCCCCCGCGACAGGGGCAAGTCCAAGCTCTGGGGAAGGTGCAGGTGCCGGTTCAATCCCGAGTACAAGTACCTCAAAGGGTACCATGAAACGGACGGGTACCATGCCTGGCATCGGGGGTACATGTCCATCGAGCTGTCCTACCGGGAAGGGAAAGGTGGTACCAAAACGCAACGTGCCGACGAAACCTATGGGCGCTCCCTGTCCAAGCCCGGAAGTGATGGACATTAGACCTGTATATACAACGAAACGAGTGACCGGGTCTACGAACCACCCGTTCGGATCGACGCACTCCACCTCGACGGTCCCCGAGAGGGGAAACCCTAGATCCTAGGTCATCCAAGGGTGATCCCATCTGCTCTGTCTGGGGTTTGAGGTACAAGATATATATGCAACAAAACACACAGCACGCAAACATCCGGTATATATATGACACAATCATCCTCAATCCACATCAAGGATCTTTCCTCTACCCTCCATCATAATGCAATGCAAATGCTGTATAAATAATCTCAATAGGTATCGGCCATATCCAGATATCACATCAAACGTGAAAATGGTTTAGCAACATTTAATTCTATAACAGCACACAAACAGTCGTCTCCAGAAGTATAAGTGTGTGTGTGTGTGTGTGTGTGTATATATATATATATATATATATATATATATATATGACACAATCATTCTCAATCCAGATCAAGGATCCTTCCTTTACCATCCATCATGATGCAATGCAAATGTTGTATGAATCATCTCATCAGGTATCGGGCATATCTGGATATCACATCAATAGAATCGACACATCCCAGAGTCCCCGGCGCACACCCTCGTCCCCGAATGGAGGATGCCCATGCAAAGCAATGGCGCTATAGCTGCACAGTCCGGTGCACACCTCTGAACCACGGCCAGGGTGCTCATGCAATGCATCAACTATAGCTGCAACTAAAATGAAATCATGTCTGGGATGGTCCACCGTTAGCCTAAACCCCGGGAATTCTCCCTCCGAGGAATAAACCCCACACGACCATGTTTCAGGTCCACCAGACCATATTTCAGGTCAACCGAATCACAGACCATGTTTCAGGTAACCCCTAGTGCCCTTACCGCTCATCATAATCTCATAAATAACCTCAATAATAATCTCGCCTCATCATCATATCACTATAATCATTTCGGTTAGGCACTACTAACACATATGGTATAAATTACCCAATACATCATCATGTCTCAACATAACTTATCACTTACTCAACCTCTAAACATAATCATAATACTGATCACATCATACCATCACGTCATCATGTTATCAAAATCATCATCATCATGTCATAAAATCATCATTACATTCATATCATCATTTCCAAAATAATAATCATTATCAAAATCTAATAAAATAATAATATAACATATTCATAAAATAATTACAACACTCATAACATCCATCAATCATCAATATTCATTCAACCAGTCAAGCAGTCTAAGCATGCAACAATTAAATAATAAAATAATATATAATAAACGTAACGGTGATAAACGCATAATCTCAATATCATCACGGGTACCCCTAAGTAGTCCCCATCATGAAATGGACATTGTCCATTATTCGCAATCATGTAAGGTTTAGGTCGCCCTATGCCATTATCAAATTAAAGATCACCGTACCGTTTCCGATGTTAAATAATTTATTTCCCCCACCTGAAGAACGTACGACCTCGGAAACGCTACGAGATCACTCCTACTCGACTCCTCTCGATTATGTCTCACACCGAAATAGGTCCCTGAAACTCCGATATTCCTCCTAAACATCACATTTGGAAGGCACAAAGTAAGGAACTAAAAAACTGCTGTAACATTGGTAAATCCGCCACTGTTCTGACTTAATATCTCAAAATATAGAACTCGGTTTAAAAATTTGACTGTTGAGTTTAAAGAACCCCTTTCCTTTACCTTATCCAAAAATTTCAGCTCGATCCAACGGTGAACGAGCCTGGTTCGAACCTTCCAATATGACTGGTCAGGAGCCACTCGGGTTGAGTTTGCCTCCTTCTTCTGAGTTGAATAACTCTCACTCTGGGGAACATGCAGAAATTTCAACAGTTGGATATGAAATAGTATCAACCCAGAACCTCTCTGTGAAATTTCAACACGATCTAACAGTGAAAGAAGGTGTGGTGATAGCTTCTCAGAAGCTCTTCCAATACAATAATGGTGGTTTAGGGCTCTTGCTAGCCTTCCTCTCTCTCTAGAACTCTCTGATTTGTTCTCTGACGTCTCTCTATTCTCTATTCGTTGGGGTTCAAATGGGGTAACTCACCTCTTTGAACTCTTTATTTTTTTTTCAAAGAACCCGACTGGGTGCTGGGTTTGCTTCGCGGACGCTGCATGCATGCCACGTGTCATTGTGTAGGCTGTTTCGGGTGCTCAGTACCAGTTGTCAGCGCTCTGTGCTGGTCTTCTGGGCAGCAACACTGCTCTCGTGCGTTACTTCACGTTCTTAGCTCGTTCGAAGTCCGATTGATCCCAAATTTGAGATATAGGCTCATTAAGACCTAATAAACAACCTCAAACCATTAAAAATGTCTAATCTCAATCCTAAATCCCAATTTCTTATTTTACACTCAGACGTCTCGAAGATGGAAATCGGGAAAATCCTAAGTTTTCCTCGCCTTTAAACTCCTTCCCGATAATTAATTATTTCTTATACCAAAAGTTCCTAGACCTTAACTAGCATCTTAACCATATAATCCAAGCCTTAAACATGCTCTTCTCACGTAAAACAAAACCCTAAACAAAAACTGGGATGTTAAATTACTACCCCCTTAAAAAAAGTTCGTCCTCGAAATTTTGCAGGGGTTATATGTAACATCAACTCCACTGCGCATTCTGATACAATTATCAATAACATGGTTCTTACTCATACATATACTTTTATTTATCTATACTTAACATACACCAACTTGTCACTTCATGTTTCACACATATTTTTACATACTAAGCCATCAGGATATATACATTATCATCCTAAACTCAAAATCCCCGGGCACACATATCCAATCTCTAAACCTCTTGTTTTAATCGTAAGATACTCAAAATCCTACCCAATACTATTTAGAATAATAAATCTTTTCACAAATCCAAATTTACTACTATTTTCATAAGTCAAATATCTTAATAACATCTCATGGTCACAAAATTCTATTCTTAACATAAAGACCGAAATTCTATCATGGACAAGCCACACTCAAATCAACTTCTCTTATAAACACCATATACCTAAACTTCCTTTTATTTAAACCAACTTATCATCATTTGAAATTAGGTCCATCTCAGCATCAAAGCATTAATCCCATAAACGTAATTTTACTCCCAAGCACTATCTTATCACACAACTCTCTAAAATTTATCAATCTTACCTTCGACATTTCTAGTTCTTCATAAATCCAAAAATCAACATGTATATAATATGCAATACAAGTCTTATCTTCAAATTCTCCAAACCCAATCATAACTAAATCAGTTAACACAAGCTAAACGTTAAAGATGCATTTGAACTTAATCCTTATTCATCAAAGCTTCCAATCAAATCTCAACTTACAAACCCCATTGGAATAGTACACTAAGCTAATCCAATCATAGCTTCGGGTGAAGTTCTAAAATCACCTTTTTAACAAGAACAACATGCCTAATTATATTCTTTATCCTCAAATACCAATTTCATATACCCAAGAACTACTCCACCTCAACCTAAACTTGACATGATCATCCTTTTTCTCACTAACAAGCTAACATCACATACGATTCTTATATCTTACAAATTTCCATTTATAAACCTAAATCCCAAATCAATTCCACAACTCTAACCATCAACTCAACAATAAAAAGCCAAATCAATTCCCTTAATAACAACTTCTTTAAACAACTAGTTCACTACCTCCTACCCACAAGAACTAATTCTTCCAATAACTTCTTATCTAACACTCATTTCAAATCTTACTCCCTATTAATTAAACGTCCTAAGAACTAAACTTCCACCAACCGTAATTCACACCTGTAAATGATCCACACACTCATGCGAGCTAACTAAATGTGCAACGTCTAAATCAAACAACCCTGACGAGAATCCACCAAATATCAACCACATACCTTGGATAAGGTCAGCATATTGAGAGGATTCATCTCCCCTCACAATTGGCACCCTCCCTGTAGCTTGAGGTCTAGCACTATGTTGTCCTGGTACTGGGGCTCTTATACTAACTCCACCTCTATCAGCTCCGGATCCTCGTCCAGCAGCTACCGGCTGCTGCCTAGCTTTCTGTCTGCAGTCACGAGCCAGATGACCTGGTTTATCACAAACAAAACAGTCATATCTCTCCCGTCAATCTCTAATATAATGAGGTCCCCCGCATCCAAAACAAACTAGACCTGACTACTGCCGACCCACTCCATCAACTGATGTAGAAACTGGTAATGGTGCAGATGTCTGTCTGTATGCAATGGTCTAGTATAGGGTCATCGCCTCCCCTGAGAACCACTGTCGCTCCTCCTTTGTTCACTTGATCTGATCAGACCTCCACTGCGTTGCTGTCTCGGCTCTATCTCTCGCATCTGATGAATACTCTCAATGGCACCACACCTCTCCACTATCTCAGGGAAGCTCAGAATGTCTAAGGGCACTATAGCCCTCTTCAGCTCATGCAGTAAACCCTCCTCAAACCTCTGGCACATCCAATCCTTGTCCAGAAACCTTTGATAGAACTCATAAAACTGTATCAGGGCCTAAAATATGGCCGCAAAGTCACCAACAAACACGTCTCCTTGTTGGAGACTCATGAACTCTCTCTCTTTCTCGCGTCTGACCAACCGCCGGAAGTACTTCTCGAAGAAGCAATCTCTGAACAAATCCTAACAGATAAACCTACCCTCTGCCTCTAGCAGCCTCCTCTTGCCTCTCCACCATGACTATGCTCCTCCTGTCAGCATGAAGGCAGCATAAGTTACCTTCCTATCATCTCTGCATCTCATGGTGTCAAAGATCTTTTCCAACTCCTGTATCCACCACTCCACTAGCTCTGGATCATACTCCCCTCCGAACTGGGGTCGCTTCCCTTTTAGGAAGGTAGCCAACCCTGCATCTTCTGCCTCAGCAACTCTCCTCCTGTCCTGCTGCTCCTGCAAATATGCATCCTTCGAGCATTTTGCTGCGCCTGCTGCAACAGAACGGGTGCTAACTCCCAAATAGTCTGGAGAGTCTCATATGACTCCCCTCCACCTGCAGCTCCTACCTCAGGCTGATGCTCATACTCAATACCCTCTCTAGGACCTCCCTCTATAGCTCTACCAGTACCACGTCTACTATGTCCTCGACCTCTACCTCGAGCCATGATTTTGTTAAAAGAAATCATTAGCCCACAACAATATGACATATAATACTACATAAAACAGGAATATAAATACTATATGTCATAGAAATATCACGTTCGGACTCACTACCCAACTTCTAAGCATAGTTGTTATCCGATGTGGATGCAACTAAATGGTCAGTTCACCCTAATCACAGTCCTCACAGTCTGTTTAGAACCAAACTGCTCTAATACCACATAACAAGACCCCTCGTCATCCCATTAAAGAAAACCCATAATATATAGGACATAAACGTGTTATTATCGTAAAGCATTATTATAAAAACGTCGGAAAATTTAAAAACTTAAATCATAAAAAAATATGTACACCTATATACAGAAGCATAACCATAAATATAGATACATCATATCCTAATACAGAGTTGTCAAGGGATTCCCACCAATAGGATCCCAACACAGATACAGACTGATAACAAAATACATAAAAAGGACTAAATAAAAGATACCTCACCACCTCACGACACCCCATCCCCTCTCAAAATACATCAAAAGCCTCACACATGCACCTACATGAATAGCCCTGGCCTAGGATATCACAGACTACTACACCTACTATAACCCTGAAGTCTCGACGGGCCTGCCTCGCCTCCACTGCCTCTATAAGATCTCCTATCTATGGCGGATCTCTGAAATATCAGTCGGTACTCTCTAGCATCTCGGGATGATAGTCGTCGGGAGGACTCTGCCGCGGTGGCCCTAATCTCTGGTGGTACTGGGACCTCAGGAACGGACAACGGGTCAAAGACGCGATCTGCGAGATCCTCCGGGACTGGGGCAAGTCCAAGCCCTGGTGCAGGTGCAGGTGCCCGTGCCGGTGCAATCCCGGGTACCATGAAAGGGACGGTTGCCATGAAAGGGACGGGTGCCATGCCTGGCATCGGCGGGACATATCCATCGAGCTGCCCTATTTGGAAGGGAAGGATGGTGCCAAAACGCAACGTGCCGACGAAACCTATGGGTTCTCCCTGTCCAAGCCCGGAATGATGGACATTGTACCTGTATATACAACAAAAAGAGTGACTGGGTCCACGAGCCACTCGTTCGGATCGACGAACTCCACCTCAACGGTCCCCGAGAGGTGAAACCCTGGATCCTGGGTCATCCAAGGGTGATCCCATCTGCTCTGTCTGGGTCTGAGGTACAAGATATATATGCAACAAAACACACAGCAAAAGAAAATGGATAAGAAACAATATAACGTCAAAAGTGGAAATGGTTTAGCAACATTTAATTCTATAACAGCACACAAACATCCGGTATATATGACACAATCATCCTCAATCCACATCAAGGATCTTTCCTCTACCCTCCATCATCATGCAATGCAAATGTTGTATGAATCATCTCATCATGTATCGGCCATATCCGGATATCACATCAATAGAATCGACACGTCCCAGAGTCCCCGACGCACACCCTCATCCGCGGATGGAGGATGCCCATGAAAAGCAATGGCACTATAGTTGCACAATCCGGTGCACACCTCTGAACCACGGCCAGGGTGCTCATACAACGCATGAACTATAGCCGCAACTAAAATGAAATCATGTCTGGGACGGTCTGCCGTTAGCCTAAACCCCGGGAATTCTCCCTCCGGGGAATAGACCCCACACAACCATGTTTCAGGTCAACCATATCACAGACCATGTTTCAAGTCACCCCCTAGTGCCCTAACCGCTCATCATAATCTCATAAATAACCTCAATAATAATCTCGCCTCATCAATCTCATCATCATATCACAGTAACCATCTTGGTTAGGCACTACTAACACATATGGTATGAATTCCCCAATACATCATCATGTCTTAACATAACTTATCGCTTACTCAACCTCTAAACATAATCATAACAGTCATCACATTATACCATCACTTCATCATGTTATCAAAATCATCATCATTATCATCATGTCAGAAAATCATCATTACATTCATATCATTATTTCCAAAATAATAATCATTATCAAAATCTAATAAAATAATAATAAAATAATAATATCACATATTCATAAAATAATCACAACACTCATAACATCTATCAATCACCAATATTCATTCAACCAGTCAAGCAGTCTAAACAGGCAATAATTAAATAATAAAATAATATATAATAAACGTAACCATGCTGTTTTCGATGTTAAATAATTTCTTTCCCTCAACTGAAGAACGTACGACCTCGGAAACGCTACGAGATCACTCCTACTCTACTCCTCTCAATTCTGCCTCACAACGAAAGAGGTCCCCGAAACTCCGATATTCCTCCTAAACATCACATTTGAAAGGCACAAAGTAAGGAACTCAAAAACTGCAGTAACATTGGTAAATCTGCCACTTTTCTGACTCAATATCTCAAAATCTAGAACTTTGTTTAAAATTTGGACCGTTGAGTTTGCAGAACTACCTTTTCTTTAGCTTTTACAACAATTTCAGCTCGATCCAATGGTGTGCCAGCCTGGATCGAATCTTCCAATGTGACTAGTCAGGAGCCACTTGGGTTGAGTTTCCCTCCTTCTTCTGAGTTGAATAACTCTCACTCTGGGAACATACAGAAGTTTACACTGTTGGATATGAAATACAATCAACCCCGAACCTCTCTATGAAATTTCAACACGATCCAACGGTGAAAGAAGGTGTGGAGATAGCTTTTCAGAAGCTGTTCCAGCACAACAATGGTGGTTTAGCGCTCTTGCTAGCCTTCCTCTCTCTCTAGAACTCTCCCTCTCTCTCTAGAACTCTCTTGTTTGTTCTTTGACTTCTCTCTATTCTCTATTCGTTGGGGTTCAAATGAGGTAACTCACCTCTTTGAACTCTTTATTTTTGGTTTTTCGAAGAACCCGGCTGACCGCTTGGTCTGCTCCAAGGGAGCTGCATGCGTGCCACGTGTCACCGTGCAGGCTGCTTCGGGTGCTCAGCACCAGTTCCCAACGCTCAGCGCTGGTCTTCTGGGCAGCAACCCTGCTCTTGTGCGTTACTTCGAGTTCTTAGCTCGTTTGAAGTCCGATTGATCCCAAATTTGAGATATAGGCTCATTATGACTTAATAAACGTACGACTTCGGAAACGCTACGAGATCACTCCTACTCAACTCCTCTCGATTCTGTCTCACACCGAGAGAGATCCCCGAAACTCCGATATTCCACCTAAACATCACATTTGAAAGGCACAAAGTAAGGAACTCAAAAACTGAAGTAACATTGGTAAATCTGCCACTGTTCTGACTCAATATCTCAAAATATAGAATTTTGGTTAAATATTTGACCGTTGAGTTTAAAGAACTACCTTTCCTTTACCTTCTCCTAATATTTTAGATCGATCCAACGATGAACGAGCCTAGATCAAACCTTCCAATGTGACTGGTCAGGAGCCACTCGGATTCAGTTTCCCTCCTTCTTCTGAGTTGAATAACACTCACTCTGGGAAAGAGCAAACACTTTCTGAATAACAATTCATTCAATACTGAGATTAAACACGAAATTCATTGATATAGTTTTTCATTGAGAATACTTGAAATATTTCTATGAGAGCTTCAATTTGTAATACTTGATTTCTTAGAATCAGAATCAAAAACCTTTATTACTGCAAAAGGAAGATTAGAGAGAAGGTGTCCTCTCTGTGTAGGTCAAGAGTAGAAGGAACTATTGGTGGTTTGACAAGAGTAGAAGGGACTCTTGGGAATTACAAGATTGCTTTGACTGAAAAGCTTTCAATTGAGTAGAAGGAACCTAGGAGTTGAAGTTTGTAAAAAATCTTGTAATTGTTTTGATTTTAGTGGACGAAACTCACTGTGAAGTGGGGACTGGATGTAGGTTTCCAGAGGAGGTAGCTGAACTAGGATAAAATCTCGGTTTACATTTCTCTCTTTCCCTTAACTCTATTAATTGATTTCATTTAATCAATGTATGTTTAGGCAATTGTTAGGGATCAAATTTGTGAATGCTGAATATCTTAAATCAATCTTTTCATCTCTCTTTCTTATTAAAAGAACAAAGTCTTGAATCAATTTGTTAAGTAAAAAATTGTTTTGGTTAGGTGGTTGAAAAAACATTTTCAAGAAGTTTAGAAAAGTTTCAGTTTTTGTATAAAAGGGAAATTTTTTCAAAAATCACTCATACTCAATTCAACCCCCCTTCTTGAGTATATATAAGCCACAACCAACAGATTAGACAGATTTCTTTTGTCAGAAGGATGGCTGAATAAGTGACCTCTTCTATCTCAATGGGCCCTAAAAAGAGGCTTATCTGATCACTGTCATGTAATTCTGAAGGAGAAGGAGATAAATTGGGGGGCAAAACCCTTTAGAATGTTCAATTATTGGAAAGATATTCCAGGGTTCTCAGCATATGTAAAAGAGCATTGGCGGTAAGGGTGGCAAATGGATGGATCGGATAAATTTTTATTCGGATCTTAACGGATGGATTAAAAACAATCCATTAATCCATTATAATCCATTAAAAATTCTTTTAAAAAAATCCAATCCATCCATGATCCATTAAATAAAATCCATCCAATCCATCCATTAACAACTTTTCATGGATGGATATCCAATCCATCCACTAAAATTTATTTTAAGAAATTAAATAATTTTATATCTATTTTATCCATCCACAAAATATTTTTAAAAATAAAATAATTTAAAAAAATTAAAATATTATCTCTATCTCACCCTCCCACTCCTCTTTATTCCTCTCTTTATCCTTTCTCTCTCTCCCTTTTTTCCTACTCTCTCTATTTTTACTCTTTCTCCATTCTATCTCACGGCCATTTTGTATCAGGGCCATTTTTCTATTATTATATGGGAGTTATTAATTATGTGCATCGAGAGAGGTTGTTTTGCCACAACTTCCATGATATTGTTTTACGAAACTTGTTACGACTTTCTGTGCTTTCAATTAGTTAATACTTTTTTTTTGAAGTTTCTAAGCAAAAAAAAAAAGGCAACGAAAAAAGAAAACGTACATGATAACGTGGACTACAAATGGTGCTTGAGAACAATTAATTAGTTAATACTTAATGTAACAAAAAAAGAAAAAAAAAGTAGATAAATAAAATAAAAAATAGTGAAGAAAAAATAATAGGAAACGGAAGAGAAATTTAGATGGAGTTTTTTTTTTTTTGATACAAATGGAGGTTTTTTTTATTTGGTGAAAAATAATATGAAAAAATTGGTTTTGGAATGGATAAAAGTTGATCCATTACATTTTTGATTGTTGGTCCAATGGATTTTAAAAAATATTGGATGAATCATAAACCATCCACTAAAAAAATAATCCAATCCATCCAATCCATTTATATTATTTTTTTATAAATGGATGGATTGGATGGATTTTCTCATGGATGGACTGGATGGATGGTGGACAAATGGATCATTCTGCCACCTCTAATTGGCGGTTGTTATTTGTAGAAGGGAGAGCATCATTTGTGATAAAGGAGAAATTTAAGTTGAATAAAAATAGAGTGAAGAGATAGAGTAAAGAGCATTTGGTGAATTTTGATCAGCAAATCAGTGAGGCAAAGGAAGAGTTAAAAAAATGGGACCTGAAGGGAGAGAATGCCACGCTTTCACCTACAGAAGTGGAGCAAAGTAAGGAATGTAAAGCTAATATCCATCGTTTATCACGGCTTAATGTAGTTTGTTGTGGTAAAAATCAAGGAACAAGTGGTTGTCAGAAGGTGATGCGAACTCCTGGTATTTTCATTGTTATGTTAATAAAAGAATAAAAAGGAATGAAGTTTTGTTTCTGGTAGCAAATGGAAGAAATATAGATGATGTGCAGGGGATTATAAACACTATCAAAGATCATTTCAGGAATCATTTTGCAAAACAAGAGTGGGAGAGACCTTCCATGGAAAATTTGATGTTTAGGAAGTTGAAGGAGTTCGATAATTCTGTTTTAACAGCATCTTCTACAGAAGAGGAGGTTAAGGAGGCGGTTTTGGATTGTGAAAGCTCCAAGACTCCAGGACCAGACGGTATTAATTTCTTTTTTCTTAAAGAATTTTGGAAGTTAGTAAGGTTAGAGGTGGTTGCTTTTATTCATGGGTTTCATTTGAATGGTAAATTGGTGAGAGGTCTTAAGAGCTCTTTTATAGTTCTCATTCCAAAAAAGGAGAACCCTCAGAGAGTGGAAGATTATCGACCCATATCACTTATAGGGTGTTTGTACAAAATTTTGGCAAAAATATTGGCAAAGAGACTTAGGCAAGTACTGCATTTTGTTATCTCTGAGAATCAATCTGGTTTTATAAGAGGGTGGCAGATTTTAGATGGGGTCCTTATTGCTAATGAGCTTGTGGAGGATTCAAAAATTTTAAGAAAAAAGGGGATTCTGTTTAAAGTTGATTTTGAGAAAGCATATGATTCAGTTAGCTGGGACTTTTTGTTCTTTGTGATGGAAATGATGGGGTTCTCTGTAGTTTGGATAAAATAGATTACAGAATGTCTCACTACAGCTTATGTTAGTTTTAGTAAATGGCAGTCCAACGAAGGAGGTTGGAAGAGTGTCATACACATTTTGAAAAACACCAACAACCAGCACAAACTCCCCGCACGAGATTCATCGTCTCACCACTACAAACCAGAACTCGCAGGTCGCCTTCACATGGCTGAACATGCACCGCACCACTGCAATCCCAGATCCTCGGGTGCACAACACCCACACGACCACCACGAGGACTGCCACCTTTGCTGGAAAAAGGTTTCTTTCCCTTGGTTTGCATTTGTGAGACAGTTTGTTTCTCCTTTATGGTAGCCATTTCAATAATCAGTAACTTGGTTTCTCTCACTGGTTTCTCTCTTTCCTGAATAGGTTCCAGGCGGCAATCTCTTCTTCACTCTTCTAGGTACCTTTGTTTCACTCTCTTGTGCTTTCTCTAACTTCCTATGTCCCTTATTTCCCTAACTTTCTATGTCCATTCACATGACATCAATTTATGGGAATGGTTTATGGCACTTTTTACGCAATACCATATCTGGAAAACATCAAAGGCAAGATCATGGTAAATTATTTGCTTCCATTTTCGATGACAGAGGTAAATTGTTTTCTACTTTTTTTGTATGAGATTAAGTGCCGTGCACTGTAAGTGTAAAACACTTTTACACCGACACCCGATCAAATTTTTCCACATGGTTATTTAAATTAATTTAGTTTTATTTAATTAAAATTTATAATTACTTATCAGAAAAATCAGTTACCTTTGTACAGTACTATCTCTGGATCTTGCTTTAACATCAATATACTTTTAATAGCATGTCAGAATCAAAGGAAGCAAAATTTTTGGCACTTATCTCATGTGCTACTTCCCAACAAAATTTTGGTATCCTTGCCATCGTCGATTCATCATTTAGCTGCGGAAATGGTTTTTTGACACAGATTTTGCGACACAATACATACATCGTATGAACAGTGCCGCACAGTGCGGCACTGTAGCTGCACTGTGCGGCACTGTAGCACTTTTTTTTTTTTTTAAATGTAATTTTTTTTTGTAAATAAATTTTTTGATTAAGTATGTATCAATATCTGGTGAACGGGGTACAAATATCTGGTGAATGCCTTCAAATATGTGGTGAATGCCCATAATAAAACCAAGTTTTGGATGCCTTAGATTATCTGGTGAGCGTAGTTCAATTATCTGGTGAATGCCTTCAAATATGTGGTGAATGCTCATACTAAAACCAAGTTTTGGATGCCTTAGAGTATCTGGTGAACGTAGTTCAATTATATGGTGAATGTCTTCGAATATCTGGTGAATGCCCATACTAAAACCGAGTTTTGGATGCCTTAGATTATCTGGTGAACGTAGTTCACTTATCTGGTGAATGCCTTCGAATATGTGGTGAATGTCTATACTAAATTAGCTTGTGGATGCCTTAGATTATCTGGTGAACGTAGTTCAATTATCTGTTCAATGCCTTAAAATATTTCGTGAATGCCCATACTTAATCAAAAAATATATTTAAAAAAATTTAAATTAAAAAAAAAAAAAAAGCGTACTCTGGTTGCAAGACAAGTCAGTGCAGCTCTGATGCCGCATTTGCATGAAGACTGTTCATACGATGTATGTATTGTTGTCCGGCATTTTGTGTCAAAATAGCAAACCTGTTTAGCTGCTTCTTAATTTCATATTTCAGATAAGTGTAAAAAATCATCCAAATACTTTATACACACAGTAAGGGGATTAATGGAAATTGAAAAAAAGAATGTAACCGACAATGAAAGGATGAGAGCGGCAGACAGTAGAGGTTGCAGAATGCAGAGACATGAATAATCACGTTATGTCATCTGAAGAGGTTGCGGAGAGATGGAGAAAACGTCGGGATTGGTGGAGAGAGAAGAAAGGTAACTGATTTTTCTGATAAATTGATATTGGTATAAATCTTAATTAAATAAAGGATAAAACTTACATACAGTACATTAGGTGCTTGTTGTACTGGTATCCAATTATAAGTAGACACTAGGGTTTGGAAATTTGGGGAGAAGAAGGTAAAGCAAATCCTCCTATCCTACTTCACTGAGCTCTTCACGAGCCATAATCCCTCGGGTATGGAGCAAATATGCTCTGTAATTCAGAAGCAGCTAAGTGATGACCAAAGAATTTGGTGTGATCAGAATTTTACTCCAAAGGAAGTTAGACATCAATTGACCAAATGCATCCTCTTAAATCCTCTTAAGGCGCCTGGACACGATGGTCTACCTGCACTTTTCTTCCAAAAATACTAGCACATATAGTAGGGGAAGAGGTCCAGTCCCATGTTCTTGGCATTCTCAATGAAGGACAATCTCCAAAAAGCATTAACAAGACCTTCATTGCTCTGATACCGAAGTGCAAGAACCCTGGAACTCCAAAACAATTCAAACTTATAAGCCTTTGCAATGTGGTGATGAAAATTGCCACAAAAGCAATTGTAAATAGGATTAAGTGTTTGCTACCTGATGTTATTGATGAGGAGCATAGTGGTTTTGTGAAGGGCTGGTTAATCACTGATAATGCATTGATAGCTATGGAGTGTTTCCATTGGCTCCAAAAGAAGACTAAGGGGAAGAAAGGCGTGATGGCTCTAAAGTTGGACATGGCCAAGGCTTATGATAGGATGGAATGGCCCTTCATCAAGGCTGTCTTGCTAGCCACCGGTTTCCCAGATAAGCTGATAAGCACTATTATTGAGACACCCCTCCTTTGGGTCATCACATAGTTACCCAAATGCGCAAAATAAAAATCAATTATGCTGGTTACTTTCGGAAAATAATATTTTATAACACTTTTATTAATACCAAATTAGTGGTTTTTTTCTTTTCTTCGACATACATAACCCTGTTACAATTATAACCATATCTGGATATATATATATATATATATATATATATATATATATATATATATATATATACATACATACATACATATACATAAAGCGGCATACAACTATACTGCATCATATTATTTTCACATCTAGACCTTTATCCATGTAGGTCTTAACAAAAAAAAACCCACATAAATTATCATTATACATTATTGAAAATATAAACTCCTTACTTCAAAAGTGTGGCTCTCCTAAGCCCGATATAAACATTATAACACAATCTAATACCCTAGTTGAGCTGGTCACTCTATACGACAACTACTAAGAAGACACCAGGGGTCATTCTTAACTCCAGTATCGCTTTAAAGGTCAGGCCTAAAGATCCTCGAAAGCACCAGGGGCATCTCCAGGTCCACCTATACTCAAATAGAATATATTCCACAAATAGGGAAAACCAACAAGAAAATATGCAAGAGTGAGAAACCAATATATTGATTTAACATGACAACTACATGCCCGACACACAAGAAAACAGATAAACATATACATGTTCATAACAACATCAGCAGTCATATCCAAGCAAATTGTTTATAAATGGGTTTCACACCCCAAACATCATCATTTGAAAACTATGCATGAACGCTACACCTACTTCATCTAAAATCATACTTAATCTCTGGAGGTAAAAACACAAAATAACTGAGCTGATCAGGCTCGATTGCCAAATAGGGCACGACTTCTTGAATACCTTTCCATTAGGATATCCAGGTTCGCCTTCTGGAATACCTTGTCTACCAAGATACCCAGATTCGCCTTCGCCTTCGCCTTCCTGAATACCTTACCCTTTAAGCTATTCAGATTTGATTTCTTGAATACCTTATCTACTAAGATACCCAGATTCGACTTCACCTTCTTGAATACCTTACCTTTTAAGCCATTCAGATTCGACTTCTTGAATACCTTATCTACTAAGATATCCAGATTCGACTTCGCCTTCTTGAATACCTTACCCTTTAAGCCATTCAGATTCGACTTCTTGAAATATATTCTCTCTTAAGATATCCAGATTCACGCCTTAGACATGTCTACCAAGTAAATGCATGTAAAACCTTTTGTTCCTAACACCTTAATTAGGATACAAAATCCAAAGAATGCTATGTTCATAACACCTTAAGAATACTAGTACACCATTTTTCGTTTAACACAAAAAAAAAACTGTACAACTTATTCTTAGTATTACTTAATTTTACCCTTTTTAAAAATACTTTCGTAAATATTGATGGAATTGTCCGTCGTTTGCCGTTTTAAAATGTTTTCCGATCAAAATATGACTTTGTGTCGTAAAACAATTTTTCCAACGCTGTAATAAAATTATTTTTGAAACTTTTTCTTTTAAAACATCATTTTCTAATATTTAGAAATTCATTATGTGAAAATTAGTGGTGCTAAAATATTTTCACGGTTAAAAAATCGTTTTGTAAACTTGTTAAAAATTCTTTAAAACTCATTTTGTTCAAATCTCATTAATTTGCACTTAGAAACCTCATTTGAGACAAATTATTAGTATTACTTAATTTTACCCTTTTTAAAAATACTTTCGTAAATATTGATGGAATTGTCCGTCGTTTGCCGTTTTAAAACATTTTTCGGTCAAAATATGACTTTGTGTCGTAAAACAATTTTTCCAATGCTGTAATAAAATTATTTTTGAAACCTTTTTTTTAAAACATCATTTTCTAATATTTAGAAATTCATTATGTGAAAATTAGCAGTGCTAAAATATTTTCACGGTTACGTCCTCACTGTAACTCATAAAACACTCTTACGCCTTAAAATCCTTAAAATAATATTATTTACAACTTTTTCTCATTTTCCACTAACTAAACCTAAGTAATATTATATTACTATTTCTCATTAATTTAAAACTCATTATCCCGTAAAAACTTTTTTAAAACCTTTAACCTCATTATTCCTCATTATTAACATTATTAACTAATCAGCGACCACTGTCAGGCTATTCAATCCACAACAACATCAACAATCATCAACAACATTATATCAATTAATCCAGGCAGTGTTAAGTCTCTAAAATATCTGATGTACATTTCCCTAAGTTTTGATGAGAACTAAACATTGGTTAATGATTTAATTAACCTTAATATTGGTTGCTAACCTGTCAATCTAGTGTGCAGATTAAAACTATAAGAATCATCCGTCCAACGCAAATAATAGAATCATCCGTCCAACACTGAAATAATAGAATCATCCGTCCAACACTCAAGTGATAGAAGCTCACGTCTACATAAGTGATAGAAGCTCACGTCCAACACAAGTGATAGAAGCTCACATCTACACGAGTGATAGAAGCTCACGTTTACACAAGTGATAGAAGCTCACGTCCAACTCAAGTGATGAAAGCCAGCGTCCACTAAAGTAATGAAAGCCAGCGTCCACTAAAGCACAAGTGCTCGTCTACTAAAATGACAGGGGCGCTCGTCTACTGAAGTAACAGAGGCGCTCATCCACTAAAGTAACAGAAATGCTCGTCCACTAAGGTGACAGAAGCGCTCGTCCACACAAGTCTTTGGACTTACTGAGTCCTTAATATGGAGCTCGTCTACTAGGTTATGTTCGAGAAGCTCTGTCCAATAACATGGCATATGGAGCTCGTCTACTAGCCCAAATGTAAAATCTTAAATGGCTAGATGGACGCGGTTATTTTCAAGATGGATGCACTTATCTTATGAACGCAAATTCTATAAGAATTATCAGAATCTTGTTTCAAGAACCAGAATCAAGAAAGGACAGAAGTTTATCTCTCAAGCAACCTAGGATTATCAGAACCAAAGACCAGTTAAAGAATGCTTCCAACGTGCTTTATTCCCTAGTACCTCTGGTCCTTACATGAAAAGGGAATAGTATTAATGGTGCTGTCAAGTACTGGACGTAGCTCTTTGCTTTGAAGAGTGAACCGGGATAAATAACTGTGTCAATCTCTCTTTCCTTAAAATCTTTAGTTGCTTTAGTTTTCTTATACGCTTATCAAGTGGTGTGTTTGCCAAGGTCACTATTAAAATTTCATCAGACGAGCCACCCATCTGTCTTGTATCTTTCAACTCGTTTGAACCTAGCTTCTGTATGCGAAAAGATTTCAACTTTGTTTAAATTCTGATAAACACAATTCAACCCCCCTTCTCGTGTTTATAGTTGTCTATTTCAGTTGGTATCAGAGCTCAGCCTCTAGGTTGAGCATCTAATAGTGTAGAGGTAAAAGGTCCTGAAGAATAGACATGACTGTTGCAGCTAGTTAAAGTGGAAGTCACCAGAATGAAGGAGCTTCCCTGACCAGACCTCCTTACTTCAATGGAGAAAACTACAACTATTGGAAAGATAGATTTCAATGATTCATTCTATCTACAAACTCCGATCTTTGGAATGTCATTACAGATGGTCCATTCATTCCCAAGAATGATGATAACACTGACAAACCAAAAGCTCAGTGGACTACTGAAGAAAAGACAAAATGGGAGCTGAACCACAAAGCTAGATATAACATCATTTGTGCTCTCAGTCAGGAGGAGTTTGAGAAGGTATGTGCTTGTGACTCTGCCAAAGAAATAGGGACACTTTAGCTGTCACACATGAAGGAACAACCAAAGTCAAAGAGTCAAAGATTGCCATACTTGTCAGAAAGTATGAACTGTTTGTCATGGAGGAAGGAGAATCTGTTTCTCAAATTATAGGAAGATTTCAAACTATAGTCAACAGTTTAAAATCTCTTGGCAAAGTCTATACCAATACTGAGAAGGTTGGAAAGATTCTGAGAAGTCTACCTAAACAGTGGAGACCTTTGGTCACTGCTATCTCTCAAGCCAAGGATCTCACTACCTTGACTATGGATGAACTTCTTGGAACACTCACTGTTCATGAGCAAGAACTTAGAGATGAAGTTGCACCAAAGCAGGGCAAGTCAATTGCTCTGAAAGCTGATCAAAAGTCAGCAAAAGTTTCCAAGGCTCTGAAGGCAGATGAGTCGTCCAGTGATGCTGACCTATAGAACTCGAGGATTCTGAGAGTGATGAAGAATTGTCTCTCCTGACCAGGAAGATAAAGCTTCTCCTACAAAAAAAGAAGTTCAAGAGGGATAAGTCATTTAGAAGGTTCAACAAGGACAAGAACTTCAAAGAATCCACCCTACAGACAAAAGTCCAATTGTTTGCTATGAGTACAAGAAGCCTGGTCACATCAAGGCTGAATGTCCTCAACTCAAGAAGGCCCCTTTTAAGAAATTCTTCAAGAAGAAGAAGAAAGGAATGATGACTACATGGGAGGATCTGGAGTCAACATCTTCTGATGAAGAAACAGAGGAAGAAGCCAATCTCTGTTTGATGGCCAACACTGACTCAGACTCTGACGAGGAGGTACATCCTGACTATGAGGAATTACTTGATGCCTATAAGGAGTTGATGGAGGAATACAACTGCTTATCTAAAGCCTTCAAATCCCTCAAGAGAGAGTATGTAAAACTCACCAGTGAGCATAAACATAAATCTCAAGAGTACGAGAAGCTGGCTAAAGAGAACAGTGAGCTGAAGATTGAAAAGTCTAATGAAGCTAAGATCTCAAGTGAAACATCACCATCTGAAGAAGTTGAAAAACTTGAATAGAAAGTGGAAGAGCTCACTTTTGACCTTGCCAAATTTGTTAATGGTAAAGACAATCTGACTAAGCTACTTGGCAGTCTGAGGCACTCTCTTAACAAATAAGGTATTGGATATGTCCATCAGACACATCATAAAGTATCAACTAAAGCTTCTATAGTATCTGTTAAGTCAACTGTAACCAAATCTACACCTGTTTGTAACTTCTGTGGAAAAATTGGACATGTTATGTCTAAGTGTATCCACAAGAAGAGAAGGAAGTCTTCACAAACTTCTAAAACTAACAGAAAAGGACCCAGAAAAATATGGGTACCTAAAGATCAAATAATTTTTGTTGCAGATGTCCTCAACAGGACAAAGAAAACACCATTACTGGTACCTGGACAGTGGTTGCTCGCGTCATATGACAGGAGAAAGGTCTATGTTCCTAGACCTCCAACTTAAGAAAGGAGGACACGTTGCCTTCGGAGGGAATCAGAAAGGGGAAGTTATAGGAATTGATACTATTGGTGGTAAACCCCCTCTTCCCTCTATATCTAATGTTCTTATGGTTAAAGGATTAAGACACAATTTGCTTAGCATAATTCAATTATGTGATAGTGGTTTTGATGTTTCCTTTACCAAGGATGTATGCATAGTTAAAAACTGTTGTGGGAAAACCCTCTTTCAGCTAAAAGGCAACAAAATCTTTATAAGATTGAACTGTCCGATCTCTCAGATCAAAGTGTAACCTGTCTAATGTCTAAAGAGGATGAGATATGGTTATGGCATAAGAAACTAGGACATGCAAGTATGAAACTAATTTATGAATTTAAAAGGAATAATCTCGTGAGAGGATTGCTTGATATTAGTTTTAAGAAAGATGTCTTGTGTGATACATGTCAGAGAGGTAAACAGATAAAATCAAGTTTCAAATCAAAAAACCAAGTATCAACCTCTAGACCTCTTTAGTTGTTACACATGGATCTGTTTGGACAAGTTAGTGTTGCCAGCATGGCTGGAAGAAAATATGGATTTGTCATAGTTGATGACTATTCCAGATACACATGGGTACTCTTCCTAACACACAAGGATGAGTCTTTTAAGGATTTCTCAGTATTCTGCAAAAAAGTACAAAATGAGCAGGGTTTCTGTATTTCTACCCTTAGAAGTGATCATGGGGGAGAATTTGAAAATGAGCAGTTTAGACAGTTCTGTGAGGAGAATGGAATCTCTCACAATTTCTCTGCACCTAGAACTCCACAGTAAAATGGAGTGGTTGAGAGAAAGAACAGATCTCTGCAAGAGATGGCTAGATCTATGCTCAATGAAAATAATCTCCCTAAGTACTTCAGGCGGAAGGCGTAAACACTGCTTGTTATGTACAAAACAGAATACTTATTAGGCCTTTTCTAAAAAGGACTCCTTATGAATTGTGGAAAAGAAAAAGCCCCAACATATCTTATTTTCATGCTTTTGGATGTGAATGTTTTATTTTGAATGCCAGAGATAATCTTGGAAAGTTTGATTCTAAGGTAGATAAAGGTATTTTCGTAGGATATTCTGAAAAGTCTAAAGCTTTTAGAGTATACAACTCAAGAACTTGTATTATCGAAGAATCTGTTCATGTTAAATACAATGATGGATTAAAGACTGATAAAGAACTATTAGATCTAGAAGATGATCTTGCAGGTCTTGATATAAACAAGCCTGAAAGTCAACAACCCGATCTAACCAAAACAGAACTTGTGCCTGAGGCTGAAAGACAAGTCGAACAGACGAGTCAGTAGACAAGTCAAGATCTTCATGATGATCTCAAAAGGGATTGGAAGTTCAACACTCATCATCCTAAGGATCTTATTATTGGAAATCCTTCCGAAGGAGTAAGAACCAGATCCACATTAAGAGAATCAAGCAATGTGGTCTTTATTTTAGATTTGGAGCCTAAACGCATTGAAGAAGCTCTTGAGGATGAAAGCTGGATTCTTGCTATGCAAGAAGAACTTAACTAGTTCACCAGAAATGATGTCTGGACTCTTGTCTCTAAGCCTAAAAACAAGTCGGTTAATGGAACAAGATGGGTCTTCAGAAACAAATTGGATGAAGATGGTAAAGTTGTCAAAAATAAGGCAAGGTTAGTAGCTTAAGGCTATAACCAACAAGAAGGTATTGATTATACTGAAACATTTTCACTTTTAGCTAAAATAGAAGCCATACGCATTTTAATGTCATATGCTGCACAACACCAAATCACCCTGTTTCAAATGGATGTAAAAAGTGCTTTTCTAAATGGTATAATTGAAGAAGAAGTGTATGTTAAACAACCCCCTGGTTTTGAGGATACTGATAAACCAGATCACATTTTCAAACTTAAAAAGGCATTATATGGTTTGAAACAAGCACCTAGAGCATGGTATGATAGACTCGGTTCTTTTCTCATGCATAATGGTTTTACTATAGGACAAGTAGACACTACTCTGTTCAAAAAATGCTCTAAAGAGAACTTTATTATAGTTCAAATATATGTTGATCATATTATTTTTGGAGAAACTAATGAAAAGATGTGCAAGGAATTTTCAAATCTAATGCAAGCTGAATTTGAGATGAGCGTGATGGGAGAATTGAAGTTCTTCCTTGGATTACAAATTAAGCAGACAAGTGATGGAATTTATATTCATCAACAAAAATATACCAAGGAGATACTCAAGAAATACAAAATGGAAAATGCAAAGCTCATGAAAACCCCTATGCAACCCAATGCAAAACTAAGCAAAGATGATGAAGGTAAAAAGGTATATCAAACTGTCTACAGAGGTATGATTGGCTCTTTACTGTACTTAACTTCAAGCAGACCTGGCATTCAATTTAGTGTATGTATGTGTGCTAGATTCCAATCTGATCCTAGAGAATCTCATCTTAAGGCTGTTAAAAGAATATTTAGATATTTGCTTGGAACTACTAATCTTGGTTTGCTATATTTAAGATCAAAAGAATACAGATTAGTGGGATATTGTGATGCTGATTTTGCTGGAGACAGAATAGAAAGAAAAAGCACCAGTGGAGGATGTCACTTCATTGGAGCAAGTTTAGTCTCATGGTCAATCAAGAGGCAGACAACCATTCCTGTCTACTGCTGAAGCAGAATACATCTCTGCTGCTAGTTGCTGCTCTCAACTCTTATGGGTAAAACATCAACTTGAGGATTACTCTATTTATGAACATAACTTATCTGTATGGTGTGATAGTTCTAGTGCTATATGCTTAACTAAAAATCCAATTAAGCATTCTAAGGGTAAGCATATTGAAATCAAACATCATTTCATTAGGGATTATGTTCAGAAAGGCATCTTTGATATTAAGTTTGTTAAAACTGAAAATCAATAGACTGATATTTTCACTAAACCCTTCGCAGAAGAAAGGTTTTTATTTATTAGAGATAATCTAAACATGCATTGTATTTTTGAATGACATGTCTGAATGTTAACCTGTCTGTGCTAAATCTGTCATTACTCCTATATACATGTTAGTTTAACTAAGCATTAGTTCAGGGGGAGTGATGATACAATAGTTTAAGTGGAGTATGTCTTATATGCTTTCTGCATTACTATGATTTTCTTAACATGTTATCTTGCCCTTAAACATATCTCATAAATAAAACTTGATAACCCATTTTGATGTTGACAAAAGGGGGTGAATGGGAGAAATGAGAAATGTGACAGAAATGTGTTATAGAAGAATGAATATGAATGAATATGATATGAATCTTAAATAATACATGGACATGAGTATGCTCTGATAGTTGCCATAATTGCTCAGAAAAATCTTAAGTATGATTGCTCTGATAATAATTTCAAAGTAAAACAAGTCAAACTTAATGTCTGATGTAGCATCTGGATGACCTGTCCGCTTAAGAAAATTTCAACCTATCTGATATATGTTATTTTCTTTGTTGATTTTTTCTGAGGTTCATTAAATCATCTCAATGTTTATCATCATCAAAAAGAGGGAGAGTGTTAAGTCTCTAAAATATCTGATGTGCATTTCCCTAAGTTTTGATGAGAACTAAACATTGGCTAATGATTTAATTAATCTTCATATTGGTTGTTAACCTGTCAATCTAGTGTGAAGATTAAAACTGTAAGAATTATTCGTCCAACGCAAATAATAGAATCATCCATCCAACACTGAAATAATAGAGTCATCCGTCCAACACTCAAGTGATAGAAGCTCACGTCTACACAAGTGATAGAAGCTCACGTCTACACAAGTGATAGAAGCTCACGTCCAACACAAGTGATAGAAGCTCACGTCCAACTCAAGTGATGAAAGCCAGCATCCACTAAATTAAAAGCCAGCGTCCACTAAAGTAAAAGCCAGCATCCACTAAAGTAATGAAAGCCAGCGTCCACTAAAGTAATGAAACCCAGCATCCACTAAAGCACAAGCGCTCGTCTACTAAAGTAACAGAGGTGCTCGTCTACTGAAGTAACAGAGGCGCTCGTCCACTAAAGTAACAGAAGTGCTCGTCCACTAAGGTGACAGAAGTGCTCGTCCACACAAGTCTTTGGACTTGCTGAGTCCTTAACATGGAGCTCGTCTACTAGGTTACGTTCGAGAAGCTTCGTCCAATAACATGGCATATGGAGCTCGTCTACTAGCCCGAATGTAAAATCTTAAATGGCTAGATGGACGCGGTTATTTTCAAGATGGACACGCTTATCTTATGAACGCGAATTCTATAGGAATTATCAGAATTTTGTTTCAAGAACCAGAATCAAGAAATATCAGAAGTTTCTCTCTCAAGCAACCTCGGATTATCAGAACCAAAGACCATTTAAAGAATGCTTCCAACGTGCTTTATTCCCTAGTACCTCTGGTCCTTACACGAAAAGGGAATTGTACTTAACAAAGTACAAAAAGCTCTCTGCACAAATCTGATATGGCTGTATCACGATGCATAAATCCATGATCCTTCATGTTAGAGTACAACCAACATTCCTATTGTATTAATGGCTGCCCAGAACGACTATTTGCATTTAATGAAGTTCTGCTAGAAGCCAACATTTGAGGGAATGTCTCTAACGGATCCTAAATGCTTGAAGACCATAAATACAAAATTCATTGAAGATGAAGCACAGATAAGAGAGAATACACATAGCATTAAAGAGCCGTTACTCTGCGCATTAATTTCTTCACTCTTTCATTCTGTATTCTTCAATCATTTGAAGGTATTACGTAGACTTTCCTAAGCTTTACATTTAAACCAATCTCTGAGTGTTAGTGAAAGATCTGTCAGTGAGAAGTTGTATCTATTACAAACCAAATCTCTCAAACAAACCTGAGTGAGCCTGAAGAGGCTAAGTGTACAAAGAATACTTGTCTTGAGGCTGAAGAGGCTAGGTGTGCAAAGAATACTTGTCTTTGAGCCTGAAGAGGCTAGGTGTGCAAACAATACTTGAGTCTGTAACCTGATCAGTTACAGTGGATAAATCTTGGTGCTACCAAGGACTGGACGTATGAGACACCCCGTTGTGCCCATTGTATTATTACATTAAAACCTTAATATTTATTTACTTAATCGCGTGCTTACTGTTGAAAATACGTAAAAATTAAAACTTAATTAATAATCATATAACTTCTACAAATATAAAACACACCAAACTATATTACATAAATACACACATAAGTATCCTTTATTTTACACAACCCTGTTTAGGGTATCCTCTCAGTAGGATCCCACACAGGTACTTATTTATACAACTTACTTATAACTACGGAAAACAAAACATCTTATGTGACTCACTGGCCCTAACTTACTACGCTACATTATTAGGATCAGTAGGTTGTTCTTCATCGTCAACTTCATACGGAACGTCGTTCAACTCTTCAACAATCTCCGTCTCGTATGGGGTTCCATCCATCTCCTTAGTAACATAGTCGTCCATATGGTCTTCTAACGTAACAAAGTAGACATACACAAAAATACAGAAATAGGGAGATAAGAAACAGTTCTATCATCATAAGTGGAAAAGATTCATAGCATATAATACAATAATATTCACAAACATGCATCACTCACAATTTAAAATCATCCATACTTTATAACGTCATCCTCTACCCTCCAACTCATGCAACTAAACCTTTATGCTGACGTGACCACTACTAATCCTGTCACACATCCCTCGTTAGGAATGTCAGTCAGTCGTCCAAGTGACATGTTCCCAACGCCGGTGCACATTCTCATCCATGGTATGAATGCTCATGCAAAGCAATGACACTATAGCTGCACAGTACCGTCGGTGCACACCCTGATTCTCTCTCTCAACTCAGTCAAGGGTGCTCATGCATAGCAATGACACTATAGTTGCACAACTTAAATTCTAATTTGGAACGGTCCACGAGAACTTCGGACCTCGTGTATCTCAAATACACAGTTATGAACAACAATGCAACACATGATTCTCACTGACTTTTATCAATAACAACCTAGTACCTCAATCTTTTCCTCATAACCTCCACTTACACTCTATATCACATCACTTTTATAAAATAATAGCGAGGCACTTCTAATTCATATTCAAAACTCTCACCCAAACAAAATAGCTCCGAGCAATATATATCTTTCTTTAAAATCATCTAAGCATAGTATTAAACCCAGGCAGATCATGCATAACATATTAATCAACAGAATATTCAAACACCGCAATAATACATCACATGCAGATGGAATACCTCAACCAGCGGATCACAAACAGTCAAAAGTAAATAATTCAGACATCCTCAAATATGAATAATTAACCTAAGGCGATAAACCTACAATTCCCAAATCGTCATTGGTATTACAGAAAAGGTTTCCAATGGGATTTTGGTCTTGTCGATTACTCGACTACTAGTAGGGTTTAGGTCGCCCTACACCATTATTATAAATTATATACTACTTATCGATTCCGACGATGGAATGGTTCTTTCTCCCACCTGAGTTATCACCGGAAGCACGTACACGACGATCCTCGTTATCCCGCCACAAATTAACAAAACCACCTTCAACCAAACAACATAACTATAATTAATCAACTAACAACCATCTATGACACTTTAGGGCTAGGTTCGGCCAAGACTTAGAAAATAGGTTTAGGATTATCTTCTTAATGCCATCTTTTGGATAGTTACTAGAGTCTTAACTAACATAGATTTCTTATTACAAGACTAAAATTTGAAACAAAATCCTCTAACCTTTAGGGTTAGGGTTTCGGCCAAGGGCTGACTTTTAGGGTTCAAAATCCTTAAAATTTCTAAGCATGATTAAGTCATGGATTAATGGTCCTTAATCAACTAAGATCATGGATTAGTGGCTAAACAACTAAATCTTAAATTCAAAACTTCCTAACTCTCATACTAAGATTCGGCCCCAACATGTTCATAAGGCTAGGGTTTTTAGTTTAGTAAACCAACTTGGATTTATTAAGCATACATACTAATAGCTTGATTACCAAGGTCATTAATGAAAACTTTGAGCAAAAACTCATAAAATCTCACCCATCTAGGGTTCGGCCAACATAGAGATTTTTTAGTAAGGATTTTCATTTTAATAAACTAATCATGGATTAGAGTGTGTAGACATACATGTCATATGGAATACATGATCATACATGATAACACATGAACAAAACTCCAAACCTATTCTAATAGATTCGGCCAAGGCTAGGTTTTTAGGAAGGAATTTTTTGATTACATCATGCTCTTGGATTTAGATAATATGCATGATATCAAGAGTATAGAAAGTGGTTTCATCATCATGAGATTTTTCTAGAATTTATTATGACTTTTCAAAGTTCAAGGCTTAGAAACTTAAAAGTGATGAACAACTATGATATAAACTTTAAATCAAGAAACTTATTGAAGAACATAGATATGATTAAGGAAGAAAATTAGGATTCACCTCTTGAAGATCAATGACAAGGAAAATCCAAGAACATGCTTCACAAATTTGACACTAAAAGACTTATGAACTTTAGGGTTTTTGAACAAAAAGGCAATAGAAACTAAATGAAATGTGAGGGAGGGTATTTATAGAGATGGGTGGCGCCATCTTGGAAGGATCTAGTAAGGATGAGTTGTCTTGTTCAAAGGATTGAAATGCAAATACTTCCTAGGGACCATTTTGTAAAGATTCCAAAAGTATAAGGACTATTTTGTAAATTGCCAATAAATTGTAATGATGACCATTTTCCACATTAAATGTGGTCTTATCTTGACTATTTTGGGCTGATTTTGTCATGAGATATTTTAAGAAAACCCTAGAACACTTGAGAAGATTTAAGAATGTTGTAGAATAATGTAGAAGAATGTAGAACTTTCTAGAACAATCTTGGCTCGTCCAAAAATTATGAGGGAAGCCCCTTCTCCCTCATGGGCTTGCGCATGGGCCTACTAAATTTGGGCTTGGATTCATTTTTTGTGGGGCCCAATAAAAGATTTAAGCTTAAGTATGACATAGGAAACTTGTATGGTTGCAAATAGACTTTATGGAATCAATCCATGGACAAGGAATTTGGGCTTCATGGCCACGATCCAATAAGGGATTTGGAACAAAGATTCTGGCCCAACTCACTTAGAAAACCTAGAAACTAACTTAGGGACCAAAATGTAATTAATAGAAAGTTCAGGGACTTAAGCGTAAAATTCATAAATTTTCACTTTAACCCTGTAGAACCTTATAGACTTAAAAGTATGATTCATCCCCATGAATCATCTCAAAATCCTAAGATAAACTCTTTATCTGCTCTTGGAAACTTCGAAATCCACTCTGCCGCTCACCCGATTACGTATTCCGCCCGAAAAACGTAAATTATTTTATTTTTTTCTAAAATAATTCTAAAAATAAAGAATTGTAGGAAATAAAATAAAAACCTTAAGTCTTTCTTTCACGAATTAAAATTAGGTCTTTTGAGCAGTATAAATATACTATCAGTGAAACTAGCGGGCTGGGATTCGCCCGCCGTTTCAACCTAAATTTTAATCGTAGCTTCCTACATTCAAGTAGGATTGAGTGATGAACTCCGTTTATTTAATATAATTTTCTAATACTCATATAAATATATACAAATAATCGTTCGCATTTCGATTATTTTGAAATAGCGAAAATCGGGGTGTTACAATGTAGCTCTTTGCTTTGAAGAGTGAACCGGGATAAATAACTGTGCCAATCTCTCTTTCCTTAAACTCTTTAGTTGCTTTAGTTTTATTATACGCTTATCAAGTGGTGTATTTGTCAAAGTCACTGTTAAAATTTCATCAGACGAGCTACCCATCTGTCTTGTATCTTTCCACTCGTTTGAACCTAGCTTCTGTATACGAAAAGATTTCAACTTTGTTTAAATTCTAATAAACACAATTCAACCCCCCTTCTCGTGTTTATAGTTGTCTATTTCAGGCAGATCATGCATCACAACACTATAATACATAACCGTAATTAAATAAACATAGATAAAATAGAACGACGTAAAATAATTTTAACAAACACCTCAACCACAGATAATCAATACAGACTCACAACTTGATAGCACGTAGCCATCGGAAAAATCCCTCAGGCAATCCCCTCTAACCTCTTGAAGATTTTTCTCTTGTCGAATTGAAATTCCGTCAAACGTCTGGTTTCCTCAAAACACGTACACGACTCACACAACAATTTACCCTTCATAAAAAAACAAATAATCATCAATCAAACACTAAATACACCTATGCTCCTATATTCTAGGTTCGGTCATGTGGGAATTAATTAGCTAAAAATTTCTAAAAATCCTAAGCTCTTGGATTAGTGATCCTTGATCACTTAAAACCCTAAAACAAAGATTAGAATACAAAGATTGAAATAAAATACTTCAATCTTCCAAAAACCCTAATTCGGCCATGACACTAAATTTGAGTTAGAGATTTCAAAATTTCACATACTCTTAGATCCATGACCTTATAGTAGTAGTGTAGAGTTAAGACAAGTTATCATAAGTTGAAAAATGAAACAAAATCTTTCAACTCCTCAAGAAAATAATTTCGGTCATGAGTAAAATAATGGCTTAGAGATTTGATTTTGATTCAATAATCATGGACTCAACATATATATGAATTATAAGATTGAATCAAGACAGACTAGTTAACAAATCGAACAAAGTCCTCCCCCACTAGAAACTAGGGTTCGGCCTTGAAAAAATAAAAGGGCACGAATTTTTTTTTTGATGTATCCTCTTGGATCTCAAATATAGATAGGATACTAAGATCATAGAAATTGGTTTCACTGTAAAAGGATTTTTCTATGATTTTCTATGAATTTTCAAAGTTTCTAGATCTAGGAATTGAAAAATATGATCAAGATTTCAAATCACAAAAATCAATGAAGAACATGATGATGATTTAGTGCGATAATCATGGTATACCTCTTGGAAATGAAAAATAGGCAACGAATCACCTACTTCCTTCACAAAATCAAGCTATGGTACTTAGAGCTTTAATGGCAAAAATGGCAAAGCTTGATGGAGAAGATGAAGATGGCCTTTTATAGAAGTGAAAATGGGACTCTTGGCTGCCTAGGGCCGTGGACTTTGAGGGGTAAAAGGGTCCAACACACAAAAATGCAAGGACAAAGTAGTAATCTCACAAAATGGCATTTTTGTGGTATTATGACAACATAAGGACAAAATGGTCATTTCCCAAAAAGCAATTATGACCAACATGTGGTGAGAAATGAGTGAGGATGTGGCTGATTTGTGTCCACAAATTGTGGGTCAAACTTGTCATTTCATGAAAGTTCAAGGGTAAAATCGTCCAAGGGTAAAACGGTCTTTACACTAGTTTAAAGAAATATCTAGATATTTTGTAAAAATTAATCATGACATGGGTGACTCGTCCATGTGACTCACCATCCTAGGTGGCAAGAGGTCTCAGCATCTGACATCGGGTTTTGTCTCTGTACGTCCGTTCTCAACTCCGTCAATTACGCGATTTAGGGTTTTACGCCCGAATCGAGTATAATAACTCATTTATTTTGAAAATTTTCAAAATAACCTTTATTGTTGTAAATGAGATATAAAATATATTCATTTCGTTCTCGGGTCAAAATTAGGTTTTCTGATCAGTAAAATCTTACTGTCAGCGAAAACGCAGACCGGGTTCCGTCTGAATTTTCAACCAAAAATTTCACCATATACTTTTAAAAATAAGTATGATATGAATATGACTTTGGTTTTCCCAAAATAATTTTCTAAGTTCCATCTAAAAATATAAATGTTTATTTATATTTATACCGATCTTAGAAAGCGGAAAAATCGGGGTCTTACAATTATGTCATGTATATCCACTGTGTCTTACCAGGTTTTAATTAATGGGCAACCAAGTAGGAGTTTTTGTCCAAAGATAGGTTTGAGGCATGGTGATCCCCTATCACCATATATTTTCATTTTTTGTGTAAATGTTCTCGCAGGTCTGATGCATAAGGAAGCTTAGAGGAAAAGGGTTCATGGATCGAGGTAGCAAGGAGAGGTCCTGAAATCACCCATTTGCTATTTGCTGATGACAGCCTGCTCTTTGCTAGAGAAAATCTGCAAGAGGCTGAATCCATCACACAGGTCCTCAAATCTTATCAGTTAGCTTCAGGTCAACTAGTGAGTTTGGACAAGTCTGAGGTGTCATATAGTCTAAATGTGCCTGATTGTGAGATGCAAATGATCTACGAAAAGATGGGAGTAAAGACTATGTCATCTCAAACAAGATATCTAGGTCTTCCAGTGATCTTTGGGAGATCCAAGAAAGATGTTTTTTCTCTTGTCCAAGACCGTGTGCGGAAGAAGATAAAGGGCTGGAAAGAAAAACGCTTGTCCAGGGCTAAAAAAGAGACTCTTATTAAGGTAGTGGCCCAAGCTATACCAAATTACATCTTGAGTTGCTACAAAATTCCAGAAGGTTGCTGCAAGGAGATTGAAGGTATGCTGGCCAAATTCTGGTGGGGCTCCACGGATTCAAGCAGGAAAATTCATTGGCTCAACTGGGAAAGAATGGGAAAAACAAAGAGTAGAGGAGGGTTGGGGTTCTGAGGCTTCACTGAATTCAATTCAGCTCTGTAGGGTAAGCAATGCTGAAGACTTATTGTTGGAGAAGACACCCTCATGGCAAGAGTTTTCAAGAGAAGGTATTATCCCAGATGTGGCTTTTTTGAAGCTAATACAGGATTCCAGCCAAGTTATGCATGGAGGAGCATGACAAGTGCAAGGAAAGTGATGGAGCTTGGTACTAGGCGGTCAATTGGCAATGGACAAAATGTGGGTATTTGGAGTGATAGATGGCTACATGAACAATCAAAATTCAGGGTATGAAGTCCAGTTACAATTTTGAGTCAAGATACAATGGTCTGTGAACTTATAGACCAGGACACCAAGAGATGGAGGAAAGACTTGGTTTTCAGTGTTTTTAATCATTTTGAGGCCCAGTAGATCATGAACATCCCCATTTCTTTCAGACTCCCAGAGGATAAAATCATTTGGCATTGGGAAAGGGATGGAGAATACTCTATAAGATCAGGCTACCACTTGCTGGTTGAGAACAAGAACAAAGACAAAGCAGAACCATCTAATGATAGGAACCTAAAGGTTTGGAAAGATATCTGGAAAATTCATGTTCCTAATTGTGGCGAAATTTTTTGTGGATACTTGCAAGGAATATTCTCCCCACTAGGGGTAATCTTAGGAGGAAAGGAATTACTCTTGATCCATTGTGCCTTGTCTGTAATGTTGAAGAGGAAAGCTAGGACCATCTGTTCATGGCATGTCAAGCAACACTTGCTCTGTGGTTCCTCTCCCCACTTGGAGTTCATATCCCCCAACAAATGCACCTATGTGATTGGATGGTGCAGTGGCCGTCCTACCCAGATACTCTGGTCCAGCAGTATTTCAGTGTTACCCTCTGGAAAATGTGTAAAGCAAGAAATCAAATGGTGTTCAACAAAACTAGCTTTAAGCCTATTGAAGTAGCAGCTGCGATTTTTTATTTTGTCCAGGAATACAATGAAGCCAACAAATGTGGGACCAAGCCTACTAGTGCACAATAACAACTCAGATGGCAGCCCCCAGACCCTGGAACAACTAAGATCAATATTGATGCAGGGTGTTTTGAGAATGGAACTGACGCACTGTCGCGCACGCGTCAAAAAGCGAGCGATTGGAAAAATATGTAGTTAGGGAGCGACAACTCGAGTATCGTCTCACAAGGACTATTGGATTGTTGTTAACAGAAAAGTCAGTTTTTGGGGGGTTTTGGATTTGAAACTAAATAAAGAAAACAAAGCAGAAAACTATGCAAACTAAATAATTGTCAAATAAGCTAAACGATCAACCTACTGTTCTCAGTTTCCTGCTATCATTGATTCATATAATTCCAAGCCCTAAGCGGATTCTAATCCCTTTTCGATTGTAGCATCAATTAACAAGCGACATTGACACTACGAGACATATGTTCCTAATTACGAATTAAGAAAACGGATTAAGCCCTTCGTGAATTAAGCAAACACGAATTGAACACACGCGAATTAAGCAAACATGATTAAATTTAGGAACACACAATCATCAAAATGAATCAACACATATTCTATATAATCCTGAATTAAGCAAACAGAACATACAGAACAAATATTGAAAGAGAATAGCATTAAGTTTAGGAATTACAAAACCTCAAGCGGCGGTGCAAACCGGTTACAGTAGATCAATCAAGGGAGACTAGCTCTCCATTACAAAGGGAGCACAAAACTCTAAACCTAAACTCGCAGCCGTCCTAATCTAAAAGAAAAGAAGATGCTGAGAAGATGAAAGATCCTCAGTTCTGCCCTAAAACAGACTATAAATACAGATTCTGGGTTACGCGCGCTCGCGAGGCGAGAATCCTTTCGCGAGGCGAATATTATTAACAGCTCTTCAGTGTTTGGCTTTCTCGCGAGGCGAGACTAGTATTCGCGAGGCGAGTCTTCAAATTCCAATCTATCACAGCCGTGACCTTAATCACGGCTAGGCCGTGATGGTCTCTGTCCTTTAGGGTTGGATTTCTCGCGGGGCGAGACAGTGATTCGTGGGGCGATACAGAGAGGATGGTATTTCTGGCACAGTGAGGCTTCAGGCTCGCGGGGCGAATAACTCCAGAATTGCTTCTCTTTATTAACCTGAAAACAAGAGGTAGCAGTAAGTGCTTTATTCGACTCAATATCACTAAATTAACCTAAAAATACTTTACAGACTCAAAATGTTGCTTGAGGACAAATACATCCAAATTTGGGCGAAAATGAGATACAATTAACACAAAACCACGATCATACTAGTCATAAAACTAGATGGGCCAGAGGCTGATCAAAATACCCCAAACTTAAACTTTTCTTGTCCCCAAGTAAACTAAAACTCAAAAAAGGACTCAAACTTGGCAAGCTTAAAGATTCGATCAATTTCGCACAAATTTCATGCAATTACAACAAAACAATTTTTCTTCAATGTTTTCCCCCTTTCAAACAAAGCAATCCCCACATGCATTTACTCTAAACATTTGAGAATTTCATCATTCAAACAATCATTAATCTAAGCAAGGGATCCAAGTTACACACAAAAGGGAGATCCCCGAATTCAAACAATTGCCTTCCTCACAAGGGCATTTAATGTTTCACTCATTCGCTCAGTTTGTCTAGGCTATCAACATTTCACTCAATTTCACTTTTAAGAGAACTTCCCATGAATTTGATTTTCATCTCAAACAAGGTTCCCACGGAAACTGCATGCAACATCAAAAGGTCTTTTAAGGTTGTAATGGGGCCTAGCTAAGGGTAGGATATTCAAAGGTACTAGGCTTAAGTCCCTAGGAACTAAGAGAGCATGAGCATTTGATACATATTGAATTCCACTCGAGTTCCTTTTTCCATTTCTCTTTATGCTTTGGGTGACTACAGCCTTCTTCTTTCAATACCCTTTTTTGACATTTTTGTTCTTCTTCTTTCTTTTCTTTTTTCTTTTTTTTTCTTTCTTTGCCCTTTGGCTCCAACCTTTTTATTATTTTCTTTTTCTCACCCCAGAATGACATGTCACATCCTTGTAGCCACCCCAAACTTAGTTTCTTACAAACCTTCTCTTGCTAAGCTTCCATGCTCTCCTAATCCTAAGATCGGGTTAACATGGTTTTTCCAGATTTTGGCTTATAACATAAGGTCATCAAGAAATAATAGACTAATTAGGCTCAAAGGGGCTAACTAGGTAACATGCATTAGGGATGGTTCTTTTCAGGCCAAGTAGTTAATTCAATGAAAATCTGCCTAAATCATTTGATGCAAACACATAGACATGCAAACCATGAAGAGATTCAAGCAAATTCGGGAAAGTGCAGCTCAAAAGTGATTCACACAGTTAAAAACATGCTGGAGGCTCAAATCCTCACCCGGACATTTTTGCAAGTTGTTTGACCGAGATTCTATCCCTAGTGTGTGCACCCCTTCACCCCAAACTTATCATAAATCATGCAATCATAACAAAATATCTCAAAGTTCATTTTTCAATTTTTCACATGGGGATCAAATTTTCAAATTTCAAGACTTAGGGGGAAAATCATCAATAGTCAACAACTATCATGCAATCAATCTATGCAAAAATTAACGAAATCCAGCAAGCTCACCGACACAAGACTCAACACACAACTCTTGATCTTCTCAAATTATTCAAGAGCTGAAGAAAACCAAACAAAAACAAGGAAAAGCAAAAACTAACAAGAAAATGAAAATAAACTAGAGAGAAAGGGTTAAGAAAACTCATTGAGGGGCTTCCACCGGGATCCCATTGCTTGTAGCATAAGGCCCACGTGATAGACAAAGGGCAGAAGCTTATTCCATGGTCCCATAACTTGAAGCCTCGATACGGGAGTGGGTGCTTGACAATTATCATGACCTCGCCAAGTGCGGCGGACTTATCACTCCCTCTTGGGTCAAAGATGACCTCTTTGTCAACAAAGTTCTCCCAATAAAACTGGGGTTCAACTCCTTGGACTGGCCATGGTGCAAAATCCAGTCTCTCTGGCAGAGGCTTGAACTCCATTGCCGGTTGTTCCACAGTGGGAGGTGGCAAACAGGTAGAGAGGGTTACTGGTGTCGCTTCAGCTTCTACACGATCTTCATTCACTGCACTATCAAATCCATCACCTGCTATACATGCAGAAATCTCAGCACACACCACACAAGGGTTAGTGTTAGTACAATCAGTACATATGGTACAATAAACAGAATCAGAAAAGGCATGAATGTCTGGAAATTCAGCACACAGTTCATCCATCCCATCACATTCAACACATGCATAGGAACCAATGGAATCATCTAATTCCAGAATTTCTTCATCATCCTCTAGCATGGCAAAGTGGATGTCCTCCATACATCTCTTCCTCTCAATTTCCTTAGTCACGGGTTTTGATCCTTGAGCTTGCTGCATGGCATTCATCAAAGTGGCAAGTTGTCCAATCTGTGTCTGTAAGTCATGATTGCTAGCATCCGTTCGCTGCTGAAACTGCCCAATCTCTCCAATCTGTGTATGCAAAGCATGGATACTAGCATTTGCATGCCGCTGAAACTGGAGATTGTTGTCATCCATTTGCTTGATCATGTCCTCTAGTGAAGGTCCGGAAGGTGCAGAGGTGGTCACTTGGGGAGGATTCTGTGGTGGTTCCAGCGGCAACATCAGTTGTTGTTAAGGTGATTCATAGACTTGTCTAATACCAATTATCTCTCGCCTGATTGATGCAGCTCTGAAGGCAGGAAAGTATCTCTCAAGGAAGACTTTCTTCAAATCAATCCAGGTTGAAACGGAATTTGGTGCAAGACAGTACAACCAATCCTTCGCGGCACCTTCAAGTGAGAATGGGAAGGCTCTCATCTCGATGTGGTCTTCCGTCTTTCCTTTAGGTCTCAAAAGTGTAGAGCAAACAACCTGGAATTCTTTTAGATGCATCTGCGGATTCTCACCTGCAAGACCACTAAACCTTGGCAACCAGTGTATTAAACCAGAAAAGTTAGGATAATATATGCATGACGACTCATAATCAATGTTAGGCATACAGTTTTGCATATAATTATCCATGGTAAGGTACTAGGATTTGTAACCAGACAAAACAGCCATAACTAATTCAGCAATGCAAAAATTATTTTATATATATATATATATATATATATATATATATATATATATATATATATATATATATATATTTCTGTAAATAACAACAAGAGTCTCCGGCAACGGCGCCAATTTTTTGACACGATGTCGCGCACGCGTCAAAAAGCGAGCGATTGGAAAAATATGTAGTTAGGGGAGCGACAACTCGAATATCGTCTCACAAGGACTCTTGGATTGTTGTTAACAGAAAAGTCAATTTTTGGGGGGTTTTGGATTTGAAACTAAATAAAGAAAACAAAGCAGAAAACTATGCAAACTAAATAATTGTCAAATAAGATAAACGATCAACCTACTGTTCTCGGTTTCCCGCTATCATTGATTCATATAATTCCAAGCCCTAAGCGGATTCTAATCCCTTTTCGATTGTAGCATCAATTAACAAGCGAAATTGACACTACGAGACATATGTTCCTAATTACGAATTAAGCAAACGGATTAAGCCCTTCGTGAATTAAGCAAACACGAATTGAACACACGCGAATTAAGCAAACGCGATTAAGTTTAGGAACACACAATCATCGAAATGAATCAACACATATTCTATATAATCCTGAATTAAGCAAACAAAACATACAGAACAAATATTGAAAGAGAATAGCATTAAGTTTAGGAATTACAAAACCTCAAGCGGCGGTGCAAACAGGTTACAGTAGATCAATCAAGGGAGACTAGCTCTCCATTACAAAGGGAGCACAAAACTCTAAACCTAAATTCGCAGCCGTCCTAATCTAAAAGAAAAGAAGATGCTGAGAAGATGAAAGATCCTCATTTCTGCCCTAAAACAGACTATAAATACAGATTCTGGGTCACGCGCGCTCGCGAGGCGAGAATCCTTTCGCGAGGCCAATATTATGAACAGCTCTTCAGTGTTTGGCATTCTCGCAAGGCGAGAATGCCAAACACAGCCGTGACCTTAATCACGGCTAGGCCGTGATGGTCTCTGTCCTTCAGGGTTGGATTTCTCGCGGGGCGAGACAGAGAGGATGGCATTTCTGGCACAGTGAGGCTTCAGGCTCGCGGGGCGAATAACTCCAAAATTGCTTCTCTTTGTTAACCTGAAAACAAGAGGTAGCAGTAAGTGCGTTATTCGACTCAAAATCACTAAATTAACCTAAAAATACTTTACAGACTCAAAATGTTGCTTGAGGACAAATATATCCAAATTTGGGCGAAAATGAGATACAATTAACACAAAACCACGATCATACTAGTCATAAAACTAGATGAGCCAGAGGCTGATCACGAACCACTGGTTGGGGAATGATAGTAAGGGACCATGTAGGGGTTGTGAGCTTTTCTGCAACAAAATTTATAAGAATGAATATAAGTCCTGCTATGGCTGACGCTCTAAGTCTCAGATGTTGTCTACAATGGGCAAAGGAACAAATGATGGGCAGCTCAATCATTGAGACAGATGCTGAAATGATTGTCAAGTGTCTCCAAGGAAGTGTCAAGTTAGCTGCTATTGTTTATGAGGAGGGAGATAAATATTATGGAAACGTTTAGGACCCAAAAATTCAAAAACCCAAATGTGGATATGGGCGCACTAGTGCAGAAAAGGGATTTCACATCGATTTTTTTTTGGCATTTCACATCGGTTTTCAAACTGATGTTGAAACGGGCGATGTGGTTTATTGCCACTTTTCACATCGGTTTTAAAACCGATGTCAAAAATTATATTTCAGCTAGACAATAATTCTTGTTTAACACTTTTCACATCGGTTTCTTAAAAAACTGATGTGGTAACCCCACTTTCCACATCGGTTATTTTAAAAACCGATGTGATAACCCAACTATTCACATCGATTTTAAAAATAATCGATGTGTAAAGTAGGGTTACCACATCCGTTTTTTAAGAAACCGATGTGAAATATTGGGTTATCACATCGATTATTTCAGAAACCGATGTAAAACAGTTTTTTTTTTAAAGAAAACACCCCTTTACAATAGTGACAGTCCTTTCCCCTGTTTCAGTAATCCAGTAATCCACAGATCAATATAGAATCTAAATATTCTCAACACAATCACTTTTGTACAACCAAAACACACTAAATTAAAAGATTACAAACAATAAATATATTCAATTACATTCAGACAACAAAGATAATTAGAAACCAAAAGGCTACATATGATATATTATAGATTTCATGTCAAAACATATATATATATATATATATATATATATATATATATATATCAGTCAAAAGTACACTATAGCTAGTACAAGATGCGTTTATTATAAACTAACTACATACAAACTATGGTAATTGGTACTCAAGAAAGAAAGTTGCCCAACGCATCCTTATGTTATTGATGTCGGCATCAGAGAGTGGAGTCGGATTGTTGAATATCTGCAAGTTTAATTGGACATAAGATTATATCTTTTTCGTAATAAACTAAAATAAAACATATAACGAGTCTATAACTATTAGAACTAATTGTGTTACCACTTAGCATTTACCTCCTGCCATCTTTCAGTGATACCAGAGGAGATAATTTCGACCATCCACTTCGTCACATAATATCCACATTCCCATGATCCACGTTGTCTACGGGACTACGTACAAATGAAACTCAATTAGAATATAAAGAATTAAATAGAAATCAATAATTATACCCACTGCGCTTGAAGCATTTGTAATAAATATCTTACGTTAGGGATAATCCATCTAATAGCCCGACGCCTTTCACCATGCAGCATGTGAATTGCATCAATAGAACTATCATAAGAAAATAAACATTAATTAAAGTATATCTTATAGATTTCAGATGATTAAAACAACTTCATTACTGATTATAAATTATTTTAATGCTTACGTTTCCATGATGATCTTCAGTTGATTCGCCGGCTTATTTCCCATCGAGCAGAAGAAGACCACGAGATTCAACCGAGGGCACAAGATCAACAATTGCCAATGTTTACTGCATTTGCGGAACAATTAGTAACTAAGTCATATATAGTACGTTATAATTAAATAACTGGTACTTACTTATTGAGATAAGGCGCCAGGTAGAACTGATGATCATCTCGGGCAAGTATATCACGTATGGTGGCGATCGGTTCTTCTGATGTTAGGAGAACATCACCCTGAATGAGCATGGGGTCAATGAACCCATAAAAAGGTGAGGTTGCCCTGATCAACTAACATGCGATGCAGATACCTAATCTATTGATAAAACATGTTAGTTGTCATAGTATTTAAAATTTAGTTACTTAACTTACAAATAAAATGTACTTACGTGCACCATAACGAGATGTGTGAAGCACTAGCCATTTAACGATCGAGCACCATCTCCATAAGATCCTTCTTTGGGATATACAGATCGTCACCTGGCCTGGCATCATGTTTCAACCTTACCAAAGCTGCGTCAGCCTCCATGTTCATGACCTGTATGGCCAGACGTGTAAAAACACCACCAGGATCCCCTTTGTCAATCCCCTAAACAACAAAGATATACATTAGTAACCACAGTTAAGTTATTTCATTCGTAATTAATTGAATGGTCAAATGAATACCTTGGCAGGAGCAGACTTCTCTGGTCTTCCTGGATCCGACATTTTAGGCAGAATATCATTTCCAACATCATAAAAAAAACATTATCTTTAAACAATAATAAATAATTGCAACTATAAATATAGAAAAACACAACTAATTGAATACCTCAGATGCAACAAGAAACCTGACCGGTCTTCTTGGCAAGGGGATGAAGTTACCAGTGGCCTGGCCCACTGTTTGAACCTCCTCAGTGGGCACAGGGACTCGATCATCAGCATCTCAAATAATCTCAACCACGACCCTCACCTGATCATCCGGTAATAAACGGTGGTGTATGGTATTACCTAAGTTATGTGCTGTCCCCAATGCCACTAAGCGGCGATCATGATGATCATCAACATACAGCTCACACCTATCAGGGTCGTCATCATCATCATCATCATCATCATTATCATCATCATCATCATCATCATCATCATCATCATCATCATCATCATCATCATCATTTTCAGGCTGATGAGGAGGATCACATGAGCCCTTAGTGCTCACATGGACATAGGATTGGATAGAGGGTTGGACACATGTGTTTGCTGGGACATAGCAGCCATTATTGCTAGCTGCTAGGAAAACTGCTGGGCCATCTCCTGTCTAAGCTCATCTGCAATCTCCTGTTTTAGCCGTTCTCTATCTACATCAACATCCCTATGGCGTTGGTGTGAAGATGAACCATGGTATTGACGAATGCCAACGTCCCATCCAACACCAATGACACGACCCAGGTGGTCTGGTTTACCGATGGCAGTAGCTAAGATATCCTTGCGTCCTCTAGGAACAAAGGTTCCTTGAGTGGCCTGCTCGTCCAAGGCATCCTACAACATACAAAATATTAGGTCACATTACAATTCAATAACATTGTTAAAATCACAATTACAATTCAAACTATACTTACAATCTTCTCAGCTACTTGGTGGGCCTCCTCAGATGTATATTGTCCCGTACTTCTTTGTCGGGCCCTCTTCCATCTACGATGGCGTGGGGGTGGAGCTGGATCAACAACTTCTGGATGATTATCAGCTGTAGGATCTGCCTGAAATGTTTCTTGCTGAAGTCTTTTCTTTTCCTCTTCCACCATTGTCAGGTCAAGTTTTTTATATCTCCCACGAGACAGTATATGGGGGTAGACATTCTTGCTTTGGTTTTCCTGCCCCTTTTTCCTCTTCTCCTGTTATAAATAGAAGACAATTAAATTATATAAGTAAATTAAGAAAATTAATGAAATTACATAAATTTAGAGACAACTCAAATAAGTTAACCTGAAAGCTGTGATCATGTCGGCATTACAACTAGAATCACCATCCTTCACTTTGTAGCGTAATACCCCACACCTAGGGCACTCGTGCATCTCTTCAAACTCTTTCCTATACAATATACAATCATTGGGCAAGCGTGTATTTTCTTATACTCCATACCCATCGAACACAATATCTTCTTCGCCTCATAGTTTCAGGACGGTAATGTGTTACCTTCTGGAAGCATGTCTTTCAACAACTCAAGCAATTCGGTAAAGCTTTTATTGCTCCACCCATTTCTCGCCTTCACATTGAACAATCTTAACACCGCTGCCAACCGTGTGAAATTAGTGCACCCCGGATACAAAGCCACTTCCGCATCACTGCACAAAGTATCATACACATGTGCTCGCTGAAAAGACTCTTGCCCAACATCATGGATCATGTCCTCTAGTCCATCGTCCATATCCACGTCATCAACTTCCTCTCTATGCGACACCTTCGGGCTGTCTAACGATTCACCATGACATATCCATATTGTATAACTCTTGCAAATCCCCTCACAAATAAGATGCTCCCGTATCTCCTCAGCTTCTTGTTGTCTCTCATTCAAACAGTTAACACAAGGACAATAAAACCTTTCGTTACCACTATCTGGAGCATTTGTTTTTGTAAATTGTAGAAAATCTTCCACTCCATTCTCATACTCATCACTTGTTCGTCTAGCATTCATCCAACCGCGATCCATGACTAAAACCAATAACTTCGTACTTAGTCCAAGATCTTCATCAACTACTTCTTATGACAGGGTATGGCCCTACCCCATTCGAGAAGAAACTTCTTCAACATTCGGTTAACAGTTAGTCCTTAACTCTCATGCTCATACTCGACGAAATTTTGACAGCATTTCCCTTCGGTCTCCGACGTACACGACTTGAACGCGATGATATCCACCACTATAAAGTATGCACCCAGAGAACGAAAGGAAATGTATCAATCTGAACTTTCATCAAGTATATAACATGAGAATCAATGATGAATAACTATTTTAACTGAATGAAGAAAAAGTTTTTTCCCAAACTGTCCAACTTTGGACAATTCAAGATCCAATACAATGAGCGGTACCTTAAGCACGTACACGTGTGCTTATTAGTATTGCATCTCAAACAAGAAACTAAGGCTTTACTAATTAATTAACATTAAGAAAATTAATAAAACACTCCAATCCCTAAATCAAAGCAAACAAAAATCAAAATAAGCAATAGTTAATATACCAGCTTCTTTTTTAAGTCACAAACTGAAAATAATAACAAAATAATTGTCTAAAGGCATTGACAATTAATAGTCATCTTTGAAGAGTTGTAGGATAAGTAAAGAGTTCCATAATTTGAACATCGAAAATTCAACCACCAGTTAGACTCAAATCAAAGTCAGATTCAAACAAAGAGACTAATAACACCCCTGATAATCAAAAACCGCAAAGCAATAGGTAATAATTACCACACCCTCAAAAGAGGGCAAAACTATTCATGAAAAATCTTTACATAACATGAAGAAAACTCATCACTGTAGTTTTGAACACATTTTTAAGCACACACCAAACTTACAACAAATCCCACATAGCATTCGATAAAAAAATTAACTCAGCTTTCATGATTCTTCAATCCCAATCAACAAAAAATCAACAACTTCCAATTCATTTACTTTTATCCAAAACCAAAAAATGGAAAAACCATTACCGACCAAAGTTAAGGTTCAAAGTAAATATTGTACCTTGCAAGGAATGAGGGGAAGATAGGTAACAGCTGAAGGGAAAGCTTGAACCACAAATGTGACCACTAACCAGTACCACAGCAAGCCCTTTGCACAACCCTGAAATGAGAAAATTTAGTCAAAAAATCGAAATGGGTTGAAGAAGCCTCCATTGTACTTTCCCAATGCTCAGATTCCTTAGAAACATGGTATAATAGGTGCATTACCTGAGATGACTAAGCGGCGGAGCAAGCAGAGCAAACGGTGGAGCAAATGGAGCAAGCGTCGGACAGTGGGCTTCTAGCCTACAGGAAGCGACGGAGCAAGCGAAGGCTACAGGGTCACGACACGAAGCGGCAGAGCAAGCGGAGGGGCTTCGAGGCTGAGGTGACAGTGGAGGACGCGGCCGAGCGAGCAAGAATGGAGGTGTGAGGGTTACGGAGCGCACATGCAACAGAGAAAATATTGGGGTTCAGACATTTAGTGGTAGCACACAAGAGAGGAATTGGATGGATGAATAAATGAAAACATAATGAAAATACACATCGGCTATATCCAAAACCGATGTGTTATATTGCTTTTCTACATCGGTTAACAACAAAAACCGATGTTAAAAATGTTGCTGCTTAAAAAAATTCAATTTTTTTGTTGAATCTTCCACATCGGTTATAATAAAATCGATGTGTAATCTTATGGCTGATTAAAAGAATTTTGTTTTTATTTCCCTTTTCCACATCGGTTATCATAAAACCGATGTCTACAATTGATGTTTTTCACTATTCCACATCGGTTATACTAAAACCGATGTCTAATCTTCTGTCTGATAATTTTTTTTTTTTGGTTTCACTTTTCCGCATCGGTTTTTATAAAAACCGATGTTAAATATTTTTATCACATCGGTTTTTATTATAATCGATGTTAAAATATTTCAGTTTAATTTCAAAAATATCACCGCCTTCTTTTTCACATCGGTTTTGTTAAAACCGATGTTAAAATTTCGATGTTAAATGCATATTTTGCACTGGTGGTGATTGTTTTGGTCAAGATCTCAACAACAAACAGGTCTAATATTTTCTTTTCAAATTCAGTATCCTCTTAAATATTTGATTTATCACTTCCCATCCATCTAATTTCCAATTTCTGTCCTTTCCACTCTGGCTGTGAGGTCAGCCCAGATTTGTATGGAGATATTAACGCTAGACACTTCACTTATTGGACACTGAGTTACCGATTCTTAGCACCCCACTATGTTCTTTCTTCTAAGTATTCTCTATTTTTTATTTATTTCATGATGCAAATGATGGTGATGAAGGGTGTCAGGAAAGGAAGAAAAGGCAAAGTGACGATGGGGAGGTGAATGCTGACGGGATCGGAACGTGAGAAAAGAGATGGGATGGGGGAAAATGAGACTGAAAATTGTTAACAATGTTAACTTATTGGTGACGCTGAGGTGGAAAGGTTGGACGCCTTTCTCTGTAATAGTCAATCTAAGAGCTATATGTTTGATTTTTTGTGTAGCAGTTTATAGTTTTTTTTCAGATATCATTCATACCTTCTCATTAACCCAGGATTGTCAGCATCTTCTTTTAAATTATTACACTGGGGCTACTCTTCGTGCTCCTATATATTGTTTTAGAAATGAGATATTTTAAATGAATAAAAAAAATGTTATATTTTAAAAAAAATACATGATATATGAAGGGGAATCAATGAAGAAAATATAAGAGATAAAGGATGTTGGGGATCAAATGTTTATAAAAATATGAAGAAAATATGTTGTGTATGATTACTAAGATCATTGACAAATTTCTATTATTAAATGGGCTGTAAACTTGGGTGGTGCTACTATGTGCAGCTTTAGAAATAAGACATATTTTAAATAAATTACATGTTTTAAAAAAACATATGATAGATGAAGGCAGTGACCAATGAAGAAAATATGATAGATAAATGGTGGTGGTGAGAACCAAATATTTATAAAAATATGAAGAAAATATGTTATGTGTGATTATTAGGATCATTGACAAATTTCTATTATTAAAGAGGGTGGAAACTTGGTCGGTGCTACTATGTACAACTTTAGAAATGAGACATGTTTTAAATAAATAAAAAAAAGAAATGACATGTTTTAAAAAAACATATGGTAGATGAATGGTGGAACCTTTCTAAAAAAAAAAATATGAAGGGGGAACCAATGAAGAAAATATGATAGATAAAAGATGGTAGGGGAACCAAATGTTTATAAAAATATAAAAAAAAATATGTTGTGTATGATTACTAAGATCATTGACAAATTTCTATTACTAAAGGGGGTGGAAACTTGGGCGGTGCTATTATCTGCAGCTTTAGAAATGAGACATGTTTTAAATAAATAAAAATGGGTTAAATATGTTTTTAATCCCTCATTTTTTACAAAAGTTTAGTTTTAGTCCCCCGTTTGAAAAACATACTTTTTTAGTCCCTCATTTTTTAAAATGAGTCAGAAGTGGTCCCTACACCACACATTTTTAGTCCCTCGTTTTTTAAAATCACTCATTTTTAGTTCCTCATTTTTGACAAAAATTAGGTTCTAGTCCCCCATTTGTCAAATGAAAGTATGATGTATGGACCATTTCTGACATATTTTCAAAAACAGAGGAATAAAAAAGTACATTTTTCAAACAGGGGACTAAAACCAAACTTTTATAACAAATGAGGACTAAAAACATAAAAACATATTTAACCCATAAAAAAGAAATGACATGTTTTAAAAAAATATATGATAGATAAATGATTGTGGGAGAATCAAATGTTTATAAAAATATAAAGAAAATCTGTTGTGTATGATTATTAAGATCATTGACAAATTTCTATTATTAAATGGATGGAAACTTGGATTGTGCTACTATGTGCGGCTTTAGAAATGAGACATGTTTTAAATAAATAAAAAGTTTGATAGTAAATATAATTTTTTAAGAAGTAGGATTATTATAAAATTAATGAATATTTTGTTATATTGATGATATAGTCTTAAGTTTTAGAGATTGAATATTTGTATATGATTATGAACAAGTTTTTTTATTAGTAATTAATTATATTTGTCAATTTATATTTTTTTATTTTCAATATACAAATTAAATAAACTTAATCTCAATGCCGTGCACGGGTTAACACACTAGTTTATAATAAATGAAGGCAGTACTTTTGTTTTTTTGTTGGATTTGAACAAGATTTTCTTAGGTATGTCAATATATGGCTTAGAGAGAAAGAGCCAAAGCAACCATTATATATACAATGGATAAGCATTTGGCAGAAATAAAACAACGACTTTATTGCCATGAATATTAAAAATTTGCTATAAAACAATTTGGATTAGTAAGAGAGTGGTCCTAGCCTCGTAGGGGTTGATTAATTAGGGCTGTCCAGTGTAAGAATATCAGATTTGCTTATTGCTACTCAAATATTAATATAATCCCTAAAACCGTGACCAGAAAAGGAAACCAAGTTGTTATATATTGCCTGATTGCCTTGAAATTCAATGATTTGCTATAAAACAAGGATATTATTCCAAAAGATGAATGGATAAAGAGTGGTCCTAAGGATTGATTAACAGGTGTCTGGGCACTAGGGGACCAATCTTGCATATTGCAACAGAATCCTATAAACTGGGACCAAATAATGAAACCAACTTGCTAACAAATTAATATTGATTCTGGTTGTACCAAAATCTGAAATTATATATTGCACATCATTAATACTCAGTAAATCGAGAAAATAGATAAACATAAACGTATAGTGTGGTCCTAAAAATCATAAAGATGTTATACATCGATTGAGACAGGAAAATCAGACATTTGATGATTTTAATTTCTTTTCGTGCTAAGTTCGGTTATTGTACATTGACGCATATAGCAGATTTCACTGGTTTTATGTTTGAGAAACGCTTGATAGTACCACTACTTTTGGTTCGAATGATTTATGAAACTTACTGACAATTGATGGAAATTTAAATTAACGGTATCTGATGAGATTATGATATGACTATTGTGTATTAGTGCTATTAAATGCTATTTGTCAAATTTCGTATTTAACGGTTTCGTACTGAATAGTTGTGTCGTTAGGTTTTGCAATAAGATTTAATTGTTATGAGTGATCAGAGTAGTGGCAGATCCACATAAAGGGGTGAGGGCAATTCCCACAAGGCAATTTTTCTTTTAGATGAGCGTGTTTATTAATTTTTAAACCTTTTTTTTTTTATACTCATTAATTTTTAATTTTACCACCATAAAAAATTGTGTCCCTATACGACTTTTTTAAATGCATATAAAAAAAAGAGATTAAAAAGAGAATACATTGCACTCATAAGGAATTACCAAAGTTTACAAAACCGGACCGGACCGGCCGGTCCGACCAGTTTAACCGGGATCCGGGACCTAGAGCGGTTCGGTTGATAGGGAAAACCATCTCTGTATTGAACCGGTACAAAAACCGCAGAATCGGATCAAAACCGGTGAAACCGGCCAAAACCGGTGGTTCATCGGGTTCCGGCGGTCCGCGAAAAATGGACGCTCCTCTGCTCCGGCGATGGTTCACCATCGTTTTATTGCTTCTTTAACCTCCCACGACTTGAGAGAGGATGAGCAAGAAAGATGAGAGGATGAGAAAAAGAAGAAAGAAGAGAGGAGTGAGGTCAAACTTGAACATCCATAACAAAAGAGAAGAGAAGCGGTGTTGAACTTGAAAATGTTCAGAAGAGGTTGAGTAGCAGAAAAACGCAGAAACAGGAGTGGGGGGAAGGGGCGGCTGGTGTGATTGAATTGGAGGAGAAAATTAGGTTAACACTTAAGATTTCCTTTTGTTTTTGCTGAATGGGCCAAAACGTCCAAGCCCATCTTGAATGTTCTTTATAATTTTTATGATATATCTAGTTTTTGTATAATGGGCTTATAAGTTATACCCTTCAGTTTTATTCTAATTTTTGTTCATATATAAGAGAACTTTGAGTTGTTGGGCTCTTAAGTTAATTATTTTTATTTACATTTTTAGGAGTAAATATTTTATATTATTAAAAAAAAAGAGAATTTGTTCATATTACTAAATTTATTATATTAAAAATTAAAATAATATTATTTAATTATAACCGGTTCAACCATGGTTCAACCTCGGTTGGATCATTGAACCTTGAACCGTTGCCTTCACCGGTTTGATGATCGATTCGATTTTTGTAAACCTTGGGAATTACTAATGAGTTGTCTAAGTACTACAAAGAAGTGATCAAGATATTATAAATACTATAACATTAGTTAGATTGTTCAAAAAAATCCGAATTTCCAACACTTTCTAGTCGAGTTATTTTTATCAACGTGAACACTGAATTGCTTCATTATGTAACAAATTTAAATCTATGAGCTGCATTCAGTTTTTTCATTTGACGAGAAGAAAATGATTGATTGACTAAGTTTTATCCATTAGAATTTTCTTTTTCAGAGCCTATGGGGCATGATTAACAACTTGAAACATATATCATTAATGATTAACTTTTAAATGTATCTTTCTGAAATGTTAATGAAAACTAGAAAGCATATTGTGTATTTAGTGATATTTTTACTTCTAATGTTAGCTTTGATTATGCCCCTGGCAAATGCAACAATCAAAAGATGTTTCTCTCCAAAGAATTTTGTGAACAATGGAATGTACAATTGTACGAGAGATGTTAAATTATTGTTTGTATATACACATAGAGAGATATTTTTATTGTATTGAAAAATGAAAAAATATGATACAACATTTCAAAATATTAAAATGTGTCAAGGGCAATTGTAATTTTATAAAAGCATAGGTATCTCGGGTATTTATTTTGGTCATCAGATTATTTCTTTTGAAAATGCTTATAATATTTTTCTTTTATAAAAAATAGTTATTGACTATTCTTTTGTGCATACTAAAGAAAATTTCTCGATCCACAACCATGTCATGGTAAAAGCTATTTTTTAGAAGAAGCTGGTATATTTGGATAAACTGACTAAATTGTGTAAAACAACATTTTTATTAGAAAAAATTGTTTTAGATAACTTTCAAGTTTGAAGTTAATTTAAAAAGTTGTTAGATTATTTTGAAACCAATAACACTCGTCTCATTTCAACCCTGTAAAACTATTTACCAAAAAAAAAAAATTAAAATTTAAAAGTAACTCCATACTGATTTTTATAAAACTCAAACAAAACATATTATCTTAAAAAAAGGAGCATAGGAATTGTCTTATTCCATTATTTCCATAATTTTAAATATTGATTACCATTGCGGTTGTAGTTATATTGCATCATCTACCTTAGCTGCATGTAATTAGGAAAAGGTGGCCTATGCCATTAAATTATGGGGCGCGGAAACTATTAAGAACCACGATATTATGGGTGCAATTTAAAACCTTTATTGTTTCTATAAATTTTGGCCAATGCCCCGAAAGGGTATTGTCAAGTAGCAAGGATACCAATAATTAAGAAAGACGACATAATCAATGGGTTCTGAGGGACAACTCGGGCTTCCTGTTCTAGATTTTACCAAGGAAGATTTGAAGCCAGGGACCAATTCCTGGTTATCAACATGCACAAGTGTGCGCCATGCATTTGAAGAGCATGGCTGCTTCGTAGTTGTGTATGATAAAGCTTCTGATGATCTTCAAAATGGTGTATTACGTTCCCTGAAAGAGCTGTTCAGCCTCCCAACAGAAACCAAGCTGAGTAACATATATGAGGGCAAGCCATTAAAAGGATACGTTGGACAGCACCCCAAGATTCCTCTTCATGAAAGCATGGGCATAGATGAGGGAACAACGCTTCAAGGGATTCAAAGTTTCGTCAAAAAAATGTGGCCTAATGGAAATGATCAATTTTGGTACATACCCAATATATATAATTGTTAATTCTAAAACAATTATGTGATTTTCTTATTAAACACTCGACTTTTTGTTAACCTCTTTATGTTGTTGTGGATTTATCTAGTAAATATTTGTATGAGTATGCAAAGATAGCAGAAGAATTGGATAGGATGGTTTCCAGAATGATATTTGAAAGTTATGATCTGGCGGAGTACTATGACTCATACATGCGGTCTACGAGTTATCTACTTCGGCTTTTGGCGCACAAAGCACCGGAACAGGTGAAGCCTCAACTTGGTTTTGTGTCTCACACTGACAAGAGCTTCACAACAATTCTTCACCAGAATCATGTCAATGCACTCGTGGTGGAGACAAAGGATGGGAATTGGATCGATGTTGATTTCTCTTCACCTACTTCCTTTGTGGTCATGGCTGGTGACGCACTCATGGTGAGAATTAATCTCCAATAATTTAAGGCAGAATTTTATGGATAAGCTAATTAATATTTTCTGTTTTTGACATACTTATGTTTAATATAAGGTGTAGTTTTAACTACATGGATTAAATGAACCTACTTAATCTCATGTTTTATATATAACATGAAATTTAAATGAAAACTAAATCACAAAAAAGAAATTTAAGTGAAAGCAACTTATACCATTTAGATTAGTTGAAGACTCGAGAAGTGTTTATTTGAAAATAAGTGCACTTATTACATGTGTCCTTATTTTAGCAAAATTTATTTTCATAAAAATGAAAAAGGATAAAAAAAAAAAAATTACAACAACATCAACTGTAAAAATGTTTAAGAGTTTATTGCTTTTATGAAAAATATCTCTTACATTATTTTGCTTGTTGATGACTGTAGAAATTAAAAGAAACGGACTCGAGTGTTTTTATATTGCTCACGAATTACTTGTCTTGGTTGGTTTCTGCATACAGGCTTGGAGCAATGACAGAATAAAGTCCCCTAATCATAAAGTTTTGATGAATGGGAATGATATAAGGTACTCTGTTGGTCTATTTGCCTTCTACAATGGGATTCTACAAGTACCTAAAGAGCTAATTGATGAGGAACATCCATTGCAGTACAAACCGTTTGATCACCTCGCATTACTAAACTTTTCATACAGTGTTCACATTAAAGCCTACTGTGGTGTATAAAAAGTTTGTGAAGGTTAAACAAATGGTGTGATATATATGTATTCTGTACTATGTTTTTAATTAGTTCTTTTTTTTATGATCACTATATATGTTTTTGGTTCTTTAGTGAGGTTATAATTGTGTGGGTTGTTATCGTTTCTAGATTTCTCTTGTACTATAGGTGCTTTTGTATTTGAATTTGTGTTTATAAAATATATAATGCTGAAAGGTTGTCATTTACGCTGGTTTTGTTTTTTTTTTAAAGCAACAAAAAGATATACAGAGGCGTCATTATGGAATTAGACATCCTAATTAGATTGGTACCTCTAACCCCATCAATCATATGCAGCATATCCTAATATTATTGAAAAAAGAAAAAAGAATACAAAATGATGGGGGACTAGGCCAAAACCCATGGAAAGCAAAATTCACTGTCTAAATCTGTAGTTAGGAAGACTAAATCTATTGCCATAAAAGTCTTCCATAATAAAATCAGGAGCCAACTCCCACCAAGAGGAGGAATGAGATCTAAGACTAAAAGCAGCTAATTTATCTGCACAAGTGTTGCCCTCCCTAAAGATATGAGAAACATGGAAAGATATGTTATGAACAAGATACAAACAATTCCTCCATCTAGTTCTAAGCTTCCAAGGGACAATCTCAAATGATTTAAAGGCTTGGACAACTAGAGAAGAATCACATTCTAACCAAAACTTATTCCAGCCCTTTCTGCAAGTTGTTTCTATGGCAAACATGGCAGCTGTAAGCTCGGTCTGGCGAGCATCAACAGAACCAATGAAAGATGCAAAGCAACCAAGGATAGCAGAGTTACTATCTCTAAAAATCTCACCAGTAGAGGCAATACTTGGAGATCCCTTAGTTGAGCCATCCGTGTTACACTTAATCCAACCACAAGGAGGAGGATGCCAAAGCACTTATGTAATCAGAGGAGACTTTTTTGGATGACCAGAAACTCTGAATCTTCTAAGAACAACAAACTCAAATTGCATTGGACATATGTTGTTTAGAGATATTTCCAGATAGAGAAGTAGCAGCTATAACCATATTGATTCCAGAATTGGTTGATATGCTTTTGTTGTCAAACCTCAGGTTGTTTCGTCTAGTCCATATCACCCAGATTATATGTATCAAGCCGGATAGGGTAACATCCTTCAATTGCATACTGTAATGTTGATTGCAAACTGACAGAAGAGAGGTGAAGGAAGTAAAATCAATCTGCCTATCAATTGCATCAGCAAACCAGTTCCATAAAGACATAGCAAAAGGATAGTGCAAGAAAATATGAGGGGCAGTTTCCTCAGCTGAACCACAATTACTGAAAATAGAAACTACTATGCAACCCCTTTTCTTTAAGTTATCATATGTTTCCAATTTGTTATCCATCAGCCTCCAAACGATACAGGACCTAGAAGGAGGAATAGAGTTGTTCCTAAGGAATCTAGCTCGGATCAACACTACAAAAAAATGTCATTTAGCCATCGAAATTAGCGACCGAATTTATTGGTTGCTGTTTGCGATCGAAATGGCGACCGATTGTAGGATCTACAAGTAACACTAGTTATAGTTGATACTGCGACCGAAATAGAGGGTAGCAGAGATGCCGATCGCTATTTCGGTCGCTAAATAAAGGAACTTAAAAGTCAAAACTTGCTGACTTTTCAGCGACCGAAATGGCGACCGAGTTTAATGCAACGGTAAAATTTTATTTATATTTGCGACCGATATTAATTCGGTCGCTAAACGGCATGTAAATAAATTTAAAATAGAGCACGTTAGCGACCGATTTAAAATCGGTCGCTAAATTTAAGAATTCAACTTTCAAATTAACCCAGTTAGTGACCGAAAAATTTGGTCGCTAAAAATAAAATCCCTAAATCCAATAGAACCCCCTTTCTTCCTCACTTTTGCTCGAATCTCTCCTTCTCTCTCACCGTTTCTCTCTTCTTCTCGCGAGCTCCGGCCACCACAAGACGCCTCGAGCCACCACCGTCATCCCCTCTCCTCCGATAAGCTCTCATCTTCTCCGTCTCTCTCCATCCCCCTCTCTCTATCTCACTCTGTCTCTCTCTCTCTCTCTCTCTGTTTCTCAGGTTCTCTCTCATCCTTCTTCGGCCATCATCACCACCACCATCATCCACTACAAAAAAAAACCTATTTAGCGACCGAAGATTTCGGTCGCTAAACATGATAATTCGGTCGCTATATAGTATAGCGACCGAATTAGCGACCGAATTAAGGGGGTAGCAGAAACCCTGGTCGCTAAATGTTTAGCGACCGAACTTATATTTCGGTCGCAAATCTGCGACCGATTTTTCGGTTGCAAAAGTATATATTTCGGTCGCCGTATAGTTGGTCGCATACCCAGCTTCTTTGATTTGGTGACCGATATTCGAGGTCGCTATTTCGGTCGCAAAATTTTGATTTTTTTTCCGTAACGATCCTGCGCAGGCCAAATATAGTTTTTCAACTATTACCCCATTGATTTTTAATTTCTGATATAAACAAAATACACCAATATTTTTTTTAAATAAATAGAAAACATAAATATGATGTACTAACGATCCAAAACACCACAGTCAATATGATCAAGAAAACATATACATTAATTAACGCAAGTTTAATAATGGTTTATAAAAAAAAGTTTAATAAGTATTAATTAACGATCAAAACATAAAAATACACCACAGTCAATAAGTACTAACCAAAATATCAAAACTCATCAATCTTCCAAAGGGATGAACATGTAGAAACGAGAACCCCCAAGGTACTTAAACTTTGCCAATGCACCAGTGGACAACAAATACAACTCCCCGATACCATTTGTATCTGTTGCAAAATATGGGCGATCCTTATGGATTACTATATTCCCATTGAACAGATTTCCGCTTTTGTCTTCAATAGTCACAACACGCGATATTTGTTGTCCCCAACGACGGTAGAATGATCGCGGGATTGAAATCAAATCCTGCAAATACACAAGAACAATTTAGTAAATGATTAGTTTATGCCTTAACCATCATTACGTGAATCCGATCGTTATTCTTAAGTTGATGAGATACTGTACCTGGTCTATATGGATGGCTGTCTTAAAACATTTAGTCGGGTCCATTTTCTGATAAAACGATAAGGAAAACAAGTCATATGTCTAAACTTCATCAAGTGATAATAAGAAAAGATGGAAAGATCCATGTAGCATACTATCATGTTAAAATAGAACAAAGAAATGCAACTTCACATGCAACTTTACATATTAGTAAACATAGTAGTTTTCAGGAAAGCAGATGCTTTTACGTCATTTTGAAGGATGGTCATAGAGAGGACTTTTCCTACCGGAAGTGCCTAGATAACCTAGTAAGGATGGTCATCAACAACTATTTCTGGAAAGCTCCATTTCCTAATAAAACAAATGAGTAAAAAACTAGAGTTGTTTTCATAATATTGTGTACAAAGCTACTTTCTAATGTGAATAATGTTTTAATGATGACGGCACGTCATGCATGTGCCTGGCAAACTGTACCTAGCCCTTCATTTTATCTAACCCTATACTTAATCCTTCATTATCTAAGAGACTCGCTTTTGTTGGCTTCAAGAAGAGACTTTTTAATTAAGCTCATGGACTTTAAATTAGTAAATGAATATTAACAACAACAAAGTCATGCCATTTACGAACTAATAACACTTTATCAATTCATTCCAATGCTTATAATGTAAATATATACAAATATGATTCCATAATCATTTCCAAACAAGTTATCAATAAATACATATCAAATTATTCTAATTACATTGATTCATTGTTATTGAAAGATTTTTATTTTAAAGAGAATAAACTATTCTTCATAGCAATCCAAATGTATGAACATGCTCAGATATAAGTACCAGCCTTCAATAAATTTACATCATCAAACAGAAAAGAGTTAAGTAGAATTACCAAAGGAATCCGATTCAAAATGAGTGAAAAGCTCTCTTGGAATTACAGGCTACAATAATGTTTTTAGATCATTTCATACTCCAACAAAGAATATTTTTTTGTTTACAAAGAAGTGAACAAGAACTTGAAATCCCTAAAACCCTCTTTTGAAATTTTTGAAACAGATTCGGACAAGAACCAACAAATTCATGGATTCCAAACGAATCAAAATACAATACAATCGAAATGCATACACGTACAATACGATATGAAATTATTCAAGTAAACAGCTGCATCACAGAGGCTATAGATCATACTATTGTGAGATATTCAAAGACATAAATTCAGCCAAGATATGGAAAGATAAACAGATTGTGGTCGATGCAGTCCGCAATCACGGTCCGATGCGGTTTCAGTGGCCACCGCAACCGAGATGTTGCGGCCGCATCACGTGATGCAGTCCACAATTTAAAACCTTGATCTTCACACTCATTCTCACTCTACCATTTTCCCAATACAAATATTAAAATTTATAAATCACAAAACTTTACTTGACAAATCCAACAAAAAAAAAACGTAATTGGCAAAGTAGCCACACTTACTCTCTGTCAAATCGTAACACCCTAGTTTTTACACCTAGGATTAATTATTTTATTTGGATGTTTATGTTTATTATGTTAGGTGGTTTAGTCTGAGTAATTAAATTACTCCCTTCAAATTATTTTATTAGGTGCGTTAGCACTGACTTATTTCAGTGAATGCACTTTTAATAGACAATAATTTATGTTATTGTCACTATTATACCAGTACAGAAAAATATTTTAAATAATATGATTAAGAGAAAAATATTTTCATATTCCTATTCTATTTAATTTTAGAGTTTAAAATATTTTGGTTTGACATTTATCGAAGATTAAATTTTTGGACTGAGTATTTTCTTAGTGGATCAGTTCAATTATTAATCTTTACTCTAATTTGAATTTCGAAATCATATCTTTATCAATCTTTATTTTTAGATTCTAAAAAGTAAAAACATGTTTATTTTAGGACTAATATTTATCACTCATTTTGTACCTATCACTAATTAACTACTTTAAAAACGAAAATTCCTCACTTTTCTCTCTCTCATTCTCGACGCCATCTCTCTCTTTTTCTTCTCCTTCTCTGCAACTTTTTCTTCTTTCTTTCTTCCTTTTCTTTTCTTCTTCTTCCTCCCATCTCAACATCATCTTCATCACCCACCTTCCTTCCTTCTTCTCCGTCGCGCGACCACCCCCCGAGGCCGCCGATTCGGCCACCGCGGCGCGAGAGGAGATGACCCGTTCCTCGTCACGGCTGCTGCTGTCTTGCGTCAGAACCGCCACCCACCGCCGTTCCCAGCCGCGGTAAGCTCCCTTAACCGCCGTTCATGGTGGTTCTACCACCCTTAAGTGTTGAATCTCCTTCTTTTATGTTTTCTCTCATCTCTTTTGTCCATGGTTGTTGTAGAACCTTGATCCACCGCCGTCCTCCGCCATGGCCGCCGTTTGCCGCCGCAAGGAGCACCACAGCACCACCTTCAAGTTGTTTTCAAGCTTGGGTGAGTCAAAACCCTCTCTAAGTGTCTCAGATTCAAAACCCCCAAAATCTGATTTGAAACCCTAACCCTAACCCTTTAATTTCATATTTTAATTTTGAAATTTAAGGTTGTTTTATGAGATTGGGACTGTGAGTTTGTGTTTTCCTAAACCAATTTCATTATTCTGAGTTTTCCCTAAATTTTAATAAGGAGCCCTAAACCCCCAATTTAATGTTATTTAAATTTGGGTATGTTTTTGTAAAATTAGTTATGATTTAGTGTAATTAGGACTCTTAATGGATGATTTCCAAAGTTCTTTTTCAAGATCTTTTAATCAAAACAAAGTTTCCTAAAAAGGTATTAGGAAGCGTGAGCTTCAAACATGATTTTCTTTAAAAATAACCTTGTTTGGTAATTAGATTAAGTGTTTAGATCAAGTTAGAATGTGTGTTTGATCATGTGTAATTGATTTCTTGATTTTTGGTTGTTGCGCGTTGTTGGATTTACTCTCTGAGACGTTTGGACATGGCTATGCTTGCTTGATGGAGTAGATATGAGCTAACGTGGGCACTAGGACGAGGATCCTTCACTTGTCTTCAAAGGTAAGGGGAGACTGCCTGAGGGATTTTCGGTAACTGCGTGCTATTTGTGTGTCGTATTTGAGTTTATCTGTTGTGATGTGTGGTGTCAAATTAAATTGTTATATGACTGTTATATGGTTTTTACTGTTTTATGTGAAAGCATGATTATACTGTGATGTATGGATTATTTGTTGGCTGATTGATTGAATGAGAAGCCGACATTGGTCGATGCTCAATTAAATTAAAGATAAAAGCGTTGAAAAAGCTTGATGAGAAATTCAAAGGACTTGATTTATGGAAGAAAAATATTGAAAGTGTTTATATTTGATGATGTTTTGGAGAAAAGAGTGATTTCTAAATAAATAGTGAGGATGACATCTTGAAAATATTTCGATTCGTTGTCTTTTCCAAACAAATTCAAAAATAAGACGAAAAGTGATTCTAAGAAATGTAAATGTCAAGGATATTTTAACAATGATTATGAAGAACTTTTGTAAAAGAGAAACCATTTGATTTACAAATGACTTTATTTCCAACGAAAAATACTCTAGAAAAATATTTGACAATGAAAACTATGAGGGACGATTTTATTATTTCAAATAGAAATGAGTTGGAAATGATTTTACGAGGATTTGAAGTTGTTATGGAAAAAGGAGTTTTCAAAAGAAAACGGATTTGAGAAAAAATGAATTTCTCTATGATTTGATGGTTTTATAAATGAATTTCAAACAGAAAGGATTTCTGTAAATGAGTTTTACACAATGGTGTTATTTCCATCAACTTGGATAAGTTGAGGAAACTTTGGTTTTGTTTTGTATTTTACAGAACGAAAATGGTTTAAACGAACCTAGCAACCGAGACGTCGGATCTAGTGTTCTATGATATGGGCCTGGGGTCCGAAAGGTGAAGTTATGGACTAGATGTCCAATAAGTGGTTTATTGGTTTTGTGCACTAAAATCTACGTATCTATGACTGGTGCATCGGTCTAGATTTCGTGATTTGCACACTTTTGACTTGGAGTCAATTATATTTGAAAGAGGTATTAAACTTGAAAGTTTAAAATGATGATTTGGTCGTCTTTGCTTTTTAGCTTCAACATATAAAGATCGAACACAAAGAAAACAACGTGAACAAAATGTTTTACATGCATTACGGAGCAGACGTGCCTTTGCATAGGACTTGAATGCTTGATGGCAAGTATTCATGCAGTTTGCATCACTGTGCCTTGATGGATATACGACCACGTAGACCATGTGCTATATGTAGTCACCACTTTTCCTTGAGTTGGACTGTGGAATGGTCAATAGAACTTTGCCATATCGGGCATTGATTCTGCCTTAATTGGCAACTAGAGCCTGATCAGCTCATTTATTTGTTGGTTGGAGCTCCGGAGATTAGGTTTCAAAGTTAGTTGTGGAATATTGAAGTGTCATGGTTTTTAAAACGGGCACGACTGTCGGGTATGAAACCCTTTGATAAATATATTGTTTATCTTTGAATATTCATGTTAAATGGTAATTGAGAGTCGTGCATGTGGTTATCGTATTTAAATCCATATATTGGGATCTCACCTTTACAGATATATCAGGTTTTCTTCTGGTTCGCTGTTGTACCTTGGGTGCTTTAGTACGGATGGTGCAGAGGAGTCTTCCTAAGTCATTCAGAGGCTTAGACCTGGTTATTTGAGGAAGTACTTGATTGTGGAAGGATTACGTGAGTTTTCTCAGGAATAACTTTTAGCATGACCAGCTTAGGGTTAGAGACTTAGATTATTTTTGATAATATGTATGAGTATGGCTCAGAGAGCCTGTATTTACAAATGGAATGTTTATGGCTCGGAGAGCATATCTTTTGAATGAAAATGTAATTATTTTAGCAGGTGTTTATTTTGCCTGGGATGTCCGAATTACAGAGGAGACTCTGTCAAATTTTTCGTAAAAATATTAGCTTTTATTCAAGTATATTCTTTAAATGAAATAGGCTTGCCAGGCTATGATAGTAAGTCTGTGTGCCGATCAAGGCTTAGGTGTGGAGTCGTGACAAAAAAAATTTTTATACCCAATTTCAGACACTTATGTACTTGTACAAATTATTTTCCGAAAGCACCAGCAAATTATCTTTTAATTTTATTTCCGCACGTGTTTCGAAAGTAATGCCCAAGGGGGGTGTTACAAGGTGGTATCAGAGCTGGTCGAGTCTTTCGGGATCTTTGGGGAATAGGTCTGTTAAGTTTTTGTTGTGTGATCTCTGGTTGGTTCTTGTTTGAATTGTTTCTTTGTCGAAACAATGTGTGTTGACATACAAATATGTATGTTTTGGGGAGTTCTAATTGGGTGGAGACCTGGTGAGAACTCATGCTTAGTGAATGGTACTTGCGTTCATGTTGACACATTCGTTCATCCCTTTGGGGATTGTGTCAGACATTTGACTGAGGTACCTATCGTGGAGGATTTTCCGGGAGTATTCCCTGAGAATGTTCCAGGTTTGTCTTTGCGAAGGATATTGAGTTTTGGATTGATCTAGTTCCTAGATTAAGTCGGATCTTTATCACTTTAGGTAGGATATCGTCTACAAAGTTAGTCAAGTTAGATGACTTGTCTTAACGGGAGGATTTGTTGTCAACATAATTTTGGGACTAAGTGTGTCTTGCGAGGAGCATCGATGTTGTTCATCAGAATGAAGCACATTATTTTGTGGAAGTGATCGCAAACGGTGATTGAAATCCATAAATGGTTAGGATAACCAATTCTTATCAAAAGATTCATAGAGGATCTATCAAAGACCTTGGAGCCATTGACTTGCCTTACGAGGAAAGACCAATTCTTTCCATGATTGAGACTGACTAAGTTGTCGATCATTGTATGCAGTTCAGAGACGAATGCGGGAGACAACAACAAACCGGATTAAGTGTGTTTAGAAAGACCTCCGTGCTTGCTCGAAGTCGAGATAAGCCAATCCTAATCTTCACTTTTAGAATGAATGTCTTATGTTTAAGAAAACCTCTTTACTATACTAATTGATTCTTTATGACTTGTTAGTTGACACTTGTTCCTCAAATTTCTATGGTTGTATTAGACAATCACAGCGGTACATTTTGTACATGCCAAACTCAGTTTGTTGACCTTGATTTAAGTCTATGATGAATTATCAATTTGTTCTGGTAGTCTGAATTTTTGTCGGACAATTATTCTTTTAAAACCGTTGTGTAGTAAAGTTCTTGTGAAAGAAGGAACTTTATTAGATTCATGTTTGTAAACGTGTACCGATCATGCAGTTTTACAACCACGAACCTACTAAAGAATCTTATTACATAAGGATTATTCCTGCATCTTTCTGATACTCGTCATATTCTTCAAGACCGTGTCTTATAGTAGTTCAAAAGGACTTGCCACCTTTGATCAACTTTATCCTATATATTTTCAAAACGTCATTGACGTGTAAACTATCTCATAAGATATGAGAATGGTTATTTGATTCATATTCCAATATCAGAGTTAGTCGAGAAATAATTTGGCGTATAAGACCTCATTGGTCAAGACAATAGAATCGCAAGGAACTTTGTGTGGATTTACCGATAATCTTTAAGAGTTTTTATTCGTTTTGGACGATCGATTGTCAGGTTAACGAGGAAGGCACCTTTCTTATCTGTTTAGATCCACTATACAGTGGATAAGCTAATCGAAATAGGTATCAGAGGATTGATCAGATTCCATGGATTATCTTTAGACATCATTTCAGATGAAGACCGAAGTTTACTAACGATTTAGTAAAATCCACTCCAAGTGTGAGAACCAAGTTGAGATTGAGTCCAATGGATTACCTTCCGTTAGAGTGGACGAAATGAGAAAAATGATTTGATCTTTAGAAGATTAGTTGTTATTAAGTGTATTATTTAACTACGATCATCCCTTTAGCAGGATTGACAATAAGTGATAAGAGCTGTGTGGTGGTATAGTTGTGACTGGTAAGATGTGAACCTTTAAGATCAATATCCATAAGTGAGACAAATATTACAAAACAAATGTTGATCGAGGCATAGTATCGCCAAGGGAATCTAGAGTAACTATCAAATGCTTGTAGTTAAGAATGATCGTATAAAGTTTGGAAGATTAACAGGAAGAGTGCCTATAGTAATTTCACTTAAGTGGATTCAAGCGAAATAGATAAGCGCTTGTGAAAATTCAGTTTCTGAAGAAGTTCAAAGTTGATGAGTTAGATAATCCTAGCAGTTTACCTTCAAGAATGTTATGATTTTTTTGATTGGAGACTTGAAAAGTGTGAATTTGATATGACTAGAAGAGTAGATTAAGCTTAAATGGACGAAGATTATGATCGCATCTCTTGAGTAGAAGGTTAATTGATGTTATGGTAAAGATAGTATTAGTTTTGATGTTAGCTGTGAAAGTTAGATATTGGAGAAAGTTTTTCCTAATGGATTTGTATTGAGAAAGTTAAATGAAGAGATTAAGCGTTAATTTTGTTCTTTGAAGTGTAATAGACTCAGATGAAATATCAAAGGTAGTGGAGATAAATAGAATGGCATAAGAATTGATCCTGTTATAGTGTTATAGATGAAAGGAATGAGCGACGGGAAATACAAAGCAAGATTTTAGAGTTAAGGTATGATTACAACATCCTGTTTAGTTTTAAGCTACGAAATTTCGAGGACGAAATTTTTTTAAGAGGGGTAGTAATGTAACACCCTAGTTTTTACACCTAGGATTAATTATTTTATTTGGATGTTTATGTTTATTATGTTAGGTGGTTTAGTCTGAGTAATTAAATTACTCCCTTCAAATTATTTTATTAGGTGCGTTAGCACTGACTTATTTCAGTGAATGCACTTTTAATAGACAATAATTTATGTTATTGTCACTATTATACCAGTACAGAAAAATATTTTAAATAATATGATTAAGAGAAAAATATTTTCATATTCCTATTCTATTTAATTTTAGAGTTAAAAATATTTTGGTTTGACATTTATCGGAGATTAAATTTTGGACTGAGTATTTTCTTAGTGGATCAGTTCAATTATTAATCTTTACTCTAATTTGAATTTCGAAATCATATCTTTATCAATCTTTATTTTTAGATTCTAAAAAGTAAAAACATGTTTATTTTAGGACTAATATTTATCACTCATTTTGTACCTATCACTAATTAACTACTTTAAAAACGAAAATTCCTCACTTTTCTCTCTCTCTCATTCTCGACGCCATCTCTCTCTTTTTCTTCTCCTTCTCTGCTACTTTTTCTTCTTTCTTTCTTCCTTTTCTTTTCTTCTTCTTCCTCCCATCTCAACATCATCTTCATCACCCAACAACCTTCCTTCTTCTCAGTAGCGCGACCACCCCCGAGGCCGCTGTTTCGCCACCGCACGGCGAGAGCAGATGACCCGTTCCTCGTCACGGCTGCTGCTGTCTTGCGTCAGAACCGCCACCCACCGCCGTTCCCAGCCGCGGTAAGCTCCCTTAACCGCCGTTCATGGTGGTTCTACCACCCTTAAGTGTTGAATCTCCTTCTTTTATGTTTTCTCTCATCTCTTTTGTCCATGGTTGTTGTAGAACCTTGATCCACCGCCGTCCTCCGCCATGGCCGCCGTTTGCCGCCGCAAGGAGCACCACAGCACCACCTTCAAGTTGTTTTCAAGCTTGGGTGAGTCAAAACCCTCTCTAAGTGTCTCAGATTCAAAACTCCCAAAATCTGATTTGAAACCCTAACCCTAACCCTTTAATTTCAGATTTTAATTTTGAAATTTAAGGTTGTTTTATGAGATTGGGACTGTGAGTTTGTGTTTCCCTAAACCAATTTCATTATTCTGAGTTTTCCCTAAATTTTAATAAGGAGCCCTAAACCCCCAATTTAATTTTATTTAAATTTGGGTATGTTTTTGTAAAATTAGTTATGATTTAGTGTAATTAGGACTCTTAATGGATGATTTCCAAAGTTCTTTTTCAAGATCTTTTAATCAAAACAAAGTTTCCTAAAAAGGTATTAGGAAGCGTGAGCTTCAAACATGATTTTCTTTAAAAATAACCTTGTTTGGTAATTAGATTAAGTGTTTAGATCAAGTTAGAATGTGTGTTTGATCATGTGTAATTGATTTCTTGATTTTTGGTTGTTGCGCGTTGTTGGATTTACTCTCTGAGACGTTTGGACATGGCTATGCTTGCTTGATGGAGTAGATATGAGCTAACGTGGGCACTAGGAGGAGGATCCTTCACTTGTCTTCAAAGGTAAGGGGAGACTGCCTGAGGGATTTTCGGTAACTGCGTGCTATTTGTGTGTCGTATTTGAGTTTATCTGTTGTGATGTGTGGTGTCAAATTAAATTGTTATATGACTGTTATATGGTTTTTCTTGTTTTATGTGAAAGCATGATTAGACTGGGATGTATGGATTATTTGTTGGCTGATTGATTGAATGAGAAGCCTGACATTGGTCAGTGCTCAATTAAATTAAAGATAAAAGCGTTGAAAAAGCTTGATGAGAAATTCAAAGGACTTGATTTATGGAAGAAAAATATTGAAAGTATTTATATTTGATGATGTTTTGGAGAAAAGAGTGATTTCTAAATAAATAGTGAGGATGACATCTTGAAAATATTTCAGATTACGTTGTCTTTTCCAAACAAATTCAAAAATAAGACGAAAAGTGATTCTAAGAAATGTAAATGTCAAGGATATTTTAACAATGATTACGAAGAACTTTTGTAAAAGAGAAAATCATTTGATTTACAAATGACTTTATTTCCAACGAAAAATACTCTAGAAAAATATTTGGCAATGAAAACTATGAGGGACGATTTAATTATTTCAAATAGAAATGAGTTGGAAATGATTTTACGAGGATTTGAAGTTGTTATGGAAAAAGGAGTTTTCAAAAGAAAACGGATTTGAGAAAAAATGAATTTCTCTATGATTTGATGGTTTTATAAATGAATTTCAAACAGAAAGGATTTCTGTAAATGAGTTTTACACAATGGTGTTATTTCCATCAACTTGGATAAGTTGAGGAAACTTTGGTTTTGTTTTGTATTTCACAGAACGAAAATGGTTTAAACGAACCTAGCAACCGAGACGTCGGATCTAGTGTTCTATGATATGGGCCTGGGGTCCGAAAGGTGAAGTTATGGACTAGATGTCCAATAAGTGGTTTATTGGTTTTGTGCACTAAAATCTACGTATCTATGACTGGTGCATCGGTCTAGATTTACGTGATTTGCACACTTTTGACTTGGAGTCAATTATATTTGAAAGAGGTATTAAACTTGAAAGTTTAAAATGATGATTTGGTCGTCTTGCTTTTTAGCTTCAACATATAAAGATCGAACACAAAGAAAACAACGTGAACAAAATGTTTTACATGCATTACAGGCGGACGTGCCTTTGCATAGGACTTGAATGCTTGATGGCAAGTATTCATGCAGTTTGCATCACTGTGCCTTGATGGATATACGACCACGTAGACCATGTGCTATATGTAGTCACCACTTTTCCTTGAGTTGGACTGTGGAATGGTCAATAGAACTTTGCCATATCGGGCATTGATTACGCCTTAATTGGCAACTAGAGCACGATCGGCTCATTTATTTGTTGGTTGGAGCTCCAGGAGATTAGGTTTCAAAGTTAGTTGTGGAATATTGAAGTGTCATGGTTTTTAAAACGGGCACGACTGTCGGGTATGAAACCCTTTGATAAATATATTGTTTATCTTTGAATATTCATGTTAAATGGTAATTGAGAGTCGTGCATGTGGTTATCGTATTTAAATCCATATATTGGGATCTCACCTTCTACGGATATATCGGGTTTTCTTCGGTTATTTGTTGTACCTTGGGTGCTTTAGTACGGATGGTGCGAGAGGAGTCTTCCTAAGTCATTCAGAGGCTTAGACCTGGTTATTTGAGGAAGTACTTGATTGTGGAAGGATTACGTGAGTTTTCTCAGGAATAACTTTTAGCATGACCAGCTTAGGGTTAGAGACTTAGATTATTTTTGATAATATGTATGAGTATGGCTCAGAGAGCCTGTATTTACAAATGGAATGTTTATGGCTCGGAGAGCATATCTTTTGAATGAAAATGTAATTATTTTAGCAGGTGTTTATTTTGCCTGGGATGTCCGAATTACAGAGGAGATTCTGTCAAATTTTTCGTAAAAATATTAGCTTTTATTCAAGTATATTCTTTAAATGAAATAGGCTTGCCAGGCTATGATAGTAAGTCTGTGTGCCGATCAAGGCTTAGGTGTGGAGTCGTGACAAAAAAATTTTTATACCCAATTTCAGACACTTATGTACTTGTACAAATTATTTTCCGAAAGCACCAGCAAATTATCTTTTAATTTTATTTCCGCACGTGTTTCGAAAGTAATGCCCAAGGGGGGTGTTACAAGGTGGTATCAGAGCTGGTCGAGTCTTTCGGGATCTTTGGGGAATAGGTCTGTTAAGTTTTTGTTGTGTGATCTCTGGTTGGTTCTTGTTTGAATTGTTTCTTTGTCGAAACAATGTGTGTTGACATACAAATATGTATGTTTTGGGGAGTTCTAATTGGGTGGAGACCTGGTGAGAACTCATGCTTAGTGAATGGTACTTGCGTTCATGTTGACACATTCGTTCATCCCTTTGGGGATTGTGTCAGACATTTGACTGAGGTACCTATCGTGGAGGATTTTCCGGGAGTATTCCCTGAGAATGTTCCAGGTTTGTCTTTGCGAAGGATATTGAGTTTTGGATTGATCTAGTTCCTAGATTAAGTCGGATCTTTATCACTTTAGGTAGGATATCGTCTACAAAGTTAGTCAAGTTAGATGACTTGTCTTAACGGGAGGATTTGTTGTCAACATAATTTTGGGACTAAGTGTGTCTTGCGAGGAGCATCGATGTTGTTCATCAGAATGAAGCACATTATTTTGTGGAAGTGATCGCAAACGGTGATTGAAATCCATAAATGGTTAGGATAACCAATTCTTATCAAAAGATTCATAGAGGATCTATCAAAGACCTTGGAGCCATTGACTTGCCTTACGAGGAAAGACCAATTCTTTCCATGACTGAGACTGACTAAGTTGTCGATCATTGTATGCAGTTCAGAGACGAATGCGGGAGACAACAACAAACCGGATTAAGTGTGTTTAGAAAGACCTCCGTGCTTGCTCGAAGTCGAGATAAGCCAATCCTAATATTCACTTTTAGAATGAATGTCTTATGTTTAGCAGGTGTTTATTTTGCCTGGGATGTCCGAATTACAGCGGAGACTCTGTCAAATTTTTCGTAAAAATATTAGCTTTTATTCAAGTATATTCTTTAAATGAAATAGGCTTGCCAGGCTATGATAGTAAGTCTGTGTGCCGATCAAGGCTTAGGTGTGGAGTCGTGACAAAAAAAATTTTTATACCCAATTTCAGACACTTATGTACTTATACAAATTATTTTCCGAAAGCACCAGCAAATTATCTTTTAATTTTATTTCCGCACGTGTTTCGAAAGTAATGCCCAAGGGGGGTGTTACAAAAACTCTTTGCTCTCCCTGTAATTTTACCTTCTCTTAAGCAACCCGTATCATATTCTTAATTTTCTAGTTCAAACAAATCTCACATATCTCATATCAAAACATATCTTCCACAAATCTCAGTATTAAATATAAGATATGAATCTATTAACAATATTAATTACAAATTAATGTCTGTAATATCAGTCTCAATCTCTTTTATCCACAATTTCTTGCCATTATCTCTACATCTCTACAACACATCTCAATTAATGTCACCCCTTCATATACCTTTACCAATTCCCCCAAACAAGTATTTATAACCCATAAGAATTAAACTTGACAAGTAACCACTAACCACCATAATTTTTTTTATAAACAAGCAAGTCGTGTACATAAGAGTACAAAAAGTGTTCTAATAACCCGATACATCATTACACTTAACGGTCCATTCTATAATCAACATAAAATGGATTAAAACCAAAACCTGATTGCACTCAAAGCAAAACTAATTGCTCTCCACACAATTAATCTTACTTTCTACAAGCAATCTTTATCATATACTTGGTTTCTTATTTTAAACAAATCTCACATCTCATATAATGACATCTATTATATGTATCTTAATATTCATTACATGATATAAATATATGAATGAAAATTGAAAACCACAGTAATTTTTAAATAGGAATTTACATCAAGATTAATCACAACTTACATTAGAAACAATGGTAAGGTGTTCTACTCAATCACAGTCACCTTTATCACAACTCACAACTCACATGAAATACACAAGTAGCTCTTCTCAATAGTAAGCAATAAAGCAAGCAATGAAACAATGAAACAAAATAAAAAATGATACATAGAGAGTCCATGCACGGTTACCTCAAGGCAGAGCAGGGAATGTACAAAATGAGGAGAGAAGAGGGTAGGAGGAGCTCTGCGCGTGCGTGGTGACCGGAGAGCTGCGTATGGCGGCCTGAAACAGAGGGGGCGGAGTATGGCGGCCTGAAACAGAGGGGGGGGGGGGGGGATTAAAAACAGAGCAGGAAGAGGGGAAAGGAAGAGAGGAGAGGAAGAGGGAAGAGATGGAAGAAGAGGAGGAGGAGGACGGAGGCTTACCGGAGACGGCGGTGATGGCGGTGCCCACTGCACGGTGGTGGCGGCCTGAACGCGAGGGAGAAGATCGAAGATGGGTGAGGGAGGAAGGAAGAGAAGGCAGAAATGAGGAAGAAGGGAAAGATTTCACGGTTTTATGGATTTATAATTTAGCGACCGAAATAATCGGTCGCTAAATCGGTCGCCAATCACTTAAATAAAATGGTCGCTAAATTAGGTCGCGGGATGAGTTAATTTGAATTTTGAATTCATAAATTTAGCGACGGAGAACTCAATCGGTCGCTAACACGCGCGATTTTAATTTTTTTTTTCACGCCGTTTAGCGATCGAATTAATATCGGTCGCAAATGTAAATAAAATTTAACCGTTGCATTTAATGTGGTCGCTATTTCGGTCGCTAAGAATACATAAAATTTCTGACTTTCAACCGTTGCATTTAATTCGGTCGCTATTTCGGTCGCTAAGAAGGGATAAAATTACTGACTTTTAAGTTCCTTTATTTAGCGACGGAAATAGCGACCGATAACCCTGCTACGCTCTATTTCGATCGCTATTTCGGTCGCAGTATTATCTCTAATCACTACTTCATGTAGATCCTACAATCGGTCGCCAGTTTGGTCGCAAAAAGCAACCGAAAAATTCGGTCACTATTTTCGGTCGCTAAACAACCTTTTTTTTGTAGTGATCCTCCTCTTCCATAGGTAAGCTCCCTTCTTCTCTCCTCCCTCTCTCTCTCTCTCAGTGTCTCGTGCTCTCTCTCTTGCTTGGTTCTCTCTGTCTCTGTCTAAGTTTCTCTCTCTATGCCTAAGTTTCTGTTTCTAGTGATTACATGGTTAGATACTTGATTGTTGATACTTGATACCACTTGGGAGTCTGAATGAAGTGACATAAAACATGTAAAGGCTTATTGAATATGTTCTGTTTGAACAAGCAAGAGCGAACTTCATCTATGATGATTTCTGTTATTTACTTGAAGGCATTGAATGCATCAGTCTAGTATATGTTCTTTAAATTTTAGCTTTGCCACATCAGTGTATGTATTATAGGTTGAAAACATATCTAAATCATTTGTTTGCTGAATTCGAGTTCATCTAAATTTTCTGTAACAGTAAAAGGTCAAGCAGGAAAAGATGTACTCAATACATTTCTTCTGGGTTAGACACCAAGTTTTCTCATTTTGTAATTTCTCCACTTTGTTGTCATTGTTTTCTTAAAGCCGTATGTGTTTAATATATTACACTCAGGTAGCCACACACTTCCATATTTGAAGCATGTCTGCTTAAAGGAAGAGCCTTGCTCATATTTGACATGTATTGGGCACATGATCACAAGATACTCCAAAGCACACCTATACAATACTTGTAGGAACAAAAAATGATATATTTTAATATTTGGCAATTATTAGATACAGTTTAAACATGGTTTAAGACATACTTGGCTTATTTAAGGCATTTTTTTATTTGCTCCATGGCTATTTTCTATATAGTTTAAGTTTTGAGAGAGTTGATTCATAATTTTGAAAAAATCGCAAACAAAGCCAATAATTAAGAGAGTGAGTTGAGTGGTTCAAGATTCATGAGTACATCGAATTAGTTTCAAAGTGACAATATATGAGAGCCTTAAATGTTAGTTTCTTAAATGTTAGTATTTGATGGAATTAATTTTATTTATGCATTATAGGTCATTGCTCTATTTCTCGTGAGTTGAAACCGAGTCCCTTCGTCCCATCTCCATCTCCATCTCCATCTCCACAGGTAATCAATTGGTCGTAATGGCATTTTGTTGAAATTTTATATTACTAACTTGAATACAATTAAGTTGGCTCTAAAGATATTAATTTGCTTTCATATTGTCTTATTATATTTATCAGTTCCTGATCTTCTTGTCTGTGGCTCCTCCCCTTATCCTTACTTGTTTTTGCATTTATTGGCATATGTAAGTTCTCTCAATACTCTCTTTTAAGGTTTTGCTTTGTCTAAAAGGCTCTGATTGTGTGGTGCTTGTAATGTGTTATGTGAATTATATATCTTGTTGTTTGTTAGTGGAGAACTGAGCTCAATAGGATGGTATCCTGCCTGAAAGGCAAGATGCTGATTGTGTGCTGATAATTTAATATTTATGCATGTATTTGCTATTATGTGATGTTTGTTAGTGGAGAGCAGAGCTCAATAGGACGTGATCCTGTCCAAAAGGCGGGATGCTTGTTGTTTGATGACAACCAAATGGATAGGTTGCCTTTTGATGATCTTAGGTTGAATTAATCCATGTATATTAACCAAGTCCGAATTGTGTTTTAATTTTTAGAAGAAGAAAACAACAAATGGAAGAAGAGAAGGAATGGAATGGCGCCACAAATCCAAGGGGATTTGATAAGCCAAGTGAAGTTCGCCACAAGAATCTTGGATTCTTGATAAGAACAAGGATAGCTCAACCAAGAACCAAAGAGAACATACACTGGTGCAATAAGTGCTTTTTACGTCAGTTAAAATTGATTTTTTACGTCAGAATACTGACTGACGTAAATACAGCTGACGTTAAAAGTTTAACTTTTAACGTCAGCTGAGAACTGACGTTAAATATAACACTATTAACGTCGGTTCTTTAACACAACCGACGTTAATTTTGTCAAAATTAACGTCAGTTCTTTAACATAACCAAGCGTAAATTTTGTTAAAACTAACGTCAATTGTTATCAAGAAGCGGCGTTAAAGGTCTTAATTTTAACGTCGGTTGTAATAAACAAGCCCGGCGTTAATAGTGTACTGTATATTTTTATAAAATACTTTTAACGTCAGTTGTATCATACAACTGACGTTAATTTTTTTTTTTAAATTCAGTTTTAAAATATCACTCCCCTAAGCCATCACTGCATTCAGTAAATATCCCAGTAACACAGAATATCACACACATTACAGAATTGCAAAGGAAAAATGGAACAATGATCCATATGTATGCCTGTTCAAAACAATATATATTTATTAACATAGGTTATAAATGTATACTAAGTTAAAACTACCTATATCAATATCCCTTCGTGATGATCATCACGAGTGGCATGTACATCGTCCACCTGTGTCTCCTCGATTATAGTAGGCATGTTTGTTAAAAAAGAAGGAGTCTCAGGAATATCAAGATTTGAATCTTCATTTTCATCACTACCATTATACATGCTTTTTCCTTGGAGAACCACGGACAACCTTTTGTTAGAAGGATCAGCGATGTAGAACACTTGTTTTGCTTGGGAAGCCATTATGAAAGGCTCATTTATATGACCTAACTTGTTGAGGTCTACCAATGTGAACCCCAATTCGTCGGTTTGTACACCACCGTTACTATCAACCCACTTACATTTAAATACCGGCGCCGTAAGCTTAGTGTAATCGAGCACCCAAATATCTTCAATATATCCAAAGTAAGGTCTCGGTGCTGTAACGGGTTTTGTGTCCTTTGCACTAGAGAAGTGCATTGTTTTGGCCACGATCATAACCCCACTATTTTGCATGGTACTCTTGTTATCTTGTTCCTTTGTATAAAAGGAAAAGTTATTTATGTCGTATCCGCTCCAACATATGATGTTGAAGTTAGGCCCACGTGCTAGCCATTTTACGTCATCAGAAGCAGTACTACTATCCTTAAGCATTTCTTCCTTGAACCATGGTAAGAAAGTCTTGTTATGCTTGTTCAACAACCACCTTTCGCTCATTCGAGGGTTTTCTTGATTGACTTTTCTTTTATATTCAAATAAGAAAGGCTGAACACATTCGATGTTGTTCAATACATACAAATGTGCTTGAAGCACTTCCTCCCGATCCTTCCTATTAATTCTTAAGCCATGTGTACCCTTACCTTGACATATGATATCATCATGTCGAGGCTTAGGAACCCCTATAGGATCCGTGTTATGAAGGTAGTCCGAACAAAACTCAATAGCTTCTTCTGCAACATACCTTTGAACAATAGATGCTTCCGGACGATGAGGATTCTTCACGTACCCTTTCAAGATCTTCATGTAGCGCTCAACTGGGTACATCCATCTCAGAAAAATCGGCCCACATAATCTAATCTCCCTCACCAAATGAACAATTAAGTGAACCATTATGTCGAAAAATGAAGGAGGAAAATACATCTCCAATTGGCACAAGATTGTAGCAGCCTCAACTTCCAAGTCATCCAACATACGGGGGTCAACGACTTTGCTACATATATAATTGAAGAATGAGCACAACCGAGTAATGGCATGTCTCACATTTTTTGTAGCAATACCACGAATAGCAATGGGCAGAAGTTGTTGCATCAAGATGTGACAATCATGAGACTTCAAGCCAACCAATTTAAGATCACTAGAGACAAGTCTCTTCATATTTGAAGAGTAACCATGTGGAACTTGGATGCCCTGAAGACACCCGCAGAAACTTTGTCTCTCTTTTTTTGACAAAGTATGACATGCTGGCGGCAAATAAGTCCGCTTACCATCCTCAACAATTGGAGCTAACTGCTCTCATATACCCATAGCAACGAGGTCGAGACGAGCATTCACACCATCCTTTGTCTTGCCATGAATGTTGAGAAGCTTCCCGATCACACTATCACACACATTTTTCTCCACATGCATCACATCAATGCGATTATCGACATCAAGCTTGCGCCAGTATGGAAGATCAAAGAATATCGACCTCTTCTTCCATATGTTTTTCTCAACAGCTTTACCTTTCTTTTTGGACTTGCCGAATATAACATCGATGTCCTTTAACCTCTGATAAACCTGCTCTCCAATTAAGGCCGTCGGCGCTTCTTCTGTCTCTTGGCATCCATTAAAAGCTTTTTTCATCTTACAATATGGGTGATCACGTCTAAGAAATCTCCGATGCCCAAGGTAAACCGTCTTCTTTCCATGATGCAACTGAGTGTAGCATGTGCCTTCTTCACATATAGGGCATGCTTTATGCCCCTTGACACTGTACCCGGACAAGTTACCGTATGCTGGAAAGTCGTTGATGGTGCAAAATAACATGGCACGAAGCTTGAAAGTCTCATGAGAATACCCATCAACTACATCAACACCTTCCACCCACAACGTTTTCAAGTCTTCAATCAAGGGACCTAGATAAACATCTAAGTCATTTCCCGGTTGCTTTGGGCCCGAAATCATCATAGACATCATGTATTTGCGCTTCATGCACAACCAAGGGGGTATGTTGTAAATCACCAACAGAACAGGTCATGAACTATGAATACTACTCATGTTACCATAAGGATTCATTCCATCTGTAGCAAGTCCAAGCCTTAGGTTTCTTGGCTCATCGGCGAAATCCGGAAACATAGTATCGATATTCTTCCATTGAATAGAATCAGCAGGATGGCGAACCTTTCCATCACGTTTCCTCTCATCATTATGCCATCTAAGATTCTTCGCATCTTTCGCATTGGCAAACAATCGCTTGAACCTTGGAATTATTGGAAGATACCACAACACCTTCGCAGGAGGACCCTTTTTTCTCACATCATCAACATCATCATCATCATCACCACCCTTCACTTTGTATCGTGATAACCCACATTTGGGGCAATCGTGTTTGTCTTCATGAACACCGGTGTACAATATGCAATCATTGAGGCATGCGTGTATCTTCTTATACTCCATACCCATAGGACACAATACCTTCTTGGCCTCATAGTTACGGTCAGGTAATGTGTTGTCCTCCGGAAGCAAGTCTTTCAACACTTCAAGCAATTCCGTGAAGCTTTTATCGCTCCAACCATTTCTCGCCTTCACACAAACCAATTTTAGCACCGCCGACAACCGTGTATGAGTAGTACACCCTGGATATAAAGGCTTATCCGCATCACCGCACAACCTATCATACACATGCGCTCGATGGAAAGATTCTTGTCCAATATCACGGATCATGTCCTCTACTCGATCATCCTCCATATCGACGTCAACGTCCTTACTTTGGGAGACACTCGCCGTATTACTACTCAACAACATATCACCATGCCATATCCATCTTGTATAACTCAAGCAAATCCTTTCACAAATCAAATGAGTATGTATTTCCTTCACCGTACATTTCCTCGTATTCAAACACTTGACACAAGGACAACAGAACATTCCATTACTATTAGGAACATTCCTTTGAGCAAATTCTATAAATTCTCCCACCCCCTTCAAATACTCAGCACTAGTACGCTTACAAACCATCCAACTACGATCCATAACTAGATAGGTCCTGTAGATATACAAAACATATATATATCCAATATAAGGACAATACGGGAGATTGAAAACTATAGTTTTTAAAGATTAATTGCCAAGCACTTGGTCACGGCCTGGCGGTGATGTCCATCACGGCCGTAACGTGCCAACTGAACATACCATGCCATCACGGCGCAGAACCGATCACGGCCTAGCCGTGATTAGCATCACGGCCGTGACAGATCAACCAATGAGCAACATGCACTCAAAACCAAAAACAGAGACGTACATTCCAAACAACTCAAACTCACGGTTTCAAGTTTCAACTCTCGAGACTACAATTTCAACAAACACTCAAAACCAAAAATACAAAAATGTGCCCTAAATACTCACCAGAAATAGGTGCTCGCGTGGTGGTGGGGAGGGGAGCTCGAGTGGTGGCCAACGTTCGATGTGGTTACTGAGAGCAGAGGGACAAGGAGAGTTAGTGCGCGGGAATGGGAAAGAGAGATGTACGTCAAGTTATTGCAAAGAATGAATGGAAAGACAGAGTTAGGGTTAATAGTGTACCTCACGGTGGTGGCGAAGAAGCCCTCGCGGTGGTTGCGGTGGAGATGAGCTCGCGATTAGGGTTCTGTGCTGGGTGAGAGTGAGAGTGAGGGTTGAGAGTGATTTAGGGTTGAGCGTGATGAAAAGAGAAAAAAGACGTACGTACAGAGCGAAGTGCAGAAGGCGCGCGGGTGTAAACATAAAACAACATTTAACGTCAGTTGTATTAAACAACTGACGTTCAAATTATTTTTTTAACGTCAGTTTTATTAACAACTGACGTTAAATATTATTATTTTTTTAAATGGCTCTGAGATTGAGTGACAACAGGGCATTTCAGATAGCTAGGGATAGAGGATTATTTACGTCAGCTATTTATTTAACTGAAGTAAAAATCACACTTTTAACGTTAATTGTATAAACAACAGACGTTAAAAATAAATATTTTTTATTTTAAAAACACTTTTAACTTCAGTTTTATTCAACAACTGACGTTAACAGACCTGTGTGACAACAGGGCATTTCAGATAGGGATATAGGATTATTTACGTCAGCTGTTTATTTAACTGAAGTAAAAAATCACACTTTTAACATCAGTTTTATAAACAACTGACGTTAAAAATAAAAAAATATTTATTTTAAAAATGCTTTTAACGTCAGTTTTATTTAACAACTGACGTTAAAAGTGTCCTTCTGGCGTTTTCTTTTCTGCACGTTTATAATATATGACTGCCAGGCCAACTCCCAATGCGCCTTGGAACCTAATGATCTTAATGATCAATTTAATTTTTTAGCAACTTATGACGCCTAGTAACTTCATCCCCTACTCCTATAAATAGCTTCCTTCCTTCGTTTAATTTTTCTGCTTCACAATATGGCTCTGCCATGGAGATTAACTTCATCACTCTTTCTTCCTATAACTAGACTTAAAGGTCTCTGTCTTAATGGTCAAACAACTTCTGAGTTTGAGTAAATCACATTACATGGGTGATAAGGGTGTGTAAATCGCATTATGTGAATTGCACACACCATCATCCTTCGGGAGAATCGCGACTACGGTTCCAAAACCTCGACTTTGGAACCAAGTGGCTGTTCAAGAATATTCTTTGAAACAGATCGAGTGCACCCTTCACTCGCCGCGGCTCCAAAGTGATTGTGGATTCGGATGGAGCATCGACTTCAAATGAGGGAGGGGATGCATTCAATGTTGGAGATTCGAGCACGGGGTCGAGAAGAAAATGATGTTGAAGCAGAAACTTTTTTATATTTTAGTGCTATATATCTTGCGGAAATTTTTTATCTTTTAAACATGTAATTGTAACTTATGAATCGCTTCAATGAGATACGATTTGATTATACATATATAACTTGTTTTATGTTAAGTGTTTATTTATTTAAATTTGCACAAGAATTTGTTAATTTACTAATTCAAGCTAATTAATTAAGATTAAAAATAGACTTTTTTAAAAAAAAAAGATTAGAAATAAACTGTACTATATGGAGTGATGATCTGTGTTAAGAGTGACAACAGGGAGATGACAACGAAAGAAAGATAGGAATGAGTTGATTATTTACGTCAGTTATTTATTTAACTGAAGTAAAAATCACACTTATAACGTCAGGTTTATAAACAACTGACGTTAAAAGTTTTTATAATTTCTTGCAAAACACTTTTAACGTCAGTTCATTAAACAACTGACGCAAATAATGATTTCATATTTACAAAACTGCCACCGCCTCACTTTTAACGTCAATCATTAAAACAACTGACGTTAACAGTGAATTAATTATTTACAAAACTGCCACCGCCCCCTCTTTAACATCTAGTTTTTGGTTAACTGACGTAAACCTTTACCGTCTAATGTATATTTTCCACTAGTGATAATTCTCACAAAATGGATTTCAATCCAAATTCAACATCCAAGTTTTTTTTATTCATGTTCTAGATTCATACATATAGGAAAATGGGGTGCATAGAATATGCTTACAAAATTGTCATCTTAATGTGACTAATTCCCCATAAAACAATAATTAATCCACTAAGTGACTAATTAAAACAACTAATGAAAACTAAGTGGATAATAAAAATGGGTCATGACTAAAAAGGAGTTTCCTAGGCATGCAAGCCAAAGGTTTCCCTCCCAATTAACATGTGCACCATCCACACAAGCATAATTAACACCCACACAAGCATAATTAACATGTGCACCGTCCAAAATTTATTACACTTTTATTGAATTAAAATAAACTAGAAAATACTACTTTAGAGATGTGGGCTTCCAAGCCATCATGGGTCTTTTAGTTGAATGAGATAGGTCATCAATTTGGGCTCCATTCCATTTGGTCTCATTCTTGGGCTTGCTTCTATCAAAATAGCCACCATGTAATTAAGAGCTTGTTGGGCTTTCTTGTGTCTAACTCTTGTCATGGGCCCACCAAGTCCTTGATTTGATTCTTGATCCATGGTCTTCATTGGGCTCATATCATTCTTGTTGGAAAGTTGAGTTGCCCCCCCCACGGCTCATATCATTGTGTGCTGCTAATTTAGAAGTTATGCATGTGTTTGACAATTATGTGTTACTTGTTAGTGAGAGCGGAGCTCAATAGGATGTTCGCTACTATATTTTATCTAAGTTTGTATTGAATTATTCTTCAATATATATTTTCTGAAGTATGCTGCAATCCTTATAAGTCAATGGTTTTATTTTCTGCTAGAGTTAATTATTAACTTAAGAAAGCCTTAGTTTCCTGTTTGAGATTCAATATTAATGAGAATGCGTACCTTCTCAGGGTACGCATGCTCATTGTATTGAATCTTGAATTGTCCAAGTGGGACAGTTTGGGAAAAAAACTTTTTCACACTTGTACAATAGTCATTTCCATGTTCAAATTCCTTATATACTTGTTGAAATCTCAGTCTGATGCATTTCCTTTTGTTCTTCGGGTGCATACTTGATCGCGGTGATTCTTATCATGCTCGAGTCGTGTACTTGGAGACTGATGGGAAATGCTGCCGAAAGTTTATTAAGTATAAGGTATTTGAATAAGGGGATAACTATTATTAGCCGAGTATAGAAAAGGTTTCTTCTCGAATGGGATAGGTTCATACCTTGTCATAAGAACGAGATTGATGGAGTTATTGGAATGCACCGTAATATATAAGTGTTATTGTAGGGTTGGTCAAGCTATTTAATTGGCAGGAATGGATATTCCGGAGAATCGGAAATGGATGTATCATGGGTTGGATCAGAATAAACGTCTTAGGGAAGAGTATAGAGTTGGAGGGGGTGAGTTTATATAGTTTGTTGTTAGCCAAGAGAGATTTATACGACTAGGCGGTGATCATTTGAGGTGTCATTGCAAAAGATGCAAGTGTCAATCATTCAAAAGCGTGGATGGAGTTGTAGCCGATCTTTATGAGAATGGCTTCATGCCTGATTACTATTGGTGGAGTAACCATGGTGAGACGTTGCCTGATTTAAACCCAATTGTGTTTGAAGGTTCGTACTATGGAAGTGGTGATCGGAGGGAAGAATTGAATCCATACGAGCAGATGATAATGGATCATGCTGGACCCTCAGTTGGTGTTGCACTAGAAAAAGATGGGGGAGAAGATGGTGGAATAGGTTCCCAATACATAGAGGAGAATCTGAATCCCGAAGCTCAAATATTCTATGATATGCTGAGTGCTGCACGATCTCCGTTGTGGGAAGGATGTCGGGAGTACACGGAGTTGTCGATGTGTATGGAATGGTTGAGTATCAAATCTGACTACAATATGCAAGAAGGCTGCTTTAATCGCCTCGCCATGTCAGTGTCCAAGGCATTGTCGGAAGACAATCGGATGCCTACTAGTTTTTCTCATGCTAAGAAGTCTGTGGAGAATTTGGGTCTGGGGTGTTTGAAAATTGATTGTTGCCCAAATGGATGTATGTTGTACTATAAGGATGATTCAGCGGAGAGCATAACATGTTGTCGATTTTGTGGTGCGGATCGATATAAGACAACCACTAGGAGGGGCATTGAGACGAAGACCGCTCTAAAAAAGATGTGGTACTTTCCACTCGTGCAAAGACTTACAAGATTGTACTCTTCGATGGCCACTGCAGCTCACATGAGGTGGCATAGTGAGCATGAGAGGGAGCAAGATGTCTCGTGTCATCCATCGGATGGAGAAGTGATAGTGCGATTTTACATCATGTTTCCTGTACACTTTTGCATGCATTTTTCATATAGATTAGGCATTCTTTATTTGATTTTAGTTAGTTTTTCCCTTGGAACGGGTGAAGTGGTTTCTTGGTGTTGTTTTGCAGGAATCAATGAAAAAATGATCAAAATTAGCCTTGATGGAGCTTGGATGGAATAGAGCTTGAAAAGTGAAGAATTGAGCCAAGCAGAGCCCATCACGACCTGGCCGTGATGACCATCACGGCCATGATCAAGCAGAGTAGAAGGCAAAAGTCAGAAGTTGTCACGGCCTAGCCATGATGCCCATCACGGCCGTGACGGACCATTTGGTGAAGACAGAAGCGATCAGGACCTAGCCGTGATGAGTGTCACGGCCGTGATAGTCCAAATTTGAAAGCGCGCCTTTGACAGAACGCGTCACGGCCTGGCCGTGATGGCCATCACGGTCGTGACGCGTGGCCTCTCTATAAATAGAGCGCAGAACAGACAGAAAGGGAGATTCTGAGAGATGCGGGGGGGTCTCTGACACAGATCCATCAGACAACTTTTAACCTAAAGGATTCTTGGAGGCTGCGACAAGGGTTTCAACCTTAGAAGGGAGCTGCTGAGAGGGGCTGCTGGACTACTGTGGGAAGTTGCCATGGAGTTCTTCCTTTCCCTTTTCTCTATTGCTTTTATTTTGGCTTTCTCTGTAATCATGAGTAGCTAAATCCCTTTTTGGTTGGGATTAGATGTAACTAAACTAAACTTCATGTATTTGTCTTGACTGATTAATCTGTGTTTATTTTTCTCTATTAGTGATTGATTTCCATGCTTCATGCCTGTTGTGGCTAGCACCCCCATGACTTGATTAGTGTTTTGGTATGCAATTGGAAAATTCGTATTACAACCAGAACTGAAATTAATCACCTAGTAAACCTTACGTCTAGGAATGGAGTTTGGTTTATTAGTAATCGCGTAATCCCTAACCCTAATTCAAATTCATTAATCTAGGCCACCTAAGGAATTATGGTCTATTAGTGGATTTAGGCTCTTGTCATCTGAGGAATCAGGGCTTGAGTAATCTAGTGGATTGATTTTAATATTTGAAGCATGAATGGGAGGTATCTAGTCCTGGTAGTACATGAGGCAGAGGTTTGGTGAAGTTTAATCCCAACATATTCTTTTCGCATTCCAAGTATTCGACAAAAATACAAAAAAGATTTTATTCCTTTTTGTTTTGTTTGTTTTGAATTCTCTTCATAGTCTAGATAGTTGCTGAACTTGTGAACTGGTAATTGACATCCAATCCTCGTGGGAATGATAAAACGGTCTCACCACCGTATTACTTGTACGACTAGGTATACTTGCCTATATTTTAGTCCAACAAGAAGCTTGGAAGCATCTTGATAGGGTTCATATGGAATTTTCGCAGGACCCTTGGAACGTCCTATTGGGGTTATGTATGGATGGATTTAATCCTTTCGGGCAGTCTGGAAAAGCATACTCTTGTTGGCCGGTTATCCTGACTCCATACAATCTTCCCCCGGGGATGTGCATGAAGCGGGAGTTTATGTTCCTAACAGTCATAATTCCGAGTCACGTCTAATCCAAAAGGGAAGATTGATGTGTACTTGCAGTAGCTGATAGATGAGTTGGCAATGCCGTGGAATGATGGTGTGTTGACATATGACGTATCTTTGAGGCAGAATTTCATGATGAAAGCAGTTTTGATGTGGACGATCAACGACTTTCCCGCCTATGGGATGATGTTGGGTTGGATGACCGCGAGGAAGCTTGGTTGCCCAATATGTATGGAGCAATCGAAGGCATTCACTCTTAAAAACAATCGAAAGATCTCATATTTTGATTGTCATCATCAATTCCTTATAGGCGGAACAAGAATGCATTCAAGAAGCGTTATGCGGAGACAACATCGCCTCCTCCACGTTTGTCTGGTCCTAATTTATGGTGGAGAGTACAGTACTTACTGTTCGTCCATGAATCCCAAGGAGAACATATTCCTGATTATGGTATCAACCATAATTGGACAAAACAAAGTATATTTTGGAGGTTGCCGTATTGGAGGACGCAGCTACTCCGTCACAACATTGATGTCATCCATACTGAGAGGAATGTGTTTTTGAATGTGTTTGACACTGTGATGGACATCAAGGGGAGGACAAAGGATACAAATAAAGCCCGATTGGATCTAGATGAAATTTGTAATCGAAAGGAGCTTGAGTTGCAGGACGGTGGTCGTGGCGGACTTATCAAATCGAAGGCTAAGCAAAACACAGAAAGTGGCTGTCTGTAAGTGGGTTAAAGAACTAAAGTTACCAGATGGGTATGCTTCCAATATGGATAGATGTGTTGAAATTAAGGAAGCAAATTTACATGGAATGAAGAGTCATGATTGCCATGTGTTCATGCAACGGTTACTTCCAATTGCGTTCGACGCATTACCGAAACCAATTTGGAACCCACTTGTTGAGCTTAGCCACTTTTTCAGGGAGCTTACGTCGACAACATTAAATGTGAATCAATTAAAGGATATGGAAGTCAAGATACCCATTTTGTTATGTAAGCTGGAGTAAATCTTCCCGTCAAGTTTCTTTGATTCAATGGAACACCTTCTAGTTCATCTACCTTACGAAGAAAAAGTTGGTGGTCCAGTCCAATACCGTTGGATGTATCCATTTGAGAGGTATACAACATCAACTATTTTACTTAATACATATGAAATTCATGAACACGAGATCGTAGTTTAGCTTTCCCTAAAACTAGTAATTATTTGTATGTATCCCTCTTTAATAGGTTTTTGCAATCCCTAAACACAAAGTGAAGAACAAGGCTAGAGTGGATGGTTCAATTTGTGAAGCATACTTAGTAGATGAGACTCCCACTTTTGTCTCTTATTACTATCCGGACGAAGTTAACACGAGAAGGACAAGGATGCATAGAAACGTTGATTCGGGCGAAGGAAGTTCAACTAGTCCTCCTATATCAATATTCAACTATCCGGGCAATTTAGTGGCAAATCAAAAGGATATTTCTTGGAGCAGTGTGACATTAATGCTTCTCATCTGTATATCCTTCAAAATTGTGAAGAGGTGGCACCATATTTAGAGTAAGGTTCTACAATGTCTTTTATAAGTTCAATTGACATTTATGATTATTAATCATCCTGCTATTAATCTCCCATATGTAGGATGTACAACTATTTTCTAAGGGATCTCCAACCTGACATTTCAAACGATCAGGTTGGTCGAGAAATTACTTCTCACTTTGCTACGTGGTTCAGTAAATATATAGGTTAAGCATCTTCATTTGTTACAATACATTTTATCTCCTTAAATATATAGCATGTATAAGAATAATATAATATTCGATTTTTTAGGTACTAGATCCAGTAAACAATGTTCAAAATCCATTGTTGAAAAATTTGGCATGGGGGCCTAACAGATGGGTTACATCATGGAATACTTACATTGTAAATGGATATAAATTTAACACAAAAACATGGAATGAAGGAATGCAGTCGTGTAACTATGGTGTTTGTGCGCGAGCCACTAATGGCAATGTAGAGGATGATTTCTATGGGGTTCTAACTGACATCCTTGAACTCGATTATACCGGTTTCCCCGTGATGAAGTTAGTTCTCTTCAAGTGTGATTGGTTTGATGATGGCTCGAATCCGCAAGTGTACGGCTTCATCGTCAAGTAATAAAAAGATTGAATCCACAGGGATCGTGATCTTAAATAACTATCAATTATTAAAGCAATTAAACTTGACTAGAAAAAGATTTGGAAAAGATTTGGTTTTTAAAAGATTAACTAACAAATCAAATATCTAAAACGCAATCAAACAAAATCGCAATCAAATCAAATATGGGATTTTTCAATATCAAAAGAGATTTTCGAGAATTGGGTTACCAACAAGACTGCTCATGTTACTAAATTGACTACCCCTCTTGTTAATTATCGAAATTTGCTTTGAAGGTGAATTTATCCTAAATAAGTTAATGTTCCCTCTCGAGATACAAGAACCGTACCCAATTAAACCAACCCCTACTCTCGTGGTAATTGAATTTAAATCGAACCATTTAAGCTTTGTGACAATTCAGTGAACCCTCGAAGGACCGCTTCTAACTCTCGTGATTTAAGTCCTAAGTTTGATTCCTATAGATCCGATACCTAAGTTCACCGCTAGGTTCCTCCTTATAGTATCTATGACATGCAAATAAGTGCGCACCAAATTCACAAGTAACTCATGCAATAGGAATTAAATCGAAATCAAATTGAAATTAACAAGAAGTAAAACGTCAATTCATAACATAAAATAAGTCTTGGGCATAGCCCTAATTCCTAGAAATAAAAACAACTACTCAAGCATTGTCATGTTCATAGCAAGCTTGATTAACAAAAGCGTAAGAAAACCTAAGAGAAAAGAAGAAATTGAGAAGAAGAGAAATCCTAATTTTGCCTAAGGTAGCAGCCACATGGATCCCTATTTTCGAGCCTTAGAGTCCTATTTATAATGTAGGGTAACTTTGGATTAAATTTGTTACAAAATCAGATCAAATCAGCAATTAAATTTTCAGATTTTTCGCGTCACGACTGTGATGCCTGTCACGGCCAGGCCATGATGGGTTCTGACTTGGAGATGGCTTTGCTGCTTGGTCTGTCACGGCTGTGACCACCATCACGGCCTAGCCGTGATCGGTTCTGAGTTTAACCTTCTTTTTTTTTTCCAGTCCTACTCGATCATGGCCGTGATGGCTGTCACGACTAGGCCGTGATGGGTTCTGTTTGGCTCATTTTTCTAGTATTTCAAGCTCCATCTTTGTGCAAGCTCCAACATAACTGATCCTGAGCATTTTAATCTTCAATTCCTGCACACAAACACCACAAAACCACCTTACCCGTTCCAAGGTAAAAACTAAAAAAAAATCAAATTAAATATGCCTAAACTATATGAAAATGCTTGCAAAATGTCAAGGAAATATGAGGTGAAATCACACTCATCATTTGATCCTACTCTTGACATAGGGACAAAAATCGATAAAAAAATGTGGTATTGCTCAGGTTAGGTTGTCTCGTAGGTATAATAAGGCATATGACTCATTCATTTTTTCACAACAGGCATATCAGGTTTATTACTCGCCATATCCCGAAGGACATCAAGGCTGGTTGGGTGTCATTAAGATAAAGCCTTGCAGTATAATTACTGATAATGTAATCAACCATCCTGAAAAAGATGCTCCGTACCAAGATGATGAGTTTTCAAGACCCCACATACCGTTGCCAATTACGCTGGACATTATTGTTAATTCTATGGCATACATTTCCGGCAATGGGGAAGATGTTGAAATAAAGTTAATGGATCAATCTGAGTTGGACGCATCTAGTGAAGGCACATTCCAATCAAGCACATTCCAATCAAGTGAGACTAATAAGAGTGAGGGTGAATTTAGTGACGGAGATTCTACTTAGGTAATTTATTTATGTCATAATTCATTGTGTAAATGTCATTCTACTTAGGTAATTTATTTTTGTATTATTTACACTGTTGTGTAATCATCTTTTCAATTTTTTACACAGATGGCAGATTCCTCTAGAGGTAGGGGGCAGCGTGGTGGTCGTCGTGGAGGTCGTGGCAGAGGTCGTGCTGCGAGAGTCCCTCCGTTGGCCGACCCACAGCCTCCAGATCGAGACCACCCTACCAACACCTCTGTGGACGGGCCACATCAGGGTGATGGAGTTGCACCCCCTACCCAGCCTCATGTGGTCGGGACACAGGCTGCACCGTCATCATCCACACCTATGATAGGACCATCATCATCATCGGGGTAGGAGAGCTGTGGTCCATCCGACAGGAGGATTCTTCTTATCCCGAGGGGGGATAACAAGTAAGCTAATTTAATCAAATTAATATATATATATATATAAAGTATCGTTAATTTCTATTTACTTGTTTTTTATTTATTTATAACATTTATTAATGCTCTAATTTTGCTGCAGCTGCCCGCGAAGGGCCCTTCTGATTCGATATCGAAGATCTTGCGACGTAAGTTTGATGGTCCATGGCCTATATGGAAGGCCATCCCAGGGGGCTATATGATATGATCCTAGAAAGGAACATATAAAATTTCGGACCTATCCTTGAGTGACCAACAAAATTCGAAGAAGAATTAGAAAATAAGCAAATGGATGAAGGTAAGAAATGGGATATGGCACCACAAACCAAGGTGGTTTGATAAGCCAAGGTGAGGATCGCCACAAGGGTCTTGGACTCTTGATAAGATCAAATGGGTTGGTTCAATGAAGAACTCAAAAGAGGACACTCACAATTGGTAAAAACCAAGTTGAACATAAAAGTTGTATTTCATCATGAAATTGGTGTGTACATATAGGGAATTTGGGCTGCCAAGAGAAGGCTTACAAAAGGTCATCATCAGATGCCATTATTTTAAACATAACTAGTGCACTAATAGAGTAATAAAACTATTTACTACCCACTAAGTGGCTAATTAAAGACTTAACTCTCCACTAATTGGAGTTACTAGCATACTTAAGTAAAATAATAAAAATGATCCATAACTTTTAAAAAGTAGTTACTTAGGCATGCAAGTCAAAAGTTAACCTCCTAAGAACTCAAACTCGTCCAAAAATCCGTGTTAAAATTTCAACCCATTTTTCACCATGATAGAAATCGAATCTGGTCAAAAGGCTTCATATATGATTTGTAGATAATTTCCTAAGCTTTCCAATTCACCAAAGAATGTATCAATCAGAGATCTTTAACTCAAGATATGACCAAATCAAGTATACGGGTTCAATAAGAAAATTTATCCTAAAAATATTACGAAAATTAAAAATAAAAGGATAAAAATTAGACTTAATTGTTATCTAATAAACCCACTAATAATAGTGCACTAATATGGATCTGAATATGCTTCTTTCCACATACTCAAGCCATCCATGGTTCTATCATTCCCCTCCTCTTGAAAGTGATTTGTCCTCAAATCCATACCTACATCAAAAGTTAGTGGATTATCAAATAACATCTATCTTTTGTTCTTTCCACCTTTTGCTTGAAAATTGGCTCTTCCATTTCTTTTTCTCTCAAAGCTCTCATTTTTCACGAGACATTCCTCATTGCTTTCTTTTCCTTCAACTTGTATACCATGGTTTTCTATTTTCTCTATTTTTCTTTCGTCACTCTCCCTTCCCTCTCCTTTCTCTCATAGGTTTCCTTTTTCTTTACTTCTTCTTTTTCATTATCCACCGAACCCTCTTATTTTATTTTCTTCTCACTCATTCTTCTTTTCTCACTCTCTCCTTTCAAGTACATTTGATCTTCATACACTTGTTTTGGTGACAATGGTCCGAGAGTAATTTTGCGATTATTAAATACAAATGAGTACTTGTTGTTGTCGGCATCATATCTCGCTTGTCGTTCAATCCTCCAAGGACGCCCAAGTAACAAGTACCTCGTTTTCATGGGCACCACATCACATAAAACGTCACCTTCATATCTCCCAATCCGGAATGGCACTTGTACTTGTTTGTTCACCATCACGTCACTGATATCACAAAACTCCGGGATGCTCCAAATGACATACGGTTGTGGATGCTCTAGAATAGGAAGTCCCAACTTTTGCACCATGGTGGTACTAGCTAGGTTAACGTAACCCCTTCTATCAATGACCAAGCTACATATCTTGTCCTTCACATAACATCTAGAATAGAAAAGATCCTCCCTTTGCTTGGCATCATTTTTCTATATTAGTGACTCCATGAAGAACCCTCTAATAAAAATTGAAACTTCCGGAAAAATCGAAAAACAAAATCAAAAGTCACTCTAGGAAGGATGGCTCTAGATACCAAATGATATGATCCTAGAAAGGAACATATAAAATTTCGGATCTATCCTTGAGTGACCAACAAAATTCGAAGAAGAATTAGAAAATAAGCAAATGGATGAAGGTAAGAAATGGGATATGGCGCCACAAAATAAGGTCGTTTGATAAGCCAAGGTGAGGATCGCCACAAGGGTATTGGACTCTTGATAAGATCAAAGGGGTTGGTTCAATGAAGAACTCAAGAGAGAACACTCTCACAATTGGTAAAAACTAAATTGATCATCAAAGTTGTATTTCATCATGTAATTGGTGTGTACATATAGGGAATTGGGGCTGCCAAGAGAAGGCTTACAAAAGGTCATCATAAGATGCCATTATTCTAAACATAACTAGTGCACTAATAGAGTAATAAAACCATTTACTACCCACTAAGTGGCTAATTAAAGACTTAACTCTCCACTAATTGGAGTTACTAGCATACTTTAGTAAAATAATAAAAATGATCCATAACTTCTAGAAAGGAGTTACTTAGGCATGCAAGCCAAAAGTTAACCTCCTAAGAACTCAAACTTGTCCAAAAATCCGTGTCAAACTTCCTGTCCATTTTTCACCATGATAGAAGCCGAATCTGGTCGAAAGGCTTGGTATATGATTTGTAGATAATTTCCTAAGCTTTCCAATGCACCAAAGAATGTATCTATCAGAGATCTTTAACTCAAGATATGACCAAATCAAGTATACGGGTTCAATAAGAAAATTTATCCTAAAAATATTACAAAAATTAAAAATTAAAGGATAAAAATTGGACTTAATTGTTATCTAATAAGCCCACTAATAATAGTGCACTAATATGGATCTGAATATGCTTCTTTCCACATACTCAAGCCATCCATGGTTCTATCATTCCCCTCCTCTTGAAAGTGATTTGTCCTCAAATCCATACCTACATCAAAAGTTAGTGGATTATCGAATAACATCTTTCTTTTGTTCTTTCCACCTTTTACTTGAAAATTGGCTCTTCCATTTCTTTTTCTCACAAAGCTCTCATTTTTCATGAGACATTCCTCATTGCTTTCTTTTCCTTCAACTTGTATACCATGGTTTTCTTTTTTTCTCTATTTTTCTTTCGTCACTCTCCCTTCCCTCTCCTTTCTCTCATAGGTTTCCTTTTTCTTTACTTCTCCTTTTTCCTTATCCACCAAACCTTCTTCTTTTATTTTCTTCTCACCCATTCTTCTTTTCTCACTCTCTCCTTTCAAGTACATTTGATCTTCATACACTTGTTTTGGTGACAATGGTTCGAGAGTAATTTTGCGATTATTAAATACAAATGAGTACTTGTTGTTGTCGGCATCATATCTCACTTGTCGTTCAATCCTCCAAGGTCACCCAAGTAACAAGTACCTCGTTTTCACGGGCACCACATCACATAAAACGTCACCTTCATATCTCCCAATCCGGAATGGCACTTGTACTTGTTTGTTCACCATCACGTCACTGATATCACAAAACTCCGGGATGCTCCAAATGACATACGGTTGTGGATGCTCTAGAATAGGAAGTCCCAACTTTTGCACCATGAAGGTACTAGCTAGGTTAACGTAACCCCTTCTATCAATGACCAAGCTACATATCTTGTCCTTCACATAACATTTAGAATAGAAAAGATCCTCCCTTTGCTAGGCATCAATTTTATATATTAGTGACTCCGTGAAGAACCCACTAAGAAAAATTGAAACTTCCGAAAAAATCGAAAAACAAAATCAAAAGTCACTCTAGGAAGGATGGCTCTAGATACCAAATGATATGATCCTAGAAAGGAACATATAAAATTTCGGATCTATCCTTGAGTGACCAACAAAATTCGAATAAGAATTAGAAAATAAGAAAATGAATGAAGGTAATAAATGGGATATGGAGCCACAAACCAAGGTGGTTTGATAAGCCAAGGTGAGGATCGCCACAAGGGTATTGGACTCTTGATAAGATCAAAGGGGTTGGTTCAATGAAGAACTCAAGAGAGAACACTCTCACAATTGGTAAAAACTAAATTGAACATCAAAGTTGTATTTCATCATGTAATTGGTGTGTACATATAGGGAATTGGGGCTGCCAAGAGAAGGCTTACAAAAGGTCATCATAAGATGCCATTATTCTAAACATAACTAGTGCACTAATAGAGTAATAAAACCATTTACTACCCACTAAGTGGCTAATTAAAGACTTAACTCTCCACTAATTGGAGTTACTAGCATACTTTAGTAAAATAATAAAAATGATCCATAACTTCTAGAAAGGAGTTACTTAGGCATGCAAGCCAAAAGTTAACCTCCTAAGAACTCAAACTCGTCCAAAAATATGTGTCAAACTTCCAGCCCATTTTTCACCATGATAGAAGTCGAATCTGGTCAAGAGGCTTCATATATGATTTGTAGATAATTTCTTAAGCTTTCCAACGCACCAAAGAATGTATCAATCGGAGATTTTTAACTCAAGATATGACCAAATCAAGTATACGGGTTCAAACCGAAAATTTATCCTCAAAATATTACGAAAATTAAAAATAAAAGGATAAAAATTGGACTTAATTATTATCTAATAAGCCCACTAATAATAGTGCACTAATATGGAACTGAATATGCTTCTTTCCACATACTCATGTCATCCATGCTTCTATCACATAGGGATCAGTTGTATAAAGTGTTTAAGTTAACAATTTATTAAGTTATTTAAATTAAATTTACATTATATATATATATACACACACGAATTTCCTAACAACTTTAAGTTGCAGAAAGAGTATAGGTGGGACGCAGCTTTAGAAGGTCTCGTCAGGGACATATTTGAGCATAAGGGCTCACTGGTCATGAAGAATCTGACGAACATGCCGAGGAAGGGTAAGAATAAGGGGAAGTGGGTGGATCCTGAGATCAGGAGGCAGCTGGACCAGTACTGGGCTACTGAGAAGTTCGAGGAGATCCAGGCCACAACTCGGCGTAATCGAGATTCTGATGGTGGCGCATGTAATTGGACCGGCGGGTCTAAATCAGCCGCCGCCCACTACGACGTGATGGTAATACATAAAACTTTATTGACTTAGTATACTATTTAATGAATTTTCATTTTTAAATATTCTTATGAATATAATATTATATTTTTCTGTACAGAAAGCACAGAAACAACGGGCCCCCACTGCTATGGAGTTGGTGGAGAGGACGAAGAAGTTGAAGTCGGGGGCATGGGTCAACGACAAGGCCCATAACTATGCTGTAAGCAAAAAAAACAATTTAGTCTTTACTTGTAATTTATTATAATTGATTCGTTAATATTTATTATAATTTTAACTAAATCTCTTCATCTATACTTTGCAGGTGGGCTTCAACGAGAAGAAGGACGATGTCATATCACGTGCCTCACAGTCACAGGATGAGGCCTTGACTGGTGATGGGCCCAGCCCTCCTATCTCCATCGACAATAATGCCATTTATTTGGAGGTCGTCGGGGGCAGGAACAAGAAGGGGCACGTGTATGGCCTCAGACTCCTGGGAGGCGGGTTTATCGCTTCATCATCTGGCACGCCTGCTCCTTCCTACGCCGATACCGTCCCTCAGGAGCAGTTCAACCAAATGCAGGACACCATCACACAGTTGAACGCGGAGCTTCGTGAGAAGAGGGAGAGAGAGCAGCAGATGACGAACTAGATTGCATAGTTGACTCAGGCACATCAGTAGCTGATGCAGACGAGCATCGAGCAGGGCTAGACACTGCGGCTGCTGTTGGAGCAGATGAGGATCCAACCTCTAGTTGCTAAGGGTGATGCTCCGACGATTGTGCCGCCTACTGCCGCTCCTCCAGTTCTGCCTCCAGCTACTGATGTTGCTACTCCAGAGGATGATCAGATGGCAGACGTCGGCGGCACGAACACTGAGGATGATTGGGTTCCTCCACCTCCCCCCTCCCCCTCAACATGGTTGTTTTTTTTTTTTCATTTTTAGATTTTAAACGATTCTTGTACGACACTTTGGATTATTATTTTTTATATATATTCTGTATTTTTTATGATTGTATATTTCATTAGTAATTTGGTGTGTTTTATTAGCAACCAATAATTCCGTCGCTAAATTTTAGTTAACATAAAAAAATTGTGGTCTAGCGACCGAATATCGGTCACTAATATAGGTTAACAGTAACCAACATTAGCGACCGAACTAGCAACCAATTATCGGTCGCTAAAAATGGTTACCCAATCAATGCGACCAACCGAGTAGCGACTTTTTATTATTATTTAGCGACCGAAAATACGGTCGCCATTTAGCGACTAGGTTATCAGTCACCACCATGAATCGGTCGCTAATTCGGCCGCTAAATAAAATAGCGACCGAATTAGCAGGTTTAGCGACCGAAATTGTCGGTCGCTAACCAATTGATTTTTTGTAGTGCAAGGCAGCCCGTTCCTTATCAGAAGAAATCAGGTCCCAAGTCAGCTTGAGCATAGCAGCAACATTGAGAGCTTTAAGAGATCTAATGCCAAGTCCACCCTCCCTAAAAGGGGAACAAACCAGGTTCCAAGGCACAGAAACAAGCTTCCTCTTCAAGATAACACCAGACCATATAAAGTTTCTTATGTATATATCAAGCAACTTGATTAAACTAGCTGGCCACTCATAAACATGAAAACTGTATAACAGAATTCCCTGAATATCACTTACTGGTTTTCAATGAAAGTAAATTCAAATTTGATTAAGTATTCAAATTTCAACAGTATTTTTTTTAATCAAAGAAAATGTATGCAAAAGTATCATTGTAAAACAGGACATCCCAACTAGGTTGGCACCTCGAGTGTTAGAAAATATTTGCAACAATAATAATAAAAGAAATTTCGATACAAAGAAATTCGGTACATATATGATATTGTTTATTTGTGATTTCTCTTTTTTTGTCTAAAATTGTTAGTATCTGTTGTCGTGCGAATTTGATACTAGTCGATTGACCAACTAATTAACTTCCTATGATTTCATATATTAATCGATTGAGCTAAGAAAGAGACTATGTTTCTTAGCGATGAGTTCATAGATTATGCCAAAGAGCGCCTAGGTATAGAAACTAAACTAAATTTACTTGAAAAGTAAAAGTAATAAAACAATAAAGATAAATTTGCAAAAGATAAGTTGTTTGAATGATTTGGATGATGATTCAAAATGATTTGTACAAGCCCTATTTATAAGCCTTAAAAATTTTAAGCTATCCCTGCCAGCCATGTTCTCCTAAAACTACAACAGTAATTACATCATGACTTACAACAACAATGACTAATTTAACATTATTGACTCAACTAGACTATTATATAGCTGACTATTATTCTCGTTCCATCCCTATTTTTAAGGCACGTGCTCCTCCATGATCCCTTATTTGCTTCTATCTGTTATCATCAGCTTTATCTTCTTGTCCTGCATATCCAAAACTACAGCACAATCCTCCTGAATTTTAATTAGGAGATAATTTTAGGACACCCTCCTCAATTTTTCCTCTTCCTTTTATCTTCTACAATAACAAAACAAGCTATTCTCCATCACCATCCTTCCATCTTCATGCAAAACAAGGTGATAATTTTCCACCATTTTTCATCTTCCTTCTTTCTTTTTTTGATTTCGACCCCTTTTCAAAAATGGTCTCACTTTTTATTCCCCTTTTCATTGCACTACATGAATTCTAGACCACATAAGAGGAACAAAATGAACTTTGGTGGTTGTTTGAGGGGTTGGCCGAAAATCAAGAGCTGGGGAGAAATATTGCCCTATAATTGGTTATAGTTGATTTACTCTTTGGGGGAACTCCTCGTTCCTTTTTCACATCCATCTTCTACTTGTTCTATATGTTTTCCACTTTTGTATATTTAATTTATTTATATGTGATTTTTGTATTTCCACTTTGTAATGGTTGGAAAAATGTTGAAAATCCATCCAACCATGGTTTAAATGTATTTATAAGCTCCTTTGATCACTGTATTTTGTAGATTTATTGATTTTGTGGCTAAATGCTTGATTAGTGTTCCTAATTCCTAGCCTAAATGGTCATGAAGCATAATGAATGTTATGACAACTTTGAACTTAATGATGTTGGAATGTCAAGCATTAGTAATTAAGATTATATTGAAAAATAAACAACCGTTGGAGGCTAGGAGAGCCACACCTATATGGTTTTGATCTTGTAAAAATGGGAGACAAAGCTTCAAAAACTTTGACATAATCATGCTAAGAATTAAATGGATCAACAAAAACCAACATAAATCACCCTTCTTGAACCCATTAAGGCCCACAACCATGGTGCTTAATGTTGGGCTTCATCATGCAAACTCAATTATAAGGAGATTAGATAGTTAAGTATAAGAGAATAGAATATAATTAACTTAAAAAGATTAGAATAATTAAGTATGGATTTTAGACATTTTATGTAGAAACTACACTTAGACCTAAATCTAGCTTAATTAATTAGTTAATTATGTTTAAGTTATAGAACAAGTAAATCATAAAGTTTCTAACTCAATGTGAAAAAGAAATTTAAATTTCTTAGAAGTAACTAACAGGGCCAAAATTAATTGCATTCATGTGATTGGAGACTTAAGAAACTAATTTTGGGCCTGAAGGCATTAGCTGAAGTAATTAGGCCCAAATGGCTAATATGTTGACTTGTTGGACTTGAACCTTGGACAATTTCAGGGTCTAGGACTTTATTTGGTCTTGGTCCATCAAATTGGGAATAAAAAAACCATTGATGGAAGTTAATGAGAATGGACCATTATATAATGCAATAGATCAAATATGTTGATACTTGATGAGAAGTTGAACTACTTGACCATGTTTGTAACGCCCCGTTTTCTTGATTCTTGTTTAAGGAAGGGATTAGGCATATTTAAGGGCTTGATATTATTCCTTAGGTGGTGATGAGCTTATGTTTCAAATTTGAGGTCAATCGGACTTCAAACGAGCTTAGAACGCGACGAAACGTGCGAATGAGAGTGTGCTGATTTGGCTGGTCAACGTGGTCCACACTCGAGCATGAGGAGTTGATAGTGTGATTTTACATGATATTTCATATACATTTTTCATATAGATTAGGCATTCTTTATTTGATTTTAGTTAGTTTTTCCCTTGGAACGGGTGAAGCGGTTTCTTGGTGTTGTTTTGCAGGAATTTAAGGAAAAATGCTCAGAATTAGCCTTGATGGAGCTTGGATGAGATAGAGCTTGAAAAGTGAAGAAAATGAGCCAAGCAGAGCCCATCACGGCCTGGCCGTGATGACCATCACGGCCATGATCAAGAAAACTGAGAAGATTGAAGGCAGAAGTCAGAAGCTGTCACGGCCTAGCCGTGATGCCAATCACGGCCGTGACAGGCCAAACAGAACTGATCACGGCCTAGCCGTGATGAGGCTCACGGCCGTTATTCTCCAAATTTGAAAGCACGCCCACTCCAGAACACGTCACGGCCTGGCCGTGATGGCCATCACGGCCGTGACGCGCATCAGATCTATATATATGAGCGCAACAGACAGAACAAATCATGCTGGGAGGAGCTGGGAACCCTAGGGGAGACCAGAAACCATTAGAAAAATAGGGACTTTGAACCTAGGAGCACTTTCACCCTAGGGAGACTCTTGGGAAGCAAAAAGGGGTGGTTTGTTTCTGCTCTTGGATTGGAAGAAGATTGGAGGATTCGTCATGAGTTCATTTCATCCCTTTTCTCTCTCTCTTTTTTTAATTTCTGTTACAATGAGTAGTTAAATCCCTTTTTGTTGGGATTAGATGTAACCAAACTGATTATTATGTATGTGCCTTGACTGATTATTCTGTGTTCATGTCTTCATATCAGTGATTGATTTTCCATGCTTAATGCTTGTTGTGGCTAGCACCCCCATGACTCGATTAGTGTTTTGGTTTGCAATGGACACGTTCTTATCAATTCCGGAACTGAAATTAATCACCTAGTAACCCTTACGTCTAGAAATGGAGTTTGGTTTACTAGTAATCGCGTAATCCCTATCCCTAATGAAAATTCATTAATCTAGGCCACCTAAGGAATTAGGGTCTATTAGTGGATTTAGGCTCTTGCCATCCGAGACATCGGGGCTTGAGTAATCTAGTGGATTGATTTTAATATTTGAAGCATGAATGGGAGGTATCTAGTCCTGGTAGTACATGAGGCAGATGTTTGGTGAAATCAGATCCCAACACCTCTTTCTGCACTCCAAGTGTTTGTTAAAAGTCCCCAAAAAGACAAAAAAAGATTTTATTCCTTTCCTTTGTTTTGAATTCTCTTATTAGTCTAGATAGTTGCCGAGTTTGTGAATTGGTAATTGACATCCAATCCCCGTGGATACGATAACCGGTCTCACCACCGTATTACTTGCACGACTAGGTATACTTGCCCAGAGCCGTCAACAAGTTTTTGGCACCGTTGCCAGGGATTGGTTTTGCCAATATCATTAGTAACAAAGGAGGCAACTAATTTAGACATTTTTATTCTTTTTTTATTTTTCTGTATATATTTGATCTTTTTGTTTTGAGTTCTGTTTTTGCCAGGTGGACGAAATTCATGGACAATTATTATTATCCACCTAATGAGGAAGCCTCAAGTCACACCTTGGAGGACGAATGGTGTTTGGGAGACTGCATGGATTTGCTGAATCATATTACTCTAGCACAGGTTGATAGTGTGACGGGTAGGCTTATGTATAATATCTCCGAGGAGGATTAGGAAACCTTTTGCTCGTATCTACCACCTCCACCACCATGTATGATTCCCATAGAGCCACAGGAAGTAGAAATTGAGCAGAATCTGGTTGTGGGAATGGATCAAATTGAAGATGAAGTGGTGATGGTGGAAGAGCCACAAGAAGAGGAAGTACCTTTCACGAATCCTTGGGAGATTGAGGAGTGGGAATGGAAGGAGCAACCACCTCTGAAGGCTGATCTAAAACCATATTCCCAAGAGCTATCCATCTCTGAGACCAAGATCAGAACCAACTGTGACAGTATCGAAACTGTGATGCAGAATTTCAAAACGCAAGTTGAGGACATTTGCAAACAGCTAGTACAAGATTCACGTGCAACACAATTTGAGCAGAATCTGGTTTTGGGGATAGTTCAAGATGAAGACGAAGTGGTAGTGGATTCCACCATGCTTGCTAAGGAATCTGAATTTTCTGCATTGGACAAATATGTTGGCTTGCATGCATGTGTGGACACTGCAAATCTAACCCGTTCCACTTGCCTGTCAAATTTCCTCTTGAAAATTCCATTTGACCCAAGAGGAATTGAGTTCAGTATTGTAGTTAAGGAGGTCAATGGAGTTTTCACACAATGGCTAGGTGGAACCGTGGATAGAGTCATATTACTGCTGCAATCGCCACTCCACAAGCCATTTGATCCGGGTGGAGTATGCCCTTATACTGTGAGTACCAACTGGTCCTTGTACCACAGGCTTTGGGATCCAGGTGGATGCTTCTTAATAAGTCAAGCTAGTGACGTTAAAGAAGCGCTTATTGGGAGGCAACCCGATTTTTCTTTTCCTTTTTCCTTTTGTTTTGGATTTTTAACTCTTGAATAATTTGAGAAGATCAAGAGTTTTCTTTTACTAATAAAATTGCGAAGTGTTTTCAGGGCAAAGAGAAGGAGAAGCAAAAGGGCAGAGAGAAGCTAATTCAGTAACCATCACGCCCAAGCCGTGACACTGGTCGCGGCCGTCATAAGCTAATCATGAAGACCAGAAAGGATCACGACCCAGTCGTGATCCACATCACGGGCGTGATGGGAGGACCTTGAAGAGCAGAGATTGTCACGGCCTAGCCGTGAAGGAGTTCACAGCCGTGACAGGCCAACACCCATGGATCAGAATTGATCACGGCCCGCCCATGATGAGGCTCACGGTTGTGATACATCTCCCAACAAGTTTCTGACTGGAATGAGAGCCAACACCCGCTACCACCTCGGTAAGTCGTTCCAATTATTTTTCTCCTCTCTCCGACTTGATTGTTTACATTGGGGACAATGTAAATTCTTAAGCTTGTGGGAGGGGTATTTTGCATTTGCATTTTGCATGTTGCATTCATATAGTTTTGCATGATAGCTTTGCATGATCACACAATTAGATTGCCCTTGTTTAGATTTTGCATCCAAATTATGAAAACTGAGTGCCAAACAATTTGAGATAGTGGATTCTAGAACCCAATTTTTTTATTCTTGTGATAAGGCTGCAAATGAAAAATGCTTGAGATGATCTGTGATAGTTGATAATTAGCATATGGTTCAGTAGATTTGTGTTTCTCACTGATTTTTGAACTACTAAAATGTGAGATTTTGAGCCAAAGGGGTATTCACTATATCTACCCCATTCTTTGTGTTAGAGTGTTATTCCTCTTGGATTGCATTTCTCTAGAACTTGACTTGAAACCGTTTTGAAGCTTAAAAATTTTTGAAAACATTTTTTTGAAAATGATTGAGGCACTAGGTATTTTTCCGGCCTTCTGAGCTTTGAATGACTAAATGCTACCCCTTAGTTGCCCAATTTTGAGCCTACATGAAAAAATGCTTTTCTTGGTACCCTGAAATATGTGGATGAATGATGCTTGATAAGGGACCTTATAAAGTATTACAAAAGGGTAAAAAGGTAGTTGAAAAGAGTATGGGATGAAAGAATCAGAAAAATATTTCTCGAGTTGAAAAATCTCCCCTTCTCCAAATAAAAGAAAAAGAAAACAAAAATATAGAGAAGGGGATGACAAAAAGAAATGAGAAATAAAATGAAAAGAAAGAAAGAAAGGTGGAAAAAGGAATCGAAACCCAAAAAGGTATTTTAGAAGGTGTCATGCTTGCAATGCTTGATTTTGTTTAGCCCTTTTGAAATGTCCTTTTCTTGATTTCCCCACCTAACGTTAAATCCCACGGCCACGTTACAACCAAAGCAAAAGACCTTTTGATTCTTAATTGTTTTCATTAATAAAGTAGAGATTTGGTTGATAGTCAAGCCTATGGTAGAATTAATTCCTTGAGGATAATGGAGCGAATTGTCACATACCCCTAAACACTTAAGTGAGGTACAAAGAGAGCCAAGAAAATGAACAAGCTTGGGGTGATCTTCACGTGAGAAAGAGTGCCCGAATCAGTGAGAATATGAGTCTAGGGAACCTAAGAGTCTAATTGGACTTGACTTGATTGTCTCTTGCTGAATTGTTTGAAATGCCTATTACTTGGATTAGTATTTACTCAGGTTCTTGATTCACTATCCATGCTTTGATTATCTTGATCTTCTGGCCTTAGTGATTGCTTGAGGACAAGCAATTGAATAAGCTTGGGGTGATTTGATAGTGTGATTTTACATGATATTTCATATACATTTTTGCATGCATTTTTCATATAGATTAGGCATTCTTTATTTGATTTTAGTTAGTTTTTCCCTTGGAACGGGTGAAGCGGTTTCTTGTTGTTGTTTTGCAGGAATTTAAGGAAAAATGCTCAGAATTAGCCTTGATGGAGCTTGGATGAGATAGATCTTGAAAAGTGAAGAAAATGAGCCAAGCAAATCCCATCACGGCCTAGCCGTGATGACCGTCGGAACCAGAAATTACGGCAGAGACGGCGATAAAAAGAGATTTTCAAGAAAAGTAGAGTCGCCACAAATTTTATTTAATTTAGGAAAAATTGGAAAACCTTCAAAAATAGTCTTTGAAACCAAGTTGATTTGGGAGTCGGTTACGAGTAGGGGAGGTATTAAGCACCCTACAACACCCATTATACGAATGGTACCTCGAATTAATTGTGGAAAATTAATTATTTTAAAATTAATTATTTTTACCCCAAAAATAATTACAAGAAGAATTTAATTATTTATTAATATTTTTATTATATATTTTATATTTCTTTATTGTTTTTTTAATATTTTTTTGCATTTTTATTAAAAAAAATATATTGATAAACCTTAAATGAGGTTGAACATGGCACATAAGTCCATAGGGCAACCTCAAAGCTAGGGGATTGAGCATGACACTTATCACAGAACATCCCAAAAACGTTAAATAAATTATTAATTATCGACATTAAAAAAATTAAAAAAAAGAACACAAAAATAATGGGAAAATTAATTTTGGCTTGACGAGATGATTGGTCCCGCTCCTACGTATTCCCTGCTTCGATGGGAAACTCAGAGCCACGTAGTTCTTGTAGAAAATATTTTATTTGTTGGTTTATTTTAAACTTTATGAAAAAGTTTTATTTTATTTTAAAAAAAGGTTTCTTTTTTTATATATCTCATTTTTATTATCGAAAACTCCTAAGTCAGATAGAACATGGCACAAACGTCCACAGAACGATCTTAGACCTAAGGGATTAAATGTGATACTTCTCACAAAGTAATCCTAAAATTTATCTATAGAGAAACAATCTATTTTATTTAACTTATTTCTAAGAATAAAAATAAAGTTTGACTTCATTTAAGTGTTTATAGCATTTTTTTGGAGGAAAAAAAATTATGAGGCTTTTCTTACATAACCAATAGAAAAATATAGAAGTCGGGGGGGCAGAAGTAGAAGAGGGTAAAATCACACCCTATGGCTGCCATACCTCCGGATCCATGGCCACCCACAACCGCTGCAAGTAAAGAGCCGTTGCACCAAAAAACAAAAATGAAGAAAACAGTTTTGTTTCCCACAAACCCCAGCCATAAAATGAACAAGTAAAACAATGATACAAATAGAAAAATTAATATCAAGAAGAAAATAAACAGAAACAAATAAAAGAGATTTATGAGGTTTTTCTTACAAAACCAACGTGAAAATTCATGCATTAAAAAAAACGAAAGAGGTGATAAGAGAGGAGAAGATGGGAAAACCACATTGCCGCTGCACCTCCAGATCCATGGTCACCTGTCGCTATAGCAGAATAAAGCATCACTTTGCAGCGGTGATTGACGGCATGCAGCGACACTGGGCAGATCGATCGGAGTATTCTGGTTGGAAGGTATACTGACGGTGGTGCGTCCCTCTCCTCCTTGTTTGTATTTTTTATTTTTCTCTCTTTCCTCTATTGATTTTTTTCCTCTCAATATTGTTTCAGAGATATTTATGGAATCTTTTTTTCCCTCTTGTTCTTTTTTTTCTGATCTCACTTGTCATTTTATAATGTCCATTCCCTTGATCTTGATCCTAAAATTCCGCCATGTTGTCTGATCCTGATCCTAAAAACCTGCTAAGGTTAAGATTTCTATCTCTGATTTGAAATCAAAATCTACCGAGCCTCATCTACAAAAATTAAATTCTAATTCAAAATAAAGTGGTTGCTAGGGTCTGTTAGGGGAGGATGAAATGGTTTAACTGGCTTGGCCCAATTGAAAATCTTTTTATTATTTTTATTTTCTTTGCAATTTTTTTACTTTATTATTTTTTTTTGAAATTTTTTGTGAAGACTAAAAGACCCGGTCAAAATGGGGTGTTCACAGGGCCTCTTTACTTGTTCAATACTAGAATACATGAAGAAAGAACCATTTTCCATGTGATAGTAGTAAGGAACTAGTAAAGAAAAGGAACTCGCATTTTGGCCCGGATAGGAAACAGGCTGGAGAAAATTAAACTTTAGAGCATGGAAAACAAAAATGGCAGGTTATCCTTAGAGCTCGAAAAATAAAATGCAGTGAGCCTCAGATCCCAAAAATAAAATGCAGTGTACCTTGAGTCAAAATATGTGAGCCTGGAGCCAAAACAAGTAAGGCATGAGCCTTAAAAATAGACCATTGAGTCAGAAAAAGAAAAAAAATATTATGATCAGGCCATGACCCGCGAATTTCATGTAGTGGACAAGTGAGCCACGAGCCTTAAAAATTGACCACTGAGTCAAAAAAAATTATGATTGGGCCATGACCCGAGAATTTCATGCAGTTGACCTTGAGTCAAAACAGGTGAGCCATGAGCCTTAAAAAGTAGACCATTGAGTCCAAAAAGTTTTATGATTGGGCCATGACCCGAGAATTTCATGCAGTGGACCTTGAGTCAATACATGTTGTAGCCATGACCCTTAAAAATAGACCATTGAGTCAGAATTTTTTTTTTATGATTGGGACATGACCCGAGAATTTCATGCAGTGGACCTTGAGTCAATACATGTAGCCATGAGCCTTAAAAATAGACCATTGAGTCATAATTTTTTTTTTTATGATTGGGCCATGACCCGAGAATTTCATGTAGCGGACAAGTGAGCCACGAGCCTTAAAAATTGACCATTGAGTCAGAAAATTTTTATGATTGGGCCATGACCCGAGAATTTCATGCAGTGGACCTTGAGTCAAAACATGTAGCCATAAGCCTTAAAAATAGACCATTGAGTCAGATTTTTTTTTTTTTATGATTGGGCCATGACCCGAGAATTTCATGCAGTGGACCTCGAGTCAAAACAGGTGAGCCATGAGCCTTAAAAAGTAGACCATTGAGTCCAAAAAGTTTTATGATTGGGCCATGACCCGAGAATTTCATGCAGTGGACCTTGAGTCAAAACATGTAGCCATGAGCCTTAAAAATAGACCATTGAGTCAGAATTTTTTTTTTATGATTGGGCCATGACCCGAGAATTTCATGTAGTGGACAAGTGAGCCACGAGCCTTAAAAATAGACCATTGAGTCATATTTTTTTTTTTTATGATTGGGCCATGACCCGAGAATTTTATTGAAAACTGTCTTTTTAGAAAATGTGGAACCAAATGCTTCTCAGGAAAACTTTCACTAATCAAACTCATATTCAAATGGAACCTTTTGCAAAATTGGTCTCGCCTATATCCCTTTTCACATGATAATGCCTACTTAGGCTTGCTACTTCCAGAAAATCCCTTTCTACCTCTCAATCTTTATTGTCCATAAGGATGTCATTTCCTTCAGTTACCGAAACTTCAAAGTTCTTTTGGTCCGGACTGTTCATCAAAAGATTACTATTAGATGGTTAAATTATACTATTATGTCTAGGTTCATCTTTCTTGAAACATAATATAACAGATATGCATTGATTCAGAAGTGTGATGAAAAAGGATTTGATTGACTCGATAACTTTGACTTGTGCGTTTGACTTCACAAGATACGGAAAACAAGGAAAGGGACACAAAGGATGGTAGGGATTTAAAAGGGGTTGTTTTTTTTTAATCTGGATTGTTCTGATCTTAATGAGATTGACCTTTTCTCAACAAGTGGATATCACGATCGAAATTTGCCCCAGTGTAAGGTATTCCAAAACAAAAACTCAAACATGGGTAAACCTTTCAAGAACAAAATTGCCCCAGTGTAAGGTATTCCAAAACAAAAACTCAAACATGGGTAAACCTTTCAAGAACAAAATTGCCCCAGTGTAAGGCATTCTAGAATAAACACAACCAAAGATACACCTTTTAAGAACGAAATTGCCCCCCAAAAATTTCCCCAGTGTAAGGTTCTGAGGATAAAGTTATCCACATTCAAGCCAAATCTCGCCCTAACTTTTGCTTAGACCGCCCTTTCGAGTTTTCAGTCTAACAGGCTTCTTTTTTTTTTATGAGCAAAGTGCTTGGGAAAGAAAGTGTGGATACCTTGTCTCATGATTAATATTTTATGAAAATAAGAGTAATTCCTCATTGATCAGAATGGACTTTTAAAGCTTGTAACGTGGCCATGGTTTAAGGGTTAAGAAACAAAAGGTATAAAAGGCTCAACCAAGTGTTTAAGGGTGAATGAGACAAAGGATCTTACATCATCAAGAGAATTGCTTGCTTTAACTTGCACACACAACTTTTTTATTTTTTCATTTCATTTTTCTCCTTCTCATCCTTTTTTTTTCAATTCAATTACATCGCCATCTCTTTTTGCTTTCAGCATCACATTTCCTTCTTTTTCTTTTTCTTTTTCTTTTACTTCCTTTTCTTCTTTCTTTTAGCATCTCCTTCAGATTCTTCTTCCTTTTTCCTTCACTTATTGTGGTTGCAATCGATCTTTTATACGAGTCCCCCTTTTGCAGGGGTGATCCTTGTCCAAGGTTATTTTGAAAGAATTTATAAGGCTCAATAGGGGTAATAAAGGATAATGATTTTTTTTAATGAAGGATAGAGAAAGACGGCCAATCTTCATTTCAAATTAGGATTACTCATTTTTCATAAAGAATTAAACTTGAGACATGGTAAAAAAAAACGCACCTTCATTCATTTACTCTTTTTTTTCTTTTTTCTTTTCCTTTTTTTTTTCTTTTCGTTCCATGGGGCAAATAGGACATGCGCAAAGGGTTTCATCAAAAATAAAAAAAAATCCAAGGGCTGGATACCCACATAGTTCCAATGTCAAAGAAGAAACCAACAAGAAAGATCGAGGTAAACACATAAATGAAGAAGCTAAACTATGCTGGAATCCAAGCAAATTTATTATATTAATGCTTCAAGAAGGATGACAAAAACTTAGATCTCAACAGATTCTAATCACTAAACATAACAAATAGTTAAACCATCATAATGACAATCTATTGATGAACAAAACAAGGTGCCAAATATTGTCTTTCTTCAACTATTGTCGAAAGAATCATTTGTAATGATAAGCTCTTCCCCTTGAACACTTACTAGTCCAGATGCTAACAGCCTTCTCACAGTGGTCTTGAAATCTTCACAATTATCAATAGAGTGACCACCTACCCCCATGTGAAACTTACAAGTGACATTTGGGTCATACCATACTGGAAATGGGGGTTCCCTTGGGCGCACAGGCTTCTCCGAAATCATATGGACATCAAATAATCATTGGAATAACTCATCCTTGGAAATGGATAACCTTGGGAATGGTGGTAGGGTTGATGGAGGGTGAAAGGTTCTTCTCATTTGTGGGTTCACTTTGGGTTGGAATTGGCTAGGGTGATTTGGTGGGGAACCAGTAGGATATGATGAGTGTGGTTGTGTGTATGGACAAGGTGATGGTGGAGCTTGGAAAACATTTGTGGGATGGAAGATTTGGTGAGGTGGGTATATGAATGTAGGTGTCTGGTATAGAAAGTAAGGATTATGATCATACGGTGGTGTTTGATATCTTGGGTACAATGTTGAATATTGGGGAATGGCGGTCTCTTGGTGTTGTATGTGATTTGCCTCAGCTTCCTTATTCCTTGGGTCAACCACTTTTTTCAGCTCTCTACCTTCTGTATCATCAACCGGCAGCTTCCTAGCTTTAGCCAAAATTTCGATTCTCTCCCCTGTAGAGATCAAATCTGAAAAATCTTTATAAGCAACTCCTGCCATTGCCCATATAAAGGGTGCTCCCAGAGTTCCTAAAAAATACGAGCATGTCTCAGATAATGTCAATGGGGGTTGAACTTGTGCTGCCAAACTTCTCCATCTTTGTGCATACTTCTTGAAGGATTCCTCGTCTCTTTTTTGCATCACAATAAGTTGTTCACGGGTGGGAGCCGCATCCAGATTGTACTTGTATTGATCCATGAACATATCGGCTAATTCCGTCCACCTCGAGATCTTAGAATGATCTAATTGAAGGTACCATTCTAATTCGAGACCCGTCAAACTTTCATGGAAAAAACTGATGAGGAATCTGTCATCCTTAGACCAAATTGCCATTTTGGTCGCATAGCTGATTAAGTGAAATCGTGGATTCCCGCTTCCGTCATACTTGGAAAAATCGGGAACCTTAAAATCCTTGGGGATCATGACTTCCGTGGCAGGACACAGTTCCTCTATTTTGATGGAGCCATAAGCACTAGAACCTCTAATTGCCTTGATCTCCTTTTCCACTTTCTCCATCCATTCCTCCTCCCTTTTGTCCTTGAGAATGGACACATGAGGTTGTTTCCAGGTGAGTCCTTCATATCCAGGAGTTTTGTGATAGGCATTTTCCAAAGATTGATATCCTTCTCCGATGGGAATTACTATTGGCGTTGTGCAATGCGACTGCTCTTGGTAAGGCAACCCCTGAGTAAAGCTTGTACTTATGCTTGAGAAAATTGGTGTTGTTACCATGGAAGAGGTTTGTTGTGAAGTCTTATATGGACTAGCTTCATTTGCACTTCTATTTGTACTAAGCAAACTTAGTGACTCCCTCATATCCTGCAATATTGCTTCTAGTCTTGCTTGGGTCTCATTCATCTCATCTATTCTTCCTCTCATTCCATCCATTTCCAAACTCAGATTCCTTCCCGCTTCATGATTGCTAGCAGCCATTCTAGCTCTAGTGTTGTGAACACGAGTTTGATTGGTGACTTCTTTTCTGGGACGCGCAATGATTCAACTTTTCTTCTGTGAGAAAGTCATTCTTGGGATTAAAATAGATAAAATCATCGTCCCTACTTTTTCATAGATGCAAAACTTATGTTGAGGTGAGACGCAGATATATATATATATATATATATATATATATATATATATATTTTGCTTGAAATGAATCCTTGTTTTCTCAAAATATTTTCAATTAAGCTTCTTTTTTTAATCCTTTTAAAAAAAATAATAACAAGAATAAAAATAATGCACGGCATGTTTGGAAAGAAAATGCAAGTTAGTGCATGTGGTGAGTCTTTTTTATTTAAAGTTTGAAAATTCATGAGATACATGAAACAAGTTTTTTTTTGAAGGGGAAATTTATGGGAACAAAAAAAGAAACATCAAATCAAAAATTTTTTTTTTTTTAAAAGTTGACCATACATCCCTTTTTTTATAGGTGCAAGAACATGTAGGATAGAGGGAAAAAATGCTCTCTATGTCCTAAAATGGTCCACTTTGTCGTAAAGGGTCGTTACTCAAAGGGGATTGGCCACTAAGTTGAACTGTTAGTGAAAATTTCAGGGTGGATCTAGAATTCTAAAGGTAGTGGTCCCCAGATTGCCCTTGTCAAGGACCTAGTTCATGAACCTAATCACAAGTAGGGATAAACCCTCCAGGACGATTAGTCCATGACACTAGTAACAATCTGAGTGGTGGGTCAACAAATATCAGAGAGGCACTAGGCCTTCAATGACAATGCCGAGTCACCGCCTAATCTTTAAGGTCCCACAAGCTCGGGTATAGAGCTGAAAGTGTGTGAAAATGAGTGCCGGTGTTGTGTGTGCTGGAGGCATACAAACCTGTGCAATCCTAATACAGAACTACTTGAACCTGCTCGACAAGCAAACCAAATAAAAATAAAAATATCACGGTCTTCTATCCTAATGTAAAAAAATAATTATTTAAAGCAAAAAGGAATCAAATATATACAAAAAAAAAATAAAAGAAAACAATAAAAAGGGGTAAACAATAAATACCAAAATGCACAACTCATTACTTAGGCTTGACTCTCGAAAATGTCCCCAGTGGAGTCGCCATCTGTCGCAACCAGAAATTACGGCAGGGACGGCGATAAAAAGATATTTTCAAGAAAAGTAGAGTCGCCACCAATTTTATTTAATTTAGAAAAAATTGGAAAACCTTCAAAAATAGTCTTTGAAACCAAGTTGAGTTCGGGAGTCGTTACGAGTAGGGAAGGTATTAAGTACCCTATAACACCCATTATATGAATGGTACCTCGAATTAATTGTGCAAAATTAATTACTTTAAAACTATTTATTTTTACCCCAAAAATAATTACAAGAAGAATTTAATTATTTATTAATATTTTTATTTTATATTTTATATTTCTTTATTGTTTTTTTAATCTTTTTTTTGCATTTTTATTAAAAAAAATATATTGATAAACCTTAAATGAGGTTGAACATGGCACATAAGTCCATAGGGCAACCTCAAAGCTAGGGGATTGAGCATGGCACTTGTCACAGAACATCCCAAAAACGTTAAATAAATTATTAATTATCTACATTAAACAAATTAAAAAAAAGAACACAAAAATAATGGAAAAATTAATTTTGGCTTGACGAGATGATTGGTCTCGCTCCTACGTATTCCCTGCTTCGATGGGAAACTCAGAGCCACGTAGTTCTTGTAGAAAATATTTTATTTGTTGGTTTATTTTAAACTTTATGAAAAAGTTTTTATTTTATTTTAAAAAAAGGTTTCTTTTTTTATATATCTCATTTTTATTATCGAAAACTCCTAAGTGAGATAGAACATGGCACAAACGTCCACAGAACGATCTTAGACCTAAGGGATTAAATGTGACACTTCTCACAAAGTAATCCTAAAATTTATCTATAGAGAAACAATCTATTTTATTTAACTTATTTCTAAGAATAAAAATAAAGTTTGACTTCATTTAAGTGTTCATAGCATTTTTGTTTTGGAGGAAAAAAAAATTATGAGGCTTTTCTTACATAACCAATAGAAAAATATAGAAGTCGGGGGGGAGGGGGCAGAAGTAGAAGAGGGTAAAATCACACCCAATGGCTGCCATACCTCTGGATCCATGGCCACCCACAACCGCTGCAAGTAAAGAGCCGTTGCACCAAAAAACAAAAATGAAGAAAACAGTTTTGTTTCCCACAAACCCCAGCCATAAAATGAACAAGTAAAACAATGATACAAATAGAAAAATTAATCTCAAGCAGAAAATAAACAGAAACAAATAAAAGAGATTTATGAGGTTTTTCTTACAAAACCAACGTGAAAATTCATGCATTAAAAAAAACGAAAGAGGGGATAGGAGAGGAGAAGATGGGAAAACCACATTGCCGCTGCACCTCCAGATCCATGGTCACCTGTCGCTATAGCAGAATAAAGCATCACTTTGCAGCGGTGATTGACGGCATGCAGCGACACTGGGCAGATCGACTCGGATCGGAGTATTCTGGTTGGAAGGTATACTGACGGTGGTGCGTCCCTCTCCTCCTTGTTTATATTTTTTATTTTTCTCTTTCCTCTATTGATTTTTTTGCTCTCAATATTGTTTCAGAGATATTTATGGAATCTTTTTTTTCCTCTTGTTCTTTTTTTTCTGATCTCACTTGTCATTTTATAATGTCCATTCCCTTGATCTTGATCCTAAAATTCCGCCATGTTGTCTGATCCTGATCCTAAAAACTTGCTAAGGTTAAGATTTCTATCTCTGATTTGAAATCAAAATCTACCGAGCCTCATCTACAAAAATTAAATTCTAATTCAAAATAAAGTGGTTGCTAGGGTCTGTTAGGGGAGGATGAAATGGTTTAACTGGCTTGGCCCAATTGAAAATCATTTTATTATTTTTATTTTCTTTTCAATTTTTTTACTTTATTATTTTTTTTTTTGAAATTTTTTGAGAAGACTAAAAGACCCGGTCAAAATGGGGTGTTCACAGTTGCCCCTCTTTACTTGTTCAATACTAGAATACATGAAGAAAGAACCATTTTCCATGTGATAGTAGTAAGGAACTAGTAAAGAAAAGGAACTCGCATTTTGGCCGGGATAGGAAACAGGCTGGAGAAAATTAAACTTTAGAGCATGGAAAACAAAAATGACAGGTTATCCTTAGAGCTCGAAAAATAAAATGCAGTGAGCCTCAGATCCCAAAAATAAAATGCAGTGTACCTTGAGTCAAAATATGTGAGCCTGGAGCCAAAACAAGTAAGGCATGAGCCTTAAAAATAGACCATTGAGTCAGAAAAAGAAAAAAAATATTATGATCAGGCCATGACCCGCGAATTTCATGTAGTGGACAAGTGAGCCACGAGCCTTAAAAATTGACCATTGAGTCAAAAAAAATTTATGATTGGGCCATGACCCGAGAATTTCATGCAGTGGACCTTGAGTTAAAACAGGTGAGCCATGAGCCTTAAAAAGTAGACCATTGAGTCCAAAAAGTTTTATGATTGGGCCATGACCCGAGAATTTCATGCAGTGGACCTTGAGTCAATACATGTTGTAGCCATGACCCTTAAAAATAGACCATTGAGTCAGAATTTTTTTTTTTATGATTGGGACATGACCCGAGAATTTCATGCAGTGGACCTTGAGTCAATACATGTAGCCATGAGCCTTAAAAATAGACCATTGAATCAGAATTTTTTTTTTATGATTGGGCCATGACCCGAGAATTTCATGTAGCGGACAAGTGAGCCACGAGCCTTAAAAATTGACCATTCAGTCAGAAAATTTTTATGATTGGGCCATGACCCGAGAATTTCATGCAGTGGACCTTGAGTCAAAACATGTAGCCATAAGCCTTAAAAATAGACCATTGAGTCAGATTTTTTTTTTTTATGATTGGGCCATGACCCGAGAATTTCATGCAGTGGACCTCGAGTCAAAACAGGTGAGCCATGAGCCTTAAAAAGTAGACCATTGAGTCGAAAAAGTTTTATGATTGGGCCATGACCCGAGAATTTCATGCAGTGGACCTTGAGTCAAAACAGGTCAGCCATGAGCCTTAAAAAGTAGACCATTGAGTCCAAAAAGTTTTATGATTGGGCCATGACCCGAGAATTTCATGCAGTGGACCTTGAGTCAAAACATGTAGCCATGAGCCTTAAAAATAGACCATTGAGTCAATTTTTTTTTATGATTGGGCCATGACCCGAGAATTTCATGTAGTGGACAAGTGAGCCATGAGCCTTAAAAATAGACCATTGAGTCATATTTTTTTTTTATGATTGGGCCATGACCCGAGAATTTTATTGAAAACTGTCTTTTTAGAAAATGTGGAACCAAATGCTTCTCAGGAAAACTTTCACTAATCAAACTCATATTCAAATGGAACCTTTTGCAAAATTGGTCTCGCCTATATCCCTTTTCACTTGATAATGCCTCCTTAGGCTTGCTACTTCCAGAATATCCCTTTCTACCTCTCAATCTTTATTGTCCATAAGGATGTCATTTCCTTCAGTTACCGAAACGTCAAAGTTCTTTTGGTCCGGACTGTTCATCAAAAGATTACTATTAGATGGTTAAATTATACTATTATGTCTAGGTTCATCTTTCTTGAAACATAATATAACAGATATGCATTGATTCAGAAGTGTGATGAAAAAGGATTTGATTGACTCGATAACTTTGACTTATGCGTTTGACTTCACAAGATACGGAAAACAAGGAAAGGGACACAAAGGATGGTAGGGATTTCAAAGGGGTTGTTTTTTTTTAATCTGGATTGTTCTGATCTTAATGAGATTGACCTTTTCTCAACAAGTGGATATCACGATCGAAATTTGCCCCAGTGTAAGGTATTCCAAAACAAAAACTCAAACATGGGTAAACCTTTCAAGAACAAAATTGCCCCAGTGTAAGGTATTCCAAAACAAAAACTCAAACATGGGTAAACCTTTCAAGAACAAAATTGCCCCAGTGTAAGGCATTCTAGAATAAACACAACCAAAGATACACCTTTTAAGAACGAAATTACCCCCCAAAAATTTCCCCAGTGTAAGGTTCTGAGGATAAAGTTATCCTCATTCAAGCCAAATCTCGCCCTAACTTTTGCTTAGACCGACCTTTCGAGTTTTCAGTCTAACAGGCTTCTTTTTTTTTTTATGAGCAAAGTGCTTGGGAAAGAAAGTGTGGATACCTTGTCTCATGATTAATATTTTATGAAAATAAGAGTAATTCCTCATTGATCAGAATGGACTTTTAAAGCTTGTAACGTGGCCATGGTTTAAGGGTTAAGAAACAAAAGGTATAAAAGGCTCAACCAAGTGTTTAAGGGTGAATGAGACAAAGGATCTTACATCATCAAGAGAATTGCTTGCTTTAACTTGCACACACAACTTTTTTATTTTTTCATTTCATTTTTCTCCTTCTCATCCTTTTTTTTTTCAATTCAATTACATCGCCATCTCTTTTTGCTTTCAGCATCACATTTCCTTCTTTTTCTTTTTCTTTTTCTTTTGCTTCCTTTTCTTCTTTCTTTTAGCATCTCCTTCAGATTCTTCTTCCTTTTTCCTTCACTTATTGTGGTTGCAATCGATCTTTTATACGAGCCCCCTTTTGCAGGGGTGATCCTTGTCCAAGGTTATTTTGAAAGAATTTATAAGGCTCAATAGGGGTAATAAAGGATAATGATTTTTTTTAATGAAGGATAGAGAAAGATGGCCAATCTTCATTTCAAATTAGGATTACTCATTTTTCATAAAGAATTAAACTTGAGACATGGTAAAAAAAAATGCACCTTCATTCATTTACTCTTTTTTTTCTTTTTTCTCTTCCTTTTTTTTTCTTTTCGTTCCCTGGGGCAAATAGGACATGCGCAAAGGGTTTCATCAAGAAATAAAAAAAATCCAAGGGCTGGATACCCACATAGTTCCAATGTCAAAGAAGAAACCAACAAGAAAGATAGAGGTAAACACATAAATGAAGAAGCTAAACTATGCTGGAATCCAAGCAAATTTATTATATTAATGCTTCAAGAAGGATGACAAAAACTTAGATCTCAACAGATTCTAATCACTAAACATAACAAATAGTTAAACCATCATAATGACAATCTATTGATGAACAAAACAAGGTGCCAAATATTGTCTTTCTTCAACTATTGTCGAAAGAATCATTTGTAATGATAAGCTCTTCCCCTTGAACACTTACTAGTCCAGATGCTAACAGCCTTCTCACAGTGGTCTTGAAATCTTCACAATTATCAATAGAGTGACCACCTACCCCCATGTGAAACTTACAAGTGACATTTGGGTCATACCATACTGGAAATGGGGGTTCCCTTGGGCGCACAGGCTTCTCCTAAATCATATGGACATCAAATAATCGTTGGAATAACTCATCCTTGGAAATGGATAGCCTTGGGAATGGTGGTAGGGTTGATGGAGGGTGAAAGGTTCTTCTCATTTGTGGGTTCACTTTGGGTTGGAATTGGCTAGGGTGATTTGGTGGGGAACCAGTAGGATATGATGAGTGTGGTTGTGTGTATGGACAAGGTGATGGTGGAGCTTGGAAAACATTTGTGGGATGGAAGATTTGGTGAGGTGGGTATATGAATGTAGGTGTCTGGTATAGAAAGTAAGGATTATGATCATACGGTGGTGTTTGATATCTTGGGTACAATGTTGAATATTGGGGAATGGCGGTTTCTTGGTGTTGTATGTGATTTGCCTCAGCTTCCTTATTCCTTGGGTCAACCACTTTTTTCAGCTCTCTACCTTCTGCATCATCAACCGGCAGCTTCCTAGCTTTAGCCAAAATTTCGATTCTCTCCCCTGTAGAGATCAAATCTGAAAAATCTTTATAAGCAACTCCTGCCATTGCCCATATAAAGGGTGCTCCCAGAGTTCCTAAAAAATACGAGCATGTCTCGGATAATGTCAATGGGGGTTGAACTTGTGCTGCCAAACTTCTCCATCTTTGTGCATACTTCTTGAAGGATTCCTCGTCTCTTTTTTGCATCACAATAAGTTGTTCACGGGTGGGAGCCGCATCCAGATTGTACTTGTATTGATCCATGAACATATCGGCCAATTCCGTCCACCTCGAGATCTTAGAATGATCTAATTGAAGGTACCATTCTAATTCGAGACTCGTCAAACTTTCATGGAAAAAACTGATGAGGAATTTGTCATCCTTAGACCAAATTGCCATTTTGGTCGTATAGCTGATTAAGTGAAATCGTGGATTCCCGCTTCCGTCATACTTGGAAAAATCGGGAACCTTAAAATCCTTGGGGATCATGACTTCTGTGGCAGGACACAGTTCCTCTATTTTGATGGAGCCATAAGCACTAGAACCTCTAATTGCCTTGATCTCCTTTTCCACTTTCTCCATCCATTCCTCCTCCCTTTTGTCCTTGAGAATGGACACATGAGGTTGTTTCCAGGTGAGTCCTTCATATCCAGGAGTTTTGTGATAGGCATTTTCCAAAGATTGATATCCTTCTCCGATGGGAATTACTATTGGCGTTGTGCAATGCGACTGCTCTTGGTAAGGCAACCCCTGAGTAAAGCTTGTACTTATGCTTGAGATAATTGGTGTTGTTACCATGGAAGAGGTTTGTTGTGAAGTCTTATATGGACCAGCTTCATTTGCACTTCTATTTGTACTAAGCAAACTTAGTGATTCCCTCATATCCTGCAATATTGCTTCTAGTCTTGCTTGGGTCTCATTCATCTCATCTATTCTTCCTCTCATTCCATCCATTTCCAAACTCAGATTCCTTCCCGCTTCATGATTGCTAGCAGCCATTCTAGCTCTAGTGTTGTGAACACGAGTTTGATTGGTGACTTCTTTTCTGGGACGCGCAATGATTCAACTTTTCTTCTGTGAGAAAGTCATTCTTGGGATTAAAATAGATAAAATCATCGTCCCTACTTTTTCTTAGATGCAAAACTTATGTTGAGGTGAGACGCAGATATATATATATATTTTGCTTGAAATGAATCCTTGTTTTCTCAAAATATTTTCAATTAAGCTTCTTTTTTTAATCCTTTTAAAAAAAATAATAACAAGAATAAAAATAATGCACGGCATGTTTGGAAAGAAAATGCAAGTTAGTGCATGTGGTGAGTCTTTTTTATTTAAAGTTTGAAAATTCATGAGATACATGAAACAAGTTTTTTTTTGAAGGGGAAATTTATGGGAACAAAAAAAGAAACATCAAATCAAAATTTTTTTTTTTAAAAAAAAGTTGACCATACATCCCTTTTTTTATAGGTGCAAGAACATGTAGGATAGAGGGAAAAAATGCTCTCTATGTCCTAAAATGGTCCACTTTGTCGTAAAGGGTCGTGACTCAAAGGGGATTGGCCACTAAGTTGAACTGTTAGTGAAAATTTCAGGGTGGATCTAGAATTCTAAAGGTAGTGGTCCCTAGATTGCCCTTGTCAAGGACCTAGTTCATGAACCTAATCACAAGTAGGGATAAACCCTCCAGGAGATTAGTCCGTGACACTAGTAACAATCTGAGTGGTGGGTCAACAAATATCAGAGAGGCACTAGGCCTTCAATGACAATGCCGAGTCACCGCCTAATCTTTAAGGTCCCACAAGCTCGGGTATAGAGCTGAAAGTGTGTGAAAATGAGTGCCGGTGTTGTGTGTGCTGGAGGCATACAAACCTGTGCAATCCTAATACAGAACTACTTGAACCTGCTCGACAAGCAAACCAAATAAAAATAAAAATATCACGGTCTTCTATCCTAATGTAAAAAAATAATTATTTAAAGCAAAAAGGAATCAAATATATACAAAAAAAAAAAAGAAAACAATAAAAGGGGTAAACAATAAATACCAAAATGCACAACTCATTACTTAGGCTTGACTCTCGAAAATGTCCCCAGTGGAGTCGCCATCTGTCGCAACCAGAAATTACGGCAAGGACGGCGATAAAAAGATATTTTCAAGAAAAGTAGAGTCGCCACCAATTTTATTTAATTTAGAAAAAATTGGAAAACCTTCAAAAATAGTCTTTGAAACCAAGTTGAGTTCGGGAGTCGTTACGAGTAGGGAAGGTATTAAGTACCCTACAACACCCATTATATGAATGGTACCTCGAATTAATTGTGCAAAATTAATTACTTTAAAACTATTTATTTTTACCCCAAAAATAATTACAAGAAGAATTTAATTATTTATTAATATTTTTATTTTATATTTTATATTTCTTTATTGTTTTTTTAATCTTTTTTTTGCATTTTTATTAAAAAAAATATATTGATAAACCTTAAATGAGGTTGAACATGGCACATAAGTCCATAGGGCAACCTCAAAGCTAGGGGATTGAGCATGACACTTGTCACAGAACATCCCAAAAACGTTAAATAAATTATTAATTATCTACATTAAACAAATTAAAAAAAAGAACACAAAAATAATGGAAAATTAATTTTGGCTTGACGAGATGATTGGTCTCGCTCCTACGTATTCCCTGCTTCGATGGGAAACTCAGAGCCACGTAGTTCTTGTAGAAAATATTTTATTTGTTGGTTTATTTTAAACTTTATGAAAAAGTTTTTATTTTATTTTAAAAAAAGGTTTCTTTTTTTTTATATATCTCATTTTTATTATCGAAAACTCCTAAGTGAGATAGAACATGGCACAAACGTCCACAGAACGATCTTAGACCTAAGGGATTAAATGTGATACTTCTCACAAAGTAATCCTAAAATTTATCTATAGAGAAACAATCTATTTTATTTAACTTATTGCTAAGAATAAAAATAAAGTTTGACTTCATTTAAGTGTTTATAGAATTTTTTTTTTGGAGGAAAAAAAAATTTATGAGGCTTTTCTTACATAACCAATAGAAAAATATAGAAGTCGGGGGAGGCAGAAGTAGAAGAGGGTAAAATCACACCCAATGGCTGCCATACCTCCGGATCCATGGCCACCCACAACCGCTGCAAGTAAAGAGCCGTTGCACCAAAAAACAAAAATGAAGAAAACAGTTTTGTTTCCCATAAACCCCAGCCATAAAATGAACAAGTAAAATAATGATACAAATAGAAAAATTAATCTCAAGCAGAAAATAAACAGAAACAAATAAAAGAGATTTATGAGGTTTTTCTTACAAAACCAACGTGAAAATTCATGCATTAAAAAAAACGAAAGAGGGGATAAGAGAGGAGAAGATGGGAAAACCACATTGCCGCTGCACCTCCAGATCCATGGTCACCTATCACTATAGCAGAATAAAGCATCACTTTGCAGCGGTGATTGACGGCATGCAGCGACACTGGGCAGATCGACTCGGAGCGGAGTATTCTGGTTGGAAGGTATACTGACGGTGGTGCGTCCCTCTCCTCCTTGTTTGTATTTTTTATTTTTCTCTCTTTCCTCTATTGATTTTTTTGCTCTCAATATTGTTTCAGAGATATTTATGGAATCTTTTTTTCCTCTTGTTCTTTTTTTTCTGATCTCAGTTGTCATTTTATAATGTCCATTCCCTTGATCTTGATCCTAAAATTCCGCCATGTTATCTGATCCTGATCCTAAAAACCTACTAAGGTTAAGATTTCTATCTCTGATTTGAAATCAAAATCTACCGAGCCTCATCTACAAAAATTAAATTCTAATTCACAATAAAGTGGTTGCTAGGGTCTGTTAGGGGAGGATGAAATGGTTTAACTGGCTTGGCCCAATTGAAAATATTTTTATTATTTTTATTTTCTTTGCAATTTTTTTACTTTATTATTTTTTTTGAAATTTTTTGTGAAGACTAAAAGACCCGATCAAAATGGGGTGTTCACAATGACCATCACGACCATAATCAAGAAAACTGAGAAGATTGAAGGCATAAGTCAGAAGCTGTCACGGCCTAGCCGTGATGCCCATCACAGCCGTGACAGGACAAACAGAACTGATCACGACCTAGCCGTGATGAGGCTCACGGTCGTGATGCTCCAAATTTGAAAGCCGCCCACTCCAGAACATGTCACGGCCGTGACGTGCAGCAGATATATATATATGAGCACAGCAGACAGAACAAATCATGCTGGGAGGAGCTGGGAACCCTAGTGGAGACCAGAAACCATCAGAAAAACAGGGACTTTGAACCTAGGAGCTCTTTCACCCTACGGAGACTCTTGGGAAGCAAAAAGGGGTGGTTTGTTTCTGCTCTTGGATTGGAAGAAGATTGGAGCATTCGTCATGAGTTCACTTCATCCCTTCTCTCTCTCTCTCTTTTTGTAATTTCTGTTACAATGAGTAGTTAAATCCCTTTTTGTTGGGATTAGATGTAACCAAACTGATTATTATGTATGTGCCTTGACTGATTATTCTGTGTTCATGTCTTCATATTAGTGATTGATTTTCCATGCTTAATGCTTGTTGTGGCTAGCACCCCCATGACTCGATTAGTGTTTTGGTTTGCAATGGACATGTTCTTATCAATTCCGGAACTGAAATTAATCACCTAGTAACCCTTACGTCTATAAATGGAGTTTGGTTTACTAGTAATCGCGTAATCCCTATCCCTAATGCAAATTCATTAATTTAGGCCACCTAAGGAATTAGGGTCTATTAGTGGATTTAGGCTCTTGCCATCCGAGACATCGGGGCTTGAGTAATCTAGTGGATTGATTTTAATATTTGAAGCATGAATGGGAGGTATCTAGTCTTGGTAGTACATGAGGCAGATGTTTGGTGAAATCTGATCCCAACACCTCTTTCTACACTCCAAGTGTTTGTTAAATGTCCCCAAAAAGACAAAAAAAGATTTTATTCCTTTGTTTTGAATTCTCTTCTTAGTCTAGATAGTTGCCGAGTTTGTGAATTGGTAATTGACATCCAATCCCCGTGGATACGATAACCGGTCTCACCACCGTATTACTTGCACGACTGGGTATACTTGCCCAGAGCCGTCAACAGGAGTGCTGACATGAATTGACATGTGGCTGATGGAATGATGCATGGACGAGCATGCGCAGTGATGAAATGACCCCTTGGTTCTTTTTAAACGTAAAACTTGGAAGAAAACATAAGTTACGAAAAGTGAATATAGAGAGCTCGTGGAGAGAGATAGAGTGAGGGTTTGAGAGAGAAAGTTGAGCCCGGACACAATCCGTCCGTCCGATCACGATTCCGACTTCGATCATGTGATCAGGACAACGAGTACTACAAGTATCGACTATCGATTCTCTGATACAACTGAGGTAATACTCGAATCCCTAACTCATCGACACGTCGACATTGTCATTTCCTTTTCTTTCGATTCTTGCTCCAATTCTAGTTCTATTTGGAAAATTGTTGAAAGATTAGGAATTATGGCATTTTCGGGACTCTATCCATGTGCTAGGGAAAATTTTGGAGCAACGAGGAGCTCCTGAAGAGTCAAGATAGCCATGGTCTAGTGGAGGAGAGGAGCATATTGAGCTTGATCAAGTGTACCGGATAAGCCAAGGTGGGGAGAAAGTAACCGACATCGTTGTGTTTGTTGTGGTTTCAAATACTCAGGGGGGGGGGGGGGGGGGGTTGAATTGAGTATGTAGGATTTTTAAAAAAATTCCCCTTAAAAGCAAAAACTGAATCTTTTCTTAAAACTTTTGAAAAGGTTTTGACAACCAACCAAACAAAAGAAGTTTTTGCAAGTTTGTGTAATTAGAGAGTTGATTCTTTTATCAAGAAAGAAGGTAGAAAGATAGAATTTCAGATTTCAGATTTCAGAACAATTGTAAATTTCTCTTAACAAAACTTAAACACATACAATGAACAATTAAAGAATTTAAGGAGTTAAAGGATAGAAAGAAATGTAAACCGAGTTTTATCCTGGTTCGGCTACCTCCTCTGGTAACCTACATCCAGTCCCCACAATCACTTGTGAGTTTTGTCCACTATGATAAAAAATCAATTAAAAAATTCTTTACAAAGCTTCACAACTCAGGTTCCTTCTACCCAGTGACAGCTTTCCAGTAAAAGCAATCTTGTAATCCCCAAGAGTCCCTTCTACTTTTGTCAAACCTCTAAGAGTTCCCTCTACTCTCAGATCAATGCTCATAGAGAGACCTTCTCTCCTTTCTTCTTCCTTTCTCAGTAAAAGATTGAATTACAGATTCTAAGAAATCAGAATTACAACTTGAAGCACTAACAGAAAACACTTTTGACTATATCTCAAAGAATAAGTTGTCTATGTAATTTCTCAGAAAATATTGAATTGATTGATTGGTTTTTGTTTACCCAAGCCTATAAATACACACACACACACACACACACACACACACACACAGATATATATATATATATGTGCGTGTGTGTGTGTGTGTGTGTGTGTGTGTGTCAAAATAGATCCGTTGAGTTCACTTATAAAAGTCAGTTTGAATCAAAACAAACTTCTAATCAAAAACTGATTCTGTCAGTCAATCGAATGCCTAATATTGATTTTGACATTATACATCGATGTTCAAATCGATTTACAGAAGCTTTAAACTGCATACTTATCAAGTTAGACTAGAATCAATCGATGTATACATTGATGTATACGATTTATACATTGATGTACACATAGGTTTTCATTAAAAGGTAGTTAATTAACTTAAAGATACATGGATGTATACATAGATGTATTGATATTTCAATTAACCTTTTTCTTCTTAAGTTCAATTTTAATTCATGAAAACCATTTTGAGTTTATTATTATTTAGAGAGAGCTTATATCAAAGAGAAATAGAAAAGCCCTTTCTTTACATAATCTCCTAATTTATTTTGCTTGAGATTCCATGATGATTCTTATTGTAGGATTCCTTGATCATCAAACATTCCAAGTGTGATCCATCTTTTGCCTTTTGATTTCTTCTTTGATCCTTGTCATTCAGTCCTTGCAATTAATGATACTTAAAAGTATTTAAACTTGGCAAGTAGTTAGTGAATCAAGGTAAAAATAATTGTCTTAAGTTTGTTTACTAATCAAAACATACAAGAGTTATTTTCCAACAAACTCCCCCTTTTTGATTGATGACAAACTTACCATACTTGAATATGAAAGAATATCATTGGAAGTAAAAACATATATCAGAGTTTAAATGGTGCAGCAGTAATTTATTCATATGATTACTGCCCCTGTCTAATTGACAGTTCAAAAGGTTGTAGGATCAATAGACTTAGGACTTAGGACATTTATTTTTAAGTATGGTACCATTTTCTTTATTTTCTCCCCCTTTGTCATTATCAAAAAGAATATATGGGATCAAAAAGAATATATGGGATATATAAAGCATGTAAAGCATAAATAGGTACATACAAGAACATTCATTCATTCATTAATTGATCATATGGTTCAAGCAATTGCAAATGATAATAGCAAAGTTATAGAGAGTGACGGATTTAAACCAAAAAAAAAACTTCCTAAGCACAAGCTAAACACTAAGAAGCCCTAATGATCTAATTTTCTTCGTTGTTGCTTAGCTCTTGAGTGTGTTGTGCAGGTGTTGCAACTTCAGCTTCCTGATTTCCTTCTTCTTCAGTAGCAGCAGCAGCAGATTCTCTAGCAATATTGACAACATCCTTTGAAGTCGGTGTTTCTTCTTGAGGAGCTGTTGAAGGTGCATGCGCATGTGCAGCCAGGGGAATGCCTAAGTGCAAATGCACAGTGGCCATTTGTCCTTCCAAAGCATTGATCTTTAGACTCATGTGGTCTAATGTTCTTTTAATCATCAAATGCTGCTTGTTCTGCCTTTGCTCAAACACTTGAATCATAGAGATCAGTTTGTCTATCTTCCCATTCATTTCAGCATACTCAGGTCCACCTTCAACTCTTGCTTCATTACCAGTCACTCTTACCCATTCTCCATTAACTTTGACAAGCTTCATCTTGCTTATAATGCTTTCTCCAAACTTGTGGGTTACTTGTCTTGTATAGAACCTTTCTTCATTTTCCATTGGAACCTCAAAGTGTTCTAGTAATTTCACCATTAAGCCTGGATAGGGTAGGGTGGCACCACTGGTTTTGCAATCCAGCATATGTCTGATAATGATATAGTTCCAACTGAGCCGTTAATTTTCCACCATGGCCCACAACATCATAAGATCATTATTTTGGACCACAACATGATTACCAAACCTGGATAGAAGCATCCTACTGAGTACATATTGCAGTAATCTATGTTGGATATATATAGAACTTATGTTTGTCAGCCTTCCTTCTTGTGCATTTTCTACCAGAAGCACCTTCCCGGCTTCCTCTTTGTCATAGGTTTTCAACCAAGCACTTTCTAGTCCTATTCCAGCTAGATTACTTCCCAAGTAATCCATCTTAGTAAATTCAGAAAACTCTTCAAATGTCATCTTAATTCTTACATTCTTCACTTCAGCAGAAAATCCAATATTATCCATTTCAAATGTGCAGTAAAATGCCTTGATTAATGTTGGATATATATCAGACTTAGTTGTAAAAAGTCACTAAGCTTGTAATCATTCAAGATTTTTTGAAAACTAAACTCATTGGTATAAAAGTAGTTGAAGTCAACAGTCCTAGCTTCATGAATTTCTCTATGTTTACAGCCATTCTTGTAAAGAAGTATGGATTCATCATCAGCAAAATACCTCTTTAATAGTTCTATTTCTGTAATTAGATCAGAATCTTCATCTTCTTCTTCTTCTTGCTCAGTTCTTTTCCTCTTTTTCTGAGTTTCTTTCTTCTTTGGAGTTTCCTTCTCCTTGATCACCTTCTTCTTATTTTCTTGTTTCTTTGGAGCTGGTTTGGAGGATTCAGCTACCACTTTCTTTCCCTTATGAAGAGTCTTTTTCTTGGAAGGTTGTCCATCTTTTGAGATTTTTCTGGTTCTTTCCTCTTAGGGCGCGAAGAAGCAGGAGAGGGTGAAACTCGTGGAGGAGTGGAGGATTGGGTTAAGGATGATGAGGTGGAGTTAGAGGGAACAGGGGTAGCAGGTTGGGTTTGCGTATCTCGTGCCATTGGAGCGTTTTTGAGCTCTGCTAGGGTTTGGGTATTGAGATTTTGATTTGGAATGTGAGAAGTTTTGGAGGGAAAAGCTGAGTATTTAAATACCTAGCCCAGTAAATCGATGTATCAATTGATTTATTAAAGGTTTTCAGCTGATTAAATTTGAGAATACATAGATGTACAAAGCTTCAGAAATAGGTTTTAACTTTGTCAATCGATGTAGCAATCGATGCATAGATTGAAACAGAGAGACCCAGTTCCTATACTTGAGGTCAATCGATGTGTAAATCGATGTAAAGGTTGAAACAGAGAGACCAATATAGTCAGTGTTCATTACATCCATGTATCAATCGATGCATAGGGTAAGTCAGTGAGCTCCAAGTTTTGAAGCCTCCACTCAATCGATGTCACAATCGATGTATACATAGGGTTGGTCTGAATAACCCAAATTAAATTGATATGTAAATCGATATATAAGCTCATCCAGAGAGCTAGGTAAGAAGGTTTAGATGGTAAATCAACATGTCAATCAATTTATGACAGATAAAATTGAGATTTTCATAATTTATTTGCAGGTCAATCGATGTAAACATCGATGCATAGGGACTTCCATAGAGTCACTTTATCTGATTTGCTTATACAATCGATGTTGCAATCGATGTGCTGATGGTTTTTAATACTAATCAGGTGTTGTCTGTTTAAATCGATGTTCAGGCACTAATATTGAATTTCTAAGTTTATACATAGATTGCACAATCTGTGTACGAGCTATGGGATATGAATTTTTGCTTAAGCTAATCGATTGGTAAATCGATGCACAGAAAAAAAAATATCAAACAATTTCTTCTAGAGTCATTTAGAATCATTTAACATGGTCCTAGCTATTTCTTCTAGAGATCTATTCTTTCTTTTAACTACTCCATTTTGTTGTGGAGTTCTAGGTGCTGAAAAATTATGTTGTATACAATGTTCATCACAGAAGTTATCAAATTCCTCATTTTGGAACTCACCTCCATGATCACTCCTTATAGATACAATTTTCATTTATTTCTCATTTTGTACAAGTTTTGCCAATTTCTTAAAAGCAGAAAAAGCATTATTTTTGTGTGCTAAGAACAATGTCCAAGAATATCTAGAGAAATCATCCACTATTACTAAGGCATACAAGTTTCCACCAAAGATTTTGGTTCTAGATGGACCAAATAAATCCATGTGCAAAAGTTGCAAGGGTCTAGTTGTTGAAACAATGTTCTTAGGTTTGAAAGAGACCTTCACTTACTTTCCCTTTTGACATGCATCACATAGGCCATCTTTCACAAATTTCAGTTTTTGGCAATCCATCCACAAGATCTTTAGAAATTAGTTTGTTTAAGTGGTTCATGTGGATATGTGTAATCCTTCTATTCCATAGCCAATTCTCTTATTCCTTTGAAATTAGACAACATGCATTATTTGAAGAGATATTATCTAAGTCAAGCATATAGATGTTATCTGTCCTATGGCCAATCAGTTTCAGATTTGCATCATTATGATTTTCTATCCTACAGTCATTGGAATTGAATTCTACCTTGTAACCTTTGTCACATAACTGACTTATACTCAAAAGATTGTGCTTCAATCCCTCAACATATAGTACATCTTCAACAATTGTTGTGGAGTCACTTCCTATGTTGCCAATGCCAAGTATCCTCCCTTTGTTATTGTCCATATGTAACACTTCCACTAGATTTTGGAGTGAATGTTATAAACTTGCTTCTGTCTCCTGTCATGTGCTTGGAACAGCCACTATCAAGGTACCATTTAACATTCTTGGCCTTCCAACTCACCTACAAAACAGATTTTCAAAATTTTCTTTTAGGTACCCAAATCTGGTTGGGTCCTTTGTTGTTAGTCATCACATATGTTCCCTTAGGAACCCATATTTGTTTAATATTTATCCTTGAAGGATTTCTAAAATAGCATGCTGAAGCAGTGTGTCCTTTTCTAGCACAATAGAAACATTTGACAAAAGGACTAGTAGATGACTTAGGTGCGACAAAGAGTTTCTTGAAAGCTTTTTCATACATTGCTGGTTGGTATCCTATTCCAGCTTTATCATATACTACTTTTTGTTGTCCTAGAATTGCATTAAGATTATCTCTTCCTAAAGTAAATTTAGAGAGAGTGGTTTTCAGTTTTTCAACCTCTTTTTCAAGCATATTGCAATTACAACATGTAGAGCTAGATGTACTTAGCCTACTGTTTTTAGCTTCTAATTATTTATTCTTAATTTGAAGAGTTGTATATTCACTACATTGTTTAGCAATGACTTTCCTAGGTGACATTAATTGCTTAGCAATTTTCAGATATTCACTATGCAATTCATCAAATGCGTGTTGCAGTTCATCATAAGTAGGGGGAAGATCATTTACCTCATCTTCAATTTCTATGTCACTTTGATGACTGGTCGTGAGGCAGCGATTTGCCTATTCTTCCTCAGATTCTTCAGAGGAATCCATGTCATTTTCCTCCCATGCTATGTATGCTCTTCTTGGCTTTTTGTTCTTCTTGTCTTTGGACTCAAAGCTGTCATGCTTGTCCTTCTTTTGAAGCCCTGGACACTCATTCTTGTAATGCCCAGTTTTTCCACATTCATAGCATTTTACATTTGTATTTGAACTTTAACCTTTTGAGAAATTCTTTTTAGAACAGAAGTTTGAGGGCTTTTTGTTGAAGGTTTTCTTCTTCTTGTGAAACCTCTTGAATTTTCTGACTAGCAGTCCCATGTCTTCATCTGAATCTTCATCTTCCTTGACTTCTTCATCTTCATCACTATCAAGAGCTTCTTTGGAGATTTGTGCTTTTACTGATAAGCCTTTCTTCTTTTTCTCCTTCTCTTCATGATTATTCAGCCTATGAAGCTCCATCTCATGTTCTTTGAGCTTTCCAAACAGTGTAGCAATGTTCATTGTTTCCAAGTCTCTTTATTCAGCTATAGCAGTGATTTTTGGTTGCCATTCTCTTGTCAAACACCTCATAACTTTGTTGATTTGTTGTTCATCTGAAATAGTCTTTCCAAGTCCATTTAGTTGATTCACAATATGGGTGAATCTCCTCTGCATATCATTGATATCTTCATCTTTCTTCATGTGAAAGAGTTCATATTCGTGCATGAGTGAATTCATTCTTGCTCTCTTCACATCACTTGTCCCTTCATGAGTCATTTGTAGTGTATCCCACATTTGCTTTGTTGTCTTACAATTTGATACCCTGAAAAATTCATCATAACTCAAAGCAGCAGTTATAATATTTTTAGCTTTAGCGTTATAACCTACTATTTTCTTGTCCTCATCATCCCACTCTAACACATCAAGACCACTTGCCTTAAGGAATAATAACATCCTTTCTTTCCAATACATATAGGCAGTGCCATTGAATGCAGGGGGTCTTGCTAGAGAAGCCCCTTCTCCCAAGATGTCATTTGAAGTCATCTTTTTAAGCTGTTAGGCTTTACACAAGAGTGAAAGCTCTGATGCCACTTATTGGTAGTGGCTTCTAATACTCAAGAACGGGGTGGGGTGGGGGGGGGGGGGGGGGGGTTGAATTGAGCATGTAATATTTTAAAAACATTTTCCCCTTAAAAAAATTGAATATTTTATTGAAACTTTTGAAAAGCTTTTGCCAACCTACAAATCAAAAGAAGTTTTTGAAAGTTTGTGTAATTAGGGAGTTGATTCTTTTTATCAAGAAATATGGTAGAAAGATAGAATTTTAGATTTCAGAACAATTGTAAATTTCTCTTAAAAAAATTAAACACATGCAATGAACAATTATAGAATTTAAGGAGTTAAGGGATATAAAGAAATACAAACCGAGTTTTATCTTGGTTCTGCTACCTCCTCTGGTAACCTACATCCAGTCCCCACAATCACTTGTGAGTTTTGTCCACTATGATCAAAAATCAATTACAAAATTCTTTACAAAGCTTCACAACTCAGGTTCCTTCTACCCAGTGACAGCTTTCCAATAAAAGCAATCTTGTAATCCCCAAGAGTCCCTTCTAATCTTGTCAAACCTCTAAGAGTTCCTTCTACTCTCAGATCAATGCTCATAGAGAGACCTTCTCTCCTTTCTTCTTCCTTTCTCAGTAAAAGATTGAATTACATATTCTAAGAAATCAGAATTACAACTTGAAGCACTATCAGAAAACACTTTTGACTATATCTCAAAGAATAAGTTGTCTATGTAATTTCTCAGAAAATATTGAATTGATTGATTGGTTTTTATTTACCCAATCCTTTATGTGTGTGTGTGTGTGTGTGTGTGTGTGTGTGTGTGAAAATAGATCCGTTGGGTTCACTTATAAAAGTCAGTTTGAATCAAAACAAACTTCTAATCAAAAATTGATTATGTCAGTCAATCGATTGCCTAATTGATGTATTAAACAAGATTTGTAAGTTTAACACATAGTACATCGATTGATCAATCGATTTGATTCTTGAAAAATCTTGAATCTCATTGATACATAGATGTGTACATCGATTATGTTCTTGAAAATCACTAGCATCATCAGCCCAGAAGTCTTTACATCGTTTGATCAATCCATTGCATAATCATTTCAAAAAGTCTTTGCCTATGTTTGGGCTTATGCATCGATGCGTCAATCGATTGGCTCTTTGTAAATATAAGGCTTCACTTCTGTTCTGTGTATGAATTGATGTACTAATCGATGTGATGTATATGAAAAAGATTTTTGGCCTCTGTTTGGCCTTATACACAGATGTATCAATCGATTGTATGTTTATTCCAGAAAACACTGGCTTCTGTTTTGACATTATACATCGATGTTCAAATCGATTTACAGAAGCTTTAAACTACATACTTATCAAGTTAGACTTGAATCAATCGATGTATACATTGATGTATATGATTTATACATTGATGTACACATAGGTTTTCATTAAAAGGTAGTTAATTAACTGAAAGATACATGGATGTATACATAGATGTATTGATCTTTCAATTAGCATTTTTCTTCTTAAGTTCAATTTTAATTCATGAAAACCATTTTGAGATTATTATTATTTAGAGAGAGCTTACATCAAAGAGAAATAGAAAAGTCCTTTCTTTACATAATCTCCTAATTTCTTTTGCTTGAGATTCCATGATGATTCTTCATGTAGGATTCCTTGATCTTCAAGCATTCCAAGTGTGATCCATCTTTTGCCTTTTGATTCCTTCTTTGATCCTTTGCATTCAGTCTTTGCACTTAATGATACTTAAAAGCGTTTAAACTTGGCAAGTAGTTAGTGAATCAAGGTAAAAATAATTGTCTTAAGTTTGTTCATTAATCAAAACATACAAGAGTTATTTTCCAACACGTCGGGGAGGCAAACATAGAATAATAATTATATATGCATGTGTGTAGGGTGCCCCAGATCCTACTAGAATTGTCAAATAATCGACAATGGCTAAACCCAAATAAAATAATATTTTTATGTTGTCTCGGGATTAATGGTTGTATATTTATTGACACTAAGCCTGAACCCCAACTTAGCAATTTGATACTGATTGAGGTTGTCTGGAATTGCATGTTACTATGTTGTTGGACTTATACATGATGATACATGATATTTGCTATACTTGGTATGCTGAACATGATTTAATGATTATTCTATTGGTATATGAGAATTGATGACTAGCTGATTGTTATGACGAATATATGTCTATATGGATGAGTTGAGAGTTAACACCGTGGTAATGCCTTGAGATTGTGGCTTTGAGGCTGGGGATGTATGGGCATCCGTAATGTGAGTATGAATGTGTAAGAAGGTTTCGGTGTTAATTATTGCGATGTTTGTTGCATTGCATTTTTGCCAAGGTGGCGAGCCGTATGACTGGGTGTCATACGAGGTTAGTTGTAATCGAGTGCGAGTACTGATTACGGAGGGGCCGGTCTGTGAAAAGACCTCGGGGATGTAAAACTGGACTCGGGAGGCTCACTGTGACCATTAGGTAGTGCCTAATGCATTGTGTACCCTGGTAGAGCCTAGCTATCTCGATTTTACCTTGAGTATCCACGTCTAAGGTTGACTATCCGAGGAGACCCACATACCTCTGATGGAGCTGAGCTCACAGAGAGATGTACTCTTATGGGTCACGACGAGCGGAAAAGTTGCCTAGACAAACAAACTGATATTCCCTAAGCAAAGAGGCTTGATAACGAAACGTTCCCTAAGCGGAGAGGCATGATAATGGAAATGTTCCCTAAGAAAAGAGGCTTGATAAGGGAATATCTTGGGGATGAGACCCGGATGAGAGACATCGATCGACATGCATAGGAGTGAGACTCCTTAGAGGATTGATCTGATAGTGAACTTAGAGGATGTACTGTGTTGGGGTGATTCTGAAGTTGGTTGCCTATTACTTGTTGCATGTGTTATATGTATATGTGATTAATGTTCTATGTGTCCCCATCCCCATTTGTAGGACTATGTTCTGTTGCTTATCTCCCTTCTACTCTATATGTTTCTCTATATGTAAAACCGATAGATGAGCAGCGTCAGCAGGACGGAGACAACGGTGGACTTGGGTTACCAGCCGAGGCACTGTTTGCAGAGGATCCCTCCCAGGATCCCGATACTTGGCGTTGTTGAGATCGTCTACCATGATGATCGTGGATGGCTGGTCGACCATTCACGCTTTATCATGATGTACATCGGTCGGGTTAGTTTCTATATACGATTGGGAAATGGTCCTTACTTTCACTTGGATGGCCCGTATCGGATTTCAGAGGTTACCTTTTTCAGAGATGTGGTATCCAACTCGTTAGAGGGAGTTCCCTGACGACATGTGGAACATGGTGAACCGCTCAATGGCGAGGAGCCATGTCGGTATGGTGCAGCGGGGTCGAAGGCAGCAGAGTGTACATACAATGTATCATTATCGTCGTCGACGCATTGTCATGAGCAGCGATGAGTCGGTTTGGGAGCCGAGGACCCGGTACGACATATTCTACTGACGCACCAATGGAGAAGGAGAGGGTAGCTCCAGGCGCCCATATCGTCTGTGATATGGTTCTGTCAGAGGCGCCTGCTAGGTTGTCTGCCTCTATGAGCTTATTTTGTATTTTGGATGTATTTTGAGAGGTGAGCTAGGTAACTCTTGGACTTTTCTCCCGTTTTCTGTGACCAGTTATGTATTATGATCAATTTTAGTTTTACATTGTCTGTATAGTTTTCGTAAGCCTAGGATCCCCCTGTTGGGATTTATCGTACTTGGGTGACAGACGTACTTATTTTGTATATATAGCTGATATGTGTTTTATTTCGTTGTGCATGTGTTTAAAAGAAATTAATTTTATCGCTTACGCAACGTAGTTTATTTTCGTATGTAATATAAGTGCTAACATTAATACAATGGATTAAGGCTTCGTTATTTAGGATCTTCTTTAGAGGGACATCGGGGTGTCTCATTTGGTTGTATCAGAGCAATTCAGTTCTAAACCAGACTATGGAGTAGGATGAGTACCGACACTTTAGTAGAATCCTCATTGGATGTCGGCTATGCTTGGATTGGGTAGAGTGTCCGACGCGCAAGTTTTCCTTACCATATGAGAATAACTGTTAAGTATTTGTAAGACATGTAAAGTAATATATATTGTTATATGGCCTTACAGATCTTATGAATACTTATGAACTAATAATTTCTTTTGTAGGAAATTAAAATGGCTCGTGGTAATGGAAGGAGAGGACGGGGTGGCAGGACTACAGGAGAAAGAGCCAACAACGTACCCAGAATTTCATCAAGGGCTAATAATGGTGGTGATGTTACTAATACAATGCGAGTTATGAGAGAACTGGCTACTGCTATACTGCAGTAAACTCAGCAGAACACCTAGTTCATGTAGAGGCGGGAAGAGTGGGAAGAAAAGCAGCACCAAGTGAATACGGTGCGGGAAGAGGAAAACCTGGATAGTGGTCTGAATGCCTTCATGAAAGGCAACGCACCTCAATTTCATGGCGACTACGATCCAGAAGCTGTAAAAAAGTGGTTACAGGAGGTGGAGAAGGTCTTTGTGGCTATGCATTGTAGAGAGGAACGGAAAGTAACTTACGCTGCTTTTATACTAGTCGGAGCAGAAGAAGCTTGGTGGAAGAATAAGCAGAGATTAATAGAAGATGAAGGGCAAGAAGTTACTGGGAAGTTTTCAAGGATAGTTTTCTGAAAAAATATTTTCCTACAAGCATCAGAGTCGAGAAGGAGAAAGAGTTCTCCAATCTAAAACAAGGATCAATGTCAGTTGGAGAATATGCAGCAAGATTTGAAGCACTGTTAAAGTTTTCATAGTTTTACCAGGTACACCTAGATGAAGAATGGGTGTACAGGAAGTTTGAAGATGGTTTGAGACCCGAGCTGAAGCGGGCAATGCTGCCACTGGAGTTGAATCACTTCCCATCTCTAGTGGATAAGTGTACTGTGTTAGAGGGACATGATTGTAACACCTTGATTTCTTGATTAGGGTTTAAGGAAGAGATTAAGTATGATTAAAGACTTAATCATGATCCTTTGGTGTTAGTTATCTTGTGTTTCAAGTTTGAGAAGAATCGAAGTTGAAACGGGTCCGAAACGCAAACAAACGCTAAACCGAGCGATTAATTAGTCAGTTAATTAATTAATTGAGAATTAGAATATTACAATTAGGTTGGGATTGAGTATAATAATTATTTTTTAGTAGTCTAAAATAGTTAAGAAAAAAATTTTAGCAGTAGGTTACGCAAGAAGATGCAGAAGAAAACACCCGTTTGTGCCGACATAGCAACACGCGGTGACACGTGTCGCGATACCATGACGCCACCTTACTTTCCACTAACCTAAGCCTAAACACCCACATGACATATATCCTCCACACCACCACCTAACCTAACCCATATAATTGACACCTAGCCCACTACCACCTAAACACCTAAACTAAGTGATGACACCTAAGCCAAACCATGACACCTAACAATCCACTAATGCACCTAATAATCTAACTTAGTCTATGGAGAATTAGAAGAAAAGAACTTCAACTGCCTCTATGTTTCACGTTCAGAGAAGAGAGTGAAGAGTTGGTTCTTAAAAGCTAAAGAAAATAGCCATTGTTGAGTTTGGAAGCTTGGCTGAACTGCCACAGGAGAATCCTTGTCGGAAATTGTACAACTGTTGGATAGTGTTCAAATTTGGTGAGAAGGTTACAGACGTGTGTTTATCCATTCTTACTGTTCGGATTCTCCTTTAGAACTCCATAGTGTGAGCTATTTAGCTCGTACTGTGGCCCCAAATTGTGAAACGGTCATCAAACATAACCACCAACCTGTCACTGTACAACCACCACCGGGGAGTCATTAACCGTTGGATCGAGATGAAATTTTGTCAGATGGTTCATCACTTGTTGTTCTTCATTGCATCGTTCGTATTGGTGAGCAAAGGTCTGGAGATCGAGTTATTGAGTTCGAACAGTAACCATTTTTAATACCTTTCCCCTAGGCTGAGAATTCACTTTTGAATTTGTTTTTGCTTAGGTCCAGCTATCACGTTTTCTGGTTGTGTTGTTGAAAAGCGTGCCAAGGTTGTACTAGTGGCAGAGTTGTGCTCGAGACTTTTACGGGAAAGCGTACACATCTTGCTAGGTGGGGAGAAAGTAACCAACATAGTCGGAGAGGCAAGCGTAGAATAATAATTATATATGCATGTGTGTAGGGTGCCCCAGACCCTACTAGAATTGTCAAATAATCGACAATGGCTAAACCCTAATACAATAATATTTTATTTATGTTGTCTTGGGTTTAGTGGTTGTAGATTTATTGACAGTAACCCTGATACCCTAAGTTAGCAATTTGATATGGATTGTGGTTGTCTGGAATTGCATGTTACTGTGATGTTTGACTTATACATGATGATACATGATATTTTCTATACTTGGTATGCTGAACATGATTTTATGATTATTTTATCTTGGTATATGAGAATTGATGATTGGCTGGTTGTTATGACGAATAACTGTTTATATGGATGAGTTGACAGTTAACATCGTGGTGATGCCTTGAGATTGCGGCTTTGAGGTCGGAGATGTATGGGCATTCGTGATGAGAGTGTGAATGTGTAAGAAGGTTCCGGTGTTTAGTATGGCGATGTTTGTTACATTTCATTTTACCAAGGTGGTGAGCCGTATGACTGGAAGTCATACGAGGTTAGTTGTACACGAGTGCGAGTACGGATTTCGGAGAGGCCGATCTGTGAAGAGACCTTGGGGATGTAAAAATGGACTCGGGAGGCTCACAATGACCATTAGGTAGTGCCTAGTGAGTCGTGTACCCCAGTAGAGCCTAGTTATCTCAACTTTACCCTGAGTATCCACATCTAAGGTTGACTATCCGAGGCGACCCAGATACCTATGATGGAGCTGAGCTCACAGAGAGATGCACTCTTATGGGTCACGGTGAGAGAAAAAGTTGCCTAGACAAACTAACTGATATTTCCTAAGTAAAGAGGGTTGATAAGGGAATATCTCGGGGCTGAGACCCGGATGAGAGATATCGGCCGACATGCATACGAGTGAGACTCCTTAGAGGATTGATCTGAAAGTACTCTTTGAGGATGTACCGTGTTGGTGTGATTCGGAAGTTGGTTGCCTATTACTTGCTGTATGTGTATATGTATATATGATTATTATTCTATGTGTCACCGTCCCCATTTTCATGACCATGTTCTGTTGCTTATCTCCTTTCTTCCTTTATTCTTTCTATATATGTTATCGACATGGTAGATGACCAGTAACCGAAAGGTGGAGACGACAGTGTGGAAGGCCTACCGTGACGGCGAGGGAAAGGGTAGTTCTAGGCGCCCATATCATCTGTGATATTGTTTTGTCGGATGCGCCAGATAGGTTGTGAGCCCCTGTGAGATTATTTTTCTTTTAGATGTATTTGGAGAGGCGGGTCGGGTAGCTTTAGGACTTTCTTTGTTTCAGCACTAGTATGTGTATGTACCCTTTTGGTTTCAGTGTCTGCATAGTTTTTATAGGTTGTAGTCCCTCTGTTGGGACATTCTGCACTCATATGGTGACCGCTGTATATATTATGTATATGTGTGTTGGGTTTTACCATTGTGCATGTTTTATGTTACAAACGTTTTTAACTTCCACTTCCAAATGATAATATATTTTCATCTATAATAACCAAGATAACATTAATTATGGATTAAGGTTTAGTTAATTAGGATTTTCTTTAATGGGACATCGGGGTGTCTCAATGATCGTACTGGAAATGTACAACAGTAACAAAGAAGTGGTGGACCAGTAAGGGGTAATATTCAGAGAGGAAGAGGAGGTAGATTTCAGACAAGGGCGAAACCATATGGTCGTCCTATTCAGCAGTCAATGAATGCCAGAGGAGAGGGTTCAGGTCAAGCGCAGTAGAGAGGCTTGACATGATTCATATGTGGAGGACCGCATCACAGGAGGGATTGCCCTCAATTACAGAATATCACTTGCTTCAATTGTGGACCGAAGGATAAAAGAACTTCGCTGGAAGAAAATTCCTTTAGTCAAGGTCATCTGGGATGCAGTTACTGGTGATGCAACTTGGGAAAGAGAAGCTGACACGCAACAACAATATCCGCATCTTTTCGCATGAGGTAACTTAATTTAAATTTTGAGGACGAAATTTATTTTAAGGATGGTAGTAATGTAATGCCCCGTTTTCTTGATTCTTGTTTAAGGAAGGTATTAGGCATATTTAAGGACTTGATATTATTCCTTAGGTGTTTATGAGCACATGTTTCAAATTTGAGGTCAATCGGACTTCAAACGAGCGCAGAACACCACGAAACGTGCGAATGAGAGTGTGCTGATTTGGCTGGTCAACGTGGTCCACGTGTTGTAAGCATATGTGATGTGCAAGTGTACACAGTCAAACAAGAAATAAAGTGTGAGTAAGATCGTTCCCATGAGGATTTAAATGCATTGAATACAAATTCTAGTTTTAACTTTTTCTACTTAGCTCAATAAAATAGAGAATGAATTTAAGCATGTAAAGTGAATGGGTAATTGAGTATCAGAACAGTAATTGTAAATTGCAAGGCAATTAACAAGAGCAGTAAATTGGTGATTTAAAACAGAGATGAAAACAGCTAGGATTCTAATCCATTGCAATTGAGTTCATTAAAAGCTTCTTATTCCTAAGTTCATATTAATTTCCCTCAGCTGTCAGATAATTACGTCAAGCTACTTGAAGACTTGAAGGCTATTCCTAGCTCATTCAATACAATTAATTTTCCAATTAATTGTTTGGTCGTAAATCTTATCGCGTCACGCGCCAAAAAGAACGAGCGGTTTATAAAAATGGATTTTAGGGCGACAACTCGGATGTCTTCTCACAAGGACTCGTGACTTGCTATTTACCACAAAATATCAATTTTTTTTTGGGGGGGTTTGGATTGGAATGCAAATAAGAAACAAAGCAAAGCAATGAAAACAGGACAGTTAAAAAATTATCAAGTAGCAAAGCACGATTAATCTACTGTTCTCGAATCCCCAACTATCATCGGTTCATGTAATTTCCAAGCCCTAAGCAGATTCTAATCCCCTTTCGGTTGTAACAACAATTAACAACGTAATCGCTACTACGGATATATGTTCCTATTCCTGAATTAACAAACGGGGTTAAGCCCTCATGAACTAACGAACATGAACGAACACACGCGAGTTAACAAACGCGATTAAGTATAGGAACATAACATCACCGAAATGAATCAACACAACACTATACAGTCCTGAAATAACAAACATAAATGTATAATATGGTATTAAAAAGGGAAAACCAAATAAAATAGGAATTACAAAACCTCAAGTGTAGTGGAATTCGATTACAGTAGACTAATCTAGAAAATTAGTTCTCCATGGAAAAAACGAAAACACACAGAAAAATGTAAAAAACTATGGAGAAGCAAAAATTCTTCCAATCTGTCCAGAACAGCCTTTTATACTATTCAGAAATTTAGCCCACTCATGAGGCGAGCCCTGATTCGCGAGGCGAATATCACGAAGAGACAGCAACGTTTGGTCTTCTCGCGAGGCGAAGTACTACTCGTGTGGCGAGGAATGGAACAGTCATGGCTTCTGGCCTTCAGTCTCGCGAGGCGAGACATGTATCCGCGAGACGACACAGAACGGGTTGCATTTCTCTGGAACAGTCAGCTTTCAGGGTCGCGAGGCGAGGTGTTGTTCGCGGGGCGAACCAGAGAGGATGACATTTTTACTGTTCTGCTGGCTTTCAGGTTCGCGAGGCGAGAAGACTCTCGCGAGGCAAATCCCCTGTTTCTTTATTCCCTCAACTTCTACTTAACCTGAAAACAACAAAATAGCCATAAGTGCTTTATTTTACTCAAAACTGGCTAAATTAACCTAAAACTACTTTAGAGACTCAAAACCTTGCTTGAGGACAATCTAATCTAATTTGGGTGAAAATAGGATATAATTTGCACAAAACCCTGGTCATACTAGCCTTAAAACTAGATGAGCCAGAGGCTAATCAAAATACCCCAAACTTAAACTTTGCTTGTCCCCAAGCAAACTACAACTCAAAAATCAAAAAGACTCAAGACCTGGCAAGCTTAAAAGATTCAATCAACCTTGCAAAATTCAAGCAGTTTCATCAAAACAGTTTTCTTCAATGTCCCCCCCTTTCAAGCAAAGCAATCCCCACAATCATTCATTCTAAACAATTGAGAATTTCATCATTCAAACAATCATTAATCTAAGCAGGGGATCCAAGTTACACACAAGAGGGAGATCACCAAATTCAAACAACTGCCTTCCTCTCAAGGGCATTTAGTGTTCACTCAATCGCTCAGTTTGTGTCAGGCTAACAACATTTCACTCAGTTTCACTTTTAAGAGCACTTCCCATGAATTTGATTTTCATCTCCAAATGATTCCCACAGAAAACATGCATCCAACATCAAAAGGTCTTTTATGGGTTGTAATGGGGCCTGGCTAAGGGTAGGATATACAAAGGAACTAGGCTGAAGACCCTAGGAACTAGGAGAGCATGAGCTTTTTACACTTTGAATTTAAACTCAAGTTCCTTTTTATTTTTCACTTGCCTTGGGTGATTACATCCTTTTTATTTTTAACAATTTTTATTTTTCTTGTTTTTTTTCAATCCCAAACAACACATTACACCTTGCAGCCACCCCAAACTTAGTTTCTTGCACCCATTCTCTTTCTAAGATTCCATGCTCTCCTAATCCTAAGATCGGGTTAACATGGTTTTCCAGATTTTGAGCTCATAACATAGGGTTATCAAGAAATAATAGGCTAATCAGGCTCAATGGGCTAACTAAGGAACATGCATTAGGAATTGGTTAATTTTAGGCTAAGTAGTTATTTACAAAGAAAACGCCTAAATCATCTGAAGCAAACACATAATCATGCAAACCATAAAGAGATTCAAGCAAATTCAGGAAAGTGCAACTTGAAAGTGAGTTCACACAGTTAGAAAACATGTTGGAGGCTCAAATCCTCACCTGGACATTCATGCAAATTGTTTGACAGAGATTCTATCTCTAGTGTGTGCTTCCTATTACCCCAAACTTATCATAAATCATGCCATCATAACAAAATCTCAAAGTTCAGTTTTCAATCACATGGGGATCACTTTTCAGAAAACAAAATTTTTTTCAGCCTAGGGGGAATCATCACATCAATCATGCAATCAATCTGTGCAAAATCGATCAAAATACAGCAAACTTGCCAACATAAGACTTAACACAATTTATTCAAGAGCTAAAAGAAAAAACAAGACAAAACAAAACTACAACTAGTTCCCTCCCCCACACTTAAAACATGCATTGTCCCCAATGAAACAACATAACTATAAAATCAGAGTGAGGGAAAGGAAAGGGAACTCCCTGATCAAGTGTCAGTGTAGGTGGGAGCTTCCAAGGAGAGCTCCTCAACATTAGCATCCACAGGAACACCAGCATCCACACCATGGAATGGCTTCAGCCTCTGCCCGTTAACCTTGAAGGGCTTGTGGGTACCTGCACGTGTAATCTCTATTGCACCATAAGGAAAAACGTTAGTAACAACAAAGGGACCATCCCATTTTGACCTAAGTTTCCAGCCATCAATTTCAGGCGGGAGTTAAACAGTAAGACTTGCTGGCCCACAAAAAATTCTTTTCTAGCAATCATCCTATCATGAAAATGTTTTGTTTTTTCTTTATAAATCCTGGAGCTTTCATAGGCTTCTAGCCTAAGCTCCTCAAGTTGCTGCAACTGTAGTTTCCTTTCAACGCCAGCTTTCTTCATGTCCATGTTACAGCACTTGACTGCCCAATATGCACGGTGCTCAACTTCCACCGGGAGATGACATGCCTTACCAAATACAAGCCGAAAAGGGGACATTCCGATAGGCGTCTTGAAAGCGGTCCTCTGAGCCCACAGTGCGTCTTCCAGACGGCGGCTCCATTCCTTTCTATTCGGCTGCACCATCTTCTCTAGAATCTGCTTGATCTCCCTGTTTGATATCTCAGCCTGGCCATTGGTCTGGGGATGGTAAGCAGTGGAAACTCTATGCACAACCCCATACTTCCTGAGTAAGGCTTCCATGGTTCGATTGCAGAAGTGAGTGCCCTGGTCACTGATGATAGCCTTAGGTATGCCAAACCTGCAAAAAATGTTGGACCTAACAAATTTGGAAACAACTTTAGCATCGTTAGTCCAAGTGGGGATTGCTTCCACCCACTTTGAAACATAGTCAATAGCCAAAAGAATATGCAGAAACCCAAAAGAAGCAGGGAAAGGACCCATAAAATCAATCCCCCACACATCCAAAACCTCACAAAAAAGCATGGGCTGCTGAGGCATCTCACTCCTACGAGTGATGGCGGGGCTCTTTGTTTGACATTCCTTGCAATTTCTGTAGACCTCATAGGCATCTCTAAAAATTGTGGGCCAGTAGAACCCAGAATCCAGGACTTTTCTTGCTGTCCTCTGTGGTCCAAAGTGTCCTCCAACTTGAGAGGCATGAGAGAAGTGCAAGATGGACTCTGTCTCATGATCGGGGACACACCTCCGAATCACCTGATCACTGCAAAACTTCCAAAGGTACGGATCATCCCACACATAGTACTTTGCATCGCTCTTGAGCTTGTGGAACTTATGTCTACTTGTACCTGCAGGAACAACACCAGCAACAAGAAAGTTAACTATGTCAGCAAACCAGGGGGTTACCCCATACAGATGTAGAAGTCGCTCATCAGGAAAATCATCTTGGATGGGAGAAGGATCCTCATCCCTTGCTATTCGGCTCAAGTGATCGACTACCAAATTTTCAGCTCCACTCTTGTCTTTTATCTCCACATTGAATTCTTGGAGCAAAAGCATCCACCGGATCAGTCTTGGCTTAGCTTCTGGTTTCTTTAACAGGTATTTCAGAGCTGCACGGTCAGTGAAAACAATAACTTTTGAACCTAGCAAATAAGACCTAAATTTATCAAGTGCAAACACAACAGCTAGCAGTTCTTTCTCAGTGGTGGTGTAATTTGATTGTGCAGCATCTAATGTCCTAGAAGCATAATGAATTACATGGGCAGCCTTGCCTACCCTTTGTGCCAGAACTGCTCCCACAGTAAAATTAGAAGCATCACACATGAGTTCAAAAGGGAGTGTCCAGTCTGGGGGCTGGATGATGGGGGTAGAGGTCAATGCTCTTTTCAGGTAGTCAAATGCCTTCTTGCAATTTTCATCAAAATGGAACATGGCATCATTCTTCAGCAGGTTTGACAATGGCAGAGCTATCTTGCTGAAGTCCTTAATAAAGCGCCTGTAGAAACCTGCATGGCCAAGAAAGGAACGGATCTCGCGTACGCAAGATGGATAAGGCAATGAAGAAATCTTATCAATTTTTGCAGGATCTACTGAAATACCCTCTTTAGAAATAACATGACCCAAAACAATCCCCTGTTCTACCATAAAGTGACATTTCTCATAGTTCAAAATCAGATCAGTCTCAATGCATCTTTCTAGAACTAAACTCAGACTATGCAAACATGCATCAAATGAGGAGCCATATACAGTGAAGTCATCCATGAACACCTCCATGCAATTTTCAATAAATTCAGTAAAAATGCTAAGCATGCATCTTTGGAAGGTGCCAGGAGCATTACAAAGGCCAAATGGCATCCTCCTATAGGCAAACGTACCGAAGGGGCAAGTGAAAGTGGTCTTTTCCTGATCCTCAGGGGCAATATGGATCTGGAAATACCCGGAAAAACCATCAAGAAAGCAGTAATGAGATTTACCAGCCAGCCGATCCAGCATCTGATCTATGAACGACAAAGGAAAGTGATCCTTTCTGGTGGTCTGGTTCAATTTCCTATAATCTATACAGACTCGCCAGCTATTCTGGACTCTAGTGGGTACAAGCTCATTATTATCATTTCTAACTCTTGTGAGACCGGACTTCTTGGGTACAACTTGAACCGGACTTACCCAAGTACTATCAGAGATGGGGTATATAATACCTGCTTGCAGAAGTTTAGTCACCTCTTTCTTCACCACATCTAGAATCAATGGGTTTAGCCGCCTTTGGGCCTGCCTTACTGGTTTAGCCTCATCCTCCAATAGAATTCTGTGCATACATCTGGAGGGGCTAATTCCTGGAATGTCAGCTAAGGTCCACCCAATAGCTTTCTTGTGCTTCTTCAGAACCTCTAAAAGCTTAGCTTCCTGGTCAGAGTCAAGGCTGGAGGAAATGATGACTGGAAGTTTTTCATTCGTCTCCAGGTAGGCATACTTCAGGTTCCCAGGAAGTGGCTTGAGCTCTAGGGAGGGCGGCTGCTCAATGGATGGTACATTAGGAGTAGCCATGATGTCAAGTACTCCTACTGAACAGACAGCTTCACTCTCACTATCACTATCACCCTGCAAAGTTGAATCAAGAAACTCAGCGCAAACAGCACACGGGTTAGTGTCAGTGCAGTCAGTACATGAATATAAATCATCAAACACAGAAATAAATGGAAAGTCAGAAACAAGGTCCTCATGGGTATCATCAATAAGCTCAGAAAGCAACTCTAATTGGAAAACCGAGTGCTCCTCCAGTGGGTGTTTCATAGCATCAAAGATGTTGAACTTTGTCACAATATCACCAAACTCCATAGACATAGTCCCATCATTAACATCAATTTTAGTCTTGGCTATCTTCATGAATGGTCTGCCCAAGATTATTAGTGATCTACTGGAATTTGTCTCTCCTGCCATGTCTAGGATGTAGAAGTCAGCAGGGAAAATCAGCTCATCAACTTGCACCAGCACATCTTCTACCATTCCCATGGGGCAGGCACTGGTCCTGTTGGCCAACTGGATGGTGAGACACAGTATATCTTGCAAGGGCCCAAGATCAAGCTTATTGAAAATAGAAGTGGGCATGACATTTATGGAGGCTCCCAAATCCAGCATGCAATTTTCAAATTTCCTGTCCCCAATAGTGCATGGAATAGTAAATGTGCCCGGATCCTTGCACTTTTGTGGTAGTGCCTGAGTAGGGGCTAAAACAGCAACTATTTCTGATGCAGGCTTAGACTGGATAAGAGCTGAAACATTTCTTCCCAAATCAACTCTCTCATTATTCTTCAACTTCCTCTTGTTGGTGCATAGATCCTTGAGAAATTTCGCATACTTGGGCACCTGCTTGATCACATCCAAAAGAGGAATATTTATAGCCACCTTTCTGAACACATCAAGAATTTCCCTCTCCTTGTCTTCACCACCAATCTTTTTATTTTTCTGTACTCTGTGGGAAGGGGATTGGTGGAATGTACACCTTTTCAGCTTCAACATCAACAGTAGGCTCAGGAGTTACCTCCATAATGTCTTCATCTTTTCCAGAGGCTGCCTCAACAACTTTTCCAAATCTCAGAGAAATGGCACTCACATTAGGATTGGAGACATTGGGATTTACCACAGTTTGTGCGGGCAGTTGACTTGTTCTTTGAGTTTGCTGTATGTTATTTATAGAGGAGGCCAGTTGTCCAACCTGTGTCTCTAAATTTTGAATGCTGGCATCTGTTCGCTGCTGATACTGTGTCTGTGAGGCCTGGAGCTGTCCAATTTGTGCAGTTATTTGTGAAGTCATTTGTTTGAACAGGTCCTCTAGTGAAGGTCCAGAAGGTGCAGAAGTGGTCACTTGAGGAGGATTCTGAGGTGCCATCGGTTGTTGTTGGGATGAGTTCCCATACCGAAGATTATGATTCCTCCAGTTTGGATGGTACCTATTTGTGGAGAGGTCTGGAGTGTTGTACCGGTTCTGGTTATTGCCTTGATTATAGGGATGGACTGCATAAGCCTGAGACATATCAGTGACGAACTCTTCCTTCGGAATGGGGCATGCATCATACGGGTGCTCAGGAGAGTTGCACATGCTACACAACCTTGCAGGCTGAACCCTATCTATTGCCAATTGCCTTACAAAAGAAGTGAGCTCATCCATTCTATTTTCAAGGGCCTGGTTGGAAAAGGAACTATGGACCTCATGCACACCTCTTGTCTCAACAGAATTTCTCCTGGTAGTAAACTGCTGGGAATTCAGTGACATATTCTCAATGAGTTGCTTGGCAGCAGCTGGGGTTTTATCAACAAGTGCTCCCCCACTAGCAGCATCCAAAAGATTCCTATCCATCGGCAGTAATCCCTCATAAAAATACTGGATAAGAAGTCGCTTCGGAAATACGATCTTTGGGGCAACTGGATACCAAATGCTTGAATCTTTCCCAATATTCAGCTAACGACTCATTTCCTTGCCTGATGCCACATATTTCCTTCCTTATTGACGCAGCTCTGGAAGCAGGAAAATATCTCTCTAAGAAAACCCTCTTCAAATCATTCCAGGTGGTGATAGAGTTCGGCTCAAGATATAACAGCCAATCCTTTGCAGCTCCCGGGAGTGAGAACGTAAAAGCTTTCAGCTTGATGCTATCCTCAGTGACTCCCTCTGATCTCGAGGTTGTGGAGCAGACAACTTGGAATTCCTTCAAGTGCTTGTGTGGATCCTCACCTGCAAGACCATTAAACTTTGGCAACAAGTGAATGAAACCAGATTTTAATTCAAAAGGAGTATCAGCACCAGGATATGCAATACACAAGCCATTGTAATTTACATCAGGGGCAGCAAGCTGTCTTAATGTCCTTTGATTAATCTACTGTTCTTGAATCCCCAACTATCATCGGTTCATGTAATTTCCAAGTCCTAAGCAGATTCTAATCCCCTTTTGGTTGTAACAACAATTAACAACGTAATCGCTACTACGGATATATGTTCCTATTCCCGAATTAACAAACGGGGTTAAGCCCTCATGAACTAACGAACATGAACGAACACACGCGAATTAACAAACGCGATTAAGTATAGGAACATAACATCACCGAAATGAATCAACACAACACTATACACTCCTGAAATAACAAACAGAAATGTATAATATGGTATCAAAAAGGGAAAAGCAAATAAAATAGGAATTACAAAACCTCAAGTATAGTGGAATTCGATTACAGTAGACTAATCTAGAAAATTAGTTCTCCATGGAAAAAACGAAAACACACACAAAAATGTAAAAAACTACTGAGAAGCAAAAATTCTTCCAATCTGTCCAGAACAGCCTTTTATACTATTCAGAAATTTAGCCCACTCGCGAGGCGAGCCCTGATTCGCGAGGCGAATATCACGAAGAGTCAGCAACGTTTGGTCTTCTCGCGAGGCGAAGTACTACTCGCGTGGCGAGGAATGGAACAGTCATGGCTTCTGGCCTTTAGTCTCGCGAGGCGAGACATGTATCCGCGAGGCGACACAGAACGGGAGGCATTTCTCTGGAACAGTCAGCTGTCAGGGTCATGAGGCGAGGTGTTGTTCGCGGGGCTAACCAGAGAGGATGACATTTTTACTGTTCTGCTAGCTTTCAAGTTCGCGAGGCGAGAAGACTCTCGCGAGGCGAATCCCCTGTTTCTTTATTCCCTCAACTTCTACTTAACCTGAAAACAACAAAATAGCCATAAGTGCTTTATTTTACTCAAAACTGGCTAAATTAACCTAAAACTACTTTAGAGACTCAAACCTTGCTTGAGGACAATCTAATCTAATTTGGGTGAAAATAGGATATAATTTGCACAAAACCCTGGTCATACTAGCCATAAAACTAGATGAGCCAGAGGCTTATCATTGTTCTATCTTTATCTTCAATTCAAGTCCACTAACTTGGTTTTTCCAAACTAGTTAGCTAATAATTCAGATCAGTTGATCAGGCTAAACAGAATTTAAACGTTAAATTAGAAGAGAAGAAAATGAATAATATCCATAACATTGATTAACACTTCAGTACAATTATAAATTCATAGAATCCTAACTAAAGGAAATTAGCTCATAATGAGCTTAATGACAAAACAAGTAAAGGAAATGGTAAAATAAAGCATAAAACGAATTAGAGAGGACAAGTAGCTAACGGCTGCTACAGTACATAGCTGCTACAGTACGAGCTGGCCTAAAAACACACCATCACTATTTGTACTAGCTTCTAAAATAGGGTTACCCTCTCTCTCCTGGCTCACTTTTTGGGCTTACAAAAGAAATTCAAAGAATAATATAATCTCCGGCCTAATTCCTAAGTACAAATAGCTACTGCCTTTGATATTCTCTTTCTTTCTTTTTGGGACAGTGCAACAGGCCTTTTGTCTCGTAGTGAGAGTGTACTGAGCTAGAAATGCATTAGTCTTGTAGTGCAACACTCCCTAGAAGCTGCAGCATTCTACAACATTGCGAAGCATCTCCTTCAGAACTCCTCTTGCAAAACCTGCTCAAAACTCAAATAGACCTTTAAAAAAAACAAATCAGAATTTACATCTTTTTCAACATTTTAACAATTCATCATGGGTGATTACTTAACAAAGCGAAACTTTGGTTTATTTTCCAAAATTGATCAAAACAAGAACAATGATCATGCTCAAAGAATAGTAATAACTCTTATTTCTAAGAGTTATTACCACGCTCGAGCATGAGAAATACCATGCTTGAGTGTGAGGAGTGCTGACAGGAATTGACACGTGACTGACGGAACGATGCATGGACGAGACATGGTGAGGCAGGCAGCCACGCTCAAGTATGGAAACGGTCACGCTCGAGCGTGGGAAATTCTACGCTCGAGCGTCCGTAGAGCAGAAAGGACCCCTTGGTTCTTTTTAAACGTAAAACTTGGAAGAAAACATAAGTTACGAAAAATGAAGACAGAGCTCGTGGAGAGAGATAGAGTGAAGGTTAGAGATAGAAAGTTGAGCCCGAAGACAATCCGTTCGTTCGATCATGATTCCGACTTCGATTCTGTGATCAGGACAACGAGTACTACGATTATCGACTATCAATTCTCTGATACAACTGAGGTAATGCTCAAATCCCTAATGCGTCGACATATTAACATTGTCATTTCCTTTTCTTTCGATTCTGGCTTCGATTCTAGTTCTATTTGGAAAACTGTTGAAAGATTAGGATTGATGACATTGTCGGGACTCTGTCCATGTGTTAGGGCAAAATTTGGAGCACCGAGGAGCTCCCGAAGAGTTGAGATAGCAACGGTCTAGTAGAGGAGAGGAGTCACTACTAGAAAAATTGAATTTTCGGACGGAAATGTTTCCGTCCGAAATTTCCCGAAATTTTCGGACGGATTTCGTTAATTCTTATATTTTCCATGATCCGTCCGAAATCCGTCCGAAAATTTCGGACGGATTTCGGACGGATTTCGTTAATTCTTATAATTTCAGACGGATTTCGGATGGATTTCGTTAATTCTTATATTTTCCTTGATCCGTCCGAAATCCGTCCGAAAATTTCGGACCGATTTCGTTAATTCTTATATTTTCCGAAAATTTCAGACGGATTTCGTTGATTTTTATATTTTCCTTGATCCGTCCGAAATCCGTCCGAAAATTTCGGACGGATTTCGTTAATTCTTATATTTTCCATGATCCGTCCAAAATCCGTCCAAAAATTTCGGACGGATTTCGGACGGATTTCGTTAATTCTTATATTTTCCTTCGAAAATTTCGGACGGATTTCGTTAATTCTTATATTTTCCTTGATCCGTCTGAAATTTTTAGATGGATTTTGTTAATTCTTATATTTTCCATGATCCGTCCGAAATCCGTCCGAAAATTTTGGACGGATTTCGGACGGATTTCGTTAATTCATATATTTTCCTTGATCCGTCCGAAATCCGTCCGAAAATTTTGGACGGATTTCGGACGGATTGTGTTATTTTTTATATTTTCCTTGATCCCTCCGAAATCCGTCCGAAATTTCGGACGAAATGTGTTATTTTTTATATTTTCATAGATGCGTCTGAAATCCGTCCGAAAATTTCGGACGGATTTCAGACGGATTGTGTTAGTTTCTATATTTTCCTTGATCCGTTCGAAATCCGTCCTAAAAATTTGACGGAGGATTTGGACGGATTGTGTTATTTTTTATATTTCCTTGATTTATCTTATATTATCCTTGAAAAAATATTAAATAATTTATCTTATAATGAAGCCTAAATGGACTTGTTTGATCCTAATAGAGCCCAAATCGACTTTTTAGGTCATATACGACCTAACTAGGCCAATTTGTACTTCTTTGATCCTAATGGAGCCCAAATGGACTGGTTTGATTCTAATAGAGCCCAAATTGACTTGTTAGGACCTAATTGGGCCAATTGCCCCGATCGGCCCAATTGACCTTCTATGGTCCTGATGAAACCTCAATGGACTTGTTTGAGCCTAATAGAGCCCAAATCGACTTTTTAGGTCATATACGACCTAACTGGGCCAATTTGTACTTCTTTGATCCTAATGGAGCCCAAATGGACGGGTTTGATCCTAATAGAGCCCAATTTGACTTGTTAGGACCTAATTGGGCCCTTTGCCCCGATCGGCCCAATTGAACTTCTATGGTCCTAATGAAGCCTAAATGGACTTGTTTGATCCTAATAGAGCCCAAATCGACTTTTTAGGTCATATACGACCTAACTGGGCCAATTTGTACTTCTTTGATCCTAATGGAGCCCAAATGGACAGGTTTGATCCTAATAGAGCACAATTTGACTTGTTAGGACCTAATTGGGCCAATTGCCCCGATCGGCCCAATTGAACTTCTACGGTCCTAATGAAGCCTAAATGGACTTGTTTGATCCTAATAGAGCCCAAATCGACTTTTTAGGTCATATACGACCTAACTGGGCCAATTTGTACTTCTTTGATCCTAATGGAGCCCAAATGGAGTGGTTTGATCCTAATAGAGCCCAAATTGACTTGTTAGGACCTAATTGGGCCAATTGCCCCAATCGGCCCAATTGAACTTCTATGGTCCTAACGAAGCCTAAGTGGACTTGTTTGTTCCTAATAAAGCCCAAACCGACTTTTTAGGTCATATACGACCTAACATGGCCAATTTGTACTTCTTTGATCATAATGGAGCCCAAATGGACTGGTTTGATCCTAATAGAGCCCAAATTGACTTGTTAGGACCTAATTGGGCCAATTGCCCCAATCGGCCCAATTGAACTTCTATGGTCCTAATGAAGGCTAAATGGACTTGTTTGTAATTCTTTGATCATAATGGAGCCCAAATGGACTGGTTTGATCATAATAGAGCCCAAATTGACTTGTTAGGACCTAATTGGGCCAATTGCCCCGATCGGCCCAATTGAACTTCTATGGTCCTAATGAAGCCTAAATGGACTTTTTTGATCGTAATAGAGCCCAAATCGACTTTTTAGGTCATATACGACCTAACTGGGTCAATTTGTACTTCTTTGATCCTAATGGAGCCCAAATGGACTGGTTTGATCCTAATAGAGCCCAAATTGACTTGTTAGGAACTAATTGGGCCAATTGCCCCGATCGGCCCAATTAAACTTCTATGGTCCTAATGAAGCCTAAATGGACTTGTTTGATCCTAATAGAGCCCAAATCGACTTTTTAGGTCATATATGACCTAACTGGGCCAATTTGTACTTCTTTGATCCTAATGGAGCCCAAATGGACTGGTTTGATTCTAATAGAGCCCAATTTGACTTGTTAGGACCTAATTGGGCCAATTGCCCCGATCGGCCCAATTGAACTTCTATGGTCCTAATGAAGCCTAAATGGACTTGTTTGATCCTAATAGAGCCCAAATTGACTTTTTAGGTCATATACGACCTAACTGGGCCAATTTGTACTTCTTTGAAACCGTAATCCTCTGATTTCAGATTTTAATCTTAAAATTAAATCTTGTTTTATGAAATTGAGTCTGTGAATTAGTGTTTCCTGTAACAGCCCGTTTTTAGTTACGCTGTTTAACCGGTTAAAATATAATTACAGAAAAATAAGTTACATTATTGTCACTATTATTACCAGTACAGAAAAATATTTTAAATAATAGGATTAAGAGAAAAGCATTTTCATATTTTCATTCTATTTAATTTTAGAGTTGAAAATAAACTGGTTTGACATTTATCGGAGATTCAATTTTGGACCGAGTATTTTCTTAGTTGATCAGTTTAACTATTAATCTTTGCTCTAATTTGAATTTCGAAATCATATCTTTATCAACCTTTATTTTTTAGATTCAAAAAAGTAAAAACATGTTTATTTTAGACTTAATATTTATCACTCATTTTTGTACCTATTACTAAATACTAAATTAAAAACATGAATTTTCTCTCTCCTACTTCTACTGTCAACCCGTAAAAACCCACCCCCCCTCACTCTCTTTTTCTCTTTCTTTCTTTTCTTCTTTTTCTCTTTCTTTCTTCTTTTTCTTTCTTTCTCGGCTGCTGCTGTTTTCTTCTTCTCTCTTTTTTTTCTTTTTCTTCTTCTTTCTCTTCTCTTCTTCCTCCTGACCTCATCTCTCTCTTCCTTTTTCCTATACTACCCGTGTTCTGTCTCTTCTTCAACATAACATCATATTTTCATTTCTCTTCTTCATACAACATAACACAAACCTCATCTTCTTCCTCCCATCTAAACTAAATCGCGCCACCACCTCGGCCCAGCTGCGACCGCGCCGTAACCACCGCCCGCCGGAGCTCCGACGCCATGACATCATGCCTGGTTCGCGTCTTTGTCCAGATCGTGTCTCGGTTGTTCCTGTAGCGCGAAATCGTGCTAGCCACCACTGTAGGAGCTGTCCACCGCCGTTCTCCACCGTGGCTGTTGCCGCAGCCGCCACGCCGGAGGTCCTGGTAGCCACCACCTCTTTCCTCTTCTTCCTTGGGTGAGTGAAAACACTCTATTTTGCTCAGATTCAAAACCCCCAAATTGATTTTGAAACCCTAACCCTAGGTTTTGATTTTTAATTCTCAGTTTATGAAATTAATTGGTGTTTTTTGAAATTGGGAGCATGATTAAGTGTCTCCCTAAATCAATTTTGTCAATCTCTTGTTAAACTGATTTTTCTCAATTTTCATCTTAAGCCTAAAAACCTCAAATCTGTTTTAATTTTAAATGATTGATGTATTTGGGAAATTAAATATATTATTGAATTATATTTATATCTACTTAAACACTGCAGCGAGAAAGATGATGATTCTGATTTTTCTGTGTTTCTTAGAAAAGGGAAGCAAGGAGTGTTTTTCTGTGTTTCTCTGTCTTCGTTGTCTTCTCGGCAACTTTGATTTCTCAAGGCTTGGCATTTACTGATCCCACTGACGGTAATTCAATAATAAAAAACACAATTATTCATTCTTGAACTATCGTAGATTAATCTTTTCTTGAAATTTGGTTCAATAACGTTAAGGTGTGTTTGGTTGCTTGCTGAGAAAATACACATTGCATATGTATATACTTTGCGCTGTCATTGAATCTAATTACTTTCAAGATAATATTGAAGAAAATTATAAGATTGGGATTTGGAATTTTGAGGGGAGTCGTGGACAGGAGTATCATGTTCTGGGTCATCAGTTATACACTTGTAATGCACCAACTCTACTGATTATATTCCCATCCAGATAGATCATAATGCCACTAATAACACTCCTTGCTTCCCTATATTTAGCACTATTCATCACTCATGCAATTGAAGCCTCCTCAACTATAAATAAAAATAGTTGCCATTATCATTGCTAGCCAAAAACATAATAAGAGCTTGTGTTGTGTGTATTGTGATATATATTGTCCTTAGTAATAGTCACCAAGATTTAGTTTTGGGGGACATGATTTAGTTTTAGTTGCTTGCCTTGTATGAGTTGCAATGTGTAGTGTACATTCAAGGTCATGTTTTTACTCACGATATGTTTTGTACTATTTGAAGATTCATTATCATTGGATAATGTTTGTTATATTCAGTGCAACTTACCTGTTTCAACCTTTTCTCTCTTATTCACCGAATCTTCTGTTCTTTAATCTTTATCAAATTTAATGATTCCAATATTGATTGTTTGTGTGACGTTTGTTTTGTGTGTGTGTAGTGGAAATAATGTTGGTTCTTTTGGCTATCCTAATACTCTTGTGCATTGCAGATTTTTTTGTTTAGCCTCAAAATTTGACTATCCTTTGAACTAAAGTGTAGTGTATGCTTAGGCCTAGGAATTATGAACGGACATGAGTTAGATAAAGATTCAAACAATTTGAGGGTTTGCTAGCAATAAAGATCCAAACAATTTGAGGGTTTGCTGGAAAAATCTCTTGATAATTTTTATTATTTGTACTTTCTGCTAGTCGCATCAATTTAAATGCCAATAATTAATAAATAGCCTTCTAATTATGCTTTTTGGCTGTTAACAATCTTTGTGAGATAAAATATGTCCTAAGCATTTAGCACTTTTTAATTGATAAACAATTAGATTGCACTTTCCAACTATTGGAAGTACCATCGATCTTACTGATCTGTAGCATGTATATTTGCTCGAGACGGATATACTAAACAAGTATAGATCACATGGGCTTCTTTCTCGGCTCGATTCTTTTGGGGTTCTAGAGTACAGTTGAACACATGTGTGCACTTATTTCTGTTTGTTAATTAATTGACTTGCTTGGTTGATGGAAAGGTTCATTCTTTTTCTTGAATTGTTGGATATAAATCTTTCGGTGTATCGTGGAGGCATCTCCATTGATGCAGGTCATTCTACTTCTAAAGGAAAAATGTCAAGCAAATTTGGAGAGGCTGGATTCTCGATTCCTCAACTTTTTGGTTCATTACATGACCTTCACAGTTCACAGTGGTTTGATCTTCTGATAGTTTTTAAGTCATGACTTTTGGATTGCATGCAGCAATTGGTATTTGATTTTTAGAAGTTGTATGGTACCAAGGTTGTATTTTGTAACAATAGTCAAATTCATGATTTTGTGATTGAATGTGAAACTGCAAATGTTAGTGATCGGTGCCATATAATTCGCATAGATAGTGAAACTGTAATGTAAGTGAAGTGATCTGTCACGGTCGTGATGAACATCACGGCCTGGCTGTGACAGCTTCTGCCTTGAATGTTGTTTCACTAAATGGTCTGTCACGACCGTGATGGGTATCACGGCCTGGCCGTGACAGATTCTGCTTACAAGGGGTCTAGCTCAGTTAACATGTCACTGCCGTGACAGATTCTGACTTTTGATTCTTCCATGGGAAATCCGTCCAAAATCCGTCCGAAAACAAAAATAAATCCGTCCGAAATCCGTCCGAAAAATAGCCAACAAAATCACAGCATCCGTCCCAAATCCGTCCGAAAACAAAAATAAATCCGTCCGAAAAATAACCAACAAAATCACAGCATCGGTCCGAAAATAAAAATAAATCCGTCCGAAAAATAACCAACAAAATCACAGAATCCGTCCGAAAATAAAAATAAATCCGTCCGAAAAATAACCAACAAAATCACAGAATCCGTCCGAAATCCGTCCGAAAATAAAAATAAATCCGTCCGAAAAATAACCAACAAAATCACAGAATCCGTCCGAAAATAAAAATAAATCCTTCCGAAATCCGTCAGAAAAATAACCACAATCGGATTTCCACGTTGTCCAAATCCGTCCAGTAAATATTTTCGGACGGAATTTGGGACGGATTTTCTAATTTCCCACGGGGCTTTTTCGGACGGATGCCATTCCGTCCGAAATCCGTCCGAAATGAATTATCCGTCCGAAATCCGTCCGAAATTTGTCCAATTTCCGTCCAAAATCCGTCCGAAAAAGATGGATTTCTAGTAGTGAGTGTATTGAGCTTGATCAAGTGTACCGGATAAGCCAAGGTGGGGAGAAAGTAACCGACATCGTCTGGGAGGCAAGCGTAGAATAATAATTATATATGCATGTGTGTAGGGTGCCCCAGACCCTACTAGGATTGTCAAATAATCGACAATGGCTAAACCCAAATAAAATAATATTTTTATGTTCTCTCGGGTTTAGTGGTTGTAGATTTATTGACACTAAGCCTGATACCATAAGTTAGCAATTTGATATTGATTGAGGTTGTCTGGAATTGCATGTTACTATGTTGTTTGACTTATACATGATGATACATGATATTTGCTATTCTTGGTATGTTGAACATGATTTTATGATTATTCTATTGGTATACAAGAATTGATGATTGACTGATTGTTATGACGAATATATGTTTATATGGATGAGTTGAGAGTTAACACTGTGGTAATGCCTTGAGATTGTGGCTTTGAGACCGGGGATGTATGGGCATCTGTAATGAGAGTGTGAATGTGTAAGAAGGTTCCGGTGTTAACTATTGCGATGTCCATTGCATTGCATTTTTACCAAGGTGGCGAGCCGTATGACTGGGTGTCATACGAGGTTAGTTGTACTCGAGTGCGAGTACGGATTACGGAGGGGCCGGTCTGTGAAAAGAACTCGGGGATGTAAAACTGGACTCGGGAGGCTCACAGTGACCATTAGGTAGTGCCTAGTGCGTTGTGTACCCCGGTAGAGCCTAGCTATCTCGATTTTACCCTGAGTATCCACGTCTAAGGTTGACTATCCGAGGAGACCCAAATACCTCTGATGGAGCTGAGTTCACAGAGAGATGCACTCTTATGGGTCACGGCGAGCGGAAAAGTTGCCTAGACAAACTAACTGATATTCCCTAAGCAAAGAGGCTTGATAAGGAAACGTTCCCTAAGCGGAGAGGCTTGATAAGGGAAATGTTCCCTAAGCAAAGAAGCTTGATAATGGAATATCTTGGGGATGAGACCCGGATGAGAGACATCGGCCGACATGCATAGCAGTGAAACTCCTTATAGGATTGATCTGAGAGTGAACTTAGAGGATGTACTGTGTTGGGGTGATTCGGAAGAGGGTTGCCTATTACTTGTAACATGTGTTATATGTATATGTGATTACTGTTCTATGTGTCCTCATCCCCATTTGTATGACTATGTTCTGTTGCTTATCTCCCTTCTACTCTTTATGTTTCTCTATATGTAAAACCGATAGATGAGCAGCGTCAGCAGGACGGAGACAACGGTGGACTTGGGTTACCAACCGAGGCACTATCTGCAGAGGATCCCTCCCATGATCCTGATACTCGGCGATGTTTAGATCATCTACCATGATGATTGTGGATGGAAGGTCGACCATTCACGATTCTTCATGACATACATTGGCCTGGTTAGTTTCTATATACGGCTGGGAGATGGTCCTTACTTTCACTTGGATGGCCCATATCGAATTTCACTGAGGTTACCCTTTTCAGAGATGTGGTATCCACCTCGTCGGAGGGAGTTCCCCGACGACATGTGGAAGATGGTGGACCGCTCAGAGGCAAGGAGCCATGTTGTTATGTTGCAGCGGGGTCGAAGGCAGCGGAGTGTACAGACGATGTATCACTATCGTCGCCGACGCGTCGTCATGAGCAAGATGATGAGTCGGTTTGGGAGCCGAGGACCCGTGACGGCAGAGTCCACCGACGCACCTATGGAGAGGGCCGGGAGGGTAGCTCCAGGCACTCATATCATCGTGATATGGTTCTGTCGGATGCGCCTGCTAGGTTGTGTGCCTCTGTGAGCTTATTTTGTATTTTGGATGTATTTTGAGAGGCGGGCTGGGCAACTCTAGGACTTTTCTCCTATTTTCTGTGACTAATTATGTATTATGATCAGTTTTAGTTTGACATTGATTTGTATAGTTTTCGTAAGCCTAGGATCCCTCTGTTGGGATTTATTGTACTTGAGTGATTGACGTACTTATTATGTATATATACCTGATGTGTGTTTTATTGTGATGTGCATGTGTTTAAACGAATTTAATTTTATCGCTTCCGCAATGTAGTTTATTTTTTTATGTAATATATGCGCTAACGTTAATACAATGGATTAACGCTTAGTTAAATAAGATCTTCTTTAATGGGACATCGGGGTGTCTCAATGTTTGAATACCTTTGATAATTGATGACATTGATGAGACATGCACATCAAGGATTGATCATTGTACATTGTTATATGTGGTTTCTACGAGTGAGCTACACCCAAAGTGTGGGTGAGAGTACAATAGGGAAGGTTGAGAAGACCTTGGGAAAGTATATTGCGCGAAACTCTATAGGGGTCGGGTGGTAGCTCCCCCAAGCCATGATACTCGACATGAGTGCAATTACAATCCCGACGAGACCCTATTTTACTAATTAATCATGCATATCAATTGAACTCTTGTAACTATTGATTATTTATCCTTTGTTTGAGAAACAACAATAGACAGATGATCAATAATTATAAAGTAGGTATAAAAAGAGTGTAAAAAAATACTTATGTGAAATTATATCATTATAAAATGTATCGATTACATCACATATGATAGTAGCACAAAATAATGTTAAATCACACTTGAAGATCAGTACACAAAGCAGCAAACCAAGTGTAGTTCTGATACAACACAGACAAGCGCAACTAAGCATGAAGTTTCCTTCATATTTCATTGTAGGTTTCATACTCCACAGTACGCTTTGACTCGTAAATCTGACTCTTTGATTTTCTCTTTGTCAAAGAAACGAAGGTATTCAAAATGATCGAATGATTTATATCGTAAGGGATGTTGCTCATCAACTAGCTCCTCTGGTATCTGCACCGTCTTACCAATAAAAGAAAATAGTCCCATAGAGTACCTGGTTTCCTTTGCATTCATTGTAACTCGGTGCTCGCATGGGTGTATCCTGCCATTGCTCCAAACCTAGGCCGTGAAAATGAATGTAAAATAAGTTCCTAAATAAAATTGACAATTAACTAATTCCGTGTCAAGCAACTATTTAACTCTAAGTTATTGAGAAACATGATTTTAGAAGAGAGAATTGAGAGAAACTATAAAATTTGTATTTAATTGAATTAATGGTGAAAGTTATTACAAACTAATAATCAACTATCAACCAACCAACAACTAATCTCTAACTAATTAATTATCTAATTAACTATATCTCTAACACAAGTATTCTTTGTTTTTCATTCTTGTATGTCAGGGCTTTAAATTGGAGTCCATCGCCGCAATTGTGGTCACAAGATTCTAAATTTAGAAGTCTTCATAACAATATCATGGCCAGAATTATAACTATATTTGTCATATTTTTTTTGCAATTATTACAAATAATGATAATTAGATTACGGTTTTTAACTGTGGCTGCGTCATGGTTGTGGTATATATATTTACTCTTTTGAAGAGAAAAGGGAAACCATTAGCTAGTTGCAAAAAACCATATAACAAAAAAGAATTATTGTCACACAACTCAAGTAGACACAAGTATAAGTGTGAGACCAACCCCTTGTGTCTTTTGTGAAGAAGTCTAGCAAGATTATGATTTTTCGATGGAAAATATTTTCTAAACTAAGTTTGAGTATAAATTGAGTAAGTGTATCTACACTTTATTAGTCATTGAGATCCCGACTTACTTTAACTAATTAATAATAAATAAAATATCGCTTTCTTATTTTTTACTCAAACTCATTTTAAAGAAGCTTTATCGTTTCTCAACATAGGAGACGATAATTGAGGTGAAAAAGAAGACTAAATTGTTAGCATCCTCATTTATTAATGAATCAACCATTATTAATTTAAAAACCAATATGTGCATCTAAAATCATATTTTATAGCTCTAGAGGCTTTGAAGTTTCAATTTGTAAATACAATTTTTATATATGTGCTTAAGTATATGACTCATACCTTGTATCCATCTCCAGCGAGGACCAGAAACAAGGAAGGTGAGGGATCTACCATGATCCACTTCCCATCCTTAAGTTTAACTTCCAACCCTTGTACGTTATTCACCTGATGCAATATGGATTGCATAGTCAAATCAGTGTGAGGTTGCATTCCCAAATCAGTCTCATCCATCTGATGTGGCCTGTACTGGAGGCATCGAAGGAGATAATTGCTTGATTCTATAAAAGAATCGCATTGTTTCGAGTCCACCCCATAGCTGTCAAAGACCATTCTCTTCACCACATGGTCTATTTCTGCCAACAACTTTGCATATTCATTGATGATTTCACTAATTACAAATTGAATCACTTACCATGAGCAGTTGCAATTTAAAACCATAAAACAAAATGATCATCAGTTACATTGCAACTTTATGTAAACAAAACTGTACTTACCAGAAACGGTAATTTCCTTGTGGCCACATTATGTGTGTGAACTTTTGACAGCCATTAAAAGTCAATGGATCGTCAATACCAAATGATTCAAATAGGGGAAGTAATGGAATTTGTCCGTAGTAGCCATGGAAAAGCTTGTCACTAGTGTTTTGCTTCTTTGTCTCCAATTGTAGACCAAATAGTTGTTCCATTTCAGAGACAATAGCGCTACAAAGCTCTGGACTAACTTTATGGTAGTGTGCCACAAAGCAACCATGATCCTCAAGTGCAGATAGCACGACATGACAGGTTGAAAGCCATGCATCTGTACCAGGCTTCAGGTTTTCATCGCTAAAGTCAACAACAGGAAGCTGGGATGGTGTTTGTGATTCCATTACGCTATTGAATACCTTGTTTGGGAGCTTTGAGGTATAAAAAGGGAAGGGAACAAGGGTGAAGAGAGGATGGGAATGGAGCGAGGAAAATGAATGGTAACTTCTAACCCTTGTATGAAGTTCTAAATTTAATAGGGAGGGGAATGGAGGCTAAATTAAGTTATAATTACAATTTATCCTTCTTTTTAAAAAAAAAACTAGAGTGAATCAACATTTTGATGAAATTATAGGACGGTGACAAGTTGCTTCATCATATTAAGGTATAAGTAAAAGAGTTTCAAATTGAAAAAAATCATATTAGCCCTATTATTGGTCCTACGAGATAAGATACGAATGAAATCACCGTTCATATCATATCATATATTAGTAACCCAAGAGAGTGCTTGGATGAGATGACACGGGCCTCTTTCAGCTTAATCAAAGGTCTTAAGTTTGAATTATGGCACTGGGAATGCAGCAGCGTTAAAATTCTTAAGTGAGAGTTTTGCCGCCCTTATGATATACCCGGCTCGAGGGATTAGTCTCCACAATTGCACGTGGAGGATACCCCTGGAAACCAAAAAAAGTATCATATATTAGTAAAGGATATGAGGTTTTGAATGATTGATGAATAAAGTAATGTGGTCTCTAATTGCTAATTGATTGATGTAACGAAAACATTAGTCAATCATTATTGATTCTGCAAATCCATTTCATCATACGGGACTATGTGTATGTATGTTGCGGTCTTAATTGAATTGGTTTACTTCATATATTGCATATATATGTGGTCTATAATTTCATTTTAAATAGGGAAAATAGGACACATAATACGGATCTTTTTTTTTAACAACTTGTTTCGATATATTTTGTCTGTCTAATAGATAGAGTGATTCCATAATCTAAATTTGGGGAAGGCAATTGCTTCATTCTATCAAGTTTATGCTTTTACACCATGTTTAAGTGTGCAAGTGTTATATGGGTGAATTCTAACATGAAATGCTAAAATAGATGGTATCTTGGTGTACCACCATTAACCACTCAATCACCAAAACCATGTTTTCTTATAGTTTTTTTTATATTAATAAATTGTTAATTTACCGATTAATTAATACCTATCTAAATTAATAAAATTTCAAGTTTCCAACACTATTAATTTTTGTATCTTAGGTTATGAGTCATTAGATGTCTTTTCCTCCTTAAGGAGACTTTGTATGCAATAGATGGTACATGACTACCCTTTCAAATGTATTCTATTTGAGTAGTTGAGACTCTGTTCCCTCTTTTTTTTTATGAGCCTTTGTTCCCTCTCATTTTCGTTAATAAATTTTCTTCCTATGCAATAAAGAAAGGTCATAAGAAAAATGGTTAATTTTTCGATACCCCCAATATTTACCTGCATATGTGGTCCAATAAAATCTTGCCAACTAATGTTATATTATTTAAAATTTGACAGCTTATTTTTTTTTATCTTGATCTAACCTTTAGGGTATATGTATAATAACAAAACAATTTATTTTTAATTTTCCCCTTAATGTCCTTCGTCCCTTTGAGGAATCAAGACGTCAACACTCAACACTAAGATCTAAGTATAAGCATTAGCAACTCACTCAATACTCAACAGTCAAACATCCTCTGATTGGCTCATTCCCAAATCATTTGAGTAATGGAAATCTTGAATACTGATACAACTTCTAATTTCATAACGGAAAGAGAGAGAGAGGATGGTGTTGTGTCCGTGTCTGCTTCTAATTCCATAGCTTCTAAGTCCATAACAAGATAATTGCATTTGACGATGATGAGTGTCATGAATTTTTCATCCTCCCATCTATGTCTGGATCTTCGCAGCTGATTAAAAAAATTGCAATAAAATCTGAGTAGAATGACCAATTGATATGGGGAAGACGAAGGGTTAAAATTTCAGCAGTTTTGATTCTTCAAGGGAATGAAGGGCATTAAGGGAAAAGACAAAATAATTTATTTTATTTTTGTTAGTATACCCTTCACTACAAGAAATTTGGCGATTAGCTACGACAAATTTTGTAGTTAATTGGTAGCTAATTTCTAGCAAATAAATTTAGCTACAAATTAGCTACAAAGTTGCTACAGAATTGGTGGTAGCATAATTTGAGTGGCAAATTAGCTAGGAAATTTTTTCTATCCAATTCATAGCTAATCTTAAATAAGTGCTAGCTATTTTGTAGTTAATCCCTAGTAATATGCTCTTCAAAATTATTTTTACTAGCTAAATAGCTACCATATTGTAGTAGCGATTTTATAGCCAATCTATGGCTAGATTTTCTTAGCGATTCTATAGTTATTCCCTAGCTAATCAAAAAAAATAGAAAAAAAATTTACTCGCTAAATTGGTCCCAAGCACCTGCAGTTTTGTGGACCAATTTAGCGACGATATCTTTTACATCGGTCAAAAATGGTTTTTTACATCGATTATATTCAAATTATAGAATTAAGTGATATAGAATGTGAGAACTTTTCAAATCGGATCCTAACTGATGTAAAAAGTCACATTTTGAATAGGCACAAACAAGCTCAAACATAAACAAAATATCTCAAATATCCAAACTATTGACAAACATTAAATAAGAAGTATCCATAATGTCACAAATTACTAATCTAAAAAATGTAAGAGAAGACATTGGTGAATTCACCAAAAATTCCTACACATAAATCTCCACATTCTTATGAAATAAGTCATGAATATACTGACAGTTACTTCATCTTTGGTTTGCTCAGTCCCTACATCATAACTTTTCAGAAATTTTGAAAACCCCGGACCCCTCTGATTTCAAGCAAAAAGTTAAGTTAGATAGATGATCAAAACAACATTGAATGGCATCATATGAAACCAGGTACTTCATTATTAGAATCAACCATGGCGACAAAAATGAAAAATAAAACCTGTTAGAATAACACATGAACATTCCATGATTAGGCTAGTATTTTTTTATTATTATTTTAAGAGGGGGCATGTCTAAATAGAGTTAAAGCTCATAGTCCCTAGTCCCTGTTCTTGTTTTCTTTTCAATTTTGTGATCAAAAGTACTTGTTTTAAGTGCAACAAATTTGTCTGTGCATGTCTCCAAAGTAAAATGAAAAATAAAAAGAGAGAGAGACTAGTCTTTCAAGAGAGCACCAAATTAGGAGGGTAAGATAAACCATTTTACATCGAATACGGAACTATTTCTAGCGATATACACCAAGCATAAAATTCAGCACCTAAACATGCAAATCTAAATTCATTGAAAATATTAACAACTAAAGCTTCTCTCGAAGGATAGACAATTTAGTTTGGTTACCTTCTCAAGGATATCCATTAGTTTGAAATTCTTTGTAGGAGTTTGGCTTTGGGTTCTATATGAAGCTTACTCACCACCTAAGCATTAGCAAACTAAAATCAAACATTATATACCTGAATTGTATTTAAGTATTATATATCTCAGGAATGACATGATATTTAAGGGAGGAAAGAGAAATTACCGGGATCATTGTTGAATATTTTTAAGTTGGAAAACAAGTGCAAATGGAATTAGAATTTTAGGATCTCAAGCAAATAGGCCTTAAATTATAAAGAGTGCTTGCAGCAATATAGACATGAGTGCACAAGCAATGTTGAACACCTTAAGTGAGAACTGAATACTCATATTTGTCTCAAGTCTCAACTCATATGAATGACCATAAAAAAAAAAGAATTGAATATTGAACTGTTTACAAAACTTATCAAGAACCAAGGCATAGATGCAATGCCATAAATATTAAAATAGAAGCTATTTTTGGTCAAAATGAATACAATGAATTCCTTGTCCATGAAAAGGAGATAGGAGGAATTTCAACTATAAAAAAAGACAAAAAAAAAAAAAAGAGATTGACAAGTTACCAGCAATTTTTTTTTTTTTTGATAAACAAGTTACCAACAATTAAAAGAAGAAATATTTGTGTGTTTGATTTTAATGATGCATTACTTGTTTGTTTACCATTCTACAAACCGAACGCTCCAAGACTTAAAACACATCACTCAACAACCATTATCATTAACAAACAAATTTCAAATTCAAATTAGGTATTTGATCAAACACAGCAAAGGCATAATCAGTTATTACTTATTGATTAATCGTTCCTAAACTGGAAGTTATTTTAGAAATATCTACGGTAAATGTCAATGATGCTTACCTTTCCAACCTTATTTGCAATGCCTAAACTTCTATTCTGGACTTGAAGAACAAAGAAGCGAGAAAAGTCCATATCTCCACTGCATTTTTAAGCGATAATTAACTTCCCACAGGCTTCAATTTCTAAATGTAGAGTCTCTTCAAACCATCGATGACTAATGTCACGGAGGAGGCTAGCATCTAGGGATAGATGCCCAAAAATTCAAGTGCAAAACTGTTAGAATGCATTTGACACATTTAAAAAATTATATAATAGTAAAAAAGTAGCAAAGAACGTATAAAAAGATCCCCGAGCAAAGAGAAATTTCACTACAACTACAATTTGAATTCTAATATACGCCCCAAATGAAGGAGTCGAAGTAGCTATTTACACCGAAAAACCTTAACCAAGCAATTTACACTTTGGTTACACCACTAAAAAGTGACACACCTAAATGGCTTAACCAAGCAATTTACCTGAGTTCTTAATGCAACAGAACCCCAAATATAAATGCATTACTAGAACAGCCCATAAACCCAAGTAAATGCACCAGCCAAAAGAAAGTGCCCCCAACAGAGCCAAACGGCACTCCGACCAACTGATAACACAGCAGCAAAAATCAACCCCAGGTAATAAGACCAATACATCAGATGCCCCTGCAACAAAACCAAATAATAGTAGCACAACAATAGAAGAATAGTTCATGTTCCTATAATAAATAATAAAGAATTTACATATGGGTTAGTCCTATGTTATGCAAATGAGCCAACGCATCAACTAGGTAGCTAAAGTGAAAGTGAAGATTGGACAGTTCAAAACAACAAAGACTAGCTAGCAAACCTACTTAATATATAAAGCCAAAATAAGTCTAGGAATCAGAATATATCATTAAGACATACATGAGAGATTGAAAAAACTCACTTAATTTCATACATGAGAATATACCAAGCCCTGTTAAATTGACTGATGTCTATAAGAGGTGGTCACAAATCTTCAACATGTACCCTATCTAACTTCTCTTTAAACACCTGGAAACAAATATTGTAGTTAGGACAAGACTAGAATATTGAGCATGTTGCAAACCAGCAAAAAAATTTCAGCAACCTTTATCGGGTTTTCATGAAAGACAAATACTGATTCTTGACAAAAAAACATTGACATAAGCATACATCTCACAAAAATAAAGAGGAAAGTAACTTACATTTAGTATCTCTTTCTAATTCTATCTCTGAGAAGAACACAATGTCCATCTCATCGTTTCAATCTCTTTTACTTTCCCTCTGTTTCTTAATCTTCAAAAACTTATGAAATGTGGGTTTCAATTAGTCCCCCAAATGGAAGCACAAATGATAAGACCTCTTGACCTTCGAGAAAGAGAGAGCAAATAAGGAACTCATAAATCAAAACCCATTACTCGCCCATTATAAGGCCAAGCAATCAAAGTACCAATACACATAAACCCACTTATTTCAAAAGAATTATAAAACTCTCTGTTGGCCAAGTGTAAAAATGCACATTTTGTATAGCACCTTCATAAGCAAATTTCCTTCCTCTATTTTAAAACTCACACCCAAGGATTTCCACTCTACAAGCAATATCTCATTTCATCTAACAATATTATATTATCAATTTAAGATGTTAACTAACATAAATATATGTATAGATTTAATTTATTAAACTAGCTACAGCTTTCTTCCTCTATTACAAAATCACCGCTCTAAGACATACATGCCGATGCACAATATTAAAAATTCAGTTTAGCTGTGTAAAATGCCTTGACGGGAAGCTATTGTCAATATTGAAGTTGTGAATTTTAACACAACAAATCCACAAATTACCATAGCATGATGAGATCAGCATGTCATTGAATGTATAAGCCATCCATTCACATAACAGGAAGGTCACAAGATGACAGGGGAACACCTTATTATTTATTTAAAGGAATAGAACAACACTACAAAATAAAGCTCAGGGAATGAGGAAACTCACTTGTCATTGTCATTGAATATAGCAACCTTTGGAATATCTGCACAAAATAGGAACCAGAACATGTCACCCTACTAAAGTACAAACTCACATAGAGAGCAATGGCTCCATCATCTGCACTTTACTTGGATGATTCATGGAAGGACCTAGTTTTCTCATCTATTTCCTCCAAACCGTAAGCTGCACATTCCATTCCAAAACAACTGTGTAAATTAATCTATAAATCACTCAGATCAAAGAAAATGAAATTGCAAACTACTAAAAAATGAATTAGAAATTCTAAGATTGAAAAAACGAATGAAGCTACCCGTATCTTCTTCCCGAAAATTGAAGATTTCCTAGTCACAAAACAGGGATGCATCATTGGATCAATGTGTATGTTTGAAGAAGCTTAGATTGATCAAACGGTGCATTCAACAAATTGAAATCACAAATCAAAATGACAAAGCGCAAAATGGAATTGAGAGAGAGAGAGAGAGCGCAAAACAAATTGACAAATCACAACCCTAATTATAGATCGAACATGTTACCTTCAAATTACAGATTGAACTTCTTATCTTCAAGTAAATCTTGTCTTCAAATTGCAGATCCCTAGGTCACCTTCGAATCTTACCTTCAAATCGCAACCTGAGAGAGAGAGAGAGAGAGAGAGAGAGAGAGAGAGAGAGAGAGAGAGAGAGAGAGAGAGAGAGAGAGTTAGCAGAGTGCGGGAGAGTGAGAGTGCGAGAACGAGAACCATGCAAGAGTGAACCTGAGCAGAGTGAAGAGTGAAGAGTGCGAGAGTGAACCTGAGCAAAGTGAGCAGAGTGAAGAGGCGAGAGTGAGAGGGCGAGCGAGAGTGAACCTGAGCAGAGTGAGCAGAGTGAAGAGGCGAGAGTGTGAGAGGGCGAGAGTGGGAAAGAAGAGGATGACAGAGAGTGAAAGTGTAGTGTTTATCTGTAGTAAAATAATTTGTTTATAAAAAATAGTCAATAGTTAATATTTAGTTTTAACTTTCAGTAAGAATAGATTTATGGTAGCTATAACACTTAACTATAGTTAACAAGTAGTTAATTAACTTGAAATTAGCTACATATTTTATTAGTAGCTAATATTAGTAGCTAAATTAAAAATTTCTTGTAGTGCTTTGAGATGTATGACCAAAGTATGGATAATCTGTCAAATTTTAATTAATGTGCCATTACTGAGAAATCTAATCGAGGCACGGATGCGGGATAGATATTACTTTGAATTTTAAGGATACCAAAGAATTCACCAAAAAAAATTGGTGCAACCGGTGATCTAATAAAAAAAATCATTTAATTAAGTTAAAATTCGAACAACCTTTTTACACATCTCTTTACTCAGCTTTAATACTAAAACTTTTTAGTAAGATTTTAACCATAAATACAAAAAGATGAAGGTTTCATATCCAATCTGGTTTGACTTAGGGAGTTAATTTGAATTATTTCTATCACACGTCTAGATATTTTTTTCCTTTAATTTTAAAATTTACTTTGTACCTGTAATAGATGGTTTTGTCATAAAAGACAAATTATTCAATTAAGGGGAAAAAGAAAGACATGCATTTTTGTGTCCTCATCTCATAAAATAGGACATGACGTTAAAGATAGATTTATGGAAAAGATTCTAATGCATTTTTAACATGAATTATTGAGTTGTCCAAAATAAACGAACAAATGTATTGTAACGTAAATTGTAACATTAATATTAATTATTAATATTTTGTCTCAGTGGTCCTGGAATACGTATTCTTAGGTTCCGAGATCCAGTTGATTTCCAATAAAATTTAATGTGACATCTTGAGAGCATATTTTTCCAAAGCAACAAATAATACCAGCCAGTTCCCCATTAATTAATTATTTTAAAACAAAAAATTACAATGATGCCTCCATCCTCTCCGACTAATGGCCGACACTCTTGTCATCATTGTAGTATATATGACATAGCATGATGTACTAGTACAAACATAATTATTTTGACTTTTTTTTTTCGACATGAATTATTTTGACTTATTAAATACTTTTTTTTTGCTCACACTTATAAAATACTTCATAATTGTTACTTCATTTTTTTTTTTTATCTTTTTTGAAGTTTAATTTTGATTAATTGTATATATGAAATATTTTAAACTAGACTAAAGGTCCAATTTGGTGGACCTAAGGCCACACTCTTGGTTCCTGAAAAAAATAAATTAATCATTTGGTCAATCAAACTTACAAATACGAGACATGTTAGTCTTTCATACCAATTTCAATCTCCGTTTACTTGCCTAATATTATGTCAATAGAGGTGTGCAAAACCCGATCTAGCCTTAAAACCCGTCCCAACCCTTAGTGTTCGGATCGGGTCGGACCCTAACCCGCATAAGAGAAAGGACGAACTTGAGTCCTATTTAGTGGCTCGATGTCGGGTCAATGACGGGTCTGAGTTGACCTTCGGGTTACCCAACCCGTCCTATATAATAAAAATCTTTATTTATTTTTATCCCTCCCTCGCTTGCGTTTCACGTTTGATATATTTTGTGGCTTTTATAATATCGAAAGAATCTTGTTTGATGAAAGTATCCTATTTTCAACAATGTGAATTTGGCAACACGAGCATCTAGGAAGCATCCAACAAAAGGATCTATTTGATGATATTTTGTAACATCCAATTTTGGATCTATTTGGTGACACGAGATCAATTGGTGGCTTTTAGATAGCATCTGTTGCCAATATTTTGGCTTACAAATATGGAAAAATGACTCTATTATGTTTTGATAAATGACCAAATTGACTTGAATTACACTTTGATTCACTAATTTCTTGCCAAGTTTAAATGTTTGTATAAGATATCGTCGGTGCAAGGAAAATGGTGCAAAGGATCAAAGGAGCAAAAAGAAGGATCATGAAGGAATGCTTGAAGATGAAGAATTACAAAGATGAATCACAATGGATCTCAAGCAATGTTAGATTTTCATGTAAAGAAATTTTTATGTTTTTATTTTTGAAAATAGCTCTCTCAAAAACAAATTAAAATGGTTTTCATAAAGTAAAATGAACTTAGAATAAAAAAGAATTAATTGAAAGTTGTGTACATCGATTTACTTTCAGTTCTATGTGTACATCAATGTATAAATAGCATACATCAATGTATACATCGATTGATTGTGACTAACTTGATAAAAATGCAAAACAAGCTTCAGTACATCGATTGCACAATCGATGTATAAGGTGAAACTGAAGCTAACACTTTTTGAAAGAAGCATACAATCGATTGCACAATCGATGCATAAGGCTAAATAGAAGCCAACATTTGTTGTAATGTGCATCCAATTGATTGTAACATCGATGTATACACAGAAAAGAAGTAAAGTCTTTTGAAACTAATAGAACAATCGATTAGTACATCGAAGCATAAGCCCAAACAGAGGCAAAGACTTTTGGAAACCAATTATGCAATCGATTAACCAATCGAGGTAAAGACTTCTGGGCTGAGAATGCTTATGATTTTCAAGAACACAATCGATGTACACATCTATGTATCAGTCAAAATCAAGAATTTTCAAGAACACAATCGATTAGGCAATCGATGTATTCAGTTATAAAAAACTGAATCTTTGATTAATACATCGATTAGACAACCGATTGATTGATAACTGAAATTTTCAATGGAAGTTTGTTTTGATCTTAACTGACTTTTGAAGTATGCCCAACGGATATATTTTGATATACTACTATATAAAGGCATGTGCAAACACTTTCTATATAACATTTTCATTCAATAATGAGATTAATCACGAAATTCATCGAGAGAGCTTTTCATTGAGAATACTTGAAATATTTATGTTAGAGCTTCAATTTGTAATACTTGATTTCTTAGAATCAGAATAAATAAACTTTCTTATTGCAAAAGGAAGATTAGAGATAAGGTGTTCTTTTTGTATAGATCAAGAGTAGAAGGGACTCTTGGTGGTTTGAACTCTTGGGAATTACAGGATTGCTTTGACTGAAAAGCTTTGAATTGGGTAGAAGGAACTTGGGAGTTCTGTTTTTACACCATGTTTAAGTGTGCAAGTGTTACATGGGTGAATTCTAACATGAAACGCTAAAATAGATGGTATATTGGTGTACCACCATTAACCACTCAATCACCAATACCATGTTTTCTTATAGTTTTTTTTTATGTTAATAAATTATTAATTTACTAATTAATTATTACTATCTAGAGTAATAAAATTTCAAGTTTAACACTAGTGCAAAATATGTATTTAACATCGGGGTTTTAAAACCGGTTTTAACAAAACCGATGTGAAAAAGGAGGCGGTGACATTTTTGAAATTAAACTGAAATATTTTAACATTGGTTATAATAAAAACCGATGTGATAAAAACATTTAACTTCAGTTTTTATAAAAACCGATGTGGAAAAGTGAAACCAATTTTTTTTTATCAAACATAAGATTAGACATCGATTTTAGTATAACCGACGTGGAATAGTGAAAAACATCAATTGTAGACATCGGTTTTATGATAACCGATGTGGAAAAGGGAAACAAAAACAAAAAGTTTTTAATCAGCCATAAGATTACACATCGGTTTTATTATAACCGATGTGGAAGATTGAACAAAAAAATTGAAATTTTTAAGCAGCAACATTTTTAACATCGGTTTTTGTTGTTAACCGATGCGGAAAAGTAATATAACACATCGGTTTTGGATATAGACGATGTGTATTTTCATTTTGTTTTCATTTCACTACAAAAAAAAGGTTGTTTAGCGACCGAAAATAGTGACCGAATTTTTCGGTTGCTTTTTGCGACCGAAATAGCGACCGAAATAGCGCATAGCAGAGTTATCGGTCGCTATTTCAGTCTCTAAATAAAAGAAATTAAAAGTCAGAAATTTTTGCTTTGTTAGCGACTGATTTAAAAATCCGTCGCTAAATTTATGAATTCAAATTTCAAATTAACTCATCCCGCGACCGATTTTTTCGGTCGCCAAATTATAAATCCTTAAAATCGTGAAATCTTTCCCTTCTTCCTCATTTCTTCCATCTCTTCCACCCTCACCCCTTTTCTCTCCCTTGCGTCGTCAGGCCGCCAGTCACCATCGCCACCACCGCAGTGCGTACCACCACCGCCATCTCCGGTAAGCCTCCGTCCTCCTCCTCCTCTTCTTCCATCTCTTCATCCCCTCTTCCTTTACTCTCTTCCTTTCCCCTCTTCCTGCTCTCTTTTTAATCCCCCCCCCGTTTCAGTGCTTCGACCAATACTCCGGCTACCAACACGCAGCCCTCCGGTCACCACGCGTAGAGCTCCTCCTACCCTCTTCTCTCCTCATTTTGTGCATTCCCTGCTCTGCCTTGAGGTAACCATGGACTCTCTATGTATCATTTTTTATTTTTCTTCATTGTTTCATTTCAAAAATTTTGTGGATTGTATGTATTTCATTGCTTTATTGCTTACTACTGAGAAGAGCTACTTGTGTATTTCATGTGAGTTGTGAGTTGTGATGATCATTTGTTTTCATGTGTCATTATTTAATCACTCCTATTAGGATTAGGAAGCTCTCATTGAGAAAGCATGAGAAATCTGTTTTTGTAACTTTTTTTTTGAATGCATTGAAATATCAAAAGTCAAGACTGTGAGATTAGAATTGATGTTTACTTGAGCCACGTAATGCCATTGCTGCACTGTGAGACTCGCAAAACATAAACAGGTTTTGGTTTTTTGTTGATTATTGACGTGTTGTATAATTTAAACTTTAAAGCCTCAAAGCACCCACCTGCATTGGCCGTGAAACTTGAATCCATTAGCATATTTAAGTGATGAGATAAAGATAAAAAGTGAGAACTAGGATTAGTGTAACTGTACCAATTTAATGTTTCAAATTTAATCGAGAACCCTTCGGTTTGCTTCTTGTTGATTTAGCTGTGAAATTACCTTCCATTTCAGCATCTTAGTCTTTGATTTAGATTCAGTTCTCGCTTTGTGAAATGCATCTAAATTGGTTAGTGAGGATGTGTGCTATGGATTTTCAATTTGTTTTGTGCTAGGTGTCTACAATTTCAAACATGGATAGTTCATGGCTATAGTTCAAACAAATGACCAATATTGACGCAGTTGTTTGAAGACCATTCTAGTTTAACATGTCCAAGAACAAGATTGTCCCTGTGTTAATGATGTGTTTTCTATTAAATATGACACTTGTAATTTTCTGGTCATTTTATCTTTCCATATCTTGGCTGAATTTATGTCTTTGAAGGCTGTTCATTATATTTCCTCGGGAATATCTCACAATAGTATGATCTATAGCCTCTGTGATGCAATTGTTTTACGTCTTTGTGAATAATTTCATATTGTATTGTACGTGTATGCACTCGATTGTATTGTATTTTGATTCGTTTGGAATCCATGAATTTGTTGGTTCTTGTCGAATCTGTTTCAAAAATTTCAAAAAGAGGGTTTTAGGGATTTTAAGTTCTTGTTCACTCACTAGTGGAAAATATACATTAGACGGTAAAGGTTTACGCCGTTAACCAAAAGTTAGACGTTGAAAAGGGGGCGGTGGCAGTTTTGTAAATATCAGACTTCATTAATTTAATTTTAACGTCAGTTGTTGTAAGGACTGACGTTAAAAGTGAAGTGACTCACTTTTAACGTCAGTTCAATAAAAAATTGACGTTAAAAGTGAACCTTTTAAAGTAAGTTATTCATTGAACTGACGTTAAAAGTGTGTCACTTCACGTGTAACTTCTGTGCTTTCATCAGAGGCGTTAAAGATTATTTTAATAATTTTTTTATCTAGTGTACGTACCCTTCCGTATTGCCTTCCTCAAAGTTTCAGTTTCACAATTGCTTTGATGTTTTGTGTTTCTGTTTTGAAAACTAAAATATATGTGCGAAGTATAAGTTGAATCAATAATCCAAACCGGATCTCTTTCATGAAGTGTAATACAGACTGATATAGAAGATTGAAAGGGTTTAAAATCCTATAAAAAGTTACATTGAAAGGGTTTAAAATCCTAAAAATTTGTTGAGGCTTTGTTCCTTTCACGGGTGAGCAAGAGAGGAGAGTCGAGCGACTGAGTTTTCCAGAGCGGTTGAGCAAGGGTGCACCCGATCTGTTTCAGCAATGGTCTTGGAACAGTCATTTGCTTCCAAAGCTGACGTTCTGGTGCTGTAGCTGCCGATTCTCCGGAAAGATGATAAGGTGAGCAACTCACACTATGTGATTTACACAACCTTATCACCCATGTTATGTGATTTACACAACCTCAGAAGTTGTTTGACCATTAAGACAAAGATCTTTGAGTCTAGGAATAGGAAGAAAGAGTGATGAAGTTAATCTCCACGGCAAAGCCATATTGTGAAGCAGAAAATTAAAAGGATGGAAGGAAGCTATTTTTAGGAGCAGGGAATGAAGTTACTAAGCTATTCTGATTTTCTTGAAAACTTATCTATAAACTTAATGCTCATTAAGAGGATTAAGTTACAAGGTGCATGGGTAAGTAGCACAGTAGTCAAAGGAATGAATTCTTGCAGAAACTTATACACATTTAACGTCAAAAGTGTTTTTAAAATAAAAAATATTTATTTTTAACGTCAGTTTTTTTATACAACTGACGTTAAAAGTGTGGTTTTTACTTCAGTATAATAAAGAGCTGACGTAAATAATCCTATAAATTATAAATGTGCAGAATGAATATTGGAAATAATGTAATATACGGGAACTTGGCAGTCATAAATTAAGTTGACGTTAAAAATGAGGTGGTGGCAATTTGTAAATATTAAATCACTATTTGCATCAGTTGTGTAAAGAACTTGTGTAAATATTAAACAAGTTTATTTTTAATCTTCATTAATTAGCTTGGATTAGTAAACATATTCTTGTGAAAATTAAAATAATAAACACTTAACATAAAAGTGTTATATGTATAATCAAATCGTATCTCATTGAAGCGATTCATAAGTTACAATTACATGATTAAAAGATAAAAAATTTCTGCAACATAGCACTAAAATATTAAAAAGTTTCTGCTTCAACATCAATTTCTTCTCAGTTCTGTCCTCAGAAACTCCAATGGATGCATCGATCCCCTCCCTGCTCATTTGAAGTCTTTGATGCTCCATCTGTGCTTTATCCACAGTCACTTGGGGAGGAGATGGAATAAAGTGAGGGAGTCATATTATGTGATTTACTCAACCTCAGAAGTTTTTTGACCATTAAGACAGAGACCTTTAAGTATAGGTATAGGAAGAAATAACAAAAGTCTCAAATGTGATAGAACCATATTGTGCAGGAATAGAAAACGCACGAAATATAGAGGAAAAGAAGAGGGTGTATTTACAGTGATCTGATAGTAAGAATGACACTTTATATAGAGAATAGAGTCTCTCTGATTTTCTTGAAAACTTATCTATAAACTTAATGCTCATTAAGAGGATTAAGTTTCAAGGTGCATGGGTTAGCACAGTAGTCAAAGGAATGAATTGTTTTGCAGATATAAACTTTTAGCGTCAGTTATCTTCAAAAACTGACGTTAAAAGTGCTTTTAAAATAAAAAATATTTATTTTTAACGTCGGTTGTTTAATACAACGACGTTAAAAGTTTTATTTTTACTTCAATTAAATAAATAGTCAAAGGAATTAATGTTTTTGGATAAAGGTATACACTTTTAACGTCAGTTTCTTAAGACAACTGACGTTAAATATATGACCTTTAACGTCAGTCTTTACAAACAACTGACGTCAAATGTTGTTTTATTTTGGTTTACACCCGCGCGCCTTCTGCACTTCGCTCTGTACGTCTTTTTTCTCTTTTCATCACGCTCAACCCTCACTCTCAACCCTCACTCTCACTCTCACTCTGCCCTAATCGCGAGCTCATCTCCACCGCAACCACCGCGAGGGCTTCTTCGCCACCACCGTGAGGTACACTATTAACCCTAACTCTGTCTTTCCATTCATTCTTTGCAATAACTTGACATCTCTCTTTCCCCTTCCCGCGCACTAACTCTCCTTGTCCCTCTGCTCTTAGTAACCACATCGAACATTGGCCACCACTCGAGCTCCCCTCCCCACCACCACGCGAGCACCTATTTCTGGTGAGTCTTTAGGGCACATTTTTTTATTTTTGGTTTTGAGTGTATGTTGAAACTGTAGTCTCAGTAGTTGAAACTTGAAACCGTGAGTTTGAGTTGTTTGGAATGTCTCTATTTTTGGTTTTGAGTGCATGTTGCTCTGCTGGTTGATCTGTCACGGCCGTGATGCTCATCACGGCTAGGCCGTGATCAGTTCTGCCTGTGATGGTCTGGTTCAGTTGTCACGTTACGGCCGTGATGGACATCACTGCCAGGCCGTGACCAGTGCTTGGCAATCTTCAAAAACTATAGTTTTCAATCTCCCGTATTGTCCTTATATTGGATATATGTTTTGTATATCTACAGGACCTATCTAGTTATGGATCGTAGTTGGATGGTTTGTAAGCGCACTAGTGCTGAGTATTTGAAGGGGGTGGGAGAATTTATAGAATTTTCTCAAAGGAATGTTCCTAATAGTAATGGAATGTTCTGTTGTCCTTGTGTCAAGTGTTTGAATACGAGGAAATGTACGGTGAAGGATATACGTACTCATTTGATTTGTGAAGGGATTTGCTTGAGTTATACAAGATGGATATGGCATGGTGACGTGTTATTGAGTAGTACGGCAAGTGTCTTCCAAAGTGAGGACGTTGACGTAGATATGGAGGATGATCGAGTAGAGGACATGATCCGTGATATTGGACAAGAATCTTTTCATCGAGCTCATGTGTATGATAGGTTGTGCGGTGATGCGGATAAGCCTTTATATCCAGGGTGTACTACGCATACACGGTTGTCGGCGGTGCTAAAATTGGTTTGTGTGAAGGCGAGAAATGGTTGGACCGATAAAAGCTTCACGGAATTGCTTGAAGTGTTGAAAGACTTGCTTCCGGAGGACAACACATTACCTGACCGTAACTATGAGGCCAAGAAGGTATTGTGTCCTATGGGTATGGAGTATAAGAAGATACACGCATGCCCCAATGATTGCATATTGTACACCGGTGTTCATGAAGACAATCACGATTGCCCCAAATGTGGGTTATCACGATACAAAGTGAAGGGTGGTGATGATGATGATGATCTTGATGATGTGAGAAAAAAGGGTCCTCCTGCGAAGGTGTTGTGGTATCTTCCAATAATTCCAAGGTTCAAGTGATTGTTTGCCAATGCGAAAGATGCGAAGAATCTTAGATGGCATAATGATGAGAGGAAACGTGATGGAAAGGTTCGTCATCCTGCTGATTCTATTCAATGGAAGAATATCGATACTATGTTTCCGAATTTCGCCGATGAGCCAAGAAACCTAAGGCTTGGACTTGCTACGGATGGAATGAATCCTTATGGTAACATGAGTAGTATTCATAGTTGATGGCCTGTTCTGTTGGTAATTTACAACATGCCCCCTTGGTTGTGCATGAAGTGCAAATACATGATGTTGTCTATGATGATTTCGGGCCCAAAGCAACCGGGAAATGACTTAGATGTTTATCTAGGTCCCTTGATTGAAGACTTGAAAACGCTGTGGGTGAAAGGCGTTGATGTAGTTGATGGGTATTCTCATGAGACTTTCAAGCTTCGTGCCATGTTATTTTGCACCATCAACGACTTTCCAGCATACTGTAACTTGTACGGGTACAGTGTCAAGGGGCATAAAGCATGCCCTATATGTGAAGAAGGCACATGCTACACTCAGTTGCATCATGGAAAGAAGACGGTTTACCTTGGGCATCGGAGATTTCTTAGACGTGATCACCCATATCGTAAGATGAAAAAAGCTTTTAATGGATGCCAAGAGACAGAAGAAGTGCCGGCGGCCTTAATTGGAGAGCAGGTTTATCAGAGGGTAAAGGGCATCGATGTTATATTCGGCAAGTCCAAAAAGAAAGGTAAAGCTGCTGAGAAAAACATATGGAAGAAGAGGTCGATATTCTTTGATCTTCCATACTGGCGCAAGCTTGATGTCGATAATCGCATTGATGTGATGCATGTGGAGAAAAATGTGTGTGATAGTGTGATCGGGACGCTTCTCAACATTCAGGGCAAGACAAAGGATGGTGTGAATGCTCATCTCGACCTCGTTGCTATGGGTATACGAGAGCATTTAGCTCCAGTTGTTGAGGATGGTAAGCGGACTTATTTTCCGCCAGCATGTCATACTTTGTCAAAAAAAGAGAGACAAAGTTTCTGCGGGTGTCTTCAGGGCATCAGAGTTCCACATGGTTACTCTTCAAATATGAAGAGGCTTGTCTCTAGTGATCTTAAATTGGTTGGCTTAAAGTCTCATGATTGTCACATCTTGATGCAACAACTTCTGCCCGTTGCTATTCGTGGTATTGCTCCAAAAAATGTGAGACATGCCATTACTCGGTTGTGCTCATTCTTCAATTCTATATGTAGCAAAGTCGTTGACCCCCGTATGTTGGATGACTTGGAAGTTGAGGCTGCTACAATCTTGTGCCAATTGGAGATGTATTTTCCTCCTTCCTTTTTCGACATAATGGTTCACTTAATTGTTCATTTGGTGAGGGAGATTAGATTATGTGGGCCGGTTTTTCTGAGATGGATGTACCCAGTTGAGCGCTACATGAAGATCTTGAAAGGGTACTGAAGAATCCTCATCGTCCGGAAGCGTCTATTGTTCAAAGGTATGTTGCAGAAGAAGCTATTGAGTTTTGTTCGGACTACCTTCATAACACGGATCCTATAGGGGTTCCTAAGCCTCGGCATGATGAGATCAGATGTCAAGGTAAGGGTACACATGGCTTAAGAATTAATAGGAAGGATCGGGAGGAAGTGCTTCAAGCACATTTGTATGTATTGAACAACATCGAATGTGTTCAGCCTTTCTTATTTGAACATAAAAGAAAAGTCAATCAAGAAAACCCTCGAATGAGCGAAAGGTGGTTGTTGAACAAGCATAACAAGACTTTCTTATCATGGTTCAAGGAAGAAATGCTTAAGGATGGTAGTACTGCTTCTGATGACGTAAGATGGCTAGCACGTGGGCCTAGCTTCAACGTCATATGTTGGAGCGGATACGACATAAATAACTTTTCCTTTTATACAAAGGAATAAGATAACAAGAGTACCATGCAAAATAGTGGGGTTATGATCGTGGCCGAAGCAATGCACTTCTCTAGTGCAAAGGACACAAAACCCGTTAAAGCACCGAGACCTTACTTTGGATATATTGAAGATATTTGGGTGCTCGATTACACTAAGCTTACGGTGCCGGTATTTAAATGTAAGTGGGTTGATAGTAACGGTGGTGTACAAACCGACGAATTGGGGTTCACATTGGTAGACCTCAACAAGTTAGGTCATATAAATGAGCCTTTCATAATGGCTTCCCAAGCAAAACAAGTGTTCTACATCACTGATCCTTCTAACAAAAGGTTGTCCGTGGTTCTCCAAGGAAAAAGCATGTATAATGGTAGTGATGAAAATGAAGATTCAAATCTTGATATTCCCGAGACTCCTTATTTTTCAACAAACATGCCTACTATAATCGAGGAGACACAGGTGGACGATGTACATGCCACTCGTGATGATCATCACGAAGGGATATTGATATAGGTAGTTTAAACTTAGTATACATTTATTTTTATTTATATTTTTGTATTTATTTTGAGTTATAACCTATGTTAATAAATATATATTGTTTCTGAACAGGCATACATATGGATCATTGTTCCATTTTTCCTTTGCAATTCTGTAATGTGTGTGATATTCTGTGTTACTGGGATATTTACTGAATGCAGGGATAGCTGAGGGGAGTGATATTTTAAAATTGAATTTAAAAAAAAAATACGATTAACGTCAGTTTTATCAAACAACTGACGTTAATAGTATTTTATAAAGTATACAGTACACTATTAACGTTAGTTGTTTATTACAACTGACGTTAAAATTAAGACCTTTAACGTCAGTTCTTTATAACAACTGACATTAGTTTTAACAAAATTAACGTCCGTTCTTAAAGAACTGATGTTAATTTTTACAAAATTAACGTCAGTTCTGTTAAAGAACTGACGTTAATAGTTTTATATTTAATGTCAGTTCTCAACTGACGTTAAAATATTAAGTATTAACGTCAGTTGTATTTACGTCAGTCAGTATTCTGACGTAAAAAATCAATTTTAACTGACGTAAAAAGCACTTATTGCACTAGTGACTTCTTTGTAAACAAAAAAATATTCTTTGTTGGAGTATGAAATGATCTAAAAACATTATTGTAGCCTGTAATTCCAAGAGAGCTTTTCACTCATTTTGAATCGGATTCATTTGGTAATTCTACTTATCTCTTTTCTGTTTGATGATGTAAATTTACTGAAGGCTAGTACTTATATCTAAGCATGTTCATACATTTGGATTGCTATGAAGAATAGTGGTCGTGCTGTCGCGCACGCGCCAAAAAGCGAGCGATTTACAAAAATATGTAGATAGGGAGCGACAACTCGGATATCGTCTCACAAGGACTCTTGGGTTGCTATTATCAGAAAAGTCAGATTTTGGGGGGTTTTGGATTGAGATAAAGTAAAGAAAACAAAGCAATAAAAACAGAGCAGTTAAGAGATTAACAAATATGCTAAAGACGATTAATCTACTGTTCTTGATTTCCCAACTATCATCGGTTCATGCAAGTTCCAAGCCCTAAGAAGATTCTAATCCCCTTTCGGTTGTAGCAACAATTAACAAACGAAATCACTACTACAGATATATGTTCCTATTCACGAATTAAACAAACGGGGTGAAGCCCTCATGAACTAAACGAACATGAACGAACACACACGAATTAAACAAACGCGATTATATATAGGAACATAACATCACCGAAATGAATCAACACAACACTATACACTCCTGAATTAAACAAACAGAAACATATAGCATAGCATTGAAAAGAGAAAAGCAAATAAAACAGGAATTACAAAACCTCAAGTATGGTAATGGAAACCAATTGCAGTAGATTAATCCTAGGAGACTAGCTCTCCATTACAAAAGGAAAACAAAACATATCTAAGAAAAGAAGATAAACTACTACTACTACTACTGACTAACTAACTCCTCAGTTCTGCCTTCAAACAGGCTTAAATACAGTTTCTGAATTCCATGAACTCGCGAGGCGAGCACACCTTCGCGAGGCGAACATCATGAACAGTCTGCATCGTTTGGTATTCTCGCGAGGCGAAGAATGGATCGCGTGGCGAGGAATGGAAAAATCACGACTTCTGGTCTTCAACCTCGCGAGGTGAGTCATATGTTCGCGGGGCGAGACAGAAAGGTTGGCATTTTCTGGAACAGTCACGCTTCTGGTTCGCGGGGCGAAGGCCTTTTCGCGGGGCGAAAGATCCAGAATTATTTCTTTTTATTAACCTGAAAACAGAAACTAACCGTAAGTACTTTATTAGCACAAAGCCGAGGTTTTTCTAGTTATAAAACTAGATGAGCCAGCGGCTGATCAAAATACCCCAAACTTAAACTTTGCTTGTCCTCAAGCAAACTAAAACTCAAAAACTCAAAAAGACTCAAGACTTGGCAAGCTCAAGGATTCAATCAACTGTCGCACAGATTTCAAGCAATTCATGAAAACGGTTTTCTTCAACGTCCCCCCCTTTCAAGCAAAGCAATCCCCACAATCATTCATTCTAAACAATTGAGAATTTCATTATTCAAACAATCATTAATCTAAGCAGGGGATCCAGGTTACACATAAGAGGGAGATCACCAAATTCAAACAACTGCCTTCCTCACAAGGGCATTTAGTGTTTCACTCATCGCTCAGTTTTTGTCAGGCTAACAACCTTTCACTCAATTTCACTTTTAAGAGCACTTCCCATAAATTTGATTTTCATCTCAAAATGGTTCTCACAGGAAACATGCATGCAACATCAAAAGGTCTTTTATGGTTGTAATGGGGCCTGGCTAAGGGTAGGATATACAAAGGTACTGGCTTGAGTCCCTAGAAACTAAGAGAGCATGAAACTTTTTACACTTTTGAATTTCCACTCAGATTCCTTTTTCCATTTTTCCTTATGCTTGGGTGACTACAGCCTTTTCCTTCAAATAGCCTTTTTGACATTTTTGCACTTTTTATTTTTTATTTTTATTTATTTTTTCTTTTTTTATTTTTTTTTCTGCTTTTCTTTTTTCTTTTTTTTTGCCTTTGGCTCCAACCTTTTTATTATATATTTTTTTTCTCAATCCCAAACAACACATCATATCCTTGTAGCCACCCCAAACTTAGTTTCTTGCAACCATTCTCTTTCTAAGATTCCATGCTCTCCTAATCCTAAGATCGGGTTAACGTGGTCTTTCAGATTTTTGAGTTCATAACATAAGGTCAACAAGAATTAGCAGGCTAATCAGGCTCAAAGGGGCTAACTAAGGAACATGCATTAGGAATTGGTTATTTTTAGGCTAAGTAGTTATTTACAAAGAAAATGCCTAAATCATCTGAAGCAAACACATAAACATGCAAACCATAAAGAGATTCAAGCAAATTCGGGAAAGTGCAACTCAAAAGTGATTCACACAATTAAAAACATGCTGGAGGCTCAAATCCTCACCTCGACATTTTTTTTTGCAAACTGTTTGACAGAGATTCTATCCCTAGTGTGTGCTTCCTATCACCCCAAACTTATCATAAATCATGCCATCATAACAAAATCTCAAAGTTCAGTTTTCAATCACATGGGGATTAAATTTTCAAAAATTATTTTCAACCTAGGGGGAAAAACAGCCAACACATACATGCCATCCATCTATGAAAAAATCAATCAAAACCGATCAAACTTGCCAACACAAGATTCAACACAACTCCCGAGCTTCTCAAATTATTCAGGAGCTTTATTGAAAACAAAACAGAAATAAAGCAAGAATAATTAAAAAGAAAATAAAAGTAAACTAAAAAGAAAAGGGTTTAAGAAAACTCATTGGGGCGGTTCCACCGGGATCCCAATGTCTGTGATACAGGGGCCACGGAATGCCCAAATTGCAGTATGATCCTCCCGGATCCCATGGCCTACAGCATAAGTATGAGAGCGGACACTTGATAATCTTGGTAACTCCGCCAAGTGCGGCGGACTTCTTACTCCTCTTCGGGTCACAGTTGACCTCATTTTCAACCTTGTCAATAAAGTCCTCCCAATAGAATCGGGGTTCAACCTCTTGGACTGGCCACAGTGTCTTCATATCCAAGGGTGCAAAATCCAGAGGATAGAACTCCATCACTGGTTATTCCACAGGGGGAGGTGGCAAACAGGTAGAGAGTGTTACTGGTGCTGCTTCATTTTCTGCACGTTCTTCATTCACTGTGCTAACAAATCCATCACCTGCTAAACCTGCAGAAATCTCAGCACACACCACACAAAGGTTAGTGTTAGTAGAGTCAGTACATATGGTACAATAAACAGAATCAGTAAAGGTCTGAATGTCTGGAAATTCAGCACACAGTTGGTCCATCCCATTACTTTCAACACATGCATCTGATTTAATTGAATCATCTACTTCCAAAGGTTCTTCATCATCCTCAAGCACGGTGAAGCAGATGTTCTCTTGATCCTCATTTTCTTCATTATCCTGTTCCATATGGATGTTTGGCTCTTCATACCTTTCAAAACATGCTATACACGAAGAAAATTCATTACAATCAGCACATGCAGTATAATAGATAGAATCAGGGGATTCAACACACAGTTCATCAACAGAAGTATTATCAAAATCATCCTCAGAAGTATTGTCAGGAATAACTACTTGTGAATCTGTATGTTCTTCAAGGGAATGTGGAGTTTGCAGTGTAGCTGGGGAGGAAACGATGAAAGCATTTTGAGTGGTAAAATCCTGACAACTTGCCTCCATCCTCTGTTGAAATTCAAGATTACTTGCTTCCATCATCTGTTGGATTTCGAGAAAGTTTGCTTCCATTTGTCCAGTTATCTGTGCAGTCATTTGCTTGAACAGGTCCTCTAGTGAAGGTCCAGAAGGTGCAGAGGTGGTCGCTTGGGGAGGATTCTTTGGTGGTGCCAGTGGTAACATCAGTTGTGAGTCCCCATACCAAGGGTTTGGATGGTTTCCCCAGCTCGGGTGGTACTCATCAGTGGAAGGGTCAGGATAATATATGCATGGTGGTGGCCTATCAAAGTTAGGATAATATATGCATGGTTCATAATCAACATTAGGCATAAAATCTTGCATATAATTATCCATGGCAGTATTAAGATTCATAGCCAGACAAAACAGCCACAACTTAATTCAGTAAAGAGACTTTTTTTTTCCTGTTAATAACAAGAGTCCCCGGCAACGGCGCCGATTTTTGGTCGCGCTGTCGCGCACGCGCCAAAAAGCGAGCAATTTACAAAAATATGTAGATAGGGAGTGACAACTCGGATATCGTCTCACAAGGACTCTTGGGTTGCTATTATCAGAAAAGTCAGATTTTGGGGGGTTTTGGATTGAGATAAAGTAAAGAAAACAAAGCAATAAAAACAGAGCAGTTAAGAGATTAACAAATATGCTAAAGACGATTAATCTACTGTTCTTGATTTCCCAACTATCATCGGTTAATGCAAGTTCCAAGCCCTAAGCAGATTCTAATCCCCTTTCGGTTGTAGCAACAATTAACAAACGAAATCACTACTACAGATATATGTTCCTATTCCCGAATTAAACAAACGGGGTGAAGCCCTCATGAACTAAATGAACATGAACGAACACACACGAATTAAACAAACGCGATTATATATAGGAACATAACATCACCGAAATGAATCAACACAACACTATACACTCCTAAATTAAACAAACAGAAACATATAGCATAGCATTGAAAAAATAAAAGCAAATAAAACAGGAATTACAAAACCTCAAGTATGGTAATGGAAACCAATTGCAGTAGATTAATCCTAGGAGACTAGCTCTCCATTACAAAAGGAAAACAAAACATATCTAAGAAAAGAAGATAAACTACTACTACTACTACTGACTAACTAACTCCTCAGTTCTGCCTTCAAACAGGCTTAAATACAGTTTCTGAATTCCATGAACTCGTGAGGCGAGCACACCTTCGCGAGGCGAACATCATGAACAGTCTGCATCGTTTGGTATTCTCGCGAGGCGAAGAGCGGATCGCGTGGCGAGGAATGGAAAAATCATGACTTCTGGTCTTCAACCTCGCGAGGCGAGTCATATGTTCGCGGGGCGAGACAGAAAGGTTGGCAATTTCTGGAACAGTCACGCTTCTGGTTCACGTGGCGAAAGATCCAGAATTATTTCTTTTTATTAACCTGAAAACAGAAACTAGCCGTAAGTACTTTATTTGACTCAAAACTAACTAAATTAGCTTAAAAATACTTTACAGACTCAAAATGCTGCTTAAAGACAATTAAGTCTAATTTGGGGGAAAATGAGATAAAATTAGCACAAAGCCAAGGTTTTTCTAGTTATAAAACTAGATGAGCCAGCGGCTGATCAAATAGTTTATTCTCTTTAAAATAAAAATCTTTCAATAACAATGAATCAATGTAATTAGAATAATTTGATATGTATTTATTGATAACTTGTTTGGAAATGATTATGGAATCATATTTGTATATATTTACATTGTAAGCATTGGAATGAATTGATAAAGTGTTATATGTTCGTAAATGGCATGACTTTGTTGTTGTTAATATTCATTTACTAATTTAAAGTCCACGAGCTTAAGAAAGTCTCTTCTTGAAGCCAACAAAAGCGAGTATCTTAGATAATGAAGGATTAAGTATAGGGTTAGATAAAATGAAGGGCTAGGCACAGTTTGCCAGGCACATGCATGACGTGCCGTCATCATTCAAACATTATTCACATTAGAAAGCAGCTCTGTACACAATATTATGAAAGCAACTCTGGTTTTCTACTCATTTGTTTCACTAGGAAATGGAGCTTTCCAGAAATAGTTGTTGATGACCATCCTTACTAGGTTATCTAGGCACTTCCGGTAGGAAAAGTCATCTCTATGACCATCCTTCAAAACGACGTAAAAGCATCTGCTTTCCTAAAAACTACTATGTTTGCTAATCTGTAAAGTTGCATGTGAAGTTGCATTTCTTTGTTCTATTTTAACATGCTAGTATGCTACATGGATCTTTCCATCTTTTCTTATTATCACTTGATGAAGTTTAGACATATGACTTGTTTTCCTTATCGTTTTATCAGAAAATGGATCCAACTAAATGTTTTGAGACAGCCATCCATATAGACCAGATACAGTATCTCATCAACTTAAGAATAACGATCGGATTCACGTAATGATGGTTAAGGCATAAACTAATCATTTACTAAATTGGTCTTGTGTATTTGCAGGATTTGATTTCAATCCCGCGATCATTCTACCGTCGTTGGGGACAAGAAATACCGCGTGTCGTGACTATTGAAGACAAAAGCGGAAATCTGGTCAATGGAGTTGTATTTGTTGTCCACTAGTGCATTGGCAAAGTTTAAGTACCTTGGGGGTTCTCGATTCTACATGTTCATCCCTTTGGAAGATTGATGAGTTTTCAAATTTTGATTAGTACTTATTGACTGTGGTGTATTTTTATGTTTTGATCGTTAATTAGTACTTATAAAACTTTTTTTTATAAACAATTATTAAACTTGCGTTAATTAATGTATATGTTTTCTTGATCATATTGACTGTGGCATTTTGGATCGTTAGTACATCATATTTATGTTTTCTATTTATTCAAAAAAAAAATATTGGTCTATTTTGTTTATATCAGAAATTAAAAATCAATGGGGTAATAGTTGAAAAACAAAATTTGGTCGGTAGGATTCAGTTACAGGAAAATTTTTATAAAAAAAAAATTCAAAATTTGCGACCGAAATAGCGACCTAATATCGGTCACCAAATTAGGTTAGCTGAGCATGCGACCAACTATACAGCGACCGAAATATATAATTTTGTGACCGAAATATCGGTCGCAAATTTGCGACCGAAATACAAGTTCGGTCGCTAAACATTTAGCCACCAGGGTTTCTGCTACCCCTTTAATTCGGTCGCTATACAGTATAGCAACCGAATTATCATGTTTAGCGACCGAAATCTTCGGTTGCTAAATAGATTTTTTTTGTAGTGTTTATTCATCCCTCCAATACCTCTCTTGCAGGCTACCACTAAATGTCTGAAACCCAATATTTTCTCTGTTGCATGCGAGCTCCATAACCATCACACCTCCACTCTTGCTCACTCCATCGCGTCCTCCACTGTCACCTCAGGATCGAAGCCCCTCCGCTTGCTCTGCCGCTTCGTGTCGTGACCCTGTAGCCTTCGCTTGCTCCGCCGCTTCCTTTAGCCTCGAAGCCCACTGTATGACGCTTGCTCCACTTGCTCCGCCGTTTGCTCTGCTTGCTCCGCCGTTTAGTCATCTCTGGTAATGCACCTCTTATACCATATTTCTAAGGAATCTGAGCATTGGGAAAGTACAATGGAAGCTTCTTCAACCCATTTCAATTTTTTGACTAAATTTAATCATTTCAGGGCTATGTAAAGGGCTTGCTGTGGTACTAGTTAGTGGTCACATTTGTGGTTCAAGCTTTCCCTTCAGTTGTTACCTATCTTGCCCTCATTCCTTGCAAGGTACACTATTTACTTTGAACCTTAACTTTGGCCGGTAATGGTTTTTCCATTTTTTGGTTTTGGATAAAAGTAAATGAATTGGAAGTTGTTGATTTTTTGTTGGTTGGGATTGAAGAATCATGAATGCCGAGTTATTTTTTTTTCAATGCTATGTGGGATTTCTTGTAAGTTTGGTGTGTGCTTAAAAATGTGTTCAAAACTACAGTGATGAGTTTTCTTCATGTTATGTAAAGCTTTTTCATGAATAGTTTTTCCCTCTTTTGAGGGTGTGGTAATTATTACCTATTGCTTTGCGGTTTTTGATTATCAGGGGTGTTATTAGTCTCTTTGTTGAATCTGACTTTGATTTGAGTCTAACTGGTGGTTGAATTTTCGATGTTCAAATTATGGAACTCTTTACTTATCCTATAACTCTTCAAAGATGACTATTAATTGTCAATGCCTTTAGACAGTTATTGTGTTATTATTTTCAGTTTGTGACTTAAAAAAAAAAATTTGGTATATTAACTATTGCTTATTTTGATTTTTGTTTGCTTTGATTTAGGGATCGGAGTGTTTTATTAATTTTCTTAATGTTAATTAATCAGTAAAGCCTTAGTTTCCCGTTTGAGATGCAATACTAATGAGCACACGTGTACGTGTTTAAGGTACCGCTCATTGTATTGGATCTTGAATTATCCGAAGTTGGACAATTTGGGAAAAAACTTTTTCTTCATTCAATTAAAATAGTTATTCATTGATTCTCATGTTATATACTTGATGAAAGTTCGGATTGATAAATTTCCTTTCGTTCTCCGGGTGCATACTTTATCGTGGTGGATGTCATCGCGTTCAAGCCGTGTACGTCGGAGACCAAAGGGAAATACTGCCAAAATTTCATCGAGTATGAGCATGAGAGTTAAGGACTAACTGTTAACCGAATGTTGAAAAAATTTCTTCTCGAATGGGATAGGGCCATACCCTGTCATAAGAAGTAGTTGATGAAGATCTTGGACTAAGTACGAAGTTATTGGTTTTAGTCATGGATCGCGGTTGGATGAATTCTAGACGAACAAGTGATGAGTATGAGAATGGAGTGGAAGATTTTCTACAATTTACAAAAACAAATGCTCCTGATAGTGGTAACGGAAGGTTTTATTGTCCTTGTGTTAACTGTTTGAATGAGAGACAACTAGAAGCTGAGGAGATACGGGAGCATCTTATTTGTGAGGGGATTTGCAAGAGTTATACAATATGGATATGTCATGGTGAATCGTTAGACAGGCCGATGATGTCGCATAGAGAGGAAGTTGATGATGTGGATATGGACGATGGACTAGAGGACATGATCCGTGATGTTGGGCAAGAGTCTTTTCGGTGAGCACATGTGTATGATACTTTGTGCAGTGATGCGAAAGTGGCTTTGTATCTGGGGTGCACTAATTTCACACGGTTGTTAGCGGTGTTAAGATTGTTCAATGTGAAGGCGAGAAATGGGTGGAGCGATGAAAGCTTTACCGAATTGCTTGAGTTGTTGAAATCCATGCTTCCAGAAGGTAACGCATTACCGTCACGAAACTATGAGGTGAAGAAGATATTGTGTCCGATGGGTATGAAGTATAAGAAAATACACGCTTGCCCCAATGATTGCATATTGTACAGGAAAGAGTTTGAAGAGATGCACGAGTGCCCTAGGTGTGGAGTATCACGGTACAAAGTGAAGGATGGTTATTCTAGTTGTGATGCGGTCACCAAGGGTCCTCCTGCGAAGGTGTTATGGTATCTTCCAGTAATTCCGTGGTTCAAGCGATTATTTGCTAATGAAAAGGATGCAAAGAATATTAGATGGCATGCAGAAGAGAGGAAATGTGATGGACAACTTCGTCATCCGGCTGATTCTTTGCAATGGAAGAGAATTGATAGTTTGTTTCCGGAGTTTGGCAATATTCCCAGAAACCTCAGGCTTGGACTTGCTACCGATGGAATGAATCCATATGGAAACTTAAGTAGTATTCATAGTTCATGGCATGTTCTCCTGGTAATTTACAACCTGTCTCCTTGGCTGTACATGAAGCGTAAATACATTATGTTAAGTATGATGATTTCGGGTCCAAAACAGCCAGGAAATGATATTGATGTTTATCTGAGTCCCTTGATTGAAGACTTGAGAATGTTGTGGGATGAAGGCGTTGATGTGATCGACGGGTATTGCCGTGAGACTTTCGGATTGCGTGCCATGTTATTTTGTACCATCAATGACTTTCCAGCATACGGGAACCTGTGCGGGTATAGTGTTAAGGGGCATAAAGCATGTCCAATATGTGAAGAAGGCACATGTCACCATCAAATGCAACATGGAAGGAATACAGTTTACCTTGGGCATCAGAGATTTCTCCAGCGTAATCATCCTTATCGTAGATTGAGGAAAGCTTTCAATGGACTTCCGGAGAATGAAATTGATCTGGTGGCCTTGACTGGAGACCAAGTTTATGAACGGGTGAAGAACACTAATGTTATCTATGGGAAGACCCAGAAGAAGGCTACTGAGAAGAATATATGGAAGAAGAGGTCGATCTTATTTGATCATCCATACTGGTGCAAGCTTGATGTAATGTGATGCATGTGGAGAAAAATGTGTGTGACAGTTTAATCGGAATGCTTCTCAACATTCAAGGTAAGACAAAGGATGGTGTGAATGCTCGTCTGGATCTAGTTGCGATGGGTATATGAAAGCAGTTAGCTCCACATAAAGTGGGGGATAGGAAGACTTATTTGCCCCCAGCATGTCATACTTTATCAAAAAAAGAGCATGGAAGTTTCTGTGAATGTCTACGGGGAGTCAAAGTGCCACAGGGTCACTCTTCAAATATCAAGAGACTTGTCTCAATGAAAGATCTCAAATTAGTTGGCTTAAAGTCTCATGATTGCCATGTCTTGATGCAACAACTACTACCGGTGGCCATTCGTGACATCTTGCCTTAAAAAGTCAGACATGCCATTACTAGGTTATGCTTATTCTTCAATGCTATATGTAGCAAGGTCATTGACACTAAAAAGTTGGATGACTTGGAAAATGAGGCAGCCATTATCTTGTGCCAATTGGATATGTATTTTCCACCTTCATTTTTTGACATCATGGTTCATTTGATTGTTCATCTAGTGAGGGAGATTAGATTGTGTGGCCCCGTTTATTTAAGGTGGATGTACCCGGTTGAGCGATACATGAAGATCTTGAAAGGATATATGAAGAATCCACACCGTCCTGAAGCATCTATTGTTGAAAGGTATGTTGCGGAAGAAGCTATTGAGTTTTGTACAGACTATATGTCAGAAGCGGAACCTGTAGGGCTTTCGAAGTCTCGTCATGAAGGAAGATATGATGGTAAGGGTACACGAGGTATCACTATTAAGAGCATGGATCGGGAGGAAGTGCTTCAAGCACATTTGTATATATTGAATAACACTGATGAGGTTGAACCAAACTTATGTGAGCACACATCAATGAAACTTACCCTAGAATGAATGAAAAATGGTGTTTGAACAAGCATAATAAGACTTTCTTGAACTGGTTTAAAGGAAAAAATTGCAAAGGATGGTACTGCTTCTGATACATTAAAATGGCTAGCACGGGGGGACCTAACTTTGATGTCATATGCTGGAGTGGGTACGATATCAATAAGTTTTCCATCCATACAAAGTCCCAGGATTACAAAAGTACTATGCAAAACAGTGGGGTTATGGTCGTCACTGAGTCCATGCATTTCTCTAGTTTGAAAGATAAAAACCCTGTTATGGCATCCGTTTCATACTTTGCAATAATTGAAGAGATCTGGGAGGTTGATTACACGAAGTATAGAGTGCCCGTTTTTAAATGTCAGTGGGTCGACAGTAACAACGGTGTACAAACCGATGAGTTACGATTCAAATTGGTGGACCTTAATAAGGTAAGTAATAAATAAGAGCCTTTCATCATGGCATCCCAAGAAAAACAAGTGTTTTATATCTGTGATCCGTCTAATAAAAGGTGGTCAGTGGTTCTCCAGGGAAAAAACATGTATAATGGTAGTGAGGGAAATCAAGATTCAACACTTGATATTTCTGATACTCCTTCTTTCTCAACACGGGTGCCTAATTTCAATGAGGAAAATGAAGTGGACGATGTGCATGCTACTCGTAATGATCACCAAGAAGGGTTATGGGAGAACTTTACTACTTGAACACAGTGTAAGTTTAGTTTGAGTTATGTTTAAAGTCATATTATACGTTTACGTTGATATTTATAAGTTATGCTTACGTTGATCGATATTTATAAGTTATGTTTGATATTTATCCAGACATACTGACAATTTTTTTTTTTTGTTTAAACAGGTATACATGGCTGATCCTGAGGATATCCCTCCATGCAGCAGGTCGGAGACCCCGTCTACAGGTAAAAAGGGTAGACGTGCCACATAAATGAGGAATTTGACTGCCAACCGTGGTTCAAATCAAAGGATAAGAATCAACTTCGATGCTAAACTCAATCCTATTGGGCCAATGACAGAGCAGTTTATCAATTTTGTGGGGACCCTTGCTCGAAGCAAGCCTAGTATACTTATTGAGCGTTGGAAAGATGTGCCGTAGGGCGTGAAGGACCAGATATAGGAGAGTATTCTGGTATCTATAATTTTACGTCCTGTGTTTGAATCTACTTTATTTTAATCTTATTAATATCATACAGTAATTCATTGATTCTTTTGGTGTTGATGTAGCTCACCTTTGACTTGCTGGATATGACGGATATGAAGAAGCATTTGATAAAGTATGCTGGTGACTGTTGGAGGGCTTTTAAGGTGGACCTGGGCAGATATTATGTATTCAAGTCAAGCTGTGAAAAGAACCCACTTGAGGTGTAACCATTTCTTGACCAGGCGACGTGGGATCGCTTTGTTCAGAGCCGACATATATGATCCTAGCTTTCAGGTTAACTTATTTGAGTTGTCTCTAAATTTATGTAATTTCATTAATTTTATTAATTTACTTATGTAATTTAATTGTCTTCTATTTAAAACAGGAGAAGAGGAAAAAAGGGCAGGAAAACCAAAGCAAGAATGTCTACCCCCATATACTGTCTCGTGGGGGATATAAAAAACTTGACCTGACAATGGTGGAAGAGGAAAAGAAAAGACTTCAGCAAGATCTCAGGCATATCCTACAGCTGATAATCATCCAGAATTTGTTGATCCACCTCCACCCCCACGCCATCGTAAATGGAAGAGGGCCCGACAAAGAAGTACGGGACAATATACATCTGAGGAGGCCCGCCAAGTAGCAGAGAAGATTGTAAGTATAGTTTAAATTGTAATTGTGATTTTAACAATGTTACCGAATTGTAATGTGACCTAATATTTTATATGTTGTAGGATGCCTTGGACGAGCAGGCCACTTAAGGAACCTTTGTTCCTAGAGGACACGAGGATATCTTAGTTGCTGTCATCGGTAAACTAGACCACCCGGGCCGTGTCATTGGTGTTGGATGGGGCGTTGGCATTCGCCAATACCATGGTTCATCTTCACACCAACGCCACAGGGATGTTGATACAGATAGAGAATGGCTAAAATAGGAGATTGCAAATGAGCTTAGACAGGAGATGGCCCAGCAGTTTTCCCAACAGCTGGCAATAATGGTTGCTATGTCCCAGCAAAACACAAGTGTCCAACCCTCTGTCCATGTGAGAACTAAGGGCTCATGTGATCCTCCTCATCAGCCTAAAAATGATGATGATAAAGATGATGACAACCTTGATAGGTGTGAGCTGTATGTTGATGATCATCATGATCGCCGCTTAGTGACATTGGGGAGGGCACATAACTTAGGTAATACCATACACCACCGTTTATTACCGGATGATTAGGTGAGGGTCGTGGTTGAGATTATTCGAGATGCTGATGCTCGAGTCCCTGTGCCCATTGAGAAGGTTCAAATAGTGGGCCAGGCCCCTGGTAACTTCATCCCCTGGCCAAGAAGACTGGTCAGATTTCTTGTTGCATATGAGGTATTCAATTAGTTGTGTTTTTCTATATTTATAGTTGAAATTATTTATTATTGTTTAAAGATAATGCTTTTTTATTTTATTTTTAGGATGTTGGAAAACATATTCTGCCTAAAAGGTCGGATCCAGGAGGACTATAGAAGTCTGCTCCTGCCAATGTATTCATTTGACCATTCAATTAATTACGAATGAAATAACTTAACTGTGATTACTAATGTATATCTTTGTTGTTTAGGGGATTGACAAAGGGGATCCAGGTGGTGTTTTTAAACATCTGGCTGTACAGGTTGTGACCATGGAGTGTGACGCAACTTTGGTAAGATTGGAACATGACGCAAGGCCAGGTGACGATCTGTATATCCCAAAGAAGGAAATTATGTAGATGGTGCTCGATCGTGAAATGGCTAGTGCTGCACACATCTCGTTATGGTGCACATAAGTACATTTTATTTGTAAGTTAAGTAATTAAATTTTAAATACTATGATAATTAACATGTTTTATCAATATATTAGGTATCTGCATCACATGTTAGTTGATTAGGGCAACCTCACCCTTTATGGGTTCATTGACCCCATGCTCTTTCAGGGTGATGTTCTCCTAACATCAGAAGACCCGATCGCCACCATACGTGACATACTTGCCCGAGATGATCATCAGTTCTACCTTGCGCCTTATCTCAATAAGTAAGTACCAGTTATTTAATTATAACGTACTATATATGACTTAGTTACTAATTGTTCTGCAAATGCAGTAAACATTGGAAATTGTTGATCTTGTGCCCTCGGTTGAATGTCGTGGTCTTTTTCTGCTCGATGGGAAATAAGCCGGCGAAGCAACTGAAGATCATCATGGAAACGTAAGCATTACAATAATTTATAATCAGTAATGAAGTTGTTTTAATCATCTGAAATCTATAAGATATAATTTAATTAATGTTTATTTTCTTATGATAGTTCTATTGATGCAATCCACATGCTGTGTGGTGAAAGGCGTCGGGCTATTAGATGGGTTATTCCTAAAGTAAGATATTTATTAGTACAAATGCTTCAAGCGGTGTGGGTATAATTATTGATTTCTATTTAATTCCTTATATTCTAATTGGGTTTCATTTGTACGTAGTCCCGTAGACAACGTGGATCATGGGAATGTGAATAGTATGTGATGAAGTGGATGGTCGAAATTATCTCCTCCGGTATCACTGAAAGAATGCAAGAGGTATATGCTAATTGGTAACACAATTAGTTGTAACAGTTATAGACTCGTTATATGTTTTATTTTAGTTTATTACTTAAAAGATATAATCTTATGTCCAATTAAACTTGCAGATATTCAACAATCCGACTCCACTCTCTGATACCGACATCAATAACATAAGGATGCGTTGGACAAATTTCTTTCTTGAAGTGTACCAACCATAGTTTGTATGTAGTTAGTTTATAAAAACATCATGTATTGGCTATAGTGTACTTTTGACTGATATATGTTTTGACATGAAATCTATAATATATCATATTTAGCTTTTTGGTTTCTAAATATCTTTGTTGTCTGAATGTAATTGAATATATTTATTGTTTGTAATCTTTTAATCTAGTGTGTTTTGGTTGTACAAAAGTGATTGTGTTTAGAATATTTAGATTCTGTATTGATCTGGATTACTGGATTACTGAAACAAGAGAAAGGACCATCACTACTGTAAAGGGGGGTTTTTAAAAAAAAAAACTTTCACATCGGATCCTGAAAAAACCGATGTCATAACCCAACATTTCACATTGGTTTCTTAAAAAACTGATGTGGTAACCCTACTTTCCACATTGGTTATTTTTAAAACCGATGTGAAATGTCGGTTTCCACATTGGTTTTTGAAATAACCGATGTGGAAAGTGGGGTTACCACATCGGTTTCTTCAGAAACCAATGTGAAAAGTGCTGAACAAGATTTATTGTCTTGCTGAAATATAATTTTTGACATCGGTTTTAAAACCGATGTGAAAAGTGGCAATAATCTACATCGCCCGTTCCAACATCAGTTTGAAAACCGATGTGAAAAGTCAAAAAAACTGTTGTGAAATCCCTTTTCTGCACTAGTTTCCAACACTATTAATTTTTGTATCTTAGGTTATGAGTCATTAGATGCCTTTTCCTCATTGTGGAGACTTTTTATGTAATAGATGGTACGTGGCTACCCTTTCAAATGTATTCTATTTGAGTAGTTGAGACTTTGTTCCCTCTCTCTTTTTTTTTATGAGCCTTTGTTACCTCTCGTTTTCATTAATAAATTTTCTTCCTATGCAATAAAGAAAGGTCATAAGAAAAATTGTTAATTTTTCGATACCCCCAATATTTACCCGCATATGTGGTCCAATAAAATCTTGCCAACTAATGTTATATTATTTAAAATTTGACAGCTTATTTTTTATCTTTTTTTTTGTTTTGATAAAAGCCAAATTATGGCAATTCATTCATAATAGTGCCAGCAATACAACTAGGAGCAATGTAAAACCAACATGAGCTAGCATACAAAAAAGACGCCCTAGCCAAAGAGTGAGCCACTTTGTTTACTTGCCTCCTAATAAACTTTGTTGAAAAGTTTGTAAAGTAAGAAGTAAGACCCTTGCAACAATTGACAATGATACCAAACTCAGTAATATTTTCTTTTGATGAAGATAACTCATCCTCCACCCCTTTACTATCAACTTCAAAGTGGGCGTTGGTGAAACCCAGCTCAATGCACCATTTAATGGCAAACAAGAGACCCATTGCTTCCCCCACCTTCACTTCCAACTTTGATTCTACCCACATTGTTTTAGCTTGAACAAACTTGCCCTCATGATCACGGATGCACATGCCAAACCCGGATAAATTTATGGCCTCAAAGAAAGCTGCGTCAACATTGCATTTCAAAGACCCAAAAAGAGGAGGTGACCATCTAGCTCGGGTAATTCCAGGACCAACAGCCACCCAAGGGGGTTTCCTTTTCCTAGCTAAAATCCAACTGGACAACATCTCTTTTGAACAGCTGATGACTTGAGTTCCAGTCATATCCTCATTGTTCAACAATTTTTGGTTCCTGGCCTTCCATATGCCCCACAATATCATCACAAAATTCACCCTTTTATTTGAGTCAATAACACCACTGACCAAGAAATATAACTCAGAATGAGTTCACCTAGTTAAGAAACGGATCAATGATGTGGCAATACCCAGCTTGAATCAAAATATCTCTACTCTTGTCACACTGCAGTAATGCATGACACTGAGATTCAAGACCAGTTTCGCATCTCACACACGAACTTGTACAAGCCACGCCACGCCTCTGCAGGTTTATTCTAGTGGGAAGAACCTCCCTGTATGCGTGCAAAATGAAGGACTTCACTTTGGAGGGCACTTCCAAGTTCCAAATACTTCGCCAATCTCCATCGTGTTTCAGATGAGCCGTGTTCAATAAGGATTCGATACAAAGTCTATAAGATGAACGAACTGTATAAAAGTCGTCCTTACTATATTTCCATATGCGCATGCCCTCCCCTACTTCATCAACTAAGGTCATGGCAAGTATAGTAGCAGCATCACAAGGAGTAAAAAACTGACGCACAAAATCTTCATTCCATCTTCTGGTACTAGGCATAATAAAATCATTGACCACCCAATTATGAGCCATTTGGGTTAAGTTAAAATGGTGATGCAACCTTTGACCATTTGCAATCCAAGGCTCATTTAGGATTGAAATATTGTGTCCATTGCCAATTCTCCATCTAGAGCCCTCATTCAACAAGACCCTGGAATTCCAGATGCTACGCCAAATAAAACTTGGATTATGACCAAGAATCAAATTAAAGAACTGACCTCTACGATAGTATTTAGCTTTGAAAATCCTTGAGACCATAGCTTCTGGGTTAGAAACAAATTTCCAACCTTGCTTCCCTAGCATTGCCAAATTAAAAGCTCTCAGATTTCTGAAGCCGAGGCCACCAAATTCCTTCCTCATAGATAGCTTATCCCATTTCAATCAATTAAAGCCACACGTATCTCCCTTCTTGGATCCCCACCAAAAAGAGTTCGTCATCCTTTCAATCTCTTCTGCCAACGAAGGAGGTAGTAAGATGACACTCATGCAATAAGCTGGAATCGCTTGGAGCACAGACTTCACCAAAACCTCCCTTCCAGCCTTGGAGAGATGTCTACCACTCCAAGAATTAATTTCCTCCACACCCTGTCCTTCAGATAATTAAATGTAGCTTTCTTTTTTCTACCAATTAATAAGGGAAGCCTCAAATATTAGATAAAGGCAATCGAGTACCATCATCCACATTCTTACTATAAAAAATATCAGATTTACTGAAATTAACTGCTTGACCTGATGCTGCTTCAAAAGTAGCAAGAATTGACTTCATCATATTACATTCACGCTCACTAGCTCTAAAGAACAGAAGGCTATCATCTGCAAAAAGAAGGTGACTAACAGAAGGAGCACCCCGACAAATTTGAATACCATGAATGTCACCCCTCCCCTCAGCTCTTTTGATTAGGGAAGTATGGCCCTGAGCACAGATAAGAAAGAGATAAGGGGAGAGAGGGTCACCTTGCCTTAAGCCTCTGCCTGGAACAATTGGTCCAACAGAATCATCATTAACCAGAACCGAGTAGCTAACAGAGGAAACACACAACACAATCCATCTGACCCATCTATCACAGAAACCCATCTTCTCCATCATAGCACGGAGAAAACCCCAGTCCACTCTATCATAAGCTTTGCTGATATCTATTTTCAAAGCCACTTCACCTCTAACTCCCTTTGTTTTGCATTTCATATGGTGGATAATTTCAAAAGCTATAAGCACATTATCCAGGATAGATCTTCTTTCTACAAAAGCAGACTGCTCTTCTGAGATACACTGGCAATAATTTTTTCAACCTGTTAGCTAAGACTTTTGCAACTATTTTATATAGAACATTACACAAGGATATAGGTCTCAAGTCTCTCATAGAAGAAGGGCTATCAACATTAGGAATTAAAACAATATTTTTATCATTAAGAGTTGATGGAAAGTTACCAGTCTCCAACCAGTAGCAACAAGCCATGAAAATATCCTTGCCACAAATATCCCAAAAATACTGGTAAAAAGCATGATTTAAACCATCCGGCCCCAGAGATTTATCTGGGTGCATCTGGAAAATAGCTGCTCTGAATTCCTCTCCAGTGAAGGGGAGTTCCAACCCTTGATTATCTTCCATCGAGACAATAGGAGACACTGCCTCAATAACTGGAGAATAAATGCTCTGTTGTTCTAGAAACAGGTTTCCAAAGTAGTCCTTTGCAAGCTCACAAAGACTCAGTTGACCACCTACCCATTCATTGTTATCATTTTTTAGCTTGTCAATAATTTTCCTTCTCTTCCTGGCAGTAACAATCAAGTGAAATTTTTTTGTATTTGCATCTCCATCTCTAAGCCAAAAGGCCTTGGCTCTTTGCTTCCAATAGATCTCCTCTTGAGCCAAAATCGATGCAAGCCTTTCTCGCCGTCTCTCATAAATCGAGGCATCCTCTGGATCATGAGAAATTCTAGTAGCCTCCAAAAGCCTTTTACACTGATTTGCTTCTTTGCTGAAATTCCCATTAAGTTTCTTACTCCAAACCTCTAGGTCCTTACTACACTGCTTTAGTTTAGAAATAACATCATCATGTATCCCATTCTCCCAGCTAGACCGCACCACATCACCCACCTCGAGTTCTTAGAGCCAACAATTCTCAAAGCGAAACTTTCTGTAGTGCTTCTGAGCAGGGCGCTGATCAACACAAAGTAGGAGTGGTGAATGATCCGAGACAGGAGCTAAAAGATTTCATAATTGTGCATTCGGAAATAAATTCAACCACACCTCAGAAGCCAAAGCTCTATCAAGACGTTCTTCCACTGCACTATCAGAATAACGACTGTTTGCCCAAGTAAACTTATACCTATTAAGAGGAAGATCAATTAGATTACACTCTCGAACAGTGTCATGGAAACCTCCAACATGTTTTAATTGTGTGGATCACTTTCAAGTTGCACTTTCCCGAATTTGCTTGAATCTCTTCATGGTTTGCATGTCTATGTGTTGCATCAAATGATTTAGGCAATTTTCTTTGAATAGCTACTTGGCCTAAAAAGAACCATCCCTAATGCATGTTCCCTAGTTAGCCACATTGAGCCTAATTAGCCTATTGTTTCTTGATGACCCTATTTTATAAGCCAAAATCTGGAAAAAACCATGTTAACCCAATCTTAGGATTAGGAGAGCATGGATGCTTAGCAAGACAAGGGTTGAAAGAAACTAAGTTTGGGGTGGCTACAAGGATGTGATGTGTTGTTTGGGATTGAGAAAAAGAAAAAAATAGAGGTTGGAGCCAAAGGCAAAAAGAAAAGAGAAAAAAAAGAGAAAAGAACAAAAATGTCAAAAAAAGGATATTAGAAGGAAAAGGCTGTAGTCACCCAAAGAAAAAAGAAAAATGGAAAAAAGGAATTTGAGTAGAAGTTCTATGTGTCAAAATGATCATGCTCTCTTAATTCTTAGGGACTTAAGCCTAGTACCTTTGAATATCCTACCCTTAGCTGAGCCCAGTTACAACCTTTAAAAGACCTTTTGATGTTGTTTTCATGTTTTCGTGGGAACTATTTTTGAGATGAAAATCAAATTCATGGGAAGTGCTTTTGAAATGTGAAATTGAGTGAAAAGTTGAGAGCCTAGACAAATTGAGCGAATGAGTGAAATATTACATGCCCTTGTGAGGAAGGCAATTGTTTGAAATTGGTGATCTCCCTTTTGTGTGTAACTTTGATCCTCAACTTAGATTAATGATTGCATGAATGATGAAGTTCTCAATTGTTTAAAGTAAATGAATGTGGGGATTACATTGATGCAAGGGGGGAAATCATTGAAGAAAAACTGTTTTGTTAAGATTGCAGGAAATTTGTGCGAAATTGATTGAATCCTTTAAGCTTGCCAAGTCTTGATTTTTTTTTTTTTTTGAGTTTTAGCTTGCTTGGGGACAAGCAAGGTTTAAGTTTGGGGTATTTTGATAAGCCTCTGGCTTATCTAGTTTTATAACTAGTAAGACTGTGGTTTATGTGCCATTTATTCGAGTTCAATCTCGTTTTCCCCCAAATTTGGATTTAATTGTCCTCAAGCAACATTTTGAGTCTCTTGAGTAGTTTTAGGATATTTTAGCTAATTTTGAGTCAAATAAAGCATTTAATGCTATTTTATAGTTTCAGGTTAAAGGGAAGCACTTCGAGTCAAGGGAATGAAGAAAAAAGGGGAAATTGCCATTTTGGAGATACTCGCCCCGCGAAAGGCTGCTCGCCTCGCGAGCCTGAAGACCAGCTGAGCAGCAACAGTCATCATTTGTCTCGCCTCGCGAGCCTGAAGATCCTGGAGGACAGAGACCATCACGGCCTAGCCGTGATGAAGGTCACGACCGTGACAAACTAGGATTTGAAGTCTCGCCTCGCGAATCTTCCTCTCGCCTCGCGAGAGTCCAATTTGAAAGCGCACCATTTTTTAATATTCACGTCGCGAGAGGCTGCTCGCCTCGCGAGCGCGCAGAATCTGAACTCTATATATTGCTGTTTTAGGGCAGAAACGGGAGCTTTTTGGAGTCTCCACTGGTTTTGTAGCGTTTTCTGGACGAATTCTTGTTTTCTGGAGCTGTGTCTCCCTCTTTTATTTTCTTATTTTACAATGGTGATTATGGCCGATTGTTTGCGCGTTGTTACAAGCATGAGGAACTAATCCCCTCGTCTAAGGGATCAATGAAACCACCCATGGCGGTGTAGTGTTCGATGTGATGTATGTTTCTCTCCTTTTTCTCAATTATTGTTTTCCAATTCTGAATTTGTTGTGTTGATCATATGCATGCGTGATTGACTAGTTAAACGTGTTGAGGCTTAGGAGGCAATTCGCGTTTTAGAACTTGAATTGGGATCATCGATCGACTATTGCACGAGAGTGAATTGGAGATCGGTGCAACCTTATAGGAACCAGATTTAATAGATTTTGATGATTGGGTTATGAGACCTAGTAAGTAATTAATTCAATCGTCGAATACGTCTTATTGAGCACGACAGTGAATTTAGGAGAATTTGGGGGTCTTGGTTGACATTGTAATTGAACCTAGGGAAGGAATCATCATCACTTGGGTACTATGCATGATTGGGTAGGTGGATTTGTGACCTTAGATATTTTAATTCTAGACTTTAATTCTTTATTCTCTAATTGATTTGTTAATTTAGATTGCGATCCTATTTTCTCTCTCTCCTCAACCACTTTCCTTGCTTGACCAAATGTATCTACTTTCTCGCGAATTGGTAGAATTGGTAGCCCAATCCCTGAGTTCGACCTCGGTAAATTCTTACCGTGTTTTTATTACTTACGACGACCCGGTACACTTGCCGGTGACTCAACAGTCCTCTCATGATAGCCATAGAATCCAGTCAACCTCCATAAACCTCTGTTGTTATCAGACACCTCCACATTAATAAAATTCATTGAGTAATTGATAATGCGACATTCAAAGGATTGTTTCCAAATAATCGCAATACCTCCACTACGTCCCTCCCTATCAACAACAAAAGAAAAATCAAATACTAACTTTACATGAATTTCCTCTATTTTATTTGAGTGATATAAAGTTTCAAAAAGCAAAATAATGTCCGGTTTGTGGTCCCAAACGAGGTCCCTTAGTAAAGAAACTACATGCAGGTTGCCCATGCCTCGGTAGTTCCAACTTAGTATACTCAAAGTCCCCGGCAACCCCGGGCTGCAGTGGTCCTGCCGCTAAAATTTTTTTTGGAATCACACTATCAGGACCAATTTCCATGCAGTCCACGTTATTTGATTCCCCCTGCACGTGATCTCCTTCACCCACCAACTCTATTAACTTTCTTTTCTTATCCCACTCCAACTCTCTCTCCTCATGATTGTCCTCATAATTGCCCTTATGATTGCCTTCTTTCATTTCCGTATCCATTCCTCTCTCTCCAATAACTTTATCCTTAATTTTAGGAAAGAGAATATTTGGGTTTCTAAATATGTCAACAACTGAAACCAAAATTTTCTCCTTGATTTTTGCGTCATTTACTACCCCAGTAATCACCTCCTTAGGATCCGCATCTGCATTAACTGCAGATTTGAATTTCGAAACTTTCTGCAGATTTGGTGCTTCCCAACTCTTAGCTCCTTCCTCCCTCAGCCACCCCTCACCATCATCGCCCTGGTTCCTCCACTGCTCAACCCGTAACTCCGGTCCCCACAATCGGCTACCATCATCATCATCTAGCAGAAATAATTTCTCACAGAAATCCTCCATGTGACCTAGAATTCCACACAAATAGCAAAAAGACCCCAACCTTTCATATTTGAGCTGAACCTCCTTTGCCTCCCCTCCTGGTTTCTTCAGTCTCTTCAGTGACTTGCGCACATCAAGGAGCACTCGGAATCTCGTATAGGACTTAAGGAAATTTGAATTGTTTTTTGCATCGTACTCTATGAATTCACCCAGAAAGTTTGCCAGGTGCTTCCCCACCGCTTCTGTCATAAACCCTACAGGGATCTTATGAACTTGAACCCAAAAGGGTACGTTGAAAAGTTCCACTTCCTGTGGTGTCTGACCCTCATGCATCGTTCCTAGTATCAACAAATGTCCGTCGAAAGACCACAGTCCACCCCTCAGTACTAGTTGGACATCCACCTTATGGAAGAACAGGAACAGAAATATGTCTCCCTCTGCCTCCTTAACGCACTAGTGGAAAATATACATTAGACGGTAAAGGTTTACGTCAGTTAACCAAAAGCTAGACGTTAAAAAGGGGGCGGTGGCAGTTTTGTAAATATCAGACTTCATTAATTCAATTTTAACGTCAGTTGTTGTAAGGACTGATGTTAAAAGTGAAGTGACTCACTTTTAACGTCAGTTCAATAAACAACTGACGTTAAAAGTGAGTCACTTCACTTTTAACGTCAGTCCTTACAACAACTGACGTTAAAGGTTATTTTAATAATTTTTTTATCTAGTATACGTACCCTTCCGCATTGCCTTCCTCAAAGTTTCAGTTTCACAATTGCTTTGATGTTTTCTGTTTCTGTTTTGAAAACTAAAATATATGTGCGAAGTATAAGTTGAATCAATAACCCAAACCGGATCTCATTCATGAAGTGTAATACAGACTGATACAGAAGATTGAAAGGGTTTAAAATCCTATAAAAGGTTACATTGAAAGGGTTTAAAATCCTAAACATTTGTTGAGGCTTCGTTCCCTTCACGGGTGAGCAAGAGAGGAGAGTCGAGCGACTGAGTTTTCCAGAATTCAATGAGGAGGTTGTGTGGCAAAGCATAAGGCCACTTTTGGAACCCCTTATCACACCCGAAACATTAAAGCTACATCCCATCAGAGAGTTTTATGAAATATGCCAAAGGGAAAACTATACTCTGAATGTGACCATGTCTAGCAGTGATGGTGTTACTCATGTTGGAATCGAGGTACATGCTGATAATGTGGTCATTCATAAGCTGAGGTTTTGGAACTGTAGCAGCCGATTCTCCAGAAGGATGATAAGGTGAGCAACTCACATTATGTGATTTACAGAACCTTACCACCCATGTTATGTGATTTACACAACCTCAGAAGTTGTTTGACCATTAAGACAAAGATCTTTGAGTCTAGGAATAGGAAGAAAGAGTGATGAAGTTAATCTCTATGGCAGAGCCATATTGTGAAGTAGAAAATAAAAGGAAGGAAGGAAGCTATTTATTGGAGCAGAGGATGAAGTTACTAGGCGTGGTAAGTTGCTAAAAAATTAAGTTTATCATTAAGAGGATTAGCTAGGTTCCAAGGTGAATGGGTAAGTAGCACAGTAGTCAGAGGAATGAATGTTTTTGCAGAAACCTATATACCTTTAACGTCAGTTGTTTAATACAACTGACGTTAAAACTTGTTTAAATAAAAAATATTTATTTTTAACGCCGTTTTTATACAACTGACGTTAAAAGTGTGATTTTTACTTCATTAAATAAATAGATGACGTAAATAATCATATATCCCTATCTGAAATGCCCTGTTGTCACTCTTAACACAGGTCACTCCATATATATAGTGCAGTTTATTTCTAAACTTTTTTTTAAACAAGTTTATTTTTAATCTTCATTAATTAGCTTGAATTAGTAAACAAATTCTTGTGCAAATTAAAATTAATAAACACTTAACATAAAACACAAGTTATATGTATAATCAAACCGTATCTCATTGAAGCGATTCATAAGTTACAATTAAATGATTAAAAGATAAAAAATTTCTGCAACATATAGCCCTAAAATATAAAAAAGTTTTGCTTCAACATCATTTTCTTATCAGTCCTGTCCTCAGAAACTCCAATGGATGCATCTCCTCCCTCACTTGAATTCCATGATGCAAAAGTGAATTCACATTGAAATGGATCTTTGCATCTTCTCCTTCACTGGAATTCCTTGATGCATCGTCTTGAATCCCCAGTCACTTGCTTCCAAAGCAAAGTGAAAGGGATGACGGGGATGAAATAAAGTGAGGGAATCACATTATGTGATTTACCCAACCTTACCATCCATGTTATGTGATTTACTCAACCTTAGAAGTTTTTTTACCATTAAGAAGAGACCTTTAAGTCTGATGACAACCAAATGGTGAGGTTGCCTTTGATGATCTTTTTGGTTGAATTTTAACAATTAATTTGTGGAACAATTTTTGAGATTAAAATAAAGGGAAGAAAAGAAACAAATGGATGAAGAATAGAGATGATGATGGCGCCACAAACTAGAGAGTTTGATAAGCCAAGTGAGGTTCGCCACAAGAATCGTGGATTCTTGATAAGAACAAGATGGCTCAACCAAGAACCAAAGAGAGACAATTCCCTCACAAATGGATTTAATCCAAATTCAACATCCAAGTTATTATTCAACATGAAAATGGAGTGTACAAATAGAGTATTAGGCTGCCAACTTTTTGGCTTCCAAAAGAGATCATAACACCCACAATAATTAGCCTAATCATGTCACTAAATGACTCACTAATTCCCTCCTTAACTCAGTCTCTAATGGTGAGTTTATTATTCTCTCATAACCATCATTATGTGGCAGCCACACTTTACTTCTCATATTAAAAAGTGTAACTCCCACATAATTAACAAAACAATAAACAAACTAATAACTTATAGGAGTTACTATTGGCATGCAAACCAAAGATTCCTCCTACTAAGCTCCCAAATTCGTGTACAACATGGACTTAAGTGGGCTTGACCCATTTGCAACACTTAGCCAATTTGGACACACACACATAACCCATTACACTTATTGAATTAAAATAAAACAACTAAGTGGACTCATAACTATAGCATGCCCCATTTGAAAATGATCATGGGTATTCTAGTTGAATGAGATAGGTCATCAATTGGGGCTCCATTCCATTTGGTCTCACTCTTGGGCTTGCTTCTATCAAAATAGCCCACATGTAATTAAGAGCTTGTTGGGCTTTCTTGTGTCTAACTCTTGTCATGGGCCCACCAAGTCCTTGATTTGATTCTTGATCCATGGTCTTCATTGGGCTCATATCATTCTTGTTGGAAATTGGACTTGCCCCCCCCATGGCTCATATCATACCCTCCTTCTTTAAGAAAATTCGTCCTCGAATTTATGACTTCAATCCCAAGCATGTTATCGAATCTTGTGTTAAGATGTTCATACTTTTGGGTAACCATGCAAGTTCCCAAGCCATGGAGTACCTCCCTTGGGATGAACTCTTCCATTACATCGGTTGTATCAAACTTAAGTTCATAATATATTTCAATAGGAGGTAAAGCATGAGTAGGTGCTTTATTGAGATTTTTGGAATCCTTGAAAGTTTCCCAACCATGGGGTACTTCCTTTGGGATGAAATCTCCAAATTTATGCAAAAGAGTTACAACACCACTAGGCAAAGAGAGATCATTAGAAGCATTGGAAATTAAACAAAAGTCCTTGCAATAAATTATGCATTGGGTCTGTCTTGAAATCAAAGCCCTCTTCTCCTCACTTTTTGTTGCCAAAGAACTCTCTTTTTGCTCACTATTTTTCTCACTATTTTTCTCTTGCTCATCATTCTTCTTTTCACTCTCTTTTTCTTTTTCCTCTTGATTATCACTCTTCTTTTCACTCTCTTTTTCTTTTTCCTTTTGATCATCACTTTTCTTTTCACTCTCTTATGTTTTTGCCTCATTCTCTTGTTTTGCTTTCTCTCTCTCTTTCTTCTCATTCTCTTTCTTGTTGGAGTCTTCCACCAACTTCTTCACATGATCTTCAAAACTTTCCATTTGTCTTTTCATTCTTTCCTCTTTTCTCAACCTCTTTTGTTCGTCCTCTCTCATCCTCTTGTCACGCCTCTCATGCATTTGCCGGATCCACTCTTCAACCTCTTTCCTATGTTCTTGCACATAGTCGAAATTTTCAAATCGTAACATAGCAAAAAGAAGAAAAGGTGAAAGGTAGAAGAAGAACAAAACTCAAAATTCAACCAAAGCCTAAGCTTTGATACCACTTGATGACAACCAAATGGTGAGGTTGCCTTTGATGATCTTTTTGGTTGAATTTTAACAATTACAAATCCAAGTCAGAATTGAGTTGTAACATAAAAGGAAGAAAATATGAAAATGATGAAGATTAGAGATGGTGATGGCGCCACAAACTAGAGAGTTTGATAAGCCAAGTGAGGTTCGCCACAAGAATCGTGGATTCTTGATAAGAACAATAGTTGGCTCAACCAAGAACCAAAGAGAGACAATTCCCTCACAAATGGATTTTAATCCAAATTCAACATCCAAGTTATTATTCAACATGAAAATGGAGTGTACAAATAGAGTATTAGGCTGCCAACTTTTTGGCTTCCAAAAGAGATCATAACCCCCACAATAATTAGCCTAATCATGTCACTAAATGACTCACTAATTCCCTCCTTAACTCAGCCTCTAATGGTGAGTTTATTATTCTCTCATGACCATCATTATGTGTCTGCCACACTTTACTTCTCATATTAAAAAGTGTAACTCCCACATAATTAACAAAACAATAAACAAACTAATAACTTATAGGAGTTACTATTGGCATGCAAACCAAAGATTCCTCCTACTAAGCTCCCAAATTCGTGTACAACATGGACTTAAGTGGGATTGACCCATTTGCAACACTTAGCCAATTTGGACACACACACATAACCCATTACACTTATTGAATTAAAATAAAACAACTAAGTGGACTCATAACTAGAGCACGCCCCATTTGAAAATGATCATGGGTCTTCTAGTTGAATGAGATAGGTCATCAATTGGGGCTCCATTCCATTTGGTCTCATTCTTGGGCTTGCTTCTATCAAAATAGCCCCCATGTAATTAAGAGCTTGTTGGGCTTTCTTGTGTCTAACTCTTGTCATGGGCCCACCAAGTCCTTGATTTGATTCTTGATCCATGGTCTTCATTGGGCTCATATCATTCTTGTTGGAAATTGGACTTGCCCCCCCATGGCTCATATCAAAGTCTAGGAATAGGAATAAATAACAACACCTCAAATATGATAGAGGCATATTGTGAAGGAAAAACCACGAAATATAGAGGAAAAGAGGGGGGTGTAATATTGATCGACTGATACAGAAGAATATGGTTCTTTATATAGAGAAGAGAGACTACCTGAATTTCTTGAAAACTGATCTAAAAACTTAATGCTCATTAAGAGGATTAGGTAATTACATGGTGAATGGGTAAGTAGCACAGTAGTCAAAGGAATGAATGTTTTTGCAGAAACTAATAAACTTTTAAAAGTGTGATTTTCAGTTAAATAACTAGCTGACGTAAATAATACTATATCCTATATAGAGAAGAGAGACAGATTTTCTTGAAAACTGATCTATAAACTTAATGCTCAGGGGTAGTAACACAGTAGTCAAAGGAATTAATGTTTTTGCAGAACACTTTTAACGTCAGTTGTCTTCAACAGCGGACGTTAAAAGTTTTTTAATTTTTATGTCAGTTTCTTAATAAAACTGAAGTTAATTAAATATCCTTTAACGTCAGTTTTTACAAACAACTGACGTAAAATGTTGTTTTATTTTGATTATAACGTTTACACCCGCATCCTTTAACGTCAGTTTTTACAAACAACTGACATAAAATGTTGTTTTATTTTGATTATAACGTTTACACCCGCGCGCCTTCTGCTCTTCACTCTGTACGTCTCTTTTCTCTTTTCATCACGCTCAACCCTCACTCTCAACCCTCACTCTCACTCTGCCCTAATCACGAGCTCATCTCCACCACAACCACCGCGAGGGCTTCTTTGCCACCACCGTGAGGTACACTCTTAACACCTAACTCTGTCTTTCCCGCTCATTCTTTGCAATAACTTGACATCTCTCTTTCCCCTTCCCGCGCACTAACTCTCCTTGTCCCTCTGCTCTCAGTAACCACATCGAACGTTGGCCACCACTCGAGCTGCCCCAACACCCCCCCCCCCACGCGAGCGCCTATTTCGGGTGAGTCTTTAGGGCACATTTTTTTATTTTTGGTTTTGAGTGTATGTTGAAACTGTAGTCTCGGTGAGTTGAAACTTGAAACTGTGAGTTTGAGTTGTTTGGAATGTCTCTATTTTTGGTTTTGAGTGTTTGTTGAAACTGTAGTCTCAGTAGTTGAAACTTGAAACCGTGAGTTTGAGTTGTGTGGAATGTCTCTATTTTTTGTTTTGAGTGCATGTTGCTCTGCTGTAAATATGAGTCTCTCCTCTCCTTTTCTCCTATTTCCCTGGTTTGGTTTTCTGTAAATATGAGTAACTGATCCCCCATTGTTGGGGTTAGATGTAGCTTCTCTAAACTTGTTTGTATTTGATTTGGTTTTAATGCAAGTCTCTATTTCTTTATGAGTATGTGATTCTGTGCTTAATGCTTTCCTTGGATTAGCTACCCATAGGAATGATATGTTGCTTTGATAGATGACTGGAAGGTTGGTGTTAAGGCATGCTCATGAATCATATGCCAAGTAGTTCAAGAATCTAGACATAGGTGTTGAATGCTTGCAATCTTATAAGTCTTGACTTAATGCAAAATCACAGATTAATCCACCTAAGACATTAGGGTTTGATTTGGGGTTTTAGGCTCAATGCACCTAAGACATTAGGCTTGAGTATTTTAGAAAAGGCTTGATTGTCATAATTGAAGTAAGACTTATGTTGATAACCATTTCATTGCAATTAAGGGAGGATTAGTGTAGTCTAACCCTAACAATCTTAGCCACATCTCTGTTTGCATACCAAGTGTTCGATAAAATTCCCAAAAGACAAAAAAATATTTTATTTCTTTATTTTCTGTTTTAATCTCTCATACTTTAGTTTAGTCTAGATAGTTGTTGAGTTTGTGAATTGGTAATTGACATCCGATCCCTGTGGATACGATAACCGGTCTCACCACCGTATTACTTGATTGCGACGAGGTGCACTTGCCTTTATATTCTAAAAATCACGCATCAAGTTTTTGGCGCCGTTGCCGGGGATTGGCTTTGTCAATATCAGTAGTAACAAATGAGGAAACTAGTTTAGACATTTTTTTTTATTTCCTGTGTATATTTGAAATTTTTCTGTATATATTTGATTTTTTTTTTGTTTTGAGTTCTGTTTTGTAAGGTGGACAAAAGTAATGGAAAATTTTTATTGTCCACCTGATAAGGAAGCTTCCAGTCATGTTTTGGAGGACAACTTGTGGTGGGATGGCGATATAAATTTGGGAGAATTCTTCGAGGAGTTTTCTCTATCTCATAACATCCCATCACGAGTCGATCCTATGACTGGTGAGCTTATATATATATATATACCGAGGAGGATTGGGAAACCTTTTGTTCTTATTTACCACCTCCACCACCATGTATGATTCCCATAGAGCCACATGAAGTGGAAGTTGAGAAAAATCTGGTTATGGGAATGGACCAAATTGAAAACGAAGTGGTGGTGGTTAGCGAATCACAACAAGAGGAATTACCTTCCACAAATCCTTGGGAAACAACAAGTGAGAAGGCGGTGCATTTGGAAAGCAATCCCTCCACCATGCATGTTGAGCAATCTGATTTTACTGCATTAAATAATTATGTTGGCCTGCATGCATGTGTGGATACTTGTAAGTTAGCCCTTCCACATGGATGTCACACTTCCTCTTGTTAATTCCACTTGACCCGAGAGGAAGTGAGTTTATAATTTTAAAGGTCAATGGAATTTCCACCCAATGGCTGGGTGGAATTGAAAATAAAGTTATTTTACTGTTACAATCACCATCCCAATTTCCATTTGATCCGGGAGGAGGATCCAGGTGATGCTTTTCAATAAGTCAAGCTAGTGACATTAAAGAAGCGCTTATTGGGAGGCAACCCAATTTTTCTTTTCGTTTTCCTTTTTCTTTTTTGTTTAGTTAGATTTGATTTTAGATTTTAAACTCTTGAATAATTTGAGAAGATCAAGAGTTTTCTTTTACTAATAAAATTGCCAAGTGATTTCAGGTAAAGAAGGAAGGAAGGGAGAGCAAGAAGACAAGGAGAAGAGCAAAAGGGGCAAAGAAAAAGCAAAGTCGGCACCCGATACCGCCTCGGTAAGCCGTTCCATTTTTCTTTTGTTTTATTTTATTTTTCTTTCCTCTCTCCAACTTGATTGTTTACATTGGGGACAATGTAAATCTTTAAGCTTGGGGTAGGGGTAATCTTTTTGCTTGCATTGTAAATATTGCATTCATATAGGCTTAAGTTTGCATGATCGCATGATTCGGTTACCCTTGCTTAGATTGAGCTTATGATTGTGAGAGCTAAGTGCCAATTTTTTTTGTGATAGTGAATTTTTGAACCCAATTCTGTTTATTCTTGTGATATGGCTGCAAATGAATATGCTTGAGATGATCTTGGATAGTTGATGATTAGCATATGTTTCTTTAGACCTGTGTTTCTCACTGGTTCTTGAACTGATAAATGTGAGATTTTGAGCCATTAGGGGGTACTCACTAAATCTGCCCCGATTCTTTGTGTTGAGTGTTGCTCCTCTTGGATGAATTTCTCTAGAACTTGACTTGAAACCATTTTGAAGCTTAAAAACTTTTTGGAAACATTTTTGAAAATGATTGAGGCAATAGGTATTTTTCTGGCCTTCTGAGTTTTGAATGATGAAATGCTACCCCTTAGTTGCCCAATTTTGAGCCTGAAAGAATAAAAATGCTTTTCTTGGTACCCTGAAATGTTTTGGTAAATAATGTTTGATGGGACCTTCTAAAGTATTACAAAAGGGTAAACAGGTAGTTGAAAAAAGTTTGGGAAAAAAATAAAAAAAAAACTCCCCTTCTCCAAATAAAAGAAAAAGAAAAAAAAAGGGAAGTAAATAGAGAAGGGGATGACAAAAAGAAAAGTGAAAAATAAAAAGAAAAAGAAAGCAAAGAAAGGTGGAAAGTGAATTGAAAACCCAAGAAGGTATTTTAGAAGGTCATGTTTGCAACGCTTGATGTTTATGTAACCTTTTGAAATGTCCCTTTCTTGTTATCCCCACCTAAAGATTAATCCCATGGCCACGTTACAACCAAATAAAGACCTCTTGATTCTTAGGTGTTTTCATAAATAAAGTGGAGATTTGGTTGATAGTCAAGCATATGGTAGGAATCATTCCTTGAGGAAAATGGAGCGAATTGTTATATATACTTGAACACTTGAGTGAGTGAGGCAAGAAAGAGAGCCAAGCAAATAAACAAGCTTGGGGTGAGCTTCAAGTGAGCAAGAGTGCCCGAATCAGTGAGAATGTGAGTCTAGGAAACTTAAGCCCCTAATTGGACTTGAATTGATTGTCTCTTGCTGAATTGTTTGAATTGCCTATTGCTTGGATCATTTACTCGGGTTCTTGGTTCACTATCCATGCTTTGACTGTTTATCTCTTCTGGCCTTAGTTTTTGCTTGAGGACAAGCAAAGTCTTAAGCTTGGGGTGATTTGATGAGTGTGATTTCACCTCATTTTCCATGTACATTTCTGCATGCATTTGCATATAAGTTAGGCCATTTTAGTTTGATTTTGGTTAATTTTTCCTTTGGAACAGATAAGGTGGTTTCTGTGTGTTGTTTTGCAGGATTTAATGGAAAAATGCCCAGAAATTAACCTTGATGGAGCTTGGATGAAAAAGAGCCTGAAAAGAGAAGAAATTGAGCCAAGCAGAATTCTGGTGATTCGCCCCGCGACCCTGAAAGCTGACTGTTGGAGAAAATGCAAGCCTTCTGGTTCGCCTCGCGAACCCATGTCTCGCCTCGCGAGTCTGGAAACAGAAGCCATCATGCCTAGGCCCTGATGCCCCTCACGGGCGTATTGAAGAAAAACCTTTCGGTCTCGCGTCGCGAAGAAACTCTCGCCTCGCGAGAGATCAATTCTCTGAAGCAGATTTTTAATATTCGCCTCGTGAGACATGTCTCGCCTTGCGAATGCGCGCGCAGACCGATCGGTATAAGTTGCTGTTTTAGGGCAGAAAAGAGAGAGCTTTTGGTGGGAGAGCACTTGGGGACTTGGAGGCTGCGGCTGAGCTAGGGTTTTGACCCTAGAGGGGAGTTGCTGAGAGGGTTTGCTGTGAAGAAGAAGGAAAGCTCCCATGGAGTCTCTCCTCTCCTTTTCTCCTATTTCCCTGGTTTGGTTTTCTGTAAATATGAGTAACTGATCCCCCATTGTTGGGGTTAGATGTAGCTTCTCTAAACTTGTTTGTATTTGATTTGGTTTTAATGCAAGTCTCTATTTCTTTATGAGTATGTGATTCTGTGCTTAATGCTTTCCTTGGATTAGCTACCCATAGGAATGATATGTTGCTTTGATAGATGACTGGAAGGTTGGTGTTAAGGCATGCTCATGAATCATATGCCAAGTAGTTCAAGAATCTAGACATAGGTGTTGAATGCTTGCAATCTTATAAGTCTTGACTTAATGCAAAATCACAGATTAATCCACCTAAGACATTAGGGTTTGATTTGGGGTTTTAGGCTCAATGCACCTAAGACATTAGGCTTGAGTATTTTAGAAAAGGCTTGATTGTCATAATTGAAGTAAGACTTATGTTGATAACCATTTCATTGCAATTAAGGGAGGATTAGTGTAGTCTAACCCTAACAATCTTAGCCACATCTCTGTTTGCATACCAAGTGTTCGATAAAATTCCCAAAAGACAAAAAAATATTTTATTTCTTTATTTTCTGTTTTAATCTCTCATACTTTAGTTTAGTCTAGATAGTTGTTGAGTTTGTGAATTGGTAATTGACATCCGATCCCTGTGGATACGATAACCGGTCTCACCACCGTATTACTTGATTGCGACGAGGTGCACTTGCCTTTATATTCTAAAAATCACGCATCAAGTTTTTGGCGCCGTTGCCGGGGATTGGCTTTGTCAATATCAGTAGTAACAAATGAGGAAACTAGTTTAGACATTTTTTTTTATTTCCTGTGTATATTTGAAATTTTTCTGTATATATTTGATTTTTTTTTTGTTTTGAGTTCTGTTTTGTAAGGTGGACAAAAGTAATGGAAAATTTTTATTGTCCACCTGATAAGGAAGCTTCCAGTCATGTTTTGGAGGACAACTTGTGGTGGGATGGCGATATAAATTTGGGAGAATTCTTCGAGGAGTTTTCTCTATCTCATAACATCCCATCACGAGTCGATCCTATGATCGGTGAGCTTATATATATATATATACCGAGGAGGATTGGGAAACCTTTTGTTCTTATTTACCACCTCCACCACCATGTATGATTCCCATAGAGCCACATGAAGTGGAAGTTGAGAAAAATCTGGTTATGGGAATGGACCAAATTGAAAACGAAGTGGTGGTGGTTAGCGAATCACAACAAGAGGAATTACCTTCCACAAATCCTTGGGAAACAACAAGTGAGAAGGCGGTGCATTTGGAAAGCAATCCCTCCACCATGCATGTTGAGCAATCTGATTTTACTGCATTAAATAATTATGTTGGCCTGCATGCATGTGTGGATACTTGTAAGTTAGCCCCTTCCACTTGTATGTCACACTTCCTCTTGTTAATTCCACTTGACCCGAGAGGAAGTGAGTTTATAATTTTAAAGGTCAATGGAATTTCCACCCAATGGCTGGGTGGAATTGAAAATAAAGTTATTTTATTGTTACAATCACCATCCCAATTTCCATTTGATCCGGGAGGAGGATCCAGGTGATGCTTTTCAATAAGTCAAGCTAGTGACATTAAAGAAGCGCTTATTGGGAGGCAACCCAATTTTTCTTTTCCTTTTCCTTTTTCCTTTTTGTTTAGTTAGATTTGATTTTTGATTTCAAACTCTTGAATAATTTGAGAAGCTCAAGAGTTTTCTTTTACTAATAAAATTGCCAAGTGATTTCGGGGAAAGAAGGAAGGAAGGGAGAGCAAGAAGACAAGGAGAAGAGCAAAAGGGGCAAAGAAAAAGCAAAGTCGGCACCGATACCGCCTCATAAGCCGTTCCATTTTTCTTTTGTTTTATTTTATTTTTCTTTCCTCTCTCCAACTTGATTGTTTACATTGGGGACAATGTAAATCTTTAAGCTTGGGGTAGGGGTAATCTTTTTGCTTGCATTGTAAATATTGCATTCATATAGGCTTAAGTTTGCATGATCGCATGATTCGGTTACCCTTGCTTAGATTGAGCTTATGATTGTGAGAGCTAAGTGCCAATTTTTTTTTGTGATAGTGAATTTTTGAACCCAATTCTGTTTATTCTTGTGATATGGCTGCAAATGAATATGCTTGAGATGATCTTGGATAGTTGATGATTAGCATATGTTTCTTTAGACTTGTGTTTCTCACTGGTTCTTGAACTGATAAATGTGAGATTTTGAGCCATTAGGGGGTACTCACTAAATCTGCCCCAGTTCTTTGTGTTGAGTGTTGCTCCTCTTGGATGAATTTCTCTAGAACTTGACTTGAAACCATTTTGAAGCTTAAAAACTTTTTGGAAACATTTTTGAAAATGATTGAGGCAATAGGTATTTTTCTGGCCTTCTGAGTTTTGAATGATGAAATGCTACCCCTTAGTTGCCCAATTTTGAGCCTGAAAGAATAAAAATGCTTTTCTTGGTACCCTGAAATGTTTTGGTAAATAATGTTTGATGGGACCTTCTAAAGTATTACAAAAGGGTAAACAGGTAGTTGAAAAAAGTTTGGGAAAAAAATAAAAAAAAAACTCCCCTTCTCCAAATAAAAGAAAAAGAAAAAAAAAGGGAAGTAAATAGAGAAGGGGATGACAAAAAGAAAAGTGAAAAATAAAAAGAAAAAGAAAGCAAAGAAAGGTGGAAAGTGAATTGAAAACCCAAGAAGGTATTTTAGAAGGTCATGTTTGCAACGCTTGATGTTTATGTAACCTTTTGAAATGTCCCTTTCTTGTTATCCCCACCTAAAGATTAATCCCATGGCCACGTTACAACCAAATAAAGACCTCTTGATTCTTAGGTGTTTTCATAAATAAAGTGGAGATTTGGTTGATAGTCAAGCATATGGTAGGAATCATTCCTTGAGGAAAATGGAGCGAATTGTTATATATACTTGAACACTTGAGTGAGTGAGGCAAGAAAGAGAGCCAAGCAAATAAACAAGCTTGGGGTGAGCTTCAAGTGAGCAAGAGTGCCCGAATCAGTGAGAATGTGAGTCTAGGAAACTTAAGCCCCTAATTGGACTTGAATTGATTGTCTCTTGCTGAATTGTTTGAATTGCCTATTGCTTGGATCATTTACTCGGGTTCTTGGTTCACTATCCATGCTTTGACTGTTTATCTCTTCTGGCCTTAGTTTTTGCTTGAGGACAAGCAAAGTCTTAAGCTTGGGGTGATTTGATGAGTGTGATTTCACCTCATTTTCCATGTACATTTCTGCATGCATTTGCATATAAGTTAGGCCATTTTAGTTTGATTTTGGTTAATTTTTCCTTTGGAACAGATAAGGTGGTTTCTGTGTGTTGTTTTGCAGGATTTAATGGAAAAATGCCCAGAAATTAACCTTGATGGAGCTTGGATGAAAAAGAGCCTGAAAAGAGAAGAAATTGAGCCAAGCAGAATTCTGGTGATTCGCCCCGCGACCCTGAAAGCTGACTGTTGGAGAAAATGCAAGCCTTTCTGGTTCGCCTCGCGAACCCATGTCTCGCCTCGCGAGTCTGGAAACAGAAGCCATCATGCCTAGGCCCTGATGCCCCTCACGGGCGTATTGAAGAAAAACCTTTCGGTCTCGCGTCGCGAAGAAACTCTCGCCTCGCGAGAGATCAATTCTCTGAAGCAGATTTTTAATATTCGCCTCGTGAGACATGTCTCGCCTTGCGAATGCGCGCAGCACTGACTGGTATAAGTTGCTGTTTTAGGGCAGAAAAGAGAGAGCTTTTGGTGGGAGAGCACTTGGGGACTTGGAGGCTGCGGCTGAGCTAGGGTTTTGACCCTAGAGGGGAGTTGCTGAGAGGGTTTGCTGTGAAGAAGAAGGAAAGCTCCCATGGAGTCTCTCCTCTCCTTTTCTCCTATTTCCCTGGTTTGGTTTTCTGTAAATATGAGTAACTGATCCCCCATTGTTGGGGTTAGATGTAGCTTCTCTAAACTTGTTTGTATTTGATTTGGTTTTAATGCAAGTCTCTATTTCTTTATGAGTATGTGATTCTGTGCTTAATGCTTTCCTTGGATTAGCTACCCATAGGAATGATATGTTGCTTTGATAGATGACTGGAAGGTTGGTGTTAAGGCATGCTCATGAATCATATGCCAAGTAGTTCAAGAATCTAGACATAGGTGTTGAATGCTTGCAATCTTATAAGTCTTGACTTAATGCAAAATCACAGATTAATCCACCTAAGACATTAGGGTTTGATTTGGGGTTTTAGGCTCAATGCACCTAAGACATTAGGCTTGAGTATTTTAGAAAAGGCTTGATTGTCATAATTGAAGTAAGACTTATGTTGATAACCATTTCATTGCAATTAAGGGAGGATTAGTGTAGTCTAACCCTAACAATCTTAGCCACATCTCTGTTTGCATACCAAGTGTTCGATAAAATTCCCAAAAGACAAAAAAATATTTTATTTCTTTATTTTCTGTTTTAATCTCTCATACTTTAGTTTAGTCTAGATAGTTGTTGAGTTTGTGAATTGGTAATTGACATCCGATCCCTGTGGATACGATAACCGGTCTCACCACCGTATTACTTGATTGCGACGAGGTGCACTTGCCTTTATATTCTAAAAATCATGCATCACTAATCTAAATGCCCAGGGACCCCGTGCTAAAGAATTTAATAAGTGGGTGTTTCTACAAGCGAAGCAGCACGTAAGCATCAACTACAACCACTGGAATGACGTTCCACAGAACGTTAAGGATCAGATTTGGGAGGCTATCACGGTATTTTACCTTTACATTCGTTTGATTTACAATATTAGATAATTATCCGAGTTATAATCCATCCCGTTGTTATGTATTTAATGTGTAGGTAGCTTGGACTGTGCCAAATGACGAGGATCATCGTCATAAATGTATGAAAATGGCATCAAAGCGTTGGAATGGGTTCAAGCATGATCTTACCAAGTACTATGTATCTGGGAAGAAGCGGCTTGATAAAATGTTCTCGGATTATCCCTGATTGATCAGGATACTTAGGATATGTTTGCCAGGAGTCGACGGGATGGAGAATTTCAGGTTGGTTGATTAAGTTAATTTTGTATGCTTCTTATAGATCATTTAACTGTATTTAATTATGTGTTTTTGTTTGAATAGGCTAAGGCAAATAAGGGTCGGCAGAATCAGGCGAAGAACGTCCACCGCCACACCATGTCTCAGGGTGGGTACCAGACTCGGATCGAGTAGATGATGGCGGATAGGCTGAGGGCAAAGCAGGAAGAGCACTCTGCTAGGATTGAAAGAGGAGAGGTGCCTGAGGGAACACCATTAAGTCCTCCGTTGGACATCGACCGCGATGATGTCTGGTTAGCTGGTCGCATGACAAAGATGGGATCTTTTAAAGTTGATGCCACTCGCGAAGTGGCAGATAAGATTGTAAGTAAATAATTAACTTGATTTCAATTGATATTTGTATAGATATTTGCAACACTTTTCACTTGCACGTTTTTTCATTTTTTTCATTGTAGATGGATCTTAAAGCACAATCCTCCCAGGGTTAATTCGTCCCTTCTGGACAGCGGGACGTCTTGATGACTGCTCTAGGCAAGAAAGACCATCCTGGTCGGGTTCTCGATGTTCCTGGGAACGTGACCATCAAATAATATTATGGCAAGTCTGCTTCACGAAAGCGGGTGGTCGATGAAGCATCAATTTTGGCTGACATTACTCAGCACCTCATGTCCAACCCAGCTATTACAACACATCTGATGCAAAGCTTAATATCCAACCCAGAATTCAAGCAGGCGCTTGCCAGAGAGCTTTCCTCCGTCGGTACATCCCAGGACACCGCAGGGCATGCCAACCCTTCACATGTGAGCACAAAAGAGAGTTTTAGTAGGGCACATGTGGAGGACGATGAGTTGGTAGCTAGGGAGCGAGAGTTCGAAGTCCAACGCCATGAGCATGAGTTGGAAATGAAAAGGCGTGAGCTTGAGTTGGACTCCAAACAACGTGAGCTCGAAATGTTAACAAAGGTATGTATTCATTATTAATGTCCAAATTAGTCAAATAATTACTTGTGTTTTTTTTAATTATCAACAACTTATCTATTTTATTTTTCCTAAACTGAAGGCCAAGTCGACGTCGGTGTCGCTGTCACCTATCACTCGTTTGTTCTCACTTGGTGAGGATTATGCGTTTGATATTTTTGAATGTCCATTGGAGCACGATGGATGGGTGGCATGACCAGATCAACGGAGGATATTTTCCTTCTGTGGTGACGATCTCGGGAATGCCTGCAGAAATAACGTCTGGAGGAACAGCAATGTTTTGAGTCTCTGGTGCACGTAAGTTAATTTTATAACTTATTTATTTTTGGTATTTTTCCATTTAATAATTTATTTTAATTTCAATATATATATTATGTAACTAACATCCACACCTTTTCATATCTTAGGTATCTCCATCGTCTTCAGCTTGATAAGGGTGTTGCATCGATTTCTGACTTCTTAGATCCGTCAATCCTTCCGCCCGATTTCTTTCTTTGGCGATGCATTGAGTAAATACTTAGGGAACTTGTTGGGAGACAATCAGAAAGAATTATATCTGGCTCCCTACTGTATGAAAAGCCATTGGCGCTTGTTCGTACTTCACCCGTCTAGGCATACTTGTCATATTCTATTGCTCTCTCCACCAACAAGCCCACAGGTGGTGTTGGAAGCTGTAAATAAGTAAGTAACTATTCTTAAATTTAATTTAAGTTTTAATATCAGTTGTTTTTAGTTTATTACACACATGATATATGAATTTGTTAATTGATCGACATGATTATTTGTTTATGATAGCACGCTGAAGGCGAGTAGCATAAGTTGCGCCAACGGGAGATGTAGGACTTCTAAGGCTAAAGCAAATCCTATATGGAACATCATCAAGGTTTGGTAGTTTATTTATCAAATAATTAATATTATAATTACTAATTTATATGTATATTCAACTGACATTGAAATTAATTTTGTTGGTAGTCTCGATTTCAAAATGACGGGTGGTCATGCGGCTATTATGTGATGCTTCATATGCTGAACATAGTCTCCACATCTATTACGGATGGATGGAATAAGGTAATATTTAAACAACTTGTTAAATTATATATTATAGTTTTGAAGATGACTTGCATTGATGTTATTGTTATTCTTTGAACGTGTGTAGGCATTTAACGACCAATCGCCTATTCAAGAAGATGAGTTAAGAGACTTGAGGATGCGCTTCGCTGAATTCTTCTTCAAGTATGCGGCTGAAAAAGGAATTGACAATATACAGGCGCAATACTGAGATAAATAGTTTTTTGTGACTTTATACACTAAATAATATCATGTATATATATATATATATATATATATATATATATATATATATATATATATATCCTTAGATTGGTAGTTTTGTTTTTTAGACATTGGAACTAAAAATTATTTATATATATACATGGGTTTTGGTTTTAAGTCCCCCATTGTTCCATTTTTCCTTTGCAATTCTGTAATGTGTGTGATATTCCCGTATTCTTGGGATATTTACTGAATGCGAGGATAGGCGAGGGAGTGATATTTTAAAACCGAATTAAAAAAACTATTAACGTCGGTTGTATCAAACAACCGGCGTTAATAGTATTTTATAAAATATACAAGATAACTATTAACGCCAGATTGTAATAAACAATCGACGTTAAAATTAAACCTTTAACGTCAGTTCTTTATAACAACTGACGTTAGTTTTAACAAAATTAACGTTCGTTGTCTTAAAGAACTGACATTAATAGTTTTATGTTTAACATCAGTTGTTTACAAAATTAACGTCAGTTGTGTTAAAGAACTGACGTTAATAGTTTTATATTTAACGTCAGTTCTCAACCGACGTTAAAATATTAACTATTAACGTCAGCTGTATTTACGTCGATCAAGATTCGACGTAAAAAATCAATTTTAACTGACGTAAAAAGCACTTATTGCACTAGTGACATTTACGCCCTTTCCTGGCTTCCAGACGCCAGTCATCCTTCTCCTCATCATGTGAAACCTGATTGACCTCGTTGTCAGGAATCTCCCAACCAGGCACAGGGTTGCATCTCCATCCAGTACTCATCGAAACTCTTCCACCGGGACCTCCAAATCCACCTCCTCATTCTCTAACGTTAAGTGAGCAAAGCTAGAAAACGTCATTGATAGATATCTCACACATAACTCACACTCTTCTCAGATATAGGAAAACTTCTCATAGAGGAGAGAAAGAAAAATAGAATCTTCAAGTTATAAAAGTTTTATAACTTTTATAACTTTGAAATGTATTCGTTTAATTTATTTTTTTATCTTGATCTAACCTTCTTAGGGTATATTTATAATAACAAAACAATTTATTTTTAATTTTCCCCTTAATGTCCTTCGTCCCTTTGAGGAATCAAGACGTCAACACTCAACACTAAGATCTAATAAGCATTAGCAACTCACTCAATACTCAACAGTCAAACATCCTCTGATTGGCTCATTCCCAAATCATTTGAGTAATGGAAATCTTGAATACTGATACAACTTCTAATTTCATAACGGAAAGAGAGAGAGAGAACGGTGTTGTGTCCGTGTCTGCTTCTTATTCCATAGCTTCTAATTCCATAACAAGATAATTGCATTTAACGATAATGAGTGTCATGAATTTTTCATCCTCCCATCTATGTCTGGATCTTCATCCGGAAGCAGCTGATTAAAAAAATTGCAATAAAATCTGGGTAGAATGACCAATTGATATGGGAAAGACGAAGCGTTAAAATTTCAGCAGTTTCGATTCTTCAAGGGAATGAAGGACATTAAGGAAAAAGACAAAATAATTTATTTTATTTTTGTTAGTATGTCCTTTGAGATGTATGACCAAAGTATGGATAATCTGTCAAATTTTAATTAATGTGCCATTACTGGGAAATCTAATCGAGCCATATATGCATGATAAATATTACTTTAAATTTTAAGGGTACCAAAGAATTCATCAACAAAAAATTTGGTGCAACCGGTGATCTAATAAAAAAATCATTTAATTAAGTTAAAATTCGAACAACCTTTTTCACATCACCTTACTCGGCTTTAATACTAAAACCTTTTTATTAAGATTTTAACCATAAATACAAAAGATGAAGATTTCATATCCTATCTGGTTTGACTTGGGGAGTTAATTTGAATTGTTTCTATCACACGTCTAGATATTTTTTCCTTTAATTTTAAAATTTACTTTGTACCTGTAATAGATGGTTTTTGTCATAAAAGACAAATTAAGGGGAAAAAGAAAGACATGCATTTTTGTGTCCTCATCTCATAAAATAAGACATGACGTTAAAGATAGATTTATGGAAAAGATTTTAATGCATTTTTAACATGAATTATTGAGTTGTCCAAAATAAACGAACAAATGTATAGTCACGTAAATTGTAACATTAATATTAATTATTAATATTCTGTCTCAGTGGTCCTGGAATACGTATTCTTAGGTTCCGAGATCCAGTTGCTTTCCAATAAAATTTAATGTGACATCTTGAGAGCATATTTTTCCAAAGCAACAAATAATACCAGCCAGTTCCCCATTAATTAATTATTTTAAAACAAAAATTTACAATGCTGCCTCCATCCTCTCCGACTCATGGCCGACACTCTTGTCATCATTGTAGTATATATGACATAGCATGATGTACTAGTACAAACATAATTATTTTGACTTTTTTTTTTCGACATGAATTATTTTGACTTATTAAATACTTTTTTTTTTGTTGCTCACACTTATAAAATACTTCATAATTAGTACTTCATTTTTTTTTATCTTTTTTGAAGTTTAATTTTGATTAATTGTATATATGAAATATTCTAAATTAAACTAGACTAAAGGTCCAATCTGGTGGACCTAAGGCCACACTCTTGGTTCCTGAAAAAAATAAATTAATTACTTGGTCCATCAAATTTACAAATACGAGACATGTTAGTCCTTGATTCCAGTTTCAATCTCCTTTTATTTTCCTAATCTTATGTCAATAGGGGTGTGCAAAACCCGATTTGGCCCTAAAACCCATCCTAACCCTTAGTGTTCGGGTCGGGTCGGACCCTAACCCGTAGAAGAGAAAGGACGAACGCGAGTCCTATTTAGTGACCCGATGTCGGGTTAGGGACGGGTCTGGGTTGACCTTCGGGTTACCCAACCCGGCCCTATATAATAAAAATATTTATTTATTTTTATCCCTCCCAAGCTTTGCGTTTTCGTTTGATATATTTTGTGGCTTTTATAATATTGAAAGAATCTTGTTTGATGAAAGTATACTATTTTTAACAATGTGAATTTGGCAACACGAGCATCAAGGAAGCATCCAACAAAAGGATCCATTTGTTTTGTAACATCCAGCTTTTGAATCTATTTGGTGACACGAGATCAATTGGTGGCTTTTAGATAGCTTCTTTTACCATTATTTTGGCTTACAAATGTGGAAAAATGACTCTATTATGTTTTGATTAATGACCAAATTGACTTGAATTACACTTTGATTCACTAATTTCTTGCCAAGTTTAAATGTTTGTATAAGATATCATCGGTGCAAGGAAAATGGTGCAAAGGATCAAAGGAGCAAAAAGAAGGATCATGAAGTAATGCTTGAAGATGAAGAATTATAAAGATGAATCACAATGGATCTCAAGCAATGTTAGATTTTCATGTAAAGAAATTTTTATGTTTTTCTTTTTGAAAATAGCTCTCTCAAAAACAAATCAAAAAGGTTTTCATAAAGTAAAATGAACTTAGAATGAAAAAGAATTTATTGAAATTTTTGTACATCTATGTGTACATCGATTTACTTTCAGTTCTATGTGTACATCAATGTATAAATAGCATACATCAATGTATACATCGACTGAGTCTGCTGACGTGACATATCATCTCGTCTATCAAGTCTTTGGACTTGCTATACCTCAGTGAGTTATCATAATCTCCGTCTGGTGACGTGGCACTTAAAGCTCATCTACTTGATTATTTTATCTTTCAGTTCATTCAATTCTACCAAATATTCCCGTCTGCTGACGTGGCAAGCTAGACACGTCTACTATCAAGTCTTTGGACTTGCTGTATCTAAGTAAGTTATCTTGATTTCCGACTAGTAAACATTTAGTGCCTCGTCTACTTAAAGAAACCGGTCTAGTCAATTAATTAAATAAATAACTTTACTAATATTGAGAGCAAATCGTCTATAGGGGTGAACGCGTATTTTTCTCAAGGAGTCCAACGAAAACTTATCCCAAGTTTTCATTACTTATATTATAAATATTCCTGCATAAGTGAAAGCACATGTTAGATCTCAACTAACACTTTGCCAAGCAAATTTAATCCTTTTGTTAACATCAAAACGTAGAGATTATTTAAATCAAAACCACTTTGGTTCCAACAATTTCCCCCTTTTTGATGATGAAAAAAACTAATTAAATTTGAAAAGCAAAGTTTAAGAGAGCTTGCAAAGCTCCCCCTAAGACAAAGCATATAGATATATAATCAGTAAAAGCATATGCGACAAACCGCATATAAGCTATTAGATCAATGCAACTGCTTATCAGACTTAGAGTATATATGAAAGAATAAATAGGCATAGTTTAGCAGATATCAGAGCAAATAAGCAAACAGATGTATCAGAGTAGTTATAAACAGAATATACATATGAAGACGAATATGAGCTTTTCAAAACTGACTTTGTATATATAAAAAAATCTCTTTTCTTTCCATTCTCCCCTGTTTGTGTCATCTAACAAAAATGTGAAGGGAGTGGACCATCATTGTCAGTAACAAAAAAAATTCAAAGTTAGGCAGGAGGAGGTGGTGGAGGAGGTTGATTCTGAGTCTGGGTTTTCTTGAAATCAGTCAAAAATTCCAGTGTTTTGTTCACAACCTCTAAGGTTGGAGCCATAGATACTTGAACTCTCTGAGAGACTTCCTCAGTCATCTTTTCAACCTTCTCTTCAACCAGCTTGCCAACTCTTTCATCAACTATCTTGCCAAGAACTTCTTCAAGATTTGGTGGCAGAGCATGTGCTTGAAAGGTGCTTAATGCTCTGGAATGTTCAGGATGGTCTGAAGGGTGAACCACAGCCAGAGCTTGTGGTTGAGAAGTGTGCTTTTCAGAGGTGCTTTGTTTGGGAATAGACTCAGCAACCTCTTCCTCATGACCCCCTAAGTCAACAATAGTGGCATTCATGCCAGGTCCTTCAACTACAATTTCATCTTGTGTGTGCTCAGATGGAGGTGAAGGAGGGGCATGCTTAATCACAAGAAGGGGTAAAGTGGTTGCTGCTATTTCCTTTGCCCATTTAATGGGATAGGAGAACTCCACATTCCTACTTGTTATAGGAAGTCCCCAGAGATCTTTGTAGATCATGTATCTGAAGTTTGAAAGTCCATATTTGCCTCTGACTTTTGGAATGACCTTTTTCTCTTCTTGGGCCAGACCAGAGGAAGATGCTTCCCTCGTGCAATGAATGATGTGGGATTTCCAGAAGTCAGCAACATGTTTTTCATTAATCATCCCAATAGACTCAGATTTCAAATAATAGTCCAGCAAGGAGTAGTCAAAGGTTTCTTGATTCAGATCAAGCATTACTAATTCAGCTTGTGGCATTACTCCTTTGAATCTTCTATGCTTCTTGTCCTTGTCCTTGTTCAGATCAATCATCTGTAGTCTTGGACAGGTCGTATAGGGTATGATTCCAACTCTTATTTATGTATTATGCCTCAGCCATGATGGAGGGACAAAATGTGCATCTCTGTCAACTCTGAAATGACTGAATTCCCACTTCAGTATTTCATAGATGAGCTGATCCTTGAAGAAATCAGAGGCCCTCCCATAGACACTGGGATGCTTGAAGGATACCCATTTTGTGCCACAGTCCATGATCATAGGGACATGTTGTGAGGATCTCGCTTTTCTTTCAGGGAGGGTAGGAAGATTCTTCCTTAGTGGGTCTGTCTTCTAGACACTTATCACATGTCTCTAAACTCCATCAGTGAAAGGTATGAGAGGTGGAGTTTTGACAAGATTAGGATAGATTTCCTGGGAAGGAATCTTTTCTGGGGCAAGTGAGTGACTAAGGGTCCAAGGTTGTTGAACATCTGTGAAGGAACATTTGTGATTAGTTTGCAGTCAGGATGAGGTTTATGAAAGATCTAGGTCTCTAATTACTTGATTTGTGCTCATTCACTTGGAAATTACTTTACACAACTTGAATTGTTCTTATTTCCAAGTCTTACACCAATATTGTTCAAATTTGTTCATAATTGAAGGATCTTTTTGTAATTTCGAAATTTCATTGTAATTGCAGTGAAATTGTAATTAGAAAAAGTCAAGTGGCTGAAGTTTTTTTTTATAAAAAAATCTAGTGTAAAAAGAAAAGGTGGGACAAAAATGTAAATATACAAAGTTTTGGGACAAAAGTGTAAATTCTGGAAAATTCCAGCAAAAGGTAAAAGACTTGCCACCATTTCACATGCTTGTATTTGTATAGATCATTCACATATTGGTGTAGCACAATTCACGTCGATCATTACTTGTTCTCAAACACTTTGATTAAATTTGAATTACACTTTGTTGAACTCTTTCAATTGGTCTTCTTCATATCAATTTGAGTGTGCAATTCTTCTTGAACCTTTTCTTGCTTGTCTTCTAAACTCCATTAGTTTTGTATTAGTTGTTTTCAAAATTATTGACCTCTTTGAATTGATTGCCGATTGGTTTATTTTTCATTTGTTTAATAATGGAGACTAATTGTTGAGAATTTTGTTTCAATTTGTAGATCCCTTGAAGAGGAAACTCTTGAGTGGAAAGAGACAAGAGAGAAAATCATCTTGTAAAAGTCTACATTGAGTGATATACACGAGTGGAAATCTTTGAGTAAATGGTGAGTGAGTGGTGAGGTCCTTGAACTATTCAAATTTTGACTTGTAATACTTTTCTTTCACTTGTTCTTTAAGTGTATTTGTTCCTTGTTGGATTGTACTTAATTCTTTTGATTTTTTGTGGTGTAATTGTTCTTATAGGTGTAATCTTCATTTGATTTGTGTACTTTTCAATTCTCTGGAATTTGTATGTAATTTCTCAACTGTTAGTGCACCATGACTTCACTACATGAAGAAGACAATGAAGATTCTCCTCCATCATCACCAAGAGGAACTTGAATAGGAAGTTGGATAGAATGACAAGGAACATAGAAAGAGTGTTTGAAAGATTAGAAGTACTTGAGCACAAAAAAGGATCAAGGGATGACAACTCACATAGAGGCTCATCAAATTTGGAAGACAATGAACATGGACCTAGATTTGATAGATGGAGACATAGACATGAACATAGAGGAAGAAGGAATGAGAAGGATGACAAGTTGCATAATGTAATGGTGAAGATCCCTAGCTTCCATGGGAAGAGTGATCCCGATGCTTACTTGGAATGGGAGACCAACTTGGAGCACATATTCTCTTGCTACTACTATAGTGAAGAAAAGAAAGTAAATGTAGCTAGTCTAGGATTTCATGATTATGCTTTAATTTGGTGGGATCAATTGTGTAAAGAGAGAAGAAGGTATGATGAGGAACCAATTAGTACTTTGAGAGAAATGAAGAGGGTTTTGAGAAAAAGATATGTGCCTTCAAGCTACACTAGAGACCTACAACATGCACTCAAGGTTGAAGCACAAGTGAAGAGAAAGAACTCCTTCAAGAAGGAGGGTGACTCATCAAAACAACTTGAAGTTGTTGGTAAAAGTGGATCAAAGGCCACATTTTCTAACTCTAAACCTTCCACTTCTACCCTTTCTTCTTTTCCTTCTATGCACCACAACAAAAAGATTACTCTTGTACCCCTCTCTACTAAAGAAATTGGTGAGGCTTAAACAAAAATAAGAGAAAAAAGGGAGCTTGAGAGATAAGACAAGAGTGAAAAAGAAGAAAAAGAAATAAATGCAAAAGAAAAGAATGTGCCGTAAAATAATATGGAAAAGGCAATTGGCACAAGTGTGTAAAACTTTTGCGAAAATCAAAATGTTAAAGAACAAGATGGCAAAGAACACTACAAAAAAAGCCCAATTACCGACGGTCAAAAACCGTCGGAAACATTAAAAATCCGTCGGAAAACTACATTATCGACGGACTTTCCGACGGACACGGCTCGCTTGCAATAGACACGTAGGAAAGCCTTTCCGACGGATCTAGTGCGTTATCGCCGAAATTTCCGACGGCCTTATCCATGGAAAAACTAGCCACACAGAACCCCTAATTGCCGACGAAAATTCCGTCGGTAACTCTCTGTGGAAGTTACCCATGCAATTTTCCGTCGGAAAATGTAACCAACAGTTACCGACGGAAATATCCGTCGGAAACAAGGTTTTTTAATTTTTATTTATTTTGTTTTATATTAATTATTTTTATTAAAATTTATATATTAAATATTAAATATTATATTATATTTATTAATTATTATTATATTTTATTTTAATTAATTATATTTTATTTATTAATTATTATAATAATTTATTTATTAATTTATATTTTATTATACTTAATTATACTTTAATTATTTATTTATATTTTATATTATCAATTACAAAACAAAATTAAAATTAAAAATAAAATTTAAAAAGAAATTAAATTAAAATTTATTAAAAATAAAAACAAACTCAACATATGATCCATAAATAAAATATCCGTCTAACTACAAATCTCTACTATGCCTATAACTATCCTAATACCCATCACCATAATATCCGTCATCGTCGTCCTGTCGGGGGGAGTCTGCCGGCATCACATGACCATCAAGTTGCGGCTTAGTAGACAGACCGTCATCATGCGGCTGCGGTGGTGGATCAGTAGTAGTAGTGGAGGGCTGGGGCTGGGGACGGGTGGCATGGAGGACCCCCTGTAGAGCGTTGCGTCTGTCTGATGGGAGGAAATCGAGCACAATGGTCATGACCGTAGAGAATGTCTCCATTTGCTGCATGATGCGTTCGTTCGTCTCCCTTTACTGCTGCACCTCCTGCCTCAGCCGATGTTGGCTCCCTAATGGTCATGCTCGGTGTCGACCCCCGACGAATCGACCTGGCTAGGGTCGGAGTACCGTAAATCCGTCCCTTGTTCTTCCCGCCCACCACATCCATCCAGGCATGGGTCTGTAGTTGCTCAACCTCGGCGGGGTCCAGCTGAGAAGGATCTGAGGCACCAGAGCAGGAGGCAGCCTCAGATGCTACCTGACTAAACCTGGCGTTGTACTCCGCCTGCGATCAATACATTACAATCAATATGTATTAAATATATATATATATATATATATAATAATTACCAATAGTTTAAATATAAAAAAAATATTTTAGCTCACCACTGTCTGCCTCGACCTCTCATCAACAAACTCTCCAGTGTCCGAGCGAATATGTGTCTGCTCAAAGACCGTAGGGACATCAACGGACCGAGCTAGCTCTCCTTCCTGCAACCGACACACTAATAAAATCAATTAGTTATAAAACAAATTTTTAATAAAAACATACAACTTATAAATAATGTTTTTTATATATGCATACCATGTAAATGGCATACTGCATGTGGCTAACAGAACCACCAGTGTGCATGCTCCCACCCCTTCTCGGAAGCCCGATTTCTCTTCGTCCTGCTCACACTTCACTTGTAAGTTGGAGTGTCCCAAGACACACACAGTTGGGCCCATATGTTGGGCCCGATGTAATCCGGATGTACCCAGCTCTCCCTACGCTCCTGGAGCATGTCCCTCAGTCGAGCAGCTGCTCGGTCGTCAAAGATAACACGTATCTCTGAGGTATGATCCAGTAACTAGCACACAAACTCCTTGGTCGCGCTGTCGCGCACGCGCCAAAAAGCGAGCGGGTTTATAAAACTAGTTTAGGAAGCGACAACTCGGATATCGTCTCACAAGGACTCTTGACTTGTTATTTACCACAAAAATCCGTTGGGGGAGGGGGGGGGGGGGGGTTGGATTTGAATGCAATTAAGAAAACAATTAAGGAAACACAGAGCAATAAAAACAAAGCAGTTTAAAGGATTGTCAAATAAGATAAAGACGATTAATCTACTGTTCTCGATTTCCCAACTATCATCGGTTCATGTAAATTCCAAGCCCTAAGCAAATTCTAATCCCCTTTCGGTTGTAGCAACAATTAACAAACGAAATCGCTACTAAGAGATATATGTTCCTATTCCCGAATTAAACAAACGGGGTTAAGCCCTCATGAACTAAACGAACATGAACGAACACACGCGAATTAAACAAACGCGATTCAATATAGGAACATAACATCATCGAAATAAATCAACACAACACTATACACTCCTGAATTAAACAAACAGAAATATATAGCATGGTATTGAAAAGGGAAAAGCATACAAAACAGGAATTACAAAACCTCAAGTGTGGTGGAAATCAATTACAGTAGACTAATCCAAGAAAATTAGTTCTCCATAGAAAACGAAACACAACCAAAAATTCTATAGAAAACAGTGGAGAATGAAAAGTTGGTCTCTAATCTGCCCAAAACAGCTATTTATAACATTCAAGAACTGCGCCTACTTGCGAGGTGAATCCTCACTCGCGAGGCGAATATTATGAAGAGTCTGCAACGTTTGGTCTTCTCGCGGGGCGAAGTATTGCTCGTGTGGCGAGGAATTGAAGAGTCTAACCGTGATGCTTTCTGACTTCCAGGATCGCATGGCGAAGAGATGGATTCACTAGGCGACACAGATATCTTGCATTCTTCTGGAACAGTCAGCCTTCAGGGTCGCGAGGCGAGGTGTTGTTCGCGGGGCGAACTAGAGAGGATGACATTCTGCTGTTCAGCTGGCTTTCAGGTTCGCGTGGCGAGAAGACTCTCGCGAGGAGAACACCTCCAGGATTGAAATTCCCTTTATTTCTTCATTCCCTTGACTTCTAACTTAACCTGAAAACAATAAAATAGCCATAAGTGTTTTATTTGACTCAAAACTGGCTAAATTAACCTAAAACTACTTTAGAGACTCAAAACCTTGCTTGAGGACAATCTAATCTAATTTGGGTGAAAATGAGATATAATTAGCACAAAACCCTGGTCATACTAGCCATAAAACTAGATGAGTCAGAGGCTTATCAAAATACCCCAAACTTAAACTTTGCTTGTCCCCAAGCAAACTAAAACTCAAAAACTTAAAAAGACTCAAGACATGGCAAGCTTAAAGGTTCAATCAACTTTGCACAAATTTCAAGCATTTCATCAAAATAATTTTTCCTTCAATGTTCCCCACTTTCAAACAAAGCAATCCCCACAATCATTTACTATAAACAATTGAGAATTTCATCATTCAAGCAATCATTAATTTAAGCAAGGGATCCAAGTCACACACAAGAGGGAGATCACCAAATTCAAACAATCGCCTTCCTCACAAGGGAATTTAGTGTTCACTCAATCGCTCAGTTTTTGTCAGGCTAACAACATTTCACTCAATTTCACTTTTAAGAACACTTCCCATAAATTTGATTTTCATCTCCAAATGATTCCCACAGAAAACATGCATGCAACATCAAAAGGTCTTTATGGGTTGTAATGGGGCCTGGCTAAGGATAGGATATACAAAGGTACTAGGCTTAAGTCCCTAGGAACTAAGAAAGCATGAAACAGTTTTATACATTGAATTTCTACTCAAGTTCCTTTTTCTTTTTTTTTTTCTTTTTTGCTTTTGGGTGACTATAGCCTTTTCTTCTAATACTTTTTTTTTAAACATTTTTACACTTTTCTTTTTTCCTCTTTTTTCTTTTTCTTCTTTTTTTCCTTTTTTTTTCTTTGCCTTTGGCTCCAACCTTTTTATTATTATTTTTTTTCCCAATCCAGAATGACATGTCACATCCTTGTAGCCACCCCAAACTTAGTTTCTTACAACCATTCTCTTGCTAAGGATCCATGCTCTCCTAATCCTAAGATCGGGTTAACATGGTTTTTCCATATTTTAGGCTCATAACATAAGGTCATCAAGAATTAACAGGCTAATTAGGCTCAAAGGGGCTAACTAAGGAACATGCATTAGGGATGGTTCGATTTAGACCAAGTGGTTATTTACAAAGAAAATGCCTAAATCATCTGATGCAACACATAAACATGCAAACCATAAAGAGACTCAAGCAAATTTAGGAAAGTGTAACTCAAAAGTGATTAACAGTTAAAAACATGTTGGAGGCTCAAATCCTCACCTGGACATTCATGCATATTGTTTGAACGAGATTCTATCCCTAGTGTGTGCTTCCTATCACCCCAAACTTATCATAAATCATGCAATCATAACAAAATATCTCAAAGTTCAGTTTTCAATTTTTCAAATGGGGATCAATTTTCAATTTCAAAATCTAGGGGGAAATCATCAATAGTCAACACATAACATGCAATCAATCTATGCAAATTCAATTAAAATCCAGCAAACTTGCCGACTCAAGACTCAACACACATACTCCTGATCTTCTCAAATTATTCAGGAGCTAAAAGAAAACAAAACAAATACAAAGAAAAGCATAATTAAAAAGAAAAAGGGTTTAGAGAAAACTCATGGGCCGGTTCCACCAGGATCCCACTGTCTGTGATACAGTGGCCACGGAATGCTCAAAGTACAATATGATCCTCCCGTATCCCATGGCATGTAGCATAAAGCCCAAATGATAGACAAGTGACGGAAGCTTGTTCCATGGCCCCTAACTTGCAGCCTTGATATGGAGGTGAGTGCTTGACAGTTATGGTGTCCTCGCCAAGTGCGGCGGACTTCTCACTCCCTCTTGGGTCAAGGTTGACCTCTTTCTCAACAAAGTCCTCCCAATAAAATTGGGGTTCAACCTCTTGGACTAGCCATGGTGCAAAATCCAGAGGCTTGAACTCCATCACCGGTTGTTCCACAGTGGGAGGTGACAAACAGGTAGAGAGTGTTACTGGTGCTGCTTCAACTTCTGCACGATCTTCATTCACTGCACTATCAAATCCATCACCTGCTAAACCTGCAGAAATCTCAGCACACACCACACAAAGGTTAGTGTTAGTACAACCAGACATATGGTACAATAAACCGAATCAAGAAAAGCCGAATGTCTGGAAATTCAGCACACAGTTCATCCACCCCATCACTTTCAACACATGCATCTAATTCCAAAGGTTCTTCATCATCCTCAAGCATGGTGAAGCAGATGTCCTCCTGATCCCCATTTTCTATGTTTCCTGAAAAGAATGAGCTTTCAAAACATGCTACACATGAAGCAGTGTCAGTACAATCAGCACATGAATTATAATAGATAGAATCAGGGAGGTGTGAAATATCTGGAGATTCAACACACAGTTCATCAACAGAAGTATTCTTGACATCATTATCAAAATTATCCTCAGAAGTATTGTCAAGAATAACTGCTTGTGAATCTGTATGTTCTTCAAGGGGATGTGGAGTTTGCAGTGTATCTAATGGGGAAACGATGAGAGCATTTTGAGTGGCAAAGTCCCACTAACTTGCTTCCATCATCTGTTGAAATGCGAGATTGTTTGCTTTCAATTGTGCAGTTATCTGTGCAGCCATTTGCTTGAACAGGTCCTCTAGTGAAGGTCCGGAAGGTGCAGAGGTGGTCGCTTGGGGAGGATTCTGGGGTCGTGCCAATGGTAACATTAGTTGTGAGTCCCCATACCAAGAGTTTGGATGGTTTCCCACTGGGTGGTACTCATCAGTGGAAGGGTCGGGAATGTTGTGCCCGATTGATGCAGCCTCAAAGCAGTGAGAGTATCTCCACAGAAGACTTTCTTCAAATCAAACCAGGTTGAGATGGAATTCGGCTCGAGACAACAAAACCAATCCTTCGCAAGCACCTTCTAGTGAGAATGGGAAGGCTCTCATCTTGATGTGGTCTTCTGCCATTCCTTCAGGTGGCCGCATTGTAGAACAAACAAATTGGAATTCTTCCATATGCTTCAGCGGATTCTCACCTGCAAAACCATTAAACCTTGGCAACCGATGTATTAAACCAGGAGGGTCAGGATAATATATGCATGGTGGTTCATAATTAACATTCGGCATATAATCATGCATACAATCATCCATGGGATAGATATTAGGCATATGATTTTGCATATAATTATCCATACTAAGGTCCACAACCAGACAAAGCAGCCAAGACTAATTCAGTAATGCAAAAGTTTTTTTTTTTTAAATTTATGTTAATAACAACAAGAGTCCCCGGCAACGGCGCCAATTTTTGGTCGCGCTGTCGCGCACGCGCCAAAAAGCGAGCGGCTTTATAAAATTGTAGTTTAGGAAGCGACAACTCGGATATCGTCTCACAAGGACTCTTGACTTGTTATTTACCACAAAAATCAGTTTTTTTTTTGGGGGCTGGATTTGAATGCAATTAAGCAAACAATTAAGGAAACACAACAATAAAAACAAAGCAGTTTAAAGGATTGTCAAATAAGAGAAAGACGATTAATCTACTGTTCTCGATTTCCCAACTATCATCGGTTCATGTAAATTCCAAGCCCTAAGCAAATTCTAATCCCCTTTCGGTTGTACAACAATTAACAAACGAAATCGCTACTACGAGATATATGTTCCTATTCCCGAATTAAACAAATGGGGTTAAGCCCTCATGAACTAAACGAACATGAACGAACACACGCGAATTAAACAAATGCGATTCAATATAGGAACATAACATCACCAAAATAAATCAACACAACACTATACACTCCTGAATTAAACAAACAGAAATATATAGCATGGTATTGAAAAGGGAAAAGCATACAAAACAGGAATTACAAAACCCCAAGTGTGGTGGAAATCAATTACAGTAGACTAATCCAAGAAAATTAGTTCTCCATAGAAAACGAAACACAACCAAAAATTCTATAGAAAACAGTGGAGAATGAAAAGTTGTTCTCTAATCTGCCTAGAACAGCTATTTATAACATTCAAGAACTGCACCTACTCGCGAGGCGAATCCTCACTCGCGAGGCGAATATTATGAAGAGTCTGCAACGTTTGGTCTTCTCGCGGGGCGAAGTATTGCTTGCGTGGCGAGGAATTGAAGAGTCTAACCGTGATGCTTTCTCGACTTCCAGATCGCACGGCGAAGAGATGGTTTCGCGAGGCGACACGTAAATCTTGCATTCTTCCGGGAACAATCGGCCTTCGTGGTCGCGAGGCGAGGTGTTGTTTCGCGGGGCGAACCAGAGAGGATGACATTCTCATTGCTCACCTGGCTTTCAGGTTCGCGTGGCGAGAAGACTCTCGCGAGGCGAACACCTCCAGGATTGAAATTCCCCTTATTTCTTCATTCCCTTGACTTCTAACTTAACCTGAAAACAATAAAATAGCCATAAGTGCTTTATTTGACTCAAAACTGGCTAAATTAACCTAAAACTACTTTAGAGACTCAAAACCTTGCTTGAGGACAATCTAATCTAATTTGGGTGAAAATGAGATATAATTAGCACAAAACCCTGGTCATACTAGCCATAAAACTAGATGAGCCTGAGGCTTATCACTCCTGTTAACAAAAAAAAAATTAATAATAACATTATACAAAAGAATATATAAAATAAATGGAAAATTACATGAACTAATAAACAAGAACTTACCCCGAATCGTCTGAAGATACGATCTCGATCCTCCCCATGGATCACCCCCCATGATGGCCATAAGATACTGCGCCTTGATGGTGAAGGTAACGTGCTTCGATCCCACTTTCGATGGGATGAAGCTGAAAAATTCATAATTTTATTAAATCAACAATATGACAACCAACAAATATATGCTTATTAAATAGTAATTATTTTTAAACAACATTAAATTAAATTAACCTTACAATCCAGAAACAGGACGAATCCATGGTCGATCCTCAGGTGTGGGAACCCTGGCCCACTCAAGCAAGTCCTCAGTCGCGACCGACTGCTGCACAGACGATGATGATGGTATGGCCGTGTCGTGACCATATGCGGCCCCGGATGATGTGGATGGAATGGTCGTGTCCGGCTGTGGCATCATCTTAGGAGTCGGCATAAATGATAATCCTGCTGGGTGTGTGGATGGCGCTGTCGATGATGATGGTGGTGCTGGGTGTGGGTGTGGTGTGGGTCCAGTAGGGGTGGTGAGTAGCCAGCTAGTGCGCGTCGTGGAGTAAAGCGAGTGGAGGTCTGGACATGGGTGGAGGGTAGGGTAGTGTGGGTCGGGGATAGTGTAGTGTGGGTAGGGGATGATGTAGTATGGGCCGGTGAGGGTATAGAATGGGTGGGGGATGGTGTAGAATGGGTGGGGGAGGCTCCTGTAGGTGGCGATAGGGTAGGTGCGGTAGGGATGGGGGTGGGTGTGGTGGGTACGGAGGGACCTCTAGGAATACGAGCAAGCACCTGGGACTTCACGGTGTATCGTCCCCGCTTAGCCTTCCCCTTCCCCTTATCACCGCTAGGCGGTGGGGGCAGGGCGGCTATCCTCATAATGCTGACATATCTATTTTTATAGCACAATTACAAATCAGTGTAAAAATAATAAGTAATCAACATTTAACAGTCTAATCTAAGCAAGTATTTTTATAGAACAATAGTTGTCAAGTCTTACATTATATTTCATAAGCAAATATTTAAAATACAATAAAAATAACATAACAGTAAACTTCCTATTCAGACTCGGTATCGTCATCTGATTGTAAGTCCGACTCTTCTTCTTCTTGCATAGAGTCATCACTCTGGATTTCTTCATTTGATGATGCATGCATGGATGCCTGATTACCAATGACCACTTCTTCCCCTTCATTTGCAGATCCCAACATGCCAGTAATACGCTCGACCTTAATTACTTCATTGACATGTGACGATTCATCCGCCTGGAATGTCATCTCATCCTCTGCATCATCGATTTCTATACGACCCCTAGGCTTGGTAGTGACTGCAACACACCAACCTCGTTTGTTTGTTCTCATTGCTGGATAAGGGACATAATAAACTTGTTTTGCATTCTGAGCAATTATAAATGGATCAAATTGTTGATATCTTCTATCCATGTGAATGTCCACAGCCCCATACTGGGATCCACTTTTGTGCCTCGTCCTCGATGGATCAAACCAGTTACAATAAAATAAGACTACTTTTTTTAGGATAAGTAGTAGTATTGTATTGTAACTTGTATATGTGTTTTATGACCCCATAAAAATCACCGGTACCTTCACCCTGTATGACAACCCCACTATTAATTGTCTTTTTACCCACGTTCCATTCATCTGTGTGGAATTTGTACCCATTAAGAAAGTATGTATGCCATGATGTAACACAGCTATAGGGCTCATACGCCAAATCTCTCAAGTGTTGATTAGTCACGCTTAATGGTTGTTGATACACCTACGAAAAGGTAAGTCATATTAAATAATTACTTTTTTCAAGAGGCAAAATTAAGCTTAATATAGTGTATGCATCATCATATTACACTTACTTGTTGCTTGAACCATTCAGGAAAATCTGCATGTGTACGAGCAGAACCATCTTGTTCACTAAATAGATTAATTTGAAGGAACACACTGACAAATAAAATGTGTACTATGTGTTAAAGGAGAAATTATAATAACATGTGATACATTATTTCAAAAATAGGTCGTTAAGAGTTACTCATGGTATGGTTTCACTTCTGTGCAATTTAGCAAGACATGTACGTGGGCCGATGCATACTCCTCATCAGTTAACCAGTAAGTAAGCTCCTTGCCAACATGACGGTCAGGAAGGTAAAATACGGATAGCATATAAGGATACCCTGCATTATCAACATCTACCACATTCTTAACATGTCTTGTTGACAAGATAAAGTTGTTGAAATATTGGGAACATAAATAGGTTGTCTCACAGTGTAAGTAAGACGCACAGATTGATCCTTCCACCCTAGCCTTGTTTTTAACTGATCATTTGGAGTCACCCATGAATCTAAGTAATAAAAAAATCGTTGACAAGGCATTATTCAATGGTCGCTAATTATTTAAATGTCAAAATATAATAAAATTACCTTTCAAACGGATACATCCACCTATATTGTACTGGTCCACCAAGCCTCGCTTCATATGCAAGATGGACAGGGAGATGTTCCATTGAGTCAAAAAATCCTTGGGGAAAAACCCTCTCCATCTTGCACAGAATTATTGGAATGTTTTCTTCCATCTTCGTCAGACCATTCGCTCTTAAAGCTGTAGAGCATATATCTTTAAAGAAATGACTGATTTCTGTAAGCGGGTTCGAAACATGCTGGGGCAGCGAGCCGAAAGCAATAGGAAGCAAACACTCCATGAATACATGACAATCATGACTTTTCATCCCATGAAGCCTCCTTGTTCTTACGTCAGCACATCGTGCCAAATTAGAGGAATAACCATCATGGGTCCTAAGGTATTTTAACCACCGACAAATTGACTTCGCTTCATCGACGGTTAGAGTGTAACAAGATTTTGGTTTGACCATTTTTCCATTAGGCTGCGGCTTCAGCTCCAAATCCTTTCGTCTACAGTATAGAGCTATGTCCATCCTTGCCTTCTCATTGTCCTTCGTCTTGCCAGACACATTCATAACCGTGTTAAAAATGTTGTCAAAGAAATTCTTCTCAATATGCATCACATCAAGGCTATGTCTTAACAGATTATCCTTCCAATACGGTAGTTCCCAAAAATACTTTGTTTTGTCCAGTTATGCCATTCTCCATACCCCGGTAATTTTGACACACCGGCTTTAGTGACTTTAGGAAGATCCCTAACCCGACCCCATATTTGTTCAGGAGTCAACAAAGGCGGTGGACCTTCTTCTTCTGTCTGATTCTTTTTGAATGCTCGGACGTTTCTTCGGAATGGATGGTCTAGATCTAAGAATCGACGATGAGAATCAAACCAGGAACTTTTGCCACCATATCTAAGGGTAAAAGCCTTTCCATGTTCCATGTAATACAGGCACGCCAATTTACCGTGGGTCCCCCAACTAGAGAGCATGCCATATGCAGGAAAATCATTGATAGTCCACATCAATGATCCCCTCATCATAAAGTTTCGCTTATTTGAAACGTCATAAGACAACACACCATCCCATAAATTCTTTAGATCATCGATCAGAGGTTGCAAATATTCATCTATCCCAGCCATCGGATTAGATGGTCCAGGTATGAGACAAGTCAGAAACATATATGGTTTTGACATGCACATCTCAGGAGGAAGATTGTACGGTGTAACAATCACTGGCCAACATGAATATGGCGAGGCTGACGCCTGAATGTATGGGGTAAAACCATCCGAACACAGCCCAAGTCTCACATTCCGAGGATCTGCTGTAAAATCAGGATGAACCCGATCAAAGTGCTTCCAAGCTTCACCATCAGAAGGGTGGCGTATGACGCCCGAAATTCTTCTATTTTCATTATTCCACCTCATTTGTCCGGCAATTTGTGTTGATGCAAACAGTCTCTGCAACCTTGGAATTATTGGCAGATAGAACATTGCCTTCGCAGGAACTGGTTTCCTCTTACTATGGTCACTACTTTGAACGCGGTACCTGGGTGTCTGACAAAATTTATATTCTTCCAACGCACTGTCATTTGTGCCAGACTGACTACCATAATATAGCATGCACCTATTTGGACAACAATCAATCCTCTTAGCCCCCAAGCCTAGTTTCGACACCAACCGCTTCGCATCATAATAAATTTTTGGCAACAACTCTTTGAAGGGTGTCACATCTTGAAGCATTTTACAAAAGAACTCCAAACACTGCTCTGGGACATTCCAATTGAACTTGCAATCTAGAAGCCTAACCCAAATTGATAACTTTGAATATGACGCCCCTTCAAACAATGGCTTATTTGTCTCTAACAATAGATTGTAGAATCTCTACACCGATTCATTAGGAGGCTCTTCCATGTCATCAGACTCATCCGCCTCAAAATTCCCATGTTGCCCAAGACAATCATCGACCATCATATGCATTGATTGGAGTTGTTCGATATATTCATCGTGGTAGCGATCGCCGATGCACCCATTTCAAGATCGTCACCACCGACTTCATTCAAATCAATATCCGGCAACTAGTCACCATGATCAGTCCATATCCAATAATTAGGTTGGAACCCATGTCGGTATAGATGTAACTTCACGTCATCATCACTCAAAACTGCCATATAGTTGCACTTTGTACACAGACATCTAATCCCCCCCCCCCCCCCATCTTCGGCATAATCATAATGTTGCTTTGCTTTCGATATAAACTCTTCAACTCCAGCTACAAATGATGGTTTCGTAAGTCGTCCTCCCGCACTGCTCCTATCATACACCCAACTACGGGTCGAGGGATAATATGCCATCCTTCTGCATTTTCAAATAAATTGACGTATTTTTAAACATGATACTATAACCCCCAATCGCTCCCTTTCCACAAAAGGTTTGGCCCTATCCCATTCGAGGAAAAACTTTTTCACCACTGTATTATACTAGTTAGTCATCACTTTTCATGTCTTATAGCTGACGAAATTTCGGCAGCATCTCCCATCGGTCTCCAAGTACACGACTAGACCGCGGTGAAATACCACAATCAAGCATGGACCCGGAGAACAAAAGGAAATGCTTCAACCCAAAATTTAATCAATTATTTAACAAATGAGAATCATTGAGTAACTAGTATATCGGTGGAGAAAAAGTTTCTTCCCAAACTGTCCCAATTAGACAATTCAAAATTCAATAAAATGAGCAATACCATGACCACGAGTACACATGCTCAATAATATTGAACCTTGAACGGGAAACTACGGTTTTTCTCAATTACGTATTAATTATACTCTAAGAAAATAATACTTTAAGTAATAGGGATATTTTGCATAAGCATTGACATTATTAGGAAAAAAAAATCAAACACACAATTAAGAAACCATCATTCTCAAGTACATTTTAATTATACTCTAAAATAAAATAATACTATAAGTAACAGAGACATCTTAATTATAAATTTTACATTGTTGGCCAACAATTAAAACACACAAGCAACTATCATACACAAAGTATTCGTCTAAAAAATAAATCTATATTAAATCTTTATTTATTATTTATTTCATTTTATATTAAATGTTATGTAAGTATTTAGTTATTTACATATATCTAATTTTATTATTAATTTTTTTTCTGAATTTTTTTATTATTATATAAAATTAATTTGAATAAGATATTAAACTATTTTACACTATCTGTTTCAAAAATTCATTGAAAAATAATTTTTTTTTGTATTATGATTTTTAACATATGTTATAAGTGTTGAATTAATTAATTAATTATTATTTATTTAATCTTCCCGTTTAATTATATTGTCTTTATGTCTTGTGAGACTTAACACCTATTATATAAGTTTTTTTTTTGAATAGGCAAATGTTAGTAATTAGTGTGTTATGTTAGTGGATGGAGTTGAACCCATGACCTCCTTATCACTCCAAACCCTATATCCCTCCCCCAAACCACCTTGATCACCTTATCACTGCTCCCACACCTATTATATAAGTGCCAACTACAAATTGACACTTGTGAGACTTATGATTTATTTGATCATAGTATTATTTAATTTTAAGTATCAAATAATTTATTTAATTATTTAATAAGTATTTATTTTCCTTTTAAACCTTTAATTTTGAATCATCACAAGCTTGTGCCGGAACCACTATCACATTGTCCTAGGTATATGGGACGAAAAATTTGATATATATTATTTTTTATGTAAAAGTATTAGTAAGTAAATTTGTATTTACTTATTCAAATTGATTTCAATATATTTATTACTTTACTGTGATAATTTTTTCTAAATTCGTTATACGTACCCCACAATTTTTTCACTCTTCCGCACACCGATACATACTGAGACATCGCTTCCTATCACATTTCACCATAACCACGAGGAATTGTTGCACCAATGATATCACCACGCAACAGGTATTCGGGATCGATGAAATTCCTTTATCACTTACTCACATACTTAGAGTGCGCTTACTTACTCCTTAATTAATTAAATAGCTAATTAATTCATTATTTTAACTACATAATTTTATTCTTGAAATTAAATTGCATCAATAATGTATAAGGATAATAACCCACCAAAAAAGTCATACAACATTTAATTCCAACAGCAACCCAAACTCAAAACAAACAAATCAAAAAATACAAAACATAAATATTTCTAAATTAGAAAAGTTCAAAAACAATTTCCTAAATAAAAATTGACATTTTCATAAAAATAAAATATTTCTCAATCAGTCAAAAAATACTTGACAGTGGTGGCTCCTCTTAGCAGTGGTGGTTGCTGTGGTGGTGGCCTGAAAAGCCAAAGAGGGAAATCAAAAACTCAGCAACTCAACAATGGGAAGGGGAAAACCATTAAACTCAACAACTTAGCAACTCAACATACCTGGTGGAGGCGTGCAGTGGTCGGACGGAGGCACGGTGGAAGGAGGCAGAGAAGAAGGATGGGGGAGGGTTTCTGGCGCGGTGGAGGAGAAAATGGAAGGTGGGTCACGGTCAGAGGCAGAGGGGGAAGGAGGAGGTATGGTGGAGGCTTGGATACTTGCCGAAGACGCGGTGGAGGCTCGCCGGAGACGCGGTGCAGAGGGGAAGCGAGAAGGCATAGAAAGAGGGAAACGAAAAGTGAGGGGGGAAGGGGATGGCACTGGTGTATAATGTGAATTTACCGACGACCTTTTCAAATTACCGATCGCCTTATCCGTCGGTAAATCCAAAATTTGAATTTCTGACAAAAATGTCCGTCGGTACTATTGTAATTTATTTCCAACGGCTATTCTGTCGGTAATTACCGACGGCTTATTTGGTCGGTACACTCTGGCACCAAAAAATTAGCATTCCCGCATTGAATACCGACGGATTTACCGATGGAAAAGCCCACGGTACCATTACTGATGGACTTTCCGTCGATAAATTTAGAATCTTTTGGTATTCATGCTTACCGATGGCTTAGTCCGTCGGAAATCTGCTCACTACCGACGAAACTGATGTCCGTCGGTAATCCAACCTTTTCTTGTAGTGGAATGGATAGTTTTAAAGAAAAAGAAGTAAAGAAAATACCTTTGGAAAACCATCCATTGTATTTACTTTACTCCAACATTTTTGGTAACAAGTCTCTTCCATCTTTTTCTTTACCCACTACCTTTGAGTTTCTTTTGGATAAACTTCAAGTCACTCCTCAAGAAACTAAAGAAATTCAAAGGCCTGTAGTAATCTACAATGATGCTATCTTGGTACATAGCAAAACACAAGTAAATCTTCTTGAACATTTAAAATGTGTTTTGTTATTACTTAAGAAAGAAAAACCTTTTGCTAATCTTGAAAAATACACTTTTTGCACCACCAAAATGGAATGTTTGGACTATGTTTTAAGTGCTAAAAGTGTGCATATTGATAAGGTTAAAAGTAAGGTAAAAGAAGTTTTCTTAGTAGGGAAACCAATTAATAATATTCAACTTAATGATGTTTTCTTACCTACTAAAACTTCTACCTTTCCTTTGTACATTGAACCTATTTTGCAAATTTAAAAGCAACTAATGTACATCCATCAAGGTTCCCATTCATTGAGAGAACTAAGACTCATATTAAATATCTTTACAAATGTTTCTTTCAATAATGGACAAACATTACCAAACAACCCTCAAGGGATTACACCTTGTGGAAAATATTTGAAAGGGTTGTTCACAAAACTTGTTTTCAAAAGGACGGTTTTTGACCCGGGAGGATGGGTTGAGAATTACAACGATAATAAGTAAGTTGCCTTCCCAAATAAGGGAGTTTCCTTCCCCAAATTTTTTTCCCATGATCTTTATAAAAGAACAAACTTAAACATCTTCTCTTTAATGTAGGATTAAAATTCGGGAAGAATTTTCTTCAAGAAGGAGGGGATGATGTGATCCTAGGAAGCACAACCTTAATGGGTCAATTGGGGCAAGTCAACTTTGAAGCAAATCCAAATCAAACCTACTTCACTATTTTGACTGTTTCTTGGGTTGTAGGTGTCCGATTGAAGTGATCTTGGATGCGTTAGAAAGCTTAGAAATTTATCTACAAATCTTAATTTGAACTCAAGACCTGATTCGGCGTCTATCATGATTTAAATTGGGCTACATGTTAAGCACGGAATTCTGCACGGTTTTTGATTTAATTAGGCTTGTAATTGGGCTTAAGAGTGTTGCAAGCCCATTAAGACCTAGAGTAACTTACACCTCAAGTAAGACTAGCTTGCATCTTAAGTAAGAGTAGCTTACACCTCAAGTAAGACTAACTTGCATCTTAAGTAAGATGAGCCTATAAATAGGCTTCATGTAAATCATTGAAAAAAGTTTGAATACCATTGAGTTTTCTCACACTTGAGATTTCTAGATAGAGTTGAGAGTTCTCCTCTTCTTGGTTCATGAGTTGAACCATTGATTCTTATATTGAATTTCCATATTCAAGTGGTGAATTTTCCCTTGGCTTATCAAATTCAATCTTCTTCTCAAAGATGATTCAATCGGTGGCGCCTTCCCCTTCATCTTCTTCCTATTCTATTTTCTACTTTTTTTCTTTAATTCTTGCACATTAATTCTTGCAATTTACTTTCTATTCATATATCAATTGTTCTTCTCTTCTACTCCTTTTTGTTTCTCTTGATTCTTCACTTGAAGAACAAGTTTCATATCAATTGTTCTTGTTTGTATTTGATCTTGAATTTTTAGCAATTGAAATCAAAGAATGATCCTCAAATGTTATTGATCTATGTCTTGATCACATCAAGAAGGAGAAAGAATTTTCCAATCTAAAGCAAGGATCTATGTCAATCGGAGAGTATGCCACAAGGTTCAAGGAATTACTAAAGTTTTCATAGTTTTACCAGGTACACCCGGACGAGGAATCGGTATGCCGGAAGTTTGAAGATGGTTTGAGGCTCGAGCTGAAGCGGGCAATGCTGCCACTATAGTTGAATTACTTTCCAGCTCTAGTGGAGAAGTGTACTATATTGGAAGGTCATGATCGTGCAGGAGTTGCACAACAGCAACAGATGAGCAATGGACCGGTAAGGAGTAATATCTAGAGAGGAAGAGGAAGTAGATTTTAGTCAAGGCGAAACCATACAGTCGTCCTACGCAGCAATCAGTGAATGTAAAAGGAGAAAGTTATGGTCAAGCACAACAGAGAAGCTTGATTTATTTCAAATGTGGAGGACCTCATCTTAGAAGAGACTGCCCTCAGCTACAGAATGTTACTTGTTTCAACTGTGGCAATGTGGCCACATATGATAGAATTGCCCACAAGGCAATGCGGGGAGGACTGTTGGTGTAAGCCCTAGAGGTCAATCTATTTTGAATAGATCATCAATTGTATCATCAATTTAATCATATATGTGATATATGAATAAGGCATTCATTTAATATGTTATTAGGACGACAATAATAGATACAGACTATTGTGTGAGTATTATTGTTAATTAGGACGACAATAATACATACAGACTATTGTGTGAGTAGACTGATGACGAAATCTCACTAGTCATGGATATGTGATATCAAGTTGGCACTCAAGTATAAATATTATGAGTAATATTTATATCAGATGACCCACTGTGATAATACTTCATAATAGTTATGTAAGTGTCATAAGTATTCTCATGGCGACTATAGTGAAGTAGTCCTTCGACTTGAAGTTACTATGATTCATACATGAGGAATTGTAGTCTTTAATGCTATCAAACGTCACGCGTGATTGGGTGATCATAAAGGTAGTTATTGGGCTTGCAATAAATCATGTTTATGAGTGTGTTGTGAAATATGCGTGGCCACGTGGAAGTGGGCCAATATGTGATACATATTGGCCCATTTGTGATTACATGTCAACTCGGGGATCGTGGAATAAATAATTGAACATAACAAGGATGACACTCTTATGCCTTGTGTTCAATTAAGACATATGGACGAAGGGATATTTACTACATGGTAAATTTTGGACGTGGTAAGGCTACAATCAGATCACCGATACTCTCGCTAATTGGGTAGCAATGATGCATCGCTAGATGCCGCTCATTATTTATAATATTTAATATTATAATTAATATTTGATATTGTTATAATATTTAATATTATTTCCAACTCAATGGGAATAGGGTCAGATGCATAGAGCAAATGTGGAACAGTTAAATTAATTAAATATGATTTAATTAATATAAAGGAAAATTGGGCTTGTAGTGTACAAAGCCCAATAGGGTAAACAGTTAGGTCATAGGGAGTTGTTAGCTTATAAAAAGACTAGTGCTCTCCCCTCTAACCTGGTCTTGCTACCCATGCCTCCCTGTAGCCGTCAGCTAGCACAAGATGCATTGCTCCAACGCCCATTTGCTCGCGTGCACTGAATAGAGGTGCCGCCCCTTCGTGTCACTAGTGATCCAAACGAAAAGCACGATTCAAGATGTAAGCACAACAGTTCTTTATGTGATTCATGTTTGTAATTCACAATCCATGGGAATGATTTTCTTCCGCCTTGAGATATGATTTTAAAAGAGGATTATCCCATGAAAACCCAATAGTGATATCAGAGCGTATGGTCGTAGTTACCTTGAATATCGAATACCATGTTATCTTTTCTGTCAAACCCTGGACATATGGTTAAAGGGCCCAAGCTACTAGCCACTTGGACCACACCTTGTGGGTGGGCGTTCCTTGTTTTAATATATATATATATATATAATGAGAGGACTTTTCTTATATATAAATCTGGGCCATATAACTATACATAGATGGTTAGGATTAAAAGTTATTTCATGATTTAAAAATGTCACATGACTACTTAAAAAAGTCACACGACTTTGTGATTTAATCTTAACCGATTAAAGTTTGATCCATGACTATGATATAATTCTCTCACTCTCATATAAATAAGGCTCTCTCACTTGCCATATATATATATATATATATATTTCACGCAATTTGATATCATGCTTTTAAAATTTTTGAATGTTCAGGAACGTTTCCCTGATTTCATTGCCTTTGTCTTGTTAGATTTTGATTTCAAAAGTGATTTGGTAAATAAATCTATTGATTTCAAAATTCAAAAAAAAAAAAAAATGAAATCAAAAGTAAAGTTGAATTCCATATCAGGTATGGATTTGGTAAATATAAGGATATTGAATTTAGGTCCTGTGCGCAATTCATTCACGTCTACTTGAATTCACGTAAATTCAGGAGTGAATTCAATGTGCTCTATTTTATTTGTATTCAGTGGATGTTTCAAATAAAATATTTTAATTAATTTAAGATTGTTTAAAGATATTAATAATAATAGTAAAGAGTTATTATTATTTATAATTAAATAATTTTAAATGTGCGGTGTATGGTTATGACCTTAGTTTTGGTGTTATTTATTTAATTAAATACGGCAGTGACTTTTATTATTTATTTAAATTCTTTTAAATATGTAATTGCTCGAGTTGAAAAGGAGGCAACACCATATGATGATGCCATGGGAGAAGCTTGAGAAGCTTGCTCGAGGGTCAAAAATTGTAATAAATTCCTTATTTGTTTCATGCTCGTTAGGAGGTCATAACCATAGTACCTTATCTTGTATGTTTTCGTATGAGATGCATGAAATGTATGAGATGTATGTTTATGTATGAGATGCATAAAATTTATGTTTGTATGTGTATATGTCTTGTATGCTATAGATGTTAATAAAATATATGATAGCATGTATGTCATGTATGCCGAGAGACGTTTTGTATGAGATACAATGCCGGTGAGATCACTAATTAAAATTCCTTCAAAAGGAAATATTAAGTTTAAGAGTCTTCCAATGCATGGCACTCATCATGACTAGTATCGAATGAGTGTAGGTCCGCCAAAGCGGAGTGCATTTTTCTATACTAGTAAGATGTGATGGGACAATTGTAATGTCCAAATGCTATCCATTGGGTCTAACTTAACTAAGCCAAATTCAATAGGAATGAAACGCTTAGAGGCGTTAAGTTGGACTTTAATCCATGAGATTGATTAGAATAAGAGTTATTCACCCAACTGATTGAAGAGTTACATGAGATGTAATTGTAATGGATTTCCTACCTAAATAACTAAGTTTTGGGAGATCATCCAAAGTTGACTCAAAACAAGGAGAAGTATGGATCTTGGTCTTAATAGAAAATCTTCCAAAGGGATTTTCCGAGTCAATGATGAGGGTCATTGATTTGAGTAAAATAGTGGGAGCATATTTAATAAAAGACCTTATTAAATATGTTTTATCGTGATACTTATATTTTGCATGTTTCTGTAATTAGAATTACCATTACATAAAACACTATAAGGTATTACTGGGATTTGTTCGTAAGAAGGACAAGGTATCCATAATTAAATTTCTGGATTGGTACAGGAATTTGAGGATTGTCCTCAAGTACGAGAAAGAGATGTATGTTCTCAAGCAAATGATTCATGAGCAACCAGTTCCTACTAGGATCGAAATGGATGCTTACGAGAAGCATCAAGTCGATGTCCTAGATGTAGGATGTCTTATGCTTGCAACCATGAAGTCATGTGATATGATCATGCACCTCATGATGCTTTATTGAGAGCATGCAATGCATAAGAATCATAAGTCTTTCTGACCCTTTTTCAGTTGCGAACTGATAGAAAGGAAATCCCGACAGTTATGATGTGCTTCATTTTATTGAGTGCATTAAGAACTTGGTAAAATGAGATTTCCTTTTGGCCAGATGTTGGCCAGCGATATGATCTTGCAATTGTTGCCGGATAGTTATAGTCAAATCGTTGTCAACGATTCTAACAGACCTCTACTAGAGATTGCAAGGGAGTTGAGAACTGCCGAGCAGAGTCTCTACAGTAGAAAAGGGTAGACTATTGTGATAGTCTTGAAATGGAAAGCCTTAAGCCTTCTAAACAAGGAGAAGAACAAGGGCAAGAATAAGTTCAAGCCCAGTACTTCTGCCTTGAAGCTAATAGGCAGGGTTGCAAAAGAAGGCAGTTGATTTCATTGTGGTTTGACCGGATATTTGAAAACTAGCTAGTGGAAAATATACATTAGACGGTAAAGGTTTACGTCAGTTAACCAAAAACTAGACGTTAAAAAGGGGGCGGTGGCAGTTTTGTAAATAATTAATTCACTGTTAACGTCAGTTGTTTTAAGGACTGACGTTAAAAGTGAGGCGGTGGCAGTTTTGTAAATATAAAATCACTATTTGCATCAATTGTTTAATGAACTGACGTTAAAAGTGTTTTGGAAGAAATTATTAAAACTTTTAACGTCAGTTGTTTATAAACCTGACGTTATAAGTGTGATTTTTACTTCAGTTAAATAAATAACTGACGTAAATAATCAACTCATTCCTATCTTTCTTTCGTTGTCATCTCAGGGTTGTCACTCTTAACGCAGATCATCACTCCATATAGTGCAGTTTATTTCTAATCTTTTTTTTAAAAAAGTTTATTTTTAATCTTAATTAATTAGCTTGAATTAGTAAATTAACAAATTCTTGTGCAAATTAAAATAAATAAACACTTAACATAAAACAAGTTATATATGTATAATCAAATCGTATCTCATTGAAGCGATTCATAAGTTACAATTGCATGTTTAAAAGATAAAAAATTTTCGCAAGATATATAGCACTAAAATTAAAAAAAATTTCTGCTTCAACATCATTTTCTTCTCAGTCCTGTGCTGATCAGAATCTCCAACATTGATTCTTCTCATTGAAGCGATTCATAAGTTACAATTACATGTTTAAAAGATAAAAAATTTCCGCAAGATATATAGCACTAAAATATAAAAAGTTTTCGCTTCAACATCATTTTCTTCTCAGTCCTGTGCTCGGAATCTCCAACATTGAATGCATCCCCTCCCTCATTTGAAGTCGATGCTCCATCCGAATCCACAGTCACTTTGGAGCCGTGGGGCGAGTGAATGGTGCACTCGATCTGTTTCAAAGCAATATTCTTGGAACAGCCACTTGGTTCCAAAGCCGAAGTTTTGGACCGTAGTCTGCGATTCTCCAGAAGGATGATGGTGTGTGCAAATCACATTACGTGATTCACCCAACCTTACCATCCATGTTACGTGATTCACACAACCTCAGAAGTTGTTTTGACCATTAAGACAGAGACCTTTAAGTCTAGGTATAGGAAGAAAGAGTGATGAAGTTAATCTCCATGGCAGGGCCATATTGTGAAGCAGAAAAATTAAAGGAAGGAAGGAAGCTATTTATAGGAGTAGGGGATGAAGTTACTAGGCGTCGTAAGTTGCTAAAAAATTAAATTGATCATTAAGAGCATTAGGTTCCAAGGCGCATTGGGAGTTGGCCTGACAGTCATATATTATAAATGTGCAGAAAAGAAAATGCCAGAAGGAATAGGAAGATACACTTTTAACGTCAGTTGTTGAATAAAACTGACGTAAAAAGCGTTTTTAAAATAAAAAATATTTATTTTTAACGTTAGTTGTTTATACAACCGACGTTAAAAATGTGATTTTTACTTCAGTTAAATAAACAGCTGACGTAAATAATCCTATATCCCTATCTGAAATGCCCTGTTGTCACACATGTCTGTTAACATCAGTTGTTGAATAAAACTGAAGTTAAAAGTGTTTTTAAAATAAAAAATATTTATTTTTAACGTCTGTTGTTTATACAATTGACGTTAAAAGTGTGATTTTTACTTCAGTTAAATAAATAGCTGACGTAAATAATCCTATATCCCTAGCTATCTGAAATGCCCTGTTGTCACTCAATTAACACAGGTCTCGGAGCCATTTTGTGAAGGAATAGAAATATAGAGGAAAAGAAGAGGCAGATATGCATCACATACGGAAGAATGTTACTTTATATGAGACAACACTTTTAACGTCGAGTTGTATTCAACAACCGACGTTAAAAGTGTTTTTTAAAAAATATTAATATTTAACGTCGATTGTTAATAAAACCGGCGTTAAAAATTAATTTTAACGTCGATTGTTTAATACAACCGGCGTTAAATGTTGTTTTATGTTTACACCGCGCGCTTTCCGCACTTCGCTCCGTACGCATGCGTCTCTTTTCTCTTTTCATCACGCTCAACCCTAAATCACTCTCAACCCTCACTCTCACTCTCACCCAGCACAGAACCCTAATCGCGAGCTCATCTCCACCGCAACCACCGCGAGGGCTTCTTCGCCACCACCGTGAGGTACACTATTAACCCTAACTTTGTCTTTCCATTCATTCTTTGCAATAACTTGACATACATCTCTCTTTCCCCTTCCCGCGCACTAACTCTCCTTGTCCCTCTGCTCTCTCTGTAACCACATCGAACGTTGGCCACCACTCGAGCTCCCCTCCCCACCACCACGCGAGCACCTATTTCTGGTGAGTATTTAGGGCACATTTTTGTATTTTTGGTTTTGAGTGTATGTTGAAACTGTAGTCTCGGTAGTTGAAACTTGAAACCGTGAGTTTGATTTGTTTGGAATGTACGTCTCTGTTTTTGGTTTTGAGTGCATGTTGCTCTGCTGGTTGATCTGTCACGGTCGTGATGCTAATCACGGCTAGGCCGTGATCAGTTCTGCCTGTGATGGCATGGTCTGTTCAGTTGGCACGTTACGGCCGTGATGGACATCACTGCCAGGCCGTGACCAGTTCTTGGCAATTAATCTTTAAAAACTATAGTTTTCAATCTCTCGTATTGTCCTTATATTGGATATATATATGTTTTGTATATCTACAGGACCTATCTAGTTATGGATCGTAGTTGGATGGTTTGTAAGCGTACTAGTGCTGAGTATTTGAAGGGGGTGGGAGAATTTATAGAATTTGCTCAAAGGAATGTTCCTAATAGTAATGGAATGTTCTGTTGTCCTTGTGTCAAGTGTTTGAATACGAGGAAATGTACGGTGAAGGATATACGTACTCATTTGATTTGTGAAGGGATTTGCTTGAGTTATACAAGATGGATATGGCATGGTGATATGTTGTTGAGTAGTAATACGGCGAGTGTCTCCCAAAGTGAGGACGTTGACGTAGATATGGAGGATGATCGAGTAGAGGACATGATCCGTGATATTGGACAAGAATCTTTTCATCGAGCGCATGTGTATGATAGGTTGTGCGGTGATGCGGATAAGCCTTTATATCCAGGGTGTACTACTCATACACGGTTGTCGGCGGCGCTAAAATTGGTTTGTGTGAAGGCGAGAAATGGTTGGAATGATAAAAGCTTCACGGAATTGCTTGAAGTGTTGAAAGACTTGCTTCCGGAGGACAACACATTGCCTGACCGTAACTATGAGGCCAAGAAGGTATTGTGTCCTATGGGTATGGAGTATAAGAAGATACACGCATGCCCCAATGATTGCATATTGTACACCGGTGTTCATGAAGACAAACACGATTGCCCCAAATGTGGGTTATCACGATACAAAGTGAAGGGTGGTGATGATGATGATGATGTTGATGATGTGAGAAAAAAGGGTCCTCCTGCGAAGGTGTTGTGGTATCTTCCAATAATTCCAAGGTTCAAGCGATTGTTTGCCAATGGGAAAGATGCGAAGAATCTTAGATGGCATAATGATGAGAGGAAACGTGATGGAAAGGTTCGTCATCCTGCTGATTCTATTCAATGGAAGAATATCGATACTATATTTCCAGATTTCGCCGATGAGCCAAGAAACCTAAGGCTTGGACTTGCTACGGATGGAATGAATCCTTATGGTAACATGAGTAGTATTCATAGTTCATGGCCTGTTCTGTTGGTGATTTACAACATGCCCCCTTGGTTGTGCATGAAACGCAAATACATGATGTTGTCTATGATGATTTCGGGCCCAAAGCAACCGGGAAATGACTTAGATGTTTATCTAGGTCCCTTGATTGAAGACTTGAAAACATTGTGGGTGGAAGGTGTTGATGTAGTTGATGGGTATTCTCATGAGACTTTCAAGCTTCGTTCCATGTTATTTTGCACCATCAACGACTTTCCAGCATACGGTAACTTGTCCGGGTACAGTGTCAAGGGGCATAAAGCATGCCCTATATGTGAAGAAGGCACATGCTACACTCAGTTGCATCATGGAAAGAAGACGGTTTACCTTGGGCATCGGAGATTTCTTAGACGTGATCACCCATATCGTAAGATGAAAAAAGCTTTTAATGGATGCCAAGTGACAGAAGAAGCGCCGGCGACCTTAATTGGAGAGCAGGTTTATCAGAGGGTAAAGGACATCGATGTTATATTCGGCAAGTCCCAAAAGAAAGGTAAAGCTGTTGAGAAAAACATATGGAAGAAGAGGTCGATATTCTTTGATCTTCCATCTTGGCGCAAGCTTGATGTCAGACACTGCATTGATGTGATGCATGTGGAGAAAAATGTGTGTGATAGTGTGATCGGGACGCTTCTCAACATTCAGGGCAAGACAAAGGATGCTGTGAATGCTCGTCTCGACCTCGTTGCTATGGGTATACGAGAGCAGTTAGCTCCAGTTGTTGAGGATGGTAAGCGGACTTATTTGCCGCCAAAGATGTCATACTTTGTCAAAAAAAGAGAGACAAAGTTTCTGCGGGTGTCTTCAGTGGCATCAAAGTTCCACATGGTTACTCTTCAAATATGAAGAGGCTTGTCTCTAGTGATCTTAAATTGGTTGGCTTGAAGTCTCATGATTGTCACATCTTAATGCAACAACTTCTGCCCGTTGCTATTCGTGGTATTGCTACAAAAAATGTGAGACATGCCATTACTCGGTTGTGCTCATTCTTGAATTCTATATGTAGCAAAGTCGTTGACCCCCGTATGTTGGATGACTTGGAAGTTGAGGCTGCTACAATCTTGTGCCAATTGGAGATGTATTTTCCTCCTTCCTTTTTCGACATAATGGTTCACTTAATTGTTCATTTGGTGAGGGAGATTAGATTATGTGGGCCGGTTTTTCTGAGATGGATGTACCCAGTTGAGCGCTACATGAAGATCTTGAAAGGGTACGTGAAGAATCCTCATCGTTCGGAAGCATCTATTGTTCAAAGGTATGTTGCAGAAGAAGCTATTGAGTTTTGTTCGGACTACCTTCATAACACGGATCCTATAGGGGTTCCTAAGCCTCGGCATGATGAGATCAGATGTCAAGGTAAGGGTACACATGGCTTAAGAATTAATAGGAAGGATCGGGAGGAAGTGCTTCAAGCACATTTGTATGTATTGAACAACATCGAATGTGTTCAACCTTTCTTATTTGAACATAAAAGAAAAGTCAATCAAGAAAACCCTCGAATGAGCGAAAGGTGGTTGTTGAACAAGCATAACAAGACTTTCTTACCATGGTTCAAGGAAGAAATGCTTAAGGATGGTAGTATCGCTTCGATGACGTAAAATGGCTAGCACGTGGGCCTAACTTCAACGTCATATGTTGGAGCGGATACGACATAAATAACTTTTCCTTTTATACAAAGGAACAAGATAACAAGAGTACCATGCAAAATAGTGGGGTTATGATCGTGGCCGAAGCAATGCATTTCTCTAGTGCAAAGGACACAAAACCCGTTTCAAAGACCACGACACCTTACTTTGGATATATTGAAGATATTTGGGTGCTCGATTACACTAAGCTTACGGTGCCGATATTTAAATGTAAGTGGGTTGATAGTAACGGTGGTGTACAAACCGACGAATTGGGGTTCACATTGGTAGACCGCAACAAGTTAGGTCATATAAATGAGCCTTTCATAATGGCTTCACAAGCAAAACAAGTGTTTTACATCACTGATCCTTCTAACAAAAGGTTGTCCGTGGTTCTCCAAGGAAAAAGCATGTATAATGGTAGTGATGAAAATGAAGATTCAAATCTTGATATTCCTGAGACTCCTTCTTTTTCAACAAACATGCCTACTATAATCGAGGAGACACAGGTGGACGATGTACATGCCACTCGTGATGATCATCACGAAGGGATATTGATATAGGTAGTTTAAACTTAGTATACATTTATAACCTATGTTAATAAATTAATATATATTGTTTTGAACAGGCATACATTATATGGATCATTGTTCCATTTTTCCTTTGCAATTCGGTAATGTGTGTGATATTCTGTGTTACTGGAATATTTACTGAATGCAGGGATGGCTTAGGGGAGTGATATTTTAAAACTGAATTTAAAAAAAATACTATTAACATCAGTTGTATCATACAACTGACGTTAAAAGTATTTTATAAAAATATACAGTACACTATTAACGTCAGTTGTTTACTACAACTGACGTTAAAATTAAGACCTTTAACGTCAGTTCTTTATAACAAATGACGTTAGTTTTAACAAAATTTACGTCGGTTATGTTAAAGAACTGACGTTAATTTTGACAAAATTAACGTCAGTTGTGTTAAAGAACCGACGTTAATAGTGTTATATTTAACGTCAGTTCTCAACTGACATTAAAAGTGTAACTTTTAACGTCAGCTGTATTTACGTCAGTCAGTATTCTGACGTAAAAAATCAATTTTAACTGACGTAAAAAGCACTTATTGCACCACTTCTAGAGATATCAGATAGAATATGAGGAATGGAAGGAAGTACGACTTCCTCTTTGAGCGTTGTGTTGTAAAAGTCAACCTACTTCAAAATCATGGGTATTTGATACCGCATGTGGATCTCACATTAATGTGAATGATCAAAGGGAGTAGGACGTTGACTAAAGGCAAAGTCAACCTGTGAATAGGAAATGGAACAAAAGTTACTGCATTAACTATAGAAGTTTTTGACTTTGCCTCTGGGGCTTATTTTGGAACTAAATAAATGTTATTATGTTCCAGTTATTGGTAGAAACATCAGTCATATGATATTTTCTATGCTAGCAAGTTTTTGGATAATGGACTTTGTGTCCTTAATCCTCATATGCCCATTTAAGCATAGTGATACACATGAGGCTAGAACTGTTGATTTCAATTACTTTGAAAAGAATGGATTCACATTTCACAAGATTCTTGAACACTACAAGTTAAGTGAATTTCTGCAAACTAAAAGTGACATTTATCCAACTCTGATTAAGGCATTTTACTACACCTTGGAAATGGATAATGTTGGTTTTTCTGCTGAAGTCAAAAACAAAAGAATTGAGATGACTTTTGAAGAATTTTCTCAGTTCACTGGACTAGATTACTTGGGAAGTAATATGGCTGGAATAGGTCCTGATAGTGCTCGGTTAAAAGCCTATGATAAGGAAGAGGCTAAGAAGGTGCTTTTAGTTGAAAATGCACCTGAAGGAAGACTGATCAACATCAGCTCAATGCACATTCAGCACATGCTACTTCAATATGTTCTAAGCAGGATCTTGCTTCCAAGATCAGGAAACCATGCTATAGTTCAGAACAATGATATTCTGATGCTATGAGCTATGATTGAAAAGAAACAACTTAGTTGGAGCTATATCATTGTGTGACACATGGTAGACTGCAGAATCAGTGGAGCTACATTACCTTACCCTGACCTAGTTGTCAAATTTCTTGAGCACTTTGAATTCTCAATGGAACATGAGGAAAGGTTCCAAGCAAGACAAGTGACTCACAAGTTTGGTGAGGGCACCATAAGCAAGATGAAGTTGGCCAAGAATTCTGGAGGGGAATGGGTAAGATTAGCTGGAGATGAAGCACGAATTGAAATGGACAATGCTGAAACAAATTCCAAAATGGATAGGCTGATATCCATGATTGAAGTGTTTGAACAGAGGTAAAATAAGCAAAATTTGATGATCAAGAGAACTTTAAACTATATGAGTCTCAAGATTAATGCTCTTAGAAGGGCAGATGGCAACCATTCATTTACACTTAGGCATCCCCATCACTGCACTTCCACCTCTAGAAGCAACTCCAACTTCTGAGGATGTTGTGCAAATGGCTAGGCAAGCTGCTGCTTCTGAAAATACGCCTGAGGAATAAGACATTCCCAATGTTCCAGCAACAGAGCCTACACAACACCATGAAGAGACAAGGAACAATGAAGATGCTTAGTTTTTAGGGCCTTCTTTGTGTGATTTTTTGTGTATGGATGACTGAGATGAATGATTAACTGATTTGCTGTTACTACTGTTTTGAATCATATTTTGTACTTTCTACTTGAAACAATCATATGAATGAATGAATGATTTGATTCTCAATGAATATCTTAGTATGTACCTTATAGATATGTATCTTACATCCCTCATAATTTCTTTTTGATAATGACAAAGGGGGAGAAGGAAAAGGGTACCATATTGTCACCAATTCATAATCCAAATGTTCAAAAACTATCACTTAGACAGGGGGAGTAAAAATGAAAACTGTTGCACTATGAACTATGATATATACTTCCTATACAATATACTTTTAGACTGAACATATAAAGTATGGTAGGTTTGTCATCAATCAAAAAGGGGGAGTTTGTGGAAAAATGACCTTAGTATGTTTTGATTAATGACTAAACTAACTTGAATTACACTTTGATTCACTAATTTCTTGCCAAGCTTGTATGTTTGTATAAGATATAATCAATGCAAGGAAAAGGATGCAAAGGATCAAAGGAGCAAAAGAAGGATCATGAAGGAATGCTTGAAGATAATGAACTACAAAGAAGAATCTCAAAGGATCTCAAGCAATATTAGATTATCAATGTAAATAAATATTTTAAGTTTTTCTTTTTGAAATAGCTCTCATAAAAACAAACTAAAAAGGTTTCTATATAGTAAAATGAACTTAGAAGGAAAAAGGGTTAATTGAAAGTTCTGTACATCTATGTGTACGTCGATGTACTTTCAGTTAATTAACTAACTTTTAATGAAAACCAATGTGTACATCAATGTATAAATAGTATACATCGATTGATTGTGTCTGACTTGATAAAAATGCAAAACAAGCTTCAATACATCAATTGCACAATCGATGTATAAGGTGAAACAGAAGCTGACACTTTTTAAGAGAAGCTTATAATCGATTGACCAATCTATGCATAAGACTAAACAGAAGACAACACTTATGGAAACATGCATTCAAACGATTGGTACATCGATGTAAACACATAAAATAAGTGAAGTCTTTTAAAAATGATAGAACAATCGATTAGTACATCGAAGCATAAGCCCAAACAGAGGAAAAGACTTTTGAAACCCATTATGCAATTGATTTACCATTCAATGTAAAGACTTCTGGGCTGAGAACTCTTGTGTTTTTCAAGAACACAATTGATGTACACATCTATGTATCAATCAGAATCAAGATTTTTCAAGAACACAATCGATTAGGCAATCGATGTATTCAGTTATAAAAATTGAATCTTTGATTAATATACATCGATTAGACAATCGATTTACTGATAACTGAATTTTTCAATGAAAGTTTGTTTTGATCTTAACTAACTTTTGAAGTATGCCCGACGGATCTATTTTGACAAACATCTATATAAAGGCTTGTGCAAACACTTTCTAAACAACGAAATACTGAGATTAACCACGAAATTCTTTGAGAGAGATTTTTCATTGAGAATATTTGGTATATTTCTGTTAGAACTTCAATTTGTAATTTCTGATTTCTTAGAATCTGTAATTCAATTCTTTTACTGAGAGGGGAAAAACAAAGGAGAGAAGGTGTCTCTCTGAGTATTGTTCTAAGAGTAGAAGGAACTCTTAGAGGTTTGACAAGAGTAGAAGGGACTCTTGGGGATTACAATATTGCTTTTTCTGGAAAGCTGTCACAGGGTAGATGGAACCCGAGTTGTAAAGCTTTGTAAAGAATCCTGTAATTGTTTTGATTGTTAGTGGACAAAACTCATTGCAAAGTGGGGACTGGATGTGGGTTACCAGAGGAGGTAGCTGAACCAGGATAAATCTCGGTTTGCATTTCTCTCTATCCCTTAACTCTTTTAATTGCTTTATTTGATGAATGTCTAATTAGGAAAATTGTTAAGGAGCAATTCTGTGAATACATAATATCTCAATCAATCTTTTCATCTCTCTCTTTCTTGTAAAAGAATAAAGTTTTCAATCTATCACTTTGCAAAAACTTGTTTTGGTTTAAGTTGGTTCACAAAACATTTTTCAAGAAACTGAGAAAAAGTTTCAGTTTTTGTAAAAAGGGGAAATGTTTTAAAAATAACAAATACTCAATTCAACCTCCCCTTCTTGAGTATTAGAAGCCACAACCAACAGGTATTCCGTTCGTGTTTTAGAGAGTGGAGTCACGCGTTAAGTGCCAATCCTAAGGTAATAGTTCTTCCCTCTTTTGGTTTCCTTTCTTTATTAAGAATTGGGAACTAATGGTTTGACCCCTTTTGTTTGACCAAGGCTTGGAAAGCTAACTGAGCCATTCGAGGGACACATTTGTTTACTAGTTGAGTTGTCACTACCGGATTCTTCATACCAGGTATGGGGAGAAGGATAGTGTATTCTCTAGGCAAGGGGGTAACGTAAGATGAGGGGTTCCCATAGCCCCGTTATGTGTTATTGTTATCTTTTATTAATGCCATGTTATGTTTGATTATGAATATGCCTAACTGTTGTTAATGCGTTGGACATGTTTAACTCAATATTGTTGAATCTGATTATGTTTGTCATGAATACCTGTTGTCGATTCTGTTGTATGCCAAGTTATGTATAATTGGTTAAGCTGTTTATGACATGGTCATTGGTTGAATTGGTATGACATGAATATTGATGTATGATGTTGTTTATGTTGAAATTGGCTGAATGTTGATTGACTGAGTGTTGGTTAATGTTGAACGTGTTAATAAGACTCTAATTGATTTAATAGGGCTCTTAATTAACGTAACTGTTAAGGGATTATTTTCCGAATGTTTCATAAGACATGAACTGTTAGTGAGAGGTGAGGTTTGATGCTAATTGGATTAGTCAATGGACCCTAGGATTTGATTTGAGAGCGTTATGGAGCCAAAACTCCAAGAACAATAACTTGAATTTGCCCAGAACAGTACAGCTGGCCCAGGAGCACGGCCGTACTGAATAGGGAGCACGCTCGTGCTCCCACTTGAATTATGGAAGATGGCCACATATTGAGCACGACCGTACAGGATAGTGAGCACGACCGTGCTCCACTTAAGTGGTAGCACAACTGTGCTTGGATGAGCACGCCCGTGCTCCCCTTACTAGTCAGAACGTGAATTAAAAGTCCTAAAGGGGTGTTTCACCGCAGATGTCCCCAATAATGTAATAAGATACCTATCGAATAAAGAAAAGCAAGTTAAATTAATTAAAGATTAATTAAAATAAATAAGAATAATAAGTTGGTTAAGCCGGTGCCCTTTAGGCTACCGCACGATGTTATGCTTTGGTGCTTTTTGGCCAAAGTGTCCTTGATGCTTTTTGGTCGAGGTGTTGATAAGCTGAACCTTAGTACTTTTTGGCTAAAGGGGACCTTGAGCCACAAGGGTTAGGGTGATGATGTTAACGTTGATGATGGTGATAAGCCTTGGGTGCTTATTGGCCCAAGCAAAGGAGGTGGTTGCCTTGTTTATTGTCGTGCTCAGGCATTCATACGTCGAAGTTGTTAGTGGGGGAGGTTCAACATAGGGGAGGTCGTGCTAGAGTACGGTGATCTGGAAAAGTCTCGGGTGGTTTACCCAAGGTTTGTTAAACCATGCGCCCCCGCGGTGGCGTACTCACATTATGGTACGTCAGCTATCCAAGGGGTTCACCCATGGTTTGGTGGACTGCCGGCATTGGTGCTCTTTGGCCAATGTGGATATTTAACTCCGAAGTTGCCTTCATGAGATAGTTTGGATCCACATGCATAATGGAGTAGCGGAGTAGTGTGCACCGCATAGCATATATTGGTTGAGATGACATGTTGACGTGATTACTTATATGGTGATGTTATATGTTGTATATTGCTATTTTATGTTATGATGTATGTTCATATTTCTTAACTACTTCCATGCTGTTGTGTTTACATGATTTCTTACTCCCCGTTCTCTTTTCTGTTGTTGGTGGCATGTTTATCTTTATGCAGAGGACGGTGAGCAGCCAATGGAGGAGTGACTCCGAGAAGCAGCGACTCTAGCTAGGATGTTTAGATGTTTTAGTTTGTTTTAGTTTTAGTTTTGTTGTATTCCGAGGATTTATTCCAGAACGGTTATACCAGCTCTGTATGTGACATCGGGGTTGGACTATGTTTCTGTTTTATGTTTATGGTTTACGTTTTATTTATTTTTTTAAACTATGTTCTTTCCACATTGAGTTGTTACAATGTAGTATCTTTTACCCAGTTTTTATTTTATTGAAATACATGCATGTTTCTATATTACCTCTTTTAGATAAATGTTTTATATTAATATGCAGGGTATAGGGTGTCACACTTAGTGGTATCAAAGCAGGTTTGTCCTATCAGGTCGTGGTATGAATTTGTTGTGAGTCTGTTGTGCGCTCTTGTTTGAATTGTCTATACTCGTTATAGATAATGATGCTCAATGTTTGGAGCCTTAGCTTTTACCTGCTTAAGTTCTATGTGTATAATGGCTGTTTGGACACCTACATGACTTATGGCAGGAAGAGGAGGCAGGAATGATCAGACGATCGCTGACGCGTTGGCACTCCTTGCCAATGCTATCGGGCAAGTTCAGGACAACAACAACATAGGACCAGCCGAGTTTCAGGTTCTTGACAAGTTCCAGTGGAGCAATCCGCCGTCTTTCAAAGGAGCTTATGACCCCGAGGGAGCTTTGTTGTGGATGAGAGAGATCGAGAAGATCTTCGGAGCTATGGACTGCAATGATCAGCAGCGGATTATCTTTGCCGCGTTTATGCTCACTGAAGAGGTTGATCACTGGTGGGAGAACTATTGTTAGAGGATGATGGCCGAGAGTACAACAGTCACCTGGGCTGTGTTCAGAGATAGGTTCTTGGAGAAATATTTTCCTGCGGATGTTCGTGACAAGAAGGAGATGGAATTCAAAGGGCTGAGGTAGGGAAGTATGTCAGTGAGTTCGAGGAGCTAGCTAGGCATTACACACCTTATCAGGTCATGGTGGATGATCGGTCAAAGTGTGTGAAGTTCGAGGATGGCCTTCATCCGGAGATCAAGAAGGCGATAAATTATCAGGAGATCAGAGTCTTACTACCCTTGGTGAATAAGTGTAGGAGGATTTATGAGGATGCCTACAAGTCCAGAGTGGCCAACTTCAGGAATTGAAACAACCAGGGTAACAAGAAGACCGATCAAAAGGACAAGGGCAAATAGGGTTACGCTCCAACCGGCAAGGATTTCAAGCAGAGTGGCAGGAAGCCATAATTTTCTTATGATAGGTCCAGGGGTGGCAAATCCAATGCTTCTAGACCCATGAAGTGCGGCAAGTGCGGTACACCATATCACTTCACTACCCAGTTCAAGGAACCGGACGTCATCTGCTTTAGGTGTGGCAAGTCTGGCCACATCAGTTGGGATTTGGAGGAGCAAAGTCAGAGCCTTCAAGTGCTAGCAAGAGTCAGCAGTCTCAGGCTAATCGACAGAAGACTACCAGAAGAGTCTTTACCCTTAGTGGAGCTGAGGCCTCTGAGTCTGATGACTTGATTCAAGGTATGTGCTTAATTGATGGAACTCTTTTAACTGTATTGTATGACTCGGGTGCTACACACTCGTTTATATCACATGATAGGGTCAAGAGTCTTAATTTACCTGTTACTTTTCTTGAGTATGACTTGATTGTTTCGACACCTACAAATAAACATGTTCTTACTTCTGATGCATGCAAGAACTGTCATATCACCATTAATGGTAGAACTTTTATTGTAAATCTTGTATGTCTACCTTTAAAGGACCTTGATGTCATTCTTGTCATGGACTGGTTATCTTCCAACCATGTCCTTTTGAATTGTTTTGATAAAATCATAGTTTTTGGAACTCTTGTGGAGTCTAAGAATCCGACATTTCTCTCTTCCAACCAAGTTAGAGCTTCGATGAAAGAAGAGGCCTAAGTGTACGTGATGCTGTCTTCCCTGGAATTAGAGAGCCCTCCTGATGTCGGATGAGACACCCCATTGTGCCCCATTGTATTATTAGATTAAAACCTTATTAGTTATTTACTTAATCGCGTAAATAACGTTAATCATAACCCAAAAATACGAAGGAATTAAAAATTTATTTAATAATCATATAAATTCTGCAAATTAAATGAACCAACGTTATAATTTATAAATACACACCTGTTTATTTATTACATTACCAAAACACTGTTTAGGGTATCCTATCAGTAGGATCCCTCACGGGTACTTAATTATACAAATTGGTTATAACTAGCGAAAAATAAAACGTCTTTTAAGACTCACTAGCCCTAAACTTACTACACTATATCATTAATATCCGTAGCTTGTTCTCCAATATCCGGTTCAAACGGAGTTCCGTCTAGCTCCTCAGCAGCATCCGTTTCATACGGAGTTCCATCCAATTCCTCAGTAGTGTATTCCTCCACCGGGTCTTCTAACGTAATAAGGTAGACATACACAAAAATACAGAAATATGGAGATAAGAAACAATTCTATCATCATAAGCGGAAAAGACTTATAGCATATAATATAATAGCGGTCACAAACAAACAACACTCATCATTAACAATCATATTTAATTCATAATACTTTCCTCTATCCTCAATCTCATGCAACTAAACTTTTATACTGATGTGGCCACCACCAATCCTATTACACATCCCTTGCCCGCCGAGGGATGTTAGACAGTACTCCAAGAGATGCATCCCCTCTAAAACCAGTGCACATACTCATCTCTGGTGAGAATGCTCATGCAAAGCAATGACAGTATAGCTGCATAGCACAGTCGGTGCACACCCTGATTCTATCTCAAAGGTGCTCATGCAAAGCAATGGCACTATAGCTGCACAATCTAACACTAAATTGGGACCGCCTCGCAAGAGCTTTGGACCTCGTGTGTTCCCAATACACGGTTGTGAACAACAATACACATGAACCTCACTGACCTGTATCAATAACAACCTAGTACCTCAAGCTTTCCTCATAGCCTCCACTTACATTATATACCACATCACTTCTATACAATAATGGCTAGGCACCTCCAATTCATATTCAAGCTCTCACCCTGATGACAACCAAAGGATAGATTGCCTTTTGAAATGATCTTATGGTTGAATTTTAACAAGTTACAAATCCAAGTCAGAATTATGTTGTAACATAAAAGGAAGAAAGTATGAAAATGGGTGAAGATTAGAGATGGTATGGCGCCAAAAAACAAGAGTTTTGATAAGCCAAGTGAGGTTCGCCACAAGAATCTTGGATTCTTGATAAGAACTTAGCTTGGTTCAACCAAGAACCTAGGAGAACAATATTCTCACAATATGGATTTAATCCAAAATCAACATCAAAGTTCCCATTTCATGTGTTTGTCATGAATTACATATAGTTGGGCAACCAACTTTTGGCTTCCAAAAACAAACCATAACCCCTACTTAATTGGCCTAATTCATGACCTTAAACACTCACTTATTCCCACTTAACTCAGCCATAAAACTATGAAGGTTACGTGCCCCCCTAATGAAAGACAATAACACTCATAAAAACTAACTTAACTCACAAATAACTCAGCCACAAAAGAGTGGTTACCCCCCCCTCTTCATGACTCTTTATCACCCTAATTATGTAGTGGTTACACTTGCTTCTCACATTAAAAGTGTAACCCCCCCCCCCCCCCAATTATTAATACAATTTGATGCACACTAGTGAGGAGTTTCTTATGGCATATAAGCCAAAGATTCCCTCCCCAAGACTCTCTAATGTGTCCATTAAGAGAACCACCAATTGAGATAGAGCTTCTTGGGCTTTCTTTTCTCTTGCTCTTGTCATTGGGCCACCAAGACCTTGAATGGCTTCTTGATCCAAATCGGTCTCCATTGGGCTTACATCATCCCCTCCTTCTTTAAGTGAATTCGACCTCGAATTGAAATCTTCATCACCTACATCAAAACGAGATAAATCAACCACATTAAAAGTTGCACTAATCCCACCATACTCACTAGGAAGATCTATCTTGTATGCATTGTCATTGATCTTGGCCACCACTTGGAATGGCCCATCTTCTCTTGGTTGAAGTTTAGATTTCATTTGGGAAGGAAACCTTTCCTTTCTCATGTGTACCCAAACCCAATCTCTGGGTTTAAAGACCACCTTCCTCCTTCCTTTGTTGGCTTGTATTGCATAGCTTTCGGTCCTCTTTTCAATTTGGACTTTTACTTGCTCATGTAACTTCCTCACAAATTCAGCCTTGGCCCCATCGTCTTTATGCTTTAAAATTGAGGAGTTAGGCAATGGCAATAAATCAAGAGGAGTTAAAGGGTTAAATCCATAAACTACCTCAAAAGGAGAATATTGAGTAGTACTATGAACAACCCTATTATAAGCAAATTCCACATGAGGTAAACAATCCTCCCAAGATTTAATATTCTTTTTAATCACGGCCCTTAAAAGGGAAGAATGTCCTATTCACAACTTCAGTTTGCCCATTTGTTTGAGGATGGCAAGTAGTGGAGAAGAGAAGCTTTGTACCTAGATTTCCCCATAATGTCCTCCAAAAGTGACATAGGAACTTGGTGTCCCTATCACTTATAATACTCCTTGGGAGACCATGAAGTCTCACCACTTCCTTAAAGAACAAATCAGCAACATGACAAGCATCATCAATTTTTTGCAAGGGATAAAGTGTGCCATCTTTGAAAATCTATCCACCACAAAAAAATTGAATCTTTACCATTCCTAGATCTAGGGAATCCCACAACAAAGTCCATTGACAAGTCAATCCAAGGAAAATCAGGAATAGGTAAAGGAGTGTAAAGTCCATGAGGCATTACTTTAGGTTTTGATTTTCTACACACAATGCATTTTTCACAATATTTTTGCACATCATACTTCATATAAGGCCAATAGAAATGTTCATGCAAAATGTCTAGAGTCTTTTAGACTCCAAAATGGCCCATTAAACCCCCTTCATGCGCCTCCTTCAAAAGTAAGCCCCTTATGGAACTTTTAGGCACACATAATCTTTTTTCCTTGAATAAAAACCCCTGGTGCCTAAAATATCCATTTTGGGCTAAATGCACATAGTTAGTAAAGATATTTGAAAAGTCCTTATCATGCTCATACAAATCTTTAATGCATTCAAGTCCAAACAATTTTGTTTCAAGGGTAGAAAGTAAAGCATGCCTTCTTGAAAGTGCATCCGCCACAAAATTGGCCTTACCCTTTTTGTGTTTCACCACATATGGAAATTGTTCAAGAAATTCAACCCACTTTGCATGCCTTTTATTTAACTTTCCTTGCCCTTTCAAATATTTCAAAGACTCATGGTCACTATGAATCACAAACTCTTTGGGCAAAAGATAGTGTTGCCAAGTTTGCAAAGCTCTCACTAAGGCATACAACTCCTTATCATACGTGGGATAATTAAGGGAAGCTCCACTTAATTTCTCACTAAAATAAGCAATTGGATGCCCCTCTTGCATCAAAACATCCCCAACATCAACATTAGAAGCATCACATTCAATCTCAAAAGATTTAGCAAAATTAGGCAAAACAAGTATTGGTGCATGGGTGAGTTTTTATTTAAGTTCCTTAAAAGCATCCTCTTGTTTTTACCCCCACTTAAATCCCACATTCTTTTTGACAATTTCATTAAGAGGTGCAACCAAAGTACTAAAGTCCTTAACAAACCTCCTATAGAAACTAGCCAAACCAAGAAAGCTTCTTACATCACTCACATTTTTGGGGGTTGGCCAATCTTGAATGGCCTTAATTTTCTCTTGGTCCACATGGACCCCTTTTACAATTATCACAAAACCAAGAAAAATCACATGGTCCACACAAAAAGTGCATTTTTTCAAATTTACATACAATTTTTGCTTTCTTAATACAAGTAAAACAACCCTTAAATGTTCAAGATGATCATCTAAGTTTTTACTATATATTAAGATATCATCAAAATACACCACAACAAACTTGCCTAAAAAATCTCTTAGAACATGGTTCATAAGCCTCATAAAAGTGCTAGGTGCATTTGTTAACCCAAAAGGCATTACTAACCATTCATACAATCCACATTTTGTTTTAAAGGAAGTTTTCCATTCATGCCCTTCCCTAATTATAATTTGATGATACCCACTTTTTAAATCAATGTTAGAAAATAGACATGCACCATACAATTCGTCAAGCAAATCATCAAGCCTAGAGATAGGATGTCTATATTTAATTGTGATGTTATTCACAGCCCTACAATCTGTGCACATCCTCCACTTACCATCCTTTTTTGGTACCAAAATTACCGGTACTGCACATAGCCTCATACTTTCTTGAACCCACCCTTTTTGCATCAACTCCTCCACTTGTATTTGAATCTCTTTAGTATCTTGCGGATTACTCCTATAGGCTGGCCTATTGGGCAATGACGCACCCGGAATGAGATCAATATGGTGCTCAATCCCTCTTAGAGGTGGAAGGCCGTGTGGCACTTCCTTTGGAAAAACATCTCCAAATTCCTGTAAAAGATTTTTAACACCACTAGACAAAGAGATATCATTAGAGGCATTAGCATTTAAAAAAAATTCCCTACAATAAAGTATGTATAGGGGATGCCTTGAGACCAATGCACTTTTTACCTCACTCTTTGTTGCAAAATAGCTCTCTTTTCCCTCTTTTTCATCTCTATTTTTCTCACTTTTTTCTCATGATTTTTATTTATTTTTTCATTATTCTTTTTCTCAATTTTTTTTTCTCCTTCTCCTTGTTTTCTCTCTTGTTCTCTTTTTTCTCTCATTCTTATTTGATCCTCACTAACTTGCTTTGGAGACAAAGGAGAAAGAATGACCTTTCGGTCTTGATACATGAAGGTAAACTTATTTGAGAACCCATCATGGATGACCTTTTTGTCATATTGCCGAGGCCTTCCCAACAACATATGGCTTGCCTCCATAGGCACCACATCACAAAGTACACAATCTTCATACTTTCAAATTGAAAATGGAACCTCTACTTGTTTGTTCACAACCATTTCCCCAACCTCACTTAGCCATTGAAGCCTATATGGCCTTGGATGTGCCTTAGTAACAAGATTCAATTTGGACACCAATCTAGTGCTTACAACATTGGCACAACTCCCACCATCAATGATTAGAGAACATACCTTTCCTTGAATTAGACATCTAGAATGAAAGATATTTTCCCTTTGGCTTGCTTCATGATCCTTCATTTGACTCCCCAAAAGCCTCATCACCATGAGTAAATCACCATCCTGCATGAACACATCTTCTTCACTTTCCTCCCCACTTGAAGCCTTGGATTGTGATTCCACTTCTCCATTCATGGACACCATGGTTCTCTTTGTTGGACATTGGGATTCTATGTGTCCATGGCCTAAGAATTTGAAACATTTTACATCACATCTCCTAGCGTTTGTCTCCATGGGTTTCTTTCCTTGTATATTGCTCATGGCCTCCTTGGTGGGTGATGATAGTGTGATTTCACATCATAATTCATGTACATTTTTGCATGCATTTTCATATAGTTTAGGCATATTTAAATTGATTTTAGTTAGTTTTTACCTTGGAACGGGTAAGACGGTTTCGTGGTGTTGTTTTGCAGAATTAAGGGTAAAATGCTCAAGATTGATCATGATGGAGCTTGGATGAAGAGAGAGCTTGAAAAGTGAAGAAAATGAGCCAAGCAGAGCCCATCACGGCCTAGCCATGATGACCATCACGACCGTGATCAACCAGAGCTGAAAAGAAAGAAGGCAAAAGTCAGAAGCTGTCACAGCCTAGCCGTGATGCCCATCATGGCCGTGACATGTTAATTGAGCCAGACCCCTTCTAGGCAGAATCTGTCACGACCAAGCCGTGACGCCCATCACGGCCGTGAAAAACCATTTGGTGAAGGCAGAAGCGATCACGGCCTACCCGTGACAAGCATCACGGCCGTGATAATCCAAAAGTTGAAAGCATGCCCAAGGTAGAATGCGTCACGGCCTGGCCATGATGGCCATCACGGCCGTGACGCGCATTATCTGAATCCTATTCTATAAATAAGGCATCAGGGGCAGAATGAAAAGGGATCTCTGGACCAGACTTGAACCCTAGAACGACTTCTACCCTAAAAGAGACATCTTCTCTGCACTAGGGAGCTGCTGTGGCTGCTGTGGAGTGCTCCCATGGAGTTCCTTCTTCCCCTTATCTCTATTTCTCTGGTTTTGGCTTTCTCTGTAATCATGAGTAGCTAATTCCCTCTTTGTTGGGATTAGATATAACTGAACAGAATATCATGTAATTGCTTTGATTTATCAATCTGTGTTTATGCCTTCATATTAGTGTTTAATTCCTATGCTTAATGCCTTTTGTGGTTTGATCACCCATGAATTGATTTTGAGATTTGATTTGCAATGGGGATGTTCTTATCAATTCTTGATCTGGAATTAATCACCTAGTAAACCTTGCATATAGGAGTGGATTTTGGTTTATTAGTAATCGTGTAATCCCTACTCTTAATGCAAATTCACTAATTAGGCCACCTAAGGAATTGGGGTCTATTAGGGGATTTAGGCTCTTATCATCTAAGGAATTAGGGCTTGAGTAATCTAGTGGATTGATTTTAATATTTGATGCATAAACTGGATTTGTGGTCTTGGTATTGCATGAGACTAAGGTTTAGTGAAATCTAATCCCAACATCTTTCATCTTATTTGAAAATCCATTTTTCTGCACTCCAAGTATTTGTTAAAAGTTTTCAAAGACCTTTTTCCTTTTATTTTGTTTCTTTTAACTTTTGTTAGGCTTGGTAATTAGTATAGAACTCCCTTCAATCTTAAAATTTGCTTAGATAGTAATTGATTCGGTACGTGCTAGTACTTGTCTCAGTCCTCGTGGGAACGATATCGGTCTCACCACCGTATTACTTGTATGACTAGGTATACTTGCCTAGATTTCGTCTTAACAAGTTTTTGGCGCCGTTGCCGGGGACTGAGTTTCAATATTAGCATACCCATTTCAATTACTAATTTAAGCACAATTTTAATTTTATGTTTTACTGATCTGTTTTTCTTTGCTGTCCTTGAGTGCTAACAGTCTTGGTCTCTAGACTTTTGTGTATGCGAGGTACTATCCCAGTTGACCAACTTCTCGACGATCCTGAAATAGAGAAAACAGCTAGGGAGAATCGGAAGCAAGCAAGACAACAGAAGTTAGTAGAGCAACAAGAAAGAGAACAAGAGACTTCCACTTCTCAAGTTCATCAAGAAGAACTCAAGATGGCAGGCAATGGTGAAGGTGCTCTGAGACACCCCGTTGTACCCCATTGTATTATTAAATTAGAACCTTATTATTTATTTACTTAATCGCACGCTTACTGTTGAAAATACGTAAAAATTTAAAACTTATTTAATAATCATATAACTTCTTCAAATATAAAACACACCAAACTATATTACATAAATACACACATGTTTATTTATTACATTACCAAAACACTGTTGAGGGTATCCTCTTAGTAGGATCCCTCACAGGCATAAACTTCACTACAGACATACTTAGCGGAATTATAAATACTCTTTAGACACACTGGCCATAATGTCTATACTCTAATCGCCATGAATCACCGCTTGACCTCCAGCATCTGGTTCGTAAGGAGTTCCATCTAACTCCTCAGCAATTGGTTCCTCCGTCGGGTCTTCTCATACGATCACATCAGAAATAAAATACAACACAAAGATATATGGAATAAGAAACAGTTCTATCATCAAAAAGAGGAAAAGAGTAATATTAAATTATACAATAACTGTCACAGACATAACATCATTCAACACCTAACAAAACATCCTCAAACTCAAGTATTCATCTTCTACCCCAATCTCGTACAACTAGACTTTAATACTAAAGTGGCCATCTTTACTCCTGTTACATTAGTCAGTAGTCCAGAACGGTCCAGTACCAATAACTTTCGAACGCATCAAAGACTAAACAAGTATTAGTCTAAAATGGTCCAGTGCCAATAACATACGAACGCATCAAGGAGTATCAATCCAGAACGGCCCAGTGCCAAGAATATACGAACTCGTCAAGGAATATCATTCCATAACGGTCCAGTGCCAAGAACATTCGAATGCGTCAAGAACTAAAGAGTATTACGGTAGTCTACCTCGGCATCCACATCCGTTGGGCACTCACCCACGATATCTGATATCCCAAAATAGGATATCCTGACCTCGTGTGTTCCACTCACACGACTGTGAATAACAATACCTCGATAAATGAATCTCCCTAAATTACATCAACAACAACCTAGTGCCTCAACCTTCCATCAAAGTCTCAACACCTTTTTCCTCATAGATAAAACCACTTAATTAGGCTAGGCACCTCTAAATCACCTTTATTCTCTCACCCAAACAATTATCTCCCGAACAACACATATCCTTACTTAAAAATCAGCTAAGCACAATATTAAACCCAAGAAGATCATGCATAACACATTAATCAACAGAATATTCAAATATCTCAATATCATATTAGGCAATTTATCACAACCATCTCATAATAATCAAACCAAATAAATAACAAAGTCAGACTCTATCACGGCCTGGCCGTGATAGCCATCACGGCCGTGACAGACAACAAAGGCAAGTCAGTTTCTGTCACGGCCTGGCCGTGATAGCCATCACGGCCGTGATAGACACTGAACATCCTCAATATCCTAAATATTCAAACACCAAAATAATACGTCACATGCAGATGGAATACCTCAACCAGCGTAACACAGTAAATTTGATAACATAAAATCAAACATCCTCAAATTTTTAAAATCAACTTAATGTTGATAAACCTACAATCCCCGAATCCATTGGTTTTACAGAAAAGGTTTCCAATGTGATTTTGGTCTTGTCTATTACTCAATTACTAGTAGGGTTTAGGTCGCCCTGCACAATTATCATATAATCTACTACTTATCGATTCCGATGATAGGTTGATTCTTTTCCCCACCTGAGCTAGCACCGAAAATACGTACACGAAGATCCTCGTTATCCCGCCACGAGTTAACACAACCACCTTCAACCAAACAACATAACTATAATTAATCAACTAACAACCATCTATGACACTTTAGGGCTAGGTTCGGCCAAGACTTAGAAAATAAGTTTAGGATTATCTTCTTAATGCCATCTTTTGGATCCTAGTTACTAGAGTCTTAACTAACATAGATTACTTATTACAAGACTAAAATTTGAAACAAAATCCTCTAACATTTAGGGTTAGGGTTTCGGCCAAGGACTGACTTTTAGGTTTCAAAATCCTTAAAATTTCTAATCATGATTAAGTCATAGATTAATGATCCTTGATTAACCTAAATCATGGATTAGTGACTAAACAACTAAAGTTGAAACCAAAACTTCCTAACTCTTTTATACAAGGATTTGGCCTCAACATGTTCATAGGGTTAAGGTTCTTAGTTTAATAAACCAACTTGGATTTATTAATCATACATACTAATAGCTTGATTAACAAGATCATTAATGAAAACTATGAACAAAAACTCATCAAATCTCACCCATCTAGGGTTCGGCCAACATAGAGATTTTTGAGTAAAGATTTTCCTTTTAAGAAACTAACATGGATTAGAGTGTGTAGACATACATGCCATATAGAATACATGATCATACATGACAACACATGAACAAAAATCTACCAAACCTACTTTGAAGATTCGGCCAAGGCTAGGTTTTTAGGAAAGAAATTTTTGATTACATCATGCTCTTAGATTTAGATAATATGCATGATATCAAGAAGATAGAAAGTAGTTTCATCATCATAAGATTTTTCTAGAATTTATTATGATTTTTCAAAGTTCAAGACTTAGAAACTTGAAAATGATGAACACATATGAAACGAACTTTGAATCAAGAAACTTGCTAAAGAACATAGGCATGATTAAGGAAGAAGATTAGGATTTACCTCTTGAAGATCAATGACAAAGGAAATCCAAGAACTTGCTTCACAAATCTAACACTAAAGGACTTATGAACTTTAGGGTTTTTCAACAAAAAGGCAATAGAAACTAAATGAAGTGTGAGGGAGGGTATTTATAGAGATGGGTGGTGCCACTTTTAGGAGGATCTAGTAGGATGAGTTGTCTTGTGTAAAGGATTGAAATGCAAATAATTCCTAGGGACCATTTTGCAAAGATTCCAAAAGTGTAAGGACTAGTTTGCAAATTGCCAATAAATTGTCATGATGACTATTTACCAAATTTAATGTGAGCTTATATTGACTAACTTTGGGCTGATTTTTGTCATAGATATTTTAAGAAGAATCAAGAATGTTGAAGAAGATTTGAGAACATTAGAGAATGTTGTAGAATAAAGTAGAAGATTGTTGAACATTCTAGAAAATTCTTGGCTCATCTAAAATTTATGAGGGCAGCCCCTTCTCCCTCATGGGCTTGCGCATGGGCCTACTCAATTTGGGCTTGAATTCATTTTTGTGGGGCCCACTATAAGATTTAAGCTTAAGTATAACATAGGAAACTTGTAGAGTTTCAAATAGGCTTTATGGAATCAATCCATGAACTAGGAAATTTGGGCTTCATAGCCACGTCCATTAAGAGATTGGGAACAAGGATTCTAGCCCAATTCACTTGAAAAAAAATCTTAGAAACTAACTTAGGGACAAAAGGGTAATTTAACAGAAAGTTCAGGGACTTAAGCGTAAAATTCCTAAATTTTCACTTTAACCCTGTAGAACCTTCTAGACTTAAAAATATGATTCATCCCCTTGAATCTTCTCGAAATCCTAAGATAAACCCTCTATCGGCTCTTAGAAACTCCAAAATCCCCTCCGTCGTCTACCCGATTACGTGTTTCACCCGAAAAACATAATTTTTTTTCTGAAATAATTCTAAAAATACAAAATTGTAGGAAATAAAATACTAAACTTAAGTCTTTCGGTCACGAATTAATATTAGGTCTTTTGAGCAGTATTATTATACTGTCAATGGAATTCGCGGGCCGGGTTTCGCCTGTCGTTTCAACCTAAATTTTAATCGTAGCTTCCTACATTCAAGTAAGATTGAGTGATGAAATACGTTTATTTAAAATAATTTTCTAATGCTCCTATAAATATATATACAAATAATCGTTCGCATTTCGATTATTTTGAAACAGTGAAAATCGGGGTGTTACATTACTACCCCTCTTAGAAAAAAATTCCGTCCTCGGAATTTTTTAACTCAACACTAGACATCATCTTGTAATCTTATCTTAATCTAAAGTTCTAGCAATATATTTCTCATCGCTGTTTTTTCCCCTAGGTGACAGCGGTAACTTCATAACATAATTTATGCTTATATCATTCTATTTATCCTCGAACTTATCCATCACTATATTCTATTCATTGTCCTTTACCTTTCCAACTTGATCTAACATCCTTAAAGGACATAATTAAAACTTAATCCTTCGAACATTTTCTATTATTCCAATTTATATCAAAATCATACATACCGTGTATGAGATCTGCAGCGTGAGGGGATTCAACTCCTCTGATGGTAAACACTCTCCCAGCAGCTTGAGGTCTAACCATCTACTGACCGGTTGCGAAAACTCCTCCCTAGGTTCCACCTCTATAACCTCCAGCTTCCTTCTTCCAAGCTACCGGCTGCGACATACCTTTCTATCTACAATCACGAGCATAATGACCTGGTTTCCCACAGTTGAAACAACCAGATCCCTCCTTACAATTCCTAACATGGTGCGATCCTCCGCATCTGAAACAAACTAAGCCTTGTTGTTACTGGTTTGTTCCGACCACTTGTGTGGTAGCTGTTGGTGTTGGTGCCACTGTCTGCAATTGTCTGGCATATGGTCCTTGTCTCTCTTGAGAACCCCTATCTTCTCTCCGTTGGAGACCTGATCGAATAGGACCTCCACTCCTCTGCTGCCTCTGCTCAGCAGCTTGCCTCAGATTTATGCTTTTTATGGCACTGCATCTCTCCACTAGCTCCGGAAAACTCTGGATATCGAGAGATACTATAGCCCTCTGTAGTTCATGTCGGAGTCCTTCCTTAAACCTTCTACATTGCCAATCTTCATCTGGGAATCTTTGATAAAATTAAGAATACTTAATCAGAGCCTCAAATCGTGATGCATAATCACCAACAGTCATGTTGCCTTGTTTGAGACTCATGAATTCCCTTTCTTTCTCGCGTCGAACTAGACGCGGAAAATATTTTTCAAAGAAACAGTTGCTAAACAACTGCCAAGTGATCATTCTGCCCTCAGCCTCCAGCAATCTTCGCTTGCCTTTCCACCAAGATTCTGCTCCTCCGGTTAACATGAAGGCTGCATACGTCACTTTCCTATCCTCTCTGCAGCGCATGGTATCGAATATCTTCTCGATCTCTTGTACCAACTAGTCTGCCTTCTCTGGGTCATAATCTCCTCGGAATTGAGGTGGCTTACCTTTCAGGAAAGTAGTCATTCCGGCATCTTCAGCTGCTGCAACTCTCCTTTGATTCTGTTGTTCCTGCTGTTCTTTGTTCATCTATAGCATCTCAGCATTCTGCTGTGTTTGTAATAACAGAGCAGTAACTATGTTTTTCATGGTATCTTGAGTCTCAGATGACTCTCCTCCACTTCCAGTATGATTATTTTCTACATTGTTAGTTCCAACAATTCTTTCAGGAGTTCTGTCATTACTGTCGATCGGACGTCCTCTTCCACGAGCCATGATTCTGTAAAAGAAATCATTCGCTCTTATCAGTATGACATATAATACCACATAGACAAGTATATAAATACCATATGCCACACTAATGTTATTTATCGTGTCGGATTCGGACACACTACCCATCTTCTAAGCATAGTTAAAATCCGATGTGGATTCAACTAGACACGGCCAGTAACAACATCCTAAACCTCACAGCCCGATTAGAATCCAACTGCTCTGATACCACCAAATGAGACACCCCATTGTGCCCCATTGTATTATTAAATTAGAACCTTATTATTTATTTACTTAATCACGCGCTTACTGTTGAAAATACGTAAAAATTTAAAACTTATTTAATAATCATATAACTTCTTCAAATATAAAACACACCAAACTATATTACATAAATACACACATGTTTATTTATTACATTACCAAAACACTGTTGAGGGTATCCTCTTAGTAGGATCCCTCACAGGCATAAACTTCACTACAGACATACTTAGAGGAATTATAAATACTCTTTAGACACACTGGCCATAATGTCTATACTCTAATCACCATGAATCACCGCTCGACCTCCAGCATCTGGTTCGTAAGGAGTTCCATCTAACTCCTCAGCAATTGGTTCCTCCATCGGCTCTTCTCGTACGATCACATCAGAAATAAAATACAACACACAAAAAGATATAGGGGATAAGAAACAGTTCTATCATCAAAAAGCGGAAAAGAGTAATAGTAAATTATACAATAACTGACACAGACATAACATCATTCAACACCTAACAAAACATCCTCAAACTCAAGTATTCATCTTCTACCCCAATCTCGTACAACTAGACTTTAATACTAAAGTGGCCATCTTTACTCCTGTCACATTAGTCAGTAGTCCAGAACGGTCCAGTACAAATAACTTTCGAATGCATCAAAGACTAAACAAATATTAGTCTAAAATGGTCTGGTGCCAATAACATACGAACGCGTCAAGGAGTATCAATCCAGAACGGTCCAGTGCCAAGAACATACGAACTCGTCAAGGAATATCATTCCATAACGGTCCAGTGCCAAGAATATTCGAACGCGTCAAGAACTAAAGAGTATTACGGTAGTCTACCTCGACATCCACATCCATTGGGCACTCACCCGCAATATCCGATATCCCAAAATAGGATATCCTGACCTTGTGTGTTCCACTCACACGGCTGTGAATAACAATACATCGATAAATGAATCTCCCTAAATTACATCAATAACAACCTAGTGCGTCAACCTTCCATCAAAGTCTCAACACCTTTTTCCTCATAGATAAAACCACTTAATTAGGCTAGGCACCTCTAAATCACCTTTATTCTCTCACCCAAACAATTATCTCCCGAACAACACATATCCTTACTTAAAAATCAGCTAAGCACAATATTAAACCCAAGCAGATCATGCATAACACATTAATCAACAGAATATTCAAATATCTCAATATCATATTAGCCAATTTATCACAACCAACTCATAATAATAAAACCAAATAAATATCAAGGTCAGACTCTGTCACGGCCTGGCCGTGATAGCCATCACGGTCGTGACAGACAACAAAGGCAAGTCAGATTCTGTCACAGCCTGGCCGTGATAGCCATCACGACCGTGACAGACACTGAACATCCTCAATATCCTAAATATTCAAACACCGAAATAATACGTCACATGCAGATGGAATACCTCAACCAACGTATCACAGTAAATTTGATAACATAAAATCAAACATCCTCAAATACTTAAAATCAACTTAATGTTGATAAACCTACAATCCCCGAATCCATTGGTTTTACAGAAAAGGTTTCCAATCTGATTTTGGTCTTGTCGATTACTCAACTACTAGTAGGGTTTAAGTCGCCCTACACAATTATCATATAATTTACTACTTATCGATTCCGACGATAGGTTGATTCTTTTCCCCACCTGAGCTAGCACCGGAAATACGTACACGACGATCCTTGTTATCCCGCCACGAGTTAACACGACCACCTTCAACCAAACAACATAACTATAATTAATCAACTAACAACCATCTATGACACTTTAGGGATAGGTTCGGCCAAGACTTAGAAAATAAGTTTAGGATTATCTTCTTAATGCCATCTTTTGGATCCTAGTTACTAGAGTCTTAACTAACAAAGATTACTTATTACGAGACTAAAATTTGAAACAAAATCCTCTAACCTTTAGGGTTAGGGTTTCGACCAAGGACTGACTTTTAGGGTTCAAAATCCTTAAAATTTCTAATCATGATTAAGTCATAGATTAGTGATCCTTGATTAACCTAAATCATGGATTAGTGACTAAACAACTAAAGTTGAAACTCAAAACTTCCTAACTCTTTTATACAAGGATTCGGCCTCAACATGTTCATAGGGTTAAGGTTCTTAGTTTCATAAACCAACTTGGATTTATTATGAATACATACTAATAGCTTGATTAACAAGATCATTAATGAAAACTATGAACAAAAACTCATCAAATCTCACCCATCTAGGGTTCGGCCAACATAGAGATTTTTGAGTAAAGATTTTCCTTTTAAGAAACTAACATGGATTAGATTGTGTAGACATACATGCCATATAGAATACATGATCATACATGACAACACATGAACAAAACTCTACCAAACCTACTTTGATAGATTCGGCCAAGGCTAGGTTTTTAGGAAAGATATTTTTGATTACATCATGCTCTTAGATTTAGATAATATGCATGATATCAAGAAGATAGAAAGTAGTTTCATCATCATAAGATTTTTCTAAATGAAGTGTGAGGGAGGGTATTTATAGAGATGGGTGGTGCCACTTTTAGAAGGATCTAGTAGGATGAGTTGTCTTGTGTAAAGGATTGAAATGCAAATAATTCCTAGGGACCATTTTGCAAAGATTCCAAAAGTGTAAGGACTAGTTTGTAAATTGCCAATAAATTGTCATGATGACTATTTACCACATTTAATGTGAGCTTATCTTGACTAACTTTGGGCTGATTTTTGTCATAGATATTTTAAGAAGAATCAAGAATGTTGAAGAAGATTTGAGAACATTAGAGAATGTTGTAGAATAAAGTAGAAGATTGTTGAACATTCTAGAAAATTCTTGGCTCATCTAAAAATTATGAGGGCAGCCCCTTCTCCCTCATGGGCTTGCGCATGGGCCTACTCAATTTGGGCTTGAATTCATTTTTGTGGGGCCCACTTAAAGATTTAAGCTTAAGTATAACATAGGAAACTTGTATAGTTTCAAATAGGCTTTATGGAATCAATCCATGAACTAGGAAATTTGGGCTTCATAGACACGTCCATTAAGAGATTGGGAACAAGGATTATAGCCCAATTCACTTGAAAAAAATCTTAGAAACTAACTTAGGGACAAAAGGGTAATTTAACAGAAAGTTCAGGGACTTAAGCGTAAAATTCCTAAATTTTCACTTTAACCCTGTAGAACCTTCTAGACTTAAAAATATGATTCATCCCCTTGAATCATCCCAAAATCCTAAGATAAACCCTCTATCGGCTCTTAGAAACTCCAAAATCCCCTCCGTCGTCTACCCGATTATGTGTTTTGCCCGAAAAACATAATTTTTTTTTCTGATATAATTCTAAAAATACAAAATTGTAGGAAATAAAATACTAAACTTAAGTCTTTCGTTCACGAATTAAAATTAGGTCTTTTGAGCAGTATTATTATACTGTCAATGGAATTCACGGGTCGGGTTTCGCCCGTCGTTTCAACCTAAATTTTAATCGTAGCTTCCTACATTCAAGTAAGATTGAGTGATGAACTCCGTTTATTTAAAATAATTTTCTAATACTCATATAAATATATATACAAATAATCGTTCGCATTTCGATTATTTTGAAACAGTGAAAATCAGGGTGTTACATGCTCCACGGAGGACACTTGGAGATTATACCAATACAAATGTCAACCGTCATGTCACTAGCATAGTGAGGCCTCCAGTGAGTTCCAACAATTTTGAAATCAAGCCAGCTTTCTTGAATATGGTTGCACAAAATCAATTTGCCGGGTTGGAGCAAGAGGATCCTAATAATCATGTCTCCAACTTCCTGGAGTTATGTGATACGATGAAGATAAATGGTGCTTCCGATGATGCACTTCGCCTAAGGTTGTTTCCTTTCTCTCTAAGAGATAGAGCCAAGTCTTGGCTCCAATCTCAACCAAGGGGGAGCATCACTACATGGGATGACTTAGAGGCAAAATTTCTTGCAAGGTGCTTTCCCGCCTCAAGATTTGTGAAGACAAGGGGTGATATCATAAGCTTTGCTCAACAAGAGGGTGAGACTCTTCATGACACATGGGAAAGATTCAAAAATCTTCTCCGAAGATGTCCAAATCATGGGTTTGACGATCTTACCCAAATGCAAACATTTTGTAATGGATTGAGGCCATCAACCAGGTATATGTTGGATGCCTCAGCTGGAGGTTCCATGAACACAAAGACACCGGAGGAAGCACTGATTTTGATAGAAGCTATGGCATCTTATGACTATTTGATGCATCATGACCGAGGTACCACATCAAGAAGGGGAGTGTTGGAGTTAGACTCACAACCTGCACTTTTGGCTCAAAATAAGCTTATGACACAACAACTTGAGTCCATCACTAAGCAACTGGCTCAACTCCCACAACAACTTCAAACCATTCAAGGGACAACCATGCCACCTCAACAGGTAATGAGATGTGATTTTTGTGGAGGAGATCATGACAATGGAAATTGTGAGGCCATTCCTAGTTCCCATGAGGAAGCTAATTATATGGGAAACTATGGGCGGCAAGGTAACAATCAATATTCCAACAATTACAACCAAGGGTGGAGTAATCAAGCAAATTTTGGTTGGAAACAAGATGCCGGACAAGCAAGTAAGCCTCTTCCCACACAACCGCCTCAAGACCGAACTTCAATCTTGGAGAACACCCTCAATCAATTCATGCAAATGTCCATGTCAAACCATAAAAACACCGATGCTGCCATAAAGAACTTGGAGGTTCAAGTTGGACAAATTGCAAAGCACCTAGCGGAACAATCTAGCGACAATTTTTCAGGTAACACTCAAACAAGTCCTAAAGAGCATTGTAAGGCTATTGTTTTGAGGAGTGGTAAAAGTCTTGAGCAAGAGAACGGTGAGCCTTTGTTGCAAAATCAGAGAGATGCTGAAAAAATAGAGATGAATGCTGAAAAAATTGAGTTGAATGAGGAAAAAGGCAAAGAGGTTGTAATAGAGGAAGAAGAAAAATGCAGTGAAAGATGGAGACAAGCCTCAAGAGATCCCTTCTTATGTAAAGTTGTCATATCCTCATTTAAGCAAGAAGAAGGAGAAGGAAGAGGAGTTTGCCAAATTTCTTGACATCTTCAAGAGGTTACAAATCAACATACCCTTTGCTGAAGCACTAGAGCAAACACTACAACAGATTATACTTTAGATAGCGTTTCCGTATGCCTTTTAATAGCGTTTGTAACCGCTATCTATGCTACCGCTATTAAAACTCGTTAGCAAAGATAGCATTTAGGAAGTGCTATTAATAGGTGACTTTAGATAGCGTTTGTAGACTTTAGATAGCGTTTGTTAATAACAAACGCTATCTATTCCCCCCCTTTTTTTTTTAATTTTACATATTTCTTAACTTTTACATTCATTCCTGCATATTGAACTACAACAAAAAAAACACAATTGTTGCAGTCGATACAAATGTTCCCTTGCTTCCACTGTACTTCTGAAGTAAATATGTATATGCAAAAAGATGCATAAAATTAGGGAGAAAAAATTAAGGAACCAAGTATATAAGGGAATCCGCAAACTTCATATATTTCAGCCATGCACACTGATCATATACAGATTATAGAAGCAACAGTATCATAATATTAAAGCTTCCCAGTTTTAACATCATCCAAAACCTCAAGTCAATAATGAAACTTCATTAAATTTGTTTCAGAAACTGCTAACTAACAATGCTTAATTACAAGACAGCAAGTGCTTCCATGAGACCGATCATAGACGGAATATGCCCAGAGAGTTTATTGCCTTTCAATGACCTACAAAAATAAAACAAATCCATCAAGAAATTCCCATAGAAGGGAAGTGGAAGACCAAATATCCTTCTTATTAAAAATTGAAATAGGTTATAAAGGATCATGCAACACATACAAGGTTGCTACTTGCAAAAATCCAATATTGTATGGTAACTCTCCAGTTAGCTGGTTGTAGGATAAATCCCTGAAATCAAGGGAGGACATTAAAGAGGTTACAAATAATACAAGACAAGGTATAGAAAAGTCCGACATTCGGTTGGATTACATACAGGACCTGGAAGGCGAAGACGAGTTGCCTATGTTTTCAGGAATACTTCCAATCAAGCTATTGTTTTTCACATCACTTGCAACCACAAAAAAAAACAGCAGGGGGCAATAATCAAATACCCTTAGGAAATACACTTGTAACATGCATTACTTTGTGATCAAAAGTATTATTCGCATACCAATGAGTATTGCTGCAACATCGTGATCAATTTGACATAATCAAACGAACTTTTCAACAATATATCGACACCAATCTTCCTTGACTTCAGATAGTTGAGCAGTGGAGTATATGGAGCATTTGAAGTCAGGGAAGTACTGCGACATAAAAATTAAATAAATTAAGTTACAATTGCTAAAACATTTGAACAGTCACAGTTAAAAGCTAAGTAAACAACATACCGCCATTGGTATTTTAACTTGGTTCTGCAAGATAGTTTCCTTCATGAAACGCATGACATAGTACCCACAATCTGTACTGTTAGGTTGTCTTGGGCACTATAAAAAATAAAATAGTAAATCAATATAGTTTTTTTTATCTAATTGCGCATTAAGTTTTTGCAAATGTACCTCTATCTGAATCCATTTAATGTTGGTTGCCTTTAAACGCGGCACCTTAGCTCCGATATTTACACGATAAACTTGAAAAGCACTAATCACAAAATCAAACAGACTTCATTAAGAAACATATTTTCAATCATCACAAACACACGCATGCTTTTTTTTATTTTGAACCACAACAGCCACAACCCAGTATATGTCAATTCAACACATGTTCTAATGTCAAAAATCAAAAGCACATTAGGACCATGACAACTTGCAACATGTATCTACCATGGAAGCCATTCGACAGAATCATAGAAAATCAGAAATATAAAAGCATGCTTACTTATCGAACAGATTCTTTAATTCTGGGCGACCCCTAGGATCAACATTCAAGGGATCCAGATAGTAAATAATCTCTTCAACAATATTTATCGCTCACAGCACCCGATGATTCCTACAAAAATGTTGAGACAACAAATCCTAAGCACCTCAACTTTTATGTAATTCATTATTGTGAATTAAGTCCTATAGGATAAGCGACTCACCCAACATTGCACGGCGCTAAAAACAAGGGCTGATATTCTCTTTCTTTAGTTGCAAACCGGTCAGCTAGATACGTTGTCTGTGAATCCCTCCCGAAGTAGCCGTATGTATTTGTTTGGTGTGGGGACAAGAACAGAAACCTCCACGTTCTTTCCTTTGGAAGCAACAATTCTTCATACAAATACCTTCAATTAAAATATAAAAATGGATTACACCAATGACATCAATATTTAAATGGAAAGACTAAAAAAATATTGTACACTTTAAGCCTGATTTAGTACTTGATATATACGGAAATAACGGAGGCAAATACCCATTCATGATTTACAACTTCTCTGATATTTTCAGTATTGATCATCTCAATGATATGTTGACCAAAAATATTTTGTTCCATCTCTATGTCCAATTGGTCATCATTTTTCATATTCTTTCGTTCATGTATTTTAAGAAAATTCAAATATTCCAGAGAAATTGTAGTTGAACCAGCTGTAGGAGGGTTGGCCTCAGAGTTGCCTCCTTTATTTTCTGGGGTTGTAATTGACTCCTTTGTATATCCAGACACTCTGCCCTTGCCTTTAGATTTTGCAGGTGCCTGGAAATTTTGCATTTCAATATGCCAGTTAGTGATCAACTAATGTAATGAATATATGCCGTATATGAAAAGGTGGAAAAATGCAATTACATACCATATTAATTACAACCACGAGATCAATTGGCCATGCCACATAAGTACCTATTGCATCTCTTACTGTCATTACATCTGCACGATCGATAGGTACCGGCAATGGCGCATCCCCCTCAGTTGCAACATCAACTCCAACTTTCACATGGTTAAGGGGTACTGGTCCAGTGTGCAGTGTAACACCCGGCTCATTGTATACTTTACCCATAGCAACCATACGATAGTTTGGGGTTGATAAATATAGCTGACATGAGTTGACGCCCTAATCCAATGATAGATGAATAAGCTGTGAATTAAGGCATCCAATTGAATGTATTTAACTGCGAATGCAATACTAGTAAAAAAAAAGGCATGCATTACCTCTGGAAGCCTAATGGCAGATGGTAGAGTGCAACTATCTTTGACGCTTTCTTGGGCTGTGAAATTAGCCTGCCCCTCCCCATCCTCCTTTTTTTTCAGCTTTTCTTCCAAAATGTTCAATCTTTCAGAGAGTTGAGACACCAATGTCTCCCACCTTTTCGTTTCAGAGTTATGTTTTGCACGACCTTCAGGTGGGAAGTAGTCTTTTTGAGAGACGCCAAAACCCACACCCCTAACACGACCAGGGTTCTCTGGCACACCTAGGGCTTTAGCAAGAATATCCTGGCGACCAAAATCTTGTATCTCTCCCTCTCGCAGATCGTGATGACAGTTCCTCCTGACACATAGTTATTGGTGAAATGCAAATGTTAAAATTATTATATATTATCATAAGAAAATAACAAATGAAAATGTAAACGTTAGTCTACTAACACATTTATTCCACATGGTCTGCGTATTTTTGTTGTCAATTACACCCGCCTTGTTCTCGCGGGCTTTCCTCCACACAATATGGCGTTTAATTTTCTTAACTTCGGGCCCCGCCTCCTGCATCTGTATATTGAGATAATATATATTAACCAAACAATTTAAAAGTCATATTTACCACACATGCGGTTAAATATATATATATATATATATATATATATATATATATATATATATATACATACCAATTCATCCTCAATGTCAGCATACCCCTTACTTGATGCTTTGTAAGGGCATGCAGGATCTAACGCCCTGTTGCGATTTTCATTTCTTAATTTCTATTCAGACACATATAAGTAATATTAATACATGGTTAATGTCATATGTACGTATTGCTATAAAATTATAAGGACTAACGTGATATTAAACATACCAGGAATCGAGCATCTCCAGTGCGTATTGCTATAAAATCTATCTACTCATCCCTTGATATGTGTGGATATTGTGATGGAGGTTCCTCTATGATACTCCCGTTGGCATCTCTTAGAAATTTTTTGTTCAATCTAGTTCTGAATGCCCTATGTAGGTTACCAGCTTCCTGAAGTACAAATTTTTTCCGAGATTCATCAACATTAAAAGACATCTGCAAAACAATATAAACAACGTGTCAAAGTAAGTATGTTTACATAGTTTACAATATAATTCATAAATTTTAACAATTACCTGTACATCAGCCCATATGCTCTCTTTGAAAGCATCCAAAGATTCATCCTTCCAATTAGAACAAATAATTGGGACCGTTTGCCGAACAACGGCCCCAATGTAACTCTTCAATATTTTACCATTAGCACGAATTGGTTGGTCCAAATAATTCCATTCAACCTAATAAAAATAATAAAGTAATTAAATCTAGATATCAAACAACATTATGAAATCCTTAGATTAGTAAGTAAATTACATCAAATTTTTGTCCTTTACTCCTAGCGCGGATGACCGCCTTCATAATTGTTGGCCCACGTCTCGTCGCTTTGGCAGCACTAGAATTACTTGAAGACGCCATTTACCTACAAAAATATTAGATACAAGTAAAACATCAATGGACATTAATATAATATTAATTGATGCAAGCACAAACCTAAATTCAGAAAACACAAGTTTTGGAAGCGTGTAACAAACTCTCATGATAAAAACTTCAGCAAATTGACAACATAATTCAAAATCTGAACTAGATTTGGGTTCTATTCAACTATATATTGGCTCTTCTTGACCTGAAAATGCTAGTCTTTTTGTTTAATATACAAACCAGTAGTTCTCGAAAAAGAAGTCCACATAAGAATCATGAATTCATGATTTACTCATACTGACTATGGCATATTAATCAACTTGATTAGGTTTCTACTCAAGTCAATGCAAACATACAAATATGGAATATTAGTCTAAATATCTTCAAGTCAGGAGACACCCCAAAAGCAAGACCAAAAAGAATGCATATTCAGAAAAATCTAAACAAATAATTTTACAAATTGAACATTTATCTAAAGAATTCTGCAGCAAGAAAAACTTTTAATAAAGGCTGATTCATGCATACAGGAACAATGGTTTTATACCTGCACGTCCTTCAAACTTATTGACCGATAAAGAGAATCTAACAAAAGAATTGTTGACCTGTCCAAATTAATGTTGATTGATTCCTTGCTACCTGTAAAAAAAAATTATAAAATTAAGTGACAAGATTACAAGAATCCATTATTTTGCGACTAAATGCTTTCTTGAAAGAATGATAAAAGAAATTGATTGATTGAAAGTGAAAAGCAACATAATTGCATTAACCTGTTACACTAACTAAAGCACAATTGTTACAAAACCAGAACAGTAGACTCTTAGCTTAAGAATTTGCAATCGTACTATCCAAAGCCATTTAGAAGTTAGAACTATTCTACAGGAAGGTAAAACACATAGTAGCATTTCACCAAAAAATAAATACATAATAGTAGATGAAAAGCAACTTATGGCTAATTCTGCATATTAATTAAGTGATATCAAACCACTATTTACCAAAAGCCACCCTCCACAAACAAATGGCTGCCAGGGGAAGCAACTAACAACACTAAGCATTATTTTTTTTTATAGGCCAAAGAAATTTATTGAAAACAAGCACAACTAAGCAATAGCACAATATGCACCAGTTGCAAAGTTGGCAAAAAAGTACAAGAGAGCTTTTAAATTATATAGAAGCAGCAAACACACCACCTACCCAAAGAAATACACGCCATCAAAAAAAGGAGCAGCACCTAAACCAAACTAACCACTAAACTCCCAGGCTACCAAAATAAAACATAATAACCAGAATTTTGATCCTCATGGCAATACTAGATGCAATCAACCAAAATACAACCTGCAACAATTATCTTCCTACCACCAAATTAAGGACAACTTTATCTTCATTACAAATAATGTTGCAAGTAATATCTCTGTATGGTCAATTTGTTGGGTCGTTTTATTCATCTCCAGGTGTTCAACTAAAGTATCATATTTATAGCAATAACATGATAAAGACTCAAGAAGACCATAATACATGGTAAATTATGCATTATAAGTTAGTGTTATCATTCTTTACCAAGCTTGCTGAAAGTTCTGCTTTGGAATGTTAGGGGTATTGGTAACCCTGAAACAAGAATAACTTTGAAAATAAATATTAAATCATAAATAAATAAATAAATATCAAATACCATTCCATCACTCTACCTGGGATGCGAATGGACACGCAACTGGAAGTGGAGCTGTCGAGGCCGCGAGGTCGACATCGACGGAGTCGCGTTCAAGCGGCGTTCGAAGGAATGTGTCGCGGTTTCAAATGGCGTTCAAGCGGTGGTTCCTTCTTGATTGGGATGGTCAACAACAGCAGCGGCGGCGGCGGGATGGTCAACAACACCAGTGGTGACGGTGGCAAATAAGGGTTCCAAGGTTGGGGCTGTGTGTGTCGAGTACTGGAATGAAGAGAGCAAGAAAAAAGAGGAGGGAAGAAATCCAAGGTCCCGCGTTTAATTTGCTGTTGTGATCAAAAGGTGAACCTAAGATAGCGTTTCCTTTAGGAAACGCTATCTTAGGTATCACCTAAGATAGCGTTTCCGTGTGGAACCGCTATCTTTTCCTAAGTGGCACTTTTAATAGCGGTTCCACACGGAAACGCTATCTTAGGTGATACCTAAGATAGCGTTTTCTAAAGGAAACACTATTAAAAGTCCCCCCATCACTTTTAATAGCATTTCCACACGGAAATGCTATAAAAGGTGCGTTATTAAAAGTCTAATATGTTGTAGTGAAATACCCACTTATGCAAAGTTCATGAAGAAGTTGCTGCAAAAGAAAAGGACATTCGGGATGAGTTCCCGAATGAGGCTTTATTTCTAGTGCATGAAAGACCATGGTTTGCCGACATGGCAAATTTCAAGGCAGCCAACATTGTTCCAGAGCACCTCACTTGGCAACAAAAGAAGAAGTTCTTCCGGGATGCCAACCCTTTCATGTGGGATGATCCATTTCTGTTCAAGGTTGGACCGGATGGCTTATGGAGGAGGTGTGTTAGTCAAGAGGAAGCGAGGAGTATTATGTGGCATTGCCATAACTCTCCATATGGTGGACATTACAATGGGGATAGGACAGCTGCAAAGGTCCTCCAATCTGGGCTCTTTTGGCCCTCAATCTTCACGGACTCTTACAATCCTGCGAAGAGTTGTGACAAGTGCCAAAGGACCGGGAACACATCTAAAAGGGATGAGATGCCACTGCAAAACATATTGGAGATTGAGGTATTTGATTGTTGGGGCATATATTTTATGGGTCCACTTCCACCTTCATTCTCCAATCAATATATATTGGTGGCGATGGACTATGTTTCTAAATGGGTGGAGGCCATTGCAACACCGAATAATGATGCCCAGACAGTGATTAAGTTCATCAAGAAGAACATTTTTGCCCGGTTCGGTGTCCCAAGGGTTCTTATAAGTGATGGGGGATCTCACTTTTGCAACTCACAACTGAGAAATGTGTTGACCAAGTATGATGTGAGGCATAAGGTGGCATCTCCATATCATCCACAAACAAATGGGCAAGCGGAAGTCTCTAACCAGGAGATTAAGCGGATTCTGGAAAAAACTGTGGCCACTTCAAGAAAAGATTGGGCAAAGAAGCTTGATGATGCCTTGTAGGCTTACCGGACTGCATTGAAAACTTCTGTGGGGTTATCTTCGTTTCAGATGGTCTATAGGAAGGCATGTCATCTACCCGTAAAGTTGGAGCATCGATCCTTTTGGGCATTGAAGTTCTTGAATTTTTATCCCACTCTGGCGGGTGAAAAAAGAATCAATCAGCTGCATGAATTAGAGGAGATGCGCCTTAATGCATATAAGAATGCAACTATTTACAAGCAGCGAGTCAAGACCTACAATGACAAGAAGATCGTGATGAAAACATTTCAGCCGGGACAACAAGTTTTATTAATCAATTCCCGGCTGAGATTGTTTCCGGGCAAGTTGAAGTCTAAGTGATCGGGACCGTTCATTGTCAAAGAAGTCTCACCTCATGGAGCTATAGAAGTGGAGGATCCTACTTCAAAAAGAACCTTCAAAGTCAATGGCCAAAGGCTCAAGGCCTACTTGGGTGGTGACATCGAGAGATTGACCACAGCTGTGCACCTTCGTGATCCTTGAGATCATCTACACGTCAAGCTAGTGACGTTAAAGAAGCGCTTATTGGGAGGCAACCCAAGTTTTCTTTTCATTCTCCTTTTGTTTTTGATTTTTAACTCTTTAATAATTTGAGAAGATCAAGAGGAAAAAGATCATAAATTAATAGATGTGTTAAGTGTTTTCAGGGTAAAGAGGAAGGAGAAGCAAAAAGGGCAAGGACAAACAAGGTCAGCAGCCATCACGCCCAGGTCGTGACACTGGTCACGGCCGTGATGAGCTTAGTGAGAAGATCAGAAAGGATCACGGCCCAGCCCTGATACCCATCACGGGCGTGATGGGAGAACCCTGAAGATCAGAGAGCATCACGGCCTAGCCGTGATGGAGGTCACGCCCGTGACAGGCCAGCTTCTATGGACAGAATTGATCATGGCCTGCCCGTGATAAGCATCACGGTCGTGACAAATTTTTTCATGCAATCCCTCTGACTAGGCATGTGAGCCAGCACCCGCTACCGCCTCGGTGAGTTGTTCCATTTTTCTCCCCTCTCCGACTTGATTATTTACATTGGGGACAATGTAAGTTTTTAAGCATGAGGTAGGGGTACTTTTGCATACTTTTTCATTTTGCATGATTGCATTCATATAGGCATAGCTTTGCATGATCACATGATTCAATTGCCCCTTGCTTAGATTTTGCATCCAATTGTGAGAACTGAGTGCCAAATAAATTGAAATAGTGAATTGTTGAACCCATTTTTTTTTATTCTTGTGATAAGGCTGCAAATAAAAATTCTTAAGATGATCCTTGATAGTTGATAATTGGCATGTGGTTCCGTAGATTTGTGTTTCTCATTGATTTTTGAACTACTAAAATGTGAGATTTTGAGCCAAAAGGGGTACTCACTAAATCTACCCCATTCTTTGTGATAGAGTGTTATTCCTCTTGGATGGTATTTCTCTAGAACTTGACTTGAAACCGTTTTGAAGCTTAAAAATTTTTGAAAACATTTTTGAAAATGATTGAGGCACTAGGTATTTTTCTGGCCTTCTGAGCTTTGATTGACTAAAAGCTACCCCTTAGTTTCCCAATTTTGAGCCTGAAAGAATAAAATACTTTTCTTGGTACCTTGAATTACTTTGATGAATATGCTTGGTATGGCACCTCTTAAAGTATTACAAAAAGGGTAGAAAGGTAGTTGAAAAAATTGGGATGAGAAAGTCAGAAAATATTTCTCTTGAATTGAAAATCTCCCCTTCTCCATAATATATATATATATATATATATATATATATATATATATATATATATATATATATATATATATATATATATATAAGAGTATAGAGAAGGGGATGGCAAAAGGAAATGAGAAATAAAACAAAAAGAAAGAAAAGAAAGGTGGAAAAATGAAGCAAAACCCAAAAAGGTATTTTAGAAGGTGTCATGTTTTGCAATGCTTGATATTTTGTGTAGCCTTTGAAAATTCCGTTTCTTGATTTCCCCACCTAACGATTAATCCCATGGCCCCGTTACAACCAAAGCAAAAGACCTCTTGATTCTTAATTGTTTTCATTAATAAAGTAGAGAATTGCTTGATAGTCAAGCTTATGGTAGAATTCATTCCTTGAGGAAATTGAGCGAATTGTCATATATCCCTAAACACTTGAGTGAGGTGAGAAAGAGTGCCCGAATCAGTGAGAATATGAGTCTAAGAAACCTAAGCTTCTAATTGGACTTGAAATTGATTGTCTCTTGCTGAATTATTTGAAAATGCCTGTTACTTGGATCGGTTATTCGGGTTCTTGGTTCACTGTCCATGTTCTGATTATTTATCTCTTCCGGTCTTAGTGATTGCTTGAGGACAAGCAAATGAACAAGCTTGGGGTGATTTGATAGTGTGATTTCACATCATAATTCATGTACATTTTTGTATGTATTTTCATATAGTTTAGGCATATTTAAATTGATTTTAGTTAGTTTTTACCTTGGAACGGGTAAGGCGGTTTCGTGGTGTTGTTTTGCAGGAATTAAGGGTAAAATGCTCAAGATTGACCATGATGGAGATTGGATGAAGAGAGAGCTTGAAAAGTGAAGAAAATGAGCCAAGCAGAGCCCATCAAGGCCTAGCCGTGATGACCATCACGGCCGTGATCAACCATAGCTGAAAAGAAAGAAGGCAAAAGTCAGAAGCTGTCACGGCCTAGCCGTGATGCCCATCACGGCCGTGACATGTTAATTGAGCCAGACCCCATCTAGGCAGAATCTGTCACGGCCAAGCCGTGACGCCCATCACGGCCGTGACAGACCATTTGGTGAAGGCAGAAGCGATCACGGCCTACTCGTGACAAGCATCATGGCCGTGATAATCCAAAATTTGAAAGCACGCCCAAGGCAGAATGCGTCACGGCCTAGCCGTGATGGCCATCACGTCCGTGACACGCATTATCTGAATCCTATTCTATAAATAAGGCATCAGGGGCAGAATGAAAAGGGATCTCTGGACTAGACTTGAACCCTAGAACGACTTCTACCCTAAAAGAGACATCTTCTCTGCACCAGGGAGCTGCTGTAGCTGCTGTGGAGTGCTCCCATGGAGTTCCTTCTTCCCCTTATCTCTATTTCTCTAGTTTTGGCTTTCCTTATAATCATGAGTAGCTAATTCCCTCTTTGTTGGGATTAGATGTAACTGAACCGAATATCATGTAATTGCTTTGATTTATCAATCTGTGTTTATGCCTTCATATTAGTGTTTAATTCCTATGCTTAATGCCTTTTGTGGTTTGATCACCCATGAATTGATTTTGAGATTTGATTTGCAATGGGGATGTTCTTATCAATTCTTGATCTGGAATTAATCACCTAGTAAACCTTGCATCTAGGAATGGATTTTGGTTTATTAGTAATCGTGTAATCCCTACTCTTAATGCAAATTCACTAATTAGGCCACCTAAGGAATTAGGGTCTATTAGGGGATTTAGGCTCTTGTCATCTAAGGAATTAGGGCTTGAGTAATCTAGTGGATTGATTTTAATATTTGATGCATAAACTGGATTGGTGGTCTTGGTATTGCATGAGACTAAGGTTTAGTGAAATCTAATCCCAACATCTTTCATCTTATTTGAAAATCCATTTTTCTGCACTCCAAGTATTTGATAAAAGTTCTCAAAGACCTTTTTCCTTTTATTTTGTTTCTTTTAACTTTTGTTAGGCTTGGTAATTAGTATAGAACTCCCTTCAATCCAAAAATTCGCTTAGATAGTAATTGATTCGGTACGTGCTAGTACTTGTCTCAGTCCTCGTGGGAACGATATCGGTCTCACCACCGTGTTACTTGTACGACTAGGTATACTTGCCTAGATTCATAATCAACAGGTGCACCCTCCTTCTTTTTCTTGTCCTTCCAATTTGAGGATTGAAATTTGGAAGATGAAGAAGAATATTTAGACTTCATCCTCTTAATTTGTTGCTCCACCTTAATGGCTTGTTGGACCAAATCTTCAAGCTCCACATAATGTTGCAACTCCACTATGTCTTGAATATCTTGATTCAAGCCATGTAGGAATCTTGCCATGGTAGCCTCCCTATCTTGTTGAAAATTTGACCTAAGTAAGGCCAACTCCATCTCCTTGAAATATTCATCAGTGCTTTTGGTCCCTTGGGTAAGCCTTTGTAGCTTGTTGTGAATGTCCCTTTGATAATGACTTAGGACAAACCTCTTCCTCATGACAAATTTCATCTCCTCCCAAGTGTCTATGGGTTCTCCTCCATGTCTTCTCCTTTCTTTTTGTAATTGGTCCCACCACACAAGGGCATATTCCTTGAACTCAAGGGCGGCTACTTTCACCTTCTTGCTTTCATTGTATGAATTACAATCAAAGACTTGTTCTATTTTTAGCTCCCACTCCAAGTAAGCCTCCGGATCATTCTTCCCAATAAAGGGAGGAACTTTGATTTTGACCCCTTCAAGTCCTCTATTAAGTCTCCCTCCTCTATGTCCTCCTCCTCTAGTCCTCCTTCTCTAGGTCTTCCTCTTTCACTCTTATATCCACTAAAATCATCATTGTGTTGAAGGTTGGCAAGTTGTCTATCATAGTTTGCTTCCATTGCCTCCATTTGCCTTGTAAGAGCTTGAAATTGAGTAGCCATTCTAGCATGAATGACCGCTGACCTTGTAGAAAGTGGTGGACTATCCTCATTGTTGGCCATGATTTGAGTAGAAGAATTTATGTGTTTCGTCACTACACTCCCTCACTAGTTCACACAAATGTATATATATATATATTTTTACTCTTTTGGCTTTTTTCCACACAAGATGTAATTTGTCACTCTTTGCCTTTTTCCACTCAAATGTTCTCCTTTAGTTCTTAGAAGAGTCAAACACAAAAACCACACAAAAATCCAAAAAATTCAAGTAACAAAAATCACAAAACTTATCAAAAAAAAAAAAAACAAAGGAAACAAAAGAAAGGCTAGAGAAGCAAAGCTTTGGAAATAAGAACAACGGAAGAAGGGAAATATTTTTTTCAAGAACACAAATTGCTCAAATAGACTTTTCTCTTCTCTTTTTTTCTCAAGATTTCATGCACAATTTTTTTTTCTTATAATTTGAGCAATTTTTTTTTTCAAACTTTGAAGAAGAGAATCACACTTGAAAACTTTTTTTTTTGGAGCAAGAACAACAACCACGAAATTTCCCTTCACAAATAGAATCAAAGTGCAATTTTTTTTGTTTGTGTTTTTGGGTTTAAAAGAAGAAAAGAAGAAAGGTAGAAGATGAAGAACAAAAACTCAAAAAATTCAACCAAAGTCTAAGCTCTGGTACCACTTGATGACAACCAAAGGATAGGTTGCCTTTGGAAATGATCTTATGGTTGAATTTTAACAAGTTACAAAGCCAAGTCAGAATTGTGTTGTAACATAAAAGGAATAAAGTATGAAAATGGGTGAAGATTAGAGATGGTATGGTACCACAAAACAAGAGCTTTGATGAGCCAAGTGAGGTTCGCCACAAAAATCTTGGATTCTTGATAAGAACTTAGCTTGGTTCAACCAAGAACCTAGGAGAACAATATTCTCACAATATGGATTTAATCCAAAATCAACATCAAAGTTCCCATTTCATGTGTTTGTCACAAATTACGTATAGTTGGGAAGCCAACTTTTGGCTTCCAAAAACAAACCAAAACCCCCACTTAATTGGCCTAGTTCATGACCTTAAACACTCACTTATTCCCACTTAAATCAGCCCTAAAACTATGAAGGTTACACCACCACCACCCCCCCTTTTGAATGACAATAACACTCATAAAAACTAACTTAACTCACAAATAACTCAGCCACAAAGAGTGGTTACGCCCCCCTCTTCATGACTCTTTATCCCCCTAATTATGTGGTGGTTACACTTGCTTCTCACATTAAAAGTGTAACCCCTCATAATTAATACAATTTTATGCACACTAATGAGGAGTTTCTTATGGCATGTAAGCCAAAGATTCCCTCCCCAAGACTCTCTAATAAACTCGTGTATATCATGGTAAGTAGTGGACTTGACCCAAAAATTTCACTAATTAATTGGGCCTAAACACACCAACCATTACACTTATTGAAAATAAAAGAAAAATAGACTTGCACGCCCTCTTCATGCTTCTTGGGCTTGGATGAGCAAAGTTATTAACTTGGGCTCATTGTCTTCATTACTTGCATGTGCATTTGGGCTTGTATCCATTAAGAGAACCACTAATTGAGTTAGATCTTCTTGGGCTTTCTTTGCTCTTGCTCTTGTCATTGGGCCGCCAAGACCTTGAATGGCTTCTTGATCCAAATCGATCTCCATTGGGCTTACATCACACCCAAACAAAATACCTCCGAGCAACATATATGTTTACTTAAAATCAACTAAGCAATTTATCAAACCAGGCAGATCATGCACAACACAATAATCCATAAAATATTCAAACACCAAAATAAACGTCACATGCAGTAGAATACCTCAACCAGCGTATCACAACAATTTAATAATAATAAGTCAAACATCCTCAATATTATAAAATTAACCTAAGACGATAAACCTACAATTCCCAAATCCTCATTGGTATTACGGAAAAGTTTCCAATGCGATTTTGGTATTGTCGATTAATCGACCACTACTAGGGTTTAGGTCGCCCTACACCATTATTATAACTTATAAACTACTTATCAGTTCCGACGATGAAATGGTTCTTTCTCCCACCTAAGTTAACACCATAAACAAGCAGTCGAAGGTCCTCGTTATCACGCCACAAGTTACCAAATCCACCTTCAACCCAATCAATGATAAAAAAAAGTTAATCAAAGAATACTCCTCTGTGTCTAATTATGCTTGGTTCGGTCATTCAAACAAAATGAGGCTAGGGTTATTTTCTTAATCCAATATTTTAGATACTAGTTCCTAGAGTATTAACTAAATGAATCAAGTGTTACTAGTTAAAAATATGAAACAAAATCCTCTAACCAACTAGGTTGGGGTTTCGGCCATAAGGGTTAAAATAGGCTAGAAATTCCTTTTGAGTTCAAACTTTTGGATCTAGAACCTACACACCTTAGATAGTTCATAGAAATCATGATCTAGTTTAAGATTGAAGAATACCTATTTTGTTCACATGAACCTAAATTCTGCCAAGACTAGAAAATAGAGTTATGAGTTTCTTTCGATTTCAAGCTTCTATATCTAACTACTATAGGTATTAGAGAGTTCAAATCAAGTGTCATATTTTAAAAATTTAACAAAACTTCCTTTGCCTAAAACCACATAGGTTCGGCCTCAATAAGAAAAATAAGAAGGAAAATGATTTTGCTTACATGCTCTTAGATGCTGATAGTAGAAGTCATATGAATATCATAGAAATTGGTTTCACATTAAAATGATTTTTCTACAATTTTCTAGAATTATTTGAAAATCTAGATCTAGAAATGGAAATTTGTAAAAAGTTGATGGAAATGAAGATTTGATGCATGATAAATGAAGCTAAGGTGATGAGGTATGGATTCCTCACCTTTGAATGAAGAAATTTGATGAAGAACTTGAGAAGAAAATGAAGAACTTTGATGAACTAAGCAAGAACACTATGATGTTCTTGGTGTTTTTGGTGAAGAAGATGACTTAGGAAGATAATGAAATGTCTAAGTGTGTGAGTGGGGGGATTTGGGCCGTGGGAATGAAATGAGAGAGTGAGGGAGTGAGTTGTTTAATGTTAAAATGAACCAAGGTTAGGTTAATTGACATAGGTTAAGTTTAGAAAATAATATAATAACTTAACTATGGTTATAATAATCTAACTAGAGTTATTTTGTAATCATGATTAGGTTAGAATACTTGGTGGATAATGAAGGGAGGTGTGACTGATTTTGGGTCACAAATGAGGAGGAAGAAGCCAAATTGGCTTTGTCTTGCCTCAACCATGGTTAATAATTAAGGGCATTTTGGTCATTTCACCTAAAACTCTTAATTCATAACATCAACGACTTCATAAATTCTTGGTGAGTCATCCCAAAGCTCAGCTCCTTCGGTGTCCCATTCTATCTCTGTCGTTCTGTTTTCGATTCCGTCGGTTTCCCGATTAGGGTTTTATGGCCGAATAAAAGCATAATATTTCGTTTTCGGTTGTAAATTTTCAAAATAACCAAACTCATTGGAAATATGATTTAAATATAAACCATTTCGTTCACGAGTCAAAATTAGGTTTTCTAATCCTTAAAATCTTACTGTCAGTGAAAACACCAATCGTTTTCCGTTCGAACTTTCACCAAAATTCGTCGGAATAAACATAATATTTTATTTCTGATCAGAAATTTAGAAAGTGGAATTCCTTACGGACATAATAGAAAAAAATAGAAAAATTTTCAGTTTCGGGTCAAATTAGGGTTTTCTGTCGGTATAAAATTATACTGTAAGTAAAAAACAGACCAGTTTCCGTCTGAGTTTTAAACCCAAATTTTAACTAGAGCTTCCTACCATAGAGTGGGTTCTAGATATGATTTTGTTTTCTCCAAAATAATTTCCTAAGTCTTAGAAAAAAATATAAATAAATATATCTTTACTGTTAATACAACGTATCCGAAAATTGGGCTGTTACATCGGAAGTGTGCCTGTTGTGCGGGAATTTCCTGAAGTGTTCCCAAGGGATGTTTATAACTTGCCCCCTGAGAGGGATGTTGAGTTCACCTTCGACTTAGTGCCTGGTACCGGGCCAATATCCACATCGCCCTATAGAATGTCTCTTCTAGAGCTAGCTGAGTTGAAGAAAAAAATAGAGGATTTTATCTAGAAGCAGTTTATTAGGCCTAGAGTATCCCCCTGGGGTGCGCCAGTGTTGCTAGTAAAGAAGAATTATGGTAGTATGAGGTTGTGTGTCGACTATCGACAGCTCAACAATGTGACCATTAAGAATAAGTATCCCCTCCCTAGGATTGATGATCTTATGGATCAGTTGATCGGAGCTTGCATTTTCTCGAAGATAGATTTGAGGTCAGGGTACCATCAGATTCGGGTTAAGTCTGAGGACATCCTGAAGACAGCGTTTAGGACGTGTTATGGTCACTTGAGTACTTGGTTATGCCCTTCGGTGTGACCAATGCCCCTGCTGTGTTCATGGACTACATGAACAAGACCTTTCACCCTTACTTGGATAAGTTTGTGGTGGTTTTCATAGATGACATCTTACTGTTCTCCAAGACCAAGGAGGAACATGAGGAGCACTTGAGGGTTGTTTTGCAGACCATTAGGGAAAAGCAGTTGTCGGCTAAGTTGTCTAAGTGTGAGTTCTGGCAAGAAGAGGTGAGTTTCCTAGGACACGTCATCTCTAAAGGTGGCATAGCCGTTGACCCAGCTAAGATGGAGACGGTGCTCCAATGGGAAGCGCCGAAGTCAGTGACCGAGATTAGGAGTTTCTTCGGTTAGCAGGGTGTTATAGGAGGTTCATAGAAAGTTTCTGAAAGTTAGTCTTACCCTTAATCCGTCTTACCAAAAAGGGACAGTTGTTTGTGTGGGACTCTAAGTGTGAAGAGAGTTTCCAAACCCTTAAGAATAGTTTAACATCAGCACCAGTGTTAGTTTTGCCAGACCCTAGTAAACCTTTCATAGTGTACCGTGATGCATCGAAGCAAGGTTTAGGTGGAGTGTTGATGCAAGATGGTAAGTTAGTAGCTTATGCTTCTAGGCAGTTGAGAATCCATGAGAAGAACTACCCTACCTATGACCTAAGGTTAGGAGCTGCGGTGTTTGCCTTAAAAACCTGGAGGCATTACCTTTATGGAGCAAAGTTTGAGGTCTTTAGTGATCACAAGAGTTTGAAGTATCTCACTGATCAGAAGGAGTTGAATACGAGGCAGCGTAGGTGGATGGAGTAGGAAAACCTTGCACGTCTCCGCTTTGATGGTTAGGGAGATGGATCAGATTAAGGAGTTTAGAGACCTGAGTTTAGCTTGGGAAGTTACCCTTAAGGGCATTAGGCTTGGAACCTTAAAGGTTACCAACAGTTTGATGGATCAAGTTAAAGAGGGTCAGAAGATAGACCAGTTTCTCTTAGACCAGAGAGAGTTGCTTTCTCAGGGTAGAAACCTTAGCTTTAAGGAAGGAAGTGACGGAGTTTTGAGGTTCAAGGATAGGGTCTGTATACCAGACGTCCCAGAGCTTAGAAAGTTGATCCTCGAAGAAGGACATAGGAGTGGACTGAGTGTGCACCCATGTGCCACTAAGATGTATCAGGATCTTAAGAGGACGTTTGGGTGGCCTAGGATGAAGAAAGATGTGACCGAGTTTGTGTATGCTTGTTTAGTGTGCTAAAAGGCTAAGATAGAACACCCAAAGCCGTCAGGTAAGTTACAACCGTTAAGTATCTGGGTATGGAAGTGGGATAGCATCTCCATGGATTTTGTGTCTGGACTCCTTAAGACTCCAGCTGGTTTTGAGGCTATATTGGTTGTTGTGAATAGACTGACTAAGTCCTCCCATTTCATCCCTATGAACATGGAGTATCCTTTAGAAAAGTTGGCTAAGTTGTACATTGATGGTGCTCGAATATGCAAGTGTACGACTTTGTCGTCAAGTAATAAAAAGATCGTTCCCACAGAGACAGTGATCTCAAATAACAATTAATTACTAAATCAATTAAACTGGACTATAAAAGATAAAGATTTGGAAAATATTTGGAAAAGATTTGAATCAAGTAGAAAATCAAATTTAAAGTTTCAATTAAAACGAAATCTAGAGCAAAATAGGAATGTAGATCAAAACTTAGATTTCAAAATATCAAAAGGGATTCCCAGGAATTGGGTTACCAACAAGACTGTTCATGTTACTAAATTGACTACCCTCTTGTTAATAATCAAAATTGCTTTGAAGGTGAATTTATCCTAAATAAGTTAATGTTCCTTCTCGGGATACAAGAACCGTGCCCGATTAAACCAACCCCTACTCTCGTGGTAATTGAATTTAAATCGAACCCTTTAAGCTTTGTGACAATTCAGTGAACCCTCGAAGGACCGCTTCTAACTCTCATGATTTAAGTCCTAAGTTTGATTCCTATAGATCCGATACCTAAGTTCACCGCTAGGTTCCTCCTTAGAGTATCTATGACATGCAAATAAGTGCGCACCAGATTCACAAGTAATTCATGCAATAAGAATCAAATCGAAAGCAAATTGAAATTATCAAGAAGTAAAACATCAATTCATAACATAAAACAAATCTTGGGCATAGCCCCAATCCCTAGAAATAAAAAAAACTACTCAAGCATTGCCATGTTCATAACAAGCTTGATTAACAAAAGCATAAAAGAAAACCTAAGAGAGAATAGAAGAGAATGAGAAGAAGAGAAACCCTAATTTTTTTGCCTAAGGTAGCAGCCCCAGGGATCTTATTTTCGAGCCTAATTGCCCTATTTATAGAGTAGGTTAACTTGAATCCCAAGCAATTACAAAATCAGATCAAATCAGGTTTAAAAGTTCCAGATATTGTGCGTCACGACCGTGATGCCTGTCACGGCTAGGCCGTGACAGATTCTGTCTTGGAAAACTTGGCACTGATGGCCTGTCACGGCCGTGATGGCCATCACGGCCTGGCCGTGACAGGTTCTGACTCTTTCGTTCTTTTCTTTTTAGCCTTACTCGATCATGGCCGTGATGGCTGTCACGGCTAGGCCGTGATGGCCTCTGTTTGGCTCAATTTTCTTGCTTTTCAAGCTCCATCTTCATGCAAGCTCCATCATGGTTGATCTTGAACATTTTAATCTTCAATTCCTGCACAACAATACCATAAAACCGTCTTACCCGTTCCAAGGTAAAAACTAAGAAAAATCAAATTAAAAATGCCTAAACTACATAAAATGCATGCAATATGATAAAGAAACATGAGGTGTAATCACACTCATCAAACTATCCCAAGCTTAAGATTTTGCTTGTCCTCAAGCAATAACCAAGGCCAGACAAGATAGACAATTAGAGCATGGACAGTGATCCAAGAACCCAAGTAACAAATCCAAGTAACAGGCATATCCAAATAAGCAACCAAGAGACAATCAATTTCAAGTCCACAAGTCCAATTAGAAGCTTAGGTTCTCTAGATTCATGCTTCTCACTAATTCGGGCACTCTTCTCGCCCCACTCAAGTGTTTAAGTACATATGACAATTCACTCAATTTACTCAAGGAAGGTACCCTACCATAAGCTTGACTATTAACCAAATCTCTACTTTATTAATGAAAACACATAAGAATCAAGAGGTCTTTTGTTTTGGTTGTAATGGGGCCATGGGATTAATCGTTAGGTGGGGAAACCAAGAAAAGGAACATTCAAGAAGGCTAACAAAATATAAAACAATGCAAAGCATGACAACCTTCTAAAATATCTTTTTGGGCTTTGATTCACTTTTCCATGTTCCTTTCTTTCTTCCTCCTTATTTTTAATGTTTTTATTTCTCACTTTATTTTTTTCATCCCCTTCTCCATTTTTTTTGTTTATTTTATTTTTTTTCAATTTGGAGAAGGGGAGATTTCCATCTTAAGAGAAATATTTTTCTAATTTTTTCATCCCACAATTTTATTTTTTCAAACTACCTTTTTGCCCTTTTTGCAATACTTTAAAAGGTGCCATACCAAGCATCATTCATCAAAATAAATCAAGGTACCAAGAAAAGTATTTTATTCTTTTAGGCTCAAAACTGGGCAACTAAGGGGTAGCATTTAATTAGTCAAAGCTCAGAAGGCCAGAAAAATACCTAGTGCCTCAATCATTTTCAAATGTGTTTTAAAAAAATTTTAAGTTTCAAAACGGTTTCAAGTCAAGTTCTAGAGAATACAATCCAAGAGGAATAAAACACTCGATCACAAAGAATGGGGTAGATTTAGTGAGTACCCCTTTTAGGCTCAAAAAATATCAGATTTAGTAGTTTAAAATCAATGAGAAACACAAATCTAAGGAACCACATGCTAATTATCAACTATCAGAAGATCATCTCAAGAATTTTTATTTTTAGCCTATCACAAGAATGCGAAAATTGGGTTCAAAAATTCACTATCTCAATTCATTTGGCACAAAGTTCTCACAATTGGATGCATACTCTAAGCAAGGGGAAATCTAATCATGTGATTATGCAAAACTGCACCTATACGAATGCAACATGAAAAATGAAAAAAATGTAATAACAAATGCAAAAATACCCCTACCCCAAGCTTAAAAACTTACATTTTCCCTAATGTAAATAATCAAGTCGGAGAGAGGAGAAAAATGGAACAACTCACCGAGGTGGTGGAGGTTGCTGACTCACATGCCAGTCAAAGAGCTGCTGGAAGACATGTCACGACCGTGACTTCCATCACGGGTAGGCTGTGACCAGTTCTGGTGTCAGGCAAGTCCCCATCACTAGCGTGATATGCATCACGGCTGGGCCGTCGTGATCAATTCGGGTCTATAGGAGCTGGCCTCTCACGACCGTGACTTCCATCACGGTTAGGCCGTGATACATTCTTATCTTCTAGGTCCTTCTCATCACGCCCGTGAGGGCTATCACGACTGGTCCGTGTTCCTTTCTGATCTTTAGCTGTTGGCTAATCACGGCCGTGACCCCCTGTCACGGCCTGGGCGTGATCAATTCTGGTCTCACATCATGGCCATGATGGATATCAGGGGCAGTCCATGATCTCCTCTCACTTCGTTTTTCCATGCCTTTTTTCTCTTCATGTCTTTATAACCTGAAAATACTTGACAAAACCATCAATTTATGATCTTTCTTCTCTTAATCTTCACAAATTATTCAACAAAAAAATTCAAAAACAAATTGAAAAGGGAAAGAAAACTTGGGTTGCCTCCCAAGAAGCGCTTATTTACGGTCTTAAGCTTGACCATACTCCCTTGGATCAACCGAGATCAGCTGGGCTTGGAAGTGCAAGAACACCTCTCTTCCAAGGAGGCATTATCTCAATCCTGCACACATGACTCTCAAAAGGAGGGTTGTTATATGAGTTAGTCAAATCAAAATCCATCATACCTTCCTCTACATTCAAGGAGAGCTTACCATTTTTTACATCTATTATTGCTCCAACTGTGGCCAAGAATGGCCTTCCAAGAATGATAGGGAATTTAGAATTCCCGTTCATGTCCAACACCATGAAATCGGTAGGAATGATAAATTTCCCTACCTTTATGGGAACATTCTCTAGTATGCCCAGAGGAGTTTTAGTTGAGCCATCCGCAAATTGTAAAGAGGACTTCGATGGACTCAATTCCTTGGTTCCTAACCTCTCAAAGATAGTGAGCGGCATCAAAATCGCACTAGCCCCTAAGTCACATAAGGCTTGGCCTATTTTTAATTCTCCAATGGAGCACGCAATAGAGAAACTTCCTGGATCTTTTAGTTTATGAGGCATATTAATTTTTATCACGGCATCACACTCCTCAATTAAGCTCTTAGTTTCTTTTTTTACTTATATTTTCTTGACCAACCTTTGTGGGAAAGGTATTGGGGGTTGGTAAGGTGGTGGAGGGATATACTTTGGCTCTATCTCTTCATGTTCACTCATGTCCTCCTCACATTCCACATTCTTTTCAACTACCCCAAGCTTATCATTCCTCAAGTATATAGCATTACAGTTCTCATTGGGATTAACTTCGGGTTGTCCTGGGAACGTACCCTTAGTTCTAGAATATGTACTAGCTTGTTGGGCAATCTGAGTTTCTAACATCTTATTATGGATGGCTAAGTTATCTACCTTAGATGTTAACTCTTTTATTGCCTCATCGACTGCCCTACCTTGTTGCCTAAACTCTTCATTTTGCTTTGTTTGAGTTTCAACAAAATTTTCCAAAAGAGACTCAAGTTTAGACTTTTGTACCTGAGGATACCCCGATGCGGGCTTCCTATTACCTTGGCCTTCCTGGAATTCGTGATTCAACATGTTGTTGTAGTTCCTATAGGAGAGATAAGGATTATTCTTCCTCACTTGGTTGTAAGGATTTGGAGGAGCATAATTTGGCAACTTTGGGTTCGTGTCATAGAAGTTGTGACAAGAGTTTACTTGTTCCCCCGAAGCACTGGATCAAAGAGCAATACCATGTGGGCACTCCATTATGTCATGTCCCTGCATTCCACAAATCTCACAAACAACATCAGTAGCACCTAGTGAACTCACATTAGCCTTTTCAAGCTTATCAAAGCATTTATTCAATGAGTCAAATTTAGACATAATTAGATCAATGCTATTCATTTCAAACTTACCCCCCGAAAGCTTTCTCGGGTTATTACCTCTTTCCGAACCCCATTGGTGATAATTGGTGGCTACGTTTTCAATGATATTGAACACTTCAGTCAGAGGTCTATTCATAAAGGCTCCACCAGCTACGGAGTCAAGTGACACCTTCGAAGAGTAATCCAATCTGTTATAGAAGGTATGCACTAACAACCACCTCTCGAGCCCATGATGTGGGCAACAGTCCAGCAATCCTTTGTAACGATCCCAAGCTTCGGATAAGCATTCTCCGTCCTTTTGGAAGAAGCCGGTGATCTGAGTTCGTAGGTAAGCAGTCTTGGATGGAGGGAAGAATTTCCCCAAGGATGCCTGCTCTAGTTGGTCCCAAGTTGACAAAGTATTAGCAGGCACTTGCTTCAACCAAGATTTTGCCTTTCCAGTTAGAGAGGAGGGGAATAACCTCAAGCGAATAACATCAATCAGGGCACCTCGAATTCTTATTGCATCGGTGAACTCCAAGAATGTCTCAACATGATCAGTCGGGTCCTCCGAGGGTAATCCTCCAAATTGATTGTTCCTAATCGTGCCAATTAACAGAGGCGATATAGTGTAGTTCTCCGCCTCAATTTCTGGCCTAGCAATCCCAGTTCATAAACCCCTAGCATTTAGGGCTGCGTAGTCCTTCAGTGGTTTGGTATCCGGTGGATTCGCCATGAGTGGAATGGGAATCAACCTTTCTATCACTCTTTGTCTTTGTAGTCTCCCATGTCTATGAAAGGTCCCATCGATCTCGAGGTCAACTTCAATAAGATTTCAGAAACTTTCGGATCTTTGCATAAGAGAGAAAAATTCCTGCAAAGAGAGAGGTAGATACACTAGAAAAAGAAAAAAGAAAGAATTAAATAAAAAAATGTCCAGAAAAATCAATTTAAAAATTAAATTGAAATTCAAGAAAACACAGTCCCCGGCAACGACGCCAAAAACTTGATGGTGCTCGAATCTGAAAGTGTACGACTTCGTCGTCAAGTAATAAAAAGATCGATCCCACAGAGACCGTGATCTCAAATAACAATTAATTACTAAATCAATTAAACTGGACTATAAAAGATAAAGATTTGGAAAAGATTTGATTTTTGAATCAAGTATCAAATCAAATTTAAAGTTTCAATTAAAACGAAATCAAGAACAAAATAGGAAAGTAGATCAAATCTTATATTTCAAAATATCAAAAGGGATTCCCAGGAATTGGGTTACCAACAAGACTATTCATGTTACTAAATTGACTACCCTCTTGTTAATAATCAAAATTGCTTTTAAGGTGAATTTATCCTAAATAAGTTAATGTTCCCTCTCGGGATACAAGAACCGTGCCCGTTTAAATCAATCCCTACTCTCGTGGTAATTGAATTTAAATCGAACCCTTTAAGCTTTGTGACAATTCAGTGAACCCTTGAAGGACAGCTTCTAACTCTCGTGATTTAAGTCCTAAGTTTGATTCCTATAGATCCGATACCTAAGTTCACCGCTAGGCTCCTCCTCAGAGTATCTATGACATGCAAATAAGTGCGCACCAGATTCATAAGTAATTCATGCAATAGGAATCAAATTGAAAGTGAATTGAAATTAACAAGAAATAAAACGTCAATTCATAACATAAAACAAATCTTGGGCATAGCCCCAATCCCTAGAAATAAAAACAACTACTCAAGCATTGCCATGTTCATAGCAAGCTTGATTAACAAAAGCATAAAAGAAAACCTAAGAGAGAAGATAAGAGATTGAGAAGAAGAGAAATCCTAATTTTTTGCCTAAGGTAGTAGTCCCAGGGATCCTATTTTCGAGCCTAATTGCCCTATTTATAGAATAGGTTAACTTGAATCCCAAGCAATTACAAAATCAGATCAAATCAGGTTCTAAAATTCCATATATTGCACGTCACGGCCAGGCCGTGACAGATTCTGTATTGGAAAACTTGGCACTGATGGCCTGTCACGGCCGTGATGGCCATCACGACCTGGCCGTGACAGGTTCTGACTTTTTCGTTCTTTTATTTTCAGCCTTGCTCGATCATGGCCGTGATGGTTGTCACGGCTAGTCTGTGATGGCCTCTGTTTGGTTCAGTTTTCTTGCTTTTCAAGCTCCATCTTCATGCAAGATCCATCATGGTTGATCTTGAACATTTTAATCTTCAATTCCTGTACAACAGTACCACAAAACCGCCATACCTGTTCCAAGGTAAAAACTAACAAAAATCAAATTAAAGATGCCTAAACTACATGAAAATGCATGCAATATGATAAAGAAATATGAGGTGAAATCACACTCATCATACATCAAAGAGATAGTTAGGCTACATGGTGTACTTTATAGCATAGTGTCTGATAGAGATCTGAGGTTTACCTCTCGGTTTTGGAATAGTTTACAAGAGGCCAGCTTTTGGAACCAAGCTTAGGCTAATTTTAGCCTATCACCCAGTCAGTCTGAGCAAACCATCTAGTCCTTAGAGGACTTGCTTAAAGCATGTGTGCTAGAACAGTCGGGAAGTTGGGACAAGTTTTTGCCCCTGATAGAGTTTACATACAACAATAGTTTCCATTCCAGTATTGGGATGGCACCTTACGAAGCTCTTTATGGCAGGAGATGTAGGACACCCTTGTATTGGAGTGAGCCTGGTGATAGTGTTGTGTTAGGACCTAAGGTGGTGCATGAAACTTCAGATAAAGTGAGGATGATTCAGTAAAAGATGAAAGTGGCACAGAGTAGGCAAATGAGCTACCATGACAAAATGAGGAAGGCCCTCAAATTCCAGGAAGGTGACCATGTGTTCTTGACAGTTACCCCGACAACTGGGGTTGGTAGAGTAATGAAAGTGAAGAAACTAACTCCTAGATTCATTAGTCCTTACCAAATTCTAAAACGAGTCGGCGAAGTCGCCTACCAAATAGCTTTACCACCATTTTTAGCCAACCTTCATAGTGTCTTTCACGTGTCTCAACTCAAAGTATGTTCATGACCCTAGTCACGTGATAGTCCCTGATACCATACAGTTAAAACAGAACTTGACTTTTGAGGTGTTACCCCTTCGAGTCGAGGATAGGAGGGTGAAGTAGCTAAGAGGCAAGGACATTCCTTTGGTAAAGTGCTACATGGGAGCTGGAAAGCAAGATGATGGAATCATATCTGCACCTTTTCAACCGAGGTGAGTAGAAATTTTGAGGAGGAAATTTTTTTAAGGGGGGAGGAATTGTAACACCCCGTTCTCCGTTAAGCGCTTTTATGTATGCCTTGTTGATAAGCCTCTGGCTTATCTAGTTTTATAACTAGATGGACTATGGTTTCTGTGCTAATTATTCGAGTTCAATCTCGTTTTCGCCCAAATTTGGCCTTGTTTTGTTCCTAAGTGGACTTTGACTCGTTCTAGGCATTTTTAGTAGTTTTTAGTCTATTTTGAATAGAATTAAGCTTTTTGTTTCTTTTTATTGTTTCAGGTTAGAAGTGAAGCTCCGAGAGTCAAGGAAAGTCAAGAAACAGTGGAAATTTCCATTCTGGAGATACTCGCCTCGCGAAAGGATGCTCGCCTCGCGAGCTTGAAGACCAGCTGAGCAGCAACAGTCATCAATTCTGTCTCACCTCGCGAGTCACCAGCTCGCCTCGCGAACCTGAAGGCCTGACTGTGCCAGAGGAGTCATCCTTTCGGGATCGCCTCGCCAATCACAGTTCGCCTCGCGATCATTCAAACTCAGGATGGAGCCAAAATTGAAATTCGCCCCGCGAGAGGCTGCTCGCCTCGCGAGAGTCCAAATTGAATGCGCGCCAATTTTAATGTTTGCCTCGCGAGAGTCTGTTCGCCTCGCGAGCGAGCGCAGAATCAGAACTCTATATATTGCTGTTTCAGAATCAGATCCGAATCCTAGTAGTTTTTCCACTGTATAGAGTAGTTTTAGGTCGAATTTCTTGTCTCTTTGGAGCTGTGTCTCCTCTTTTCTTTTTCTTTTTCTACTATGGTGGTTATGTCCGATTGTTTGTCTATGAGCATGAGGAACTAATCCCCTCGTCTGAGGGAACAATGAAGCCACCAATGGCGGTGTAGATTCGATGTGATGTATGTCTTTCTCCCTTTTCTCAATTAATGTTTTCCAATTCTGATTTGATTGTGTTGATCATATGCATGCGTGATTGACTAGTTAAACGTGATGAGGCTTAGGAGGCAATTTGCGTTTTAGAACTTGAATTGGGATCATCGGTCGAATATTGCACGAGAGTGAGTAGGAGATCGGTGCAACCTTATAGGGAACAAGAATTAATAGAGTTTGATGATTAGGGTTATGATACCTAGTAAGTAATTAACTCAATCATCGAATACGTCCTAATGAGCACGACAGTGGATTTAGGAGAATTTGGGGATCCCGGTTGACATTGTAATTGAACTTAGGGAGGAATTCATCATCACTTGGGTATGCATGATTGGGTAGGTGGATTTGTGACCTTGGATATTTTAATTTCAGATTTTAATAGCTTAGTTTTATTAGATTTGTTAATTGAATTTCGATCCCATTTTCTCTCCAATCTCAACCACTTTCTGTTACTTGACCAACGTATCTAATTTCCCACGAATTGGTAGAATTGTTAGCCCAATCCTTGTGTTCGACCTCGGTAAATTCTTACCGTGTTATTTTATTACTTGCGACGACCCGATACACTTGCCGGTGACTCAACAAGTTTTTGGCGCCGTTGTCGGGGATTGGCACAACCAATTTTCCTAATTTTTAGGAAAGTTTGATTATTTGGTTAAGTTATTTTTATTTTTATTTTTTATTTTTATTTACTATTATCTCTCTCTACTTCTTTGATTCCGCTTGGTCTTGCCTTGTTTTGTATGCGAGGTACACGAGGGAATGCTTTCGGGTTGCGAATATTGTAATGGAGACCATGACACTCAGAGTTGTCCGTTCTACTTCTCTCAAGAATATGTGGACCCATGCCATAATTTCTATGACAGCGTGCCCCAGAACAACTATCAGAGTGAGAATCAGTATTGGGGTTATATAAGGAGAGACCATCCGGGCTTCGCTTGGAGTAATGCTGATGATGGTCTAGCTTGGCAACCACAACCTCAACAGAATTGGCAACAACAACCTCAACAGGATGGTGGAAGACAACCTTGGGAGTTGAGTCTGGAGAGGGTAAATGCGGCAATTGAGAAGTTGGCAATCTATACAGACACAACCATTGATAAGTTGGCAGCTCATACAGGGGCGGCAATAGAGAAGTTGGCTCAGCTCGCAAAGCAACTAGATGAGCGTCTCCCAGGCACTTTCCCAGGTGATACCGAGAACAACCCTAAGAACCAATGCGATGCCATAACAACTAGAAGCAGTGGGGTGTTGGGATCTGACAGGGATGCAACTAGTTCTCAGGAAGTTGAGGAAGAACTACCACATGTTGAGGAAGAGCAACCTAAGGAAGAGGAATTGACAAGTGACATGGCCCCGAAACTACCACATGTTGAGGAAGAGCAACCTAAGGAAGAGGAATTGACAAGTGACAAGGCACCGGAGCAAGGGGGTAGAGTTCAAAATGAAGATAAAGTGGTAGTGAACTCCACCATGCTTGCTGAACAATCTGATTTTGCTGCATTAAATAAATATGTTGGCTTGCATGCATGTGTGGACACTGGTAAGTTAGACCCTCCCACTTGTCTGGCACACTTCCTCGTGAAAACACAATTTGACCCGAGAGGAAGCAAGTTCGTAATTGCAGAGGTCAAAGAAGTTTTCACACACGTGCTAGGTGGAATTGTGGAAAGAGTCGTACTGCTTCTGCAATTGCCACTTCACAAACCATGGGATCCGGGTGGAGTATCTCACTTGATGGGCATCTCTTGGCCTTTATGCCACAGGCTATGGGATCCAGGTGGATGCTTCCTAATAAGTCAAGCTAGTGACGTTAAAGAAGCGCTTATTGGGAGGCAACCCAAGATAGGTATCCTTTATTTTTAGTTTCTGTCATTTTCATTTATATTATTAAAAAAAAAAGCTTGATTCGCCACGCGAATCCACAGTGGCCGCGCGAGACAGAAGCCCTGAATCTCAGAGGCTTGCTCACGCTTCTGTCTTGCATCGCGAGGTATACTTTCGCCTCGCGATTCTGGGCATCATCATCTTTTGGAATTCCAGATTCGCCTCGCGATTCTGGAAGTGTGAAAACAATTTTTCCAGATTCGCCTCGCGAGTGATCTCTCGCCTCGCGAATCTGCAATTGAAGTTTTAATTTGTAGGAGTTCTTCCAGGATGCTATGCAACAGAAGGGAGCCAGTGAGACCAATTGGATGAGGAGGCAACCATGGAAAATTGATCATGGAGGACCCTCTCCTTTCCTCACTTTTGTTTTTGTTTTTGTTTTTGTTTTTGTTTGTCGCTCTTGAATAATTTGAGAAGATTAAGAGTATGTGTATGAATGTGTGTCGGCAAGCTTGTTGGATTTTAATTAAATTTAGCATAGATTGATTGCATGAATTGTTTGGACCATTGATGACTTCCCCCTAGGTTCTGAAAATAGAAAAGTTGATCCCCATGTGAAAAATTGAAAATTGAACTTTGAGAAACTTTATTGTGATTGCTTGATTTATGATAAGTTTGGGGTGAGGGGGTGCACACACTATGAATTGTATCTCGGTCAAACAATTTGAAAAAATGTCCAGGTGAGGATTTGAGCCTCCAACTTTGTTTTTGATTGTGTGAATCACTTTTAAGTTGCACTTTCCCGGATTTGCTTGAATCTCTTCATGGTTTGCATGTTTATGTGCTGCATCAAATGATTTAAGCAATTTTCTTTGAAATAGCTACTTGGCCTAAAAAGAACCATCCCTAATGCGTGTTCCCTAGTTAGCCACATTGAGCCTAATTAGCCTATTGTTTCTTGATGACCCTATATTATAAGCCAAAAATCTGAAAAACCATGTTAACCCAATCTTAGGATTAGGAGAGCATGGAAGCTTAGCAAGAGAAAGGTTGTGAGAAACTAAGTTTGGGGTGGCTACAAGGTGATATGTCATTTTGGGTTGAGAAAAAGAAAAATAAAGGTTGAAACCCAAGGCAAAAAGAAAAAAAAGAAAGAAAAAAATTGCCAAAAGAAAATGGGCAAAACAGAAAAAATAGCAAGGAAAAGGCTGTAGTCACCTGAGGCAAAAAGAAAAATGGAAAAAGGAATTTGAGTGGAATGTGTGTCAAATTCTCATGTTCTCTTAGTTCCTAGGGACTTAAGCCTAGTATCCTTGAATATCCTACCCTCAGACAGGCCCCATTACAACCTTTATAAGACCTTCTGATGTTGCATGCATGTTTTCGTGGGAACCATTTTTGAGATGAAAATCAAATTCATGGGAAGTGCTCTTGATATGTGAAATTGAGTGAAAAGTTGATAGCCTAGACGAATCTGAGAGAATGAGTGAAATTTTACATACCCTTGTGAGGAAGGCAATTGTTTGAAATTGGTGATCTTCCTTTTGTGTGTGACTCTGATCCTCAACTTAGATTAATGATTGCATGAATGATGAAGTTCTCAATTGTTTAAAGTAAATGAATGTGGGGATTACGTTAATGCAAAGGGGGAAACCATTGGAGAAAAACTGTTTTGTCAAAGATTGCATGAAATTTGTGCGAAATCGATTGAATCCCTTAAGCTTGCCAAGTCTTGAGTCCTTTTTGAGTTTTAGCTTGCTTGGGGACAAGCAAGGTTTAAGTTTGGGGTGTTTTGATAAGCCTCTGGCTTATCTAGTTTTATAACTAGATGGACTGTGGTTTCTGTGCTAATTATTCGAGTGCAATCTCGTTTTCGCCCAAATTTGGCCTTGTTTTGTTCCTAAGTGGACTTTGACTCGTTCTAGGCATTTTTAGTAGTTTTTAGTCTATTTTGAATAGAATTACGCTTTTTGTTTCTTTTTATTGTTTCAGGTTAGAAGTGAAGCTCCGAGAGTCAAGGAAAGTCAAGAAACAGTGGAAATTTCCATTATGGAGATACTCGCCTCGCGAAAGGATGCTCGCCTCGCGAGCCTGAAGACCAGCTGAGCAGCAACAGTCATCAATTCTGTCTCGCCTCGCGAGTCACCAACTCGCCTCGCGAACCTGAAGGCCTGACTGTGCCAGAGGAGTCATCCTTTCGGGATCGCCTCGCCAATCACAGTTCGCCTCGCGATCATTCAAACTCAGGATGGAGCCAAAATTGAAATTCGCCCCGCGAGAGGCTGCTTGCCTCGCGAGAGTCCAAATTGAATGCGCGCCAATTTTAATGTTCGCCTCGAGAGAGTCTGTTCGCCTCGCGAGCGAGCGCAGAATCAGAACTCTATATATTGCTGTTTCAGAATCAGATCCGAATCCTAGTAGTTTTTCCACTGTATAGAGTAGTTTTAGGTCGAATTTCTTGTCTCTTTGGAGCTGCGTCTCCTCTTTTCTTTTTCTTTTTCTACTATGGTGGTTATGTCCGATTGTTTGTCTATGAGCATGAGGAACTAATCCCCTCGTCTGAGGGAACAATGAAGCCACCAATGGCGGTGTAGATTCGATGTGATGTATGTCTTTCTCCCTTTTCTCAATTAATGTTTTCCAATTCTGATTTGATTGTGTTGATCATATTCATGCGTGATTGACTAGTTAAACGTGATGAGGCTTAGGAGGCAATTTGCGTTTTAGAACTTGAATTGGGATCATCGGTCGAATATTGCACGAGAGTGAGTAGGAGATCGGTGTAACCTTATAGGGAACAAGAATTAATAGAGTTTGATGATTAGGGTTATGAGACCTAGTAAGTAATTAACTCAATCATCGAATACGTCCTAATGAGCATGACAGTGGATTTAGGAGAATTTGGGGGTCCCAGTTGACATTGTAATTGAACTTAGGGAGGAATTCATCATCACTTGGGTATGCATGATTGGGTAGGTGGATTTGTGACCTTGGACATTTTAATTTCAGATTTTAATAGCTTAGTTTTATTAGATTTGTTAATTGAATTTCGATCCCATTTTCTCTCCAATCTCAACCACTTTCTGTTACTTGACCAACGTATCTAATTTCCCGCGAATTGGTAGAATTGGTAGCCCAATCCTTGTGTTCGACCTCGGTAAATTCTTACCGTGTTATTTTATTACTTGCGACGACCCGGTACACTTGCCGGTGACTCAACACTTGTTTGGTAGGAAAGTTTAGAATGAGCTAAGTGGGGTTTTAGGTGGAAAATCCCTTTCTTAGGCTTGTGTCTTGTGTCTGTCTTAATCACAAGCACGGTCGTGCTTAATAAGGAGCATGACCATGCTCATTGGGCTAGCACGTCTCGTTGATGCTAAGTTGAGCATGCCCGTGCTCAACAGTGAGCACGCCCGTGCTCAATGGTAGACCGCACCTCATAAGCGCTAAGTTGAGCAAGGTTGTGCTCAAGGAGGAGCACGACCGTGCTCAGGTCTGTGTCTTTAAATACATAACAGTAACCGAGGGTTTTCTCATAAACCCTATTTTGGCACTTTTAGGCAACCATAAGTGTGACGCCATCCTCTCTCGTTCGTTCCCTTTTAACCCAATCGTTGTTTGGTATTTCGTTCGTGTTTTAGAGAGTGGAGTCACGCGTTAAGTGCCAATCCTAAGGTAATATTCTTCCCTCTTTTGGTTTCCTTTCTTTATTAAGAATTGGGAACTAATGGTTTGAACCCTTTAGTTTGACCAAGGCTTGGAAAGCTAACTGAGACATTCGAGGGACGCGTTTGTTTTCCAGTTGAGTTGTCACTACCAGATTCTTCATACCAGGTATGGGGAGAAGGATAGTGTATTCTCTAGGCAAGAGGGTAGCGTAAGATGATGGGTTCCCATAGCCCCGTTATGTGTTATTGTTATCTGTTATTAGTGCCATGTTATGTTTGATTATGAATATGCCTAACTGTTGTTAATGCCTAGGACATGTTTAATTGAATATTGTTGAATACGATTATGTTTGTCATGATTACCTGTTGTTGATTCTGTTGTATGCCTAGTTATTTATAATTGGTTAAGTTGTTTATGACATGGTCATTGGTTGAATTGGTATAACATGAATATTGATGTATGATGTTGTTTATGTTGAAATTGGCTGAATGTTGATTGGCTGAGTGTTGGTTAATGTTGAACATGTTAATAAGATTCTAATTGATTTAATATGGCTCTTAATCAACGTAACTATTAAGGGATTATTTTACCAATTGTTCATAAGACATGGACTGTTAGTGAGAGTTGAGATTTGATGCTAATTGTCTTAGGCAATGGACCCTAGGATTTGATTTGGGAGCGTTAGGGAGCCAAAACTCCAGAATAATAACGTGAATCTGCCCAGAACAGTACAGCTGGCCCAGGACCACGACCATGCTGAACAAGGAGCACGCCCGTGCTCCCAGTTGAATTCTGGAAGATAGCCACGCATTGAGCACGACCGTGCAGGACATTGAGAACGACCGTGCTCCACTTAAGTGGCAGCACAACCTGTAAGACTCAATGACTTAGAGATTTTGAAATATGACAAATACAATTTAATGTGTGTGCAATTGTTTTAGTGTCAAATTACAAAGACAGGTATCAAGAAGTGATCAACAAGTTCATTAAGCAAATTCAAGGAAAATATTCAAGGAAGAACTTGAAGGAATCAAGGAGCTGCATGTAGAAATCAAAAGAGCAAAGTGAAAGATCAAAGGATCATCAAGACCAAGCTTAACAGAGAATTTTAGATTTAAGTCTTAGATGATTTGTAAGAGAAAGAAACCTCTTAGTCACAAAATAGCTCAACAAAAAAGATGCATGAAGAAAATCAATTTTCATAACCTGCATTAAAAGGAATAAATTTTTGTTAATGAAAATGATTTTAGAAAAAAATATTTCATAAGAAGTGCTCGTCCACTGAAGTGATAGAAGCGCTCGTCCACTAAAGTGATAGAAGTGCAGAAGTGCTCATCCACTAAAGTGATACAAGCGCTCATCCTCTAAAGTGACAGAAGTGCTCGTCCACTGAAGTGACAGAAGTGCAGAAGTGATTGTCCACTAAAGTAATACAAGCGCTCGTCCACTAAAGTGACAGAAGTGGTCGTCCACTGAAGTGATAGAAGCGCTCGTCCACTAAAGTGACAGAAGTGCTCGTCCAGATAAGTGATAGTAGCGCTCATCCACACAAGTCTTTGGACTTGCTAAGTCCTTAATGAGAAGCTCCGTCCAATGACATGGCATATGGAGCTCGTCTACTAGGTTATGTTAAACTAGTTAAAGGAATATCCGTTCAATGACGTGGCATATGGAGCTTGTCTACTATCAACTACGAGCCCTGAGGATTGAAGACGATGCTGATGTAGAATCTTATTTAAAGAACCAGAATCAAGAAAATAGATTCTGTTATCAGACCCAAATCTGTTTTAATTGATCTCAACGACTATAATTTGTTCCCTATATATAGAGTGATCAAAGGAACACTTTTTACGATATCAAAAAACATATTGAACATAACCATAAAGTTTACGAAATCAATTTGAGAAATCAATTGTGAAAATAATTCATCATCTTTCTTGAGCTTATTGTGAAAAGAGTGTTTCATTCTATTAAGTGCTTCAATTTGTATATCTTACTATTGAGAGTTAGGAATCCATTTTTCGTTCTATTTGATTGTAAAGAGAGAGAGAGTCTCTATGTATGATTAGGGTGAGGTATCCCTAAGGAAGAACATTGAGGCTCTTCACAAGAGTGTGGTATCTCGAGGTGAAGGAGTGATCTGTGGTGTAAAGGTTTTCAAGCTACATGGCTAAAGCTTGTTGTGTTAGTGTGTGAAAACCCACAGGTGGAGTGGGGACTGGATGTAGGTCACAGTGGTGGTGACTGAACCAGGATAAATCTGGTTATGTGGTATCTCTAAACTCAAACTCTTTAATTTCTGTCTTGCGCATATAACTATGATCTTGATGTTCTAAGTATTCAATTGATATCAGTTCTTGATCTGCATAATCAGTATTGAACCATGAGTAAACTGTAATAATAACTATGTATTCAATTATATTCTCAAGGATCAATATTCGAATTGAATCTTGCATCATATACTGAAATTGAAACCTGCAAGTTTGTTCTTGATTGTTAATGCTTGTATCTGAAACTTGCAAACTTGTTATTAATCTTTAAAAGGCTTAATCAGTTTCTGTATTTTGTTATTATTGAGTTTTGAACCTGAACCTATTCTGAATTAATCTTTCTTATCTTCATCATCTTCTAATTCAAGATTTTATATAAACCCTTCATTGATTTTGTAAAAGATCCTGAGGCCACAAATTTGAAAACTAAAGTTTTGTGAAAAGTTTTTAAGACGGACATATTTTTTGAAACTTGATTCACCCCCCCCCCCTTCTTGAGTCGTTGAAGCAAAAACAACAATTCGCATCAGATCTAAACTCTTAAGTTTAGCTTAACAGCTATAAGAGTATGGCTTCCATTGACTGTTTGAATGAAGGGGCTTCCCTTGCACGTCCTCCTGCCTTCAATGTATCCGAGTATATCTATTGGAAGGAAAGAATGGTAATCTTTCTTGAGGCAGCAGGTGTTGACATATGGGATGCAGTAGAAAATGGACCATTTGTCCCCTCTACTGTAGATGCTAATGGTGCTCCAATAAATAAGCCTAAAACTGAATGGAATGAGGATGATAGGAAAAGAGTTCAATATAATGCATGTGCTAAGAATATTATAACATCTGCTTTAAGCCGTGATGAGTTTTTCAGGGTTTCAAATTGCAAATCAGCAAAGGAGATGTGGGATACATTGCAAGTAACACATGAAGGAACCGCAGACGTCAAAAGAGCAAGAATGAACACATTGACACATGAATATGAGTTATTTCGCATGAATTGAGGAAAAACTAATGGAGGTTATGCAAATGCGATTCTCACACATTGTGAATAAATTGGATGCACTTGGAAAAACAATCTCCAATAAAGATCAAGTTAACAAGGTCATGAGATGCCTAGGTAGAGAATGGCAACCTAAAGTCACTGCAATCTCAGAATCCAAAGACCTCTCATCAATGACCATTGCCACATTGTTTGGAAAACTACAAGAACATGAAATGGAGTTGAACAGACTGAATGAGAATGATGAAAATGACAAAAGGAAAAAGGGATTGGCTCTAAAATCACAAGTCAGAGCAGTAGAAGACAGTGATGATAATGATTCAGCACAAGAGGCAGAATCTGAAGAAGAGATGGGAATTCTAGTTAGAAAATTCAAGAAGTTCCTAAAGAAGAAAGGCAACTTCAAAAGAAAGCAATCCACTTTTCAAAGGATAAATTTCAGTAAAGGTGACAACTCTTCCAACAACATCACATGCTATGAATGTGGAAAGATTGGCCACATGAAGCTTGACTGTCCAAAACTGCAAAAGAAGGACAAAATAGAAAAGTTTGACTCAAAGGACAAGAAGTGGAGAAAGCCAAGAAAGGCCTACATTGCTTGGGATAATAATGATCTAGAATCCACTGAAGAATCTGAATATGAGGAGGCAAACCTGTGTTTTATGGCCAGCAATCATAGTGATTCAGAAAGTGAAGTGTGTTGGAAAGCCAAGAATGTTAAATGGTATCCTGACAGTGGTTGTTCCAAGCAGATGACTGGAGGCAAAACCAAGTTCATTTCCTTTACCCCTAAGTCAAGTGGTAGTGTTACCTATGGAAACAACAATAAAGGGAGAATACTTGGCATTGGAAACATTGGAAGTGACTCAACAACAATCATTGAGGATGTCCTATATGTTGAGGGACTGAAACACAACCTATTAAGTATTAGTCAACTATGTGACAAAGGCTTCAAGGTAAAATTCAATTCCAATAGTTACTTAATAGAAAACCGGCATGATGAAATTTTGAAATTAATTGGACATAGGACAGATAACATCTATATGCTTGATTTAGATAATATCTCTTCAAATACTGCATACTGTCTTATTTCAAAAGAAGAAGTGAATTGGCTTTGGCATAGAAGAATAGCACACATTCACATGAACCACTTGAATAAACTGATTTGTAAAGATCTTGTAGTTGGTTTGCCTAAACTGAAATTTGTGAAAGATGGACTATGTGATGCATGTCAAAAAGGAAATCAAGTTAAGGTCTCTTTTAAACCAAAGAACATTGTTTCAATAACTAGACCCTTGCAACTTTTACACATGGATTTATTTGGTCCATCTAGAACCAAAAGCTTTGGTGGTAACTTGTATGCATTGGTAATAGTAGATGATTACTCTAGATATACATGGACATATTTTCTATCTCATAAGAGTGATTCATTTGCTGCATTTATGAAAATGGCAAAAATTGTGCAAAATGAAAAGGACATGACAATTGTTTCTATAAGAAGTGATCATGGGAGAGAATTTCAAAATGAAGTGTTTGAAAACTTTTGTGATGAGCATGGCATTCAACATAATTTTTCTGCTCCTAGAACTCCACAACAAAATGGAGTAGTGGAACGAAAGAATAGATCATTAGAGGAGATAGCAAGAACTACGTTGAACGACTCTAGCATGCCAAAACATTTTTGGACAGATGTTGTCAATATAGCCTGCTATGTGCTAAATAGAGTCTTGATAAGCCCAATCTTAAAGAAAACCCCTTATGAGCTTTACAAAGTAAGAAAACCAAATATAGAACATTTTCATGTTTTTGGTTGCAAATGCTTTGTTCTTAACAATGGAAAGAATAATCTTGGAAAATTTGATGCAAAGGCTGATGAAGGAATTTTTCTAGGTTACTCTCTATTTAGTAAAGCATTTATAATATATAATAAGAGAACACAAACTATTGAGGAATCCATGCATGTGACATTTGACGAGTCTAACCACAAATGGTTGGGAAAGGATTCTGTTGTTGATGATCTTGTAGATTCAATTGAGAAAAATTTCCTAGAAGAGAAACAGGACAATGAAGAAGATGAAAGCTTAAAGAATGAATTGATGTAGCAGGAGCAAACAGAACAACAGCCTGACCTACCAAAGGAATTGAGGACTGTCAGAAATCATCGAATTGATAACATCATTGGTGAAATTACAAAGGGGGTAACTACTAGACAATCTCTTAGAAATGCTTGTAATCATATGGCATTTGTGTCTCAAGTAGAACCTAAGAACATAGATGATGCTATAATTGACGAACATTGGATGATGGCTATGCAAGATGGGTTAAACCAGTTTGAAAGAAACCAAGTTTGGAAACTAGTGCCTAAACCCAAGAACTGTCAAGTAATAGGTACAAAATGGGTTTTTAGGAATAAACTAGATGAAAATGGTATAATTGCAAGAAACAAGGCTAGATTGGTAGCCAAAGGGTATAACCAAGAAGAAGGCATAGATTATGATGAAACATATGCACCAGTAGCAAGATTAGAAGTTATAAGAATGCTACTTGCTTATGCTTGCATAATGGGATTTAAATTGTATCAAATGGATGTTAAGAGTTCTTTCTTAAATGGATTAATACAAGAGGAAGTGTATGTTGGTCAACCACCTAGTTTTGAGAATAATGAATTGCCTAACCATGTTTATAAACTGTCTAAAGCACTATATGGCTTCAATTAAGCTCCTAGAGCTTGGTATGAAAGGTTAAGTAATTTTCTCATTGAAAAAGGATTTAAAAGAGGTGAAGTTGACACAACTTTGTTCACTAAGAAAAAGGCACACAACATTTTTCTTGTACAAATATATGTGGATGATATAATTTTTGGTGCCACTAATGAGCAGTTGTGCAATGAGTTTGCAAGTCTTATGCAGAGTGAGTTTGAAATGTCAATGATGGGTGAGATGAACTTTTCCCTTGGACTGCAAATAAAGCAAACTAAAAATGGAATCTTTGTTAGCCAAACCAAGTACTGCAATGAGTTGATCAAGAAGTTTGGCATGGAAAATGCTAAGGAGATGGCTACTCCAATTAGTACCTCCTGTTATCTGGACAAGGATGAGCAAGGTAAACTTGTTGATGTTTCTAAATTCAGAGGTATGATAGGCTCACTACTTTATCTTACTGATAGTAGGCCAGATATCATGTTTAGTGTATGCATGTGTGCTAAGTATCAAGCAAATCCAAAAGAATCACACTTAACACCAGTTAAAAGGATAAATTAAGTATCTATTAGGAACAAAAGACATATGATTATGGTATCCCAAGGGAGCTACATGTACTTTAATTATCTATTTAGACTTTGATTTTACTTATTGTAAACTAGATAGAAGGAGTACTATTGGAACTTGCCATTTACTAGGAAACTCATTAGTATCATGGTTCATAAGAAACAATCTAGTGTGGCTTTATCCACTGCAGAGCTTGAATATGTAGCAGCTGGTAGCTGTTGTGCACAGGTTTTATGGTTGAAACAACAATTAGTTGATTATGGTGTGCAACTAAACCAAGTTCCTATTAGATGTGACAATACAAGTGCAATTAATCTAACTAAGAATCCCATAATGCACTCTAGAACTAAACACATAGAAATCAGACATCATTTCATCAGAGATCATATTCAAAGTAGAGAAATTGAGATTGAATATGTTGATACAATTAAACAACTTGCTGATATTTTTACCAAGCCTTTGAACAAGGAAAACTTCTTTTTCATTAGAAGAGAATTGCGCATAATTGAGCAATCCTATATCTAATCTCTAAAGACGTGGTATATGGAGCTCGTCTACTAGGTTACGTTCAACTAGTTAAAGGAGTATCCGTCCAATGACGTGGCATATGGAGCTCGTCTACTATCAACTACGAGCCCTGAGGATTGAAGACGACGCCAATGTAGAATCTTATTTCAAGAACTAGAATCAAGAAAACATATTCTGTTTTCAGACCCAAATCTGTTTTAATTGATCCTATCGACTATAACTTGTTTCCTATATATAGAGGGATCAAAGGAACACTTTTTACGATATCAAAAAACATATTGAACACAATCAGAAAGTTTACGAAATCAATTTGAGAAATCAATTGTGAAAATCAATCATCATCTTTCTTGAGCTTATTGTGAAAAGAGTGTTTCATTCTCATAAGTGCTTCAATTTCTATATCTGACTATTGAGAGTTAGGAATCCATTTTTCGTTCTATTTGATTGTAAAGAGAGAGGGAGTCTCTCTGTGTGATTAGGGTGAGGTATCCCTAAGGAAGAACATTGAGGCTCTTCACAAGAGTGTGGTATCTCGAGGTGAAGGAGTGATCTGTGGTGTAAAGGTTTTTGAAGCTACCTGGCTAAAGCTTGTTGTGTTAGTGTGTGAAAACCCACAGGTGGAGTGGGGACTGGATGTAGGTCACAGTGGTGGTGACTGAACCAGGATAAATCTGGTTGTGTGGTATCTCTAAACTCAAACTCTTTAATTTTTGTCTTGCGCATATAACTATGATCTTGATCTTCTAAGTATTCAATTGATATCAGTTCTTGATCTGCATAATCAGTATTGAACCTTGAGTAAACTATAATAATATCTGTGTATTCAATTCTATTCTCAAGGATCAATATTCGAATTGAATCTTGCATCATATATTGAAACTGAAACCTGCAAGTTTGTTCTTGATTGTTAATGCTTGTATCTGAAACTTGCATAACATGTTATTAATCTTTAAAAGGCTTAATCAGTTTCATTATTTTGTTATTATTGAGTTTTGAACCTGAACCTATTCTGAATTAATCTTTCTTATCTTCATCATCTTCCAATTCAAGATTTTATATAAACCCTTCATTGATTTTGTAAAAGATCCTGAGGCCACAAATCTAAAAACTAAAGTTTTGTGAAAAGTTTTTAAGATGGAAAGATATTTTGAAACTCAATTCACCCCCCCCCCCTCTCGAGTCGTTGAAGCCAAAACAACACAACCATACTGGGGTGAGCACGCCCGTGCTCCCCTTACTGGTCAGAACGTGAATTAAAGGTCCTAAAGGGGTGTTTCACCCCAGATGTCCCTAATAATGTAATAAGATACCAATCGAATAAAGATGATTAATTAAAGATGTCCCTTTAGGCTACCGCACGATGTTATGCTTTGGTGCTTTTTGGCCAAAGTGGCCTCGATGCTTTTTGGTCTAGGTGTTGATAAGATGAACCTTAGTGTATTTGGCTAAAGGGACCTTGACCCAGAAGGGTTAGGGTGTTGATGTTAACTTTGATGATGGTGATAAGCCTTGGGTGCTTATTGACCCAAGCAAAGGAGGTGGTTGCCTTATTTGTTGTTGTGCTCATGCATTCATACGCCGAAGATGTTAGTGAAGGAAGTTCAACAGAGGGAAGTTCAACCTTGCACCCCCGCGGTGGTGTACCCACGTTATGGTACGTCGGCTATCCAAGGGGTTCACCCATGGTTTGGTGGACTGCCGACGTTGGTGCTTTTTGGCCAATGTGGATATTTAACTCCGAAGTTGCCTTCCTGAGATAGTTTGGATCCACATGCATAATGGAGTCGCGGAGTATTGTTGCACCGCATAGCATATGTTGGTTGAGATGACATGTTGACGTGGTTACTTATATGATGATGTTATATGTTGTGTATTGCTATGCTATGTTATGATGTATGTTCATCTTGCTTAACTACTTCCATGTCGTTGTGTTTACATGATTTCTTACTCCCCGTTCTCTTTTCTGTTGTTGGCATGCTTATCTTTATGTAGAGGACGGTGAGCAGCCAATGGAGGAGTGACTCTGAAGAGCCGCGACTTTAGCTAGGATGTTTAGATGTTTTAGTTTGTTTTAGTTTTAGTTTCATTGTATTCCGAGGATTTATTCCGGAACGGTTATACCAGATCTGTATGTGACATCGGGGTTGGGCTATGTTTCTGTTTTATGTTTATGATTTACGTTTTATTTATTTTTTAAAACTATGTTCTTTCCGCGTTGAGTTGTTACAATGTGGTATCTTTTACCCAGTTTTTATTTTATTGAAATAAATTCATGTTTTTATATCACCTCTTTTAAACAAATGTTTTATATTGATATGCGAGGTAGAGGGTGTCACAGCATTCACTCTTAACCACGTTCCATCAAAGGCGGTTGTAAAGACTCCATATGAGATATGGATGGGCCGAAGGCCCAGTTTGTCATTTATGAGGATTTGGGGATGTCAAGTTTATGTGAAACGTCTTATGACGGATAAAATTGGACCCAAATCTGATAAGTGTATATTTGTGGGATATCCTTAGAAAACCAATGGATATTACATCTACAACACCTCTGAGGACAAAGTGTTTGTCGCTAGGACTGGAGTGTTCCTTGAGAAGGAATACATCTCTAAAGGAGACAGTGGGAGGAATGTAGAACTTTGATAAATCCAAGTACCACAAAATACTGATCGGCCTACATTGGAACAAGAACCGATTCCATAAGATGTTGTGGTGCATCGCCGGTTAAAGTAACACAAGACTTGCGTAGGTCTAACAGGCCACGTCACCAACCTGAGAGATATGGACTTCTCCTGACTCCAAAAGGTGATGTGCTACTCATGGATCATGATGAGCCTATAACATACCAAGAGGAAACAATTTGCCCAGAATATGAGAAGTGGCTTGAGGCCATAGGATCCAAAATGGAATCCATGTACACAAACCGGGTATGGACCTTGGTTGAGCCACCCAAAGGGGTAAAACCCATAGGGTGCAAGTGAGTCTTTAAGAAGAAGACTGACATGGATGGTAAAATGATTGCGAAAGGTTTCAAGTAAATTCATGGTGCAGACTATGATGAAACTTTCTCCCCAGTAGCGATGCTTAAATCTGTTCAGATTCTGCTTGCTATTGCTAGATACTGTGACTATGAGATCTGGCAAATGGATGTCAAGACATCATTCCTTAATGGGAATCTCCTTGAGGATGTGTACATGACACAAACTTAGGGTTTTGTCAATCTAAAGGATGCTGGAAAGATATGTAAGTTGCAAAGATCCATTCAAGGATTAAAGTAAGCTTCCAGAAGCTGGAATCCTCATTTTGATAAAGTTGTAAGACAGTTTGGAGTTATCAAGAACGAGGATAAACCTTGTGTGTACAAGAAGGTAAGTGGGAGTGAGATTGTATTTGTCATATTATATGTGGATGACATACTGCTTATCGGAAATGATATCTCTACGCTACAAAAACATGGTTAGGGAATTGTTTCTTGATGAAGGACCTAGGCGAGGCTTCTTACGTGTTAGGTGGCGCTGTGAGCTTGAAAAGGTTCCAAACGTGAGACAGTTGTAGATTTTATTACATAAGCCAAGTATATAGTTTGTGACACCCTCTACCCCGCATACATATATAATGCGATGACATAGGAGAAAATAAAATAAAAACTTGTGCATATTATTAATTTTAAATAAAAACCAACGGGTAGAGAATACCACATTGTAGCTAGGTCTTAACACGGAAAGTATAAAACATGTCTTTAAAGAAACATAACATAAACAAAAACATGAACTCAACCCTAATGCCACATTACAGAGCTGGAATAACCAATCCGATGAAACAACTCGGATAAACAACCAAAAACTAAACAAAAATATCTACGAGCAGCGGCTCCTCAGAGTCACTCCTCACCAAGCTGCTCACCATTCTTTACATATCCAAAAAGATACATGCAAGCAACCAACAGGAGACGGGGAGTAAGACAACATATCATACCAACACAACAAGTATATCTCAACATAACAAGTATATCTCAACATATCACATACATCAGTTATATCTTGAAATATGACTCACTATTCCAAATGCATGTGGATCCATCTATACTGGGCGTACGACTTTGAAGTTATATTTACACATTGGCCAATAAGCACCAACACCGGGGCAATCCACCTTACCTTGGGTGGTGCCCTTGGAAAGTCGACGCACCTTACTCTCGGATGCCCCACCACGGGGGACCATATCACATAGATCACGTCCGCCAGTTCGCCTTACTCTCGGACAACCTCCCCAGCTGTCGTACCTCCCCCTAATAACTTCATGCATGATGCGTGCAAACAAACAGACAACTATCTATCCACCACCTCCATCAACACCATTTATTATGGCTTAATGTCTTTGGCCTACAAGCACCAAAGATAACATTGTCTTTAATCCTTTAATTAACACTCTGATCAATAAGCACCTGAGCCCAACACCTCGACCACTCGGCTATCGAGGCCCCCTTGACCACTAGGCTACTAAGGTACAACATCATCTTCTCACTTTAATTATTAACACTCTGGCCAATAAGCACCAGAGCTCAACACCTTGCCCATAATCCCCCTTAGCCACTCGGCTACCAAGGTACATTATTATCCTTAAGTTATCTAGCTTGTCATTACTTCATTTGGAGTCTTCTTTTATTATTAGGAACAACTGGGGTGAACCACCCCTGATCTGTTTTCTGTGTTTTGGTCTATACAGGGAAGCAAGGTCATGCTTCCCCCAGCACGTGCGTGCAAACTTTTAAATCAAGCACTGTCGTGCTGACTACTGAGCACAGCCGTGCTCAATGGAGCGTGACCGTACTGTTTCTGGGCAAAAGGGTTGAAGAACCCTTTCTAAGTTTCCTAGGGCATTCAAGGATCAAACCTATTGACCTTAACTACACCATTGCTCATCAGTTTCATTATTCTTAACTATTCTTCATGTCTTATCATTATGGGGAATTAACTTTTAATTCTAGCTTCGTTATTAACGTCCCTAAAACACTCTCTAATCAATCCTAGGGTCTTTAACTAAGCCCTATGAGCGTAACCTTGCCTCTCATACTATATTCATGTCTTATGAGCAACAGGGAACACATCCCTTAATTTTCAATTATCATTGTTAATGTATTTTAACATCTTAAACATCATTATCAAGCCCTATTAATTAATTAAGATTTATTAACATCATTGTTACATTTACATCCTCAACAATCAAACACTCATCCAAAGCAAGACATCCATATTATCATAACAGCATCATCATCATCATGAACATTCATCCATTGCATCAATAAACATCAGACAAAATTAGGCATATTTATAACAATGAATCATAAAAATCATCGTGACAAGGGAGCAATATACAACATCATACAATATCAATTAGACAATTAGCATGCAACTGGGTTATGGGTTAACCCTCATCTTACGCTACCCCAAAGCCTACATCTTCATACTATCCCTTCTTCCCATACCTGGTATGAAGATTCTCAAAACGATAACGTGGGCAAACTAGACACGTTAACTCGAGCGGCTATGTGCATGTGTTTCCTTTCAACACTACCATTTTGGTGGTGAGTGTGAGGGCAAATGACCCTATGCAGAACTCCTAACTCACTGAGAAACTTGGTAAAGGACCTAAACTCACCTCCCCAATCAGACTGAACTGACTAAATGACAGTATGATAAAGTTCCTTTTGGAACCCATATTTCCCTTATCTGCAATGAATAATTATTTCTCAAATTGCAGAAAGCACCTTTTCTATTGCAATAATGACATCCAGCATATTGTGATGCATTAGCATAATGAGAAACATGAAATTTTCTAAAGGTTTTTACCTTTATCTCAATTTTGTACACTAAATCAACTTGGTTTTTCATTTCTTTTTGTTGTCCAAGTAATGTATTCAAGCTGTCCTTATCACTAGTAATTCTAGATAGATCACCATTTAAATGATTTATATGTTTCTCCAACTTAGGACAATTATCACATATAGGTGGTTCCAAAACAGGAGCCAAACATTCTTTTACAGCACAATTTTCTGTTCTTAATTCATCTAGCTCTTTGTTTAAAACATAATTTTTCTCTTCTAGGAATGTGATGATTTTCTTAGACTTAATTAGAAATCTAGCAAGTCTAATGGATTCTTTATGAAGTTCTTCAAAAGCATTTTGCAATTCATCAAGGTTAGAATCATTTACCTCCTCATCTTCTTTATGAAGATGAGCAGTTAAGCACAAGTTTGATTTTTCATCATTGGAATCAGTCGTTGAGCCAAGATTGTTATCCTCCCAATCTATGTATACACGTTTAAATTTCTTTTCCTTCTTAAGCTTTCTGTCAACCTTTATAGATTTTACAGCTTTGAATGTGATGATTCTATTGTTCTTGTCTTCTTCTTCACTTAGCACCAATCTAGTCAACTCCATTTCATCTTCTTGTAGCTTTCCAAAGAGCGCTGCAATTGACATTGTTGAAAGGTCTTTGGATTCTGAAATTGCAGTTACTTTAGGTTGCCATTCTCTACCTAGGCATCTCATGACTTTGTTAAATTGATCTTCATTGGAGATTGTCTTTCCAAGTGCAGCCAATTGATTCACAATGTGTGAGAATCGCATTTGCATAACCTACATTGGTTCTCCTCGATTCATGTGAAATAACTCATATTCATGTCTCAATGTGTTCATTCTTGCCCTTTTCATATCTGTGGTTCCTTCATGAGTCACTTGCAATGTATACCACATCTCCTTTGCTGATTTACAATTTGAAACCCTGAAAAACTCATCATGCCTTAAAGCAGATGTTATAATATTCTTAGCACGTACATTATATTGAACTCTTTTCTTATCATCCTCATTCCATTTAGTTTTAGGCTTATTTCTTGGATCACCATTTTCATCCACAGTAGAGGGGACAAATGGTCCATTCTCTACTGCATCCCTAATGTCTACACCTGCTGCCTCAAGAAAGATTATCATTCTTTCCTTCCAATAGATATACTCAGATCCGTTGAAGGCAGGAGGGCGTGCAAGGGAAGCCCCTTCACTCAAACAGTCATTGGAAGCCATACCCTTATAGTTGATAAGCAAAACTTAAGAGTTTAGCTTTGATACCGATTGTTGTTTTGGCTCCAAGACTCATGAGGAGGGGGGGGGGGGGGGGGGGGAATGGGGGGTGAATTGAGTTTTAAAAAATTCTTCCTTTTCAAAAACTTTACTTTTCAAATCAGAGTTGCCTTAGGATCTTTTACAAAAATAGTGAAGGGCTTTTTATGAAATTTTAATAGAAGGTGACGAGGATAAGAAAGTTTAATTTAGAAAGATAAATCAATTCAGGGTCGTACAGGTATTAGATACAGGCCTTAGTCAGTCTACAACTGAAGTTACAATATATTAGTTTCAATTTCAGTTATCAAGAACATTTTTAATCAACTCGGTTTTGAACAATTAGTAACTCAAGATTGATTGTAGTAATACTCTGGTTTTAATTCAAATTAAATAGATGAAGAACTAATATCAATTGAAAACTTAGAACATCAAGATCACAGTTATATGGGTAAGACAGAAATTAAAGAGTTTGAGTTTAGAGATACCACACAATTAGTTTTATACTAGTTCAGCCACCACCACTGTGACTTACATCCAGTCCCCACTCCACCTGTGGGTATTAACACACTAACACAACAAGCTTTAGCCAGGTAGCTTGAAAAACCTTTACACCACAGAGCACTCCTTCACCTCGAGATACCACACTCTTGTGAAGAGCCCCAATCAATGTTCTTCCTTAGGATTCCTCACCCTAATCACACAGAGAGACTCCCTCTATCTTACAATCAAATAGTACAGAAAGATTGATTCCTAACTCTAAGAAGTCAGATATACAAGTTGAAGTTCTTATGAGAATGAAACACTCTTTTTCACAATGAAGCTCAAGCAAGAAGATGAATGATTTTCACAATTGATCTCTCTAATTGATTTTGTAAGCTTCAGATATGTTATAAGTGTTCCTTTGATCCCACTTTATATAGAAAACAAGTTATAGCCGTTGGGATCAATCAAAACAGATTTGGGTCTGATAACATAATCCGTTTCATTGTTTCAGTTTTGTTGAACAGGGGTTGAGTAGAGGGATGTATTAACCAATTTCATAGTGATAGTTCTGATAGTTTCTCAAAATCTTGAACTTGGTTAATCCATCAGTACATCCATTCAGTACATCTATGTATTAATGAACATCAGATTTTCCTGAAACTTGAATACATGCATACATAGCATACATACAGGTCTATATTCAGTTAACCATTTATAACTGATCTGATTTCATATTGTGCATAGGTGTAGTATATCTATGTACTGAATCAAGAACCTTAAATTCATTTTGTCAGTTACAGTAGCAGACATACATCCAATGATTATATGGTTGTACCTGACAAATATTTTTCTTATTTCCAAAAATTATTTTTATTAAAAAACTTATTCCTTTTAATGCAGGTTATGAAAATTGATTTTCTTCATGCATCTTTTTAAGTGAGCTATCTTGTGACCAAGAGATTTCTTTCTCTTACAAATAATCTAAGACTTAAATCTAAAAATTCTCCTTTAAGCTTGGTCTTGATGATCCTTTGTTCTTTGACTTTGCTCTTTTGATTTTTACATGCAGCTCCTTGATTCCTTCAAGTTCTTCCTTGAATATTTTCATTGAATTTGCTTAATGAACATGTTGATCGATGCTTGATACATGTCTTTGCAATTTGACACTAAAACATTTACACACACATTAAATTGTATTTGTCATATATCAAAATCTCTAAGTCATTGAGTCTTAAAAACTCCCCCTTTTTTATTATGACAAATCTTTTAACAAATTATAAGATCAGAGTATAAGTGTAGCAGAAGGTAAGTGTTTTTGACAGATTTATATCATGGTATCAGAGCAGAAGTATATCAGGACAAAAAAAAAATATTATCAAAGCAGAATTTGTTTTACTCCCCTTTAATCATGTAAGCTTATGAGCTCCCCCTCAACATTTGCATGTATAATTTGTTATTATCCTCTTTCTCTATATCATACCTTTTCCTCCCCCTTTTGGCATTATCCAAAAGGTAAAGAAAAGAAACATTCAAAGCAATAGAGAATGAAAGCATTTAAACATTCAAACATAGCATATAAAATTGTTCATGATAGAGGGATAGGTGTAGGGACAAATCAAAAATAACAGAAACCATCAGGGGTGTTCTCATCTTTTGTTTCGGCCTTTAGATGATGGTCCAGCAGGGGTGTTCTCATCTTCCTTCATAGCAGCTTTTGCAATGTTTGCAACATCAACATCTTCTTCTGTTTGAACTGGAGGTGCAGGGAAATGAAAGTCCACTCCTAGGGCATCTTTGATTTTATCAATGTCCTTTTCTGCCCTTTTTATCCTTTCATTCACTTCAGCAATTGCAGCCATTTCAATTTCATGATTTTTCTTCTGATTTTCCTCAACATTTTCCAGTATTTTCATCAGTTTCTGCAGGAAATCAGAAGGTGCATTTTCTTGTCCAGTTGAAGTACCAGCTGCAGTAGTTTCCTTGTTTCTAGATTTCCTTATCCATCTTCCATCTTCTTTCTTCAGTTTCATTTTGCTCACAATTTCTTCACCAAACTTGTGAGTTATTCTTCTTGCAAGCTTATTTTCTTCTCCATCAAAAGGAACATTAAAATGAGCTAGGATTATGCAGACCAGTGCAGAGTAGGCAAGCATCATCTTGCTTTTCTTGCATTCTATCATGTGTGCAGCAACACAGTACCCCCAGCTGATTTGCTTCTCATTCAGCATAGCCCACATAAGCATTAAATCATAGTTTTGCAGAATAGAGTGATTTCCTCCACTTGGAATTAAAATTCTACAGACAACATAATGCAGAAGTATATCCTCTACACTCATTATACTGGTATATGTAACTCTACCTTCAGGTTCATTAGAGGTAACTAAATCCGGTGTTGCCAGTTCTTTATCATACTCATTATACCACTCAGATTTGGGACCATTTCCAGAAATGCTAGGTCCATAATAAGGTAGGTTAGCAAGATTGCTGAATTCCTCTAATGACATTTTTATCTTAATTCCCTAACTTCAGAGTTAATTCCATTAGCATTAATTTCAAAATTCGAGTAAAAGACTTTGATCAGTAAGGGGTGATAGTCAAACTGAGTTTGCACAAACTCTGAGCTTTTGAAAGACTATAATTTTGGGAAAGTTAAAATCATTATCCTCAAAATATTTTACATCCATTACCCAAGGATCAAGAATTTCTCTATATTTGAAGTTTTGCTTAAAGTATTCATTTTGTTCATCAGAAGAAAAATACCTTTGAAGAAAAACATCATTGTCCATGTATGAAGTTGGAGCAACATTTTCAGTGACTTCTTTTTATTTGGAAGATTTCACTTCCTTTCCTTTATTCCTCTTCTTCTTAGGAGGCTTAGAAGTTTCAACTCATTTCTTTTTCTCTGCAGACTCAGAAGTTCCCATCTCCTTCCTCTTTTTCTCAGCAGCTTTTGAGGGCGAAGGTCCAGTATTTTTGGTTCTTGCCATGTTAGGGTTAAGCTTGGGAACAAGAATGATTAAGGTTTGCTCTGCTAGGGTTGCGATATTAGGTGAAGAGAGAGTGGGTTTGAGAGGATTTAAAATTTTGAAACATGGTTTGAACTTAGAGCTTTATATCATTCGCGTGCAGGGGTGTATTGCACCCGAGTATTAAAGCCTATTCATTCTGAGTTTCTAAGACTTTACATACTTTCCTGTAGTACACCCAAGTTTCAGACTTTTAATACATCTGTGTACCACATGGATGTGTCAGACTAAAAACACAGCCGATCCATTCCTGATCCTCTATACAACTATTGATCACACCCATGTACAGAACAAAATTTCCAGTTTTATACATGTACATGGGTTAAGTACATAGGTGTACCTGATCAATTTTGATTTTTACTGAAACTCTCTTCTAACCATTCACAGATACCCTTTCAAAACAAATCATATAGAAATCAAAGCATATTCACACAATAATATAAACATACAAACAGTTTCAACAGAGATCAGATAAGAAATAATCAATTATGCCCAATTCTCTTCTAATGAAAAAGAAGCTTTCCTTCTTCAAAGGCTTGGTAAAAATATCACCAAGTTGTTTAGTTGTATCAACATATTCAATCTCAATTTCTCTGCTTTGAACATGATCTCTAATGAAATGATGTCTGATTTCTATGTGTTTAGTTCTAGAGTGCATTATGGGATTCTTAGTTAGGTTAATTGCACTTGTATTGTCACATCTATTAGGAACTTGGTATAGTTGCACACCATAATCAACTAATTGTTGTTTCATCCATAAAACCTATGCACAACTGCTACCAGCTGCTACATATTCAGCCTCTGCAGTGGATAAAGCCACACTAGATTGTTTCTAACTGAACCATGATACTAATGAGTTTCTAGTAAATGGCAAGTTTCACTAGTACTCTTTCTATCTAGTTTACAACCAGCAAAATCAGAGTCTGAATAGCTAATTAAAGTACATGTAGCTCCCTTGGGATACCATAATCCCATGTCTTTTGTTCCTAACAAATACTTATTTATCCTTTTAACTGTTGTTAAGTGTGATTCTTTAGGATTTTCTTGATACCTAGCACACACGCATACACTAAACATGATATCTGACCTACTAGCAGTAAGATAAAGTAGTGAGCCTATCATACCTCTGAATTTAGAAACATCAACAGGTTTACCTTGCTTATCCTTGTCCAGACAACAAGAGGCACTCATTGGAGTAGCCATCTCCTTAGCTTTTTCCATGCCAAACTTCTTTATCAACTCATTGCAGTACTTGGTTTGGCTAACGAAGATTCCATTTTCAGTTTGCTTTATTTGCAGTCCAAGGAAAAAGTTCAGCTCACCCATCATTGACATTTCAAACTCACTCTGCATAAGACTTGCAAACTCATTGCACAAATGCTCATTAGTGGCACCAAAAATTATATCATCCACATATATTTGTACAAGTAAAATGTTGTGTGCCTTTTTATTAGTGAACAAAGTGTGTCAACCTTACCTCTTTTAAATCCTTTTTCAATGAGAAAGTTACTTAACCTTTCATACCAAGCTCTAGGAGCTCGCTTTAAGCCATATAGTGCTTTAGACATTTTATAAACATGGTTAGGTAATTCATTATTCTCAAAACCAGGTGGTTGACCAACATACACTTCCTGTTGTATAAATCCATTTAAGAAAACACTCTTAACATCCATTTGATACAATTTAAATCCCATTATGCAAGCATAAGCAAGTAGTATTCTTATAGCTTCTAATCTTGCTACTGGTGCATATGTTTCATCATAATCTATGCCTTCTTCTTGGTTATACCCTTTGGCTATCAATCTAGTCTTGTTTCTTACAATTATACCATTTTCATCCAGTTTATTCCTAAAAACCCATTCTGTACCTATTACTTGACAGTTCTTGGGTTTAGGCACTAGTTTCCAAACTTGGTTTCTTTCAAACTGATTTAACTCATCTTGCATAGCCATCATCCAATGTTCATCAATTATAGCATCATCTATGTTCTTAGGTTCTACTTGAGACACAAATGGCATATGATTACAAGCATTTCTAAGAGATTGTCTAGTAGTTACCCCCTTTATAAGTTCACTAATGATGTTATCAATTCGATGATTTATGACAGTCTTCTATTCCTTTGGTAGGTCAGGCTGTTGTTCTGTTTGCTCCTGCTGCAGTAATTCATTCTTTAAGCTTTCATCTTCTTCATTGTCCCGTTTCTCTTATAGGAGAGTTTTGTCAATTGAATCTGCAAGATCATCAATAACAGAATCCTTTCCCAACCTTTTGGGGTTAGACTCATCAAATGTCATATGCACAGATTCCTCAATAGTTTGTGTTCTCTTATTATATATTCTAAATGCTTTACTAGATAGAGAGTAACCTAGGAAAATTCCTTCATCAGCTTTTGCATCAAATTTTCAAGATTATCCTTTCCATTGTTAATAACAAAGCATTTGCAACCAAAAACATGAAAATGTGCTATATTTGGTTTTCTTCCTTTGTAAAGCTCATAAGGGGTTTTCTTTAAGATTGGTCTTATCTCTGGATGATGCATCAAAAAATAGAAGCTTGGGTCACTTTGCAAGAATATTGGTGGATATCGATCTACTTTGCCAACTTAGATAGACACTAAGGGTAGAAAGGAAGGATCATGCTTTTCATGTGCGGGTGGAATATGAATACCTTCCTGCCTTTTGTTCTTCTTGCGAGATTATTGGACATTCTTTATCAAATTGCAAAAAGAATCCAGTTAACCATGATGAAAACAAGGCTACCAGAATTCTATCTCAGAAATGAAAGGAAACCAAAAAGGTGATTGCTAAATTTGTTGAAAAGGTTAAGGAAGTGCAGCCGGCTAAGGAAGTTAATAATGATAAAGGCAAAGTTGTTGCCTCAGGCATAAGCTTAAATGGAGGTAATTATGATGGTGGCAGGAGTATTATTGCTGAAAAGGTTCAAGTGTAACCTGTTGACAAAGGAAAAGCTATTGCTTCTGATATGGCTTTGAAAGGAGGAAATATTGATGCTTGCACGAGTGGTACTAAATTGTCTGATCATGTCCCTTATGTGATTCAGCAGATTATTATGGAAGAGCTAGAAAAGGAAAATCCTGTTGTTAGTGTTCAGCATGAGGATGACGCATATTCTGTAGAAACAATTTTTGATGAATCTAGTCAAAGTAATAAGGCACATCATGACAAGACAGCTGATGATTATGTTTCAGACTCTCAACCTGAACATAATTCTTCAATTGATCATACTATCATGGCTACTCATGTCTCTCCTACTCCTGGTGCTCATAGTGACTCTACTTATATTTGCTCCTATGAGATATCCCCTGTGTTGGAGGATAGGCATGTTCCTGAAGTGGTCCATCAAGATATGAAAATAGTAACCAAATTTTGGGCTGATTAGGAAGAGGAATTGGAAGGTTCAATTTCAAATGGAAAAGAGGAATCATAATTTACTCCTGTGAGGTCTAAATCACAGAAGAAGAAAATGAGAAAGCAGAGGAATATTTAGAATAAGACTCATAATACCCGTGCAAAGGGTGATCCAAAAGCATTATCCAATGAAAGCTCTCTATTGGAATGCTAGAGGCCTAGGTAATGAAGAAACTAGGCTTGTTTTAAAGAAAATTGTATTCTGCATAAACCAGATTTGGTTCTGATTTCTGAGCCTTGGATCAGCTTTGATTCCATTCACTTATCTTTCTTGAATGGCCTAGGCCTGAAGGCTTTTATGTTTAATGATAGGGGCCCTAGATCCCCTAACATTTGGTGTCTTTGAAAGAATGAGTTGTCTCCAAATATAGTCTCTGCTTCCACTCAGCAGGTTCCTTCTCTTTGAGTCAAGGCATTCAGGTTAATTACCTTGCTTATCCTTGTCCCTATATCATAAGTGCCCTTGTACATACATTGCAGACTTCAATCTTGTGGTTGGTGCTCATGATAAAAGGGGTGGAAAGCCTCCTCTAAGACAATCCTGTGAGGAATTTGGTTCTTGGACAGATGTGAACCATTAGATTCATATGGATACAAAGGGAGCACAATTTACCTAGTCTAATAGGAGGATTAGAAGACAACATACTGAATTGAGATTGGATAGGTTTATTGTGAATGAAAAGGCAATTTCGTTTTGGGATAAGATTGGATGCTGCATTCTTCCTAGACATAAATCAAATCATTTCCCTTTCCTTTTGTCCTTGTAGAAAGGGATAGTCTTAAAGCCTTCAATGTTCAAGTACTTTAAAATGTGGAGTGAGCATAGTGATTGTGAAAGAGTGGTAAAGCAGGCTTGGTCCAGAAATTTTAGTGGATGTCCTATGTATATTCTCATGCAGAAGCTATAATGACTAAAAACTAATCTCAAAGTGTGGAATAAACAGGTGTTTGGGGATGCTAAACTAAAGGTGGATACTGCTATCTATGACTTAGATGTCATCCAGCAGGAGATTTTAACTGAAGGTTACTCGGATGAGCTAAAGGCTAAAGAGACTTTGGCTCAGTTCTCTTTGCAAAAAACATTAGATGTTGAGGAATCCTTTTGGAAGAAAAAAACTAACTTGAACTGGTTTTCTGATGGAGACAGAAATACTTCTTTTTTCCACAAAATGGCTAAGGTTAGGCAATCAACTCAGCATACGTCTACCCTTAAGTTAGAAGATGTTATTATGGATTCCCAATCTGATATAGAGCAACATGTGGTCCAGTATTATACAAATTTATATGCTTCAGAGAATCATTGTATTGAGAATTATTTAGTACAGCAAGTAATTCCAAATTTAGTGACAATGACGGATAACTGTATGTTATCCAATATTCCTACTAAAGAGGAAGTCAAGACTGCTGTTTTTTCTATGAATGGTGATGGCTCTCCAGGGTCGGATGGCTTTGGAGGCTGCTTCTTCCAAACATACTAGGAAATAGTGGGAGAAGATATGTTCATCTCAGTCCTTCTGTTCTTCAAGCATAAATGGATCCTTCCTGGTTTAAACTCCAATATAGTAGTGTTAATCCCTAAATTTTCTGAAGCAGAAAAGATAGAAGTCTACAGTCCAATAGCACTTGCTAACTTCCAATTCAATGTCAACACTAAGGTGCTAGCAGATAGGCTTGCTAAGGTTGCTCCCAAGATCATCTCTAGTCAGCAAAGAGGATTCGTCCATGGTAGAAAAATCTCAGAATGCATCCTTACAACTTCAGAGGCCACTAATCTGCTGGATAGTAAGTCATTTGGAGATCATGTTGCTTTGAAGTTTGATATAAAAAAGGCCTTTGATACCCTTGATTGGAAATTTTTTGCAGAAGGTCCTAGTAGCTTTTGGTTTCAGTCCACTGTTTAGTAGTTGGATAAGTACTATCTTGAAATCAGCTAGACTGTCTTTTCTAGTAAATGGCCACTCTGCTGGTTATATCTCTTGTAACAGAGGTGTGAGGCAAGGGGATCCTCTCTCCCCTTTGTTGTTTTGCTTGGCAGAGGATGTCTTGAGAAGGGCAATTTCATTCTTGATAGATTCCAATCAAATGCAGCCTATGGCAGGACCAAGAGGATTTCAAACTCCCTCTCATTGTTTATATGCAGATGATATTATGGTTTTTTCTAAAGGAACCAAGAGGAGTCTCACTGCTTTAATGAAGATTTTTAGACTTTATGGAGAGGTATCTGGTCAACTATTAAGTCACGACAAATGTAAGTTCTTTGTGGGCTCAATTTCTGCTAGAAGAGTGCTGGAAATCAGAGATACTCTTGGCTTCTCTAATGGATGTTTACCATTCTGTTACCTTGGAGTCCCAATTTTCAAGGGAAAACCTAAAGCATGCCATTTCCAACCAATTGTTGATAGAATAAAGGCAAAATTGTGTTCTTGGAAGGGATCCCTTTTGTCAATCATGGGGAGAGTTCAATTGATCAACTCAATTGTAAATGGTATGGTTCTGTATAGCTTTCATGTCTACCAATGGCTAGTTTCTTTGCTCAAACTGTTGGACTCCTACATAAGGAATTTTGTTTGGTCGGGTGACATTTACAAAAGGAAGATGGTGACCGTGTCCTGGAAACAGGTTTGTTTGGATCTAAATGATGGTGGTTTGGGGCTAAAATCAGTTCGGCAGATAAATGATGCTGCTATCTTAAAGCTGTACTGGAAGGTGATGTCTTCCTCTGATAATTGGGCCTGTTTCTTAAAGGAAAGGTTTTTTAAAAATAGGCAGCCTGTTTCTTATGTGAAATCCTCCATATGGTAAGGCATTAAAACATTCTACCATCAAGTGATATCTAATGTAACTTGGGAGATTGGTAATGGTCAAATGATAAATTTTTGGTTGGATAAATGGATGGATAAAACAGTGGCTGATTCTTTGGAATTACCTGAGACTATGCATCACTTACTTAAGGCAACAGTCTCGGGTTTTATTGGCACTGATGACTGGCTCATTCCCTCTAAATTTTGTGCTGCAATTCTTGAGTTAGTAGCAGACATTAGAAGGATAGTCCTTCTTGCTTTTGAAAATCCAGTGGATACTTTAGTCTGGATAGATTCTGATGATGGTAGTTTGTCCTTCAAATTGGCCTTAAAACACACATATCCAACCCCTGCTGTAAATCAGTGGAGCAGAAGCATTCAGAATTCCTTCATCCCTCCCTCAAAATCTTTAGTTAGTTGGAGGCTTTATCATAATAAGATCCCTGCTGATGAATGTCTAAGAGCTAGATGATGCATTGCAGTTTCCATGTGTGATCTCTGTTGTTCAGCTTTTGAATCCACTGATCACCTCTTTTTCAGGTGTAATTTTGATGCAGCAATTTGGTCATGGCTGGCCTTTATCTTGAATTCTGCAATTGACTTAACATCCATTTCTACTATTCTCAATTCAGTGCATAGTTATAAATGTGGTCAAGTGAAGGATGTTGTTACAGCAACTTTGGTTTTTGTGATCTACTTCATCTGGCATTGTAGAAATCAAGTCAGATTCAATAATAATAGAATTCTAGTTGCAAGAGCCATTAGTCTTATAAAAGCTCAGTTAGGATTTCGGGTATGCATTCTAAAGGCTTCATGTCCTCTTCTCTGGAGGATTTCATGATTTTAAAAGCCTTTGGTGTAGATGCTCACCCGAATAAAGCTCCATCTATAAAGCAGGTTGACTGGATCCCTCCTCTTTGCTTTTGGTTCAAATGCAACACAGATGGGTCATCTAGAGGGTCGTCAGGTCATGCTGCTAGTGCTGGTATTTTTAGAGATTATAGAGGAGCTATTCTGGGTTGCTTCTCTAGGTATCTTTGTTGAGTCACCGGCAAGTGTACCGGGTCGTCGTAAGTAATAAACACGGTAAGTAATTACCGAGGTCGGACACAGGGATTGGGCTACCAATTCTACCAATTCACAAGAAATTCGATACGTTTGACCAAGTAAAAGCAAGTGGTTGAGAAGAGAGAGAAATTAGGATCGCAATTTAAATCAACAAACCAATTTGAGATAAAGTAGGTAGCGATAAGATAAGATGAGAATTAAAATCTGGATTAAACATCTAAGGTCACAAATCCACCTACCCAATCATGCATAGAACCCAAGTGATGATGATCCCATCCCTAAGTTCAATTGCAATGTCAACCAGGACTCCCAAATTCTCCTAATGACACTATCGTGCAATATTCAATCAATGATCCCAATTCAAGTTCTAAACGCGAATTGCGTATCAAGCTTCATCACGTTAACTTGTCAATCATGCATGCTTATGATCAACGCAATAAATTCAGAATTGGAAAACATGAATTGAGGTAAAGGAGGGAAACATACATTACATTGAACGCTACACCGCCATGGGTGGTTTCATTGATCCCTTTGACAAGGGAATTAGTTCCTCATGCTTGTAACAACACACAAACAATTGGAGTTCATCATAATTGTCAAATAAGAAAAGAACATAGGGAGACTCAGCTCCAGAGAATAAGGATTCGTCTCTCAAAAACGATTTAAAACAAGTGGTGAACAAAAGGTTCCTTAATATGCCCTAAAACAGCCTATAAATAGAGATTCTGGGTCGCGCCCGCTCGCGGGGCGAGCAAGCTCTCGCGAGGCGAATTTCAGTTTTGGCTCCATCTTGATTTGAATACTCTCGAGGTGAGATGGTGATTCGTGAGGCGAGACAGAAAGAGTGACATCTCTGGCACAGTCAGGCCTTCAGGCTCGTGGGGCGAGATGGTGATTCGCGAGGCGAGACAAAGGGTGATTGTTGCTGTTCAAGCCGGTCTTTAGGCTCGCGAGGCGAGATCCTGTTTCGCGAGGCGAAACTTCCAGAATTGTTTTTCAACTGTTTCCTTCATTTTCCTTGACTCTAAGAGCTTCACCTTTAACCTAAAACAATAAAAGGAAACGAAAAGCATAATTCTACTCAAAATAAACTAAAAACTACTAAAAATGCATTAAACGAATCACATTCTAACTTAGGAACAAAACAAGGCCAATTTGGGAGATTAGCAATGTTGACTCGCCCAATTAGGCACAAAATCTACCCCTTTTCTAGCTGGAAACTAGATGAGCCAGAGGCTAATCAAAACACCCCAAACTTAAACCTTGCTTGTCCCCAAGTAAACTTAAACTCAAAAAGACTCAACACTTGGCAAGCTTAAAGGATTCAATCAATTTTTGCACAGATTTCATGTAATTTAACACAACAAGTTTTCTTTAATGTTTTCCCCCTTTGCAACAATGTAATCCCCACATTCATTTACTTTAAACAATTGAGAATTCCATCATTCATGCAATCAGTAATATGAGTTGAGGATCCAAGTGACACACAAAAGGGAGATCACCAAATTCAAACAATTGCCTTCCTCACAAGGGCATTTAATATTTCACTCATTCACTCAATTTGTCTACGTTAGCAACATTCACTCTATCTCACAATTCAAGGGCACTTTCCATGGATTTGATTTTCATTTAAACAAAGTTCCCACAAAAATATGTATGCATCATCAAAAGGTCTTTCATAGGTTGCAATGAGGCCTGGCTCAAGGTAAGATATTCAAAGGATAGAGGCTTAATCCCTAGGATCAATGAGAGCATAAAACTAGCATTGCAACAATTCAATTTACTCTCATATTATTATTCTATTCCTTGCATTGGGTGGCTACAAACCTCTTCCTTTTTATACTTTTTCACCTTGCCCTTTTTGGCATATATTCAATACTTTTCATCACTTTTTTTTTTCTCAAGCCTTCGGCCTTTAATTTTGCTTTTCTTTTTCTCAACTATGATTCATGAACTTGTAGCCACCCCAAACTTAGTTCCACAACAACACTCACAAAGCTAAAATTCCATGCTCTCCTAAATCCTAGGATAGGGGAAAATCATGGTTTTTCTGAGTTAATGGCTTGTAATGTAAGGTCATCAAGAACAATAGGCTTCAAGGCTCAATGTGGCTAACTAGGGATCATTAATCAAGGTTGGTTCAATTTATGGCCAAGTAGTTATTTCAAAGAAAAATTGCCTAGATCATTTGATGCAACATATAAATATGCAAACCATGCACATATTCAAGCAAATCCGAGAAGGTGCAACTTAAAAGTGATTCACACAATTAAAACAATGTTGGAGGCTCAAATTTCTCTCCTGGACATTTTTGCAAATTGTTTGACCGAGATACAATTCCTAGTGTGTGCACCCCTTCACCCCAAACTTGTCATAAATCAAGCAATCACAATAAAATTTCTCAAAGTTCAATTTTCAATTTTTCACCTGGGGATCAAATTTTCGATTTTCAGAACCTAGGGGGAAATCATCAATGGTCAACATAATTCATGCAGTCAATCTATGCTAAATTTAATTAAAATCCACCAAGCTTGCCGACACAAAACTCACACACATACTCTTGATCTTCTCAAATTATTCAAGAGCGAAATTCAAAAACAAATGGAAAAAGGGAAAGAAAACAAAAACAAAGCAATGCAATTGGTTCCCTCCCCCACACTTAAGGCATACATTGTCCTCAATGAAAGAACATAAATATAAAATAAGAGTGAGGGAAAGGAGAAGGTGCTCCCTGATCAAGTTGTAGTGTAAGTGGGCGCTTCCAAGGAAAGCTCTTCTACAGTTGCATCCTCAGGCACCGAGCTCCCATGGAATAGCTTCAAGCGCTGCCCATTAACTTTCCAGAATCGCGAGGTGAGTAATAGCGCACGAGGCGAATCTGGAATTCCAACAGCTGATGATGCCCAGATTCGCGAGGCGGAAGTGGCTCTCGCGATGCGAGACAGAAGCATGAGCAAGCCTCTGAGATTCAGGGCTTTTGTCTCGCGAGGCCACTGTGGATTCGCGGGGCGAATCTGTTTTTTCTATAATTTTTTATTTTTATTATTTTTTTTCAGAAGAGAAAATGACAAACTTTAAAAAAATAAAGGATATCTAGCTTGGGTTGCCTCTCAAGTAGCGCTTGTTTAATGTCCCGAGCCTGACTCAATTCATCCCTAAGGGTTAATCCAGAAGAAGAACTTGCTTGCCATTTGGGATTGATTCCCCATGGTAATGCTTTAGCCTTTGCCCGTTTACCTTGAAGTTGCCAGAGGCCCCTTCTAGTTCTACTGCTCCGTGTGGAAAAACTTGGAGGACCTTGAATGGTCCCGAACACCTTGATTTTATCTTTCCAGGAAAGAGTCTCAACCTTGAATTATAAAGAAGTACCATTTGTCCGGGCTCAAACCTCCTAGGCAAGATGTGCTTGTCATGCCATGGCTTAGTCCGCGCTTTGTAGATTCTTGCATTTTCATATGCTTGCATGCGGATCTCGGACAACTCATTTAAGTCCAAAAGCCTTCTATAACCGATACCTACTCTCCACCCCGTGATAGTCCTTGTTGGGATCAATTCATTGCTTTCATTGACCACCACGGTTGTGCACCTTTCTTTGGGACCACATGAATTGGACTGACCCAATTGCTATCCGAGACTGGATAGATGATTCTGGCGTCTAAAAGTTTAATAACTTCCTTACGCATAGCTTCTTTCATGATGGGATTTAACCGTCTTTGTGGTTGAACCACCAGCTTATAATCATCCTCCATCAAAATCTTATGCATGCATAGGGAAGGGCTTATACCTTTTAGGTCCGAAATCTTCCACCCAATGGCGGGTTTGTGTTCCCTAAGAACTCTCAATAGCTTTTCTTCTTCATCATTTTTCAAGGCATTGCTAATGATTACCGATGTTGTCCCTTCTCCCTTAAGAATGCATACCTTAAGTGGGTTGGGAGTTGCTTCAACTCCGGTGCTTTGTTATCTTCTTCCATTCCTTCGTTGTTGAGCTTTTCCTTTGCACATTCATCCTTTGGGAGACTCGGTTGGGCTTCCATATTTTTTAAGCACTCAAGATAGTCCTCATCCCCCAAAGGGTCTTCTTCCTCACTATCATCATCATGGGATTCTACCAACACTTGTGCAAGTGAAGAACCATGGGCTTCTCTAGTGGCCTTTACATTGACAATTGAGTCCACCATATCCACTCGATACACATCCGACCTGTCAGCGGGGTGCTTCATTGCTTCAAAGACATTGAATACTACATTCTCATCTTGCACCCTTAAGGTGAGTTTCCCTTGTTGCACATCTATCAAAGCACGCCCAGTGGCCAAGAAGGGCCTACCCAATATGAGAGGGATCTCGACGTCTTCATCCATATCAACCACCACAAAATCCGCCGGAAATATGAACTTGTCCACCTTCACTAACAAATCTTCGACCACCCCATAAGGATATTTTATAGAATGATCAACTAGTTTGAGTGACATCCGTGTATCTTTGGCTTCTTTGATCCCCAACTTCTTCATCATAGAGAGGGGCATCAAGTTGATGCTTGCCCCTAGATCACACAATGCCTTTCCCAGAGTCATCTCCCCAATGGTGCATGGTATAGAAAAAGAACCGGGATCCTTCAACTTTGGAGGTAGTTTCCTTTGAAGAATGGCACTACACTCCTCGGTCAGAGCAACCGTGTCCTCATCCACTATTTTCCGCTTCTTGGAGAGAAGCTCCTTCATAAATCGGGCATAAGATGGAATTTGTTCCAAGGCTTCCGCAAATGGAATGTTAATTTGAAGTTTGCGGAAGACATCAAGGAATTTATTGAACTGTTTATCTTGTAGAGGCTTCTTCAATCTTTCAGGATATGGTACCTTCATGAAGGGCGAGAGGTCCTTGGGTTCAACCCACTTCTTTCTTCGGAACTCTTCATCTACAAGTTTTAACCTTCCCCCTTGCTCCGGTGCCTTGTCACTTGCCAACTCCTCTTTCTTAGGTTGTTCTTCCTCAACATGCGGTTGTTCCGAGGCCTCAGCTTCGTGAGAACTAGTTGCACCCCTGTTAGATCCCAACACCTTACCGCTTCTAGTTGGTACGGCATTGCATTGGTTCTTAGGGTTGTTCTCGGTATCACCTGGGAAAGTGCCTGGGAAATGCTCATTTAGTTGCTTTGCGAGCTGAGCTATCTGCGTCTCTAGATTATCAATTGCCGACCCTGTATGAGTTGCCAACTTCTCAATGGCTGTGCTTGTATTGATTGACAGCTTCTCAATTGCCGCATTCGTCTTTCCTATAGCCAACTCCCAAGGTAGCCTTCCACCATCTGTTGTTTGCAATTGATTAGGCCGTGGAAAAGCCTGCTGAGTATTGCGTGGATGGATTCCATTTTTTGGCCTCTGATTCTGTTGAGGTTGTTGTTTCCCGGCTAGACCACCACTAGCATTTCTCCAAGCGAAACCCAGATGGTCTCCCCTCATATAACCCTATTTTGATTCTGACTGTAATCATTCTGTCTGTTCCTCTGATAGTTGTTCTGGGGCACGCTGTCATAGAAATTGTGGCATGAGTCCACATGTTCTTGAGAGAAGTTGAACGAGCAACTCTGAATGTCATGATCTCCATTACAATTATCACAACCTGGAGGCATTCCTTCGTGTATCACATTAACCTTTTTGTTCCCAGACAATGCCGCATTTTGCATCTTCAACAGTTTATTTTGCTCTAGAATGGCTTCTATTGTTGCAGAACTGACTCCACTTGAGGTTTACCTACCACGGTTGTAATCATTGTTCGACATCTTCTCCAATAACGCCCATCCATCCTCATATGATAAATAAGAAAAAGAACCGCCCGCTGCGGCATCACAATTTATCTGGTAGCGCCCCCTTAACCCGTTAAAGAAATGTTGAACCTTGGAGACCGGGTCAAAGAAAACCGAAGGACATCTTCTCAAGAGAACATTATACCTCTCCCAAGCTTCATTATAAGATTCATCTTCTGTCTGCCTGAAAGATGTGACGGCTACTCTTGCTTGTGCCGCTTTCTGAGGAGGAAAATATTTAATGATGAACTTTTGGGCCAATTGCTCCCATGTTGTGATACTGTTGCGATCCAAGCTGTCAAACCAATCGCGAGCGGCATCCCTAAGACAGAGAGGGAATAGCCGCAAGCGAAACTGATCTTGAGAAACTCCTCTTGTCTTCTGCATGTCACAAGCTTCAAGGAAGCAAGTGATGTGTCTATGAGGGTCTTGTTTGCCACCCCCATCAAATTGATTCTCACGGATATGGGCTGTGACACATCCTTCCACTCTGAAGGAATCTGTAATGAGGTTGCCCTTCACGATAGAAGAAGCACAACCATCCAAATTGGGTAGATTGTACTCGAAGAGAGGCTTATAACGAGGAGGAGGAGGAGGGTCTGCTTCGGCCATCCTCTCAAAATTAATTGCTTCAAGCCTCTTTCGTTCTCTAGCTTCTTTCCTTAATCGCTTCTTGGTCTTGGTGATCTCCGAATCAAATAACAAGTCCTCTTGTGAAAGGGTACCTCGCATACAAAAACTAGGCAAGACCAAGTGGAATCAAAGAAGTAGAGAGAAATAATAGTAGATAAATAACAGAGAATAAAAATAAAAATAGCTTAACCAAATAATCAAACTTCCCAAAAATTAGGAAAATTGGTTGTGCCAATCCCCGGTAACGGCGCCAAAAACTTGTTGAGTCACCGGCAAGTGTACCGGGTCGTCGTAAGTAATAAGCACACTAAGTAATTACCGAGGTCGGACACAGGGATTGGGCTACCAATTCTACCAATTCGCAAGAAATTCGATACGTTTGACCAAGTAAAAGCAAGTGGTTGAGAAGAGAGAGAAATTAGGATCGTAATTTAAATCAACAAACCAATTTGAGATAAAGTAGGTAGCGATAAGATAAGATGAGAATTAAAATATGGATTAAACATCTAAGGTCACAAATCCACCAACCCAATCATGCATAGCACCCAAGTGATGATGATCCCCTCCCTAAGTTCAATTGCAATGTCAACCAGGACTCCCAAATTCTCCTAATGACACTATCGTGCAATATTCAATCAATGATCCCAATTCAAGTTCTAAACGCGAATTGCCTATCAAGCCTCATCATGTTAACTAGTGAATCATGCATGCTTATGATCAACGCAATAAATTCAGAATTGGAAAACATGAATTGAGGTAAAGGAGAAAAACATACATCACATTGAATGCTACACCGCCATGGGTGGTTTCATTGATCCCTTAGACAAGGGAATTAGTTCCTCATGCTTGTAACAACGCACAAACAATTGGAGTTCATCATAATTGTCAAATAAGAAAAGAACATAGGGAGACGCAGCTCCAGAGAATAAGGATTCATCTCTCAAAAACGATCTAAAACAAGTGGTGAACAAAAGGTTCCTTAATCTGCCCTAAAACAGCCTATAAATAGAGATTCTGGGCCGCGCCCGCTCGCGGGGCGAGCAAGCTCTCGCGAGGCGAAATTCAGTTTTGGCTCCATCTTGATTTGAATACTCGCGAGGTAAGATGGTGATTCGTGAGGCGAGACAGAAAGGTGACATCTCTGGCACAGTCAGGCCTTCAGGCTCGCGGGGCGAGATGGTGATTTGCGAGGCGAGACAGAAAGGGTGACTGTTGCTGTTCAGGCTGGTCTTCAGGCTCGCGAGGCGAGATCCTGTTTTGCGAGGCGAAACTTCCAGAATTGCTTTTCCACTGTTTCCTTCATTTTCCTTGACTCTAAGAGCTTCACCTTTAACCTGAAACAATAAAAGGAAACGAAAAGCATAATTCTACTCAAAATAAACTAAAAACTACTAAAAATGCATTAAATGAATCACATTCTAACTTAGGAACAAAACAAGGCCAATTTGGGAGATTAGCAAGGTTGACTCGCCCAATTAGGCACAAAATCTACCCCTTTTCTAGCTGGAAACTAGATGAGCCAGAGGCTGATCAATCTTGGCCTTTCTTTTGCTCTTCATGCTGAGTTGATTGCTGCAATGATTGCTATAGAAGCTACTTTTGAGAGGGGTTGGACCAGATTATGGCTAGAATGTGACTCTCAGTTGGTTGTGCAAGCCTTCTGTTCTTCTAATATTGTGCCTTGGTCACTAAGAAATAGATGGAAAAACTGTTTGGTGCAGGTCACTAAAATGCAATTCAGAGTTTCTCATATCTTTAGAGAGGGAAACACTAGTGCAGACAAGCTAGTAGCTTTTGGAGTTGAGATCCAGGGTTCTTTTTGGTGGGATTTGCCTCCTAATTTTATTAGAGAGGATTTTTTTAGAAATAAATTAGGCTTGCCTAATTTTTTATTCAGAAATTCATTTTTATTATTCCATGGGTCTTGGTTTTAGTCCCCCCATGCTTTTGTATTTATCTTTTCATTCTTTTTAATATATTTTAGGTGTGCTGCAGATGATGGGTAGGGTCTTTGGTGTCAACCTAGTTGGGATCAATTTCTCTATTGTGATGCCTTTGCACGCCTTAGCCTTTTATAAAAAAAAAAAGACTCTATTTAGCACATAGCAGGCTGTATTGACAGCATCTGCCCAAAAATGTTTTGGCAAGCTAGAGTTGTTCAACATAGTTCTTGCTATCTCCTCTAATGATCTATTCTTTCTTTATACTACTCCATTTTGTGTTTGAGAAGACTCTATATCATGATTTCAATTTTTTCTCTTGACCTTCCAACACACCTACAAAACATAATTTTATGTTTGTGATATAGGTACCCAACTTTTCTTGGGTCCTTCATGGTTAGAGTAGATAAAGTTCCTTTTGGAACCCATATTTGCCTTATCTGCAATGAATAATTATTTCTCAAATTGCAGAAAGCACCTTTTCTATTGCAATAATGACGTCTAGCATATTGTGATGCATTAGCGTAATGAGAAACATGAAATTTTCTAATTGTTTTTGCCTTTCTCTCAATTTTGTACACTAAATCAACTTGGTTTTTCATTTCTTTTTGTTGTCCAAGTAATGCATTCAAGTTGTCTTTATCACTAGTAATTCTAGATAGATCACCATTCAAATGATTTATATGTTTCTCCAACTTAAGACAATTATCACATATAGGTGGTTCCAAAACAGTAGCCAAGCTTTCTTTTAATGTACATTTTTCTATTTTTAATTCATCTAGCTCTTTGTTTAAGACATAATTTTTCTCTTCTGGGCATGTGATGGTTTTCTTAGACTTAATTAGCAATCTAGCAAGTCTAATGGATTCTTTAAGAAGTTCTTCAAAAGCAATTTGCAATTCAACATAAGAAGGTAATTCATCAAGGTTAGAATCATTTACCTCATCATCTTCTTTATGAAGATGAGCAGTTAAGCACAAGTTTGATTTTTCATCATTGCAATCATTCGTTGAGCCAAGATTGTTATCCTCCCAATCTATGTATACACGTTTCAGTTTCTTTTCCTTCTTAAGCTTTCTGTCAACCTTTGTAGATTTTACAGCTTTGAATGTGATGATTCTATTGTTCTTGTCTTCATCTTCACTTAGCACTAATCTAGTCAACTCCATTTCATGTTCTTGTAGCTTTCCAAAGAGCGCTGCAATTGACATTGTTGAAAGGTCTTTGGATTCTAAAATTGTAGTTACTTTAGGTTGCCATTCTCTACCTAGGCATCTCATGACTTTGTTAACTTGATCTTCATTGGAGATTGTCTTTCCAAGTGCAGCCAATTGATTCACAATGTGTGAGAATCGCATTGGCATAACCTACATTGGTTCTCCTCGATTCATGCGAAATAACTCATATTCATGTGTCAATGTTTTCATTCTAGCCCTTTTCATATATGTGGTTCCTTCATGAGTCACTTGCAATGTATCCCACATCTCCTTTGCTGATTTGCAATTTGAAACCCTAAAAAACTCATCACGCCTTAAAGCAGATGTTATAATATTCTTAGCATGTGCATTATATTGAACTCTTTTCCTATCATCCTTATTCCATTCAGTTTTAGGCTTATTTCTTGGAGCACAATTTTCATCCACAGTGGAGGGGACAAATGGTCCATTCTCTACTGCATCCCAAATGTCTACAGCTCCTACCTCAAGAAAGATTACCATTCTTTCCTTCCAATAGATATACTCAGATCCATTGAAGGCTGGAGAGCATGCAAGGGAAGCCCCTTCATTCAAACAGTCATTGGAAGGCCTAATCTTATAGCTGTTAAGCCAAACTTAAGAGTTTAGCTCTGATACCAATTATTGTTTTGGCTCCAAGACTCAAGAGGGGGGGGGGGGGGGGGTGAATTGAGTTTTAAAAAATTCTTCCTTTTCAAAAACTTTAGTTTTCAAATCAGAGTTGCCTCAGGATCTTTTACAAAAATAGTGAAGGGCCTCAATTGATTGCAGTAACACTCTGGTTTTAATTCAAATTAAACAAATCAAGAACTGATATCAATTGAAAACATAGAACATCAAGATCACAGTTATATGCGCAAGAAAGAAATTAAAGAGTTTAAGTTTAGAGATACCACACAATCAGTTTTATACTAGTTCAGCCACCACCACCGTGACTTACATCCAGTCCCCACTCCACCTGTGGGTATTCACACACTAACACAACAAGCTTTAGTCAGGTAGCTTGAAAAACCTTTACACCACAGAGCACTCCTTCACCTCGAGATACCACACTCTTGTGAAGAGCCTCAATCAATGTTCTTCCTTAGGATTCCTCACCCTAATCACAGAGAGATACTCCCTCTCTCTTACAATCAAATAGTACAGAAAGATTGATTCCTAACTCTCAGAAGTCAGATATACAAGTTGAAGTTCTTATGAGAATGAAACACTCTTTTTCACAACGAAGTTCAAGCAAGAAGATGAATGATTTTCACAATTGATCTCTCTAATTGATTTTGTTAACTTCTGATATGTTATAAGTGTTCCTTTGATCCCACTTTATATAGAAAACATGTTATAGCCGTTGGGATCAATCAAAACAGATTTTGGTCTAATAACAGAATCTGTTTCATTGCTTCAGGTTTCTTGAACAGGGGTTGAGTAGATGGATGTATTAACCAATTTCATACTGATAGTTCTGATAGTTTCTCAAAATCTTGAACTTAGTCAATCCATCAGTACATTCATTCAGTACATCTATGTATTAATGAACATCAGATTTTCCTGAAACTTGAATACACGCGTACATAGCATTTGTACAGGGCTGTATTCAGTTAACCATTTATAACTGATCTGATTTCATATTGTGCATAGGTGTAGTAGATCTATGTACTGAATCAAGAACCTTAAATTCATTTGCCAGTTTAAGTAGCAGACATACATCCAATGATTATCTGGCTGTACCTGACAAATAATTTTCTTATTTCCAAAAATCATTTTTATTAAAAAACTTATTCCGTTTAATGCAGGTTATGAAAATTGATTTTCTTCATGCATCTTTTTAGTTGAGCTATCTTGTGACTAAGAGATTTCTTTCTCTTACAAATCATCAAAGATTTAAATCTAAAAATTCTCCTTTAAGCTTGGTCTTGATGATCCTTTGATCTTTGACTTTGCTCTTTTGATTTCTACATGCAGCTCCTTGATTCCTGCAAGTTCTTCCTTGAATATTTTCCTTGAATTTGCTTAATGAACTTGTTGATCAGTGCTTGATACCTGTCTTTGCAATTTGACACTAAAACATTTGCACAAACATTAAATTGTATTTGTTATATATCAAAATCTCTAAGTCATTGTCTCTTACACCAAAAACTTCAAAGGGTTCAAGGGAAGAAAAGGGAAGATGTTTCTGCCACACTAGGACTGCCCAATGTGCCAAACTAGGGTTTACACTCGTAAACCCTAGCACGCTGCTCTCTATTTATAAACTCTGACCCGAGCATGGCCGTGCTCACTACTAAGCATGGTTGTGCTTAACATGAGCACAGAGTCGTGCTCCCATAACCACAGTGAGACAGAAACAACATCAACGAGCGCATTGAGCACGGTCGTGCTTGTGGCCCAGACAGCCACCAAGAACGTGCCTTGAGTACAGGCTTGCTGATACAAGAGCACAGTCGTGCTCATGCATTAGAAAAAGGGATTTCTCACTTTAAAAGTCCCACTAGCCCTTGTCAATACTCCTAAGGCCAAACTTAACATCTAAAGCTCAGACAAAAGCACTTAAAGGCTTAACACCAAAAACAAGGTGTTACAATTCCACCCCCTTATAAAAATTTCATCTCGAAATTTCTATCACCTTGATTGTTTAAACTTTCACCAATTAGTAACATACCTTGGGTTAAGTCCACGAACTCAAAGACTCCTTCTCCACTAAGAGAATAGACTCTCCCAGTGGTCTTCAGATGATTGACTTGGGGTCTACGATCCCTGCTAGCGCTCTGTGGTCCTGACTTCGTTCCTCCGCACTCCAGGCTGATGTGGGCGTACTTGCCACACTTGTAGCAGATGACGTCCGCCTCCTTGCACTGTCTGGTATAGTGATCCTTTATTTCCACACTTGACACATCTGACAGGTCTAAAATAATCCCAATCCTTGGGTTTGCCTGCTGAAAATTGCGATTCCTTGACACTCTGCTTGAAGTCTCTGCCGACTGGAGCCAGACATTGTCTCGCCTCGTACTTATCATCTTTATTCTTACTGCTATGTACATCTGAACTCTTGTGGCTTGCAATCCTGGACATGTAGGCCTCCTTGAAGATTCTGAACTTGCTCACCAAGACAGAAAAGACTCGGATCACTTAAAAACTGATGGCTTACTTGATTTCTGGGCACAATTCTCAAACTTCATGCACTTGGAGCGGTTGTCGTTCACGTACTGGTAGAGAATGTAGTAGCGAGCAAGCTCCTCAAACTTCGCAGCATACTCTCTTACATACATGTTTCCTTGCTTCAGATCCAAGAACTACATCTTCTTGTGGAGGATGTCAGCGGGAAAGTATTTCTCCAAAAACCTGCCCTTGAAGGCATCCAAAGCAACCATTGTCCCTTCTGCTTCCAAGCGCTTACGACAATTCTCCCATCAGTACACAGCTTCCTCCGTCAACACGAAGGTCCCTAAGATGACCTTTTACTGGTCGTTGCATCCCAGAGCCTGGAAGATCTTCTCAATCCCCTGCATCCACATCAGACCACCCTCATGGTCAGAAGCTACCTTGAAGTATGGTTGGTTGTTCTGCTGGAACTTGTCCAATCCATGAAACTCAGCTGGTCCATCGTTGCTGTTGTTGTTCTGGTTTTTGCCTATAACGCTGGCAAACATTGCCAGAGCATTGGCGATGACTTGATCGTTCCAACCTCTTCCTGCCATTGGTTCTTGCACTTGCCCAAAACAACTAGTAAGTACAGAGAACCAAGCATGAAGAACTAAAAGTTCTTAACATTAAGCATCATTATCTATAATAAATATAGATAATTCAAACAAGAGCACACAAAAGACTCGCAACAGACTCATACCACGGCCTGATAGGACAGACCTGCTCAGATACCACTAAATGTGACACCCTCTACCCCGCATACATATATAAAACGATAACATAGGAGAAAATAAAATAAAACTTGTGCATATTATTAATTTTTAAAAAACCAACGGTTAGAGAATACCACATTGTAACAAGGTCTTAACGTGGAAATTAAAAAACATGTCTTTAAAGAAACATAACATAAACAAAAACACGAACCCAACCCCGATGTCACATTACAGAGCTGGTATAACCAATCCGATGAAACAACTCGGATAAACAACCAAAAACTAAACAAAACTATCTATGAGTAGCAGCTCCTCAGCAAGCTACTCACCATCCTCTGCATATCCAAAAAGATACATGCAAACAAACAACAGAAGACGGGGAGTAAGAACCATTAATATAAACGTAGCGACAACAGGATAGTTGGCAAGATGAACATACAACAAAGCAACATCGTATTAATCATACCAACACAACAAGTATATCTCAACATATCACATACATCAGTTATATCATGCAATGAGACTCACTACTCCGAATGCATGTGTTTATACAGGGCGTACCACTTTGGAGTTACATTTCCACATTGACCAGATCGCCTTATTCTCGGACGACCTCCCCAGGTGTCGTACATCCCCTTAATAACTTCATGCATGGTGCATGTAAACAAACATACAATTGTCTATCCACCACCTCCATCAACACCATTTAATATAGCTTAACACCTTTGGCCAACAAGCACCAAAGATAACATTGTCTTTAATCTTTTAATTAACACTCTGGCCAATAAGCACCAGAGCTCAACACCTCGAGCACACGGCTATCGAGGTTCCCTTGGTCAATAGGCTACCAAGGTACAACATTATCTTCTCACTTTAATTATTACCACTCTAGTCAATAAGCACCAGATATCAAAACCTTGACCATTAAGCATCAAGGCCCCCTTGGCCACCTGGCTACCCAAGGTACATTATTATCTTTAAGTTGTCTAGCTTGTCATTACTTCGTTTGGTGTCTTCTTTTATTATTAGGAACAACTTGGGTGAACCACCCCTGTTCTGTTTTGTGTTTTGGTCTGTACAGGGAAGCACGGTCGTGCTTCCCCTAGCACAGGCGTGCTGATTTTTAAGTCAAGCACGGTCATGCTGACTATTGAGCATGACCGTGCTCAATGGTGCGTGGCTATACTGTTTCAGGGCAGAAGGGTTGAAGAACCCTTTCTAAGTTTCCTAGGGCATTCAACGATCAAACCTATTGATCTTAACTACACCATTGCTCATCAGCTTCATTATTCTTAACTGTTCTTCATGTCTTATCTTTGTGGGAATTAACCTTTAATTCTAGCTTCGTTATTAACATCCCTAAAACAATCTCTAATCAAGCCTAGGGTCTTTAACTAAGCCCTATGAGCATAACCTTGTCTCTCATACTATATTCATGTCTTATGAGCAACTGGGAACACATCCCTTAATTTTCATTTATCATTGTTAACGTATTTTAACATCTTAGACATCATTATCAAGCCCTATTAATTAATTAAGTCTTATTAACATCATTGTTGGCATTAACATCCTCAACAATCAAACACTCATCCAGAGCAAGACATCCATATTATCATAACAGCATCATCATCATCATCATGAACATTCAGACATTGCATCATTAAACATCATACACAATTAGGCATATTTATAACAATGAATCATACAAATCGTCATGACAAGGCAACAACATACAACATCATACAATATCAATTAGACAATTAGCATGCAACTGGGTCATGGGTTAACCCTCATCTTACGCTACCCCATAGCTTACATCTTTATACTAGCATTTCTCCCCATACCTGGTATGAAGATTCTCAAAATGATAACGTGGGCAAACTAGATGAGACACCCCGTTGTGCCCCGGTGTTTTATTAGTTTAAAGCCTTCTTAATTCATTTCTTAGTCAAGCGCTTAATGTTAAAATATGTAAAAATTAAAAATTAAGTTTATTAAACATACAACTTCTTATAGTTTAACACATCATAACATAAATATATCATACATACACACATATGTCGTAATACAAAACACTGTTGAGGGTATCCTCTTAGTAGGATCCCTCACAGGCATATACTTAAAATAAAGTTATACTTAGTGGAAACACACAAAATACTTCCAAAAGACACACTGGCTATACTATCTATACTCTATCTCCATGGATCACAGCTCGACCTCCAGCTTCCGATTTGTAGGGAGTTCCACATTCAGTTCATTCACTGGGTCTTCACGTGGGATCCCATAATAAAATAAAAGTACCACATACAGAAAAATACATGGGATAAGAAACAGTTCTATTATCAAAAAACAGAAAAGAGTCATAGTATATCATACAGTAAATGTCACAGACAATCAACACCCATAATTAGCAATCATCCTCAAATTATAATATTGTCCTCTACCCTCAACTCATGCCATCTAAATCCTTATGCTAACATAACTGTCTCTATTCCTTTAACATTCGTTAGTAGTCCATGGTAGTCTGATGCAAAGAACTCAATAGAGTACACTTCTATCTTTTGATAGGATAAGACTCGACATAGTGCACTTCTATCTTTCGATAAGATAGGATTCGGTATAGTGCACTTCTATCTTTTGATAAGATAGGGTTCTATTTAGTGCTCTTCTATCTTTTGAAAGGTTAGAACTCGATATAGTTTACTTCTATCTTTTGATAGGATAAATCAGATCGACGCGTCATGGATTGAAAAAGTATATGCATCAAAGCCTCCATATGAATCTCACTATCTGCATCAATAACAACCTAGTGCCTCAAACTCCCATCATAGCCTCAACTCGTATTTTATGTCACATCTCATCCATTAGATAACTTAATTAAGCCAGACACCTCTAAATCACAATCATTCTCTCACCCACAAGAACACCTCCCAAACAACATATATTTTTACTTAAAATCCACTAACCACAATATTAAAACCAAGCAGATCAAGCATAACACAATAATCATAAAATATTCAAACACCAAAAATATCACATAAAGCAATTCAATATTAATAATGATAAAGTTAATAAACCTCAGATAAGATAAAATCATCCTAACATCGATAAACCTACAATCCTTAAATCATCACTGATTTTTCAGAAAAGGTTTCCAATGTGATTTTGGTCTTGTCGATTACTCCACTACTAGTAGGGTTTAGGTCGCCCTACACAATTATTATATAATATACTACTTATTGATTCCGACGATAGAGCGATCCTTTCCCCCACCTGAGTTAGCATCGAAATCCCGAACTCGACGTTCCTCGTTATCACACCACAACTTAATAGTTTCTCCTTCAACCAAACAACATAACTATAATTAATCAAACAAATCCACTTTGACACATTAATGCTAGGTTTCAGTCAACTCATCAAAATAAGGCTAGGGTTATTTTCTTAATCCAATCTTTTAGATACTAAATCCTAGAGTTTTAATAACATAAGTTAAGTGTTAATAGTTTAAAATTATGAAACAAAATCCTCTAACCTCTAGGGTTAGGATTTCGGGCATGTATAGTAAAATAGGCTATAGATTGTTTTTGATTGCAAGCTCTTGGATTATCACTCTAGGGATTTCAAGTAGCTTATTTCAAGTCATCATCCAAGTTAAAGTTGAATAAAACTCATCTAACTATGTAAGTATAGGATTCGGCCAAGACATAAAAATAGGGTTAGAAGTTTCTTTTTCTTTACATACTCTTAGATTTAAAACCTAGAAACCTTAGATAGCCTAGAACCTCATTTATGTAAGACTTTGAAGAAAACTCATCTAGCGCACTTATGACTAGATTCGGCCTTGTAGAGAAAAATAGGAAGGAAAATGATTTTGCTCACAAGCTCTTCGATGATGATAATAGAAGACATAACAAGATCATAGCAATTGGTTTTACATTTTTATGATTTTTCTACAATTTTATAGAATTATTTAAAGTTCTAGATCTAGAAATGGAAACTCGTGGAATATGAAGAACAAAAGCTTAAGAATGGAAGGAGATGATCATGTATGATCCTATTACCTTCAGAGTGTGAAGAAGATGAAGAAATGTAGATGATCTTGGCAAGGTTTTCCTAAAGCATAAACTTGAGCTCTTGAATCAACAATGGAGTTTTTGAAGAAAAGTGAAGAAATGAAGAAGATGATTTTTTTTTGGGGGGGGGGCACGGTTTTGATAGGTATTTATAGGCTAGATCTTAGGCTTTGTTTGGTTTTTAGGTTTTAGATTATTGTGATTTGTGATTATTTAATTAATATAAGATTAACCATGGTTAATAATTAACTTAACTAGGGTTACTTTGCTAACTATGATTAAAATTATGTGGTTCACGTTAAATGAGAGATGTGGCTGTTTCTTGTCCACAAGAATTAGTCATGGTTTTTTAACCATGGTTAGAAATTAACTAAACTTCGGTTAGGTTAAGATTCAGGGCATTTTGGTCATTTCGCCTAAATTTACATTTAATGCTTCATAAATGCTTGGTGAGTCATGATAGTGACTCACCCCATGACTCAACTCCTCCGGTGACCGATTTTGTCTCTGTACCTCCATTTAGACTCCGTCGGTTTCCCGATTAGGGTTTTACGCCCGAATAATGGTGTAATATTTCGTTTTTGGTTGAAAATTTTCAAGCTAACCAAACTCGTTGGAAATATGATTTAAATATAAACCATTTCCTTCATGAGTCAAAATTAGGTTTTTTGATCATTAAAATCTTACCATTAGTGAAAACACCGACTGTTTTCCGTTCGAACTTTCACCAAAATTCGTCCGAATACACATAATATTTTATTTCTGATCAGAAATTTGGAAAATAGAATTCCTCACATACAAAATATAAAAAATCTACAAATTTCAGTTTCAGGTCAAATTAGGGTTTTCTGCTGGTATAAAATTATAGTGTCCGTAAAAATGCAGACCAGTTTCCGTCTGAGTTTTAAACCCAAAATTTCAACATAACCTTCTACCATAAGATATAATAGGAATATGATTTTGTTTTATCCAAAATCATTTCCTAGGTCACAGATAAAAATATAAATAAATATACCTTTATCGTTAATATAGGTATCCGAAAATCGGGCTGTTACATTACTACCTCACTTAGAAACAAATTCCGTCCTCGAAATTTAGTGACTCAAACTAGACATCATCTTTTAATTGTATCTTAATCTAAAGATCACACATTGTGTTTCTCATCGTTGTCTTCCCTTAAATGACAGCGGTAACTTCATAACAGAATTCATTCTTATATCGTTCTATTTATCCTCGAAACAATTCATCACTACATTATGTTCCTTATTCTTAACATGTCACCATAATCTATCATCCTTGAAGAGCATAATCAAAACTTAATCATTTTATCTTTTTAATACTAATCCCTTGGAAAACCTTATTCCAACATCTAACTCCCGCAATTAACACCACAATCAATTTCAACATCTAATTTCCAAGATTAACACCACAATAAATACTACCCTAACTTCCTACTCAAAGTATCAAATCACAATTCTTAGATCCTTGGAGGGTATTCCACTATTCCGATTATAACAATATTACACATACCTTCTATGAGATCTATAGGATGAGAGGAATCAATTCCCCTCATGGTAAACACTCTCCCAATGGTTGGGGGTCTAGCCATCTGTTGACCTATTCCTGGATCTCTTCTCCCAGCTTCACCTCCATAACTTCCAGCTCCTTTACCGGTAGCTACAGTCTGCTTCCTATTTCTCTGTCTACACTCACGAGAAAAATGACCTGATTTGCGCATTGGAGACAACCAGGTCTCTCCTTGCAATCCCGCAGATAATGCGGTCCTCCACATATGTAACAACCTAAACCTATATGCTGCTGCTGGCCTGCTCCACCACCTGGGCTTTAGGAACTGGTGCTTGTGCAACTGTCTCTGCATTGATCTGTTATATGGTTCCCGTCTCAACTGAGAACCACTATCCACTCTCCTCTGAACATCTGATCGAATAGGACCTCCAATCCTTTGTTGCTTCTGCTCAGCAACCATCCTCAAATCTATACTTTCAATAGCACTGCATCTCTCAACCAGTTTCGGGAAATACTGAATGTCGAGAGACACCACAGCCCTTTGCAGCTCATTTCTAAGTCCTTCCTCAAATCTCCTACATTGCTGGTCTTCATTCGGAAACCTCTGATAGTACTCTGAAAACTTGATCAGCGCCTCAAAACGTGACGTATAATCACCTACAAACATGTTGCCTTGTTTGAGGTTTGTGAATTCTTTTTCCTTCTCGCATCGAACTAGACGCGGAAAGTATTTTTCGAAGAAGCAGTCGGTGAATAACTGCCAGTTAATCATTCTGCCTTCAGCCTCCAATAGTCGTTTCTTTCCCTTCCACCAGAACTCTGCTCCTTCAATCTCTTGTATCCATAATTCAACCTTCTCCGGGTCAAATTCTCCTCGGAATTGAGGTGGCTTCCCTTTCATAAAAGTATCCAACCATGCATCTTCAGCTGCTGCAGCCCTCCTCTGGTTCTTTAGTTCCAGCTGGTCTCTATTCATCTGCAGCATCTCAGCATTCTGCTTGGTTTGTAACAGCATAGCAGCATCTATCGATTCCAAGGTATTGGGAGTCGCAAATGACCATCCTCCATTGGTGTCATTGTTGACAGCTCCTATAATTCTTTCTGGAGTTCTGTCACCACTGTTGGTTGGACGTCCTCTTCCTCGAGTCATGATTCTGTAAAAGAAATCATCCACTCTCATTAGTATGACATATAATACTACATAGGCAAGTATATACATACCATATTCCATACCAATATTAATTTTTCCATCTGGTTCGGACACACTACCCAACTTCTAGGCATAGTCAAAATTCGATGTGCATTCAACTAGACTCGGCCAGTAGCAACATCCTAAAACTCGCAATCCAATCAGAATCAAACTGCTCTGATACCAAAATGAGACACCCCTCTTTGCCCCGGTGTTTTATTAGTTTAAAGCCTTCTTAATTCATTTCTTAGTCGACCACTTAATGTTAAAATATGTAAAAATTAAAACTTAAGTTTATTAAACATACAACTTCTTATAGTTTAACACATCATAACATAAATATATCATACATACACACATATGTCACTGTTGAGGGTATCCTCTTAGTAGGATCCCTCACAGGCATATACTTAAAATAAAGTTATACTTAGTGGAAACACACAAAATACTTCCAAAAGACACACTGGCCATACTATCTATACTCTATCTCCATGGATCACAGCTCGACCTCCAACTTCCGATTTGTAGGGAGTTCCACATTCAGTTCATTCACTAGGTCTTCACGTGGGATCCCATAATAAAATAAAAGTACCAAATACAGAAAAATACATGGGATAAGAAATAGTTCTATTATCAAAAAACAGAAAAGAGTCATAGTATATCATATAGTAAATGTCACAGACAATCAACACCCATAATTAGCAATCAACCTCAAATTATAATATTGTCCTCTACCCTCAACTCATGCCATCTAAATCCTTATGCTAACATAACTGTCACTATTCCTTTAACATTCGTTAGTAGTCCATGGTAGTCTGATGCAAAGAACTCAATAGAGTACACTTCTATATTTTGATAGGATAAGACTCGACATAGTGCACTTCTATCTTTCGATAAGATAGGATCCGGTATAGTGCACTTCTATCTTCGGATAAGATAGCATTCGGTATAGTGCTCTTATATCTCTTGATAAGATAGGGTTCTATTTAGTGCTTTTCTATCTTTTGATAGGTTAGAACTCGATATAGTGCACTTCTATCTTTTGATAGGATAAATCAGATCAACGCGCCATGGACTGAAAAAGTATATGCATCAAAGCCTCAATATGAATGTCACTATCTTGCATCAACAACAACCTAGTGCCTTAAGCTCCCATCATAGCCTTAACTCGCATTTTATGTCACATCTCATCCATTAGATAACTTAATTAAGCCAGGCACCTCTAAATCACAATCATTCTCTCACCCACAAGAACACCTCCCAAACAACATATATTTTTACTTAAAATCAACTAAGCACAATATTAAAACCAAGCAGATCATGCATAACACAATAATCATAAAATATTCAAACACCAAAAATATCACATAAAGCAATTCAATATTAATAACGAAAAAGTCAATCAACCTCAAATAATATACTACTTATCGTTTCCGACGAAGGGGTGATCCTTTCCCCGACCTGAGTTAGCATCGAAATCCTGAACTCGACATTCCTCGTTATCACACCACAGTTTAACAGTTTCTCCTTCAACCAAACAACATAACTATAATTAATCAAACAAATCCACTATGACACATTAATGCTAGGTTTCGGCCAACTCATCAAAATAAGGCTAGGGTTATTTTCTTAATCCAATCTTTTAGATACTAAATCCTAGAGTTTTAACTAACATAAGTTAAGTGTTAATAGTTTAAAATTGTGAAACAAAATCCTCTAACCTCTAGGGTTAGGTTTTCAGTCATTTATAGTAAAATAGGCTAGAAATTGTTTTTTATTGCAAGCTCTTGGATTATCACTCTTGGGATTTCAAGTAGCTTATTTCAAGTCATCATCCAAGTTAAAGTTGAATAATACTCATCTAACTCCTTTAGTATAGGATTCGGCCAAGACATAAAAATAGGGTTAGAAGTTTCTTTTTCTTTACATACTCCTAGATTTAAAACCTAGAAACCTTAGATAGCCTAGATCCATCATCATTTATGTAAGACTTTGAAGAAAACTCATCTAGCCCACTTATGACTAGATTCGGTCTTGTAGAGAAAAATAGGTAGGAAAATGATTTTACTCACAAGCTGTTAGATGATGATAATAGAAGACATAACAAGAACATGGCAATTGGTTTCACATTTTTATGATTTTTCTATAATTTTATAGAATTATTTAAAGTTCTAGATCTAGAAATGGAAACTCATGAAATATGAGGAACAAAAGCTTAAGAATGGAAGGAGATGATCATGGATGATCCTATTACCTTCAGAGTGTGAAGAAGATGAAGAAATGTAGATGATCTTGGCAAGGTTTTCCTAAAGCATGAACTTGAGCTCTTGAATCAACAATGGAGTTATTGAAGAAAAGTGAAGAAATGAAGAAGATGATTGAGGGGGGAGGGGGGGCACGGTTTTGATAGGTATTTATAGGCTAGATCTTAGGCTTTGTTTAGTTTTTAGGTTTTAGATTAATGGGTTTTGTGATTATTTAATTAATATATGATTAACAATGGTTAATAATTAACTTGACTAGGGTTACTTTGCTAACTATGATTAAAATTATGTGGTTCACATTAAATGAGAGATGTGGCTGTTTCTTGTCCACAAGAATTAGTCCTGATTAATTAATCATGGTTAGAAATTAACTAAACTTCGGTTAGGTTAAGATTAAGGGCATTTTGGTCATTTCGCCTAAATTTACATTTAATGCTTCATAAATTCTTGGTGAGTCATGATAGTGACTCAGCTCCTCCGGTGTCTGGTTTTGTCTCTGTACCTCCATTTTCGACTCCGTCAGTTTCCCGATTAGTGTTTTACGCCCGAATAATGGCGTAATATTTCGTTTTTGGTTGAAAATTTTCAAACTAACCTAACTCGTTGGAAATATGATTTAAATTTAACCATTTCATTCCCGAGTCAAAATTAGGTTTCCCGATCATTAAAATCTTAATGTTAGTGAAAACACCGACTGTTTTCCGTTCGAACTTTCACCAAAATTCGTTCGAATACACATAATATCTTATTCCTGATCAGAAATTTGGAAAATAGAATTCCTCACGGAAAAAATATAAAAAATCAACAAATTTCAGTTTCGGGTCAACTTAGGGTTTTCTGCCGGTATAAAATTATACTATCAGTAAAAACGCAGACCGGTTTCCGTCTGAGTTTTAAACCCAAAATTTCACCGTAACTTTCTACCATAAGATATAATAGGAATATGATTTCTTTAATCCAAATTCATTTCCTAGGTCGCATTTAAAAATATAAATAAATATATCTTAACCGTTAATACAGCGTATCCGAAAATCGGGCTGTTATACTAGACACGTTCCCTCGTGCAGCTCGATGAGTTTCCCAAACCTTGGCCAAACAAGAAGAGAGCAACCAATTTGTCTCTAGATCTAATAATAGAAAAGAGACTAAGAGAGAGGGAAGACAATGTTACCTTAAACGATACTAGCGCGTGTGGTTCTCTCCTAAACGGACTCAAGATCACCAAGAACTTCAAAGGGTTCAAGGGAAGGAAAGGGAAGAGGTTTCTACCACACTAGGACTTCCCAATGTGCCAAACTAGGGTTTACACTAGTAAACCCTAGCACGCTGCTCTCTATTTATAAACTCTGACCCGAGCACGGCCGTGCTACCTACTAAGCACGGTTGTGCTTAACATGAGCATGGAGTCGTGCTCACATAAACATGGTGAGACAAAAACAACGTCAACGAGTGCGTTGAGAATAATCATGCTGCTCACTAAGCACAGTTGTGCTTATGGCCCTGACAGCCACCAAGCACGCGCCTTGAGTACGGGCGTGCTGATACACGAGCACGATCCTACTCATGCATCAGAAAGGGATTTCTCACTTGAAAAGTCCCACTAGCCCTTGACAATATTCCTAAGGCCAAACTTAACATCTAAAGCACACACAAAAGAACTTAAAGGCTTAACACCAAAAACAAGGTGTTACAATTCCACCCCCTTATAAAAATTTTGTCCTCGAAATTTCTATCACCTTGATTGTTTAAACTTTCGCCAATTAGGTATATACCTTGGGTTTAGTCCAATGACTCAAAGACTCCCTCTCCACTAATAGAATAGACTCTCCCAGTGGTCTTCAGATGATTGACTTTGGATCTATGATCCCTGCTAGGGCTCTGCGGTCCTGACTTCGTTCCTCCGCACTCCCGACTAATGTGGGCATACTTGCCACACTCGAAGCAGATGACGTCCGTCTCCTTGCACTGTCTGGTATAGTGATCCTTTCCACACTTGCCACATCTGACAGGTCTAAAAGAATCCCAATCCTTGGGTTTGCCTACTGAAAACTGTGATTGCTTGACACTCTTCTTGAAGTCTCTGCCGACTGGAGCCAGACGCTGTCTCGCCTCGTCCTTCTGATCTTCATTCTTACTGCTCTGTACATCTGAACTCTTGTGGCTTGCAATCCTGGACTTGTAGGCCTCCTAGAAGATTCTGCACCTGCTCACCAAGACGGAAAAGACTCGGATCTCATGATAACTGATGGCTTGCTTGATTTTTGACGATCCTCGAACTTCATGCACTTGGAGCGGTCGTTGTTCACATACTGGTAGAGCGTGTAGTAGCGAGCAAGCTCCTCAAACTTCGTAGCATACTCTACCACAGACATGCTTCCTTGCTTCAGAGCCAAGAACTCCATCTTCTTCTTGTCGTGGATGTCAGCGGGAAAGTATTTCTCCAAAAACCTGCCCTTGAAGGCATCCCAAGTAATCATTGTCCCATTCTGCTTCCAAGCGCTTACGGCAATTCTCCCACCAGTAATCAGCTTCCTCCGTCAACAAGATGGTCCCAAAGATGACCTTTTACTGGTCGTTGCATCCCAGAGCCTGGAAGATCTTCTCAATCCCCCGCATCCACATCAGAGCACCCTCATGGTCATAAGCTACGTTGAAGGATGGTGGATTGTGACACCCTTCTACCCCGCATGTTATAAGCGCTTTAAGATAAGCAATTAATCAAATTTAGTCATGATCATACTGGATAAAATAAAGCGTCCGTCCATGGGTAGAAAAGTCCACATGAACTTGTTCTCAAAATGGGGGAAAATAAAACGAGTTTAAAACAATTTAACATAGCAAAGAAAAAAACCTATCCCAAACCCGATGTCACATACAGAGTTGGTATACCGTTCCGGAATAAATCTATGGAATACAAACTGAAAACTAACTAACTTAACATGAAAACAGGCCCTAACTATGAGTGGCGGCTCCTCAGAGTCACTCATCTCTGGGCTGCTCCTCATCCTCTGCAAGGTACCAATCAGGCTAAACAACAAACAAATAATGGGGAGTAAGAATCATGTAAACAAAATAGCAAGGAGGTAGGAAGTAAAGTAAAACATACAATCATGGCACCAATGTAGCATACATCATTCAACATATATAACATACATCAACATCATTAACATCGAGCATGCTATGCAGTCCTACTCCGCTAAACCATCCATGCATGTGGATCCACTAAACTCGGGATGGACGACTTCGGAGTTACATATCCACGTTGACAATCTACTCAATGTTGGAGAATCTGCTCCTTGGATAGCCAACGCATCAAACCAACACGGATGCCTCATCACGGGGGCGCAAGGAGAATCTACTCCAACCGTGGATGGCCAGATCGCCGTACTCTAGGACGACCTCCCCTATGTCGAACATCCCTCAACAACAACAACAACTCCGATGCAATGTGTATGCAACACAATGACCACAGACAACCACCACCTCCATAATTCCAAAGGAATCAACCGAAGACATCAGTGGAATCGACCGCAACGGAATCTACAGCAACACCTTTAACTAGCGGAATCTACCGCAGCAGAATCGACTGCAACACCTAGACCCAAACCGTGGAGTCAAGGCCCCCCCTTGGGACAAACTCTCAGTCCCTAAGGTACAACATCAATAACACCTTAGACCCAAACCGTGGGGTCACGACCCTCTTGGCCATAAGGCACCAAGGTACAGCTCAAACAACTTGTGGAAACCCAACTGTTACCTACTTAACCATCTTAATCAATTTTTAATTAAGTTATCTAGTCTTCATAATTAATTAACTAAGTCATCATTTGTCGTTGGGGAAGATTGGGGTTAAAACCCCTGTTTAAGTCCTTAATCTCAGATTCTGTCCAGAGGGGTGAGCACGGTCGTGCTTAACCCCAACACGGACGTGCTGCCACTTAAGTAGAGCACGGTCGTGCTTCCTTTTTGAGCACGGTCATGCTCAGCTACACGGGCGTTCTACTCTGCTGCACGTCCGTGCTTACTGCACGGCCATTTTCTAGAATTCAAACTGGGAGCACGGGCGTGCTCCCTGTTTAGCACGATCGTGCTCAATGCACGACAGTACTGTTCTGGGCAGAATCTCAACACAGTTCCTTAACCAATTTTTAGGGTGTTTAAACCTATTAATCTCTAACTCGTTTTAGAACCTACTTTAACCAATTAAAGTTTTTTACATTTTAACGATCAACTCAACAGTCATAGTATCAACTATATAACCAACATTACATCAACAACCAACATCGTAATAACAACGACAATCATCATACTATCATGTTCATATAAAGGAAACCAAGATAAATATTAACAACATGTCATGAACATGGAAAACATACAAATAACATACCAAAATAGCCAAGAACATACCATCACCAAACAATACAATTTAACATGTTATTCATTCATACACATAGAACAACACGAGGTTATAGGAACCCATTTACTATACACTAACCCCAAGCCTATGAATACACTACCCTTATCCCCATACCTGGAATAGAGATCACGATTCAAAAGAGAGAAAGAAGATCCACTTGGGTCCTGTCTCACTAGCACTTGTCTACAACCTCAAGAACGACAAAGAGACACTTTGGTTCAACTCTAAGATCAAGAAATTAAAAGGAAAAGATCAAGAACTTGAAAGAAAGAACACAAGGGACAAGGTGCACGAATTTTACCTTTTCTAAAGTCCCAAACATCAAGCACAACGAACCCATATTCGTAGCGATGTTCTCCTATCAAGAAGCAGTGAAGAACGGTGCAAGAACGGGTTCCCTAGAGAGAGTTTTAGGGAGAAAAATCATAAGGATTCAAAACATAAGGAGGGAGGAAGTTTTCTGAGTGTTGGGGTCGTGTAAACTAGGTTTAGGTCGAGTCTAATGGTATATATATGAGTTTGGGTCATAACGGGTTCCTATTTCAGGCCAAACTGTATATAGTTCGGTATTTTGACCATAACTTGAGATACCAGTTTCTGATTGAGGCATTCTTGGTGTCGTTAGAAATCTAAGAGAAATATCTACAAAATAATATCTAATGATCGAATCCTAAATCGGACTCTAAGATAGTCAAAAGTTTGATGGACGTTTAGTGACAGATTTGGTAGTTATTCCTAGATAGGATCCTTAGGAGATTATGATAAGATCTTAAGATATAAACAAAAAGAGGATGATCCTATATTGATAAGGACTCTAATTGGTTGAGGGTCTAAAATCGAAGAATAACACTATCTCTATTTAAATGTTAAATCACACAATATCTTGTCATATCATTCTTAATAACTTATTATTAATAAAATCACATATCATATATTAACATATAAAATCAAACATTAAGAGACACAATCTCAAATTAATGCAAATAATCATATAATTTTATACATATTATCATATGCAATAACACACACACACACACACACAAACACACACACACACACACACACACACACACACACACACACACACACACACACACACACACACACACACACACACACACACACACACACACACACACACACACACACACACACACACACACACACACACACACACACACACACACACACACACACACATATATATATATATCAAACATATCAAATATATATATGCCAAAACTAACACATATAAACATAAGGGTGAATATTGAGATGTTACATGGGTTGTTCTGTTGGAACTTGTCCAATCCCTGAAACTCAGCTGGTCCACCGTTGTTGTTGTTGTTTTGGTTCTGGTTCTGGCCTATAACGTTGGCGAGCATTGCCAGAGCATTGGCGATGGCTTGATCGCTCCTACCTCTTCTTGCCATTGGTTCCTGCACTTGTTCATATTGTTAATTTTAAAAAAACCAACAGGTAGAGAATACCACATTGTAACAAGGTCTTAACGTGGAAAGTAAAAAACATGTCTTTAAAGAAACATAACACAAACAAAAATACGAACCCAACCCCGATGTCACATTACAGAGCTGGTATAACCAATCCGATGAAACAACTCGGATAAACAACCAAAAACTAAACAAAACTATCTATGAGTAGAGGCTCCTTAGAGTCACTCCTCAGCAAGCTGCTCACCATCCTCTACATATCCAAAAAGATACATGCAAGCAAACAACAGAAGACGGGGAGTAAGAACCATAAATATAAACGTAATGACAAATTGATAGTTGGCAAGATGAACATACAACAAAGCAACATAGTATACATCATACCAACACAACAAGTATATCTCAACATATCACATACATCGGTTATATCATGCAATGCGACTCACTACTCCGAATGCATGTGGATCCATCTATACCGGGTATACGACTTTGGAGTTACATTTCCACATTTGCCAATTAGCACCAATGCCAGGGCAATCCACATTACCCTGGGTGGACCCCTTGAAAAGCCGATGCATCTTACTCTCGGATGCGCCACCACGGGGATCCATATCACATATATCACCGCAAAAAACCAGATCGCCTTACTCTCGGACGACCTCCCCAGCTATCGTAACTCCCCCTAATAACTTCATGCATGATGCATGTAAAAAAAAGACAATTAGGCATATTAATAACAATGAATCATGCAAATCATCATATCAAGGCAACAACATACAACATCATACAATATCAATTAGGCAATTAGCATGCAACCGGGTCATGGGTTAACCCTCATCTTACACTACTTCATAGCCTACATGTTTATACTAACCCTTCTCCCTATACCTGGTATGAAGATTCTCAAAATGATAACGTGGGAAAACTAGACACGTTCCCTCGAGCGGCTCGATGAGTTTCCCAAACCTTGGTCAAACAAGAAGAGAATGGCCAATTAGTCTCTAGATCTAATAATAGAAAAGAGACTAAGAGAGAGGGAATACAACGTTACCTTAAATGACACTAGCGTGTGTGGCTCTCTCCCAAACGGAGTCAAGATTACCAAGAACTTCAAAGGGTTCAAGGGAAGGAAAGGGAAGAGGTTTCTGCCACACTAGGACTGCCCAATATGACAAACTAGGGTTTACACTCATAAACCCTCGCACATTTCTCTCTATTTATAAACTCTGACTCGAGCACGGTCATGCTCCCTACTAAGCACAGCCGTTCTTAACATGAGCATGGGTGGTGCTCACATAAGCACGGTCAGACGAAAACAACGTCAACGAGCACGTTGAGCACGGTCGTTCTCCCCACTAAGCACGGTCATGCTTGTGGCCCAGACAACCACCAAGCACGCGTCTTGAGCATGGGCGTGCTGATACATGAGCACAGTCGTGCTCATGCATCAGAAAGGGATTTCTCACTTGAAAAGTCCCACTAGCCCTTGAAACACAAAAGCACTTAAAGGCTTAACACGAAAAACGAGGTGTTACATAGTTGACTTAAATGCATATTTAAAGGTTGTTTGGACCGGGAAGTTCATTTATGAACTAGGAATAATTCCTAACTTTGCGAACTCCGTTGATCTCATTGCGATGACGATGGAGTAATCGCATAAGCTAAGGAAACATGATCTCACCAGCGATCCGAACATATACTTAGGTGGTTCCATCTCATTCGATAGATGATCGATAGAGGAGAGATGTGAAGATGTGAAGAATGACAACACTAAATAATCCGCTAATGGAGTCTCTTGCTTAGTGTGTGCATGACACTAACACTAGATCGATGGGTGTTAGATTGATGCCCAATTTGTAACACCCTAGTTTTTTACACATATGACTAATTATTTTATTCGGGTGTTTATGTTTATTTTGTTATATGGTTTAGTTTGAGTAATTAAATTACTCTCTTCAAATTATTTTATTGGGTGCGTTAGCACTGACTTATTTCAGTGAATGCACGCTTACTAGACAATAAGTTACATTATTGTCACTATTATTATCAGTACAGAAAAATGTTTTAAATAATATGATTAAGAGAAAATCATTTTCATATTTTCATTCTATTTAATTTTAGAGTTGAAAATAAACTGGTTTGACATCAATCGGAGATTAAATTTTGGACCGAGTATTTTCTTAGTTGATCAGTTCAATTATTAATCTTTGCTCTAATTTGAATTTCGAAATCATATATTTATCAATCTTTATTTTTAGATTCCAAAAAGTAAAAACATGTTTATTTTAGGCTTAATATTTATCACTCATTTTGTACCCACTAGTAAAAAAATAAGAAATTCTCTCTCCTCTCCCCTTTATACTCGACGCCTCCCCCCTTTCAACAGATCTTCTCCCTCCTTTTATATTCTTCTCCTTCTTCATTAAGGAAACTCCACCCCTCTCCATTCAGATCACGACCACTAGCCGGGAAGCCGCGCGCCGCCGCCAGCACCGCTCGGAGTCGCGTGCCGTCGAGGAGAAGCTTCGACCGCCACGCGAGGAGGAGAAGACGCGCACCTGTTTCGCGTCCTCAGCCGTCCCTGTCTCGCGCAAAACGCGCCTGGTCTCGTGCCACTGCGAGCTCCGTAGAGCCGTCGCCTCTTGGCCGTCGTTCAGTCGTCCGACCGCCGCTAGAGGAGGAAGGAGAGGGCTGTACATCCCCGCTCCCCTCATCTCACGGGTCTGGTTCGGAGCTCAGCCGCTAGGACCACCTCCAAACGCCGTTTGAACCACCATGGTTGTTGTGTCCTCCTTTCCTCTTCATCTTGGGTAAATGTTTACCCCTATTCTCTTCTAGATTGAAAATCCCCAAATTGATTTTGAAACCCTAACCCTAACCCTTTGATTTCAGATTTTAATCTTGAAATTTAAGTTTATTTTATGAAATTAGGACTGTGAATTAGTATTTCCCTAAACCAATTTCACTATTCTTTAGTTAAAATGAGTTTTCCCCAAATTGTATTTAGGAGCCCTAAACCCCAATTTGATTTTAATTGAATTTGATTCTGTGTTTGTGAAATTAATTATGATTTAGTGTAATTAGGACTCTTAATTGGTGATTGCCAAGTTCTTTTTCATGATCCTTTAATCAAAACAAAGTTTCCTTAAAGGGTATTGTGAAGCGTAAGCTCCAAACGTGATTTTCTTTGAAAATAACCTTGTTTGGTAATAAGATAAAGTGTTTAGATCAAATTAGAATGTGTGTTTGATCATGTGTAATTGATTTTCTTGGTTTCTGGTTGTTGCGCATTGTTGGATTCCCTCTCTGAGACGTTTGACACGGCTATGCTCGCTTGATGGAGTAGATATGAGCTAATGTGAGCATTAAGACGAGGATCCTTTACTTGTCTTCAAAGGTAAGGGGAATTTGCCTAGGGATATTCAATAACTATATGCATGTGTGTATGTGTGTAATTGAGTGTTGTGAATATTATTGTGATGTTGAGCCAATACTTGAATAACTTGTTTACTTGAACTGTTGTGGTTATTACTTGAAGTTGAACATTTCTTGCTTTAAAGTGTTATGAATTATATATTTGTGATGAACTGTCATTAATTGTGGTATTATTATTGTTGTGAATATATTACTGTTGACTGAAGTTTGAGAAGCCGGACTTGAGTCTGTGCCCAATGACTATAAGGATTAAAAGCCTTAATAAGCCTTGAATAGAACTTTGAAAGTTTTGGGTTCACTTATAAAAGTTCCTTATTTAAAGTGCTTACTTCAGGAGAATAAGATCTTTTTTTTTAGAAAAATGTTGAAGTGATTTTAAGTTGAAGAAAACCACCTTTTTATGATCAAAAGTTTTGTACAAGATAAAAATTGTTTTCGAACTATGTGTCGTCAAGTGAAAACTTTCAAGATTATTTGGCAATATCCTATCGGGGGATTTTCAAAGACAAAAGTATTTCAAAGATGCTTTATAAAAGATTTTCAAAGAAAAGGTTTTCTCCTAAATGTTTTAGAAACTTTCCGATAGCCTTGATAGGTTATCGAGGATTCGGTTTTGAATTTGATTTTCAGTGAACGAAAAATAAGTACTTAAGAAAGAGAATCTAGTACGCGAGACGTCGCCTCTAGTATTCAGTTATACGCACGTGATCTTGGATCAGTGTTAATTCGGGGCCATGGGTCCTATTCATGATGTTCTGGACTTAGGGTCCAATTCTCGAAATCGAGGACAGTGCGTTCTGATTTCATTGTTGTGGATTGTGTGTCCTAATCACGTTGTTGTGGATTGTGTGTCCTAACCACGTTGTGATGAACGGTGTTAAAGGTGAATGTTGTTTTCTACGACCACAAGCCTAGGACTGGTGCATCAGTCTCGGGCGTTGTGATTGAGCATTCGGACTGTGTGTCCTATGCTTCTAAGTTTTCAAGTGATGGGGAAATGATGATTAAGTCGTTAGCTTTGAGCTGCGACAGCGAAAAAGAATGAACACAAAGAAAACCTTTTAAATAAAATATTTTCTCATGAGCATTTCCCCAAGCAGACACTACAACAAAATAGACTTTTAATAACGCACCTTTAATAGCATTTCCGTGTGGAAATGCTATTAAAAGTGATGGGGGACTTTTAATAGCGTTTCCCTAAGGGAAACGCTATCTTAGGTATAACCTAAGATAGCGTTTCCGTGTGGAACCGCTATTAAAAGTGTCACTTAGGAAAAGATAGCGGTTCCACACGGAAACGCTATCTTAGGTCTTCCCAGTAAAAAAATACGCGCGCTCGGCCTTCCCTCCCTGTTTCCTTCCCTCTGCATGCCATCTCTTTTTCCTTCCTCATTTCTTAGGTCTCCGCCGCTGCTTCGCCATTGCAGGTTTCGTTGGGTTAGCTCAAGTTGCAGGTTATTTCTCTCTTCTTCGTTGCAAATTTAGCTTTTTATGCTTGATGTGCCATCTGGGTATGCTCTAGATTTGTAGGTTTGTGATTTGTTTGGTGCGGAATGCTTTGAGTTTTTGAGGTAGTTTTGGTTGCTTGAAAATGGAAGTAAAGTGGGAAAAGTTTTAACCTGGAACGTGATTTTCAGAAATTAGAAGCTGGGTGTGTTGAATGTCGAGCTCGTAGTGAAGTGAGGTTATGCGTTTTTTGGGGATTCTACAACTTTCGATCAGCAGCTCCCTCTCTCTTCTGTATTCTTTGTGTGTTTTGGTTGTGTTCTGCCTGTGCCTGTTTACAATTGGTTTTCTACTGTGCTATGAAGTTTTATCTTTAATTCTTTATAGTGTGTGTTTGGATGAGCGTTTGACAAATGTGATTTTGGATATAATTGATTTTGTAGAATTGATTTTAATAAAATTGAGTTTGTTTTGTGAGCTATGGGTCTGGGTTTGATTCTTGCACTTATATTGATCTTTCAGTTTGCCCCTTCTTTGGTGCTTTCATTTTGCATTTATATCCTGTTTTGGCTTCATAAGTTTTGAGAAACCATTATATATGTAGATCTAGCTTAAACTCATGTGGATCAGCCATAGTAATTGATCTTTGCTTACCTAGAGAGTCACTAACTTGGAACCTGCTCCTTCATGACCATTGATTATAATCCACGAAGGGTTCAACACTCATCCATCTTTTCCACCAACATAGAATTTGTAGGCTTGGGAGCTTGAGAAGAGACTAATGAGAACCAAGAAGAGGCATATAGGTCTCTCAAGCTCCATGAGGAAATAGAAGCAAGTAGTGAATGAGTGTGTATTGAGGTATATATAATATAATATATAGTTATTATAGTGTGCATAATAACCTATGCCTAAGTCCTAGTTGTTATGGATCTCATCCAATGTGTATTGTGTATCCCCTGATCCGATGCCTTGATCCTTATTTATAGAAATTGGGAAGTTAGAGTCCCAAACCAACTCAAAATATGATCTATTTTGGTTTCTTCAGGTCCAAGTAATAATGGCGTCACGGCCGTGATGTCCATCACGGCCAGGCCGTGATGTCCATCACGGCCAGGCCGTGACGGTCTGTTATGGCCGTGAAGAATTTCACTACCGGGCCGTGATGTGCTCTCGACTTGTGGTGGTTTTGGGTCACGGCCGTGATGGATATCACGGCCAGGCCGTGACGGTCTCTGTTATGGCCGTGAAGAATTTTCACGGCGGGCCGTGATGTGCTCGACTTGTGGTGGTTTTGGGTCACAGGGCGTGATGGATATCACGGCCGGCCGTGATGGACTCGACTTGATCTTTCTTCTTTTTCAGTATGGATCGGAAATGGATGTCTGCCAATCGTTTAACGAAGGAGTATGAGGATGGGGTGAAAGAGTTCATTAGTTTTGCAGTTCGGCATGCGAAAAACCCTAATACAATCATATGTCCTTGTTTAGATTGTTGTTATGCAAGGCGAGTTAGTGCAGCCGATTTGGAAGAACATTTAGTGTGTAATGGAATCGATCAAAGTTATACATGTTGGACAAAACATGGTGAGACAAGAGCTGAGTCTAGTGAAATGAGGAATCGTGGTGAGATATTCATCATACGATACCGACAGTAAATACTTATGAGGGCGATCGTTTTGAAGACATTGCAAATGCTTGTTGAAGAGGATCTTCTGGATTGTCCACAAATGTTTGGGAGGTTGGTAAGTGATGCAGAGCAACCATTGTATGATGGATGTACTAAATTCACAAGATTGTCGGCGATGTTAAAGTTGTATAACTTGAAATCGGGCAACGGATGGAGTGATAAGAGCTTTACGGACTTACTCACACTATTGAAAGACATGTTGCCAGATGATAATGTGCTTCCTAGTCGGACATACGAGGCTAAACAAATGTTACGCTCTATTGGCATGAGCTACGAGAGGATACATGCTTGTCCTAACGATTGCATTTTATTTCGGAATGAATATGCATCGTTACAGATGTGTCCTAAATGTAATGCCTCACGATATAAGAAGAAAGAATCAGATCCAGAGAAGGTTGTGTGGTATTTTCCCATAATACCCAGATTTAGGCGCATGTACCGTAGTTCAGAAGATTCAAAGCACTTGACATGGCATGAGGATGAAAGGATCAAAGATGGCAAGTCTGCGGCACCCGGCAGATTCTCCGCAATGGAAGAAATTTGATCATGATTATCCCGATTTTGGGCAAGATTCAAGAAACCTACGACTTGCATTGGCACTCGACGGATTTAACCCGCATGGTGTTCAAAGTAGCTCTCACCAGTACATGGCCTGTGATTTTGGTGATTTACAACCTATCCCCATGGCTATGCATGAAGCGCAAATTTATGATGTTATCTATGTTAATTTCTGGGCCCAAACAACCAGGAAATGATATAGACGTCTATTTGACTCCTTTGATTGAAGACTTGAAACAACTGTGGGAGACAGGTGTGGAGGTGTATGATGGGTATAAGGAAGAAAGTTTCAATTTGAGAGCTATGTTGTTTGGGACAATTAATGATTTTCCAGCCTACGGTAATCTGTCAGGATATAGCATCAAGGGTCAGTGTGCATGCCCTATATGTGAAGAGGGTACGGATTGGATGCGGTTAGAACATTGTAAGAAGAATGTCTTTCTTGGGCATCGTAGATTTTTGCATCCAAGTCATCATTACCGGTGGTGGAGAAAGGCGTTCAATGGGAACTCGGAAGAAGGTAGAGCGCCTTCACCTTTGACGGGTGATCAACTTTTTGAAAAGGTAAAGGATTTGAATATCCAATTCGGTAAACCTTTTGCGAGAGATATTGTCACAAGAGGGTGGAAGAAAAGGTCGATTTTCTTTGAGTTGCCATATTGGAAATCATTATATGTAAGACATTTCCTCGATGTGATGCACGTTGAAAAAAATATCCGTGATAGTGTCATTGGTACGTTACTCAATGTGCCAGGGAAGACTAAAGATGGCATCAATGCAAGGTTGGACTTGGTTAGTATGGGAATAAGAAGAGAATTGGGACCGACGAAGAAGGGTAAAAGTACATATCTTCCTCCGGCTGCTTACACTCTATCTAGAAAAGAAAAAACTGTTTTTTGTAAGTTTCTTGAAGGAGTTAAGGTTCCGGAAGGGTACTCTTCAAACATTAGGAACCTCGTATCGATGAAAGATCTCAAGTTAAAAGGTCTAAAGTCCCACGATTGTCATGTTCTCATGGAGCAGTTGATACCCATTGGTATACGGTCTATTTTACCTAACAAAGTGCGGGGGCCTTAACTAAACTCTGTTTCTTCTTCAAGGCAATTTGCAGCAAAGTGATTGACCCCGGGAAGTTGCCATCATTGCAAAGAGAAATTGTTGTGACTTTATGCGAGCTTGAGATGTACTTTCCACCTTCATTCTTTGACATAATGGTTCATCTAACCATTCACCTTGTTAGAGAGACACAACTGTGTGGGCCAGCTTATATGAGATGGATGTACCCGATTGAGCGTTATATGAAGATATTAAAAGGGTATGTGAAAAACCGATCACGACCCAGGAAGGTTGTATTGTTGAACGGTATATTGTCGAAGAAGCGGTTGAATTCTGTAACGAATACCTATCCAATGCTGAATCTATATGGCTGCCAAAGTCTCGTCACACATGGAGAATGATGGGGCAAGGAATTACTGGAAATGAAATAGTGACTATAACAAGGACAGAATGGGAGCAAGCACACTTATATGTTCTGCACAATGCCGATGAGGTTGAGCCATATGTTGAAAAACACAAGGACATGCTTAAGAGTTTGTATCCAAATAAGAATCAAAATTGGCTAACTAGAGAACACAATCGTTGTTTTATAACGTGGCTAAGAGATCACATTTATACAGAGTTGACTGAAAATGATACTTCAGTTTCAAATAGATTGAGATGGTTAGCCAAAGGTCCAAGTTTGCATGTGTTCTCTTACCACGGTTATCAAATTAATGGGTACACATTCTATACAAAAGAACAAGATGGTCGGAGTACAATGCAAAACAGTGGTGTGACTCTAGTAGCTCAGTCGATGCATATCTCAAGTGCCAAAGACAGAAACCCGATATATGCAAATATGTCATACTTCGGCGTCATTGAACGCATATGGGAGTTGGATTACACAAAGTTTAAGGTTGGTGTGTTTGGTTGCAAGTGGGTTGACAATAATAACGGTGTTCGATTGATGAGTCGGGGTTCATGCGGGTGGATCTTAATAGGGTGGGGTATAAAGATGAGCCTTTTATATTAGCATCTCAAGCTCAACAAGTGTTCTATGTCACTGATCCAGCTGATATGAAAAGGTCCATTGTTCTTTTGACTAACAAAATAATTACTAATGTTGATGATCAAGACCATCGAGATGTTGATATTGAAGATGATCCTTTCGTCGGGACATTACAATCACTTGAGATTGATCCAACTAGGGATGATGGTATGTATATGAGAGATGATCATGATGAGGGGCTTTTGGTCAATCCACCATTTCGTACTAATAAAGGACAAACAAATCTCAATCAAATGAAGAAAAGAAAAAGGTTGACTTAAACATGTATGTAGTGTTTGTGTTTAAATGAACTTTCCGATCCTTTTATATTATAGTTAGCATCTTCCGGTAATGCTAGTGTTGATTTTGTTATTCATAGTTGTTTTATATTTTGCATCAATTAATGTTATATTAATGTCCATTGATGTTTTACTTGTATCTAATATTTTTGTAGGTAAATGGCATCTTCAAGTAATTCTAGTGATGCCAAAGCGGCGAGACGTGGGCCAACAATTATGAAGGCGGTCATCCGCGCACGGAGTAAAGGACAAAAATTTGATGTAATTTACTTACTAATCTAAGGATTTCATAATGTTGTTTGATATCTAGATTTAATTACTTTATTATTTTTATTAGGTTGAATGGAATTCTTTGGACCAACCTATTCGTGCTAATGGTAAAATATTGAAGAGTTACATTGGGGCCGTTGTTCGGCAAACGGTCCCAATTATTTGTTCTAATTGGAAGGATGAAGCTTTGGATGGTTTCAAAGAGAGCATATGGGCTGATGTACAGGTAATTGTTAAAATTTATAAATTATATTGTAAACTATGTAAACATACTTACTTTGACACGTTGTTTATATTGTTTTGCAGATGTCTTATAATGTTGATGAATCTCGGAAAAAATTTGTACTTCAGGAAGCTGGTAACCTACATAGGGCATTCAGAACTAGATTGACCAAAAAATTTCTAAGAGATGCCAACGGGAATATCAATGAGGAGCCTCCATCAAAATATCCACACATATCAAGGGATGAGTGGACAGATTTTATAGCAATACGCACAGGAGATGCTCAATTCCTGGTATGTTTAATATCACGTTAGTCCTTATAATTTTATAGCAATACGTACATATGACATTAACCATGTATTAATATTACTTATATGTGTCTCGAATAGAAATTAAGCAATGAAAATCGCAAGCAGGCGTTAGATCCGCATGCCCTTACAAAGCATCACGTAAGGGGTATGCCGACATTGAGGATGAATTGGTATGTATATATATATATATATATATATATATATATATATATATATATATATATATAGATATATATATATATATATATATATATATATATTTATATATATATATATATTTAACTGCATTTGTGGTAAATATGACTTTTAAACTGTTTGGTTAATTTATATTATCTCAATATACAGATACAGGAGGCGGGGCCAGAAGTTAAGAAAATTAAACGCCATATTGTGTGGAGGAAAGCCCGCGAGAACAAGGCGGGTGTAATTGACAACAAAAATACGCAGACCGTGTGGAATAAATGTGTTAGTAGACTAACGATTACATTATCAATTGTTATTTTCATATGATAATATATAATAATTTTAACATTTGCATTTCACCAATAACTATGTGTCGGGAGGAACCATCACGATCATGGTAGAGGGAGAGATAGAAGACTTTGGTCGCCAGGATATTCTTGCCAAAGCCATAGGTGTGCCAGAGAACCCGGGGCGTGTTAGGGGTGTGGGTTTCGGCGTCTCACAAAAAGATTACTTCCCACCCGAAGGTCGTGCAAGAAATAACTCGGAAACGAAAAAGTGGGAGACATTGGTGTCTCAACTCTCTGATAGATTGAACATTTTGGAAGAAAAGCTGAAAAAAAAGGATGATGAGGAGAGGCAGGCTAATTTCACAGCCCAAGCAAGCGTCAAAGATAGTTGCACTCTACCATCCACGTGAGGCTTCCAGAGGTAATGCATGCCTTTTTTTTTTACTAGTATTGCATTCGCAGATTAAATACATTCAATTGGATGCCTTAATTCACAGCTTATTAATCTATCATTGGATTAGGGCGTCAACTCATGTCGCCTATATTTATCGACCCCAAACTATCGTATGGTTGCTATGGGTAAAGTATACAATGAGCGGGTGTTACACCGCACATCGGACCCAGTACCCTTAACCATGTGAAAGTTGGAGTTGATGTTGCAACCGAGGGGGATGCGCCATCACGGTACCTATCGTTGATGCGAGATGTGATGACAAGAGGAGATGCAATAGGTACTTATGTGGCATGGCCAATTGATCTCGTGGTTGTAATTAATATGGTATGTAATTGCATTTTTCCACCTTTTCATATACGGCATATATGGATTACATTAGTTGATCACTAATCGGCATATTGAAATGCAAAATTTCCAGGCACCCGCAAAAGCTAAAGGCAAGGGCAGAGTGTCCGGATATACAAAGGAGTCAATTACAACCCCGGAAAATAAAGGAGGCAACTCCGAGGCCAACCCACCTACAGCTGGTTCAACTACAACTTCTCTCGGAATATTTGAATTTCCTTAAAATACATGAACGAAAGAATATGAAAAATGCTGACCAATTGTACGTAGAGATGGAACAAAATATTTTTGGCAACCATTTCATTGAGATGCTCAATACTGAAAATATCGGAGAAGTTGTAAATCATGAATGGGTATCCGCCTCCGTTATTTCCGCATATATCAGGTAATAAATCAGGTTTAAAGTGTACAATATTTTTTTAGTCTTTCCATTTAAATATTGATGTATGTCATTGGTGTAATCCATTTTTATATTTTAATTGAAGGTATTTGTATGAAGAATTGTTGCTTCCAAAGGAAATAACGAGGAGGTTTCTGTTCTTGTCCCCACACCAAACAAATACATACGGCTACTTGGGGAGGGATTCACAGACAACGTATCTAGCTGACCGGTTTGCAACTAAAGAAAGAGAATATCAGCCCTTGTTTTTAGCGCCATGCAATGTTGGGTGAGTCGCTTATCCTATAGGACTTAATTCACAATAATGAATTACATAAAAGTTGAGGTGCTTAGGATTTGTTATCTCAACATTTTTGTAGGAATCATTGGGTGTTGTGCGCGATAAATATTGTTGAAGAGATTATTTACTATCTGGATCCCTTGTATGTTGATCCTAGGGATCGCCTGAATTAAAGAATGCATTCGATACGTAAGCATGTTTTTATATTTCTGATTTTCTATGATTACATTCGATACGTGAGCATGCGTGTGTTTGTGATGATTGAAAATATGTTTCTTAATGAAGTCTGTTTGATTTTGTGATTAGTGGTTTGCAAGTTTATCGCGCAAATATCGGAGCTAAGGTGCCGCGTTTATAGGCAACCAACATTAAATGGATTCAGATACAGGTATATTTGCAAAAACTTAATGCGCAATTAGATAAAAAAAACTATATTGATTTACTATTTTATTTTTTATAGTGCCCAAGACAACCCAACAGTACAGATTGTGGGTACTATGTCATGCGTTTCATGAAGGAGACTATCTTGCAGAACCAAGTTAAAATACCAATGGCGGTATGTTGTTTACTTAGCTTTTAACCGTGACTGTTCAAATGTTTTAGCAATTGTAACTTAATTTATTTAATTTTTATGTCGCAGTACTTCCTCGACTTCAAATGCTCCACATACTCCCCCGCTTCAACTATCTCAAGTCAAGGAAGAGTGGTGTCGCTATATTGTTGAAAAGTTCGTTTGATTATGTCAAATTGATCACGATGAGTTGCAGCAATACTCATTGGTATGTGAATAATGCTTTATATTTATCAACCCCAACCTATCTTTGTTTTTGTTTTCCCTTGGTCCATGCCTTCGAGTTGATGTGTCATTGCTAGGAGAAAATAAGTTCAAACTTATTATTTTTGTTACACTTTGTTAATGCTTGATTTGAATTCTGTTTCTTGCTACAAGTAGTATTTACCTAATTAGTCTGCTGTATCCCAATGTAACAAAGTTAGTCTTTGTGGTGGAAATGCGCAGTATGTATGCTACTGAGTCTTTGGATCACATTTCGACACATTACTTTGGTGTTGTCTTGGTCTCATGAAAAACAAAAGAAGCTGTAAATGTAGATTAATTGTAGATGTATGTTGGTTTTTTGATTTTGGTTTCTTAAGGATTGAGATCTGGTATAGTTGCTGCACTTTGATTTTGTCTTACTCGTGTGAATTTGAATACTTTAGAAACAGAGTGGTGTACTTATATCTGGTTATATATATATATAGTTGCTGTATAGAGTGTTGCACTTTGATTGTATAGTTACTGGTTTTTGCCTGCACAAACACATGCAAAGTCTTGCATTGAACACTTATATTTTGAACACATTTTGAACAATTGTGTTGACTGCAACAATTGTGGTTTTTTTGTGTAAATATGCAGGAATAATGGATGTAAAAGTTAAGAAATAAAATTAAAAAAAAAAAGGGGCTTTAGATAGCGTTTCCTTGTACAAACGCTATCTAAAGTCAGACTTTAGATAGCGTTTGTATAAGGAAACGCTATCTAAAGTCTGACTTTAGATAGCGTTTGTATAAGGAAACACTATCTAAAGTCTGACTTTAGATAGCGTTTCCGTGTACAAACGCTATCTAAAGTCACCTATTAATAGCGTTTGTACAAGGAAACGCTATCTAAAGTCTGACTTTAGATAGCGTTTCCGTGTACAAACGCTATCTAAAGTCACCTATTAATAGCAGTTCCTAAATGCTATCTTTGCTAACGAGTTTTAATAGCGGTAGAATAGATAGCGGTTACAAACGCTATTAAAAGGCATACGGAAACGCTATCTAAAGTCTAATCTGTTGTAGTGAGATGTGCTTTATTATATATCAGATACTGCTTTATTATATATCAGATACAAGGTGGTATCTGGGAGTCTGTCCATGTAAACCGAGTTAAGAGGAACATGTGATGTTGCTCGTCCTGAGACCTTAAATGCATGAGGGTATGGAGGCAACTGCCCGGTGGGCTAGAGATTGACCAACTCTAATTCTTCTCCAGCGGAAAACTGTGAAGTTGAATTTGTGTGCAGCTATTTCCTAACTGGAATGGGGGAATAGTGTTATTGCTTTGCATGAGCATCCTATCGGGAATGGGGATGTGCACCATTGATTTTTCTTGGGCATTGTTTTGTTCGTTTTTACAATGTGCCATGTGCAGAGCTTGATCAGCTTGAAACGAAACAGAAAGTGGTGGGATCTCCGGAGATTAGGTATCAAAATAGAATTGAATATTGAAGTGTCATGCATTCTCTTTATAAAACTGATTGTTCGGGTTTGAGACCCTTTGATATAACACTGTTATGTTATGTATATGCATGATTTAACTGCTTATATGATTATGTGATGTATGTATCATGTATATGGTTGTTGTGTGATATATCCATTTGTCGGTATCTCACCCTTACAAACATATCAGGTTTCTTCTTGTTTGCTATTGTACCCTGGGTATTTTAGTATAGATGTTGCAGAGGAATCTTCCTAAGTCACTCAAAGACTTAGATCTAGTTGTCTGATGAAGTATTTGATTGTCGAATGATCACGTGAGTTTTCCTCAGGAATGACTTTTAGGACGACCAGCTTAGGGTTTGAGACTTAAATTATTTTTGAAAGTATGTATGAGTATGGCTCAGAGAGCCTTTATTTTAAAATGGACTGTTTATGGCTCGGAGAGCATATCTTTTGAATGAAAACCTAAGCTGTTCCTATTGGTCATGTAAAGCGTATGGTTATAACTATTTTTTTTAGCATAGTACTGCCTGGTTGTATTTGGTGTAACTGGAATTCTGGAATGAAATTGTAATTATTTTAGCAGGTGTTCTTTTACTTGGGATGTCCGAATTACAGAGGAGACTCTGTCGAAATTTTCGTAAAAATACTAGCTTTTATTCAAGTATATTCTTTAAATTAAATAGGCTTGGCAGGCTATGATAGTAAGTCTGGGTACCGATCAAGGCTTAGGTGTGGAGTCATGACAAAAATTTTATACCCAATTTCAGACACTTATGTACTTATATAAATTATTTTCCGAAAGCACCAGCAAATTATCTTTTAATTTAAATTCCGCATGTGTTACGTAAGTAATGCCCTAAGGGGGGGTGTTACACAATTGGCTCTGGTGCTAATGGGAGATTGTTGGTGTAAGCCCTAGAGGTCAATCTATTTTGAATAGATCATCATTTGTATCATGAATTTAATCATATATTTGATATATGAATAAGGCATTCATTTATTATGTTATTAGTTTATAGCATAATAAAGTCCTTAGAATAGGTAGTTCATTCAATGAGATATTAAGTACGTGATTTAATCGTGAGACCTCATTGAATAATAGAACGCTATTCTTAAATATTCGTAGTCGAGTATTATTGTTAATTAGGACGACAATAATACATAGAGACTATTGTGTGAGTTGACTGATGACCAAATCTCATGGGTCATGGATATGTGATATCAAGTCGGCACACACGTATGAATATTAGGAGTAATATTTATATCGGATAACCCGCTATGAGAATACTTCATAATAGTTATGTAAGTGTCATCAGTATTCCCATGGCGACCATAGTGAAGTAGTCTTTCGACTTGAAGTCACTACGGTTCCTATATGAGGAATTGTAGGCTTTAATGCTATCAAACGTCACGCGTGACAGGGTGATCATAAAGGTAGTTATTGGGCTTGCAATAAATCATGTTGAGGAGTGTGAGTGATGTAGACATGATTCATCCCTCCTACATAACAGGAGTAATGTCTTGTGCCCCTCGATAGAGTGCGGTGTGAAATATGCATGGCCACGCGGAAGTGGGCCAATATGTGATATTGGGCCCATTTTTATTACACGTCAACTGGAGGATCGTGGAATAAATAATTGAACATAACAAAGATGACGTTTTCTATCACTCTTATGCCTTGTGTTCAATTAAGACATATGGACGAAATGACATTTACTACACGGTAATTTTTGGTCGTGGTAAAGCTAAAATCGGATCACCTATACTCTCGCTAATTGGGTAGTAATGATGCATTGCTAGACGCCGCTCATTATTTATAATATTTAATATTATAATTAATATTTGATATTGTTATATTATTTAATATTATTGCCAACTTAATGGGAGCCTATAGGGTCACACGCATAGAACAAATGCGGAGTAGTTAAATTAATTAAATATGATTTAATTAATATAAAGGAAAATTGGCTTGTAGTGTACAAAGCCCAATATGGTAAACAGTTAGGTCACAAGGAGCGGTCAGCTTATAAATAGGCTAGTTCTCTCCCCTTTAACCTGGTCTTGCTACCCATGCCTCATGTAGCCGTCAGCTAGCACAAGACGAATTACTCCGATGCCCATTTGCTCGTGTGGACTGAGTAGAGGTGTCGCCCCTTCGTGGCACTAGTGATCCAAACAAAAAGCACGATTCAAGAGATAAACACAATAGCTCTTTATGTGATTCATGTTTGTAATGCGCGATCTATGGGGATGGTTTTCTTCCGCCTTGAGATATGATTTTAAAAGAGGATTATCTCATGAAAACCCAACTAGGACTTAGAACCTACAACAAGCTGGAAAGAATCAGAGAAATCAGCCAAGAGGAAGACCTCAGGCTGCGGGAAGAGTGTGACACCCTGCTACCCCACATGTTAAAAAGGTAATAAAAAGGGCAAAATTAAAAAATAAATAATGTATTTACTGAAATAAATAAAACATTTGTCCTTGGGTAGAAAGGTCCCACATGAACGAGTTCCCAAAACACGGAAATAAAATCAAGTTTAAACGATAAAACATAACAAAACAAACCCAGCCCAATGTCACAACAGAGCTGGTATAACCGTTCCGGAAAAATCTTGGAATACAACTGAAACTTAACTAAACAAAAGGAAAAGCCCTAACTATGAGTGGTGGCTTCTCAAAGTCACTCCTCTCCGGGCTTCTCACCATCCTCTGCATGAAACCAAACATGCCAAACAAGAAAACAGAAAACGTGGAGTAAGAATCATGTAAACATATACGGCATGAAGATAGGAAGCAAGGTAAACAAACAAGCATGGCAACATTATAGCATACATCAGCATATATATCATCATACATCAACATCACCAAAAACAAGTATGCTATGCGGTGCAATGCAACACTACTCCGCTACTCCATTATGCATGTGAATCCAAACTAACTCAGGATGGACGACTTTAGAGTTACATATCTGTATTGGCCATAGAAGCACCAACACCGGCAGTTCACCGAACCTCGGGTGAACCCCATGGATAGCCAAATCATCAAACCGTGGATGCCTCATCACGGGGGGTCGTCGTCACCAAACCTCAGGTGACCTACCATGGATGGCCAGATCACCATACTCTCGAGCGATCTCCCCTATTTCGAACCTCCCCCTCAACCATCAACTCCAATGCTCTATGCATGGCACCCAAGACTTAACATCATCAACACCTCGACCAATAAGCATTGAGGTTACCTTGGCCAATAAGCACCAAAGTTATCAATGTGCGATAACCCAACGGTTACCGACTTAATCATATTATTAATTATCTTCATTAACCATTCACCGAGTTATCTAGTCTTTATCATTGATTTATGGTGTTATCATAACGTTATTTGGGAGATTGGGGTTAAAGCCCCTTTAAACCTTTAATCTCAGTTTCTGTCCAGAGGGGTAAGCACGGGCGTGCTTAACCCCAGCATGGCTTTGCTGCCACTTAAGTGGTGCACGGTCGTGCTTTCTTTTAGGCACGACCATGCTCGGCTGCAAGGTCGTGCTCCTCTGCTGCAAGGTCGTGCTTAAGGCGTGACCATTTTCCAGAATTCAAACTAGGAACACAGGCGTGCTCCCTGTTCAGCATGGCCGTGCTCAATGCACGACAATACTATTCTGGGAAGAGCTCTAACACAGATTATTAACCATAAATTTTAAAGATTAAAACCATTAATTATCAAGTTTTATTAGAGCCTAATTAGCCAATTAATATTTTATCAACCAAACCATCATCGCAAGAGTCATGGCAGCAACCATCCAATCAACATATTATCAACCAAAAATAAGCATATCAGCATGTTCATGCTAAATCAACCAACGTAGACTTAAAATACATTTTATGACATAACAACCAATCAGAGCATATATTCATCAACATAGTCATTTAGGACATTTAATCATATATCATACATGGCAAACCGGGGTCATAGGAACCCTTTTACCTTACACTACCCCCACTGCCTATTGTTACAATACCCTTCTCCCCATACCTGGATTGATGGTTCCACAAAGCGCCAAACAACAAATTAGTTATTGTCCCACGAGCGGCTCAGTCCACAACCAAGCCTTGGTTAAAAAGAAACACGAACTAATCAGTTCCCAATTCATAAACATAAAAAGGAAATAGAATGGGAAGAAACGATTACCTAAACAGATCGGTACTGATAAGGAAGGGTCTCCCAAAGGTCACCAAAACTCCAATAGCTGGTTGAGATTGGTGGAAACAGAGAGAGACATTGTTCTGGCTGCACTTGGTGACGACTGATGCCAGAAATTAGGGTTAAAACGTAACCCTTGGTTTCTGTGCCACCATAAATAGGCTGTACTCGAGCACGACCATGCACCCCCTTGAGAACGGTCGTGTTGGACTTAGCGTCAGCAAGGCACGATCCACACATTGAGAACGGATGTGTTCACTGTTGAGCATGGGCGTGCTCAACTTAAACTTGGCAATGTTGGAACCAAAGTGGTTTTGGACTAAATAATCTCTACGTTTTGATGTTAACAAAAAGATTAAATTTGCTTGGCAAAGTGTTAGTTGAGATCTAACATGTTCTTTCAGTTATGCAGGAGTATTTAAATATACGTAATAGAAACTTGGGATAAGTTTTCATTGAAAAATACGTGTCCACCCTTATAGACGGGATGCTCAATGTTTTGATAAAAGTTATTTATTTATTTATTTATTTGAGTAGACTGGTTTTCTTAAGTAGGCGAGGCTCTAAATGCTTACTAGACGGAAATCAAAATAACTTCTTAGATACAGCAAGTCCAAACAGTTGATAGTAAACGTGTCTAGATTGCCACATAATCAGACAAAAGTAATTGGTAAAATTGAATGAACTGAAAATTAAAGTAATCAGGTAGAGAAGCTCTATCTGACACGTCACTAGACAGAGATCTTTATAAATCATTGAGGTATAGCAAGTCCAAAGACTTGATAGACGAGAAGATATGTCACGTCATCGTACGAGCAAAATAATTTGTTGAAACAGACTTGGTCACACATATAACTAAGTAGACAGAGTTTTATTTTTTAAGTAGACGAGCTCCATCTCTGAATAAATAAATGCAATCAGAATCTCTTGAATTTATTTCAAATGATTGATATTTATTTCAATAGAATATTTGTTCTTCACATTTTTTTATCTGCTTTAATGTTTTACCTTGTTGTAAAAGAAACATAGTATCATCAAGAAATGAAAAAAGCAGAATCGTACAATGAGATACTGCAAAACGATCTATATGATGACACCTCTATGGCTGAAAAAGCTGGATTGTACACAAAGGAGGACCAACAAGTTGTCAAGCTGCAATACTCAGAGCAGTAAGCCTCCAATTTCATGCTTTCTCGATAACCAAGAGTACTATTCAGCATTGCCACAATCAAGCTATCAGTCACAACGGATATCATGTATTAAATGCTATCTCTAAACGGGATCATTCAAAATAACTGTTGAAGAAATACAAGTGAAGAAGAAGGTCACTATAAATAGAAGACCCGAGATACTGAAGAATGTCTCTGGCCTACACAACCTTGCTAGCTCAACTTTTGTCAAACTACAATCACTCACACTCATTTCTAAAAAAGGAAGAGTCTCTATTCTTTAGTTTAAATATTGCGAAAATATTCATCTGTTCTTAAACTTTCATATCCTCACACATAGTGAGTTAAGAAGATCAAACGTCAAATCTCTTTGGTAAGAAACAAATACTTGTAGTCTGGAGAGGTGTTGAATACTTGGTTGTAATCTATTTGAGAAATAGTGGAGAAAAACCTTCAAGTAGAAGGGACTAGATATAGTTCTTGGTTGGAAGACAGTTAACCAGGATAAAACATCTTGTGTGAATCTTTACTCCTAAACTCTTATAGCTTTATTTGTTTCTTTCTAACTGAGGGGTTTTGATATTGCTTTTGTTAAAGCCTTTTAAAAGATCTATTTCTTTGTGCTTGCTTCTGATTCTAATCTCTTTGTGTGCAAAAAATTGTTTTAAAGGTTGTTTTCGAAAATTATTAACAAACACAATTCGACCCCCCTTCTTGTGTTTGCATGTGTCAAGTTCAGTTGGTATCAAAGCTTAGCTTCGAAAGGGTTGATCATCTAACAAGTGCTGAGGGAGTATGATCCAACAACCATGGATGCAGAAGGACAAGCTATCAACAGACCACCTCTCTTTGACGGAACAGATTATGACTACTGGAAGAAGAGAATGATGGCCTTCTTAGATGCACAGAATGTAGATATTTGGGAGCTGATTGAAACCGGCTACACTGAACCAAGAGATGAAGCAGGAGTTGTTGTTCCTAGAGCCCAATGGACTTAAGAGCAGAAAAACAAACATCAGCTGAATCTGAAGGCTAGGCACTATCTCATGTGTGCTATAACCAGCTCTGAATATGAGAAAGTTCACAGCTGCAATACTGCTAAAGAAATCTGGGATACTCTTGCCCTAGCTCATGAGGGTTCCTCACAAGTTAAGGAATCAAAGATCAGCATGCTGGTTCATCAGTATGAGCTGTTCAAGATGGGTGAACATGAAACAATAGACCAAATGTTTGGAATATTCTAAACCATCACCAACAGTCTCAGATATCTTGGAAAAGTTTATGAAAATAGAGATCATGTCAGAAAAATCCCGAGAAGTCTATCCAAGCAATGGAGACCCAAAGTAACTGTTATTCAGGAAGCCAAAAACCTGAATACATGCTCTCTGGAAGAGCTTCTTGGATCTCTCAAGGTTCATGAACTTGAACTTAATGAAGAAGAAAATTCCAGAAAATAAAAATCTATTGACCTAAAGGCAAATAAAGCAAGTCCATCAAAAGTTCTCAAAGCTGCTGAGTCATCAGATGAGTATGAATCTTCTGATAATGACGAAGGATCAGATGAGGATGAATTGTCCTTCATCTCTAGAATAATTCAACATATGTGGAGAAATAAAGGTGATTTCAGAAGGAAGTAACTCAACAAAAAGTTTTCCAAGGAGAAGTCAGACTCCAAGGAAAAATGTCCACCCTTGTGCTTTGAATGCAAGAAACTTGGTCATTTCAAAGCTGACTATCCTGAGCTAAATGATAAAAAAAGATTCTTCAAAAAGAAGAAAGGCTTAATGGCTACATGGGAGGATCTTGATCTGTCGTCATCAGATGAAGAAAATGAAGCTGAGGAAGAGGCAAATATCTGTTTCATGGCAGACACTGCACCAGAAAGCAAATACACTGATGCTGAGGTAATGGACTCTGACCCGTCCACTCTTCAAAATGCTTTTGATGAATTGTTGCATGAATCATCAATACAATCACGAGAATATAAGAGTCTAAAAAAGAAATTTTCTAAACTGATTAGAGAATATGATAGGGTCTGCATTGAGAAAAAAAACCTTAAGGATGAAAATGACATACTAAAATCAGTGAATGACAGTCTAACTGATAAAATGGTGTGTGAACCTGATGTTTCTTGTGAAGTTGCAAAACTGAAACAAGATGTAACATATCTGACAGAATCTCAGTGAAAGCTTGTAGGTGGCTCAGATAAGCTTAGTCTCATTTTAAGGTACTCTAGGTAACCTCATGATAAATCTGGTCTTGATTATGACAAAGAGAAGCAAGACGCATCTCACAAAAAGTCAAAATCACTTAAACCGCATAGAGCTTCAAAAGTTCCAAATAAATATACCAAAGCTAAGTCTAGCTCGTCCAACACCTTTTACAAAGTGTGAGGAAAAAGTAGGCATATTACATCTAGATGGATACACAATAAACATGCTAAGCATACTCGTCCAGTGACAACTAACAAGAAAAGACCCAAGTCAGTTTGGGTACCTAAAGATAAGATAATACCTGTTGCAGATCTGCTTAACAACATGAAGAAAACAGATATCTTGGTACTTGGACAGTGGATGCTCATGACACATGACGGGAGAAAGGTCTATGTTCCAAAATCTTGAGCCCAAAGATGGCGGTTGGGTCACATTATGAGGAAATCAGAAAGGGAAAATCATTGGTATAGGTAAAAATGGTAAACATCCTTTTCCCTCCATTGATAATGTTCTTTTAGTAAATGGCTTAAAGCACAATCTACTGAGCATAAGTCAATTATGTGACAGTGGATATGCAGTTTCTTTTGATAAGAACATGTGTACTGTCAAGAAAGATAATGGATCACTTTTATTCACTGCAAAAAGGTAAAACAATCTCTATAAGATTGACTTGGAGGACCTCTCAAATCAAAGTATCTCATGTCTAGTGTCCATTGAAGATGAGCGATGGATTTGGCACAAAAGGCTAGGTCATGCAAGCTTGAAATTAATTTCAAAGCTAAAGAAGCATAACCTCGTGAGAGGACTACAAAACCTTAAGTTCAAATCTGATGCTCTCTGTGATGCATGTCAAAAGGGAAAACAAGTCAAAGGTTCTTTTGAATCGAAGAATGTTGTTAGTACCAATAGACCACTAGAGTTGCTACATCTTGATCTTTTTGGTCCAACAAGGATTGCCTCCGTCAGTGGTAAGAAATATGGTCTTGCCATAATGATGATTACACTAGATGGACATGGGTTATGTTCCTAACTCACAAGGATGAGTCTTTTAAGGTCTTTTCTGTATTCTGCAAACGTGTATAGATTGAAAAAGGCATGTGTATCACTTCAATCAGAAGTGACCATGGGGGAGAGTTTGAAAATGAGCTATTTCATAAGCTCTATTAAGAAAGTGGTATCCTTCACAACTTCTCAATACCTAGAACACCACAGCAAAATGGTGTGGTAGAGAGAAATAATAGATCACTTCCAGAGATGGATAGGACTATGCTCAATGACAACTCTGTCTCTAAACACTTCTGGGTTGAAGCTGTTAATACTGCCTGCTACATTCAGAACAGAATATACATTAGACCTATCCTGAATAAGACTCATTATGAACTGTGGAAAGGACAAAAACCCAACATATCTTATTTTCACCCTTTTGGTTATAAATGCTATATACTCAATACTAAAGATCAACTTGGTAAGTTTGATGCTAAAACAGATAATGGAATATTATTAGGATATTCTGAAACATCTAAAGGCTTTAGAGTTTATAATTCTAGGACTCTGATAGTAGAGTAAAGTATTCATGTCAAGTTTGATGACAAACAACCTGATAAGAAATTATCAGAGCTAGATGAAGCTTTTGCAGATCTTGATCTAAGCATTCCAGGAGACTCACCTGAAATAAAAGTTGATGATCAAGAAGATGACCCCACTCAAAAACCAGAAACTTCAACTTTTCAACATGGTGCAATCCAAAAATCTTGGTACTTCAAGAATTATCATCCCCAAGATCAGATCATTGGAAACCCCAATGACAAGCTAAGAACTAGATCAACCTTTAAAAAGAACAAGACAATTCTGCTCTAGTCTCTGAGTTGGAACCAAAGACAGTAGCCGAGGCTCTGCTAGATGATGGTTGGATTCTAGCCATGCAAGAAGAACTCAATCAATTTGAAAGAAGTGATGTATGGACTCTGGTTCCCCTGCTGAAGACAAATCAGTGATTGAAACAAAGTGGGTTTACAAAAACTAACTTGATGAAAATGGTAAGGTAATAAGAAACAAAGCAAGACTTCTTGCTCAAGGTTTCTCTCAAGAAGAAGGTATAGATTATACTGAAAATTTTGCACCTATTGCTAAACTAGAAGCTATTATAATTCTACTTTCATTTGTTGCACATCATAGTATTATGCTTTTTCAGATGGATGTTAAAAGTTCTTTTCTGAATGGCTTTATTAATGAAGAAGTTTATGTTTTGCAACCTCCAGGTTTTGAGTGTGAAACCCATCCTGAACATATATACAATCTTAAGAAAGCTTTGTACGGTCTTAAGCAAGCTCCTAGAGCTTGGTATGACAGACTAAGTTCCTTTCTTATGGATAATGGATTCAATAGAGGAATGGTTGACACAACCGTATTTAGAAAATCCATTAAGTTTGATTTCATAGTTGTACAAATATATGCTGATGATAATATTTTTGGTGGTACTAATGAGTCTCTATGCAAAGAATTCTCTAAGTTAATGCAGAAGGAGTTTGAAATGAGCATGATGGGAGAACTCAAATTCTTCCTTTGACATCAAGTAAAACAAACCTTGGACGATGTGCTCATCCATCAAACTAAGTATACAAAAGAGCTTCTGAAGAAGTTTAAGATGGATGATTGTAAGTCAATGAATACTCCTATGCACCCCACTTCCATACTGAACAAAGATGATAAAGAGAAAAAGGTAGACCAAAAGGTATACAGAGGTATGATAGGATATCTCTTATATCTTACTGCTTCTAAGCCAGATATCATGTTCAGTGTATGTTTATGTGCTCGATTTCAATCTGATCCTAGAGAATCTCACTTTTCAGCAGTTAAGAGAATTTTTAGATATTTAAAAGGTACTACTAATCTTGGTTTGTGCTTAAAGAAAAATGAAGATTACAGATTAGTTAGTTTCTGTGATGCTGACTATACTGGAGATAGAATTGAAAGAAAAAGAACTAGTGAAGGATGTCACTTCATTGGAGCTAATCTTGTCTCATGGTCAAGCAAAAGACAAAGTACCGTTGTCTTATCAACTGCTGAAGCTAAGTATATATCAGCTGCAAGTTGCTGCTCACAACTTCTCTGGATGAAACATCAATTGGCGGACTACAATGTGTTTGTAAGTAGTATTCCACTTATGTGTGATAACACTGCTGCAATAAATCTATCTAAGAATCCAATTTTGCATTCTATAGCTAAGCACATAGAGATTAAACATCATTTCATTAGGGATTATGTGCAAAAAGGTGTATTTGATATACAATTTGTTGATAGTGACCATCAATGGGCAGATATCTTACTAAACCTCTTGCAGAGGACAGATTTATCTTTATTAGGAAGCATCTTAACATGATATGTGTTGGAACCAAAGTGGCTCTGGTTTATTTAATCTCTAGGTTTTGATGTTAACAAAAGGATTAAATTTGCTTGGCAAAGTGTTAGTTGAGATCTAACAAGTGAGTTCAGTTTATGCAGGAATATCCAAAATAATACAAGGTATACAATGCTTGGACTCTTACAAAGAATTACCCGTCCAAAGGTTGTTTAAACTATTTATATTTTAATCGTTAAATAGATGACTAACTAAAAAACAGTAGACGTCTATAGTAGCCACGTCAGCAGACAAGTGCTCTCCTCAAAACTAAGTAGACATCCATAGTGCCTAGCTAAAGTTCAATAGACGTCCATAGTGCCATGTCATTGGACGAAGTTTCTCTAAGGACTTAGCAAGTCCAAAAACTTGTGTGGACGAGCTCTTCTACCACACCAGTGGACGAGCAGAATAAAACCTTGTATAGACGCGTTCTAAAACTAAGTGCCAGTAGATGGTTCTACATCTTCTATATCTTTACTACCTTGAATATGATTTTAATGCAATATGGACCACATTGAAATTATTTCAAATGATTGATATTTATTTCAAAGGAATATATGTTCTTTATAATTGTTAACACCTTGTTTCTTTGTGAGAAAATTCATAGTACTATCAAGGAAATACAAAAAGCAAATAGTACAATTGGAATTGCAAAACGATTTATACGATGACATCTTTTTTGCTGGACAAAAGCTGGGTTATACACAGGAGGAAAGAAAATTTTTAAGGTACAATTGCTCAGAACAGTGAGCCTCCATTTTGTGATTTTCTGATAACCAATGATGCTTTTCAACACGGCCAAAATCAAGCTATCAGTCTCAACGGATACCATGCATTTAATTCTATCTCTATATATGTAGAAGGTCTCAAGCACTGAAGAAGAACTTTTTGCCTTTTGAACAATTGCAAGATATTCAAAGCTCATATTCTCGTTGTAAAGAAAAAGTCTGTAATTATTAAGGTTGAATATTTGTAAAAATATTCAGTAGATCTTAAACCTTCAAACCCTCACGTATATTGAGTTAGAAAGATCTTAGAAAAATCTCTGTGATTGAGTTAGAGCCTGAAGAGGCTTGGCAAGAAAGCAATACTTGTAGCCTGGAGAGGTGAAGAATACTTGTTGTAGAAACTATTTGGAAATAGTGGAGAAAATCCTTCAAGTAGAAGGGATTGGACGTAGCTCTTGGTTGGAAGAGAATGAACCAGGATAAAATACCTGAGTGAATTTTCTATCCCTTATCTTTTACAGTTTTATTTATTTATACTAACTATGGGATTTGATTTTGGTTTTGTTATTCTTTTAAAAAGGATTTCTTGTGTGCTTAAACTTTTTATCTTCTGTTTGTGAAAAGGTTTCTCAAAAAGGGTTTTTACGAAAATAATTAACAAACACAATTCAACCCCCTTTCTTGTGTTTGCCTGTGCCAACTTCTGTTGGTATCAGAGCTCAGCCTTGACAGGGTTGAGCATCTAACAAGTGCTAAGGCAGTACTATCCTACAATCATGGATGTAGAAGGACAAGCTATCAACAGACCCCCTCTCTTTGATGGAAATGATTATGATTATTGGAAAAAGAGGATGATGGCATTCTTGGATGCACAGAATGTTGACATCTGGGAACTGATAGAAAATGGCTACACTGAGCCAAGGAGTGAAGCTGGAGCTGTAGTGCCTAGAGCTGAATAGACTCAAGAGCAGAAAAGCCAACATCAACTAAACTTGAAAGCTAAGCACTATCTCATGTGTACTATCACCATATCTGAGCATGACAAGGTTCATAGTTGCAACACGGCTAAAGAAATCTGGGATACTCTTGCACTAGCTCATGAAGGTTCGTCACAAGTGAATGAATCAAAGATATGCATACTGGTTCACCGGTATGAGCTATTCAGGATGGATGATCATGAAACTATAGACCAGATGTTTGGAAGATTCCAAACAATCACCAACAGTCTCAGGTCTCTTGGAAAGGTCTATGAGAATAGAGACCATGTGAGAAAAATTTTGAGAAGTCTCTCAAAGCAGTGGAGACCTAAGGTAATTCTATCCAGGAAGCAAAGAATCTGAATACTCTTTCTCTGGAAAAGCTTCTGGGGTCATTAAAAGTTCATGAACTTGAACTTAATGAAGAGGAAAACTCTAGAAAAGGAAAGCCCATTGCCTTAAAGGTCAAGAAAGCTAGTTCCTCAAAGGTCCTTAAAGTTGCAGAGTCCTCGGATGAAGCTGATTCATCAAATAATGAAGAAGACTCAGATGAGGATGAACTATCTTTCATCTCCAGAAAAATCCAACACATATGGAGAAAGAAAGGTGGATTCAGAAGGAAGCAGTTCAATACAAAATTCTCCAAGGAGAAGTCAGATTCCAAGGAGAAAGGCCCACCCCTGTGCTTTGAATGTAAGAAACCAGGACACTTTAGCTGAAGGAGAAAAAGAAATTCTTCAAAAAGAAGAAAGGTTTGATGGCTACATAGGAGGATCTTGACCTGTCTTCTTCAGATGAAAAAGATGAAAATGAGAAGAAGCAAACATTTTCTTCATGGCTGACACTGCATCAGAAAGTGAATTCAATGATGCTGAGGTAATGGGCTCTGATCCATCTACTCTTCAAACTGTTTTTGATGAATTACTGCATGAATCATGCATACTGTCTAAAGAGTATAAGAGTCTCCAAAAGAAGTTTATTAAACTCTTTAGAGATTATGATAAGGTCTGCACAGTGAATCAAAACCTTAAGGATAAGAATGAAACATTAAAATCAAATAATGTTAGTCTGGCTGACAAGATGAAGTGTAAGTCTAATAGCTCTTGTGAAGTTTTAAAACTGAAACAAGATGTAACATACTTGACAGACTCTCTATCAAAACTGGCTGGTATCTCAGATAAATTAAACCTTATATTCAGATATTCTAGATCACCACGTGACAAATCTGGCATTGGTTATGATAAAGAGAAGCAAGATGCATCTCTAAATAAACCAAAAGTTCTTACACAATATAAGGTTTTTAAAGTCCGTCCACAGCATACTGAGTCAAAACCAAGCCCTTCCAATACTTACGGCAAAGTATGTAGAAAAAGTGGGCATGTGTCATCTAAATGTCTACATAACAAGCATGCAAAGCATTCACGACCTATGATCACTAACAAGAAAGGACCCAAGTCAATTTGGGTACCTAAAGATAAGATAATCCCTGTTGCAGATCTGCTCAACAATAGGAAAGAAACAAAAGTCCTGGTACTTGGATAGTGGGTGCTCACGACACATGACAGGAGAAAGGTGTATGTTCCAAGACCTTAGACCCAAAGTTGGTGGCTGGGTCACTTTTGGAGGAAATAAAAAAGGAAAGATCATTGGTATAGGTAAAATTGGTAAACATCCTTTTCCCTCCATTGATAATGTTCTGTTAGTAAATATTCTTAAACACAATCTGCTTAGCATTAGTCAATTATGTGATAGTGGGCTTGCTGTTTCTTTTGATAAGAATATGTGTACTGTCAAGAAAACTTATGGATCTCTCTGCCCAGAAGCAAAACAATCTATATAAGATTGACTTAGATCAAATCAAAGTGTATCATGTATAGTGTCAATTTGAGGATGAACGATGGATTTGGCACAAAAGGTTGGGTCATGCAAGTTTCAGATTAATCTCAAAACTGAAAAAGCATAACCTTGTAAGAGGTCTACCAAATCATAGTTTCAAATCTGATGCTCTCTGAGATGCATGTCAGAAGGGAAAACAAGTCAAAGGTTCTTTTGAATCTAAGAATGTTGTTAGTACCAACAAACCACTAGAATTTCTACACCTTAATTTCTTTGGTCCAACAAGGACTGCCTCTATCAGTGGTAAGAAATATGGTCTTGTCATAGTAGACGACTACGCTCGATGGACATGGGTTATGTTCCTTACTCACAAGGATGAGTCATTCAAGGTCTTTTCTGTATTATGCAAACGTGTACAGAATGAAAAAGTCATATGTATAGCTCAATTAGAAGTTATCATAGTGGAGAATTTGTCAATGAGCTATTCCATGAGTTTTGTGAAGAAGGTGGTATTCAACACAACTTCTCAATACCAAGAATACCACAACAAAATGGTGTGGTAGAGAGAAAGAACATATCTCTTCAAGAGATGGCTAGGAGTATGCTCAATGACAATTCTGTCCCTAAGCACTTCAGGGCTGAAGCTGTGAACACTTCCTGCTACATTCATAACAGAATATACATTAGACCTATTCTGAATAAGATTCCTTATGAATTGTGGAAAAGTAGAAAACCCAACATTTCATACTTCCACCCTTTCGGATGTAAATGTTACATTTTGAATACAAAAGATCAACTTGGTAAATTTGATGCTAAGATAGATAATGGAATTCTACTAGGATTTTCTGAAACTTCACAAGGTTTTAGAGTTTATAATTTTAGAACTTTAGCTGTAGATGAATGTATTCATGTAAAATTTGATGACAAATAGCCTGATAAGAGAATATCAGAGCTAGATGAAGCTTTTACAGATCTTGATCTAAATATCTTAGGAGAGAAACCAAAAATCAAGACTGATATCCAAATAGACGACACTTCTCAACAACAACCAGAAACATCTACCTCTCAACAGGAAAATGCTCAGAAATCTTGGTATTTCAAAAACTACCATCCTCAAGATCAAATCATTGGTGACCCCAATGACAAGCTAAGAACTAGGTCAACCTTCAGAGAACAAAGTGTTTCTGCTCTTATCTCTGAATGTGAACCGAAGACAGTGGTCAAAGCTTTACTGGACGAAGGATGGATTTTATCTATGCAAGAAGAGCTAAATCAGTTTGAGAGAAGTGAAGTCTGGACGCTTGTACCCCTGCCCGAAGACAAGTCAATCACTTGAACAAAGTGGGTCTACAAAAACAAGCTTGATGAAGATGGTAAGGTTGTGAGAAACAAGGCAAGACTTGTTGCTCAAGGCTACTCTCAAGAAGAAGGTATAGACTACACTGAAACTTTTGCACCGGTTGCTAGGCTAGAAGCTATAAGAATTTTAATATTGTTTGATGCACATCATAGCTTTATGCTTTTTCAAATGGATGTTAAAAGTTCCTTTTTAAATGGCTTTATTAATGAAGAAGTATATGTCATGCAACCTCCTGGTTTTGAAAATACAAATCACCCAGGACATGTTTATAAGCTTAAGAAAGCACTGTATGGACTTAAACAAGCTCCTAGAGCTTGGTATGATAGGTTAAGTTCGTTTCTAATGGAAAGTGGTTTTAACAGAGGAAAAGTAGACACAACTCTATTAAGAAAAACTATTAAGTCGGATTTCATTATAGTACAGATTTATGTTGATGATATCATTTTCGGTGCTACTAATGAATCTCTGTGCAAGGAATTTTCTAAGTTAATGCAAAAAGAATTTGAAATGAGCATGATAGGAGAACTCAAATTCTTCTATGGACTTCAAGTTAAACAATCTATGGACGAGGTGTACATCCATCAGACTAAGTATACAAAGGAACTTCTAAAGAGGTTTAAGATGGATGATTTCAAACCAATGAATACTCCTATGCATCCCACTTCAACACTGAACAAAGATGATAAAGAGAAAAAGGTAGACCAAAAGGTATATAGAGGTATGATAGGATCTCTTTTATATCTGATTGCGTCTAGGCCTAATATAATGTTCAGTGTTTGCTTATGTGCTCGTTTTCATTGGAGCTAACCTAGTATCAAGGTCAAGCAAAAAGTAAAATACCATTGCTCTATCAACTGCTGAAGTAGAGTACATATCAGCTGCAAGCTGCTGCTCACAACTTCTATGGATCAAACATCAATTGGAGGACTACAATGTATTTGTAAGTAGTATTCCACTTATGTTTGATAATACTACTGCAATCAATTTTTCTAAGAATCCAATATTGAATTCTAGAGCTAAGCATATAGAAATCAAACATCATTTTATTAGTGATTATGTGCAAAAAGGTGTGTTTGATGTTCAGTTTGTAGATACTTACCACCAATGGGCATATCTTCACTAAACCTCTTGCTGAGGACAGATTTATCTTTATAAGAAAGAATTTGAATATGTTGTATGTGGATTGAGATAGTACATTTATTGTTAATGTGGTCCTCTATTGCATGTTTTCTCTACACGACGTCATGACGTCCAGAGCACGTGAAATCTACGCGTCCACTACACATGTCTTTACGCGTCCACTCTTAGTCTTGTGTGGACTCGTCTATGCACACATTTATTGATTATATTAATTTGTCCTTGAACACATTTATATAAAACGCTTCTTTTTCCTTGCTGAGTCAGCTACCTTCATCAATCCCATCGTATCTTTTTACGGTCCCAAATTAGCAACGCCGTTTTACACTTAATGACATGGCTTGTCATTTTTTTTGGAAACTGTTGTTTTTCAGAAATCTTTAAAAGTAACCTCTTTCCCTCTGAAAAATTTTTCGCGTTTCTTCATCCCTATCAACCTCTCTCTCTGAAACTTTCGAACTCTCTGTCTCCCTTGTTCTTCCTAACCATAACTCATCTTACTCAACAATGGCTTCAACCTCTACTCCCATGCCTGCTTTTGCAACTGACACTAAGTCCATATCTGTGGAACATCACTTCAATTTTGGAATTCTACAAGAATACAATCTGGATGTGAGTAAGTTCATTAACACTGCTGGATGGGATGGAATATTTCTGGAAAAGGTCTCAGTTTATCCAGATTTGATAAGGGAATTCTGGAGAAGACCAAAGGTCTCTGAAACAGAAGTTGTTGGGTTTGTGCTAGGAAGGAAAGTGATAGTATCCGAGAAAACCATCTCTGATGCGATTGCATGTGCTCAAGAAGGATTGGTCTTCACGAAAAACTGGGAAGAAGACCTAGGTGGTTCAGAGACAATTACTGTTACCCTAATGAGGCAAGACAGCGTGAGAACTCATTCTTGGAAATCCTCTGAGATGAAAGATCACATCAGGATTCTTCACATAAGATTGGCTCTAAGGAAACTTATCAGCTCTTCAAAAGTTTTGTCTTTGCCATCTGGTTTTTGAAACAAAGATTAACTTACCCTGGATTCTGTTTCATCGCTTCAAAGATGCCATTACTAACAAATAATATGCTTCTCACATTACCTTCACTCATCTTCTGTCAAAAATCTTCAAGCATCAAGGCATGTACGATGTTCTGAGTGCAAAGCCTAAGGATGAACAAGAAAGACTCCTTCATGAGAAAGGATTGCAAGCAACATGATTTTGGCAGAGTTAATCTCGGTGACATGCAACTTAGCACATACAAGCAAGTGGAGTTTGCCAACCTTGAGGAGAAAATAAAGATTAAAGAAGAATCACTTGAAGCCAACGATGCTGCAATTCTTGGTTTAAAGAAAGGAACCAAGAGGAAGATTGTGGCTGTGAGGCAACCTATCCTTTAGAGGACTACTAGAGGATCTGTCCTCTCTGAATCTTCTAGTACTACTCTTCCACCTCCACCAAAAAGGACAAGGAAAGTAATCATGTCTAAAGAAGAAGATGATGATGAACTACCTATCGCTGCCATTTTAGAAAAACAAGTTGTTGCTGTTACTGGTCCAATTGCCAAGAAGAAGAGGCAACCAGCAAAGAGGGCTAGAACAACTATGGCTTCTAAGGTAATAATCTTTGTTGATGATCCTGTTAGGTTAGTAGTAGATGAACTAGTGTCCAATTTAGGAACTCGTGATGATAATAACTCTGCTCCACATGATGTGGATGATGTTTATGTCCCTACCCTGTCACAATTACTACACTCACCACTAACACAAATAGACAATAGCATTACCATTGGAGCCCCCTTTCCTAAACCCTTGAAAACCTTGTTTCCACCCATAATTCCCTCTTCCACACTATATTGGCAAATCTGAAAAATGAGCCAAAGTACAAAGAGAATGGAAAATACTATTCCACACCATTCCACAAGAACCAGAACTTATTCTAACAAAGTGGTATCCTTTGGCTGAGTATGAGTATGAACCCCTCAACATCTATCCATACTAGGTCAACCCTGAATCCCACACTCCATCTGGCCCATTCCCTTCCCAAATGTTCAATGAACATGGACCTCTCCTCACTCACCTTCCCCAATAGAGATTCCCTACTAGAAAAATCTACCCCAATCTAGTGAAACTTCCACCCCTTAAACCATTCACTGATGGAGTTGAGAGAGTTATAATATCTGTATGACATACTGATCCCAGCAAGAAGGATCTTGGGAGTGTTCTCGAGAAAAGAGCCAGATCCTTCAGACAAATTCCTTTTGTGATGGACAAGACCACAAAATGGATGACTTTCAAACATCCAAAAGTATATGGAGCTGTTGTTGATCAGTTTGTGGACACTCTCATGTATGAGATTCTGAAATGGGAATTCAGCCACTTCAGAGCAGACAGAGCTGCACGGTTTGTCCCTCCAACCTGGTTAAAACACTCCACTTCCACAAATGTTGGAGTCAAGCCCTACAAGATTTGTCCTAGGTTGTCAATGATAGATCTAAACAAGGACAAGGACCGGAAGCATCCAAGGCACAAAGGAAAGATGCCAATAGTTGAAGACATTATACTAGATCTCAGTTCTGAACCCTTTAACCACTCACAGATGGATTACATTCAATCTTTGCCAATTGAGATGATCACTAAGGCTAACTATGTAGGAGCTTTCTGGAAATCTCACTTAATTCACTACACCAGAGAAGCCTCCACTTATGGCCAGACTGCTGAAGAGAAGAAGAAAACTCCAAAATTTAGAGGCAGATGTGGACTTTCTCGTGTCAGATATTTGATCTTTAAGGATCTTTGGGGTCTGCCAATAACAAGCCGTGATGTGGAAATTCCTAATCCTATTCATTGGGCTTAGGATGTCCCTAAGCCAATTCTACAATATGCCTTTGCCTCAGCTTCAACCTCACCCTCTGATCATACAATAGAAGAATTAATTGTAGAAGGCTCTGAGCTGAATGTTGAAATCTTTTTAAAACCTGCTTTTGAACCTTCAACTCCCTTACCTAATGCCATTGTTGTTGCTACTGTTGAGCCAACTCTGACAGAGCAGTCTGATGAGGTCTGTGCTTCTAAGCAAGGTGATGAGTCTGCTAAGACATCATCTCAACCATTAGCTCTTGCTATGGTTCATCCACCAGCCCAAGCTCAAGACACTGTCTCAGACTCTGCTGAGAGCTCAAGACAATTATCCTTGCCACCAAATCTTGAGGACATCATTGGAAGAATTGTTGATGATAAGGTTGGTAAGATAGTTGAAGAGAAGACAGAACAGATGTCACAATAGATTGAAGAAAGGGTACAAAAGCAAGTTCAAGATACCTTGGCCCCTACGAATGCAATGGTGACTCAAATGCTAGCTTTATTAATGGATTTTATGGATTTTCATAAAATCCAAAATCCAAATCAAAACCAACCCCTTCCACCACCTCATTCTACCTAAATATTTTATTTCTTATCTTATTTGTTTTTGCTGACTATGATGGTCCACTCCTTTTACCTTTTTGTCTGATGACAAAAAAGGAGGAGAAAGGAAAGAGATTAAATTTTATATAACATATTTTGTCTGCATTGCTTTGACTTCTTATGCATAAATTTTGTCTATAAAGTAAATTATGCTCTGATACTGGTTTGATCTGTTTAATCACAAATTTTTGATAGGCTTCTATCTTGGTCTGATAACTTGTATTACCTTGCAAATAAGACTTGGTTTTATATGCCTTAACTGTTCTGATCTGTTGAATGCTATGTCTTAGGGGGAGCCTTGCAAACTCTCGTAGACTTTGCTATTTAAATTTAATCAGTTTTTGTCATCATCAAAAAGGGAGAGATTGTTGGAATCAAAGTGGCTCTGGTTTATTTAATCTCTAGGTTTTGATGTTAACAAAAGGATTAAATTTGCTTGGCAAAGTATTAGTTGAGATCTAACAAGTGAGTTCAGTTTATGCAGGAATATCCAAAATAATATAAGGTATACAATGCTTGGACTCTTGCAAAGAATTACCCGTCCAAAGGTTGTTTAAACTGTTTATATTTTAATCGTTAAATAGATGGCTAACTAAAAAACAGTAGACGTCCATAGTTGCCACGTCAGCAGACAAGTACTCTCCTCAAAACTCAAGTAGACATCCATAGTGCCTAGCTAAAATTCAGTAGACGTCCATAGTGCCACGTCATTGGACGGAGTTTCTCTAAGGACTTAGCAAGTCCAAAAACTTGTGTGGGCCAGCGCTTCTACCACATCAGTGGACGACCAGAATAAAACCTTTTGTAGACGCGTTCTAAAACTAAGTGCCAGTAGACGGTTTTACATCTTCTATATCTTTACTACCTTGAATATGATTTAATGCAATCTGGATCACATTGAAATTATTTCAAATGATTGATATTTATTTCAAAGGAATATATGTTCTTTATAATTGTTAAAACCTTGTTTCTTTGTGAGAAAATTCATAGTACTATCAAGGAAATACAAAAAGTAAATAGTACAATTGGAATTGCAAAACGATCTATACGATGACATCTTTTTTGCTGGACAAAAGCTGGGTTATACACAAAGGAGGAAAGAAAGTTTTTAAGATACAATTGCTCAGAACTGTGAGCCTCCATTTTGTGATTTTCAATTAACCAAGGATGCTTTTCAACACGGCCAAAATCAAGCTATCAGTCTCAACGGATATCATGCATTTAACGCTATCTCTATAATGGGACTATTCAATTAACCGTTGAAGATTTACAAGAGAAGTTGAAAAACACTATTTATATAGAATGTCTCAAGCACTGAAGAAGAACTTTTTGCCTTTTGAACAATTGCAAGGTATTCAAAGCTCATATTCTCGTTGTAAAGAAAAAGTCTGTAATTCTTAAGGTTGAATATTTGTAAAAATATTCAGTAAATCTTAAACCTTCATACCCTCACGTATAATGAGTTAGAAAGATCTTAGAAAAATCTTTGTGATTGAGTTAGAGCCTGAAGAGGCTTGGCAAGAAAGCAATACTTGTAGCATGGAGTGGTGAAGAATACTTGTTGTAGAAACTATTTGGAAATAGTGGAGAAAATCCTTCAATTAGAAGGGACTGGATGTAGCTCTTGGTTGGAAGAGAGTGAACCATGATAAAATACCTGAGTGAATTTTCTATCCCTTAACTTTTACAGTTTTATTTATTTATACTAACTGTGGGATTTGATTTTGGTTTTGTTATTCTTTTAAAAAGGATTTCTTGTGTGCTTAAACTTTTTATCTTCTGTTTGGGAAAAGGTTTCTCAAAAAGGGTTTGTGCAAAAATAACTAACAAACACAATTCAACCCCCCCCCCCCCCCCTCTTGTGTTTGCCTGTGCCAACTTCAATATGTGTGGATTAATTTAGGCATCCAGCCTTGAGAAAAATTTGTTTTAATAATCTTGCGTCTATTACTTGTGCACATCTAATACCTATTAAGAGTTGTGCGTCTGTTGCATGTTGTGCTGCACGTCTACTATATGTCACGTCTGCTGGTATTGTTTAATGGGTTCATTCTGTTGTTTCAGACGAGTCCACATCTTCCTGCATCTAAACATATTTTTTATTAAATTCATTTTCTTTTGTCTCAATAACAAAATTATCCTTTATTCTCTTTGTTGATTTAGTACTTCCATCAATCCTATGAAGACCTTTTTATAGTTCCAAGTTACCAACGTCGTTTTATCCATCATGACATTCCATGTCAAAAGTTTTGTTTTTTGTTAAACCTTTGGGATTCAAAAATCTTTTAAAAGTAATATTTTCCCTCAGAGAAAACTTTACACTTCCCTAACTTCTCGAGCTATCTCTCTCTCTGCTTTCAAACCCTAAGCTCTATGTTCACCTAAAATGGCTTCTTCTCCAACCTTCAACGTGGACAAGCTTAACTTGGCAATTGAGTATCATTTCAACTTTGGAGTGTTGCAAGACTACAACTTAGACATAAGAAAGTATGTTAATGTAGCTGGATGGGGAGGACTCTTCACAGAGAAAGTCTCTGTCTTTCCCAACCTGATTAGGTATTTCTGGAGGAATGTTCAAGTGACTGATACTGACTTCTTCTCTACTATGTTGAGAAAGAAGATTGTAGTCTCGGAGAAGACTATTGCTGATGCTATTTTCTGTGCTCGGGAAGGTTTGGTTTTTAATGAGTCAGGGAAGGTGATTTGGGTGGCTCTGAGACTATTGAAGTCTGTCTCATGAAAGAAGACACAGTCAGAAATCACACTTGGAAAGCTGTTAAAATGAAGGACATTGTTCGCATCCTTCATCAGCTTCTTAATAAGGTGGTTCTTCATAAGGTTGGATCCAAGGTCAACCTCTCCTCTCTGCACAAATTTTGCCTCTTCCATCTTCTAATCGAAACGAAGATCAATCTTCCAAGAATTATTTATGGAAGATTTAGAGATGCTGTGATGAACAAGAAAAGACTCTCAGCATTTCCCTATTGCCATCTTCTTTCTAAGATTTTCAAGGATCAAGAAATTCATGAAATTCTTGCTGGAAGGACTCCAGAAGAGCAAGCTAGGATCTTAACTGAAAAACCAATGTCGGCTGTAGACTTTGCTAAAATGAATATAGCTAACATGAACCTCAGTACCTATGTTGCTTCTGCAATGGCCAAAACCGAGGAGCTGATGAAAATGAAAGAGGAAATGGTGGAACAAAACACTGCTGAGGCTATGGAGCCAAAGAAGAATATCAAGAAAAAGACCATTGTAGCAAGGAAGCATGCCCCAAGAGATCATATGGTGTCATTGTTATCAGGGAACCTTCTAATGCTCCTGCTGTGAAGAAGCAAAGAAGAGTTATCTTCTCACACAATGAGGACGAGGAAGCTGATGAGGGCAGAGTTCCTATCAGTATCATCCTGAAGAAGAAGAAAACTTATGTTGTTGCTGCTGAGGTTGTTGTGCCTGTCACAACAAAACCCAGAAGGCAACCAGCAAGAAAGACCAAAACAACTAAGACCTTTAAGGTAACCATCTCTGCTAGTGATCCTGTTCAAATAGCAGTAGATACCTTAATGTCTAGTCTAGAAACTAGAGTTGATGCTTTTCCTGTTGTTGTTACCTCTGATGATAACATTGTTGTCTCCACTCCAGATGGTGTATACATTCCCACACCCCTATCACCCCAACCAACACAAATTGACCAAACCACAAACTTGCCTACATCTTCACCTGCTCACTCACAAATAGCCACCTCATCCATACCACAATTTCAACCAATTATCCCTGCCGATGATCCCTGGTTCAATCAACTAGATGATGGCGCTTCCCATGGTGCTCCTTTCCCAAAACCCTTAAGAACCTTATTTCCCTTCACCCCAATTTCTGTTATTTATGATGACAAATCTGAGGATTGGGCCAAAGTAAAAAGGGAATGGAGAGTTCTGTTTCTCACTCACCAACCTGAACCTGAACATATTCCTAACAGGTGGTACCCCCTACCGGAGTGTGAGGAAGAAATAAGCCCACCTGTTGAACCCTTCCACTTACCCCATCCTGACTGCAAATTAATCAAAATAGTGCCTTCACAAATGCACAACAACATAGGACCCTTAGTCACTCACCTGCCCCTAAACAAATTTTCCCCCAGAAAAATCTATCCTAACCTTGTCAAAACTCCACCTCTCTTACCCATCACTGATGGAGTTGAGAGACACATAATACCTGCATGGGTGACAAATCCTCTAAGAAAGAATCTTACTACCATCCCTGAAAGAAGAGTAAGATCATCCAAGCATGTCCCCATAATCATGACCATTGATACAAAATGGTTATCCTTTTAGCATCCCAAAGTCTATGGGAGGGCCTCTGATTTTTTCCTGGATCAACTCATCTATGAAATGCTGAAGTAGGAATTCAGTCATTTCAGAGTTGATAGAGCCGCACATTTTGTCCTCCCATCCTGGATGAGACATAGTGAAGCAACCAGAGTTGGAATCATGCCTTACAGAATCTGTCCAAGACTGCCGATGGTAGATCTGAATAAGGGCAAGGACAAGAAGAACAAAAGGTTCAAAGGAGTCATGCCAGAAGCTGAATCAGCAATGCTTGATCTACATCAAGAAACTTTTGACTACTCCATGCTGGACTTCTATTTGCATTCTGAAACCATTAAGTTGATCAATGAACAACGTGTTACAGATTTCTGGAAATCTCACATTATTCACTGCACACGAGAAGCATCTTCCTCTAGATTGACCCAAGAAGAGAAGAAGGAAATTCCCAAAGTCAGAGGGAAGTGTGGTCTTTCTAACTTTCGGTACATGATCAATAAAGACCTTTGGGGACTTCCCATAACATGCCGAGATGTGGAATTCGCCTACCCCATCATATGGGCAAAGGAAGTATCAGTGACCCCTCTACCCCTTCTAGTGATTAATCCTACTTTGTCTCCACCTCCTTCTGAGCTCCTAGAAGATGAAATTGTAGTTGAAGGACCTGGCATGAATGCCACTAATTTTGGCTCAAGTAGTCATGAAGAAGAAACTGCTGAGTCCAACCACTAGCTTTGGCTATGATGCACCCTGAACACTCCAGAGCCTTAAGCACTTTTCAAGAATCTGCTGAGAGTTCAAGACAACATGCTCTGCCACATAACCTTGAAGAGATACTTGGCAAAATAGTTGATGACAGAGTTGGCAAGATAGTTGATGAAAAGGTTGAGAAGATGACTGAGAAAATTAAGGAGGATGTCCAACAACAAGTTCAAACATCAATGGCTCCAACCTTAGAAGTTGTCAACAAAATGCTGGAATTCCTGATGGATTTCAAGAAAAGCTAGACTCAGAACCCTCCACCTCCACTACCTCCTCCTGCCTAACCTCAACCTTTTACCTTTCTTTTTTATATACTGACAATGATGGTCCACTCCTTTTTACCTTTTTGGCTGATGACAAAAAGGAGGAGAAAGGAAAGAAAATATATATATATATATATATATATATATATATGAAATCAGTTTTCGAAAAGATCATATTTGTCTGCATATGCATATTCTGTTTTCTACTTGATAATTGCTCTGATACTTATGTTTGCCTATTTGCTCTGATATCTACTGACTATGCTCATTTATTCCTTCATATATACTCTAAGTTTGATAAGTTGTTGCACTTATCTATTGGCTTATATGAAGTTTGTCTCATAAGCTTTTATTGATTATGTATCTGAATGCTTTGTCTTAGGAGGAGCCAGCAGGCTCTCTTAGACTTTGCTTTTCAAATTTAATTAGTTTTTGTCATCATCAAAAAGGGGGAGATTGTTGGAACCAAAGTGGTTTTGGACTAAGTAATATCTACGTTTTGATGTTAACAAAAAGATAAATTTACTTGGCAAAGTGTTAGTTGAGATCTAACATGTGCTTCCAGTTATGCAGGAATATTTAAATATACGTAATAGAAACTTGGGATAAGTTTTCATTGAAAAATACTCGTCCACCCTTGTAGACAGGCTGCTCAATGTTTGGGTAAAAGTTATTTATTTAATTGAGTAGACTAGTTTTCTTAAGTAGACGAGGCTCTAAATGCTTACTAGATGGAAATCAAAATAACTTCTTAGATACAACAAGTCCAAAGACTTGATAGTAAACGTGTCTAGATTGCCACGTAAGTAGATGAAAGTAATTGGTAAAATTGAATGAACTGAAAAATAAAGTAATCAGGTAGACGAGCTCTATCTGACACGTCACTAGATGGAGATATTTATAAATCATTGAGGTATAGCAAGTCCAAATAAGTAGACGGAGTTTTCTTTTTTAAGTAGATGAGCTCCATCTCTGAATAAATAAATGCAATATGAATCTCTTGAATTTATTTCAAATGATTGATATTTATTTCAATAGAATATTTGTTCTTCACATTTGTTTTATCTGCTTTAATGTTTTGCCTTGTTGTAAAAGAAACATAGTATCATCAAGAAATGCAAAAAGCAGAATCGTACAATGAGATACTGCGAAACGATCTGTATGATGACACCTTTATGTCTGAAAAAGCTGGATTGTACACAGAGGAACAACAAGTTGTCAAGCTGCAATACTCAGAGCAGTAAGCCTCCAATTTCATGCTTTCTCCAATTTCTAACAGAGGGGTTTTGATATTGCTTTAGTTAAAGCCTTTTAAAAGATCTATTTCTTTGTGCTTGCTTCTGATTCTAATCTCCTTGTGTGCAAAAATTGTTTTAAAGGTTGTTTTCGAAAATCATTAACAAACACAATTCAACCCCCTTCTTGTGTTTGCCTGTGTCAACTTTAAAAAACCAACTCAAACAACCAAACAAGCTTTATAAAAACACCTAACGAAAAGCAGGATGTTATAATTCCACCCCCCTTGTAAAAAGGTGCGGGTAAGCCTCCATCATCTTGCTTTCCAGCTCCTAGGTAGCACTTTCCTCAATAGCCCCACTCCAAACCACTTTGACAAAAGGAATCTCATTACCTCTTCGATGCTTCACCCACCTATCCTCGACTCGAAGGGGTAACACCTCAAACGTCAAGTTTTCTTTCAAATGTATTGCATCGAGAACTATCACGTGACTAGGGTCATGGATATACTTTGAGTTGAGACACATGGAAAACACTGTGAAGGTTGGACAAGAACGATGGTAAGGCTATCTGGTAGGCAACTTCGTCAACTCTTTTAAGGATCTGGTAAGGACCAATGAACCTCGGAGTAAGTTTCCTCGCTTTCATCACTCTACCAACGCCAGTCGTTGGAGTAACTCTCAAGAATACATGATCGCCTTCCGGGAATTCGACCTCCTTCCTCCTTTTGTCATGGTAGCTTTTTTGCCTACTCTGTGCCACTCTCATCTTTTCCTGAACCATCCTGATTTTTTCTGTTGTTTCCTGGACTATCTCTAGTCCTAGCACCACATTATCACTAGGTCCATTCCAACACAAGGGTGTCCTACATCTCCTCCCATAAAGAGCCTCATAAGGTGCCATCCCAATGCTGGAATGGAAGCTGTTGTAGTAGGTGAACTCTATCAGGGGCAAAAACTTGTCCCAACTACCAAACTGCTCTAACATACAAGCCCTCTAAGGACTGGATGGTCCTCTCAGAATGCCAATCAGTCTGTGGGTGGTAAGCTGAACTAAGTCTAAGCTTTGTCCCTAAATCATGCTGTAAACTTTCCTAGAACCTGGAGGTAAACCTCGGGTCTCTATCTGATACTATGCTAGAGGATGCACCATGAAGCCTAACTATTTCCTTGATGTACAACTTAGCCAACTTCTCTAAAGGATACTCCATGTTCATAGGGATGAAATGGGTAAACTTAGTCAACCTATCCACAACAACCCATATAGCCTCAAAACTAGCTGGAGTCTTAGGGAGTCCAGACACAAAATCCATGAAGATGATATCCCATTTCCATTCTGGGACACTCAAAGGTTGCAACTTACCTAATGTCTTCTGGTGCTCTATCTTAGCCTTCTGACAAACTAAGCATGCATACACGAACTTAGCCACATCCTTTTTCATACTAGGCCACCAAAACATCCTCTTAAGGTCCTGATACATCTTGGTGGCACCTGGGCACACACTCAACCCACTCCTATGTCCTTCTTCAAGGATCAACTTCCTAAGCTCAGGAACATCCTGTATGCACACTCTATCTTTAAACCTCAAGACCCCATGACTTCCATCCTTGAAACTAAGGTCTCTACCTTGAGCAAGCAACTCTCACTGGTCTAAGAGGAACTTATCTAACTTCTGACCCTTTCTAATCTGATCCATCAAGCTGTTGGTAACCTTCAAGGTACCAAGCCTAATACTCTTAGGGGTAAACTCACAAGCTAGACTAAGGTCTCTAAACTCCTCTATTAGATCCATCTCCCTAACCATCAAAACGGAGACATGCAAGGTTTTCCTACTTAGAGCATCGGCCACCACATTGGCCTTTCCTGGGTGATAGGTCAACTGGAAGTCATAATCCTTTAAGAACTCCATCCACCTACGCTACCTCATATTCAACTCCTTCTGATCAAAGAGATACCTCAAACTCTTGTGATCACTAAAGACTTCAAACCTCGCTTCATAAAGGTGATGCTTCCAGATATTTAAGGCAAATACCACAGCTCCTAGCTCTAGGTCATGGGTAGGGTAGTTATGCTCATGGGTTTTTAATTGCCTAGAAGCATAAGCAACTACCTTACCATTCTGCATTAACACACCACCTAACCCTTGCTTAGAAGCATCGCAGTAAACTACGAAGGGTTCACTAGGATCTGGAAAAACTAACACTGGTGCTGATGTTAACCTATCCTTGAGGGTTTGGAAACTCTCTTCACACTTAGAGTCCCACACAAACAATTGTCCCTTCTTGGTGAAACAGGCTAAGGTAAAGCTATCTTAGCTGGGCCTACTGCTATGCCACCCTTAGAGATGACATGTCCTAAGAAGCTCACTTCCTCAAACCAGAACTCACACTTAGACAACTTAGCGTACAACTGCTCTTCCTTAAGGGTCTGCAGGACAACCCTCAGGTGTTACTCATGTTCCTCCTTACTCTTGGAGTACACTAAGATGTCATCTATGAACACCACTACAAACTTACCCAAGTAAGGGTGAAAGGTCTTGTTCATGTAGTCCATGAACACCGCAGGAGCATTGGTCACACCAAAGGGCATAACCAAGTACTTGTAGTGACCGTATCGCGTTATGAACGCTGTCTTCTGGATGTCCTCAAACTTAACCTCAAGCGCCCATAAACTGGTCCATGAGATCATCAATCCTAGGGAGAGGATACCGATTCCTTATGGTCACCTTGTTGAGCTACCGATAGTCGACACACAACCTCATACTACCATCCTTCTTTTTCACCAACAACACTGGTGCTCCCCACGGAGACACACTAGGCCTAATGAATTGCTTCTTCATCAGGTCCTTCAGCAGTTCCTTCAACTTGGCTAGCTCTAGAGGAGACATTCTATAGGGTGCTATAGAGATTGGCCCGGTGCCAGGCACTAAGTCTATTGTGAACTCAACATATCTCCCTGGGGGTAAGTTATAAACATCCCCCGGGATCACTTCAGGAAAGTCCCGCACAACAAGCAAGCTGGCGACATCAGGAGGGCTGCTCTCTACTTCAAGGGAAGCTATCATCATGTACACTTGGGCTTCGTCTTTCATTGAACCTTGAACTTGGCTAGCAGAGAGAAGGTCCGGATTCTTAGACTCCGTTGGAGTTCCAAAAAACAAGGTTTTATCAAAACAGTTCACGAGGACGTGGTTGGAAGATAACTAGTCCATGCCAAGAATGATATCAAGATCTTTCAGGGGTAAATCTACAAGATCAGCAACAAAGGTTTTACCATTTATGACAATATGACAGTCCTTGCATGCATAAGAAGTGGAAACAGGTTTATTTGTGGGTGTAGACACAATCAAATCAAACTCAAGAAAGGTAACAGGCAACTTAAGGCTCTTGACCCTATCATGCGATATGAATGAGTGAGTAGCACCCTAATCATACAACACAGTCAATTAAGTTCCATCAATAACACATGTACCTTGGATCAAGTCATCGGACTCGGAGGCTTCAGCTCCACTAAGAGTAAAGACTCTCCCGGTGGTCTTCAGTCGGTTGGCCTAAGACTGCTGACTCTTGCTAGAACTAGGAGGCTCTGACTTGGCTCCCTCACCCTCAAGACTGATGTGACCCGACTTATCACTCGTGAAGCAAATCACAGCTGATTCCTTGCACTGAGAAGAATAGTGATCCAGTGTGGCGCACTTGCCACACCTCATGGGTCTAGAGGCATTAGATAACCCACCCCTAAACCTATCCTACTGAAATGTGGCTTCTTGCCACTCTGCTTGAAGTCCTTGCTGATCGGATCATAATGTTGTTTACCTTTGTCTCTCTGATCAGTCCTCTTGCTTCTCTGACTATCCGATCCTTTGGAACTGGCAACCTTGAACTGACTAGCATCCTTAGAAATCTGGTACTTGTTGACCAGAACTAGGAAGACTCTGATCTCCTGGTAGCTGATCGCCTGCTTGATCTCGAGGTTAAGTCCAGCCTCGAACTTAACGCACTTGGAATGCTCATCTGTAGTATGCGGGTACGGCGTGTAATACCTCTCCAGCTCCTCAAACTTGGCAGCATTTTCAACAACTGACATAGATCCCTGCCTTAAAGCCAAGAACTCCATCTCTTTCTTGTCCTTGATGTCAGCTGGAAAGTACTTCTCTAGAAACCTCTGCCTGAACACAATCCACGTAACAGATGTGCCCTCAGCCTGCATCCTCTGCCTGCAGTTTTCACACCAATGCTCAGCCTCCTTAGTCAGCATGAAGGTAGCAAAGATGAGCTTCTGCTGGTCGTTGCAATCCATCGCTCGGAAGATCTTCTCAGTCTCCCACAACCATAGCAAAGCTCCTTCCAGATCATAAGCTCCCTTGAACGACGGAGGGTTGTTCCTCTGAAACTTGTCGAGGCCCTGAAACTCAACTGGCCCACCATTCTTGTTGGGGTTGTTAACCTGACGGATAGCATTGGCAAGGAGTGCCAATGCGTCCGCAATTGCCTGATCGTTACATCCTCTCACTACAAAAAAAACACGAATTACTGACGGAAAAAACCGTTGGAAATGACGCAATCCCGTCGGAAAACGACATTACCGACGGACACGGTTCCGACGGTAATAGGGGCATAGGAAAGCATTTCCGACGGATCTTGTTCGTCCGTCGGAAATTTCCGACGGCTTTAACCATGGGAAAACTTGCCACATTAAACCCCTAATTAACGACGGAAATTCCGTCAGTAACTCTCTGTGGAAGTTACCGACAGAAAATTCCATCGAAAAATGTAACCAACAGTTACCGACAGAAATATCCGTCGGAAACAAGGTTTTTCTATTTTTTAAATTATTTTTTATTTATTTTGTTTTATATTAATAATTAATTATTAATTGTTTTTATTAAAATTTATATATTCAATATTAGATATTTTATTTTATTTATTAATTATTATTATATTTTATTTTAATTAATTGTTATTATATTGTATTTATTAATTTATATATTATTATAATTAATTATACTTTAATTATTATATTTTATTTTAATTAAATATTATTATATTATCAATTACAAAACAAAATTGAAATTAAAAAAAAAGTTAAAAAGCAATTAAATTAAAATTATTTTAAAATAAAAACAAACTCAACATATAATCCATAAATAAAATATCCGTCTATCTACAAAACTTTACTACACCTATAACTATCCTAATACCCATCACTATAAAATCCGTCATCGTCGTCCTGTCGGGGGGGAGTCTGCCGGCGTCACATGACCATCAAGCTACCGCTCAGTAGACAGACCGTCATCATTCGGCTGCGATGGTGGATCAGTAGTAGTAGTGGAGGGCTGGGGTTGGGCTTGGGTGGCATGGAGGACCCCCTGCAGAGTGCTGCGCCTATCTGGTGGGAGGAAATTGAGCACAGCGGTCATGTCCGTAGAGATTGTCTCCATTTGCTGGATGATGCACTCGTTGGTCCCCCTCTGCTGCTGCATGATGCACTTGTTCGTCTCTCTCGAGGAAAAACTTTTTAACCATCGTATTATACTAGTTACTCATCACTTCTCATGTCTTATAGCTGAGGAAATTTCGGCAACATCTCCCATCGGTCTCCAAGTACACGACTTGACCGCGGTAAAATACCTCAATCAAGTATGGAACCGGAGAACAAAAGGGAATGCTTCGACCCGAAAATTAATCAACTATTTCACAAATGAGAATAATCGAGTAACTATTATATCAGTAGAGAAAAAGTTTCTTCCGAAACTGTCCTAATTGGACAATTCAAGATTCAATAAAATGAGCGATACCATGACCACAAGTACACATGCTCAATAATATTGAATCTTGAAAGGGAAACTACGGTTTTTCTCAACTACGTATAATAATTGTACTCTAAAAAAAATAAAACTTTAAGTAACAGGGATAATTTGCATAAAGTTTGACATTATTAGCAAACAATAAAAAACATCATTAAGCAACCATCAGAAACAAAGCATTAACAAAAAAAAATCGCATACTTATTCATCTAACTTTTTATTATATCATTTATTTTTTAAATTAATTTTAATTATTAAAGTATTTTATTGAATTAGTTAACTACATAGTTAACTAATTATCTAAATATTATTTATTTAAATATAATTATTTATTTGAATTCATTGTTATGTAATTATGCAACTTTGTTTACACTATCTGTTTTAATCACGACCTCCACCTCGTCCATGCTCTCCGATGCGCCATGAGTACCTAGTTATCTCATCTTTGATTAATATTTATTTAATATGTAATTTATATTAATTATTATAAAAATTAATTCAAATAATTTTGTTTGATACTCTCACTCACTAACACCTAGCCATCGATTCCGTTCGCCACGGTAACACTTGGGATATTTGAAACACATCTTTGATCATTTAATTTATTGCTTTAAATCATTACTTAATTTGATGGATGATGACCCAAAACCCTATATCATCTTGACAAATGGAGGGAGTGGAAAATGGCTCTGCTAGGGTTTCTCTTCCAGTGATCTTCTAGGGTTTTGCATGATCTTCATGGCTAACGATCCTATTGTTCCATGGAGTTTCCTTGCTCCCCTTTCTTCTCCTTCGAACTGTCCTGCTCCGCCTACAAAAAAGTCCTTCGCACAAGCGGTTTCTACTTCTTTTGACATCCCTATTAACCAACTTCCAAAACCTTGCTTGAAGGGTGACAAATGGGCTATAAAGATTTCTGAATCTGAATACCAAGCTGGTGTCCAAGAATGCCAAAACCTCGTCCATGGTCGTCTCATCCTGTCCAAGGGAGATTCTCCAATAAAACTGGGTGACTTGCGATCCAAGCTTCTCAAGGTTTGGAAACCTATCGCTACATGGTCCGTGGTTTCGCTGGGAAAAGGCTTCTATGAGTTCAGTTTCTCTTCCTTAGAGGATCAACGCCGAATCAGATCTGCTGGGGTTTGGAATTTGAACCCAGGTGTGCTGAGATTGTCGTCTTGGATCCCGGATTTTAACCCTAATACTTTACGTCTAACCCATGCACAATGTTGGGTCCGGCCCCATGGTTTGCCCCGAGAATATTGGCGGCCAAAGATCTTGTTCGAGATTGGTGGTGGTATTGGTGTGCCAATTGCATTAGATGAAGTTACTATGACAAGATCTTTCGGACACTTTGCTAGAATCCTCATTGAGATTGATCTTACTGAGGATCTGCGAGATAGGATCCTTGTGGAGAGAGAAGACTTCGCTTTCTTTGTTGATATAGAATATGAGCGACTCCCATCATTCTGCTCATCTTGCAAGATAATTGGCCACTCCAGTGCTAATTGCAGAAAGCTTAAAACAGGAGAATCTTCGGCTCCAAAGGACTTGAATGTTGTTCAGAAAAATCCTCGAAAAAAGGTAGTGCAATATGTGCCAAAAACAAATCAAGGAAATACTGAGACTCTGAAGGAAACAGCAAGGAGTACTGGGGATAAAGGCAAAGGAGTTGCTTATGCAGATCATAGTATTGAACCAAATTTGGTTCAGGTGGCAGGCACCAGCAATTCCAATTTAATCTCAGTGGAGACAGTCATTGCACCAATTGATTTTTTGGGAGTTAATAATGTCCCATGCACTGAGCCTGAAGTTCAAGTTTCCACTAATCCTCTTCTAGGATTTGTTCAGCCCTCCGATTCTTTGAATGTGGCAGAGGTGCTTTCACCTATCTGTGGGGTCATGCAACACTCTCCTGCAGAATGTGAGCCCATCTCCCCTTTCCAACAGTCTGTCTCCAGTACTGGGACCTTTGTGGCAGATACTCCTGTGGACTGCTCTCCTTCACAGCACAATGATCAGGTTTTGTTTGCAGGCAAAGAGATCTCTGTGCCTCTTCAAGGTAATATTCCTCTTGTTACAAATCCCTTAGGGAATTGCACTATTAGTGTCACTCCTGACAGTGATATCAGGAATCAAGTTGTGACTTCTGACTTACAAATTGTCAGCCGTTTTTGGGGTCATGAGGAAGACAATCTTGATGTTGCCATTGGGGTGAATCAGCCCCCTCTAACTGGAAGGGCTGACCCTAGTAAATACCTCTTGTCCTCTCAAGAAGTTGATTTTTCAAATGTCATTTCTAAGTCTAAGAAGAAAAAATTAAGACAAAAGGCTGCTAAGGCAGCACGGCAGGAAAAAACCTTTGCCCGATTAAGGGGTGGCCCTACACAGTTTGCCTAATGAAAATCATATATTGGAATTGTAGGAGTTTTGGAAATCCTAGTACAAGGTTGGTTTTCAAGAATTTCCGTATGGCTAACAAACCAGATTTTGTCTTCATTTATGAGCCTTGGATTAAGGTTTCTGATGTTTCAGACTCCTTTTGGAGGCAGCTTAACTTAAAGGTTTTTTGTCTAAATGATAGGGGTAGTCTTCTGCCAAATATATGGGGGTTATGTAGTATCCAGTTATCTCCTACCTCTCTGTCCTGCTCTACTCAGCAGTGTTCATTTCAGATAAACATAGATGGCAAAGATCTTTTTGTTGCAGCTATTTATGCTAACACTTCTCATCTCTCTAGGAGATCCCTTTGGTCAGAATTAATTAGTCTGCAGGTCAACAATGCTGGGCCTTGGTGCATGCTTGGTGATTTTAATGCTGTTTTGGGATCCCACGAAGTTAGAGGCTCTTCCTTACCTCTCAAGGCTGCTTGTGAAGACTTTAAGAACTTCACTGATGCAGCCAGCCTGATCCATCTCCCTACTAGAGGAGCCAGTTTTACTTGGAGTAATAGGAGAAGGGGGTCTGCTCACACTGAAAAACGGCTGGATAGATCCCTTTGTAATGAAGCTTGGCTAGACAATTGGAACTCCACCTATTGCTATACCTTGATTAGATCTCAGTCTGACCACTTTCCCATAATGGTAACCTGCTCTAGATCGGCTCAGTCCTTCCCTTCTGCTTTTAAATTTCATAAAATGTGGATTGGTCATCCGGATTGTTATAGGCTCATTAAGGAAGTGTGGAGCAAGCCTGTGTATGGCTGTCCAATGTATGTTCTCTCACAGAAGCTGAAATCCTTAAAAGTTGAACTAAAAATTGGAACAAGCTGGTTTTCGGAAATGTGCATCATAGAGTTGAGGCTGCCTTGGCTGCTGTGGATTCGGTCCAACAACTCATCAATTCTAGAGGTGTGAATGATGATCTCATGGAGCAAGAGGTTCTAGCACAAACTGAATTGCAGCAGGCTTTACTGTTTGAAGAGGAGTTTTGGAGAGAAAAATCCAGGATTGATTGGCATTGCCAAGGGGACAGAAATACTGCTTTTTTCCATAGAATTGCAAAAACCAGATATGCTGCTAAATCTTTGAGTATGCTTAAGTGTGGAGATGCTATCATTGATGATGCAGGGGGCTTGGCTAACCATGTAATTGATTTCTTCTCAAATATGTATGCAGTCCCTAATGATTGTCACCCTAATGATCTCATAAACAGGGTTATTCCCAATGCTGTTACAGCTGAAGAAAACAGTTTGTTGACAAGGCTGCCTTCTATGGAGGAAATAAAGAATGTTGTCTTTGCAATGAATGGTGAGGGTGCTCCTGGTCCTGATGGCTTTGGTGGTTGTTTCTACCAATCCTGCTGGGATATTATTGGCACTGATATGTGTTTGGAAGTCAATCAATTTTTTGCTCAGAATTGGCTCTTTCCTAACATGAATTCCAATCTGGTAGTTCTGATTCCAAAAATGCCACATGCTGATAGAATTGAAGACTATAGACCTATTGCTTTAGCCAATTTTCAACTTAAAATCATTACAAAGGTGCTAGCTGACAGATTAGCAAATATTGCAGCCAGAATCATTTCTCCACAGCAAAGAGGTTTTGTCAAAGGTAGAAACATCAAGGAGTGCATTTGTATTGCTTCAGAGGCTTGTAATTTGTTGGACTATAAGGCCTATGGTGGAAATCTGGCCCTAAAGCTTGACATTAAAAAGGCTTTTGACACATTGGACTGGAACTTCATTATTTCTGTTTTGAAAGCTTTTGGTTTCAATCTTACTTTCTGCAATTGGATCAAAACAATCCTTCACTCTGCTAAGCTATCCTTTCTGATCAATGGTAAACCAGAAGGTTTCTTTGCCTGTAAAAGAGGGGTTAGACAAGGTGACCCTCTTTCACCTCTGCTTTTCTGTCTTGCTGAAGATGCCTTGAGTAGAGGAATATCTGCCCTTGTCAGCTCTGGAGTGTTACAAACTATTTCTGGTCCTAGGAGCCTTGCTTCTCCTAGCCATGTCTTGTATGCAGATGATGTACTTGTTCTATGTAAGGGTAGCAAGAGGGGACTTGAAGCTCTGATGAGCCTTTTGGCTGAGTATGGAGATGCTTCAGGTCAAAGGCTTAGCCTCAACAAGTGCAAATTCTATTCGGGTAGTTTCTCCCCTAACAAGTCATCCAAAGTGGCTCAGATACTTGGATTTTCTGCTGGATCCTTTCCTTTCAATTATCTTGGTGTTCCAATTTTCAAGGGCAAGCCAAGAAGAATTCACTTGCAGCCTTTAGCAGACAGAATCACCTCCAAACTTGCCTCTTGGAAAGGTAACCTTCTTTCAATCATGGGAAGGGTTGAGCTTGTCAAGTCTGTGATCAACAGTATGATGCTTCATAGCTTTCATGTCTACTGTTGGCCCTCATCTGTTCTTAAGGATCTAGACAAATCCATTAGGAATTTTATTTGGTCTGGAGATCCTAATGTCAAGAAAATCTGCACAGTTGCTTGGAAGAAACTCTGCAGACCTGTTCTGGAAGGTGGATTGGGCATTAAGTCTTTGTTAGCTCTCAATGATGCTGCTCTTCTGAAATTATCCTTTGAGTTGGTTTCCTCTTGTGCTGAATGGGCTACATTTCTTAGGAGCAGATTCTCTCATCACTGCAAGCCTGTCCCCACCTATGTCAAGTCTTCCTTATGGCCTGGCATTAAAAATCATATGCAATCTGTTCTCAACAATTCAGTTTGGCAGATTGGAGATGGTTCATCAATTAACTTCTGGACTGACAAATGGCTCTCAAAGCCCTTGGCAGATCTGCTGCAAGTTCCTCACAGCCTGCAGCATAAACTGAAAGCCAAGCTTGCTGACTTTATAAGGGATGACAGCTGGATTATTCCTTCATCTCTAATGGCTAACCTCCCAATTTTTGGTCAGGAGCTGCCTCATTTGGACATTCCTGTTTTCCCTGCAGTGGACACTCTTATTTGGCAGCACTCAACCTCGGGTGGTTTATCTTTCAAAGAAGCTTTCCATTTCTTAGACATTAGGCATTCCATTTGTGACTGGTCTAAACTGATTTGGAATAGGGCAATTCCTCCCTCTAAGTCTTTTGTCATCTGGAGGCTTATTCATAATAAGTTGCCCTCATAAGATCGGCTTCAAAAAGAGGGCCTCTTGCCTTTTTTGTCTGATGAGTCTTTGCTTGTCTGCAGCAGAAAGTGCAGACCACCTCTTCTTAGCTTGTCCCTTTGCAAAGCAAATTTGGCAGTGGATTGGATCAGTCTTTGATGTGCAGGTGGACACTTCTTCTGTTTTCTCTATTCTCTCCCTTTACCATAAGCAGTGGAGCCTGCAAATGAAAGACACTATAACTGCAGCTATTGTTAATTCCTTTTGGATCATTTGGTTCTCAAGAAATAAACTGAAGTTTGATGATAGAACAATCACAGTGAGAGCAACTACTAGCATGCTCAAAGCCTCCATTTCTTTGTCTGGTAATGTTTCTGCAAATAAAATGTCCTCTTCTACTGAGGAATTGAGAATCTTTGAGCTGCTGAGGATCAAAGGTCATCCGAGAGCCTCTCCTAAAATTATCCAGGTTGTTTGGACCCCTCCTCTCCCAGGCTGGATTAAAGTAAATACAGATGGGGCCTCTAAAGGCTCTTCGGGTCATGCTGGTGGTGGTGCAATCTTTAGAGACAGTAGTGGAGCTACTCTTGGCTGTTTTGCTGAATTCTATGGGACTCAGGACTCTTTCTCTGCTGAACTGCTTGCTGCTATGACAGCAATTCAGATTGCTTTTGAGAGGGGCTGGTCTAGATTATGGCTGGAATGTGACTCTTCTCTTGTGGTTCTTGCTTACTCGAATCCAGACATAGCTCCTTGGAAAATTAGAACTAAATGGAGAAACTGTATTGCTTTGGCCTCAAACTTTTCTTTCTTGATCTCTCATGTTTTTAGAGAAGCTAATCACTGTGCTGATAAGCTAGCCAATTTTGGGGTCAGTTCTAAATGCTTCACTTGGTGGAGCCTGATTCCCAGTTTTATTAGGCATGATTTCTTCTGTAATAGGTGGGGTATGCCTAATTTTAGATTCTTGTAACCCCCCTCTTCTCATGGGTAAGGTCCTATGTCCCCCCATGTTTTCTTGTATTTCTTTCTTTTGTTTTTAATAATACTATGGGGTGATGCAGATGATTGGAAGTGGTTTTGGTGCCAACATAGTTGGGATGATTTCCACTGCAGTGATGCTTCTGCACTCCTTTTGCTTAAAAAAAAATTTGATGGATGATTCATTATTCCTAAGTTATTTAATTAATTGATTATTTCAATTAATTAATTTTATTAATTGAAATTTAATTGCATCAATTAATATGATAGAAAAATATTAGCTATAATAAGAATTAAAATCCTACATTAATTATAAATCAAAATCACAAATTCCTACACTTCCAAATCAACAAAATATAATTGTACAATCAGTCCAAAAATAAACAATATCCAACACTTCATATCATTAAACAATCGACTAAATAAACAATTTCAAACAAATTCAAAAAAAAAAATATAAATTCAATAAAATAGACACCTGGCAGTGCAGACAATGGTGGCTCCTCTGCAGTGGTGGTGATGATGGTATAATAGCAACTCTGTAACAAACAAATTAGCATCATCACTAATTAAACAATAAACACTTAATTAACAAATTAAACATTAAACATTTAATTCAAGAAAATGAAAATTCAAAAACTAAATACTCACCTAGGAAGGGTTGTTGCTGGTAGTGGGGGAGGAAGGTGGTGCTGGTAGTGGCTGACGAGTCTGGCAGTGAGCACTACAAAAAAAGGTTGTTTAGTGACCGAAAATAGTGACCGAATTTTTTGGTTGTTTTTGGCGATCGAAATGGAGACCGATTATAGGATCTACATGGAAGACTGATTAGAGTTAATACTGCGACCGAAATAGCGACCGAAATAGAGCGTAGCAAGGTTATCGATCGCTTTTTCAGTCGCTCAATAAATGAACTTAAAATTCAGAAATTTTATGCCTTTTTAGCGACCGAAATGGCAACCAAATTAAATGCAACGGTTAAATTTTATTTACATTTGCGACCGATATTAATTCGGTCGCTAAACGGCACGTAAAAAAATTTAAAATAGCGCGTCTTAGCGACCGATTTAAAAATCCGTCGCTAAATTTATGAATTTAAATTTTGAAATGGCAACCTTGCGACCGAATTAGCGACCGAAATATTCGGTCGCTAAAAATTAAAATCCCTAAAAACGTAGAAACCCCTTTCTTCTTCCATTTCGCGATCTCTCTTCCTCTCTCTCACTCGATCTCTCTTTCTCTCCTCCGGCCACCACGGTTCGCGACTTCCGCCCCTCCTCCGGTCACCACCATCACGGTAAGCTCTCATCTCTCTCTCTCTCCATCTCTCTCTCTCTATCTGTTTCTAACTTTTTCTCTCTCTCAGTTCCCTCCTTCTCCGCACGGCTGCCACCGTTGCCGGCACCACCAGAGCAGCGCCGCCGTCCTCCTCCTTCTCTGGTATGTTTTCGTCTCTCCTCGCCTCTATCTCTCTCTCTCTATTCCTCTGGTTTGTACATTCTCTGGTATGTTTTTGGTCTCATTCTGCTACATTTAGTGGTTCTGTTCTTCAGCCAAATTATAATGGTGGTTAAATCCTGACCACAAGTTCTCTGTTGTCTATGTTGTCTATTGTTTGTTCTTTGTTCTAAAATTCTATTTGATGTTAAGTTGTTTGTGTGAATTAAGTTGATTATGAAAAATGCACGTGAGTTGTTTGAGAATTTTCTCTGGGGGTAATGCCAAGTTTTTCTCTGGGGAATAGTTAGATAACTGAACTTTTCTTCCTAAGTGGATTAAGAAGCCTTTCAGGCTTTCACACTACATTTCTTAATTTTTATTTTTTATTTTTTTATAGGACATTTCTTAAGTTTTATCTCATTCATATAGTTTATCTTGATGTGATTTTTATGTTCATAAACTATTTTCAGAGTTTAAATTGAGACCTGTTATCAGATTGCTAATATATGCATATTTTTTTTGGGTGAATGGTAATATATGCATTTGACCCTTGCTTTTCTGCCTGTATTTTCAGTTTGCTAATATCAGTTTTTGCTTTAATTTTTGTTTGAATTTAAGAAAGTGATTGCTATTATATTAGTCATATTACTCAAATGCATAAAATAAAAATGGCGAGTACGGCGAGTATGCGACATGGATCTTTCCATCTTTTCTTATTATCACTACTATATATCTTGTTGTTTGTTAGTGGAGAGCTGAGCTCAATAGGAAGGTATCCTGCCTGAAAGGCAAGATGCTGATTGTGTGTTGATAATTTAATATTTATGCATGCATTTGCAATTATGTGTTGTTTGTTAGTGGAGAGCAGAGCTCAATAGGATGTGATCCTGTCAAAAAGGCGGGATGCTTGTTGTGTGTTGCTAATTTAGAAGTTATGCATGTGTTTGACAATTATATGTTGTCTTGTTAGTGGATAGCGGAGATCAATAGGATGTTTGCTACTATATTTTATTTAAGTTTGTATTGAAATATGCTTCAATATATATTTGTTGAAGTATGCTGCAATCCAAGCTTAGGAGTTGTTGATACATGCTCTAATTAGTTGATTTTCTATTTGTATGTGTATTGTAATTTGGTTTTGATTTTGTGATGGTGTTGATATGCCAATATGCGAGAATACATATGTTAAAGGATCTTGCTTGACATGTGTTTGTTATATTGCTTACAAGGAGATGTTATAGCTGCTGTCCTGAAAACCCGTATGGACATAGGTTCAGTGTTTTCCTTATAACTGTTTTTGTAGAACTATTTTGTTTATGATTCTTATTTTGTTAGAAACTAGACTCGATTTTCTACAGTTTAGGCACTGAATTTGATGTTTTTAACTGAGTATTGATGAAGAAAATTCTGTTAAAAGTTAGAGGACAATTGCTGTCCTGTTTTTCAAATGCGGTATCTTGTTGGTTAAAACTGTACTTTTTGGAATGCTTTTTCCCAAAACTAAATTTAAATTTATAAACTAGACTTGTTTAGATTTCCATAGAGGGGTCGTTTTTCTAAATCCGACTTCATTTTGGGACCTTAGGGTGTAACTTACATGTTGTTTGTAATACTGTGATTTCAATTGGGAATTACTTGTTAATAGTAGTACTGTATTCTAATTGAGAGATTATAGAATATGTTCATGTCAATGGTTTATGTGTTTTGTTTTATGTCATTAGTTGTTAAGCGATAGATTGATTTATGAGTTAAGTTATTCAATCTTATGATGGAATGATTGTGAAACACCATTTGGCATCCAAAGGTAGTAACCATGCTAATCCTCTCTATGACCATCCTTCAAAACGACGTAAAAGCATCTGCTTTCCTGAAAACTACTATGTTTGCTAATCTGTAAAGTTGCATGTGAAGTTGCATTTCTTTGTTCTATTTTAACATGCTAGTATGCTACATGGATCTTTCCATCTTTTATTATTATCACTTGATGAAGTTTAGACATATGACTTGTTTTCCTTATTGTTTTATCAGAAAATGGATCCGACTAAATGTTTTGAGACAGCCATCCATATAGACCAGGTACAGTATCTCATCAACTTAAGAATAACGATCGGATTCACGTAATGATAGTTAAGGCATAAACTAATCATTAATAAATTGTTCTTGTGTATTTGCAGGATTTGATTTCAATCCCGCGATCAGTCTACCGTCGTTGGGGACAAAAAATACCACGTGTTGTGACTATTGAAGACAAAAGCGGAAATTTGTTCAATGGGAATATAGTAATCCATGAGGATCGCCCATATTTTGCAACAGATACAAATGGTATTAGGGAGTTGTATTTGTTGTCCACTGGTGCATTGGCAAAGTTTAAGTATCTTGGGGGTTCTCGCTTCTACATGTTCATCCCTTTGGAAGATTGATGAGTTTTGATATTTTGATTAGTACTTATTGATTGTGGTGTGTTTTTTTATAAACAATTATTAAACTTGCATTAATTAATGTATATGTTTTCTTGATCATATTGACTGTGGTGTTTTGGATCGTTAGTACATCATATTTATGTTTTCTATTTATTCAAAAAAAATATTGGTGTATTTTGTTTATATCAGAAATTAAAAATCAATGGGGTAATAGTTGAAAAACAATATTTGGTCGGCAGGATTAAGTTACAGGAAAATTTAAAAAAAAAATCAAAATTTGCGACCGAAATAGCGACCGAATATCGGTCACCAAATTAGGTGAGCTGAGCATGCGACCAACTATACGGCGATCGAAATATATAATTTTGCGACCGAAATATCGGTCGCCAATTTGAGACCGAAATACAAGTTCGGTCGCTAAACATTTAGCCACCAGGGTTTCTGCTACCCCCTTAATTTGGTCACTAATTCGGTCGCCAAACTATATAGAAACCAAATTATCATGTTTAGCGACCAAAATCTTCGGTCGCTAAATAGGTTTTTTTTGTAGTGGAGGGAGCAAGTGGTGGGACAATGTGGTGGCACTGGTGGTGGTGGGTCTCGCGGAGGAGAAGAGAAGACAATGGATAGAGAGAAAAAAAGAAGAGAATAAGAGAGGTGGTGCAAGGTGGAGGCGGCGGTGCGCGAAGAAGACAGAGAACCAGAGAGAGGAAAAGAGAGCAATAAATGGAAAGTGAGGGAGAAAGGTTTTCGGTTGCACTTAATGAACCGGTTTCCGACAGCTACCGACGGCTTATTCCGTCGGTAATTCAAATTTTTGGATTACCGATGGGCAGGTCCATCGATAATGTAAAACATAGTTTTCGACGGAACCAGCCGTCGGTACATTCACGCGCCAAAATATTATAGTTTCGCGCCACCATTTCCGACAGAGTTACAGACGGAATATCCGTAGGTAAGGTTACTGACGGTCATCCCATCGATAATATCGTTGGATTTTCATATTCATGATTATCGACGACATTGTCCGTCAGAAATTGCCTCATTACCGACGGAATTGACGTCTGTCGGTAATAGTCCGTCGGATATTACCCCTTTTCTTGTAGTGTCTACCTGCCATGTGTTCCTGTACATATCGAAAACAACTCTTAATACAAAAACATAAGCGGGTAAAAGCGATAGGCAACTTAACTTAAAGAACCATTGTCTATAACAAGTATAGACAATCCAAACAAGAGCACAAACCAGACTCACAACAGACTCATACCACGGTCTGATAGAACAGACCTGCTCTGATACCACTAAATATGACATCCTGCTACCCCACATGTTAAAAAAATAATAAAAGGACAAAGCTGAAAAATAAATCATGTATTTACTAAAATAAATAAAACATTTGTCCATGGGTAGAAAGGTCCCACATGAACGAGTTCTCAAAACGCGGAAACAAAGTCAAGTTTAAATGATAAAATATAACAAAACAAACCCAACCCGATGTCACAACAGAGCTGGTATAACAGTTCCAGAATAATCTCGGAATACAACTGAAACTAAACTAAACAAAAGGAAAAGCCCTAACTATGAGCGGTGGCTCCTCAGAGTCACTCCTCTCTTGGGTGCTCGCCATCCTCTGCATGAAACCAAACATGCCAAACAAGAACACAGAAAATGGGGAGTAAGAATCATGTAAACATATACGGCATGAAGATAGGAAGCAAGGTAAACAACACAAGCATGGAAACATTATATCATACATCAGCTTATATATATATATATATATATATATATATATATATATATATATATATATATATATATCATCATCATCATACATCAACATCAGCAGAAAGAAGTATGATATGCGGTGCAATGCAACACTACTCCGCCACTCCCTTATGCATGTGGATCCAAACTAACTCAGGATGAACGACTTCGGAATTATATATCTGTATTGGCCATAGAAGAACCAACACCAGCAGTTCACCGAACCTTGGGTGAACCCCATGGATAGCCAACGCATCAAACTGTGGATGCCTCATCACGGGGGGCCGTGGTCACCAAACCTCGGGTGACCTACCGTGGATGGCTAGATCATTGTACTCTCGGGCGATCTCCCCTATGTCGAACCTCCCCCTCAACCATCAACTCCAATGCTCTATGCATGGCACAACAACAAACAACAACAATCACCTCCTTTGCTCGGGCCAAAAATCTCCCGAGACTTCATCATCAACATCATCGTGTTTAGGCCCATAAGCATCCAAGACTTAACATCATCAACACCTCGACCAATAAGCATCGAGGCCACATTAGCCAATAAGCACCAAAGTTATCAACGTGCGATAACCCAACTGTTACCGACTTAATCATCTTATTAATTATCCTCATTAACCATTAACCGAGTTATCTAGTCTTTATCATTGATTTATGGTGTTATTATAACATTATTGGGGGAGATTGGGGTTAAAGCCCCTTTAAACCTTTAATCTCAGTTTCTGTCCAGAGGGGTAAACACGGGGGTGCTTAACCCCATCACGGTCCCTCTACCACTTAAGTGGAGCACGGTCCTGCTTCCTTTTAGGCACGGTCGTTCTCAACTGCACGATCGTGCTCCTCTACTGTGCGGCCGTACTCAACAAAGCGCAAAACAACAAACTGGTTATTATGCCACTAGTGGCTGAGTCCACAACCAAGCCTTGGTTAAACAGAAACATAAACTAATTAGTTCCCAATTCATAAACATGAAAAGGAAACAGAAGGGGAAGAAACCATTACCTAAACAGATCGGTGCTGACACATACCAAAGGTGTCCAAAACTCCAAGAGCTGGTTGAGTTTGGTGGAAACAGAGAGAGACACTGTTCTGGCCACACTAGGTGATGGCTGACGTCAGAAATTAGGGATAAAATGTAACCCTCGGTTTCTGTGCCACCTATAAGTAGGTTGCACTCGAGCATAGCCGTGCACCCCCGTGAGCACGGTCGTCTTGGACTTAGCGTCAGCGAGACGCGATCCGTACATTGAGCATGGGTGTGTTCAGTGTTGAGCACGGGTGTGCTCAACTTAAACTTGGCAACGTGCGCCTGGATTTAAGTACGGGCATGCCGGCTAATGAGCACGGGCATGCTCATGTACCGGAGAGGGACTTTTAAGCCAAAAATCCAACTAAGCCCTTAGCCAGCTATTTTAACTTAAGAAAACCAACTCAGACAACCAAACAAGCTTTATAAAAACACTTAACGAAAAGCAGGGTGTTACAAAGAGTCTTTGTCATGAGAGGATCTGAATCTTCTCGATATCCTGATATGATACAGGGAAAGTGCTTAATGTTCGGAAAGCTATTATCTGTTCTGTTTGATTTGGGTGCTAGTCATTCTTTCATATCATTAGAGTGCATGGATTATTTACGTTTACCTGTTTCTTCGTTACCCTATGACCTTACTGTTTCTACCCCTATGGGTGAAACCTTAACCACTATATTTGTTTGCCGGGATTGTCCTATTATTTTGGAAAATAGGCAGTTCAATGTGGACCTCGTCTATTTGCCTATGCAACAGATTGATATTATCTTAGGCATGGACAGACTTTCGGCCAATCAAGTAATTTTAGAATGATCAAACAAAATCCTTCGTTGATCGAGCGATCTGGATTATTACCTGCCATTGACAGTGGCTCGGGAGATGAACGATCGAGAGACTGCATGATGCTGTTTTCTTTGGAAGCCAAGCAGTCTCCTAAGTCGGATGCGCTACCTGTCGTTTGCGAATTTCCAGAAGTTTTCTCGGAGGATGTTCCAGGGTTGCCACCTAAGAGAGAAATATAGTTCACAATTGATCTCGAACCAAGGACCAGACCGATATCGATAGCACCATTTCGAATGTCCTCATCAGAGTTAGCAGAGCTGAAGAAGAAGTTGGATGACATGTTGAATAAGGAATTCATCCGACCAAGTGTTTCGCCATGGGGAGCCCCGGTGTTGTTCGTAAGGAAGAATGATGGAAGTTCAAGGTTGTGTGTGGACTAATGGCAAGTAAACAAGGCAATGATCAAGAACAAGTACCCATTGCCGAGGATTGATGATCTTATGGATCAGTTGCGGAGAGCAATTGTGTTCTCTAAGATAGATCCGAGGTCTGGATTCCATCAGATCATAGTGAAAGAAGATGATATACCGAAGATTGCTTTTAGAAATCGGCACGGACATTATGAGTATCAAGTTATGCCATTTGGCGTGACTAATGCTCCTGCTGTATTCATGGACTACATGAATCGGATCTTCATACCGTACTTACACAGGTTTGTCGTTGTGTTTATCGATGACATTCTAATCTACTATTTGAGTAGAGAAGAACATGGAGAGCATCTTCAGGTTGTACTCCAAGTAATAAAGGACAGACAACTCTATGTTAAGTTGTCGAAGTGTGAGTTCTGGTTGGACAAAGTACAATTCATGGGGCATGTGATCAACAAGGATGGAATAGCTGTGGATCCTGTCAAAGTTGAACCAATTGTAAATTGGGAACGCCCTAAGACAGTGGGCGAAGTCAGGAGTTTTCTTAGACTGACAGGTTACTACAGAAGGTTCATAGAAGGATTCTCGAAGATTGTGTTATCTATCACGCAGTTGACGAGGAAAGGTAAAGTGTTTGAGTGGACAGATGAGTACGAGGCTAGTTTTTAGGATTTGAAAAGGATGCTTACAACATCACCTGTATTAGTCTTGCCAGATCCGTTAGCATAGTTTGATGTGTATTGCGATGCATCACATCAAGGCCTGGGTTGTGTACTCATGCAAGAAAGGAAAGTGGTAACTTATACTTCAAGACAATTAAGAGTACATGAGCGTAACTACCCAACCCATGACTTAGAGTTAGCCGCAATAGTGTTTGGATTGAAGATATGGAGACATTATACGTATGGTATTCAGTTCATAGTGTTTAGTGATCATAAGAGCCTGAAGTATTTGTTCGATCGAAAGAAGGTGAACATGAGACAAAGGAGATGAATGGAGTTCATAAAGTATTATGAGTTTGATCTCCAGTACCATCCTGGAAAAGTAAATGTCTTAGCAGATGCCTTAAGTCGGAAATCGTTGTAAGGGCCTGCTATGTGATCAAAGAGTTGGAATTGATCGAGCAATTTAGAGATCTGAATATTAGGATAACGGAATTATCCCAGAACAAGATAAGTTTGGGAATGGTCGCTCTCACAAGTGGATTCCTATACTTAGTATGGAAGAAGCAAGCAGAAGACCAGTATCTCCAAAAGGTCAATCAACAGATAGAAGTAGGAGAGTCTATGGAGTTTAATCAAGGTACTGATGGAATCTTGAGGTTTGGTCATAGGATTTGTGTGCCAGAGGATAAAGGAATTAAGATTTGATTCTGGAGGAGGCACACCAAATCAAGTTGAGTTTCCATCCAGGTGCCACAAAGATATATCAATATTTGAGGAAAATGTTTTTGTGGCCTGGTATGAAAAAGGAAGTTGCAGAATATGTCCAATCCTGCTTGGTGTGTCAGAAGGCGAAGTTTGAACACCAAAAGCCAGCGGGATTATCCCAGAATTGAAATGGGATAGTATTGCAATGGACTTTGTGTCTGGTTTACCAAGGACACTGGAAAAGTATGATGCAATCTGGGTTATAATTGATAGGTTGACGAAATGTCCTCATTTCCTTCCTATCAATCAAATGTTCTCAACGAAAAGATTAACCCAGTTGTATATCAAGGAAGTGGTCAGACTGCATGGAGTGCCAGCAAGTATAATTTCGGACAGGATCGGAGATTTACATCAAGATTCTGGTAAAGTTTAAATAGTGCATTGGGAACTAAGCTACATATGAGTTCGACTTATAAACATCGGAAGGATGGTCAGTCGCAAAGAACAATCCAGTCATTGGAAGATTTACTAAGAGCATGTGTGCTGGAACACACATAAAGTTGGGACGAATTTCTTCCCTTGATTGAGTTTACGTACAATAACAGTTTCCATTCACTAGTGCAATAAGTGCTTTTTACGTCAGTTAAAATTGATTTTTTATGTCAGAATACTGACTGACGTAAATATAGCTGGCGTTAATAGTTAATAGTTAATATTTTAACGTCAGTTGAGAACTGACGTTAAATATAAAACTATTAACGTCAGTTCCTTAACAAAACCGACGTTAATTTTGTAAAAATTAACGTCGGTTTTTTAAACAACTGACGTTAAACATAAAACTATTAACGTCAGTTCTTTAAGACAACTGACGTTAATTTTGTTAAAACTAACGTCAGTGGTTATAAAAAACTGACGTTAAAGGTTTAATTTTAACGTCAGTTTTAATAAACAATTGACGTTAATAGTGTACTTTATATTTCATAAAATACTATTAACGTCAGTTGTTTGATACAACTGACGTTAATAGGTTTTTTTTTAAATTCAGTTTTAAAATATCACTCCCCTCAGCTATCCCTGCATTCAGTAAATATCCCAGTAACACAGAATATCACACACATTACAGAATTGCAAAGGAAAAATGGAACAATGGGGGACATAAAACCAAAACCCATGTATATATATAAATAAATTTTAGTTCCAATGTCTAAAAAACAAAACTATCAATCTGAGGATATATATATATACATGTTATTAATTAGTTTCTAAAGTCTAACAAAAAAACTATTTATCTAAGTATTGCGGAGGTATCTTGTCAATTCTTTTTTCAGCTGCATACTTGAAGAAGAATTCGGCGAAGCGCATCCTCAAGTCTCTTAACTCATCTTCTTGAATAGGCGATTGGTCGATAAATGCCTAGACACGTTCAAATAATAACAATAACATCAATGCAAGTCATCTTCAAAACTATAATATATAATTTAACAAGTTTTTTAAATATTACCTTATTCCATCCATCCGTAATAGATGCAGAGACTATGTTCAGCATATGAAGCATCACATAATAGCCGCATGACCACCCGTCAATTTGAAATAGAGACTACCAACAAAATTAATTTCAACGTCAGTTGAATATACATATAAATTAGTAATTATAATATTAATTATTTGATAAATAAACTACCAAACCTTGAGGATGTTCCATACAGGATTTTCTTTAGCCTTAGAAGTCCTACTTCTCCCGTTGGCGCAACTTATGCTACTCGCCTTCAGCGCGCTATCATAAACAAATAATCATGTCGATCAATTAAATTCATATATCATGTGTGTAATAAACTAAAAACAACTTATATTAAAACTTAAATTAAATTTAATATTAGTTACTTACTTATTTACAGCATCCACCACCTTCGGTGGCGGATCTTGGTGGAGAGAGCAGAAGAATATGACTCTATGCCTAGACGGGTGAAGTACTAACAACTGCCAATGTTTTTTCATATAGTAGGGAGCCAGATATATTTCTTTAGGATTGTCTCCCAACAAGTTCCCTAAGTATTTACTCAATGCATCGCCAGCAAAGAAATCGGGCAGAAGGATTGACGGATCTAACAAACTGTAAACTGATGCAACGCCCTTATCAAGCTGAAGACGATGGAGATACCTAAGATAAGAAAAGGTGTGGATGTTAATTACGTAATATATATATTGAAATTAAAATAAATTATTAAATGGAAAAATACCAAAAATAAATAAGTTATAAAATTAAAATTAACTTACGTGCACCAGAGACTGAAAACATTGCTGTTCATACAGACGCTATTTCTGCAGGCGTTCCTGAGATCATCACCACAGAAGGTAAATATCCTCCGTTGATCTGGGCGTGCCACCCATCCATCGTGCTCCAATGGACATTCAAAAATCTCAAACGCATAATCCTCACCAAGTGAGAACAAACGAGTGATAGGTGACAGCGACACTGACGTCGGCTTGGCCTTCAGTTTAGGAAAAATAAAATAGATAAGTTTTTGATAATTAAAAAAAACACGAGTAATTATTTGACTAATTTGGACATTAATAATGAATAAATACCTTTGCTAACATTTCGAGCTCACGTCGTTTAGAGTCCAACTCAAGCTCACACCTTTTCATTTCCAACTCATGCTCATGGCGCTGGACTTCCAACTCCCGCTCCCTAGCTGCCAACTCATCGTCCTCCACATGTGCCCTACTAAAACTCTCTTTTGTGCTGACATGTGAAGGGTTGGCAAGCCCTGCGGTGTCCTGGGATGTACCGACGGAGGAAAGCTCTCTGGCAAGCGCCTGCTTGAATTCTGGGTTGGATATTAAGCCTTGCATCAGATGTGTTGTAATATCTGGGTTGGACATGAGGTGCTGAGTAATGTCAGCCAAAATTGATGCTTCATTGACCACCCGCTTTCGTGAAGCAGACTTGCCATAATATTCTTTGATGGTCACGTTCCCAGGAACACCGAGAACCCGACCAGGATGGTCTTTCTTGCCTAGAGCAGTCATCAAGACGTCCTGCCATCCTGAAGGGACGAATGCGCCCTGGGAGGATTTTGCTTTAAGATCCATCTACAATGAAAAAAAATGAAAAAACGTGCAAGTGAAAAGTGTTACAAATATCTATACAAATATCAATTGAAATCAAGTTAATTATTTACTTACAATCTTATCTGCCACTTCGCGAGTGGCATCAACTTTAAAAGATCCCGTCTTTGTCATGCGGTCGGCTAACCAGACATCCTCGCGGTCGATGTCCAACGGAGGACTTGATGGTGTGCCCTCAGGCACCTCTCCTCTTTCAATCCTAGCAGAGTGCTCTTCCTGCTTCGCCCTCAGCCTATCCGCCATCATCTGCTCGATCCGAGTCTTGTACCCACCCTGAGACATGGTGTGGCGGTGGACGTTCTTCGCCTGATTCTGCCGACCCTTATTTGCCTTAGCCTATTCAAACAAAAACACATAATTAAATACAATTAAATGATCTATAATAAGCATACAAAATTAACTTAATCAACCAACCTGAAATTCTCCATCCTGTCGACTCCTGGCAAACATATCCCAAGTATCCTGATCAATCCAGGGATAATCCGAGAACATTTTATCAAGCCGCTTCTTCCCGGATACGTAGTACCTGGTAAGATCATGCTTGAACCCATTCCAACGCTTTGATGCCATTTTCATACATTTATGACGATGATCCTCATCATTTGGCACAGTTCAAGCTACCTACACATTAGATACATATATAACAACTGGATGGATTATAACTCGGATAATTATCTAATAATGTAAATCAAACGAATGTAAAGGTAAAATACCGTGATAGCCTCTCGAATCTGATCCTTAACGTTCTGTGGAACGTCATTCCAGTGGTTGTAGTTGATGCTTACGTGCTGCTTCGCTTGTAGAAACACCCACTTATTAAATTCTTTAGCACGGGGTCCCTGGGCATTTAGATTAGCATCGAAGGACACCTCAAGCTTCTGTCCGCTCTGCCTGTCCTTCTCTAGTTTCTTCAACGAGGTGGCTCCTCTACCCCGTTTCCTATGAGCCTGTGATGTCTGTATGGACAAAAAAATGATAAAATAGAGGGTTGTAACATTATAAACTTACATTAAAAATAAGGACTAAAGATAGTATATAACATGTAAACTTACACTAGAATCAGGCGTAGGCGTGATCGAGTCCTGTGAAACCCCCACAGTGTCCTCCCGTGCATGTGGGCTATCCGACTGATCCATATATATGTATGCCTGTTCAGAAACAATATATATGTATTAACATAGGTTATAACTCAAAATAAATACAGAAGTATAAATAAAAATAACTAGATAGGTCCTGTAGATATACAAAACATCTATATATCCAATATAAGGACAATACGGGAGATTGAAAACTATAGTTTTTGAAGATTGCCAAGCACTGGTCACGGCCTGGTCGTGATGTCCATCACGGCCGTAATGTGCCAACTGAACCAGACCCTCATAGGCAGAACTGATCACGGCCTAGCCGTGATAAGCATCACGACCGTGACAGATCAACCAGCAGAGCAACATGCACTCAAAACCAAAAATAGAGACATTCTAAACAACTCAAACTCACAGTTTAAAGTTACAACTACTGAGACTACAGTTTCAACATACACTCAAAACCAAAAATAGAGACATTCCAAACAACTCAAACTCACAGTTTCAAGTTTCAACTACTGAGACTACTGTTTCAACCAGCAGAGCAACATGCATGCACTCAAAACCAAAAATAAAAAATGTGCCCTAAAGACTCACCAGAAATAGGCGCTCGCGTGGTGGTGGGGGGGAAGCTCGAGTGGTGGCCAACGTTCGATGTGGTTACTGAGAGCAGAGGGACAAGGAGAGTTAGTGCGCAGGAAGGGGAAAGAGAGATGTCAAGTTATTGCAAAGAATGAGCGGGAAAGACAGAGTTAGGGGTTAAGAGTGTACCTCACGGTGGTGGCGAAGAAGCCCTCGCGGTGGTTGCGGTGGAGATGAGCTCGCGATTAGGGCAGAGTGAGAGCGAGAGTGAGGGTTGAGAGTGAGGGTTGAGCGTGATGAAAAGAGAAAAGAGACCTACAGAGAAGTGGAGAAGGCGCGCGGGGGTAAACGTTATAATTAAAATAAAACAACATTTTATGTCAGTTTTTAGTAAAACCTGACGTTAAAGATCATATATTTAACGTCAGTTGTTTTAAGAAACTGACGTTAAAACTCTCACACTTATTACGTCAGTTGTTAGTAAAAACTGACGTTAAAGGTCATATATTTAACGTCCGTTGTATTAAGAAACTGACGTTAAAAACACTCACAACTTCTTACGTCAGTTGTATTACACAACGGACGTTAAAAGTTTATTAGTTTCTGCAAAAACATTCATTCCTTTGACTACTGTGCTACTTACCCATTCACCTTGTACCTAATCCTCTTAATGAGCATTAAGTTTATAGATCAGTTTTCAAGAAAATCAGAATAGCTTAGTAACTTCATCTACTGCTCCTATAAATAGCTTCCTTCCATCCTTTTAATTTTTCTGCTTCACAGTATGGCTCTGCCGTGGAGACTAACTTCATCACTCTTTCTTCCTATTCCTAGACTCAAAGGTCTTTGTCTTAGTGGTCAAACAACTTCTGAGTTTGAGTAAATCACATTACATGGATATTAAGGTTGGGTGAATCACGTAATGTGATTCTCTCACTTTATTTCATCCCCGTCATCCCTTTCACTTTGCTTTGGAAGCAAGTGATTGTGGATTCAAGATGATGCATCAAGGAATTCCACTGAAGAAGAAAGATGCAAAGATCCATTTCACTTTGCTTTCGCTTCTAGTGACTGAGGATTTACTTTGCATCATGGAATTCAAGTGAGGGAGGTGATGCATCCATTGGAGTTTCTGATGACAGGATTGAGAAGAAAATGATGTTGATGCAGAAACTTTTTTATATTTTAGGGCTATGTTGCAGAAATTTTTTATCTTTTAATCATGTAATTTTAACTTATGAATCGCTTCAATGACATACGATTTGATTATACATATAACTTGTTTTATGTTAAGTGTTTATTTATTTTAATTTGCACAAGAATTTGTTTACTAATTCAAGCTAATTAATAAAAATTAAAAATAAACTTGTATAAAAAAAGGTTTAGAAATAAACTGCAGTACTATATGGAGTGATATGCGTTAAGAGGGACAACAGGGACATGACAACCAATGAAATGAGTTTCATAATTATTTACGTCAGTTATTTATAGAACTGACGCAAATAGTGATTTAATATTTACAAACTGCCACCACCTCATTTTTAACGTCAACTTAATTTATGACTGCCAAGTTCCCGTATATTAATTACATTATTTCCAATATTCATTCTGCACGTTTATAATATATATGATTATTTACGTCAGCTATTTATTTAACTGAAGTAAAAAATCAAACTTTTAACGTTAGTTGTATAAAAAACTGACGTTAACAATAAATATTTTTTATTTTAAAAACACTTTTAACGTCAGTTTTTTAAAACAACTGACGTTAAAAGTGTATAGATATCTGCAAAAACATTCATTCCTTTGACTACTGTGCTACTTACCCATGCACCTTGTAACACAATCCTCTTAATGAGCATTAAGTTTATAGATAAGTTTTCAAGAAAATCAGAATAGCATAGTAACTTCATCCACTGCTCCTATAAATAGCTTCCTTCCATCCTTTTAATTTTCTACTTCACAATTTGGCTCTGCCGTGGAGATTAACTTCATCAATCTTTCTTCCTATTCCTAGACTCAAAGGTCTTTGTCTTAATGGTCAAACAACTTCTGAGTTTGAGTAAATTACATTACATGGGTGATAAGTTTGAGTAAACTACATTATGTGAGTTGCTCACCTTATCATCCTTCTGGAGAATCAGCTGCTGGAGGGAAAATCAGGTGCTTGGGCGTCACAGTTCCAAAACCTCAGCTTTGGCCGCAAGTGACCATCATGGAAGTCTCTGGAACCACTGCCTTTGCTTGAAACAGATCTAGTGCACCTGTTTTTGCCTCTCTTGAGCTCTCTCATGCCCCCCAGTTTTCTGAGGTCTTCGGAGTATAGTTTTCCCTTTGGCATATTTCATAAAACTCTCTGATGGGATGTAGCTTTAATGTTTAGGATTTTAAACCCTTTCAATGTAACTTTTTATAGGATTTTAAACCCTTTCAATGTAACTTTTTATAGGATTTTAAACCCTTTCAATCTTCTGTATCAGTCTGTATTAATCTTCATGAATGAGATCCGGTTTGGGTTATTGATTCAACTTATACTTCGCACATATATTTTAGTTTTCAAAACAGAAACACAAAACATCAAAGCAATTCATGTGAAACTGAAACTTTGAGGAAGGCAATGCGGAAGGGATCGTATACTAGATAAAATAATTATTAAAATAACCTTTAACGTCTGTTGATGTAAGGACTGACGTTAAAAGTGAAGTCGAACTGACGTTAAAATGTTCACTTTTAACGTCAGTTGTTTGTTGAACTGACGTTAAAAGTGAGTCACTTCACTTTTAACGTCAGTTATTAAAACAACTGACGTTAAAATTGAATTAATGAAGTCTGATATTTACAAAACTGCCACCGCCCCCTTTTTAACGTCTATCTTTTGGTTAACTGACGTAAACATTTACCGTCTAATGTATATCTTCCACTAGTGATTCAAGTATTGGCATGGCGTCATATGAAGCACTGTATGGAAGTAAGTATAGAACACCGCTTTGTTGGTATGAAACTAGTGAGAGTCGGTTGATTGGACCGGAGGTGGTACAGCGGACGACTGAAGAAGTTAAGAGGATTCGGGAAAAGATGAAAGTGGCAGTAGATAGATAGAAAAGCTATAGCGATAAAAGGAGAAGGCCATTGTAATTCCAAGAGGGAGAACATGTTTTCATGAGGGTCACTCCAAGAACTGGCATAGGCAGGGCAATCAAATCGCTTACAACTCGTTTCATAGGACCTTTCAATATTCTTCATCGAATTGGTCCAGTAACCTATCAAATAGCCTTACCGCCCAATCGTTCTAATGTCCATGATGTTTTTCATGTATCTCAACTTCGTAAATACCATCCTAATACATCGCACGTCATAGAGCATGAATCAATACAGTTAACAGAAAACCTTGAGTATGAGGTTTTGCCTATACAGATCGAGGATCGAAAGATAAAGGAACTCCATGGGAAGCACGTTTCTTTAGTCAAGATCATCTAGAATGCAGTAACCGGTGATTCTACCTGGGAGAGAGAAGCCGATATGCAACATCGATATCCACACATGTTCCTGCGAGGTAACTTAATTTAAATTTCGAGGACGAAATTTATTTTAAGGGCGGTAATAATGTAACACCCCATTTTATCGATTCTTGTTTAAGGAAGGTATTAGGCATATTTAAGGGCTTGATCTTATTCCTTATGTTTTGATGAGCATATGTTTCAAATTTGAGGTCAATCGGACTTCAAAGAGCTCAGAATGAGAAGAAACATGCGAAATCAAAATGGATGAAACATGGCTGATATTGGAGCCAACACTCAACATAGAGAATGGGCACTCAGCACCAGCGCTGGCACCTAACCCCACTATGTCTTCTTCTCCACTCACTTTGCATGCAATTCCTCTCACTTCTTGCTCGGACCAGACATGTTCTTGAGATAAGGCAGAGCTCCTTAGTGTGAGAAAGTTTTGATTCGGAGATATTCGCTCGACCATTTTCGATTTTGACTTCAGATACTCGTTCAGGGCGACGAGCACGTCAAGTACATACCTTCGATTCGTCAACTAGTGGAGGTAATGCTCGAGTCCCTAACTTTTCGACACATCGACATTGTCACTTACTTTGTTTTAGTGAATCTTGCTTCGATTCTGGCTTTGTTTTTGAAACTGTTGCAAGATTAGGGTTTATGACATTATCGGGACTCTGTCCATGTGTTCAGGACGAATTTCGGAGCATCGAAGCATTCGTCGTGAGTGAGGCAGTGATTGTTCTAAGGTGTGAGGTATGAGTTTCGAGGCGTGGAAGTGGCATTACGACTGTCTATGGTGGGGAGAAAGTATCTGACACGCCAGGGAGGCAAGCATAGTATTGTATATTATGTTGTATGCGTAGGGTGCCCTAGACCCTACTAGTTGTCGAGTAGCTTGTGATAATTAAATTCATATTGAAACTAATTTTTAAAGCTGTATACAGGATTTAGGTATGGCAACCTTATCAATGTTAGGACTGCTTTATCATTTTACGTGCATTTGCTGAGTTTGTCTATTTTGCAGTTTATTGCTGCTGATGGTTTTGCTACTGTTTGAAGTGTGTTGTCTGGATTGTCTGTTTGTGCTGTTGGAAGCCCTAGTTGATGTGACCAAGGATTGATCACTAAGCATTTTAGGATCGTCTTTGATCTTCTTTGATATTCTTTTATGCCGTAAATCATTTGTGAAATGCCAAATTTGCCCCTAAGTAATTTTACCCTTTTGTCCTTAAGTAACAAATTTTGGACCCCCCTGTCCCCTTGGATACACAGCCTCAACCCGCCAAACTTAGCCATTTTCGTTTATTTTCTCTCTTTTACTTCATCATCTACATTTTTCTCTGAAACCTCACCAAGAACACAAAGAAACAAAGAACAAAACCATAATCTCTTAAAGTGTCTTGCACAGTTGGATTAATTTCTTAATCTTCTCTTCATCTTCAAGAGGTAATCCCTCAACTCTCATGAACACTAAATATTTTCTCTTCATTCATTTCAATCATCCAATGTTAAGACCCATTTCTTCAACTTTCAAGTATTGTCTTCAAAAATTTCTAGAAATTGTAGAAAAATCCATTTGACATGAAACCAATTTCCATGAACTCACTATGATTCCTATCTACATTATCCAAGAGCATGAATCAAGAGAAAAATGCTTTCCTACTCTTCTATCATGAGTCGAAACCCTAGCTAGAGGAACTTGAAGAATTTTGATTCAATTTTTATCATTTAGAACTTGATTTCATCTATTCAATACTTATACTTGTTGAATCCAAGAGATTGAAATCAAATACATTTTCTAGCCTAATTTGTTGATGATGGCCGAAACCCTAACCTTTGGTGTTAGAGGATTTTGTTTCAATTTTTGAGTTATGATCATTGATCTTGTCTTTCTAATTCTTAAGGATCATTAATCCAAGAGTTTGTGAAATTTTCACATCCTTAGTCTAATTAATCCATGTAGGCCGAAACCTCATCATGAATGATTAGGAGGATTTTGTTGTTTTATTTTGTTAATTTGTGTTATGATTTGTTCTGAAGGATAAGTTGTTGATTGTAGTGTGAAGTCGTGTGGAGGACCAGAAATTCCGAAAAGAAATTTCAAAGAGGAAAACTGTAACTTCAAGAGGTAAAGGGAGGTTACCAGAGGGGTTTTGATAGCCACGTGCTATCCGTGAGTCTGCATGATTATTTGTGATTTCGTTGTGGCTGCTTAATTTATTTTAAGTAATTGTTTAACTGAGTTATTAAATTATATGTGGTGTATGTTTATCTGTGAAATATGTTTACCGGTGGGTGTATGTTATAACTGTGAAGTGTGATTTTACTGTTGTTGATTGTTTGACTGAGAAGTTTGACAGTGGTCGGTGCTAAATTAAGCTTAAAGATAAAAGCTTAGAAAATGTTGAATAAGTTGAAAATACTGAAGAAGAAGTTGCTTAAGTTAATTTTGTTGAAAATAATATTGTTTTAATGATTTTACGGCGAAAGAGTGATCTATAAGCAATAGTGAGGACAAAAGCATGAAAATTTTTTAGTCACGTTAATTTTCCCAAAATAAATTCTTAAATAAAATAAAAAGTTATTGTAAAAAGTTATGTTTCAAAAATAACTTAATTTTCATGTTGAAAAATTATTTAAGCGAAAAAAGTCAATTTTGACTTATAAAGAGGATTTTAATTCTAAACGACGAGTAATTCAGAAAATAGTTTTACGGTAATGTTTTGAAAATAGTTTCATTTATTTGGACCGAAATGGGTCATGAATGAGTTCTTTTTCAAGATTTGATGTTTTCGGGAAAAAGATTTTAAGAGGAAAAGATTTCGAGTAAAATGAATTTCTCTGCGATTTGAAGTTTATAAAATGAATTTCAAACGGAAAACATTTTCTGCAAAAGAGTTTTACTCAGCGAAAATATTTCCCACAAACTTGGATAAGTTGTGGAGGTTTTATTTTGTATTTGTGTTTCACGGAACGAAAATGATGTTAAAGTTGAAAAGTGAACCTAGTAGCCGAGATGTCGGAATTCTAGTGTTCTGTAAGAAAAATACGTAGATCATTGATCCTTGTTAGTTGTTTTGGAATTTATGTCCTGAAAAACGATGTTGTGGACTTTATGTCCTGTAAAAGATGCTGACGACTTTGTGTCCTATGTGTCACGGGTTAGAGTCCCGGTTGATACAGATGATTTTGGTGATTCTGTATGTCACCGGTTAGAGTCCCAATTAGCATATCTGATTTTGGTGATTCTAATATCTCACAGGTTAGAGTCCCAGTTAGCATATTCTATTATGGTGATTCCAATATGTCACGGGTTAGAGTCCTAGTTGGCATATTGATGACGTTGTATTCGGTATGTCATGGGTTAGAGACCCAGTTGGCATATTTGATTGTTGAGATTCCAATATGTCACGGGTTAGAGTCCCAGTTGGCATATTGATAGTCATGTTCGGTATGTCGCGGGTTAGAGTCCCAGTTGGCATACCTGATGGTGATGCTTGATATGTCGCGGGTTAGAGTCCCAGTCGGCATATTAGTTCGATATCCTAGTATTTTTCATGATCGAATTTTCAGACTGCGTGTCCAACTTTATGAACGAATGGGCTTAATGCCTAATTAAGAATAGTCGTGAGATTTAAGCCTCGACAAAGAAAGAATGAATGAAAAAGAAAAGTAAAGAGGATAAATATCAAAATTTGATGAATGACGTTGAGGTGTTATGCAATTGTTATAAAATGCGATGATTGTCAGGTATGAATGCCATTAGTAAACTATTATGTTTGCGATCTTAAGAATTTTCAAGTGTTTGATATATGTATATGCTGTTGTTTGTGTGTCGCGCAAGTGGTTATCATGATAAAACTCATATATTGGTATCTTACCCTTGCAATATATTTGTTTTTGATGTCGTACCTTTCTACATTAGTACAGATGTTGCAGAATAGTTCCCTAATCCACTCAGGGACCTAGAGCCGGAGACTTGAAGAAGTGTTAGATTGTGAGGATGACCACGGGGTATTTCCAGTGGATGTCTTGTAGAGTGACCATCTTAGGATTTTCTTTGGGTTATGTGTTTTTGAGAATATCGATATATGTGGTTATTGAAAACCAGTATATGGTGTTAAATACATTTATGAATAAAGAAATAGTTTCAGGAAAACATACGCGTTGTGGTGGTGTTTTGATTATGAACAAAATCAGTTTATGGGTGTTGACTAGTATAACATAGTTGTACTATTATGATGTATGCATCATGCTTTTCGAAGTATTAAGAAGAAAAAATTTTACCCCCAAGTTTTTTTGACTTAAAGTAAATAAATTTTCCAAAAGCAACCAGCCGTTTTATTTTAAATTTTATTTTCGGCATGTGTTCACAAGGTAATGCCCAAAGGGATGGTACAAGTGATATCAGAGCTGGTCGAGTCTTTCTGGAACCTTGGGGAATATGTCTGTTATGTTTTTGTTGTCTGATCTCTGGTTGGACCTTGTTTGAAATTGTTTCCTTGTCAAAACAATGTGTTGACACACAAAGTATGTGTGTTTTGGTGGGTTCTGATTTGGTCGAGACCTTGTGAGAACCCATGGATAGTAGATGATGCATTGATTGGATTACTTCTTAGAAGTAATGTGTTTTAACACGTAGGCATACGTTTCAATTTCTGGTTGCAAACTGACTCTGTCTTGTAGGTAAGTTATGGAACCAGAAGTTGGACGTGGACGTGGAAGGGGCCGTAGAGGCGGTCGTGTTGATGGTCGTGGTGACGTAGGAGAGAATCTTTATGCTACTGGAGGGATGGATCCAACGGCACAGGTCATGGAAAATGTTACAACTGCTATCGCATTACAGACAACTACTATGGTTGCTCAGAATCAACAAGAGCAAATTAGAGCTGAGCATGCTGCTGAGGGCAGAGGTTTAACTGCCTTTTGACGTCAAGATCCACCACAGTTTCGTGGGGATTCTGATCCTGAGAAGGCTGATCTATGGATACAAGAGTTCGAAAAGATTTTTGAGCTTATCCATAGCCCTGAAGGAGTAAAATTGTCATATGCTACCTTCCTGCTTTTAGGAGATCCAGAGTACTGGTGGAATGTTTTTCAAAACACCTTTCTAGTCCTCAAAGTGCCAGAATCGAGAAGGAACAAGAGTTTCTATGTATGCAGCAGTGGGAATTATCTGTTGGGGAATATGCGGCGAAGTTTGAATCACTTGCCAAGTATTTCCGTTTCTTACAAGCTCAACCGAATGAGGGTTGGAAATACGAGAGGTTTGAAGGAGGTTTACGGTATGAGATGAAGGGGTCTGTGTTACCGCTTGAAATCTGCAATTTTCAAGCTTTAGTCGAAAAGTGTCAAAAAGTGGAGCAGAAGCTGAAAGCGGTAGATAACCTGAGTAATGTCGGAGGACCATCTCGATTAAGAAATCAGTTTCAGAACCAGAAAGGGGAGCAAGCTCAACGGAAGCCATATTTCCGATCTCCAGGAAATAATCAGAATCGACAATCTTATCGTCCTGTCACTTCTGCATATGGTAGTGGAAGCCAAAACAATCAGAATCAAGGCTCAGTTCAACGATGTCGCAAGTGTGGACAACCAAATCACGTTACTGAAGATTGTAAGCTGAGGGGTACATTATGTTTTAAATGTGGACAGATTGGGCACATGGTCAGAAAGTATCCTATGACAAAGTCCGAGTTTGCTTCCAACAATTCAAAAATGATAGACCGACGACAAAGGGAATATTTTACATCACGAGTGACTCTGAAGCTTTACAAGCCGATGATCGCATATAAGGCAGTTTGACATCACTGGTAATCCTTTAACTGAACTTTTAGATTCAGATGCAATGCATTCTTTTCGATGCATTGTGTGAAACATTTGAGTTTGCCTGCTCCTTCCTTGTCATATGATTTGATCTTTTCAATTGCAACTGTTGAGCCAGTTATTGTGAATTCTATATATTTGAACTATCCTATTGTTGTTCAGGATAGACACTTCCTTAATATGAGAAGTATTCTTGATAAGACTTACGCTAGTCAAGTTTTTGGTCGGACTAGTTCCCTTTCAAATTGTGTTTTGGTAAATTCCTTGTACTAAGAATAAATCTTCTTGAGGATAAGAACTATTTGTCTTTTGATTTCCTAATCCGCTGGAAGTTCTTGTGAAAGAAGGAACTTTATTAGAGTCATGGTTGTAAACATGCATTAGCTATGCATTTTTACACTCACGAACCTATGAAAGAATCTTTTTACATACTGGATATTCCTGTATTCTTTTCATATTTATGAAATTCTTCTATATACTTTCTTGTGAGAGTATGACATTGAGATTAAGAAATCCTGTCTAGTTTTGAATCAAGAAATTTCGAGAACGATTTTTTTTTTTTAGTGGGGTAACAATGTAACACCGTGATTTTACTGCTTTCCCCTAATGGTGTGTGTGTGTGTGTGTGTGTGTGTGTGTGTGTGTGTGTGTGTATATATATATATATATATATATCCGAGACCTGGAGAATGATATTGGATAAACCAAAATCATATTTCTACTCTACGTTATCGTGGAGAGTTACGGTTAAATTTTGGGTTGAAAATTCAGACGAAACCCGATTTGCGTTTTCACTGACAATAAAATTTTACTGATCATAAAACCTAATTTTGACTTGAGAACGACTTTAGTTATTTTGAATTTTTTTGCTAGAAAATGAAATATTATATTTTATTCAAGCAAAATATTAAATCGGGTGAATGACGGAGCTGAATATGGGATTTCCGGGACCCGCTAAAGGATGAGAACATGAGTCACCCATGATGACTCATGTAGGTGAGTCACCATGGAGAGTCATGGTGTGGCACACTATGTAATGATGGTTTTATAGGTGAAAAGTCTTCTATGCCCTTAATCTTTTGTGAAATGCCAAATTTGTCCCTTAGTGATTTTACCCTTTTGTCCCTAAGTACAAATTTTAGACCCCCTTGTCCCCTTGGATACATGGCCTCAACCCACCAAACTTATCCATTTTCACTCATTTGATATCTTTTACTTCATCATCTTCATTTTTTCTCAAACCTAACCAAGAACACAAAGAAACAATGAACAAAACCATAATCTCTTAAAGTGTCTTGCACGAGTTGGATCAATTTCTTCATCTTCTCTTCATCATCAAGAGGTAATCTCTTAACTCTTATGAACATTAAATGTTTTCTCTTCATTCATTTCGATCATCCAATGTCAAGACCCATTTCTTCAACTTCCATGTATTGTCTTCAAAAATTTCTAGAAAATTGTAGAAAAATCCATTTGACATGAAACCTATTTCCATGAACTCATTATGATTCCTATCTTCATTATCCAAGAGCATGAATCAAGAGAAAAATTCTTTCCTACTCTTCTATTATGGGCCGAAACCCAAGCTAGAGGAACTTGACGAATTTTGATTCAATTTTTATCATTTAGCACTTGATTTCATCTATTCAATGCATATACTTATTGAATCCAAGAGATTGAAATCAGATAAATTTTCTAGCCTAATTTGTTGGTGATGGCCGAAACCCTAACCTTTGGTGTTAGAGGATTTTGTTTCAATTTTTGAGTTATGATCATTGATCTTGTCTTTCTAATGCTTAAGGATCATTAATCCAAGAGTTTGTGAAATTTTGACATCCCTTGTCTGATGAATCCATGTAGGCCGAAACCTCAACATGAATGATTTGGAGGATTTTGTTGTTTTATTTTGTTAATTTGTGTTATGATTTGTTGTGAAGGATAAGTTGTTGATTGTTGTGTGAAGTCATGTGGAGGACTAGAAATTCCAAAAAAAAAATTCAAAGAGGAAAACTGTAACTTCAAGAGGTAAGGGGAGGTTACCAGAGGGGTTTTGATAGCCACGTGCTATCCGTGAGTCTGTATGATTATTTGTGATTTCGTTGTGGCTGCTTAATTTATTTTAAGTAATTGTTTATCTGAGTTATTAAATTATATGTGGTGTATGTTTATGTGATATATGTTTACCGGTGGGTGTATGTTATAATTGTGAAGCGTGATTTTACTGTTGTTGATTGTTTGACTGAGAAGCCTGACAGTGGTCGGTGCTAAATTAAGCTTAAAGATAAAAGCTTGGAAAATGTTGAATAAGTTGAAATTGACGAAGAAGAAGTTGTTTAAGTTAACTTTGTGGAATTTGAAGAAAAGTTGAAAATAATATTATTTTAATGATTTTACTGTGAAAGAGTGATCTATGAGCAATAGTGAGGACAAAACCGTGAAAATTTTTCATTCCCGTTAATTTTCCCAAAATAAATTTTTAAATAAAATAAAAAGTTATTATAAAAAGTTAAGTTTCAAAAACAACTTAATTTTCATGTTGAAAATTATTTAAGAGAAAAAAAAGTCAATTTTGACTTATAAAGAGGATTTTAATTCTAAACGACGAGTAATTCAGAAAATAGTTTTACGGCAATGTTTTGAAAAGAGTATCATTTCTATGGACCGAAATCAGTCATGAATGAGTCTTTTTCAAGAATTGATGTTTTCGGGAAAAATATTTTAAGAGGAAAAGATTTTAAGAAAAACGAATTTCTCTGCGATTTGATGTTTATAAAATTAATTTCAAACCGAAAACATTTTCTGCAAAAGAGTTTTACTCAGCGAATATATTTCCGACAAACTTGGATAAGTTGCGGAGGTTTTGTTTGGAATTTGTGTTTCACGGTACGAAAATGATGTTAAAGTTGAAAAGTGAACCTAGTAGCTGAGATGTCGGAATTCTAGTGTTCTGTAAGAAAAACACATAGATCATCGATCCGTGTTAGTTGTTTTGGACTTTATGTCCTGAAAAACGATGTTGTGGACTTTATGTCCTGAAAAAGATGCTGAGGACTTTGTGTCCTATGTGTCACGAGTTAAAGTCCCAGTTGATATAGTTGATTTTGGTGATTCAGTATGTCACGGGTTAGAGTTCCAGTTGGCATATCTGACTTTGGTGATTCCAATATGTCACGGGTTAGAGTCCCAGTTGGCATATTGATGACGTTGTATTCGGTATGTCACGGGTTAGAGACCCATTTGGCATATTTGATTGTTGAGATTCCAATATGTCATGGGTTAGAGTCCCAGTCGGCATATTGATGGTGGTGTTCGGTATGTCGCGGGCTAGAGTCCTAGTTGGCAAACTTGATGGTGATGTTCGATATGTTGCGAGTTAGAGTCCTAGTCAGCATATTGGTTTACATATTCTGTGTGTCGAGGGTTAAAATCCCAGTGAGCACATTTGACTTCGTGTCATATATCGGTAAACCTAGGATCGGTGAAATCAACCTAGTATTTTTCGTGATCGAATTTTCGGACTGCATGTCCTACATTCCGAACGAATGGGCTTAATGCCTAATTAAGAATAGTCGTGTGCTTTAAGCCTCGACAAAGAAAGAATGAATGAAAAAGAAAAGTAAAGAGGATAAATATCAAAATTTGATGATTGACGTTGAGGTGTTATGCAATTGTTATAAATTGCAATGATTGTCAGGTATGAATCCCATTAGTAAACTATTATGTATGCGATCTTAAGAATTTTCAAGTGTTTGATATATGTATATGCTGTTGTTTGTGTGTCGCGCATGTGGTTATCATGATAAAACTCATATATTGGTATCTTACCCTTGCAATATATTTGTTTTTTTGTTGTACCTTGGTACATTAGTACAGATGTTGCAGAATAGTTCCCTAATCAACTCGGGGACCTAGAGCCGGAGACTTGAAGAAGTGTTAGATTGTGAGGATGATCACGTGGTCTTTCCAGTGGATGTCTTGTAGAGTGACCAGCTTAGGATTTTCTTTGGGTTATGTGTTTTTGAGAATGTCGATATATGTGGTTATTGAAAACCTTTATATGGTGTTAAATACAGTTATGAATAAAGAAATAGTTTCAGAGAAACTTACGCGTTGTGGTGGTGGTTTGATTATGAATAAAATCAGTTTATGGGTGTTGACTAGTATAACATAGTTGTACTATTATGATGTGTGCATCATGTTTTTCCAAGTATTCAGAAGAAAAATTTTTACACCCAAGTTTTTTTGACTTAAAGTAAATAAATTTTCCGAAAGCAACCAGCCGTTTTATTTTAAGTTTTATTTTCTGCACTTGTTCACGAGGTAATGCCCAACGGGGGTTGTTACAAGTGGTATCAGAGTTGGTCGAGTCTTTCGGGAACCTTGGGGAATAGGTCTGTTATGTTTTTGTTTTGTGATCTCTGGTTGGACCTTATTTGAAATTGTTTCCTTGTCAAAACAATGTGTTGACACAAAAAGTATGTGTGTTTTGGAAGGTTCTTAGAAGTAATGTGTTTTAACATGTAAGCATACGTTTCATTTTCTGGTTACAAACTGACTGATTCTGTCTCATAGGTAAAGTTATGGAACCAGAAATTGGACATGGACGTGGAAGGGGCTGCAGAGGCGGTCGTGTTGACGGTCGTGGTGACGTAGTTGACAATGTTTATGCTGCTGGTGGGATGGATCCAATGGAAAATGTTGCAACTGCTATCGCACTACAGACAGCTATTATGGTTACCCAGAATCAACATGAGCAAATTAGAGCTGAGCAAGCTGCTGAGGACAGCGGTTTAACTGCCTTTCGACTTCAAGATCCGCCACAGTTTCGTGGGGATTCTGATCCTGGGAAGGCTAATCTATGGATACAAGAGTTGGAGAAGACTTTTGAGCTTATCTATAGCCCTGAAGCTGTAATATTTTCATATGATACCTTCCCGCTTTTAGGAGATGCAGAGTACTGGTGGAAGGACACTAGACAACTGCTAGAAGCGAACAATCAGGAAATTAATTGGAATGTTTTCCAAAACACCTTTCTAGTCCTCAAGCGCCATAATCGAGAGGGAACAAGAGTTTCTCCGTCTGCAGCAGTGGGAATTGTCTGCTGGGGAATATGCGGTGAAGTTTGAATCAGTTGCCAAGTATTTCCGTTTCTTCCAAGCTCAACCAAATGAGCGTGGGAAATGTGAGAGGTTTGAAGGAGGTTTACGATATGAGATGAAGGGGTTTGTGTGACTGCTTGAAATCCGTAATTTTCAAGCTTTAGTCGAAAAGTGGAGCAGATGCTGAAAGGGGGAGATAACCTGAGTAACGTCGGAGGACAAACTAGATTAAGAAATTAGTTTTAGAACCAGAAAATGGGAGCAAGCTCAGAGGAAGCCATATTTCCGATCTCCAGGAAATAATCAGAACCGACAATCTTATCGTCCCGTTGCTTCTGCATATGGTAGTGGAAGCCAAAACAATTAGAATCAAGGCTCACTTCAACGACGTCGTAAGTGTGGAAAACCAAATCACGTTACTGAAGATTGTAAGCTGAGGGGTACATTATGTTTTAAATGTGGACAGATTGGGCACATGGTCACAGAGTGTCCTATGCCAAAGTCCGAGTTTGCTTCCAACAATTCAAAAATGATAGACTGACGTCAAAGTGAAGAGTTTACACCATGAGTGACGCTGAAGCTTTACAAGCCGATTATCTCATATAAGGTAGTTTCGACATCACTGGTAATCCTTAAACTGAACTTTTAGCTTCAAGTGCAATGCATTCTTTTTCTATGGATTGTGTAAAACATTTGAGTTTACCTGTTTCTTCCTTGTCATATGATTTGATCTTTTAAATTCCAACTGCTGAACCAGTTATTGTGAATTCTATATGTTTGAACTATCCTATTGTTGTTCAAGATAGACACTTCCTTAATAAGAGAAGTTTTCTGTATAAGACTTATGCTAGTCTAGTTTTTGGTCAAACTAGTTCCCTTTCAAATTGTGTTTTGGTAAATTCCTTGTATTAAGAATAAATCCTTTTGAGGATAAGAACTATTCGTCTTTTGATTTCCTTATCCGATGGACGTTCTTGTGAAATAAATAACTTTATTAGAGTCATGGTTGTAAACATGTATTAGCTATGCATTTTTACACTCACGAACCTATTAAAGAATCTTTTTACATACTCGATATTCCCGTATTCTTTTTCAATTGATGAAATTTGTCTATATACTTTCTTGTGAGAGTAAGACCATGGGATTAAAAAATCCTGTTTAGTTTCGAGTCATGAAATTTCGAGATGAATTTTTTTTTATTGGTGGGGTAGTAATTTAACACCCCGATTTTTACTACTTTCCCATAACGGTAAATATATATATATCCGAGACCTAGAGAATGATTTTGGATAACCAAAATCATATTTATACTCCACGTTATCGTGGAGAGTTACGGTTAAATGTTGAGTTGAAAATTCAGATGAAACTCGATCTGCATTTTTAATAATCTTCTAGATTCTGTGATTTCTCTGTGTTTATTGGGTGGATTTTTGCTCCCAATTGTGCTAATTTATTGAGTTTTGTCCCTAAGTTTAGTTAATTGAGTTCTTAATAATGTTTTACGTATTTTAGTTTATTTATATTTTTTTAGTTTATTTAATAATGTTTTCTTTTGTTTTTTTGTTAAATAGGAAAATATGAAGAAAAAAAATTAATTAAGCAAATGGACATGGACTTGGCTAATAGAAGAAGCCCATGTGGAGTAATTGTTGATTTTTCTGGAAATCAATTCTAATATTGGTTTGAAAATGCTAGTGGGGAGGAGCCCACCTGAAGTGGACCAAACTCTAAATTTTTGGCAATTAAAAGACAATTCCAGCAACTTGGACTAGGGAAGATAAGATTCAAGTAGTGGGGGTCCATGTGCATGAAGCAAGTCATAAATATTTGAAGAAAAGACAGCATTAAAAGAAGGAGGACCTGGATGCTGAGGAGGCGGCAGCGTATAAAAGGGGGGTCGCACAGTGTAAACAGGGAGTAGCCGCACAGCGTAAAGAAGTGTACCACAGTGCCGGAAAAAAGAGAGAGAATTATACAGTTTTGAGGGGGAGAAAAGGGAGCAATCAAGAAATTTAAAGCTGACGAGTAGAGATTCACAATGACTACCTTGCCTTCATCTTCTTCCGGAGTTTGTTCTATTTCTATTATGTTTAGCTAATTTTCTTTTGTTAGAGGTAGATGGAACCGCCTAGATAACTTGTTTTGATTCTGGATAATCACTTGTTCTGGTTTGTTTAATTTCAAGAGTTTATTCATTGTTTGCATGTTTATCTACTATATGAATTTGCAATTGGGAAATTCGAGTTCATAATCACTGTTTGTGAATAAACGATTTGCGCGTGTTACTTAGGAATAAGAACACAACCAAATTAACTTTTTTTGAGTAGAAACCTTTCTTAATGCTTCTGTTGTTGATCTAATATTCAATGAATTGAATTAGTAACTTAGACAGAAAGGTTTATTCACCTAAGGAATTAGGGGATAAATTGCAAAACTCAATTTCTTGAAATTTGATAAACTGTTCAAGTTAATTTCCAGGATTGAACGAGTAGGAAAGATAGGGAAATCAATCCTCTAACAATTTCTTCTTTGATTGTTAAAAGCCAATTATTCTGTTGCTTAATTTTATGATTTGAAAAATACCAAAAAATATTTTCTGTTCCTTGTTAAATTTCTGTTCTTACTTATTGGTGAAAACTAATTTCAAACCATTCGGTCGCTTAAACGAAATTGAGTTGGCACGTTAGTAGTTAACGGTTCAATCCATGAGGATGATATTTTTTATACTATAGTTACCGATTTGGTGCACTTGCCAATTTTGCTCAACAAGTTTTTGGTGCTGTTGCCGGGGATTGATTTTTGTTAATATTAGTTGTGTCAAGGTAATCTCGATTTGAGCATTTTATTTTCTGTTATTATAATTGCTGCAATTTTATTTTTATATTATCAGTGTGCACTGATTTTCTTTTGAGTTGTGTATGAGAGGTACTGTTGACAAGAATTCTTTGCTGTTTGATCCTGAAATTGAAAAGACAGCTAAGAGTAACAGGAAGGTAGCCAAGCTTCGCAGGCAACAAGAAAGAGAACAAGCACTTTTAAAACAACAGGTGTTTTAAGTTGAAATAGTCATAGCCGAGCAGCCTGCTAGGCGGACATTGAGGGATTATTCGAAGCCCAATACTGAAGGTTCCCGGGGTTCTATTTTGAGACCTGCTGTGCAGGCTAACAACTTTGAAATTAAGCCTGCACTCTTTAATTTGATGCACCAGAACCAGTTTGGTGGAGGAGCTCAAGAGGATCCCAATCATCATCTGGAGAATTTCTTGCAGATATGTCATACAACGAAGTTCAATGGAGCTTCAGATGACGCTATTAGATTGAGGCTTTTTCCTTTCTCATTGAAGGATAAAGCTAGAAGTTGGCTTCAGTCACAACAACAGGGCAGTATCCCAACATGGGATGATTTAGAGTCCAAGTTTGTGTAAAAATATTTTCCAGCATCGAGGTCAGCCAAATTGAGGAATGAAATTACCTCATTTGTGCAGCTAGAGTCAGAAACTTTGTATGATGCTTGGGAGAGGTTCAAGGAGCTACTCTGAAAATGTCCTCATCATTCTTTGCCCAATTGGTTGTTAGCTCAAACCTTCTATAATGGACTGGATCCGAATGCAAGACAGATGATGGATGCTGCATATGGAGGAGCTTTTGATTTGAAGAGTCCAGAAGAGGCTTTAGAAATACTAGAGACCATGGCAGCCAGCAGTGCTAATATGCAACATGATAGGCAAAACAGAAAAGTCTTGGGGGTGAATGTTGTGGATAGTAATCTAATTGAGCAACAAGTTAACAAGGTGATTTCTCCACAGCTTGCTACTTTGTTGGGGAATGGCCAAGTTAATGCACCGAATACACCTCCCTTGGTGTGTGATTTTTGTGGTGGAGAGCATCGTAATGGTGATTGTGGTACAAATCAACTCGGAGAGCATGTGAATGCATTGGGGCAACAAATTAACCCCTATTGAAACACTTACAATCCATGTTGGAGGAACCATCCTAATTTCTCATGGGGTGGACAAGGTCAGAATCAATTCAAGCCATAACAACAACAAGGGAAATCTCCATTCCAAGGTCAATCACAGCCTCAAAACAGAATGTCATCTTTGGAGAGTGGTTTGGAGAAATTGTCTGTTAATACTTCTAATTTTGTGGAGCAATCTTCAAATTTCATGACCGAGACAAGGGTCAACTTCAAGAGTCAAGAGGCGTCTATCCGGAATTTGGAAGTACAAATTGGGAAGATTTCTAAACAGTTGTCTGAAAGAGCTTCAGGTACTTTTCCAGGTAATATTGTTCCTAATCCAAAATAGCAATGCAAAGCAATTCATTTGAGGAGTGGCAAGGTTCTGAACAATGCTGTCCAAGAGGAGTCATCTACAGAAAAGGATGTTGAAAAAGTTGTTCATGATAAAAAGCAAGGGGAGGAGAAAGTAGTGGTTGAAGAGAAGAAAGAAGAAGCTGAAAATATGAAAATTCACAAGTTGACAAGCCAACACAGCCGCTGCCCTTTGTTCCTAAAATTCCTTATCCTCAAAGGTTGAAGAAGAAGAATGAAGACAAGCAGTTTTCCAGGTTCTTGGAGGTGTTCAAAAAGCTGCAGATTAATATTCCATTTCCTGAGGCATTGGAACAAATGCCAAGTTATGCTAAGTTCATGAAGGATTTGTTGTCCAAGAAGAGGAAGGACAATGAAGAGGAAACTGTTATGCTTACATAGAAGTGTAGTGCTATCATTCAACAAAAATTGCCTCTTAAGTTGAAGGATACAGGAAGCTTCACCATTCCTTGTGAGATTGGTAATATGGAGGTTGGCAGGGCTCTTTGTGATTTGGTAGAAGCATCAATTTGATGCCTTTGTCAATTTTTAAAAGGCTGGGAATTGGTACAGTGAAGCCTACTATGATGTCTCTTCAGTTGGCAGATCGTTCGATAAAATATCCTTATGGTATTATGGAAGATTTACTTGTTAAGATTGATAAATTCATCTTCCCTGTAGATTTTGTAGTGCTGGATATGGAAGAGGATGTGAGAGTTCCTCTTATCCTCTGTAGGCCATTTTTTGCTACGGGTCGTGCTTTAATTGATGTGCAGAAAGGTGAACTGATTTTGAGAGTAGAAGATGAAAAATTGGTTTTCTTAATCAAAGAAGCAGTGAAGCATACTCAAGATTCTGATTGTTGTTTCCGGGTTGAAGTTTTGGATTCCTTGGTCCTGGAGGAATTTGAAAAAAGTGTTGCAGAAAGTCCCTTGGAAGCAACTTTGATGGAAGGCAAAGAAATTAAGGAGGTGCATGAGGAAGTCGATTATGAGGTGGTGGAATGTATCTATCAATTGGAAGCTTTAGAATCTACCTCTTCTTCAAATAAAAAATTACAAGAATTAGAAAAAGAAGAAGTAGTAGTGGAAAAGGAGCCACCCATGGAGCTGAAACCATTGCCTTCAAATCTGAAATATGTTTTTCTGGATGAGAAAAAGAAGAATCCAGTTATTGTGGAGTTGTCAGAAAGTGAGGGGGAAAAATTACTCAGAGTATTGAGGGATCACAAGTCAACCATTGGTTGGAACATCGGTGATTTGAAGGGGATAAGTCCTACATTCTGCATGCATAGAATATTTATGGGGGAGGACTTTAAACCAGTAGTTCAACATCAAAGGAGGCTCAATCCAACTATGAAGGAAGTGGTGAGGAAAGAAGTGATAAAGTTACTTGATGCAGGTATAATTTATCCCATTTCTGACAGTAATTGGGTGAGCCCGGTTCAAGTGGTTCCCAAGAAAGGTGGTGTGACTGTGGTGATGAATGAAAACAATGAGTTGACTCCTACAAGGCAAGTCACTGGTTGGAGGATGTGTATTGACTATCGGAAGCTTAATCAAGTTACAAGGAAAGATCATTTTCCGCTTCCATTCATTGACCAGATGATAGAAAGGTTGGCGGGGCACGAGTACTATTGCTTTCTGGATGGGTACTCGAGTTACAATCAAATTGCAGTAGCCTCGGAAGATCAAGAAAAAACAGACTTTACTTATCCATTTGGGGTTTTTACCTATAGGCGTATGCCTTTCGGGTTGTGTAATGCACCCGCCACATTTCAAAGGTGCATGTTCTCAATCTTTTCTGATTTAATTGAAAAATGCATAGAAATTTTATGGATGATTTTTATGTTTGGATCTTCATTTGATATTTGCCTATCCAACCTTGTTTTGGTTTTAAAAAGATGCCAAGAAACTAACCTTGTTCTTAACTGGGAAAAGTGTCATTTTATGGTAAGAGAAGGTATAGTTCTTGGTCATCAAATTTCTGCAAAAGGAATTGAGGGGGATAGAGCAAAGGTGGAGGTAATTGAGAAGTTACCACCATCAATTAATGTGAAAGGGATAAGAAGTTTTCTTGGGCATGCTGGTTTTTATAGGCGGTTTATAGAAGATTTTTCTAAAATTGCTAAGCCCTTGACAAACCTTTTGGAAAAAGAGGTAAATTTTGTGTTTGATGATGCATGTCTGGACGCTTTTAATAAATTAAAAGAAAAACTAATTTCTGCACCTGTGATGGTTGCTCCTGATTGGAGTTTACCTTTTGAAATTATGTGTGATGCGAGTGACTATGCTGTAGGTGCAGTGTTAGGACAAAGAAAAAATAAAATTCTGCATGTGATTTATTATGCAAGTCGTGTGTTGAATGGTGCTCAAAAAAATTATGCCACAACTGAAAAAGATTTACTTGCTATTGTGTTTTCTTGTGATAAATTTAGATCCTACCTTGTTGGGTCTAAAGTCATTGTTTACATTGATCACTCTACCTTGAGGTATTTATTTGCTAAGCAAGATGCTAAGCCACGATTGATTAGGTGGATATTGCTTCTCCAAGAATTTGATTTGGAGATAAGAGACATGCAAGGGAACTAAAATGTTGTGGCAGATCATCTCTCTAAACTTGTCCAAATTGAGGGGGACAAGGACATTCCTTCCATTTCGGAGCAGTTTCCTGATGAAAAATTGATGATGGTAAATTATTTCGCTTGGTTTGCCCATTTTGAAAATTATAAGGTTGCAGGTATTGTCCCTCTTGATTTAAGTTCGGAGAAAAAGAAAAAGTTTTTCATGCTGCTAAATTTTATTAGTGGGATGAACCATTGTTGTTTAAAAGATGTGCTGACGGGATCATTAGGAGATGTGTCCCTGATGATGAATTTGAAAAATTTTTGTGGCACTGTCATGGGTCTGAATATGGTGGGTATTATAGTGGCAAAAGAACCGCCGCTAAGGTCTTGCAATGTGGCTTTTATTGGCCTACTTTGTTTAAAGATGCTCACAATTTTGTTGAAAAATGTGATAGATGTCAAAGAGTAGGGAACATTTCTAAGAGGAATGAAATGCCTCTAAAATCCATCTTGGAGGTTGAAATTTTTTATGTTTGGGGGATTGACTTTATAGGACCATTCCCATCGTCTTTTTCAAATAAATATATTTTGGTTGCTATAGACTATGTCTCAAAGTGGGTAGAGGTTGTGGCATTACCGGCCAATGATGCCAAGGTTGTGGTTTCTTTCCTTAAGAAACACATTTTTACAAGGTTTGGGGTGCCTAGAGCTATGATAAGTGATGGGGGGTCACACTTTTGTAATAAACAATTTGAATCATTGCTGAATAAATATGGTGTGAAACATAGGATAGCTACCCCCTACCATCCACAAACTAGTGGACAGGTTGAAATTTCAAATAGAGAGCTGAAGAGGATCCTAGAAAAAGTGGTAGGTTCCTCAAGAAAAGATCGGGCTAGAAAATTGGATGATGTGCTTTGGGCATATATGACAGCTTTCAAAAATCCAATTGGAATGTCCCCATATTAGCTAGTGTATGACAAATCATGCCATCTTCCAGTTGAGTTAGAACATAAAGCTTATTGGACAGTGAAGTTGCTTAATTTTAACTTGAAAGCTGCAGGTGAGAAAAGGTTGTTGCAGTTAGATGAGCTGGAAGAGTTTAGGTTGCAAGCCTATGATAGTTCTAAAATTTTTAAAGAAAGAACCAAGAGATGGCATGATAAAAAAATAATTGTGAAAGAATTTGAACCAGGACAACAAGTGTTATTGTATAATTCTAGACTAAGACTTTTCCCTAGGAAGTTAAAGTCAAGATGGTCAGGTCCTTTTGTTGTTAAGGAAGTGAGTCCCTATGGTGTAATTGCGATTGCAGAGCCAAATTCTGGAAGAAGTTTTAAGGTAAATGGCCAAAGGTTGAAATTGTACTTTGGGGGTGATTTGAACAGGAACAGGGTTAACATTACCCTTCACTCGCCTTCTAAGGATGGTGAGCAATCTCACTAAGTCCTATAATAAGAATTTTTCTTGGGAGACTTCCCAAGTGGTAGTTTAGTTTTTCTTTTCCTTGTTAATTTTTTATTTTAGTCTTTTAAAAAAAATAGAAAATTTTGAAAAAAATTGATTCATATATATTTAGTTGTTTTTTCTTTTATGACTTGCCTATCTTGTGCTAATGTTTTCTCTGTTTTGAAATATATATTTAGTTTTGCTTCATGGTATCTCATGACAAAAAGGAAGGATATGAGGCACTAATGATGGTGGCCTCAAGTTGGGACCAAATTTCGGAAGCGCAAGATAGGGGAGTTTTCTTTTCTTTTTCTTTATTTTGTTTTTATTTTTTTTCTGTTTATATGCTATTTTTTTTTAGTGTTGCAAGTTAAATTCATTACCATTCTTTTAAAAAAAATAATAAGCATGCTTGTGTGGAACCCCTGTTGTGACGCCGGCAAGTGTACCGGGTCGTCGCAAGTAATAAAAGAAACACGGTAAGTAATTACCGAGGTCGAACTCAGGGATTGGGCTACCAATTCGACTAATCCGCGGGAAATCCGATGCGTTTGGTCAAGTTACAGAAGGTGGTTGAGAGAGAGAGAATATGATCGAAATTCAATTAACAAATCTAATAAACTAATTAACTAAAAATCTGAAATTAAAATGTCCAAGGTCTCAAATCCACCTACTCAATCATGCATAGTACCCAAGTGATGATGTATTCCTCCCTAGGTTCAATTATAATGTCAACCGGGACCCCTAATTTCTCCTATATCCACTGTCGTGCTCAATAGGACGTATTCGACGATTGGATTAATTACTTACTAGGTCTCATAATCCTAATCTCGAATTTGATTAATTCTTGTTTCCTATAAGGTTGCACTAATCTCCTAAATCCACTGTCGTGCTCATTATTCGATTAGTGATTCCAATCCAAGTTCTAAAACGCGAATCGTCGTTCGGCCTCAAACACGTTTAACTAGTTAATCACGCAAAACATATGATCAACGCATTCAAATCAGAATTGGAAAACATTCATAAGAGAAGGGGAGAAAAACATACATCACAAGAACACTACACCGCCATGGGTGGCTTCATTGATCCCTCGGAATAGGGGATTAGTTCCTCATGCTCATAGACAAACAATCGGACTTAACCACCATCGTAAAATAAAAAGAAAATAGGAGACGCAGCTCCAAAGAGAAACAAGGATTCGTAACTACTGATCTAAACAAGTGGATAAAACTCCCTTCTGAACTCCTCTCCCCCAAAGCTCTGATCTGAAACATCTATTTATAGAGTTCTGTTTCTCGCCAGATCGCGGGGCGAGACTATCCTCGCGACGCGAACATTAGTTTTGGCGCGCATTCAAATCTTGGATCTCGCGGGGCGAGCGTCTATTCGCGAGGCGAATTGCAGTTTTGGCTCCATCCTGAGTTTGAATGATCGCGTGGCGAATTGTGATTGGCGAGGCGAGTCTCCAAACCCTAATCTGTCACAGCCGTGATATTCATCACGGCTAGGCCGTGATGGTCTCTGTCTTCCAGGGTCTTCAGGATCTCGCGAGGCGAGACTTCAATTCTAGGCTGTGACCTTCATCACGGCTAGGCCGTGATTGTCTCTGACTTTCAGGTCTTCATGTTTCGCGGGGCGAGAATATTTTAGCGGGGCGAGCCAGAAGTGATGACTTTTGTTGCTTTGTTGACCTTCAGGCTCGCGGGGCGAGCATCCACTCGCGAGGCGAGTGTCTCCAGACTTGCAATTTCCACTGCTTTTTGACTTTCCTTGACTCCCGGAGCTTCACCTATTGACCTGAAAACACCAAAAGCAACCAAAAGCATAATTCTATCCAAATAAGCTAAAAACTACACAAAAGACGCAAAACGAGTCAAAGTCCAACTTAGGAACAAAACAAGGCAAATTTGGGCGAAAACGAGATTAAACTCGAATAATTTGCACAAAAACCATGGTCCATCTAGTTATAAAACTAGATAAGCCGAAGGCTTATCAAAACACCCCAAACTTAAACCTTGCTAGTCCCCAAGCAAGCTTAAAACTCAAAAACGACTCAAGACTTGGCAAGCCTAAAGGAATCAATCGATTTCGCACAAATTTAGTGCAATCAAAACAGTTTTTCTCCAATGATCTCCCCCCCTATATTAACGTAATCCCCACATTCATTTACTTTAAACCATTGAGAACTTCATCATTCATGCAATCATTAGTCTAAGCTGAGGATCAGAGTCACACACAAAAGGAAGATCACCAATTTCAAACAATTGCCTTCCTCACAAGGGTATGTAAAATTTCACTCATTCGCTCAAATTCGTCAAGGCTATCAACTTTTCACTCAATTTCACGTATCAAGAGCACTTCCCATGAATTTGATTTTCATCTAAAAATGGTTCCCACGAAAACATGCATGCAACATCAGAAGGTCTTTTAAAGGTTGAAATGGGGCCTGGTTGAGGGTAGGATATTCAAGGATACTCGGCTTAAGTCCCTAGGAACTAAGAGAGCATGAGCATTTGACACATATTCCACTCAAATTCCTTTTTCCATTTTTCTTTTTGCCTCGGTGACTACAACCTTTTCCTTGCTATTTTTTCTGTTTTGCCCCTTTTCTTTTGGCAATATTTTTTTTTAATCAACCTTTATTTTTCTTTTTCTCACCCCCAATATGACGTATCTCCTTGTAGCCACCCCAAACTTAGTTCCTCACAACCATTCTCTTGCTACGCTTCCATGCTCTCCTAATCCTAAGATTGGGTTAACATGGTTTTTCAGATTTTGGCTTGTGATATAGGGTCATCAAGAAACAATAGGTCAATTAGGCTCAATGTGGCTAACTAGGGAACATGCATTAGGGATGGTCCTTTTTAGGCCAAGTAGTCATTCAAAGAAAATTGCCTAAATCATTTGATGCAACATATAAACATGCAAACCATGAAGAGATTCAAGCAAATTCGGGAAAGTGCAACTTAACAGTGATTCACACATTCAAAAACAGAGTTGGAGGCTCAAATCCTCACCTGGACATTTTGCAAATTGTTTGACCGAGATACAATTCCTAGTGTGTGCACCCCCTCACCCCAAACTTATCATAAATCAAGTAATCACAATAAAATTCTCAAAGTTCAATTTTCAATTTTTAAGTGGGGATAAACTTTTCTAATTTCAGAACCTAGGGGGAAATCATCAATGGTCAAAATAATTCATGCAATCAATCTATGCTCAATTTAATTAAAATCCAACAAGCTTGCCGACATACATTCATACACAAACTCTTGATCTTCTCAAATTATTCAAGAGTGACAAACAAAAACAAAAACAAAAGCAAAAACAAAAGTGAGGAAAGGAGAGGGTGCTCCCTGATGAAGTTCTTATGGTCTGCTTCCTCATCCAATTGGTCTCACGGGCTCCCTTCTGTTGCATATCATCCTGCAAGAACTCCTGCAAATAAAAACCTTAAGTGCAGATTCGCGAAGCGAGAGACCACTCGCGAGGTGAATCTGGAAAAATTGTTTTCACACTTTCCAGAATCGCGAGGCGAGTAGCAACTCGCGAGGCGAATATGGAATTCCAGCAGCTGATGATGCCCAGAATCGCGAGGCGAAATAAGCCATCGCGACACGAGACAGAAACATGAGCAAGCCTCTGAGATTCAGGGCTTCTGTCTCGCGCGGCCACTGTGGATTCGCGTGGCGAATAAAGCTTTTTTTTATATATATATGAAAATGACAAAAACTAAAAATAAAGGATACCTAGCTTGGGTTGCCTCCCAAGAAGCGCTTGTTTAACGTCCCGAGCCTGACTCAAGTCGCATCCACCTGGATCCCATAGCCTGTGGCACAAGGGCCAAGAGATGCTTATCATGGGAGATCCTCCACCCGGATCCCATGGCTTGTGAAGTGGCAATCGCAGAAGCAATACTACTCTTTCCACAACTCCACCCAGCCAGTGTGTGAAGACTCCATTGACCTCTTCAGTTATGTACTCACTTCCTCTTGGGTCAAATTGTGTTTTCACGAGGAAGTGTGCCAGACAAGTGGGAGGGTCTAACTTACCAATGTCCACACATGCATGTAATCCAACATAGTTATCCAATGCAGTAATGTCAGGTTGCTTGGCAAGCATGGTGGATTCCACTACCCCCTTATCTGTATTTTGATCTCTACCCTCTTGCTCCTGTGCCTTGTCCCTTACCAACTCCTCTTCCTCAGGTTGCTCTTCCTCAACATGTGGTAGTTCTTCCTCAACTTCCTGAGAACTAGTTCCATCCCTGTTAGATCCCAACACCCCACTGCTTCTAGTTGTTGTGGCATCACATTGGCTCTTAGGGTGGTTCTCGGTATCACCTGGGAGAGTGTCTGGGAGAGGCTCCTTTAGTTGCTTTGTAAGCTGGGCAATCTGCATCTCTAGATTCTGAAGTGCCATCCCTGTATGAGTTGCCAACTTGTCAATGGCTGCGTTTGTATTGATTGACACTTTCTCAAGTGTCGCACTCAACTTCTCAAAAGCCAACTCCCAAGGTTGTCTTCCACCATTCTGTTGAGGTTGTTGTTGCCAATTTTGTTGAGGTTGTGGTTGCCAGGCTAGACCATCGTCAGCATTACTCCAAGCGAAATCCGGATGGTCTCTACTCATATCACCCCAATACTGATTCTGACTCTGATAGTTGTTCTGGGGCACGCTGTCATAGAAATTATGCCATGGTTCCACATATTCTTGAGAGAAGTAGAACGGACAACTCCAAGTGTCATGGTTCCCATTACAATATTCGCAACCCTGAAGCATTCCTCATGTACCTCGCATACAAAACAAGGCAATACCAAGTGGAATCAAAGAAGTAGAGAGAGATAATGGTGAATAAAAATAAAATAATAGAAAATAAAATAAAAATTAGCTTAACCAAACAATCAAGTTTCCTAAAAATTAGGAATATTGGTGTGCCAATCCCCGGCAACGGCGCCAAAAACTTGTTGTGACGCCGGCAAGTGTACCGGGTCGTCGCAAGTAATAAAAGAAACACGGTAAGTAATTACCGAGGTCGAACTCAGGGATTGGGCTACCAATTCGACTAATCCGCGGGAAATCCGATGCATTTGGTCAAGTTACAGAAGGTGGTTGAGAGAGAGAGAATAGGATCGAAATTCAATTAACAAATCTAATAAACTAATTAAATAAAAATCTGAAATTAAAATGTCCAAGGTCTCAAATCCACCTACCCAATCATGCATAGTATCCAAGTGATGATGTATTCCTCCCTAGGTTCAATTATAATGTCAACCGGGACCCCTAATTTCTCCTATATCCACTGTCGTGCTCAATAGGACGTATTCGACGATTGGACTAATTACTTACTAGGTCTCATAATCCTAATCTCGAATTTGATTAATTCTTGTTCCCTATAAGGTTGCACTAATCTCCTAAATCCACTGTCGTGCTCATTATTCGATTAGTGATTCCAATCCAAGTTCTAAAACGCGAATTGCCGTTCGGCCTCAAACACGTTTAACTAGTTAATCACGCAAAACATATGATCAACGCATTCAAATCAGAATTGGAAAACATTCATAAGAGAAGGGGAGAAAAACACACATCACAAGAACACTACACCACCATGGGTGGCTTCATTGATCCCTCGGACGAGGGGATTAGTTCCTCATGCTCATAGACAAACAATCGGACTTAACCACCATTGTAAAATAAAAAGAAAAGAGGAGACGCAGCTCCAAAGAGAAACAAGGATTCGTAACTACTGATCTAAACAAGTGGATAAAACTCCCTTCTGAACTCCTCTCCCCCAAAGCTCTGATCTGAAACATCTATTTATAGAGTTCTGTTTCTCGCCAGATCGCGGGGCGAGACTATCCTCGCGACGCGAACATTAGTTTTGGCGCGCATTCAAATCTTGGATCTCGCGGGGCGAGCGTCTATTCGCGAGGCGAATTGCAGTTTTGGCTCCATCCTGAGTTTGAATGATCGCGTGGCGAATTGTGATTGGCGAGGCGAGTCTCCAAACCCTAATCTGTCACAGCCGTGATATTCATCACGGCTAGGCCGTGATGGTCTCTGTCTTCCAGGGTCTTCAGGATCTCGCGAGGTGAGACACCTCTCGCGGGGCGAGACTTCAATTCTAGGCTGTGACATTCATCACGGCTAGGCCGTGATTGTCTCTGACTTCCAGGTCTTCATGTTTCGCGGGGCGAGAATATTTTAGCGGGGCGAGCCAGAATTGATGACTTTTGCTGCTTTGTTGACCTTCAGGCTCGCGGGGCGAGCATCCACTCGTGAGGCGAGTGTCTCCAGACTTGCAATTTCCACTGCTTTTTGACTTTCCTTGACTCCCGGAGCTTCACCTATTGACCTGAAAACACAAAAAGCAACCAAAAGCATAATTCTATCCAAAATAAGTTAAAAACTACACAAAAGATGCAAAACGAGTCAAAGTCCAACTTAGGAACAAAACAAGGCAAATTTGGGCGAAAACGAGATTAAACTCGAATAATTTGCACAAAAACCACGGTCCATCTAGTTATAAAACTAGATAAGACGAAGGCTTATCAACCCTATTCATGGAAATTTCATTGTTTTGTGCGCCCACCATGCTTGTTTTCTTTTGATACGAAGATGATACTTGTGGTTTAGTTTTTCATTTGAGTTTGTTCTTGACTGGATATCATAACTTTGGTGCATTGTGTTAAACTTTGTTGATTAAAGTTCATGACTATAAAATTTGGTGAGAATTAATTGGATTGTTTAACTTTATCCTTGTGAGTCATTTGAGCCTATAATTGTAAATTCTTTCTTGTGAGTGCACCATTGAAATTCATGCTCTTGAGTTTGCTTGGTTCTTGTTTGAAGTTCATGATTCACATGCATGTTATAAAAATTATTTGGGCCGTTTTTCATGTAGCCACTTTGACCAAATAGTTAACCTTGAATTTTTCCATTTGCTTAGCCCATTTGAGCTTTATATGCAAATCTTTGTTTGTTTTTACACATGAGCCTTGACTTTTAAAACAATGTTTCTACCCAACCTTAGTGGATAGGAGAGCATTGAATTATTGTGTGTGGGTTTGACATAAGTATGGGGTCGTGCTTATATGTTGGTGAAAGGAAGGAATGGTTACCAAAAAAAAAGAAGAAACAAAAAATAAATGCAAAAAGAAAAAAAATTGAAAAATGGTATTAAATACTTGAGAAAAATAAAGTGGTGCTTTGAAAGAAAAGAAGGTGAAAGGAGTCCAAAAGAAAGAGGTGGGAAAAGGGTTGTATGCAAAGCATGGTTCTTTAAAAGTAATTATCACTCTCCTATTTCCTTTGGTGCTAGCTTGTTTATCCTTTCTTATCCTTCCCATTTACCTTTGCCACATTACATCCTAAATAAAGTCCCTTTGATTTATGCATGTTGTGAATTGTGGATGAATGATTGAGATGAAAATCAAACTTGAAGTTGTATGGTTTTGATGTGTGAATTTGAGTGATACACTTGCAAATATTACCCACATAAATTTGAGTGATTGAGTGAAATTTCACTTCCTGTGAGTAGTTGGGTGTCCAATAGTTCTTCCTTAATTGAATTAGCCATGATCTTTAATTTTTCAAATGTGAAAATATTGGAGCATCATTGTTATGATTTCTTCTTGGGAATATTCTTGGATGTGAACTTGTTATAAGGTGATTCTTTTGTTTTAGGATTTCTTACATGGTTGGGTGCAGCATTGCTTTGTTATTGTTAAGTTAGGGTGTCCCTTGAGTCGATTTTTGCTTGGTCTGTTGTCCTTAGTGTTTTGTGTGTTAGTTTGGGTTACTTTTACTCGGGGACAAGCAAAGTCTTAGGTTTAGGGGTGTGATAATCTTCTAGATTCTATGATTTCTGTGTTTATTGGGTGGATTTTTTGCTCCCAATTGTGCTAATTGATTAAGTTTTGTCCCTAAGTTTAGTTAATTGAGTTCTTCATAATGTTTTACGTATTTTAGTTTATTTAATAATGTTTTCTTTTGTTTTTGTTAAATAGGAAAATATGAAGAAAAAAAATTAATTAAGCAAATGGACTTCGACTTGGCTAATAGAAGAAGCCCATGTGGAGTAATTGTTGATTTTGCTGGAAATCGATTCTAATATTGGTTTGAAAATGCTAATGGGAAGAAGCCCATGTGGAGTAATTGTTGCTGATGTGCATGAAGCAAGTCCTAAATATTTGAAGAAAAGAAAGCACTAAAAGAAGGAGGATGGTCGCGCTGTCGTGCACGCGCCAAAAATAACGAGCGGGTTTTAAAACTGTAGTTTAGGGCGACAACTCGGATGTCATCTCACAAGGACTCTTAAAGTGTTAGTTATCACAAAAATCAGTTTTGGGGGGGGGGGGGGGGGGGGGGGTTGGATTGGGATGCAAATAAGAAAACAAAGTAATAACAGAGCAATAAAACAAGGCAGTTCAAAGAGATTATCAAATAGCTAAAAACGATTAATCTATTGTTCTAGATTTCCCAACTATCATCAGTTCATGCAATTCCAAGACCTAAGCAGATTCTAATCCTCTCCCGGTTGTAGCAACAATTTACAAGCGAAACCACTACTACAGATATATGTCCCTATTCCCGAATTAAGCAAACGGGGTTAAGCCCTTCGTGAACTAAGCGAACACGAAACGAACACACGCGAATTAAGCAAACACGATTAATTATAGGAACATAATATCACCAAAAATAAATCAACACAACACAATATACTCCTGAATTAAGCAAACAGAAATATATAGCATGGCATTGAAAAGGGAAAAGCATACAAAACAGGAAATACAAGAACCTCAAGTGTAGTGGAAATCGATTACAATAGATTAATCCTAGAAAATTAGTTCTCCATGGAAAAACGAAAACACACAGAAAAATGTAAAAACTATGGAGAAGCAAAAGTCCCTTCAATCTGCCCAGAACAGCCTTTTATACTATTCATAAATTTAGCCCACTCGCGAGGAGAGCCCTCATTCGCAAGGCGAATATTGTGAAGAGTCAGCAACGTTTGGCCTTCTCGCGGGGCGAAGTGCTACTCGCGAGGCGAGGAATGCAACAGTCATGGCTTCTGATCTTCAGTCTCGCGAGGCGAGACATGTATCCGCGAGGCGACAGAGAACGGGTTGCATTTCTCTGGAACAGTCAGCTATCAGGGTCGTGAGGCGAGGTACTGTTCGCGTGGCGAACCAGAGAAGATGACATTTTCACTGTTCTGCTGGCTTTCAGGTTCGCGAGGCGAGAAAACTCTCGCGAGGCGAATCCCCTGTTTCTTTATTCCCTCAACTTCTATTTAACCTGAAAAACAAAGAAATAGCTATAAGTGCATTATTTGACTCAAAACTGGCTAAATTAACCTAAAACTACTTTTGAGACTCAAAACCTTGCTTGTGGACAATCTAATCTAATTTGGGTGAAAATAGGATATAATTAGCACAAAACCCTGGCCATACTAGCCATAAAACTAGATGAGCCAGAGGCTGATCAAAATACCCCAAACTTAAACTTTGGTTGTCCCCAAGCAAACTAAAACTCAAAAATCAAAAAGACTCAAGACATGGCAAGCTCAAGGATTTAATCAACTTTGCACAAATTTCAAGCAATTCATCAAAATAATTTTTCCTTCAATGTTCCCCCCTTTTCAAGCAAAGCAATCCCCACAATCATTCACTCTAAACATTTGAGAAATTCATCATTCAAACAATCATTAATCTAATCAGGGAATCCAAGTTACACACAAGAGGGAGATCACCAAATTCAAACAACTGCCTTCCTCACAAGGGCATTTAGTGTTCACTCAATCACTCAGTTTGTGTCAGGCTATCAACATTGCACTCAATTTCACTTTTCAAGAACACTTCCCAGAAATTTGATTTTCATCTCCAAATGATTCCCACAGAAAACATGCAAGCAACATCAAAAGGTCTTTTATGGGTTGTAATGGGGCCTGGCTAAGGGTAGGATATACAAAGGTACTAGGCTTAAGACCCTAGGAACTAAGAGAGCATGAAACACTTCAAAACATTGAAATTCCACTCAAGTTCCTTTTCTCATTCATCTTTCACTTACCTTGGGTGACTACAGCCATTTTATTCAAATAGCCTTTTTATTTTTTTATCTTTTTCTTATTTTTTTACTTCTTTTTTTTTTCTATTTTTTTCTTTTTGGCCTTTGGCTCCAACCTTTTTATTGTATTTTTTTTTCTTTTCTTCTCCTCAATCCCAAACAACACATCACACCTTGTAGCCACCCCAAACTTAGTTTCTCGCAACCAGTCTCTTGATAAAATTCCATGCTCTCCTAATCCTAAGATCGGGTTAACATGGTTTTTCAGATTTTAGGCTCATAATATCAGGTCATCAAGAAACAATAGGCTAATTAGGCTCAATGGGGGTAACTAGGGAACATGCATTAGGAATTGGTTCTTTTTAGGCTAAGTAGTATTTACAAAGAAAATGCCTAAATCATTTGCTACACACACATAAACATGCAAACCATAAGGAGATTCAAGCAAATTCAGGAAAGTGCAGCTTGAAAGTGATTTCACACAGTTTAAAAACATGTTGGAGGCTCAAAACCTCACCTGGACATTCATGCAAATTGTTTGACAGAGATTCTATCCCTAGTGTGTGCTTCCCTATCACCCCAAACTAATCATAAATCATGCCATCACAACAAAATCTCAAAGTTCAGTTTTCAATCACATGGGGATCACTTTTCAAAAACAAAAATTTTTTCAGCCTAGGGGGAATCATCACATAAATCATGCAATCAATCTGTGCAAAATCAATCAAAATCCAGCAAACTTGCCAACAAAAGACTCAACACAACTCCTGAGCTTCTCAGATTATTCAAGAGCTTTATTAAAAGAAAAGGAAGAAAAAAAAAACAAGACAAAACCAAACTACAACTAGTTCCCTCCCCCACACTTAAAACATACATTGTCCCCAATGAACAAAAGAACTATAAAATCAGAGTGAGGGAAAGGAAAGGGTACTCCCTGTTCAAGTGTCAGTGTAGGTGGGAGCTTCCAAGGAGAGCTCCTCAACATTAGCATCCACAGGAACACCAGCATCCACACCATGGAATGGCTTCAGCCTCTGCCCGTTAACCTTGAAGGTCTTGTTGGTACCTGCACTTTTAATCTCTACTGCGCCATAAGGAAAAACGTTAGTAACAACAAATGGTCCAATCCACTTGGACCTAAGTTTCCCAGTCATCAATTTTAGGCGGGAATTAAACAGTAAGACTTTCTGGCCCACAAAAAATTCTTTCCTAGCAATCATCCTATCATGAAAAAGTTTTGTTTTCTCTTTATAAATCCGGGAGCTTTCATAGGCTTCTAGCCTAAGCTCCTCAAGTTGCTGCAACTGTAGTTTCCTTTCAACACCAGCTTTCTTCATGTCCATGTTACAGCACTTGACTGCCCAATATGCATGGTGCTCAACTTCCACCGGGAGATGACATGCCTTACCAAATACAAGCCGAAAGGGGGACATTACTATAGGCGTCTTGAAAGCGGTCCTCTGTGCCCACAGTGCGTCTTCCAGACGACGGCTCCAGTCCTTTCTATTCGGCTGCACCATTTTGTCTAAAATCTGCTTGATCTCCCTGTTTGATAACTCAGTCTGGCCATTGGTCTGGTGATGATAAGCAGTGGAAACTCTATGCACAACTCCATATTTCCTTAGTAAGGCTTCCATGGTTCGGTTGCAGAAGTGAGTGCCCTGGTCACTGATGATAGCCTTAGGTATGCCAAACCTGCAAAAAATGTTGGACCTAACAAATTTGGAAACAACTTTAGCATCGTTAGTCCTAGTGGGGATTGTTTCCACCCACTTTGAAACATAGTCAACAGCCAAAAGAATATACAGAAAACCAAAAGAAGTAGGGAAAGGACCCATGAAATCAATCCCCCACACATCAAAAACCTCACAGAAAAGCATGGGCTGCTGAGGCATCTCACTCCTACGAGTAATGGCAGGGCCTGCTGTTTGACATTCCTTACAATTCCTGTAGACTTCATAGGCATCTCTAAAAATTGTGGGCTAGTAGAATCCAGAATCCAGGACTTTTCTTGCCGTCCTATGTGGTCCAAAATGTCCTCCAACTTGAGAGGCATGTGAAAAATGCAGGATGGACCCTGTCTCATGATCGGGGACACACCTCCGAATAACCTGATCACTGCAAAACTTCCATAGGTACGGATCATCCCACACATAGTACTTTGCATCGCTCTTGAGCTTATGGAACTTGGATCTACTTGTACCTGCAGGAACAATACCAGCAACAAGAAAGTTTACTATGTCAGCAAACCAGGGGGTTACCCCATACAGATGTAGAAGTCGCTCATCAGGGAAATCATCTTGGATGGGAGAAGGATCCTCATCCTTTGCTATTCGGCTCAAGTGATCGGCTACCAAATTTTCAGCTCCACTCTTGTCTTTTATCTCCACATTGAATTCTTGGAGCAAAAGCATCCACCGGATCAATCTTGGCTTAGCTCTGGTTTCTTAACAGGTACTTCAGAGCTGCATGGTCAGTGAAAACAATAACTTTTGAACCTAGCAAATAAAACCTAAATTTATCAAGTGCAAACACAACAGCTAGCAGTTCTTTCTCAGTGGTGGTGTAATTGGATTGTGCAGCATCTAATGTCCTAGAAGCATAATGAATTACATGGGCAGCCTTGCCCACCCTTTGTGCCAGAACCGCTCCCACAGCAAAATTGGAAGCATCACACATGAGTTCAAAAGGGAGTGTCCAGTCTGGGGGCTGGATGATGGGGGTAGAGGTCAATGCTCTTTTCAGGTAGTCAAATGCCTTCTTGCAAGTTTCATCAAAATGGAACAAGGCATCATTCTTCAGCAGGTTTGACAATGGCAGAGCTATCTTGCTGAAGTCCTTAATAAAGCGCCTGTAGAAATCTGCATGGCCAAGAAAAGAACGGATCTCGCGTACGCAAGATGGGTAAGGCAATGAAGAAATCACATCAATTTTTGCAAGATCTACTGAAATACCCTCTTTAGAAATAACATGACCCAAAACAATCCCCCGTTCTACCATAAAGTGACATTTTTCATAGTTCAAAATCAGATCAGTCTCAATGCATCTTTCTAGAACTAAACTCAGACTATGCAAACATGCATCAAATGAGGAGCCATATACAGTGAAGTCATCCATGAACACCTCCATGCAATTTTCAATGAATTCAGTAAAAATGCTAAGCATGCATCTTTGGAAGGTGCCAGGAGCATTACAAAGGCCAAATGGCATCCTCCTATAGGCAAACGTACCGAAGGGGCACGTGAAAGTAGTCTTTTCCTGATCCTCAGGGGCAATATGGATCTGGAAATACCCGGAAAAGCCATCAAGAAAGCAGTAATGAGATTTACCAGCCAGCCGATCCAGCATCTGATCTATGAATGGCAAAAGAAAGTGATCCTTTCTGGTGGCTTGGTTCAACCTCCTATAATCTATACAGACTCTCCAGCTATTCTGACTCTAGTGGGTACAAGCTCATTATTATCATTTCTAACTACTGTGAGACCGGACTTTTTGGGTACAACTTGCACCGGACTTACCCAAGTACTATCAGAGATGGGGTATATAATACCTGCCTGCAGAAGTTTAGTCACCTCTTTCTTCACCACATCCAGAATCAATGGGTTTAGCCGCCTTTGGGCCTGCCTTACTGTTTTAGCCCCATCCTCCAATAGAATTCTGTGCATACATCTGGAGGGGCTAATTCCTGGAATTGCAGCTAAGGTCCACCCAATAGCCTTCTTGTGCTTCTTCAGAACCTCTAAAAGCTTAGCTTCCTGGTCAGAGTCAAGGCTGGAGGAAATGATGACTGGAAGTTTTTTATTCGTCTCCAGGTAGGCATACTTCAGGTTCCCAGGAAGTGGCTTGAGCTCTAAGGAGGGTGGCTGCTCAACGGATGGTACATTGGGAGTAGCCTGGATGTCAAGGACTTCTACTGAACAGACATCTTCACTCTCACTATCACTATCACCCTGCAAAGTTGAATCAAGAAACTCAGCACAAACAGCACACGGGTTAGTGTCAGTACAGTTAGTACATGAATATAAATCATCAAAACCAGAAATAAATGGAAAATCTGAAACAAGGTCCTCATGGGTATCATCAATAATCTCAGAAAGCAACTCTAAGTGGAAAACAGAGTGCTCCTCCAGGGGGTGTTTCATAGCATCAAAGATGTTGAACTTTGCCACAATATCACCAAACTCCATAGACATAGTCCCATCATTCACATCAATCTTAGTCTTGGCTGTCTTCATGAATGGTTTGCCCAGGATTATTGGTGATCTACTAGAATTTGTCTCTCCTGCCATGTCTAGGATGTAGAAGTCAGCAGGGAAAATCAGCTCATCAACTTGCACCAGCACATCTTCTACCATTCCCATGGGGCGGGCACTGGTCTTGTTGGCCAACTGGATGGTGAGACCTGTATACTACAAGGGCCCAAGATCAAGGTTATTGAAAATAGAAGTGGGCATGACATTTATGGAGGCTCCCAAATCCAGCATGCAATTTTCAAATCTTCTATCCCCAATAGTGCATGGAATAGTAAATGTGCCTGGATCCTTGCACTTTTGTGGTAATGCCTGAGTAGGGGCTAAAACAGCAACTCTTTCTGGTGCAGGCTTGGACTGAATAAGAGCTGAAACATTTCTTCCCAAATCAACTCTCTCATTGTTCTTCAACTTCCTCTTGTTGGTGCATAGGTCCTTGAGAATTTTTGCATACTTGGGCACTTGCTTGATCATATCCAACAGCGGAATATTTACAGCCACCTTTCTGAACACATCAAGAATTTCCTTCTCCTTATCTTCACCACCAATCTTCTTATTTTTCTGAACTCTGTGTGGGAAGGGGATCGGTGGAATGTACACTTTCTCTGCTTCAACATCAACAGTAGGATCAGGAGTTACCTCAACAGTTTCTTCATTTTTCTCAGAGGCTTCCTCAACAACTCTTCCAGATCTCAGAGAAATGGCACTCGCATTAGGATTGGAGGCATTAGGATTTATCACTGGTTGTGCCGGCAGTTGACTGGATCCTTGAGCTTGCTGTATGTTGTTTATGGATGTGGCAAGCTGTCCAATCTGTGTCCTCAAATCTTGAATGCTAGCATCTGTTCTCTGCTGAGACTGTCCAACTTGCTGCTGAAACTGAAGATTTTGTGCAGCCATTTGCTTGACCAAGTCTTCTAATGAAGGTCCAGAAGGAGCAGAAGTGGTCACTTGAGGAGGATTCTGAGGTGCCATCGGTTGTTGTTGGGATGAGTTCCCATACCAAAGATTAGGATGATTCCTCCAATTGGGATGGTACCTATTTGTGGAGAGGTCTGGAGTGTTGTACCGGTTCTGGTTATTGCCTTGATTATAGGGATTTACTGCATAAGCCTGAGACACTTCACTGACGAACTCTTCTTTCTGGATGGGGCATGCATCATACGGGTGCTCAGAAGAATTGCATATGCCACATAACCTTGCAGGCTGAACCCTATCTATTTCCAATTGCCTTACAAAAGAAGTGAGCTCATCCATTCTATTCTCAAGGGCATGGTTGGACGAAGAGCTATGGACCTCATGCACACCTCTTGTCTCAACAGAATTTCTCCTTGTAGTAAACTGTTGGGAATTCAGTGACATATTTTCAATGAGTTGCTTGGCAGCAGCTGGGGTCTTATCAACAAGCGCTCCCCCACTAGCAGCATCCAAAAGATTCCTATCCATCGGCAGTAACCCTTCATAAAAGTACTGGATAAGAAGCTGTTCAAAAATCTGATGCTGAGGGCAGCTGGATACCAAATGCTTTAATCTCTCCCAATATTCAGCCAACGACTCATTTCCTTGTCTGATGCCACATATTTCTTTCCTTATTGACGCAGCTCTTGAAGCAGGAAAATATCTCTCTAAGAAAACCCTCTTCAAATCATTCCAGGTGGTGATAGAGTTTGGCTCAAGATATAATAGCCAATCCTTTGCAGCTCCCTGGAGTGAGAACGGAAAAGCTTTCATCTTGATGCTATCCTCAGTGACTCCCTCTGATCTCGAGGTTGTGGAGCAGACAACCTGGAATTCCTTCAAGTGCTTGTGTGGATCCTCACCTGCAAGACCATTAAACTTCGGCAACAAGTGAATGAAACCAGATTTTAATTCAAAAGGAATATCAGTACCAGGATATGAAATACACAATCCATTGTAATTTACATCAGGGGCAGCAAGTTGTCGCGCACGCGCCAAAAAGAACGAGCGGGTTTTAAAACTGTAGTTTAGGGCGACAACTCGGATGTCGTCTCACAAGGACTCTTAAAGTGTTATTTATCACAAAAATCAGTTTTTTTTGGGGGGGGGGGGGGGGGGGTTGGATTGGGATGCAAATAAGAAAACAAAGTAATAACAGAGCAATAAAAAAGGCAGTTCAAAGAGATTATCAAATAGCTAAAAAAGATTAATCTATTGTTCTTGATTTCCCAACTATCATCGGTTCATGCAATTCCAAGCCCTAAGTAGATTCTAATCCCCTCCCGGTTGTAGCAACAATTTACAAGCGAAACCACTACTACAGATATATGTCCCTATTCCCGAATTAAGCAAACGGGGTTAAGCCCTTCGTGAACTAAGCGAACACGAAACGAACACACACGAATAAAGAAAACGCGATTAATTATAGGAACATAATATCACCGAAAATAAATCAACACAACACAATATACTCCTGAATTAAGGAAACAGAAATATATAGCATGGCATTGAAAAGGGAAAAGAATACAAAACAGGAAATACAAGAACCTCAAGTGTAGTGGAAATCGATTACAATAGATTAATCCTAGAAAATTAGTTCTCCATGGAAAAACGTAAACACACAGAAAAATGTAAAAACTATGGAGAAGCAAAAGTCCCTTCAATCTGCCCAGAACAACCTTTTATACTATTCAGAAATTTAGCCCACTCGTGAGGCGAACCCTCATTCGCGAGGCGAATATTGTGAAGAGACAGCAACGTTTGGCCTTCTCGCGGGGCGAAGTGCTACTCGCGAGGCTAGGAATGGAACAGTCATGGCTTCTGATCTTCAGTCTCGCGAGGCGAGACATGTATCCGTGAGGCGACACAGAACGGGTTGCATTTCTCTGGAACAGTCAGCTATCAGGTTCGTGAGGCGAGAAAACTCTCGCGAGGCGAATCCCCTGTTTCTTTATTCCCTCAACTTCTATTTAACCTGAAAAACAAAGAAATAGATATAAGTGCATTATTTGACTCAAAACTGGCTAAATTAACCAAAAACTACTTTAGAGACTCAAAACCTTGCTTGTGGACAATCTAATCTAATTTGGGTGAAAATAGGATATAATTAGCACAAAACCCTGGCCATACTAGCCATAAAACTAGATGAGCCAGAGGCTGATCAGAGGACCTGGACGCTGAGGAGGCGGCAACATATAAAAGGGGGGTCACACAGCGTAAACAGGGAGTAGAAGCACAGCGTAAAGAAGTGTGCCACAGTGCCGGAAAAAAAAACAGAGAATTATACAGTTTTGAGGGGGAGAAAAGGGAGCAATCAAGAAAGTTGAAGCTGACGAGTAGAGATTCATGATGACTACCTTTGCCTTCATCTTCTTCCGGAGTTTGTTCTATTTCTATTATGTTTAGCTAATTTTATTTTGTTAGATGTAGATGGAACCGCCTAGATAACTTGTTTTGATTCTGGATAATTACTTGTTCTGGTTTGTTTAATTTGAAGAGTTTATTCACTGTTTGCATGTTTATCTACTGTATGAATTTACAATTGGGAAATTCGAGTTCATAATCGCTGTTTGTGAATAAACGATTTGCGCGTGTTACTTAGGAATAAGAACACAACCAAGTTAACATTTTTTGAGTGAAAATCTTTATTAATGCTTCTGCTATTTATCTAATATTCGAGGAATTGAATTAGTAACTTAGACAGAAAGGTTTATTCACCTAAGGAATTAGGGGATAAATTGAAAAACTCATTTTCTTGAAATTGGATAAACTGTTCAAGTTAATTTCCAGGATTGAACAAGTAGGAAAGACAGGGAAATCGATCCTCTAACAATTTCTTCTTTGATTGTTAAAAGCCAATTATTCTGTTACTTAATTTTCTCATGTGAAAAATACCAAAAAATATTTTGTTCCTTGTTAAATTTATGTTCTTACTTATTGGTGAAAACCAATTTTAAACCATTCGGTCGCTCAAACGAAATTGAGTTGGCACGTTAGTAGTTAACGGTTCAATCCCCGAGGACGATATTTTTTATACTACAGTTAGCGATTTGGTGCACTTGCCAATTTTGCTCAATAGTTTTCACTAACAGTAAAATTTTACTGATCAAAAAACCTAATTTTGACTCGAGAACGAAATGGTTAAGTTTTATATCGTGTTTCCAACGACTTTAGTTATTTTGAAATTTTTCGTTCAAAAATTAAATATTATATTTTATTTGTGCAAAATATTAAATCAGGTGAACGACTGAGCTGAGTACGGGATTTTTGGGACCCGCTAAAGAATGAGAACATGAGTCACCCATGATGACTCATGTAGGTGAGTCACCATGGTGAGTCATGGTGTGACTCACTATGTAATGATGGTTTTGTAGGTGGAAAGTCTTTTATGTCCTTAATCTTTTGTGAAATGCCAAATTTGTCCCTAAGTAATTTTACCCTTTTGTCCCTAAGTAACAAATTTTGGAATTCCTTGTCCCCTTGGATACACGACCTCAACCCCCCAAACTTAGCCATTTTCACTCATTTGCTCTCTTTTACTTCATCATCTTCATTTCTCTCTCAAACCTCAACAAGCACACAAAGAAACAAAGAACAAAACCATAACTTCTTGAGTTATCTTTCACAAGTTGGATCAATTTCTTCATCTTCTCTTCATCTTCAAGAGTTAATCCCTCAACTCTCATGAACATTAAATGTTTTATCTTCATTAATTTCAATCATCCAATGTCAAACCCATTTCTTCACTTTTCATGTATTGTCTTCAAAAAATTCTAGAAAATTGTAGAAAAATCCATTTTAAATGAAACCAATTTCCATGAACTCACAATGATTCCTATCTTGATCATCCAAGAGCATAAATCAAGATAAAAATTCTTTCCTACTCTTCTATTATGGGCCGAAACCTAAGCTAGAGGAACTGGAAGAATTTTGTTCCAATTTTTATCATTTAGAACTGGATTTCATCTATTCAATTCCTATACTTGTTGAATCCAAGAGATTGAAATCAAATAAATTTTCAAGCCTAATTTGTTGATGATGGTCAAAACCCTAACCTTTGGTATTAGAGGATTTTGTTTCAATTTTTGAGTTATTGTCATTGATCTTATCTTTCTAATACTTAAGGATCATTAACCCAAGAGTTTGTGAGATTTTGACATCCCTAGTCTAATTAATCCATGTAGGCTGAAACCTCATCATGAATTATTAGGAGGATTTTGTTGTTTTATTTTGTTAATTTTTGTTATGATTTGTTGTGAAGGATAAGTTGTTGATTGTTGTGTGAAGTCGTGTGGAGGACCAGAAATTCCGAAAAGAAATTTCAAAGAGGAAAACTATAACTTCAAGAGGTAAGGGGAGGTTATCTGAGGGGTTTTGATAGCCATGTGTTATCCGTGAGTCTGTATGATTATTTGTGATTTCGTTGTGGCTGCTTAATTTATTTGAAGTAGTTGTTTATCTGAGTTATTAAATTATCTGTGGTGTATGTTTATCTGTAATATATGTTTACCGGTGGGTGTATGTTATAACTGTGAAGTGTGATTTTATTGTTGTTGATTGTTTGACTGAGAAGCCTGACAGTGGTCAGTGCTAAATTAAGCTTAAAGATAAAATCTTGGAAAATGTTGAATAAGTTGAAAATGCCGAAGAAGAAGTTGTTTAAGTTAATTTTGTGGAATTTGAAGAAAAGATGAAAATAATGTTATTAATGATTTTATGGTGAAAGAGTGATCTATGAGCAATAGTGAGGACGAAACCGTGAAAATTTTTCAATCACGTTAATTTTCCCAAAATAAATTCTTAAATAAACTAAAAAGTTATTATAAAAAGTGAGTTTCAAAAATAACTTATTTTTCATGTTGAAAAATTATTTAGGAGGAAAAAAAAAGTCAATTTTGACTTATAAAGAGGATTTTAATTCTAAACGACTAGTAATTCAGAAAATAGTTTTACGGCAATGTTTTGAAAACAGTTTCATTTCTTTGAACCGAAATGGGTCATGAATGAGTTCTTTTTCAAGAATTGATGTTTCCGGGAATAAGATTTTAAGAGGAAAAGATTTTAAGAGAAATGAACATATATGCGATTTGACGTTTATAAAATGAATTTCAAATGGAAAACATTTTTTCCAAAAGAGTTTTACTCAGCGAAAATATTTCTGACAAACTTGGATAAGTTGAGGAGCTTTTGTTTTGTATTTGTGTTTCAGGGAACGAAAAAGATGTTAAAGTTGAAAAGCGAAACTAGTAGCCGAGATGTCGGAATTCTAGTGTTATGTAAGAAAAACACGTAGATCATTGATCCATGTTAGTTGTTTTGGACTTTATGTCCTAAAAAACGATGTTGTGGACTTTAAGTCCTGTAAAAGGTGTTGAGGACTTTGTGTCCTATGTGTCACGGGTTAGAGTCCTGGTTGATACAGTTGAATTTGGTGATTCGGTTTGTCACGGGTTAGAGTCCCGGTTGATACAGTTGAATTTGGTGATTCGGTATGTCACGGGTTAGAGTCCCAGTTGGCATAGCTGATTTTGGTGATTCCAATATGTCACGGGTTATAGTCCCAGTTGGCATATTGATGACGTTGTAGTCGGTATGTCACGGGTCAGAGTCCCAGTTGGCATATTCGATTGTGGTGATTCGAGTATGTCACGGGTTAGAGTCCCTGTTGGCATATTGATGACATTGCATTCGGTATGTCACGGGTTAGTGACCCAGTTGGCAAATTTGATTGTTTAGATTCCAATATGTCACGGGATAGAGTCCCAGTTGGCATATTGATGGTGGTGTTCTGTATGTCACGGGTTAGAGTCCCAGTTGGCATACTTGATGGTTATGTTCGATACGTCGCGGGTTAGAGTCCCAGTCGGCATATTGGTTTACATATTCTGTGTGTCGCGGGTTAAAATCCTAGTGAGCATATTTGACTTCGTGTCATATATCGGTAAACCTAGGACCGGTGAAATCATCCTAGTATTTTTCGTGATCGGATTTTCAGACTATGTGTCCTACGTTGGGAAAGAATAGTCGTGAGCTTTAAGCCTTGACAAAGAATGAATGAATGAAAAAGACAAGTAAAGAGGATAAATATCAAAATTTGATGGTTGACATTGAGGTGTTATGCAATTGTTATAAATTACGATGATTGTCGGGTATGAATCTCATTGATAAACTATTATGTTTATGATCTTAAGAATTTTCATGTGTTTGATATATGTATATGTTGTTTGTGTGTCGCGTATGTGGTTATCATGATAAAAAAATCATATATTGGTATCTTACCTTTGCAATATATTTGTTTTTGCTATTGTACCTTGGTACCTGAGTACAGATGTTGCAGAATAGTTCCCTAATCCACTCGGGGACCTAGAGCCGGAGACTTGAAGAAGTGTTAGATTGTGAGGATGACCACGGGGTCTTTCCAGCGGATGTCTTGTAGAGTGACCAGCTTAGGATTTTCTTTGGGTTATATGTTTTTGAGAAAGTCAATATATGTGGTTATTGAAAACATTTATATGGTGTTAAATGCAGTTATGAATAAAGAAATAGTTTTAGGAAAAATTACGCATTGTGGTGGTGGTTTGATTATGAATAAAATCAGTTTATGGGTGTTCACTAGTATAACATAGTTGTACTATTATGATGTCTGCATCACGTTTTTCGAAGTATTCGGAAGAAAAATTTGTACACCCAAGTTTTTTTGACTTAAAGTAAATAAATTTTACGAAAGCAACCAGCCTTTTTATTTTAAATTTGATTTTACGATTTGAGTTTTCGCTGTCAGTTAAGCCCTACTGACCCGAAAATAATTTTTTTTTAAAAAAAATCAAAATTTTATTTTTCAAACCCAGTTATATTTATTTTTATGATTTTAGAAATTATTTATTTTTATATGAATTTTTCGGCTGAAATTTTACGAATAAAAATACGATCAGTTTTTACCGTTACGTAACAATCGGTACCGGAATGAACCCAAAATAATTAAGTCTGATCTTTTCCAGATTTGGAAATGATTTTCCTTGATGTGAATAGTGACCCTTGTCACTATTCAATACTATTCATGTCATTGTAATTATTATTTTTCATTTCCTAGATAACTAATACATTTAATATAAATATTTGAATAAAAATTGATAAAAATCTCAAATTTTTCTGTTGGGGCCCCCCCCTTCTATAAATACAACCCTCATCTTCTTCATTCACTCATCACTCTGTCAAAATCATACCCAAACTCTTGCAAAAAATTTGTTGAGTTGTTCATCTTCAACCTTAAGCTTTGATCTTGGAAGCTACTTATCCTTCACACACTCATCTCTTGCTCACCATCATTTTCAATTAGAGGGTATTGATTCTTAACTCTTGCTCTTTTCTTTTAAGTTCCTATTATCATCTTGCATGTTCATAAGTTTTGTTGAAAGTTGGTTTTTCTTTTAATGCATGTTCATTTGTTTAAGCTTATTAACATCTTTACAATTTTCTTCAACCTTTGCATGTTGAAAATGAACTTCTTATGATCATTTTAATGGGTGGCCGAAACCCTAATGGAGGAAGGATGATGATTTTCCAAAGAGTTTCACATGCATGTTGGTTATTTAGTGCTTATACTATATAGTCCATGATTTCAACTTATGATTTTCAAAGAAATCATTTTCAAATAAAATTGAATTTTTATCAAAACTATACTCATTTTCACTTTAACTTTATGTATTGTATGTGGTGAGAAATTCATCCAATCCTATGAACATGGTGTTGGCTAAAAGCACCAAGAGGAAAAAGGATGAACCTTGATGGAAATCTCACATTCAAGGTTTAAGAACTTTGATTTAAGTATTTTTTTAATTCATGGATTTTATTAAAAATATATGTTTTCCTTCATTGATAAGATTTTGTGGCTAAGACTCTAAAATAAAAGAGTTGGTGAAGCCTCACTTAAATCTTTAAGAATGATGCATGTATGACAATTTTAGTCCTTTGCATGAATGATTCAATGTGGAGTTTGAAAATTTAAAATCCCTAGTCTTTTATGATCATAAGGCCGAAACTCATTAGTAGAGTTGATGAGGTCTTATTCAAATTTTTGTTAACCAAATGATGTTTAAAAACATAGCATTAGTACATGCAAGGAAGTAAGTTTATTGAAATACAATATTTTCCCACTATTTTATGTAAAGGCCGAAACCTATGGTTAATGAGGCGAAGGGTTCCAAATTTTATTTCCAAGTTTTGAACTTATATTTTGTTCCTTTAATGCTTGAAGAATTTAAACCCAAAGGCTTGTAAAGATAGAAAATTTCTCGCTTGGTTTTCTTAGCATGGCTGAAACATACATGAAAATTTTGGGGTAGATTGTAAAGATTTTAAAGTTAGGTTAAATATGTATTTTTGTTTAGATTTGAAATCGTGACGAGCAACAAGTCGTTCCTTCTAAAATACGCAATCAAAGCTTTTTATCGTCGAAATTAAGGTAAGGGGGAAAGCCTGAGGGATATTAAAATTATGGTAACTATGTACTTGTATGTTTGGATTGTTTGATTTTAATGATGTTGTTGTTTAATAAGTGAAAGGTTGATTTGCTATATATGTGTGTGTGTGTGTGTGTGTGTGTGTGTGTGTGTGTGTGTGTGTGTGTGTGTGTGTGTGTGTGTGTTTGTTTGTGTGTGTGTGTGTGTGTGTGTGTGTGTTTGTTTATGTGCTAGTTTATGAAGTTGTTGTTAATATGGATGTTATAGAATTAGATGAATTTATATGATGACATGTTGAATTTAAATATGTGCTTAAATGAATTATGTTATTTATGTTGTAAGTGCTTGAAGTTGTGTTGATTGTTGCATAGTAGTCTAACCATTGGTTAGAGCCCAACCCTTAAGGAAAGATAAAAGCCTTAAGAAAACTTTATACAAGTTGAAAAATAAATGTTTTTAAGTTGAAACGTATTTTTAGAGAAGGGAAATATTTTTTTTAGGTGAGAAATTCAAGAGATTGAAAATAAAAATTTTATTCACAGAAGGTGAAAAGAGATCATTTTAGAAGATTTGAAGGATATTTTCTATAAAAGTCTAAAATTTTTGGAGACTATATATGGTAAAGAAATTAATTAAAAACAAATTAAATTCTTGGTTCTTTACCAAAAAGATTTTAGTTCTCATATATTACACTAAGTTTCTTCTTAAAAATATCTATTCTTTTTGTAAAAGAGGACTTTCTTTCTAAAGATGGACTTTTGGAGTTTTATGATAAGGTTTTTAAAATAAATTTCAAAAGAAAAACATTTTTAAAAATAAGGTTTTATTGAAATAAAGTATCCGATAACTTGGATGAGTTACGGAAGTTTTGTTTTTGGGTTTTGTATTTTCACCGAGCGAAAAAGAAGAAAAGTTGAACCTAGTAACCGAGACGTCGGGTAACTAGTGTTTTAAAAGCACGTTCATCCATGATCTGTGTGATGTTGTTATGGACTATGTTCCAATGTATGTTACTATGGACTGCTGATCCATATACGTTGAGTTGAAACATGGTGAAAATAATAAAAAGGTGAAAACTGTTTTCTATGACCACAAAGTCCAACGACTGATGCATACGTCTGTGACTGTTGTGATTAGACACTCGAACGTAAAAGTCCTGTGTTGATAATAAAAGTTACAAGACATTAAAAATGTTGAAAAGTCGTGAGATTTGAGCCTCGACAAAAGGAAAATATCAGGCACAAAGAAAAGCTGAAAATAAAATGATTTTCTCATGCATTTATTTTGGCAGACGTGCCCACGTTGTTTTGTATGAATATCTGGAAGGACCAAGTATTTCATGCTACGATGTTTCATTGTGTCTTGATGAAAAATAAAATCCATTAGCCGGAACTACTGTGCCTTGTGTTGGACAGTATGCTATGGACATTCCATGCACGTTGAACATTGTGCTAGGAGTTTAAACAATGTAGTGGAAATTCACGTTGTGCCTTTATGGCAACCGAGCCTGATCAGCTCATTTTTAAAGAAAGTTGAAAACTCCAGAGTCTTGCATCAAAGTTGAATTTTTCATAAACATCATTGTTTTTCAAAGTTTATTGATGAATTGGTGTGATATTATATTTAGTTAATATTTCACTTGCTGTAAATATGAAGATATCTATTGTGTATGCTATTTGTGTTGCAAGTATGTAGTTTATCATAATTATCCATATATTGGTATCTCACCATTGCATTTTTGTTTGTTTTATTTGGCATGTATTAATTGTATCTGAAAATAGATGAACCCAGACACACCACTACCTTATTCCCAGGCGCGAGCCCTAATCTTTGAGAACCACTTTGACCCAGAGGCATGGGAGTTCGGACCGGGGGCCCATGTTGCTCACTACACTGGTCCGGTCAGTACAGTGGAGGGCAGCATTTTGAATGGACCCTTCCGGAGGGTTCAGACTACCGAGATAGTACAGATCACACTGCCACATGTGGACATATGCATTCAGCATTGGGTTGCCCATGGCTTAGTGGTCTTAGGTCAGCAACCACCCCAGGACTTACCGCAACAAGAGGCACCTGTTGCACCTATCGAGGAGGACCCGTTGGAGCTCATGGAGGAGGACCCTCAGGTGGAATTAGAGGAGGACCCCATGGAGGAGATAGATGAGGTCCCTCAGTATCACCCCTTGATGACGATGAGGACAATGATCCTTAAGAGGGAGGTGAGGTGGAGGACCCTTCACCAGTTATGTCTCCACAGGGTGGAGATAACCGTAGTGGTCTCCCGAATATATACCACTAGGACTAGACCAGCCATAGAGTTGTCTTTTGTGGTAGTAGTGTCCAAAGTTGTCGTTCTATTTTGTATCTGAGTATGTCCCTCTAATATAGTTTAACTCTATGCAAGCCTGTTAATAATTAACTTAGTTGCTATGGAGGACTAGGTTGTATTCACTCTATGTACTTCTGTCAAGTAGCCTGTCACCAAGAAGGGTTTTAATTATGTAAAAAGGTTTTTATGTATATTCATGGTGCTATTCTTTTGTTTTAGTTATTTATGTTAATTACGTTTATGTTAAAAGTTTTATGATATCCCAAGATGGGAAACATCCAAAATAAATATTTGTTTTCTCCGAAAGAAAATCGACATATTGTTAATAATATGATTAGTTGTAACATGTAGAAATTAATGTGATACTCGGGGAAAGGGTGTCACATTAAGAATGGTATCAGAGCTGGTTGAGTCTTTCGGGAATTTTTGGGAGTATGCCTGTTGTGTTTGTGTTGTGTGATCTCTGACTAGGCTTGTTTAAATTACTTCTTAGAAGTAATGATTGTTGGAAAGTGATTAAATAACTCTTATCTAGTTGCCATTTAACTGATTTTATCTTGTTGATCAGTTATGGAGCTAGACGCAGGATGTGGACGTGGCCGTAGAAGAGGCCGTAGAGGTGGTTTGGTTGGTGGAGGTGGACCTGATGGTGGGGGAGCAGATTTTGCAGCGCAAGCTATGGCAGACGTTGCTGCTGCCATTGCCCAGTAGACCGCAACTATGGCAGCACAACACCAACAAGAGGAAGCTCGTGCTGACCAAGCCGTAGAAGGTCGTGCTCTAACAGCATTTCGACGTCATAACCCACCACAATTTTATGGGGATGTTGATCCGGTTAAAGCGGACTTGTGGATTCAAGAAATCGAGAAGATTTTCGAGTTGATAAACAGTCCTGAAGCGGTACGAGTGCCGTATGCTAATTTCTTGCTAATGGGAGATGCTGAATATTGGTGGAGAGGCACCAAGCAAATGATCGAGGTGAATCAACAAGAAATTACTTGGGAGGTTTTTCGCACTGCATTCATGGACAAATACTTCCAACAGAGTGCTCGATGGGAGAAAGAACTGGAATTTCTATGTCTTCACCAAGGAGACATGACTGTTGGATAGTATGCGGCCAATTTCGAATCACTAGCCAGATATTTTTCCTTTTTCCAAGACAATCCAGAAGAGAGCTGGAAGTGTGAAAGATTCGAAGGAGGATTGAGCTATGAGATCAAGGGGTCAGTGCTGCCACTGGAGATCAGGAATTTTCAAGCTCTGGTGGAGAAATGTAGGAAAGTTGAACAAATGCTGAAAGGAAGAGACAATCGAGGGGTAAGCAAGCTCAGAAGAAGCCATACTCTAGACCAGCTAGAAACAACCGGAGTCAACAACGGTACCGTCCCATGGCCTCAGCCTCTGGAAGTGTTAACCAGAGGAGTCAAGGACCAAGCCAAGGAAGGAGATGCTTCAAGTGTGGAGACCCGAACAGCTTGGCTGATGTATGTCCCGCGAGAGGGATGAAATGTTTCAACTGTGACCGAGTAGGACATCTAGCAAAATATTGCAGGAGACCAAAGCAAGAAGTCACCAACAATAGTACCAGAATTTTTAAACCGACAGCAAAGGGAACAGTTTTTACCATGAGTGGTGCTGAAGCCTCTAACTCCAAGGACCTCCTGAAAGGTAGCTGTAACATTACCGGTAATCTCTTAACTGTGCTTTTCGATTCTGGTGCGATGCACTCATTCATCTCAAATGATTGTGTGAGACTCTTAGCATTACCTATTACTTGTTTGCCGTATGATTTGATTGTCTCAACTCCTACCACTGAACATGTCACTGTTAATTCAGTGTGTTTGAACTGTCTGGTTATCATTCAGGATCAACACTTTCTTGTTGATCTGATTTGCTTGCCTTTAGTGCAATTAGATGTGACTTTGGGTATGGATTGGTTGTCTTCCAATCATGTTCTTTTAGATTGTTCTCATTGAACATTGATTTTTCTGAACCCCGAGATTTATGGATTTCTCTATACCCATCAAGTGAAATCTTTTTCGAAAGAAAAGGATCAGAGGTGCTTGCCTTTAACAAGCTTGGAAATTGAAGAAGAAGTTATTCTGAATACGATACCAGTTGTAAGAGACTTTCCAGAGGTGTTTCCTCCCGATGTACCAGGATTACCCCTAGTGAGAGATATCGAATTCAACATTGATCTTGTTCCAGGAACCGGTCCAATATCGATTTCTCCATATTGGATGTCGCCAACAAAACTCGTGGAATTCAAAGCTCAGTTGGAAGACCTGTTGTCAAAACAGTTTATAACGCCGAGTGTTTCCCCGTGGGGAGAACTTGTTCATTTAGTGCGAAAGAAGGACGGAGGATCGAGACTTTGCGTGGATTATAGGCAACTCAACAAAGTGACAATTAAGAACAAGTATCCATTGCCATAGATTATTTGATGGACCAATTGCAAGGAGCTGCCGTTTTCTCAAAAATTGACTTGAGGACGGGCTACCACCAGATCAGAGTGAAGACTGAAGACATTCCAAAGACTGCTTTACAAACACGCTATGGCCATTATGAGTATCTTGTAATGCCTTTTGGAGTGACAAACGCACCTGCTATTTTCATGGATTACATGAATCGGGTTTTTCGTCCGTTCTTGGACAAGTTCGTTGTTGTGTTCATCGATGATATCCTCATTTATTCCAGGAGTCATGAGGAACATGGAATACATCTGCAACAAGTCTTATAGATCTTACGTGAGAAGGAACTCTATGCAAAACTCTCTAAATGTGAGTTTTGGCTTGAAGAGGTGAAATTCTTAGGACATGTGATTTCCAAAGGAGGAATTGCTGTTGACCCTTCTAAAGTGGAAGCAGTGCTCTCTTGGGAAAGACCAAAGACAGTAACAGAGATTGGAAGCTTTGTTGGCTTGACTGGATACTTTCGAAGATTTATTGAAGGATTCTCCAAAATCGTAGCGCCATTGACTCAGCTTACACGAAAGGATCAACCTTTTCTGTGGACCGATAAATGCGAAGAGATTTTCCGAAGGATAAAAGAGCGATTGACAAATGCACCAGTGTTAATCCTTCCTGAACCCAATGAACCCTATGAAGTGTACTGCGATGCTTCATATCAAGGCTGAGTCTGTGTATTGATGCAACATCGAAAGGTTGTGGCTTATGCATCACGTCAGTTAAACACTCAAGAAAAGAACTATCCGACTCATGATCTGGAATTAGGTCCCGTGGTTTTTGCACTGGAGATATGGAGATATCATCTGTATGGAGCCAAGTTCGATGTTTTCAGCAACCACAAAAGCCTCAAGTATTTATTCGATCAGAAAGAGCTCAACATGAGACAAAGGCGGTGGATGGAATTTTTGAAAGATTATGACTTCGTGTTGCAGTACCATCCCGGAAAAGTAAACATAGTGGCAGATGCTTTAAGCCGGAAGGCCATTCATGTCTTAGCAATGATTGTGAAGGTGCTAGAATTGATCGAGAAATTTCATTGTTTTTCAAAGTTTATTGATGAATTGGTGTGATATTATATATAGTTAATATTTCACTTGCTGTAAATAAGAAGATATATGTTGTGTATGTTGTTTGTGTTGCAAGTATGTAGTTTATCATAATTATCCATATGTTAGTATCTCACCCTTACATTTTTGTTTGTTTTTATTTGGCATGTATTAGTTGTATCGGAAAATAGATGAACCCAGACGCACCACTACCTCATTCCTGGGTGCGAGCCCTAATCTTTGAGAACCCCTTTGACCCGGAGGCATGGGAGTTCGAACCGGGGGCCCACATAGCTCACTACACTGCTCCGGTCAGAACAGTGGAGGGCAAAGTTTTGAATGGGCCTGTCCAGAGGGTTCAGACTGTTGAGACAGTAAGATCACACTGCCACCTGTGGACATATGCATTCAACATTGGACTGCCCATGGCTTTGTGGTCTTAGGTCAGCAGTCACCCCAGGACTTACCGCATCAAGAGGCACCTGTTGCACCTATCAAGGAGGACCCGCTGGAGCTCATGGTGGAGGACCCTCAAGAGGAATTAGAGGAGAACCCCATGGAGGAGATAGATGAGGTCCCTCAGTATCACCCCCTTGATGACGATGAGGACGATGATCCTCACGAGGGAGGTGAGGTGGAGGACCCTTCACCAGTTATGTCTACACAGGGTGGAGATAACCGTAGTGGTCTCCCGAACAGATACCACTAGGACTAGACCAGTGATAGAGTTGTCTTTTATGGTAGTAGTGTCCAACGATGTCGTTCTATTTTGTATCTGACTATGTCCCTTTAATCTAGTTTAACTCTATGCAAGCCTCTTAATAATTAACTTAGTTGCTATGAAGAACTATGTTGTATTCACTCTATGTACTTCTGTCAAGTAGCCTGTCACCAAGAAGGCTTTTAATTATGTAAGAAGGTGTTTATGTATATTCATGGTGCTATTCTTTTGTTTTAGTTATTTATGTTAATTATGTTTATGTTAAAAGTTTTATGATATCCCAAGATGAGAAACATCCAAAATGAATATTTTTTTTCTCCGAAATAAAATCGACATATTTTTAATAATATGATTAATTGTAACACACATAAATTAATGTGATACTCGGGGAAAGGGTGTCACAGCTACTATGGTTGCCCAGAATCAACAAGAGCAAATTAGAGCTGAGCAAGCTGCTGAGGGCAAAGGTTTAACTGTCTTTCAACGTCAAGATCGGCCACAGTTTCGTGGGGATTCTGATCCTTAGAAGGCTAATCTATGGATACAAGAGTTGGAGAAGATTTTTGAGCTTATCCATAGCCCTGAAGCAATAAAATTTTCATATGCTACCTTCCTGCTTTTAGGAGATGCAGAGTACTGGTGTAAGGGCACTAGACAACTGCTAGAAGCGAACAATCAGGAAATTAATTCGAATGTTTTCCGAAACACCTTTCTAGTCCTCAAAGTGCTAGAATTGAGAAGGAACAAGAGTTTCTCCGTCTGCAGTAGTGGGAATTGTCTGTTGGGGAATATGCGGTGAAGTTTGAATCACTCGCCATGTATTTCCTTTTCTTCCATGCTCAACCGAATGAGGGAGGGAAATGTGAGAGGTTTGAAGGAGGTTTACGATATGAGATGAAGGGGTCGGTGTTCCAGCTTGAAATCCGTAATTTTTAAGCTTTAGTCAAAAAGTGTCGAAAAGTAGCAGATGCTGAAAGGGGAAGATAACCTGAGTAATGTTGGAGGACCATCTCGATTCAGAAATCTATTTCAGAACCAAAAAGGGGAGCAAGCTCAGAGGAAGCCATATTTCCGATCTCCAGGAAATAATCAGAACCGACAATTTTATCGTCCCGTCGCTTCTACATATGGTAGTGGAAGCCAAAACAATCAGAATCAAGGCTTAGTTCAACGATGTCGCAAGTGTGGACAACCAAATCATATTACTGAAGATTGTAAGCTGAGGGGTACATTATGTTTTAAATGTGGACAGATTGGGCACATGGTCAGAGAGTGTTGAGATACCCCGTTGTGCCCCATTGTATTATTAGATTAAAACCTTATTATTTAGTTACTTAATCGTGCACTTATCATTGAAAATATATAAATATTAAAAACTTATTTACTAACCATATTACTTGTGCAAATTTAACACACTAAAGTTATAAAATATAAATACACACATGTTTGTTCATTACATTACCAAAACACTGTTTAGGGTATCCTATCAGTAAGATCCTGCACAGGTATTTAGTTATACAAACTGCTTATAATCGTCATAAAATAAAACATCTTATAAGACTCACTGGCCCTAGACACTAAACTACATTGCTGGAATCCACAGCTCGTCCTCCCGCCTCTGGTTCATATGGAGTTCCATCTAACTCCTCAGCAACTGGTTCCTCCATCGTGTCTTCTCGTACGATCACATCAAAAATAAAATACAACACACAGAAAGATATAGGGGATAAGAAACATTTCTATCATCAAAAGTGGAAAAGAGTCATATCATATCATACAATAAATGTCACAGACAATCAACATGCATAACTAATAAATCATCCTCAAATTAATGTACCATCCTCTACCCCAATCTCACACAACTACACTTTTATAATGACGTGGCCACCACTAATCCTGTCACACATTCCTCATTAGGAATGTCAGTCAGTCGTCCAGGTGATGCGTTCCCAACGCCGATGCACATTCTCATCCATGGTGAGAATGCTCATGCAAAGCAATGACACTGTAGCAGCACAGTACCGTCGATGCACACCCTGGTTCTCTCTCATCTCTATCAAGGGTGCTCATGCATAGCAATGACACTATAGTTGTACAACTTAAATTCTAAGGTGGAATGATCTAACGAGAACTCTTGACCTCGTATATTCTAAATATACGGTTGTAAACAACACGTAAACACATGAATATCACTAACCCATATTAATAACATCCTAGTGCCTTAACCTTCCATCAAAGCCTTAACACATATTCTATGTCACCCTTCCTCTTTAAAATAACTCATTTAGGTTAGGCACCTCTAAGTCACCATTATCCTCATACCCAAACAATTATCTCCCGAACAATATATATATATATATATATATATATATATATATATATTTGCTTAAAATCCACTAAACACAATATTAAAACCAGGCAGATCATGCATAACACAATATCAACAACATATTCCATTATCACCAAAATAACACAATATCAATTCAATAATGATAATAAATTCAAATCAACCATAAACAATCTAAAATCATCCTAAGGTCGATAAACCTACAATCCCCAAATCACCATTGGTTTTATAGAAAAGGTTTCCAATGTGATTTTGGTCTTGTTGATTACTCAACTACTAGTAGGGTTTAGGTCGCCCTACACAATTATTATAGAATATACTACTTATCGTTTCCGACGGTAGGTTGTTTCTTTCCCCCACCTGAACTTATCACCGAAGTCCCGAACTTTTCGATCCTCGTTACTCTACCACAGTTAATGGTTAACCTTCAACCAAAACAACATAACACAAATAAATCAAACAAAAACCAACTATGACTAATTCATGATAGGTTCGGCCATGATATCAAAAATAGGCTAGTGTTATTTTCTCAACTCCATCTTTTGGATCTTATTTCCTAGAGTATTAACTAACATAAATCAAGTGTTACAATTCAAAAATATGAAACAAAATCCTCTAACCTCTATGGTTAGGGTTTCGGCCATAATAAGAAAAAATAGGCTAGAAATTCCTTTTGCTCACAAACTCTTGGATCTAGAACCTACACACCTTAAATAGTTGATACAAATCATGATCTAGTTAAAGATTGAAGAAAACTTATTTTGTTCATATGAACCCAATTTCGGCTAATACTAGAAAAATAGGCAGGAAAATTCTTTTGCTTACATACTCTTAGATGATGAAATTAGAAGTCATATAAGGATCATAGAAATTGGTTTCACATTAAAATGATTTTTCTACACTTTTCTAGAATTATTTGAAGTTCTAGATCTAGAAATGGAGATTTATGAAAAGTTGATGAAAGTGAAGATTTGATGCTTGATTAATGAAGCTAAGATGATGAGGAAGAGATTCCTCACCTTGGAATGAAGAAGTTTGATCAAGAACTTGAAAAGAAAAATGAAGAACTATGATGAACTAGGCAAGAACACTATGATGTACTTGGTGTTTTTGGTGAAGAAAATGACTTAGGAAGAGAATGAAATGTCTAAGTGTGTGAGTGGTGTGGCAACCACGAAATGGAGTGATGGAGTGATTTGTTTAATGTTACAAATGAACAAAGGTTAGGTTAGTTGACATAGGTTAAGTTTAGAAAATAATACAATAACTTAACTATGATTATAATTGTGAACACCCATTTTTGTCCGTCTTCATTTTATTTTTTTCTAATTTTATGTTATTATATTTCAGGGAGACTAAAAAATAATAGTGAAGAAAGAAAGAAGAAAAAGAAACTAATGTTGGACGAGGAGGTTCCGTCCACTCCCATTATTTAATTTTCTGTTGGACGGGGAGGTCCCGTCCATTACATATCGAATTTTCTATTGGACGGGGAGGTCCCGTCCATTGCATATCTAATTTTATGTTGGACAAGGAGGTTCCATCCATTGCTTATTTAATTTTCTGTTGGACGAGGTTGTTCCGTCCACTACAATTATCTAATTTTCTATTGGACGAGGCGGTTCCGTCCACTGCAATAATCTAATTTTCCGTTGGACGAGGAGGTTCCGTCCATTACATACTTAATTTTCTGTTGGACAAGGAGGTTCCGTCCACTGCAATTTTATTTTCAGAATGGAGACTAAAAAATAAAGAAAGAAGAAGAAGAAAATAATGAAGAAATGAGGAAGAAAAGAAGGAGAAAAGAACAATCAATAAAAAGAGAAGAAAGGAGAATGAGTTACTTCTCCTAACCCTAAAAAACCCCAATAGAGTGGTTCCAAGTTTTCAGAAGAAGAGAGAGTTAAAAGAGTCAACGAAACTGAAATGTAAGGGTTTTGATCTTAAAATTTTACTACAGGGAGAAAGCAAAATCATTGTTATTCTGCTCTCATTTGGTAATCCTTGTTCTCTTTGTTGTTATTATTCTTGAGTTTCTCTTGACATTTTTATTTTTCTATGTCTCTATTTATGACGAAAAGAAAATCCATGGATATTGAAACTGAATGAGTTAATATGATGTTTTCTATATGAGTTCTTATGTCTGTTCCAGAAATGGTGTATCGTAGGGCTCCTATTTCATCGTTTGCTATCATATGCTGAAATGCATGATACACTAGTAATCTTCATATGGCTATACTGTTACTAAACACTTTAAATATCTCACTTTTGTTCTATTTTCATAAGGCAAAACTTTTTTTTTACATAAAAATAAAAGATGATCACTTAAATCCCATTCAACCAGTTTGTTCCCTTTTTACAAAACAAAGAAATCAATGTTATTTTTGGGTTTCTCTATGACAAGTGTCATGCTCAACCCTTTAGATTTTGAGGTTGCCCTATGGACTTACGTGCCATGTTCAACCACATTTAGGTTTAAGCAAAAATTTTCACAAACATAAAATCGATGAAGAATACAAAATATCTTAAAATTAAAAACGGTTTTTTTCCTTTAAATAATTTTCGGGGTAAAAAAAATATTTTCAAGTTACTAATAATTTACACAACTAATTTTGGGTAACCATTTTTATGGATGTTCTAGGGTGCCGTGGGATTAAGTCTCCATGCCTTCCCTAGACGTAATCAACTCCCGAACCCAAAGTTTTTAAAGGGTTTTCCAACTTTCCCGAAATTAAATAAAGTTGGTGGCGGCTCCATGTTTATTCTCTAAAAGAAAACAGGTTTTTCTTTTTGGTCGCGACAAATGGCGATTCCACTGGGGATACTTTTAAGAGAGACAAGCCCGTAAAAATTAGTTTTGCAAATTTTTAATAACTTGTAGCTTATTTGTTTTACCTTTTATTGCTATATCTTGCTTTTTTTTCTTACAATAACTAAATGACAAAAACAAAAAAAAAATGTTTTTATTTTTAGTGATGTTTGTTTGGATTGTCCTTTTTGTTTGGGTTTTCCTTTTATTAAAATGATAAAAATTAGTTGTAAATACATTTTAACTCATGTTATTTTTGTATATGTTTCACTAACAATGTTTTTGTTTCCTTCTCCTTTCTTTTCCTTTTTCCTATATTTTAACGATAGGGTAGAGTACATATAACCATTTTTATATATACCTATGTTTTTATTTTGCAAGTTTTTCTTGTCTTTTCTTTTCTTTTTGTTTTTTAAGTGTTACAGGTTTGTATGCCCCCTTCACACACATCACTATCACATATTACACACACTCTTGGCTCTATATCCGAGCTTGCTCAAAACCCAAGGATTCGGCAGTGCTCTGACATTGTCATTGAAGAGGTCTTATACCTCCCTGATACTTGTCGGTTCACCACTCAGATTGTACATGAGATCACGGAATAGCCATATTGAGAGGGTTTATCCCTACTTGTGGCTAAATTCATGAATCAGATACTTATAAGGGCAATCTGGGGACCATGACTTTTAGAGGTCTACACCCGTCCAAACTTTCACTAATAGAGAAAACCTAGTGGCTGACCTGTTTAGAGTCCTAACTTAGGGTGTGTCCATCCTTAGGTTTTACCTGGCTTTGGACAAAAAGGGGTATACTTCTCTTTTCTCTCTATCATCATAAGCATAAATTGTCATGCATGCTCATTGTGATTATTCACAAAACTAGGGGCGTCACATTGCCGCCTCAAACCTGAATGACATATTCGAATATTATTGCACATCTAATAGGTGATATGTCATAATGAAGGTGATTCATTGGCAGCATACCCATCAGGGTTTTCAACCCCATTAGGTCTCATACAACATGAATCATGCAAGATATATTTGTTTCACTATACTCATTTTTTGTTTTTTTCGAGTGTGCCTCTTTGTTGGAAGACTTTGGTATTCATCTTATAGCAAGAAAATGGAAAAGTTTGGTTCCGAAAAGAGTACTAGAAATGCGAGCTGTTCCAAGAAAAGTATCAAGATCGATGTGACACTCAATGACATGAAGAGTTTATGTGAGCTTAGCCAGCAAATGTGTTCCTTTTATTATCAAAGATTCTTGATTTGTATGGAAGTTTTCATAAATGTATGTTGAGCTTTTTTTTAGATGATATCGATTGAGGAGTGCGTTCTCCCTTACATACGTTGTCAACTATATTTTTACCCTAAAAACGACGTGTTTTCTGCGGAAAAATAAGAACGTTGCTAGTACGGGTGTAGTCTATCAAGGAGTGGATTCTCCCTTGGACTTGACACCAACTGCATTCAAGCTAGAGGGAACCATACCACTAGATTTGATTGCAGGATGAGTATTCTTGCTATAGGTGTATACGACCGTCTTCCTAAGAGTATCCTCGCGATCAAACAAAGGGTGATAACTTGCACATGCATACACACACACACAAAATTTACGGTTTACTAATGATATTCTTGGATGATTTACAGAGTCACATACTTCTGAGAATTCGGGAACCATTGCGCGACCTAGGAAAGGTGACACCAATCAAAACCGAGTTCAAAATACCAGTTCTCGGACCAGGATGGCTGCCAACATGCCTGAGGAAGGAAGAAACTTAAGCTCTGAAATAGATGAAGTTCTCAATAATTGGCAATCTGAACCGTTTGTTGATGTTATTTCCATGAAGTAATTATCTTATTATACTAAATATAAACTGATGTTTACTTTGTTTGAGACATGAATGAGAATGTAGAACTTTGTCTGGTGTTTTCCTTTTGGTTCCATCGTTTTTTTTCTCTCTCTTTCATTTCTTTACTTTGTTTAAGCTTTTCTTTCATGAATAAGACTCTTGCCTATACTTCTCCTATTCCCGACTTTTTATTCCAGGAATACTTCTTCCACTAAAGATTTACCTCAGGAGAGGGACTTTGAAAACTCATTTATTGATTCCCTCGCGGCCGTTGATGAATACAACCTTGAATCCGATGAAGAAGAAGAATTCATGAAGATGGTGAAACGGTTGGAAGAAGGGATTAGCTCGAATGATGAGGTTGCAGAAGTCATCAATATGGGAACTGAGGAAGACAAAAATGAGTTGAAAATAGTGGATAACCCAGAGCGTGAAGAAATGGTTGCACTATTCAAAGAGTATCTGGACGTTTTTGAATGGTCCTACGGAAATATGCCAGGTTTAGATCCTAAGATATCATCACATAAAATTCCCTTATACCCAGATGTGGTTCCAAAGAAGCAAAAATTAAGGAGGATAATCACAAATGCTGCTGCTAATCTTAATGGTACCGAGATTCAAAAGTTTTGTGATGGTTTCAAAATCAAACACCACAATTCAGCTCCTTATAAACCTCAAATGAATGGTGTAATTGAAGAAGCAAACAAAAATATCAAGAAGATCGTTGCCAAGATGGTTGTAAATTATAAAGAATGGCACGAAATGTTGCCATATTCTCTACATGCTTATCGGACTATTATACGATCAAGCACTGGAGCAACCCCTTTCTCTTTGGTGTACGGGATGGAGGCTGTCTCACCTATCGAAGTAGAACTCCCTTCACTAAGAGTCATGATGGAAGCAGATTTATAAGAATCTGAGTGGGTGAAAACTCGATATGAGAAGTTGAACATGATATAAGAGAAAAGACTGTCAGCTATCTGTCACGGGCAATTGTATCAAAGCAGAATGGCAAGAGCTTTCAATAAGAAGGTTCGCTCTAGAGAATTTTGCGCGGGAGACTTGGTTTTAAAGAAAATCCTCCTAATCAGGAGGATGCCCGAGGAAAATGGGCACCGAATTATGAAGGTCCTTATATTGTCAAACAAGCATTCTCAGGAGGATCTTTGATTATGCAAAACATGGATGGGGAAGAGTTACCAAGGACAATAAACTATGATGTTGTCAAAAATTTCTATGCTTGAAAAAAAGAGAGAAAGAGAGCCCTCTAAGTTGACAACCCGAAAGGGCAGCCTAGTCAAAAGTTAGGGCAAAGAACAATGAAAACAAAACAAAAGAAAAGAGCCCGCTAGGTTGAGAACTCTAAAGAGCAAACTAGGCAAAAGTTAGGGCAAAGAACAATGAAAACAAAAGAAAAGAAAAGAGCCCGCTAGGTTGAAAGACCGGAAGAGCAACCTAGGAAAAAGTTAGGTCAAATAACAATGAAAACAAAAGAAAAGAAAAGGCCCGCTAGGTTGAAAACCCGAAAGGGCAACCTAGGCAAAAGTTAGGGTAAAGAAACTTTTGGCTGAAAACCTGTAAAGGTGGCCTAGGGGGGGGATATGGTCTAACACTTCTGCAAGCACTCACCACACTAGGGCAATTTTATCCGACTGAGTATACTGGGGTAAAATTGTTAAGGAATGATTGAAGACGGTATGTTTGAAGAGTCAGAAACAGAAGCCATGATCTGTGTCATCAAAAGGCTGTGGGGAATCAATTAAATGAAAATCAAAGGACCAACACTGGGGTAAATTTTATGTGATTCTCGTAATTTTCTTTGTTTATTTTTGCTTTTAATCTTCATGATCCCTTTTGTAATTTTGTTCTCATATTGCTATTTTCTCTTAACAAACTAAATTCTCATATTAAGGCAAGAGGTTTTTCCTTCATATTCCCCTGTCGTGTTCACTCTCATATTTAATCACTATGGTCATGTCTCAATAAAAGTAAATATAAGTTCAATGGTATGATTTGATAATTCTAATGGTAGCACCAATGAATGGTTTGAACCAAAAGGACTCAATATTTCAAATTCAATGGAAGAGATAGCATGCACTGGACAATCAAAGAATGATGCAAATAAGCTTGGGAGAATAAACATAACATCCACCTCATATGATCCAGATTCTTGGGTGACCCATGTTGTTAAAAGAGTGAATGATGCCTCGGCTCAGAGTGGTCGGTGAACAAGGGTTTGGTTGGTGGAAGTTTTTACATGGAGCATTTGGTTCTGTTGTCTTCAAAAGGAAGGCATTCTCATTAGTTTCAGATTACTGATTGAATTTTGTCGAGCTCTGAGGCTCACTGCAGTTTTATTTTCGAGCTCTGAGGCTCACTGCAAGCTTATTTTCAAGCTCCGAGGCTCGCTACATATTTACTTTCCTGTTGGGTCTCTAAGGCTCACTGTAATTTTATTTTCGAGCTCTGAGACTGCAATTTTATTTTCGATCTCTGAGGCTCACTGTAAGTTTATTTTCGAGCTCTGAGGCTCGCTGCATATTTATTTTCCTGTTGGACGAGGAGGTTCCATCCACTGTAATTTTATTTTCGAGCTGAGGCTCACTGTAATTTTTTTTTCAAGCTCTGAGGTTCACTGCAAGTTTATTTTCGATCTCTGAGGCTCGCTGCATATTTACTTTCCTGTTGGATGATGAGGTTCCGTCCACTGCAATTTTATTTTCGAGCTCTGAGGCTCACTGCAATTTTATTTTTGAGCTAATTTTATTTTCGAGCTCTGAGGCTCACTGCAGTTTTATTTTCGGGCTCTGAGGCTCATTGCAAGTTTATTTTGGATCTCTGAGGCTCGTTGCATATTTACTTTCCTGTTGGACGAAGAGGTTCCGTCCACTACAATTTTGTTTTCAAACTAAGAGGTTTTCTTTTAAGCTCCCCACGTTTTGTCGGACAAAATATGTGTTCATTTTCTTTACTTGTTCATTACTACAATACATGAAAAGTAACGAGTAATCATGTCTTCTAGTATGCAACAAGTAAAGAGGGGCAACTGTGAACACCCATTTTTGTCCGTCTTCATTTTATTTTATTCTAATTTTATGTTATTATATTTCAGGGAGACTAAAAAATAATAGTGAAGAAAGAAAGAAGAAAAAGAAATTAATGTTGGATGAGGAGGTTCCGTCCACTGCCATTATTTAATTTTCTGTTGGACGGAGAGGTCCCGTCCATTGCATATCTAATTTTCTGTTGGACGAGGAGGTCCCGTCCATTGCATATCTAATTTTCTGTTGGACGAGAAGGTCCCGTCCATTGCATATCTAATTTTCTGTTGGACGGGGAGGTCCCGTCCATTGTATATCTAATTTTCTGTTGGACGGGGAGGTTCCATCCATTGCTTATTTAATTTTATGTTGAACGAGGCGGTTCCATCCATTGCAATTATCTAATTTTCTATTGGACGAGGCGGTTCCGTCCACTGCAATTATCTAATTTTCCGTTGGACGAGGAGGTTCCGTCTATTGCATACTTAATTTTCTGTTGAACGAGGAGGTTCCGTCCACTACAATTTTATTTTCAGACTGGAGACTAAAAAATAAAGAAAGAAGAAGAAGAAAATAATGAAGAAAAGAGGAAGAAAAGAAGGAGACAATAACAATCAGCAAAAAGAGAAGAAAGGAGAATGAGTTACTTCTCCTAACCGTAAAAAACCCCATTTTACATATCAGACAATACCTCTCTTCCTCCTCCCACTCTCCAACCGCCCCTACATCTCCTCTACCCATTGGTCCTTCTTATCCCTCATCTCCTCGATTATCTTAACCGCACCACACTTCCTTCTCTTTTCAAACACGCAACCTTCACATCAAATCACCTCCTTTCCTCTTCTCGCATCACCTCCATCTGGACACACATGATCTCTGCTCAGAAACCGCCCAAGCTCCGTATTTCGTGAAACCAACCTTGAAGCTGCTGGGTAAGGAGAAGTATGAAGCCCTCTCCTCCATCTATAAAAGATAGGAGGGAAGAACGAACGTGGAAAAAAGAGGAGAGGGAGGAAAAAATCAGAGAGGAGATAGAGAGGAAAGATACGAAGACAAATGGAAGGTTGCCTTTGAAATGATCTATTTGGTTGAATTTTAGTCAAGAACTTAGTGTAACCGGTTTGTAACCAAAATCAAATGAAGAAAGAAAACAAAAATGGAAGAAGGTGAGAAATGGGTGGCGCCACAAACATGTAGTTTAATAAGCCAAATGATGTTCGCCACAAGAATCTTGGATTCTTGATAAGAACTTAGCTTGGTTCAACCAAGAACCTAGGAGAACAAATTCTCACAATATGGATTCAATCCAAAATCAACATCAAAGTTATTATTCATGTGTTTTAGGCCTCATACATATAGAAGTGTGGCTGATTTCATTTGGCTCACACTTAGACTTCCAAATGATTCCAAAACCCCCTCATAACTAGCCTAATCAAGGCTAACTTAACACCATTTTAATTCAGCCACTAAAACAAACCATAACCCCCACTTAATTGGCCTAATTCATGGCCTTAAACACACTAAAAACCTAACTTAAATCAGCCAGCAAAATCAAAACGAAAATACATAACCCCTCACTTAATTAGCCTAATCATGGCACCAAAAACACTCACTAAAACACCTTAACTCAGCCACCATATTCAAATTCACACCCCCACCCCTTTATGACTCTCTCTCATACTCATTATGTGGTGGTTACACTTGCTTCTCAAATTAAAAGTGTAACCCCCCATAATTTACACAAAATACATAAAAGACTAATAATTCAAAAAGGAGTTACTTGTGGTATGCAAACCAAAAGATACCTCCAACTAAGCCTAGAATTCGAAATTCTTCATGAAACCAAGCTTATTACACTTTATTTAAAACAAATAAACTAGAAAATGCCACTTTTAAGAGGTGAACATCCAAGCCCATCATGGGTCTTCAGTTGGATGAGATATGTAAGTATTTTTGCCCCCACTCCATTAAAACTTGAACTTGGGCTTATTTCCATCAAGGTTTACACTATTTGGTTTATAATTTCTTGGGCTTTCTTGACTTTAGCTCTTGTCTTAGGCTCACCAAGTCCTTGTAGTGCTTCTTGATCCATGGTCTTCATTGGGCTCAAATAATTCTTGTTGAAAAGTTGACTTTCCCCCCTTGGCTCATATCAGAGGGAGAGAGAGATTATTATCTGATGTTTTCTTTGTGAAGAAAAGAGATTAGGAATTTGAGTTTCTTTTTTTCTTTTCTGTCATTAGAGTGGTTCCAAATTTTCAGAAGAAGCGAGAGTTAAAAGAGTCGGTGAAACTGAAATGTAATGGTTTTGATCTTAAAATTTTACTACTGGGAGAAAGAAAAATCATTGTTATTCTGCTCTCATTTGGTAATCCTTGTTCTCTTTGTTGATATTATTCGTGAGTTTCTCTTGACATTTTTATTTTTCTATGTCTCTATTTATGACGAAAAGAAAATCCATGGATATTGAAACTTAATGAGTTAATATAATGTTTGCTATATGAGTTATTATGTTTGTTCCAGAAATGGTGTATCGTAGGGCTCCTATTTCATCATTTGCTGTCATATGCTGAAATGCATGATACACTAGTAATCTTCATATGGCTATACTGTTACTAAACACTTAAAATGTCTCACTTTTGTTCTATTTTCATAAGGTAAAACTATTTTTTTTTACATAAAAATAAAAGATGATCACTTAAATCCCCTTCAACCGGTTTGTTACCTTTTTACAAAACAAAGAAATCAATGTTATTTTTGGGTTTCTCTATGACAAGTGTCATGCTCAACCCTTTAGATTTTGAGGTTGCCCTATGGACTTACGTGCCATGTTCAACCACATTTAGGTTTAATCAAAAAAATTCACAAACATAAAACCGATGAAGAATACAAATTATCTTAAAATTAAAAACGATTTTTTCCTTTAAATGATTTTCGGGGTAAAACAAATATTTTCAAGTTACTAATGATTTACACAACTAATTTTGGGTAACCATTTTTTTGGATGTTCTAGGGTTCCGTGGGGTTAAGTCTCCATGCCTTCCCTAGACGTAATCAACTCCCGAACCCAAAGTTTTTAAAGGGTTTTCCAACTTTCCTGAAATTAAATAAAGTTGGTGGCGACTCCATGTTTGTTCTCTAAAAGAAAACAGGTTTTTCTTTTTGGTCGCGACAATAATAACCTAACTAGAGTTAATTTGTAACCATGGTTTGGTTAAAATACTTGGTGGAGAATGAAGGGAGGTGTGGCTGATTTTGGGCCACATCTAATGAGTCATCCATGACTCATCGAAACCCCGTACGCAGCTCCGTTATTTACCCGATTTCGATTTTTAAGAAGAAAATGATGAAACGAAAGCAAAATTAAATATGTATGGTTTCGTATATATGGCTGCACGAAATTGAGGAGATTTAAGAGGTTTACAACCATGTAAAATGAGTGGTTAATGGTGCGTAGATGTGTCTTGTTAATAATAGCGAAAGCTTGGGGGTATTTTGGTCATTTTACCCAAAAGTCATGATTACTAGCCTTTAATGCTCATAGATGCTTGGTGACTCATCCTCCATGAGTCATCATGTATGACTCGTTGTCCCGATCTCTTGACGGGTCTCTGCAGTTCCATTTTCGACTATGTCAGTTTCCAGATTAGGGTTTTACGCACGCGTAAAAGCGTAATATTTCGTTTTCGGTTGAAAATTTTCAAAACAACCAAACTCGTTAGAAATATGATTTAAATATAAACCATTTCGTTCACGAGTCAAAATTTGATTTTCTGATCATTTAAATGTTACTGTCAGTGAAAACACCGATTGTGTGACACCCATTCCCCGAGCATCACATTAATTACTACGCGTTACGAAAAATATTATTATTAACGAGGTGTCGATTTCTTTCGGAGAAAAAAATTCATTAGGAATATTTCCCATCTTGGGATATCATAAAACTTTTATCATAAACATCTTTGATGTAAATAACTAGTAAAATAGTACCATGAATACACATAACACCTTCTTATATAAATTTTAAAAAAAAAAACATTCTTGGTGACAGGCCACTTGACAAAAGTATATAGAGTGAATGCAACACAGTTCTTCATAGCAACTAAGTTAATTATTAACATACTTGCAAAAAGTTAAACTAGATTAGAGGCACATAGTCAGATACAAAATAGAACGACAGCTTTGGACACTACTACAACAAAAGACAACTCTATGGCTAGTCTAGTCCTAGTGGTATCCGTTCGGGAGACCACTACAGTTATCTCCACCCTGTGGAGACATAATTGGTGAAGGGTCCTCCACCTCACCTCCCTCGTCAGGATCATCGTCTTCATCGTCATCAAGGGGGTGATATTGAGGGACCTCGTCTATCTCCTCCATGGGGTCCTCCTCTAATTCCTCCTGAGGGTCCTCCTCCATGAGCTCCAGCGGGTCCTCCTCGATAGGTGCAACAGGTGCCTCCTGATGCGGTAAGTCCTGGGGTGGCTGCTTACCTAAGACCACTAAGCCATGGGCAGCCCAATGCTGAATGCATATGTTTACAAGTGGCAGTGTGATATTGTATTGTCTCAGTAGGTTGAACCCTCCGGAAGGGTCCATTCAAAATGCTGCACTCCACTATACTGACCGGACCAGTGTAGTGAGCTACGTGGGCCCCGGTCCGAACTCCCACGCCTCCGGGTCAAAGTGGTTCTCAAAGATTAGGGCTCGCGCCTGAGAATGAAGCAGTGGTGCGTCTGGGTTCATCTATTTTCCGATAAAAATAATATATGCCAAATAAAACAAATAAAAATGCAAGGGTGAGATACCAATATATGGATAATTATGATAAACTACATACTTGCAACACAAACAGCATACACAACAGATATCATCATATTTACAGCATGTGAAATAATAAAATAAATATAATATCACACCAATTCATCAATCAACTTTGAAAAACAATGATGTTCATGAAAAATTCAACTTTGATGCAAGACTCCGGAGTTTTCAACTTTCTTTAAAAATGAGTTGATCAGGCTCGGTTTCCATAAAGGCACAACTTGAATTTCCACTACACTGTCCAAACTCCTGGCACAGTGTGCAACGTGCGTGGAATGTCCATAGCATACTGTCCAACACAAGGCACGGTAGTTTCGGCTAATGGACTTCATTATCCATCAAGGCACAATGAAACATCGTAGCATGAAATACCTGGTCCTTCCAGATATTCACACAAAACGATGTGGGCACGTCTGCCAAAATAAATGCATGAGAAAATCATTTTATTTTCAGCTTTTCTTTGTGCTTGATATTTTCCTTTCGTCGAGGCTCAAAGCTCACGACTTTTCAACATTTTTAATATCTTGCAACTTTTATTATCAACACAGGACTTTTACGTCTGAGTGTCTAATCACAACAGTCCCAGACTTATGCATCAGTCCTTGGACTTTGTGGTCGTAGAAAACAATTTTCTCTTTTTTATTATTTTCATCATGTTTCAACTCAACGTATATGGAGCAGGAGTCCATAACAACATACATTGGAACATAGTTCATAACAATGTGTCACGGATTATGGATCAACGTGCTTTTAGAACACTCGTTACCCGATGTCTCGGTTACTAGGTTCAACTTTTCAACTTTTTGCTTGGTGAAAATACAAAACCCAAAAACAAAACTTTCGTAACTCATCCAAGTTATCGGATAATTTATTTCAATAAAACCTTCTTTTGAAAAACGTTTTTCTTTTGAAATTTATGATACAAACCTTATCATAAAACTCCAAAAGTCCATATTTGGAAAGAAAGTCCTCTTTTTCAAAAAAAAAAAGAAGAAGATATTTTTATAAGAAACTTGGTGCAATATATGGGAACTAAAATCTTGTTGGTAAAGAACCAATAATTTAATTTGTTTTTAAATAATTTCTTTAACATAAATAGTCTCCAAAAGTTTAAGACTTTTATATAAAATATCCTTCAAATCTTCTAAAATGATCTCTTTTCACCTTCTGTGAATAAAATCTTTATTTTCAATCTCTTGAATTTTTCACTTAAAAAAAATATTTGCCTTCTCTAAAAATACGTTTCAACTTAAAAACATTTATTTTTCAACTTGTGTAAAGTTTTCTTAAGGCTTTTTATCTTTCCTTAAGGGTCGGGCTCTAACCAATGGTTAGGCTACTATGCAACAATCAACACAACTTCAAGCACTTACAACATAAATAACATAATTCATTTAAGCACATATTTAAATTCAACATGTCATCATATAAATTCATCTAATTCTAAAACCTCCATATTAACAACAACTTCGTAAACTAGCACATAAACACACACACACACACACACACACACACACATATATATATAGCAAATCAACATTTCACATATTAAACAACAACATCAATAAAATCAAACAATCCAAACATACAAGCACATAGTTACCATAATTTTAATATCCCTCGTGTTTTCCCCACTTACCTTAATTCCGACGACAAAAAGCACCGATTGGGTATTTTAGAAGGAACGACTTGTCGCTCGTCACGATTTCAAATCTAAACAAAAATACGTATTTAACCTAAGTTAAAAATCTTTACAATCTACCCCAAAATTTTCATGTATGTTTCAGTCATGCTAAGAAAACCAAGCTAGAAATTTTCAATCTTTACAAGTCTTTGGGTTTAAATTCTTCAAGCATTAAAGGAACAAAATATAAGTTCAAAACTTGGAAATAAGATTTGGAACCCTTAGCCTCATTAACCATAGGTTTCGGCCTTTACAAAAAATAGTGGGAAAATATTGTATTTCAATAAACTTACTTCCTTGCATGTACTAATGCTATGTTTTTAAACATCATTAGGTTAACAAAAATTTGAATAGGACCTCATCAACTCTACTAATGAGTTTCGGCCTTATGACCATAAAAGACTCGGGATTTTAAAATTTCAAACTCCACATTGAATCATTCATGCAAATTAAGGACTAAAATTGTCATACATGCATCCTTCTTAAAGATTTAAGTGAGACTTCACCAACTCTTTTATTTTAGAGTCTTAGCCACAAAATCTTATGAACGAAGGAAAACATATACTTTTAATAAAGTCCATGAATTAAAAAAATACTTAAATCAAAGTTCTTAAACCTTGCATGTGAGATTTCCATCAAGGTTCATCCTTTTTCCTCTTGGTGTTTTTAGCCAACACCATGGTCATTGGATTGGATGAATTTCTCACCACATGCAATACATAAATATAAAGTGAAAATGAGTAGAGTTTTTTTTTTTGATAAAAACTCAATTGTATGTGAAAAGGATTTCTTTTAAAATCATAAGTTGAAATCATGGACTATATAGTATAAGCACTAAATAACCAACATGCATGTGAAACTCTTTCAAAAATCATCATCCTTCCTCCATCAGGGTTTCAGCCACCCATTAAAACGATCATAGGAAGTTTTTTTTCAACATGCAAAGGTTGAAGAAAATTGTAAAGATGTTAATAAGCTTCAACAAAATGAACATGCATTAAAAGAAAAACCAACTTTCAACAAAACTTATGAACATGCAAGATGATAATAGGAACTTAAAAGAAAAGAGCGAGAGTTAAGAATCAATACCTTCTAATTGAAAATGATGGTGAGCAAGAGATGAGTGTGTGAAGGATAAGTAGCTTCCAAGTTCAAAGCTTAAGGTTACGAACAACTCAAGAAACAATTTTGCAAGAGTTTGGGTATGATTTTGACAAAGTGATGAGTGAATGAAGAAGAGGAGGGTTGTTACGTAACGGTAAAAACTGATCGATTTTTTATTCGTAAAATTTCACACGAAAAATTCATATAAAAATAAATAATTTCTAAAATCATAAAAATAAATATAACTGGGTTAGAAAAATAAAAAATTTTGAATTTTTTTAAAAAAATTATTTTCGGGTCAGTAGGCCTTAACTGACAGCAAAAACTCAAACCGAAAACGTCAGGAATTTTCTACCGAAAATTCAATTGTACATTTCTAATATAAAATAAAGATGACTTAATTTGGTCTATCAAAATAATTCATCATCATTTATGAAAATAAAATCTTAAATATTCATATAATCACAATTTACAGACAAGCAGAAAAATCGGGGTGTTACAGACTGTTTTCCGTCCGAACTTTTAATAAAATTCGTCCGAATAAAAATATTTTATTTATGATCAGAAATTTGAAAAGTAGGATTCCTCACGCACATAATATAAAAAATCTACAAATTTCAGTTTCGGGTCAAATTAGGGTTTTCTGCCGGTATAAAATTATACTGTCAGTAAAAAAACATAGACCGGTTGCCGAGTGAGTTTTAAACCCAAAATTTCACCGTAACCTTCTACAATAAGAGAATGAATATGATATTATTTTATTTAAAATCACTTTCTAACTATCAGATTAAAATATAATTAATTATATTTTAACCAGTTAAACAACGTAATTAAAAATTAGGTTGTTACATTACTACCCCTTTTAGAAAAAAATTCCGTCCTCGGAATTTCTTAACTCAAAACTAGACATCATCTTGTAATCGTATCTTAATATAAAGATCCCACATTATATTTCTCATCGCTGTCTTTCCCCTAGGTGACATCGATAACTTCAAAACAGAATTCTTTCTTATATCGTTCTATTTATCCTCGAAACAATCCATCACTACATTATATTCATTGTCCTTAACATTTCACCTTGATCTATCATCCTTGAAGGACATACTTAAAACTTAATCCTTTCTTTCTTCTTACTACTGATCCACTAGAGAATCTTATTTCAACATCTAACTCCCGCAATTAACACCACAATCAATACTACCCTAACTTCCTACTTCATGTATCCAATCACAGTCTTAGTTCCTTAGGATGTATTTCAATATTCTAGATTATATCAAAATCACACATTTCAAGTCTCCAAATAAACATCTCAACACTCCTTAAGATAATCTACAATCAAAAGATCAACACCTATTAGGATTATCTAACTTAACAAATTTGAATTTTTCTAGCAACCTCAATTTACATCAGAAATCATCTTCTCTGGTCATACAATCCATCTTACTATAAACACTTTCGTTTACTCTTCCCAAAATCATACAATCCATCTTAACTACGAACATTAATCACTGCCCTAGGTTCCATAATGATACTATGCCTCGATCAACATTTGACTTATAGTAATTGTCTTACTCACTGATATTAATCTTAAGGGTTCACATCCTACCAGTCACAACTATACCTCAACAAAACCTCTCATCACTTTCTTGTCTATCATGCTACTTAGACAAACAAACAAGGTCTACCATCTATCAAATACATACCTTTGACAAGATCCACATGTTGAGAGGATTCATCTCCCTTCACAGTAGACACTCTCCCAGTGGTCTGAGGTCTAGCCACCCGTGGTCCTGCTATTGGGACTCTTTTCTCAGCTCTACCTCTCTGAACACTGGTTTCTCTACCCACATCTACCAATTGTTGCATTCCTCTATGTTTGCACTCATGATCCAAGTGATTTGGTTTACCACAGATGTAACAAACACGTCTCTCGTTGCAATTTCTCACATGATGCGGTCCCCCCACATCTGAAACAAGCTAAGCTTCTCCGTAGCTGGCCCTTCCACTCACTGGTGTTGTAACAACTAATAAGGGTTTAGGTGCCTGTACTGGTCTGGTATATGGTCCTTGTCTCTCCTGAGAACCATTACCTTCTCTCCTCTGGAGACCTGAGCGAATAGGACCTCCACTCATTTGCTGCCTCTACTCAGCAGCCTGCCTCTGGTCTATGCTCTCTATAACACCGCAACTCTCAACCAACTCCGGAAAACTCTGAATATCTAAATACACTACAGCTCTTCGCAGCTCATGTCGCAGTCCCTCTTCAAACCTTCTACACCACCAATCCTCATTTGGGAATCTCTTATAGAATTCTGAAAACTTAATCAGAGCCTCAAAGCGTGATGCATAATCACCAACAGTCATGTTTCCCTGTCGGAGACTAGTAAACTCATGCTCCTTCGCACGTCGAATTACATGCGGAAAATACTTCTCGAAGAAGCATTCAGTAAACAACTGCCATCAAATAATCCTACCCTCTGATTCCAGTAATCTTATCTTACTTCTCCACCAAGACTCTGCTTATCCAGTTAACATGAAGGCAGCATAAGTCACTTTCCTCTCCTCCCTGCAGTGCATGGTGTCAAATATCTTCTCTAGACAGGTATATAAATACCATATGCCTAATGCTAATTATCTCATTGGGTTGGGACACACTACCCAACTTCTAAGCATACTTAAAATCCGATATGGACTCAACTAGACACGGCCAGTAACAACATCCTAGACCTCACAGTCGGATTAGAATCGAACTGCTCTGATACCACCAAATGAGACACCCTGTTGTGCCCCATTGTATTATTAGATTAAAACCTTATTATTTATTTACTTAATCGCACGCTTATCGTTGAAAATATGTAAAAATTAAAAACTAATTTACTAACCATATAACTTCTGCAAATTAAACACACCAAAGTTATAATATATAAATACAAACATGTTTGTTCATTACATTACCAAAACATTGTTTAGGGTATCCTATCAGTAGGATCCCGTATTGGTATTTAGTTATACAAACTTCTTATAATCATCGGAAAACAAAACATCTTATAAGACACACTGGCCCTAGACACTAAACTACATTGCTGGAATCCACAGCTCATCCTCCCGCCTCTGGTTCATATGGACTTCCATCTAACTCCTCAGCTACTGGTAACTCCATCGAGTCTTATCATACGATCACATCAAAAATAAAATACAACACACAGAAAGATATAGGGGATAAGAAACATTTATATCATCAAAAGCGGAAAAGAGTCATAGCGTATCATACAATAAATGTCACAGACAATCAACATACATAACTAACAAATCATCCTCAAATTAATGTGCCATCCTCTAGGCCAATCTCACACAACTACACTTTTATACTGATGTGGCCACCACTAATCCTGTCACACATTCCTCGTTAGGAATGTCAGTCAGTCGTCCAGGTGACATGTTCCCAACGCCGGTGCACATTCTCATCCATGGTGAGAATGCTCATGCAAAGCAATGACACTATAGCAGCACAGTACCATCGGTGCACACCCTAGTTCTCTCTCATCTCTATCAAGGGTGCTTGTACAATTTAAATTCTAAGGTGGAACAGTCTAACGAGAACTCTTGACCTCGTATATTCCAAATATACGGTTGTGAGCAACACGTAAATAGATGAGTATCACTAACCCATATTAATAACATCCTAGTGCCTTAACCTTCCATCAAAGCCTTAACACATATTCTATGTCACCCTTCCTCTTTAAAATTACTCATTTAGGTTAGGCACCTCTAAGTCACCATTATCCTCACACCTAAACAATTATCTCCGGAACAATATATATATATATATATATATATATATATATATATATATATATATATATATATATATATATTTATATATATATCTTAGCTTAAAATCCGCTAAGCACAATATTAAAACCAGGCAGATCATACATAACACAATATCAACAACATATTGCATTATCACCAAAATAACACAATATCAATTCAATAATGATAATAAATTCAAATCAACCATAAACAATCTAAAATCATCCTAAGGTCGATAAACCTACAATCCCCGAATCACCATTGGTTTTATAGAAAAGGTTTCTAATATGATTTTGGTCTTGTTGATTACTCAACTACTAGTAGGGTTTAGGTCGCCCTACACAATTATTATAGAATATACTACTTATTGTTTCCGATGGTAGGTTGTTTCTTTCCCCCACCTGAACTTATCACCGAAGTCCTGAACTTTTCGATCCTCATTACTCTACCACAGTTAATGGCTAACCTTCAACCAAAACAACATAACACAAATAAATCAAACAAAAACCAACTATGACTAATTCATGATAGGTTAGGCCATGATATCAAAAATAGGCTAGGGTTTTTTTCTCAACTCCATCTTTTGGATCTTAGTTCCTAGAGTATTAACTAACATAAATCAAGTGTTACAATTCAAAAATATGAAACAAAATCCTCTAACCTCTATGGTTAGGGTTTCGGCCATCATAAGAAAAAATAGGCTAGAAATTCCTTTTGCTCACAAACTCTTGGATCTAGAACCTACACACCTTAAATAGTTGATACAAATCATGATCTAGTTAAAGATTGAAGAAAACTTATTTTGTTCATATGAACCCAATTTCGGCCAATACTAGAAAAATAGGAAGGAAAATTCCTTTGCTTACATACTATTAGATGATGAAATTAGAAGTCATATAAGGATCATAGAAATTGGTTTCACATTAAAATGATTTTTCTACACTTTTCTAGAATTATTTGAAGTTTTAGATCTAGAAATGGAGATTTATGAAAAGTTGATGAAAGTGAAGATTTGATGCATGATTAATGAAACTAAGATGATGAGGAAGGGATTCCCCACCTTGGATTGAAGAGTTTTGATCAAGAACTTAAGAAGAAAAATGAAGAACTGTGATGAACTAGGCAAGAACACTATGATGTTCTTGGTGTTTTTGGTGAAGACAATGACTTAGGAAGAGAATGAAATGTCTAAGTGTGTGAGTGGTGTGGCAGCCACGAAATGGAGTGAGGGAGTGAGTTGTTTAATGTTTAAAATGAACCAAGGTTAGCTTAGTTGACATAGGTTAAGTTTAGAAAATAATATAATAACTTAACTATGGTTATAATAACCTAACTAGAGTTAATTTGTAACCATGGTTTGGTTAAAATACTTGGTGGAGAATGAAGGGAGGTGTGGATGATTTTGGGCCACATCTTATGAGTCATCCATGACTCATCAATTCAATCCGTTAACGGTTCCCGGAAACCCCGTACTCCATTATTTACCCGATTTCGGTTTTTGAGAGGAAAATGATGAAACGAAAGCAAAGTGAAATAGGTATGGTTTAGTATATATGGCTGCACGAAATTGAGGAGATTTACGAGGTTTATAACCATGTAAAATGAGTGGTTAAGAGTGCGTAGTTGTGTGTTGTTAATAATCGCGAAAGCTTGGGGGTATTTTGGTCATTTTACCCAAAAGTCATGATTACTAGCATTTAATGCTCATAAATGCTTGGTGACTCATCCTCCATGAGTCATCAAGTATGACTCATTGTCCCGATCTCATGACGGGTCTTTGCAGTTCCGTTTTCGACTCCGTCAGTTTCCAGATTAGGGTTTTACGCCCGTGTAAAAGCGTATTATTTCGTTTTCGGTTGAAAATTTTCAAAACAACCAAACTCTTTGGAAATATGATTTAAATATAAACCATTTCGTTGACGAGTCAAAATTAGGTTTCCTGATCATTAAAATCTTACTGTCAGTGAAAACACCAACTGTTTTCCGTCCGAACTTTTACCAAAATTCGTCTGAATAAACACAATATTTTATTTGTAATCAGAAATTTCAAAAGTAGGATTCCTCACGGACATAATATAAAAAATCTACAAGTTTCGGGTCAAATTAGGGTTTTCTGCAAGTATAAAATTATGCTGTCAGCAAAAAAATGCAGACAGGTTTCCGTCTGAGTTTTAAACCCGAAATTTCACCGTAACCTTCTACCATAAGAGAGACTATGAATATGATTTCATTTTATTTAAAATCACTTTCTAACTCTTATATTAAAATATAATTAAATATATTTTAACCGGTTAAATAGCGAAATTAAAAATTAGGCTGTTACAAGTGTCCTATGACAAAGTCCGAGTTTGCTGCCAACAATTCAAAAATGATAGACCGGCGACAAAGGGAACAGTACACACCATGAGTGATGTTGAAGCTTTACAAGACGATGATCCCATATAAGGTAGTTTCGACATCACTGGTAATCCGTTAACTGAACTTTTAGCTTCAGGTGCAATGCATTCTTTTTCGATGGCTTATGTGAAACATTTGAGTTTGCCTGTTTCTTCCTTGTCATATGATTTGATCTTTTCAATTCAAACTGTTGAACCAGTTATTGTGAATTCTATATGTTTGAACTATCCTATTGTTGTTCAGGATAGACAATTCCTTAATAAGAGAAGTTTTCTTGATAAGACTTACGCTAGTCTAGTTTTTGGTCATACTAGTTCCCTTCCAAACTATGTTTTGGTAAATTCCTTGTCCTAAGAATTAATCCTCTTGAGGATAATAACAATTCATCTTTTGATTTCCTAATCTGATGGACGTTCTTGTGAAAGAAGGAACTTTAATAGAGTCATGGTTGTAAACATGTATTAGCTATGCATTTTTACACTCACGAATCTATTAAAGAATCTTTTTACATACCGGATATTCCTGTATTCTTTTCATATTGATGAAATTTTTATATATACTTTCTTATGAGAGTAAGACCTTAGGATTAAAAAATCCTGTCAAGTTTCGAGTCACGAAATTTCGAGTACGAATTTTTTTTTAGTGGGGTAGGAATGTATCACCCCGATTTTTACTGCTTTCCCATAACAGTAATATATATATATATATATATATATATATATATATATATATATATATATATATATATTGGGTTGAAAATTCAGACGAAACCTGATCTGCGTTTTTACTGATAGTAAAATTTTACTGATCAGAAAACCTAATTTTGACTCGAGAACGAAATGGTTAGGTTTTATATCGTGTTTCCAACGACTTTAGTTATTTTGAAGTTTTTTGCTCGAAAATTAAATATTATATTTTATTCGAGCAAAATATTAAATCGGGTGAACGACGGAGCTGAATACGGGATTTCCGGGACCTGCTAAAGGATGAGAACATTAGTCACCCATGATGACTCATGTAGGTGAGTCACCATGGTGAGTCGTGGTTTGACACACTATGTAATGATGGTTTTGTAGGTGAAAAGTCTTTTATGCCCTTAATCTTTTGTGAAATGCCAAATTTGTCCCTAAGTGATTTTACCCTTTTGTCCCTAAGTAACAAATTTTGGACCCCCTTGTCCCCTTGGATACACGGCCTCAACCCCCAACCTTAGCCATTTTCACTCATTTGCTCTCTTTTACTTCATCATCTTCATTTTTCTCTCAAACCTCACCAAGAACACAAAGAAACAAAGAACAAAACCATAATCTCTTAAGTTGTCTTGCACAAGTTGGATCAATTTCTTCATCTTCAAGAGGTAATCCCTCAACTCTCATGAACATTAAATGTTTTCTCTTCATTCATTTCAATCATCCAATGTCAAGACCCATTTCTTCAACTTTCATGTATTGTCTTCAAAACATTCTAGAAAATTGTAGAAAAATTCATTTGACATGAAACCAATTGCCATGAACTCACTATGATTGCTATCTTCATCATCCAAGAGCATGAATCAAGAGAAAAGTACTTTCCTACTCTTCTATTATGGGCTGAAACACTAGCTAGAGGAACTTGAAGAATTTTGTTTCAATTTTTTTCATTTATCACTTGATTTCATCTAATCAATTCCTATACTTGTTGAATCCAAGAGATTGAAATAAAATAAATTTTCTAGCCTAATTTGTTGATGATGGCTGAAACCCTAACCTTTGGTGTTAGAGGATTTTGTTTCAATTTTTGAGTTATGATCATTGATCGGTCTTTCTAAAGCTTAAGGATAATTAATCCAAGAGTTTGTGAGATTTTTGACATCCCTAGTCTAATTAATCCATGTAGGTAGAAACCTCATCATGAATGGTTAGGAGGATTTTGTTGTTTTATTTTGTTAATTTGTGTTATGATTTGTTGTGAAGGATAAGTTGTTGATTGTTGTGTGAAGTCATGTGGAGGGCCAGAAATTCCAAAAAAAAATTCAAAGAGGAAAACTATAACTTCAAGATGTAAGGGGAGGTTACCTGAGGGGTTTTAATAGCCACGTGCTATCCGTGAGTCTGTATGATTATTTGTGATTTAGTTGTGGCTGCTTAATTTATTTTTAATAGTTGTTTATCCGAGTTATTAAATTATCTATGGTGTATGTTTATCTGTGATATATGTTTACCGGTGGGTGTATGTTATAACTGCGAAGTGTGATTTTACTATTGTTGAGTGTTTGACTGAGAAGCCTGACAGTGGTCAGTGTTAAATTAAGCTTAAAGATAAAAGCTTGGAAAATGTTGAATAAGTTGAAAATGCTGAAGAAGTTGTTTAAGTTAATTTTGTGGAATTTGAAGAAAAGTTAAAAATAATATTATTTTAATGATTTTACTGTGAAAGAGTGATCTATGAGCAATAGTGAGGACGAAACCGTGAAAATTTTTCAATCACGTTAATTTTTCCATAATAAATTCTTAAATAAAATAAAAAGTTATTATAAAAACTTAAGTTTCAAAAATAACTTAATTTTCATGTTGAAAATTTATTTGAGAGAAAAAAAGTCAATTTTGACATATATAGAGGATTTTAATTCTAAACGACGAGTAATTCAGAAAATAGTTTTACGACAATGTTTTGAAAACAGTTTCATTTCTTTTGACCGAAATGGGTCATGAATGAGTTCTTTTTCAAGAATTGATGTTTTCGGGGAAAAAAAATTAAGAGGAAAACATTTTGAGAAAAATGAATTTCTCTGCGATTTGACATTTATAAAATGAATTTCAAACGGAAAACATTTTCTGCAAAAGAGTTTTACTCAGCGAAAATATTTCCGACAAACTTGGCATATTGATGACGTTGTATTCGGTATGTCACGCGTTAAAGTCCCAATTGGCATATTTGATTGTGGAGATTCCAATATGTCACGGGTTAGAGTCCCAGTTGGCATATTGATGGTGGTGTTCGGTATGTCGCGGGTTAGAGACCCAGCTGGCATATTTGATTGTTGAGATTCCAATATGTCACGGGTTAGAGTCCCAGTTGGCATATTTAGAGACCCAATTGGCATATTTGATTATTGAGATTCCAATATGTTACGGGTTAGAGTCCCAGTTGGCATATTGATGGTGGTGTTCGGTATGTCGTGGGTTAGAGTCCCAGTTGGCATACTTGATGGTGGTGTTGGATATGTCGCGGGTTAGAGTCCCAGTCGGCATATTGGTTTACTTATTCTGTGTGTCGCGGGTTAAAATCTCAGTGAGCACTGTAACACCCCGATTTTTTCTGTTTTTTTATATCAATAATAAATATATAAATTGATATATTTATCACTTGAGTTTTAATTGATAATTTTGGCTTAGTCAAAGTTATTTTCATGCTTTGCTTGAAAACCTGAAGTTTCGGGGAGATTTGTGGTTGAAAACTCAGACGGAGCCTGATCTGAGATTTCGCTGACAATAAGAATTTACTGAGCAGGAGACCTAATCTTGACTCGAGACTGAGGCCATTAGTGTTTTTACAGCATTTTCAAGAATGCTTGCTATTTTAAAAAATTTCGAAAAAAATAATACTTTATTGTTTTGTGCGGGGCCAAATGCCGAGAATCACGTGTGGGGACCTAAGACAAGGCAGAAATGGAGCAGAATCGGGAGATAAGATATTTTGTTTGACTCGAATGACCGATGTGACGAGTATTTAAATCGATCCTATCCACATCATAATGATTTTTAGATTTTTATAAACTTATATTACTATTTTATTTTACTATCTACTTATTTACTAGTTTACCATAGCACCAAATGACCAAAATACCCCCCAAAACTCCCTCCTAGCCATGACCCCATCAACCCCACACCCTTGATAAGTTGTTTTTCACTTCATAACTTTGTATTAACTTAAGTTTCTTACTCATAGAACACTTGAAAACTCAAGAACTCCAAGTAGATTTTGTGATGAACTTTACCATCTTTGATCATTCCTTCTTGCTTTGAAAGGTAACCTCACTTCATCTCATCTTTCTAAGTCTTTCTCTTCACATATATTCATATGTAAATGCCTTGTTCTTCATGTTTAAAGTTTGAAACCCATTTCTTCTAAAATCTCTTATAAATTTTAGAAAAATCCAATGAACTTGAAACCAATTTCTGTGATCTTGTAATCATCTATATATTTGTTATCCAAGAGCATGTATTCAACAAAAATTTCCTCCCTATTTATCCTAGCTTAGCCGAACCTACATAGATGTGGGTGAGGAAAGATTTTGTTTCAAACTTCGTAAACAAGTATTGATCTATGATCTCTAGTCCATTCTTTTGTTGATTCAAGTGATTAGAGGATCAAAACATACTCTAGCCCATATTTTTATTTGATGGTCGAAACCCTTAACCTTGGGGTTAAGATGATTTTGTTTCAAGTTTTGTTAAATAAACTTTGTTTATGCCTTAATGTTACTTAAGGATCATTGATCTAAGAGTTGAGAAAATTTTTAAACTCCTGGCCTATAGATCATGAGAGGGCCGAAACCTCAACCCTCTAAAACTAGTGTGTTTTGTTTGTTGTTTGTTAATTTTGGTTGTGATTTGCTGTGAAGGATTCAATCGGTAGACGAGTTACAAGTGGCGCTACTGGAATCGAGATCAAAATCTCTGTGAAATCTGAATAAAACTTCAACTTGGTAAGTAGAGTTTACCTGAGGAGTATTCATTGAGATGGCTATATGCTATCAAGTTGGTTTGTATAATATATATGTGTTTATCTGGATATTAATTTATTTATTGTTTTATTCAATTATTTGTTGTGGTGTGATTATCTGATATGTGGTTATGATTTGTTTCTAGTTGTATTTGTGATGCATGCTATATCCATGAAAGTATGCTATGTCTGAATCATGTATGATATAACTAATATCGATTGATGGAGTGTGAAACCTGACAGTAGTCAGTGTTTAATTAATTCGGAAGATTAAAAGCTTGTTAGGCTTATATTTTGATCCAAGAATTTAATGGTGTAAAATAGTGTAAAAGTGAAAAAAATAATATTTTATTAATTTTTCCGACGATTAATGAGTTAATGAGTGTCAGTGAGGGCGTAACCGTGAAAATATTTCACAGGTGTTAATTGTCCCAAAATATATTCCCCTATATTGAAAATGTTATTTGAAATCATTTATTGGCAAAAATAACTTAATTAGAATTTTTAAATAATTATTTTGAATTAAAAAGTGATTATTGGCATTTTATGAAGAAAATGAGAAAAATATTTTAATTGATTTTGGGTGGGGATAAGAATAGTATTTAAAGAAATCGATGTTCTTTTCTGTCAAAAACATTATTTTCAAGAGTGAAATGCTTTAGAAGAGAAATGAATTAACTCTGGATTTTAAACATATTTTAAAACATTTTCAACAGGAAAGAATTTCTAAAAGAGATTTTATTCAGTGAAAGTGATTCCGTCAAACTTGGATAAGTTTTTTGGAGATTTTGTTTTGTATTTGTTATTTCACTGAGCGAAATGTTTTAAAGAAGACAAGCGAACCTAGTTACTGAGACGTCGGGTTTCTAGGGTTCTATTTGACATGAGGATATGGGATCTGTGTCATTGGACATGAGTGTCCTGTAAAATGGTGGGTTGTGTGTCCCATAATTTGATATGGCTAAGCGTTGTCTACCATATCTGTGAACTTTCAACTGGTACATCAGTTAGAAAGTTTTACGACTAAGCACTTGGACTAGTGTGTCCTGTGTTGAACTTGAGCACATGAACTTGTGTGTTCTGTGTGTGCCTAAATTTTTTAAGTCTTAATAATGAAATTAAGCATGGTCGTGTGCTGGGAGCCTCGACAATGAAATAATTATGCGACAAATAAAAGTGTCGAGAACAAAAGTATTTCTCATGCATATTTCTGGCAGACATGCCATGTTACAAGTTTGGAGATCAATGAATCATATAAAGCCCATTAACCGAGATAACCATTGCGCCATAAGTGTTGGGCAATGCGTGGACAGATGTTTCCTGTTTATCGTGATGACAATTGAGTCCTAAGTTGGTTAAGGTGTCATATTTTGCGCAAACAACTATTGGTGGTGGCTGGGGTTTTCCAATTAGTTGAAATCTGTTGGACATTGGATTCTTTTCGTTGGCAATGATCCATTTAAAACGCCTGATCAGCGTAAACGAAAAACAAGGTTTGGTAGAGTTGTGAGTGAGAGCTGGATTATTGAAGTGTCATGCATTCTTTTAAAATTTCGATGAATGCCGGGTATGAGACCCTGTGGGCTGAATTATTACTCTACGGTTCTTGTTTATATACTATGAACATTTTGTATATGTTTGTGTGTCGTGCATATAGTTATCTTTTTGAACTTATATATTGGCGACTCACCCTTTTATACTTCTGTTGTGCGTTTTCTGTGTGGGTTACATATGTTGAGTATATATGGATCCAAAAGAGCCGGACTTGGCTTACTCGAGGATCCAAGCCCTAGTTTTTGACAAATCTAACAAAAGCAGCACCTAGGAAATCAACCCTTGAGTCAGGAGTGTTGTCTATACTGGTCCGGTGAGGACTTTGTCAGGACTGTTTCAGATGGACCGCAACACCGAGTACATAGTATGGAGACTATCCAAGTCTCACATCCACCTATCTGGATGATCCTACAGTATTTAGTGCAACAGGGAGATCTCGAGTACTACCCTCCCCACTATGTTGAGCCTCTACAAGCAGTGCCGCCGAATGGACCTCCGACTCCTATTATCTTAGTACATGGAGGGATTCATGATGTTGATAAGGAGGATCCTGAAGAGGATCCAGTTGAGGACCCGGTTCATCATTCCCCGGATGATGCAATGGTGCCTAATGTGGGGGCAGGAGTAGAGGCGTTCTCTCCGGATTCACCTCCTCCTGGTGAGGAAGTCTATACCGGACTTCCTAACGGTTTTCTGTAGATTGACCAGCTATAGGGTAGTGATCTAACTATAGGATGGTGGGAGTTTTGTTAGTCTGAAATCTGGATGTGGAGAGCCTTCTTTTTGGGTTGTAGTAGTTCAGACTCCCACTAGGTTTGTTTTAAGCTTTTCTCGTTTTAGTGTGGCTTTATTTTATCTTCTAACTGTGTGACTATGACTAGTGACCTGGTACGATAAAGGTTGGGTGATGTATGATACTATGATGCATATGTGATATATATATATATATATATATATCGACGTTTGTATGTTAATTATGTTGTATGTATGCTTAGGTAATAATTGTATTAAAAGAAAAAAAAATTTACCACTATTTTCTAAAAGATAAGTAATTAGAAAGTTATATTTTTTCGAAAGTAACCAGCAACAATTATTTTAAGTTCACTTTAGTTATTTTTCCGCAATCGAGTTTCTTTAAATGTAATATCCCGGGAATGGGTGTCGCATTAGTTGGTATCAGAGCTGGTCAAGTCTTTCGGGAATCTTGGGAATAGGTCTGTTGTGTTGCTGTTGTGTGTTCTCTGATTAGGAATTGTTTGAATTACTTCTCAGAAGTAATATGTGCGAATAAGCGAGTTTACGTGTCATTTTCTGGTTGCCATTTAACTGGTTGTGTCTTGTAGGTCAGTTATGGAACCAGAAGGTGCACGTGGACGTGGACGTCGATGCGGCCATGCAAGAGGCCGTAGAGGCGGTCGTGTTGACGGCTGTGGTAACTTCAAAGAGAACTACGAGGAAGTCGGAGGCATGGATTATGCATCACAAGCAATGGTGGATGTTGTCACAGCTATTGCATAGCAAACTGCTACCATGGCTGCTCAGAACCAACAGGAGTAGGTGAGAGCTGAACAAGCTGCTTAGGGCAGAGGTCTTACTTCTTTTAGACGCCAAAATCCATCACAATTTCATGGAGATGTGCACTCTTCAAAAGCCGATATGTGGACTCAGGAACTTGAAAATATTTTTGAGCTGATACATAGTCCTGAGGATGTGAAAGTTCCTTATGTTGTTTACATGCCAGTTGGCAATGCTGAGTACTGGTGGAAGGGAACCGGACAGCAACTGGAAGCTGAAAACCAAGAGATTAATTGGGAACTATTCAAGACTGTATTTATGAATAAGTATTTTACACAAAGTACAAGAGCTGAGAAGGAACAAGAATTTTTAAGACTTCAACAGAGGAATTTGACTGTTGGGGAGTATGCGGGGAGATTTGAATCACTTGCCAAGTATATCCATTTTTCCAGAACAATTCGGATGAAGACAGGAAATGTGAGCGGTTTGAAGGAGGACTACGTTTTGAGATCAAAGAATCAGTTCTACCGTTGGATCATTAAATTCAATTCCTGTACTTGTTGAATCCAAGAGATTGAAATCAAATAAATTTTCTAGCCTAATTTGTTGATGATGGTCGAATACCTAACCATTGGTGTTAGAGGATTTTGTTTCAATTTTTGAGTTATGATAATTGATCTTGTCTTTCTAATGCTTAAGGATCATTAATCCAAGAGTTTGTGAGATTTTGACATCCCTAGTCTAATTAATCCATGTAGGCAGAAACCTCATCATGAATGATTAGGAGGATTTTGTTGTTTTATTTTGTTAATTTGTGTTATGATTTGTTGTGAAGGATAAGTTGTTGATTGTTGTGTGAAGTCGAGTGGAGGACCAGAAATTCCGAAAAGAAATTTCAAAGAGGAAAACTATAACTTCAAGATGTAAGGGGAGGTTACCTGAGGGGTTTTGATAGCCACGTGCTATCCGTGAGTCTGTATGATTATTTGTGATTTTGTGGTGGATTATTAATTTATTTTAATTAGTTGTTTATCTGAGTTATTAAATTATCTGTCGTAATGTTATCACTGTGAAGTGTGATTTTACTGTTGTTGATTGTTTGACTGAGAAGCCTGACAGTGGTCAGTGCCAAATTAAGCTTAAAGAAAAAATCTTGGAAAATGTTGAATAAGTTGAAAATTCCGAAGAAGAAGTTGTTTATGATAATTATGAGGAATTTGAAGAAAAGTTGAAATTAATAATATTTTAATGATTTTACGGTGAAATAGTGATCTATTAGCAATAGTAAGGATGTAACCATGATAATTTTTCAGCCACGTTAAATTTTCCTAAATAAATTCTTAAATAAAATAAAATGTTATTATAAAAAGTTAAGTTTCAAAAATAACTTAATTTTCATGTTGAAAATTTATTTAAGAGAAAAAAAGTCAATTTTGACTTATAAAGAGGATTTTAATTCTAAACGATGAGTAATTCAAAAAATAGTTTTACGGCAATGTTTTGAAAACAATTTCATTTCTTTGGACCGAAATGGGTCATGAATGAGTTCTTTTTAAAGAATTGATGTTTTCGAGAAAAAGATTTTAAGAGCAAAAGATTTTGAGAAAAATGAATTTCTCTGTGATTTGACGTTAATAAAATGAATTTCAAATAGAAAACATTTTCTGCAAAAGCGTTCTACTCAGCGAAAATATTTTCGAGAAACTTGGATAATTTGTGGAGGTTTTGTTTTGTATTTGTGTTTCACGGAACGAAAATGATGTTAAAGTTGAAAAGTGATCCTAGTAGCCGAGATGTTGAAATTCTCATGTTCTGTAAGAAAAACACGTAGATCATTGATCCGTGTTAGTTGTTTTGGACTTTATGCCCTAAAAAACATTGTTGTAGACTTTATTTCCTGTAAAAGATGATGAGGACTTTGTGTCCTATGTGTCACGGGTTAGAGTCCCGGTTGATACATTTGATTTTGGTGTTTCAGTATGTCACGGGTTAGAGTCCTAGTTGGCATATATGATTTTGGTGATTCCAATATGTCACGGGTTGGAGTCCCGGTTGCCATATTGATGACATTGTATTCGATATGTCACGCGTAAGAGTCCCAATTGGCATATTTGATTGTGGAGATTCCAATATGTCACGGGTTAGAGTCCCAGTTGGCATATTGACGGTGATGTTCGATATATCATGAGTTAGAGTCCCAGTCGGTATACTTGATGGTGATGTTCGATATGTCGTGAGTTAGAATCTCGGTTAGCATATTAGTTTACATATTTTGTGTGTCGCAGGTTAAAATCACAGTGAGCACATTTGACTTTGTGTCATATATGGGTAAACCTAGGACTGGTGAAATCAACCTAGTATTTTTCGTGATCGAGTTTTTGGACTATGTGTCCTACGTTGGGAATGAATGGGGTTAATGCCTAATTAAGAATAGTCGTGAGCTTTAAGCCTTGACAAAGAAAAATGAACGAAAAAAAAAGTAAAGAGGATAAATATCAAAATTCGATGGTTGACGTTGAGGGGTTATGCAATTGTTATAAATTGTGATGATTATGTTTATGATCTTGAGAATTTTCATGTGTTTGATATATGTATATGTTGTTGTTTGTGTGTCGCGCATGTTGTTATCATGATAAAACTCATATATTGGAATCTCACCCTTGCAATATATTTGTTTTTACTTTTGTACCTTGGTACATGAGTACAGATGTTGCAGAATAGTTCCCTAATCCATTCGGGGACCTAGAGCCGGAGACTTGAAGAAGTGTTAGATTGTGAGGATGACCACTGGGTCTTTCCAGCGGATGTCTTGTAGAGGGACCAGCTTAGGATTTTCTTTGGGTTATGTGTTTTTGAGAAAGTCGATATCTATGGTTATTGAAAACCTTTATATGGTGTTAAATATAGTTATGAATAAAGAAATAGTTTCAGGAAAACCTACGCGTTGTGGTGGTGGTTTGATTATGAATAAAATCAGTTTATGGGTGTTGACTAGTATAACATAGTTGTACTATTATTATGTGTGCGTCACGTTTTTCGAAGTATTCAGGAGAAAAAATTTTACACCCAAGTTTTTTGACTTAAAGTAAATAAATTTTCTTGAAGCAACCAGCCGTTTTATTTTAAGTTTTATTTTCCGCACGTGTTCACGAGGTAATGCCCAAGGAGGGTGTTACAAAGAACACCAAGAACTTGGTTGGGTTCAAAGGAAGGGAAAGGGGAGAGGTTTGTCATACTAGGATTGCCTAAAGTGCCAATTTGAGGGTTACACATGAAAACCCTCGCACACTAACTTCTTTATATAGACTCAAACCTGAGCACGACCGTTCTCCTCATTAAGCACGATCATGCTTAACTTAAAGCACGGGGTAGTGCTCAAGCCAGCACGGTCAGACAAAAAGAGCGTCACGAACGCTCATTTACGACACGGTCTTGCTCCTATTGAGCACGGCTTTGCTCGTGGATCACTTAGCTACTAAGCATGCCAACAACCACGGGCGTTCTGGTACATGAGCATGGTCGTTCTCATGCACCAAAAAGGGATTTTAAGCTAAAGAAATCCCACTTAGCCCCATAAACATTTCTAAGGCAGAAAAAGCATACATACAACACATATAAACATACTTAAGGGCTTTATACGAAAAACGGGGTGTTACAAGTATCTAGTGTGGCAAAAGGTGGGACATCCATTTGGTGTTCGACTTTAGGCTCAAAAGTGTGGGTGAGGTATCCATGAGGTGCATGGGAGAGTGATAGAGGTTGTTGAGGCTCTTACACATGGGTGAGGTATCCCATAAGGCATGGTTAGAGTGCTTTGTTGTGTACAAAGGTTGCAAGCACCAGTTCATAAGCTTGTTTATTAGTGGAAGAAAATCACTACAAGAAAAGGGGTAATTTCCGATGGACTATTACCGACGGACGTCAATTCTGTCGGTAATGAGGCAATTTCCTATGGAAAATGCTGTCGGTAATCATGAATATGAAAAGCCAACGATATTACCGACGGGATGACCATCGGTAACCTTACCTACGGATATTCCGTCAGTAACTTCGTTGAAAATGGTGGTGCGAATCTGTAATATTTTGGCGCGCGAATGTACCGACGGCTAAGCCGTCGGTAATTACCCACGGCTGGTTTCGTCGGAAACTATGTTTTACATTACCGACGGACCTGCCCATCGGTAATCCAAAAATTTGAATTAACGACGGAATAAGTCGTCGGTAGCCATCGAAAACCAGTTCATTAAGTGCAACCGAAAACCTTTCTCCCTCACTTTCCCTTTCTTCCTCTCTATTCCTCTTCCTTTCCCTCTCTCTGGTTCTCTGTCTTCTCCGCGCACCGCCGCCTCCCTGCAACCGCGCACCGCCGCCTCCACCTTGTACCACCTCTCTTATTATTTTCTCTCTTTCTCTATGTTCTTTCCTTCTCCTCCCGTGCGCCCCCACCCCTCGCCGCTGTCTTCTCTTCTCCTCCGTGAGCCCCACCACCACCACTGCCACCACATTGTCCCACCACTTGCTCCCTCACTGCCAGACTCGTCAGTCACTACCACCACCACCTTCCTCCCCTACTGCCAGCAGCAACCCTACCTAGGTAAGTATTTAGTTTTTGAATTTTTATTTTCTTGAATTAAATGTTTAATGCTTAATTTGTTAATTAAGTGTTTACTGTTTAATTAGTGATGATGCTAATTTGTTTGTTACAGAGTTGCTATTATACCATCATCACCACCGCTGCAGAGGAGCCACCATTGTCTGCATTGCCAGGTGTCTATTTTATTGAATTTATATTTTTTTTGAATTTTTTTGAAATTGTTTATTTAGTCGATTGTTTAATGATATGAAGTGTAGGATATTGTTTATTTTTGGACTGATTGTACAATTATATTTTTTGATTTGGAAGTGTAGGAATTTGTGATTTTGATTTATAATTAATGTAGGATTTTAATTCTTCTTGTAGCTAATATTTTGCTATCATATTAATTGATGCAATTAAATTTCAATTAATAAAATTAATTAATTGAAATAATGAATTAATTAAATAACTTAGGAATAATGAAGCATCCATCAAATTAATTAATGATTTAAAGCAATAAATTAAATGATCGAAGAAGTGTTTCAAATATCCAAAGTGTTACCGTGGCGAATGGAATCGATGGCTAGGTGTTAGTGATCGAGAGTATCAAACACAATTATTTGAATTAATTTTTGTAATAATTAATATAAATTACATATTAAATAAATATTAATAAAAGATGAGATGAGTAGGTACTCATGGCGCATCGGAGAGCATGGACGAGGCGGAGGTCGTGATCAAAACATATAGTGTAAACAAAGTTGCATACTTAGATAACAATAAATTCAAATAATTAAGTATATTTAAATAAATAATATTTAGATAATTAATTAACTATGTAGTTAACTAATTCAATAAAATACTTTAATAATTATAATTAATTTAAAAAATAAATGGTATAATAAAAAGTTAGATGAATAAGTATGCGATTTTTTTTTTGGTTAATGCTTTGTTTCTGATGGTTGCTTAATGATGTTTTTGATTGTTTGCTAATAATGTCAAACTTTATGCAAATTATCCCTTTTACATAAAGTTTTATGTTTTTTTAGAGTACAATTATTATACGTAGTTGAGAAAAACCATAGTTTCCATTTCAAGGTTCAATATTATTGAGCATGTGTACTCGTGGTCATGGTATCGCTCATTTTATTGAATCTTGAATTGTCAAATTAGGATAGTTTGGGTAGAAACTTTTTCTCCACTGATATACTAGTTACTCGATGATTCTCATTTGTGAAATAGTTGATTAAATTTCGGGTCGAAGCATTTCCTTTTCTTCTCCGGGTCTATACTTGATTGTGGTACTTGGAGACCGATGGGAGATGCTGCCAAAATTTCGTCAGCTATAAGACATGAAAAGTGATGAGTAACTAGTATAATACAATGGTGAAAAAGTTTTACCTCGAATGGGATAGGGACAGACCTTTTAAGGAAAGGGAGCAATTCGGGGTTATAGTATCATGTTTAAAAATACTTCAATTTATCTGAAAATGCAAAAGGATGAAATATTATCCCTCGAACCGTAGTTGGGTGTATGATAGGAACGAGTCTAGGAGATGACTTCTGAAACAATCATTTGTAGCTGGAGTTGAGGAGTTTATATCCAAAGCAAAACAACATTGTGATTATGCCAAAGAGGGGGGGATTATATGTTCGTGCACAAAGTGCAGTTGTATGGTGGTTTTGAGTGATGATGACGTGAAGTTACACCTATACCAATGTGGGTTCAAGCCTAATTATTGGATATGGACTGATCATGGTGAGGAGTTGCCAGATATTGATTTGAATGAAGTCGGTGGCGACGATCTTGAAATGGGTGCATCAGGCAGTGGCTACCACGATGACTATGTCGAACAACTCCAGTCAATGCATATGATGGTCGATGGTTGTCTTGGGCAACATGGGAATTTTGAGGCTGATGAGTCTTATGACATGGAAGAGCCTTATAATGAATCGGCGCAGAGATTTTACAATCTATTGTTAGAGACAAATAAGCCATTGTTTGAAGGGATGTCAGATTCAAAATTATCAATTTCTGTTAGGCTTCTAGCTTGCAAGTCCAATTGGAATGTCCCAGAGCAGTGTTTGGAGTTCTTTTGTAAAATGCTTCAAGATGTGACACCCTTCAAAGAGTTGTTGCCAAAAAGTTATTATGATGCGAAGCGGTTGGTGTCGAAACTAGGCTTGGGGGCTAAGAGGATTGATTGTTGTCCAAATGGGTGAATGCTATATTATGGTAGTCAGTCTGGCACAAATGACGGTGCGTTAGAAGAATGTAAATTTTGTCAGACACCCAGGTACCGCGTTCAAATTAGTGACCATAGTAAGAGGAAACCAGTTCCTGCGAAGGCAATGTTCTATCTGCCAATAATTCCAAGGTTGCAGAGACTGTTTGCATCAACGCAAATTGCGGGACAAATGAGGTGGCATAATGAAAATAGAAGAAATACGGGTGTTATACTCCACCCTTATGATAGTGAAGCTTGGAAGCACTTCGATCGGGTTCATCATAATTTTGCAGCAGATCCTCACAATGTGAGACTTGGGCTGTGTTCAGAAGGTTTTACCCCGTACATTCAGGTGTCAGCCTCGCCATATTCATGTTGGCCAGTGATTGTTACACCGTACAATCTTCCTCCCGAGATGTGCATGTCAAAACCATATATGTTTCTAACTTGTCTCATACCGGGACCATCTAATCTGAAGGCTGGGATATATGTATATTTACAGTCTCTGATCGATGATCTGAAGAAGTTGTGGGATGGTGTGTTGACTTATGACATTTCAAATAAGCGAAACTTTATGATGAGGGGATCACTGATGTGGACTATCAATGATTTTCCTGCATATGGCATGCTCTCTGGTTGGGGGACCCGCGATAAATTGGCGTGCCCGTAATGCATGGAACATGGAAAGGCTTTTACCCTTAGATATGGTGGCAAAAGTTCCTGGTTTGATTCTGATCATCATCAGTTCTTAGATCCTGACCATCCCTTCCGAAGAAACATCTAAGCATTCAAAAAGAATCAGACAGAAGAGGAAGGTCCACCGCCTTTGTTGACTCCTGAACAAATATGGGGTCGGGTTGGAGATCTTCCTAAAGTCACTGAAGCAGGTATGTCAAAATTACCCGGGTATGGAGAATGGTATAACTGGACAAAACAAAGTATTTTTTGGGAACTACCGTACTGGAAGGATAATCTGTTAAGACATAGCCTTGATGTGATGCATATTGAGAATATTTTCTTTGACAACATTTTTAGCATGGTTATGAATGTGTCTGGCAAGACGAAGGACAATAAGAAGGCAAGGATGGACATAGCTCTGTACTATAGATGAAAGGATTTGGAGCTGAAGCCGCAGCCTAATGGGAAAATGTCAAACCAAAAGCTTGTTACACTCTAACTGCCAATGAAGCGAAGTCAATTTGTCGGTGGTTAAAAGACCTTAGGATCCCCGATGGTTATTCCTCTAATTTGGCACGATGTGCTGATGTAAGAATAGGGAGGCTTCATGGGATGAAAATTCATGATTGTCATGTATTCATGGAGTGTTTGTTTCCTATTGCTTTCGGCTCGCTGCCCCAGCATGTTTCAAACCCGCTTACAGAAATCAGTCATTTCTTTAAAGATATATGCTCTGCAACTTTAAGAGCGGATGGTCTGACGAAGATGGAAGAAAACATTCCAATAATTCTATGCAAGATGGAGAGGGTTTTTCCCCCAGGATTTTTTTGGCTCAATGGAACATCTCCCTGTCCATCTTGCATATGAAGTGAGGCTTGGTGGAACAGTACAATATAAGTGGATGTATCCATTTGAAAGGTATTTTTATTATATTTTGACATTTAAATAATTAGCGACCATTGAATAATGCCTTGTCACCGATGCTTTTTATTACTTAGATTCATGGGCGACTCTAAACGATTAGTTAAAAACAAGGCTAGGGTGGAAGGATCAATCTGTGCGTCTTACTTACACCGTGAGACAACCTATTTCTGTTGCCACTATTTCAACAACTTTATGTTGGCACCAAGACATGTTAGGAACGAGGCAGATGCTGATAATGCAGGGTATCCTTATATGCTATCCGTATAACCTTCCTGATTGTCATGCTGGCAAGGAGCTTACTTACTGGTTAACTGATGAGGAGTATGCATCGGCCCATGTTCATGTCTTGATAAATTGCACAGAGGTGAAACCATATCATGAGTAAGTCTATTTTAGAAATAATGTATCACATGTCATTATAATTTCTCCTTTAACACATAGTACACATTTTATTTGTTAGTGTGTTCCTTCAAATTAATCAATTAAGTGAACAAGATGGTTCTGCTCGTACACATGTAGATTTTCCTGAATGGTTCAAGCAACAAGTAAGTGTAATATATGACGATGCAAACACTATATTAAGCTTAATTTTGCCTCTTGAAAAGAGTAATTATTTAATATGACTTACCTATTCGTAGGTGTATCAACAATTGTTAAGCGTGACTAATCAGCACTTGAAAGATTTAGCGTATGAGCCCTATAGCTGGTGAGATCATGGCATACATACTTTGTTAATGGGTACACATTCCGCACAGATGAATGGAACATGGGCTAAAAGACAATTCATAGCGGGGTTGTCGTACAGGGTGAAGGTACCGGTGATATTTATGGGGTCGTAAAACACATATACGAGTTACAATACAATACTACTACTTATCCTAAAAAAAGTAGTCTTATTTTATTGTAACTGGTTTGATCCATCGAGGACAGGCACAAAAGTGGATCCCAAGTATGGAACTGTGGACATTTGCATGGATAGAAGATATCAACAGTTTGATCCGTTTATAATTGCTCAGAATGCAAAACAAGTTTATTATGTCCCTTATCCAATAATGAGAACAGACAAACGAGGTTGGTGTGCTGCAGTCACTACCAAGCCTAGAGGTCGCATAGAAATCGATGTTGCAGAGGATGATACGTCATTCCAGGTGGATGAATCGTCACATGTCAATGAAGTAATTGAGGTCAAGCGTATTTCTAGCATGTTGGGATCTTCAAATGAAGGGGAAGAAGTGGTCATTTGTAATCAGGCATCCATGCATGCATCATCAGAGGAAGAAATCCAAAGCCATGACTCAATGCAAGAAGAAGAAGAGTCGGACTTACAATTAGATGACGATACCGAGTCTGAATAGGAAGTTTACTATTATGTTATTTTTATTGTATTTTAAATATTTGCTTATGCAATTAAATGTAAGACTTGACAAATATTGTTCTATAAAAATAGTTGCTTAAATTAGACTGTTAAATGTCGATTACTTATTGTTTTTACACTGATTTGTAATTGTGCTATAAAAATAGATAGGTCAGCATCAGGAGGACAGTCGCCCCGTCCCCCACCGCATAGCAGTGATAAGGGGAAGGGAAAGACTAAGCGGGGACGATACACAATGAAGTCCCAGGTGCTTGCTCGTATTCCCGGAGGTCCCTCCGCACCCACCCCCATCCCTACCGTACCTACCCTATCGCCACCTACAGGAGCCTCCCCCACCCATTCTACACCACCCCCCACCCATTCTATACCCTCACCGATCCATACTACATCATCCCCTACCCATACTACACTATACCCGACCCACACTACCCCACCCCCCACCCATATCCAGACCTCCACTCGCTTTGCACCACGACGCGCACTAGCCGGCTACTCGCCTCCCCCTACCGAATCCACACCACACCCAACACCACCATCATCATCGACTGCGCAGGTCACACACCCAGCAGGATTATCATTTATGCCGACTCCTGGGATGATGCCACAGTCGGACACAACCATTCCATCCTCATCATCCGCGGCCGCATACGGTCACGACACGGGCATACGATCATCGTCGTCTGTGCAGCAGTCGACCGCGACTGAGGACATGCCTGAGTAGGCCAAGGTTCCCGCACCTAAGGATCGACCATGGATCCGTCCTGTTTCTGGATCGTAAGTTTAATTTAATTTAATGTTGTTTAAAAATAATTACTATTTAATAAGCATATATATGTTGATTGTCATATTGCTGATTTAATAAAATTATGAATTTTTCAGCTTCATCCCATCGAAAGTGGGATCGAAGCACGTTACCTTCACCATCAAGGCGTAGTATCGTCGCTTTAGGCCATCATGTGGGGTGATCCCCGGTGAGGATCGGGATCGTATCTTCAAACGATTCGGGGTAAGTTCTTGTTTATTAGATCATGTAATTTTCCCTTTATTTTATATATTTTTTTGTATAATGTTATTAATATTTTTTTCTTTGTTAACAGGAGCTTGTGCACTGGTTACCGGAGCATCCCTCGGAGATTCGTGCTATCTTTGACGACCGAGCAACTGCTCGACTGAGTAACATGCTCAGGGAGCGTAGGGAGAGCCGGATACGTTCGGATTATATCGGGCCCAACATCTGGGCCCAACTATGTGCGCAATGGGACACTCTAGATTACAAGCTGAAGTGTGAACAGGCAAAGAGAAATCGGGCTTCCGAGAAGGGTGGGAGCATGCACACTGGTGGTTCTATTAGCCACATGCAGCATGTCATTTACATGGTATGCATATATAAATAACATTATTTATAAACTGTATATTTTTATTAATTTTTTTTATAACTAATTGATTTTATTGGTGTGTCAGTTGCAGGCAGGAGAGCTAGCTCGGTCCGTTGATGTCCCTACGGACTTTGAGCAGACACACACACCGATGAGTTTGTTAATGAGAGGTCAAGGCAGACAGTGGTGAGCTAAAGTGTTTTTTTATATTTAAACTATTGGTAATTATTATTATTATTATTATATATATATATATATAGTTTAAAAAATATTGATTGTAATTTATTGATTGTAGCCAGAGTACAACGCCAGGTTTAGTGAGGTAGCAACTGAGGCTGCCTCCTGCTCTGGTGCTTCAGATCCTTCTCAGTTGGACTCCACCGAGGTAGAACGAATACAGACCCAGGCGTGGATGGATGTGGCGGGCGGGAAGAACAAGGGACGGATTTACGGTACTGCGACACTATCTAGGTTGATACGTCGGGGGTCGATGTAACAGCCTGATTTTCATTATACTGTTTAATCAATTAAAATATAAGTAATTATATTTTAATACTAAAGTAGAAAATATTTTGTTTTAATAAAATAAAATCATATTCCTAATCCACCTTATCATATGAAGTCACAGTAAAATTTTCGGTTGAAAATTAAGACGAAAGTCGGTCTGCGTTTTCACTGCCAGTATAAGTTTACTGAGCAGAAAACCTAATTTTGACCCGTGAATGAGACGGTTAGTGTTTTTATCATGTTTCCTTCAACTTTGGTTATTTTGAAAATTTTCATTCAAAAATAAAATAAAACAAAATATTTTATTTAAGTGAACACGTCGGGAATATACGATCGAAACTATAACCGGGTATGAAATGGAGCAGACTAGGGGATATAAAAGAGATGAGGTGACTTGTTAGGGAACGGAGGCATGGTTGCAGAAGCTTTATGTCACATCCATAAAAGTACCATCATTACTTTTTTTCAAAATTTACTATTTTATAATCAATTAACCCATTCCTTTCAACTTTTGCCAACCAAACATGACATAACTCAAAACTTGGCCTCCAAGCACTCATTTCTCTCCCTCAAACCGTGGCCCTCTCTCTCTCCCTATATATCACACTTTCATTTTCTTCAACTCACTTTTTCTTCTCCAAAAACACTATTTCTTCATCTTCTTCCTTTCTCTTCAAACTTCATACTCATAAAGCTTGCATTTTTATTCATCTTTTCAACTCAAGTTCTTCACAGAAGTTGATCCTTGTATCAAGGGTAATACTCTTACGTCAATATTTTTGCAAGTTTCTTCTTTTACCTTATGGTTTACTCTACTTTTTCTTTAAGTGTTTTTAATGGGTTTTCAACTTCTAAAATCTCTAGAAAATTGTAGAAAAATCCTTTTGAGTTGAAACCACTTTCTGTAGTCTTGTATTAACTTATATTTTCACATTCTAAGAGTTTGTAGAAAACAAAAATTTCTACCTCTTATTTCTAAGGATGGCCGAAACCTATACATGGAGGCCTAGGAAGTTTTGTTTCAACTTTTTGCAAGATGATCATGTATTTGAGCTTCTAGATCCCTCTTGATATTAAATCTAAAGTCTTGAAAGGTTTGAAAATCTCTAGCTTATTTATCCAAGGATGGCCAAACCTATATGGTTTTGGACCTAGGATGCTTGAGTTCAACTTTCTAACTATGATCTTTAGACCTCTTAATACTTTGTGATGCCAAACCTAAGAGTTTTCATCAAACAAAATGATTTTCCTCATTCTCCTAGGCTAGGCCGAAACTCAATGTTTTGGAGCTAAGATGTTTGAGCTTTCATTTTCCAAAATGATCATGGACTTGAAGATCCTTAAGACATTAGGATGCTAAGTCTAAAAGATTGGAAACTTTGGAGATTTCTAACCTAACTATCTTATGATGGCCGAACCTATGAGGTTTATGGACCTATGATGTTTGTTTTTCTTTTCCAAGATGATTATAGATTAAAGCTCCTTAATGATAAAGGATGCTATGTCTAAAAGATTGGATTATTTAAACATTTCTAGCCTAGAAATCCTATGATGGCCGAACCTAAGGTTTATGGACCTAGGATATTTTGTTTTCTTTTATTTTCAATATGATCATGGATTTGAGCTCCTTAATACATTGGGATGCAAAATCTAAGAGATTGGAAGGTTTAAAGTTTTCTAACCTATTTTACTATACAAGACCGAAACCTAACCTAAGAGTTTGGATGATTTTATTCAATATTTTCAAGTTGTAACAAATTATCTAAGTCACCTAGAACCTAAGAGTTAAGTATCTAAAATCTTAGAGTGTGAAATGAAACCTAACTCTCATTAGATTTAAATGGCTGAACCTACCTAATGAGAACATAGATGAGTTTATTTGATTTAGTTGTTTTTATGTTGTTTGGTTGAAGGTGGTGTTAACACCTCGTGGTCGGATAACGAGGAGCTTGGAATTCGAGCTTTCGGTGATAACTCGGGTGGGGGAAAGAATCAACCTATCGTTGAAATCGATAAGTAGTAGATTATGTAGTAATTATGTAGGGTGACCTAAACCTTACTAGAAGTCGAATAATCGACAAGACCAGAATCACTTTAAATTGATTTTATAAAACATCCATGGTGATTCGGGGATTGTAGGTTGATCGATATTAGGTTGATGTTTATACTGTTGATGGTTGATTTGAGTTTTATTACCTTTATTGAACTGATTTAGTGCTATGTTGATGTTTTAAAATATCTTTGATTGACTTGATGTTATGCATGATCTGTGTGGTATTTACTTTATGCTTAGTGGATTAAGCGAAGATATATATGTGGTCTAAGAGATGAGTTGTTTTGGGCGTGAGGATCATGATGATTTTTAGAGGTGCCTAACCTACATGAAATATGTTAAAGAGGTGTTGTGACATAGAGCATGTGTTGAGGTCTTGATGAGAGGTTAAGGCACTAGGTTATGACCATAGGAGTCTGCGAGGTTCATAAGTTGTGTTGTTTCTATAACCGTATGTGGGACACATACAAGATCCGAAGTCCTTGTGGGACCGTCCAAAGGGTAAACTTAACTTGTGCAGCTACGAGTGTCATTGCTTTGCATGAGCACCTCTGGGAGTGGACGAGGTGTGTACCGGGATCATCGTGCAGCTGTAGTGTCACGCTTTGCGTGAGCGTTCTTACCATGGTGAAGGTGTGCACCGGGATAATCGTGCAACTATAGTGTCATTGTTTTGCATGAGCACCCACGGTCCGGGGTATGCACCGGGTTTAATGTGCAGCTATAGTGTCATTGCTTTGCATGAGCATTCTCACCATGACTAAGGATGTGCACTGGGAATGGGACGTGTCGCTTGGACGACTGACCGATAACTATAACTATGATAGGGAAACCATAGCCATTTTCAGTATCAAGTTTTAGTGGCAGGAGTGAGGGCAGGATGGATATAAGAATTTTATGGAAGATGGATGACTTGACTGATGTTGTGTCTGTGATAATTACTGTATAGTTTACTATGAATCTTTTCCCCTTTTGATGATAGAATTGTTTCTTATCCCCTATATATTTCTGTATGTTGTATTTTGTCTCCTTGTGGAACTGTACGAGAAGACCCTGTGGATGAACGTAACCAGGAGGAGTTGGATGGAACTCCCTACGAACCGGATGCCGGAGGACGAGCTGTGACCCATGGTGATTAGGGTCTAGTTAGTTATGGCCAGTGCGTCTGTGTCGTGAAGCTTTATCTTTCCACTTATGTTTTGTATAACTATGCACCAGTTTGGGATCCTATTGATGGGATGCCCTGAAACAGTGTTTTGAAAACTCTGATGCTTTAAGTATGTTTAATATATTTATGTTTTCATATTATGTTCTATATGAATCTATTTGCTTAAGAAATCAAGTTTTAATTTTTACGTAATTTTCACGTTAAGCGTGCGATTAAGTAATTAAACAATGAGGTTTTAAACTAAATGACACAAAGGGGCACAACGAGGTGTCTCATTTGGTATCAGAGCCGTTTGATTCTGATCGGACTGCTAAAAGTTAGGGTGTTGTTACTGGCCGTGTCTAGTTGAATCCACATCGGATTTAGACTATGTTTAGAAGTGGGGTAGAGTGTCCAAACCTAATACAAAAGTTAATATTAGTATGGCATATGGTATTTATATACTTGCTTATGTAGTATTATATGTCATACTAATTAGAGCGGATGATTTCTTTCACCAGAATCATGGCACGTGGAAGAGGACGTCCAACTTACAGTGGAGAAAGGACTCCAGAAAGGGTCATTGGAGCTATCAATGACAATGCTGACGTTGGAGGAGGATCATCTTCGGCTCCCAACACCATGGAGACAATAGTTGCTGCTATACTATTGCAAACCCAACAGAATGCTGAGATGCTGCAAATGAACAAAGAGCAGCTAGAGATCAAGAACCAGAGGAGGGCAGTAGCAGCTGAGGATGCCGAATTGGCAACCTTTATGAATGGGAAGCCACCTAAATTCAGAGGAGAATACGATCCAGAGAAGGCAGAATGGTGGATACAGGAGATTGAGAAGATGTTTGATACTATGCACTGCCGAGAGGATAGAAAGGTGACTTATGCCGCCTTTATGTTGACTGAGGGGGCAGAATTCTGGTGGAAGGACAAGAGAAGGTTATTGGAGGCTGAAGGTAGTGTAGTTACCTGGAAATTATTCACTGATTGCTTCTTCGAGAAGTGTTTTCCGTGTATAGTTAGACGCGATAAGGAAAAGGAATTCACAAACCTCAAGCAAGGCAATATGTCTGTTGGTGATTATGCATCGAGGTTTGAGGCGCTGATCAAGTTTTCAGAATACTATCAGAGGTTCCCGAATGAAGACTAGCAATGTAGAAGATTCGAGGAAGGGCTCAGAGATGAGCTGCAGAGGGCTGTAGTATCTCTTGACATATAGTACTTCCCAGAGCTAGTCGAGAGATGCAGTGCCATCGAAAGCATAGATCTGAGGATAGCTAATGAGCAAAAAAAAATGTGGATTGGAGGCCTTAACCGATCAAGTTTCCAGAGGCGCGGGGGGAAGTGGTTCCCAGTGGAGACAAACCATATGTTAGACCTGGGCAGAAACAGGGACCAGCACCAGCGACTAGAACTGGTCAGAAATCGTAAAGTGTAGTTTGCTTTAGATGTGGGGGACCACATTATGCAAACAACTGTTCAAGTGGACCCAACTGTTTCAACTGTGGGAAATCAGGTCACATGGCACGAGGCTGCAGACAGAAGGTTATGCAACAACTAGCAGCTACGGGAAAAGGTTCCGAAGATAATAGAGGTGGAACTGGAAGAGGTGTCCCAACAACTAGACCACAAGCCACTGGAAGGGTGTTTACCGTGAAGGGAGCTGAATCCTCTCAATCTACTAAACTCATACAAGGTATGTGTCTGATAGCTGGTAGACTCTCTAACGTATTGTTTGACTCAGGCGCTACTCATTCTTTTATCTCGCATGAGTGTAAGGATCATTTGAACTTAACTGTCTCCAAATTTCCTTATACCCTTACTGTATCTACTCCAACTAGTAATCCTTTGATTACCCTATCTGTTTGCTTAAAGTGTCCTATAGTGATTGAAAATCGAACTTTTGTTATAGACCTTATCTGTTTGCCTATGCAACAGATAGATGTTATCCTTGGTATGGATTGGCTTTCGGCTAACCATGTAATGCTAGATTGTTCTAGTAAGACCTTATCATTTCTTGAACCATCTAGTATAGTGTCTGCCAATGAAGGAGTACCTCTGAGGAGTAACAACTCTCAGGAATTTGTGGTGCTTTGTGCAATGGAGGCTAATGAGATCCCCATCATAGATTATATGCCTATCGTGAGAGAGTTTCCTGAAGTTTTCCCTCCAGACGTTCCAGGTTTGCCACCGGAAAGAGAAGTGGAATTCACTATAGATCTAGTACCAGGGACAGGGCCTATATCTATAGCACCTTATCGGATGTCACCGGTTAAGTTAGCTGAGTTGAAGGAACAATTGGACGATATGATGGGGAAAGAGTTCATCAGACCGAGTGTTTCGCCTTGGGGGGGTGGAGGGCACCGGTGTTGTTCGTTAAGAAAAAGGATGGAAGTGCGAGGTTGTGCACAGATTACAGACAGTTGAATAAGGTGACAATTAAGAACAAGTATCCGTTGCCTCGGATCGATGACCTGATGGATCAGTTGAAGGGAGCAGGAATATTCTCGAAGATTGATTTAAGATCTGGGTATCATCAGATCAGGGTAAGGAAGGAAGATATACCCAAGACGACTTTTAGGATGAGGTATGGGCACTATGAGTATTTAGTCATGCCTTTCGGTGTAACTAATGCGCCAGCCGTGTTCATGGATTACATGAACCAAATTTTTAGACCATTCCTCGATAGGTTTGTTGTTGTGTTTATCGATGATATTCTTATCTATTATCGTACGTGGGAAGAGCATGAGGAACATTTGAGTTTGGTATTGCGAGTCTTAAAGGATAGGCAACTTTATGCCAAACTTTGCAAGTGTGAGTTTTGGCTGGAAGAAGTGCAATTCCTAGGGCACGTGATTAATAAAGAAGGAATAGCCGTAGATCCAGGTAAGGTTGAGGCAGTTCTTAAATGGGAACGACCTAAGTCAGTGAGTGAAGTACGGAGTTTCTTAGGACTTGCTGGATATTATCGGAGGTTCATAGAGGGATTTTCTAAGATTGCGCTATCCATGACGCAGTTAACGAGAAAGGATACAACATTTGTATGGATGGACAAGCGTGAGCAGAGTTTTCAAAAGTTGAAGGAAAGGTTGACTACATCACCTGTGTTGATCTTACCAGACCCTCTAGGACAGTTTGATGTATACTGTGATGCGTCATACCAAGGTTTAGGTTGTGTTCTGATGCAAGAGGGAAGAGTTGTCGCTTATGCTTCCCGACAGTTGAGGATTCATGAGAGGAATTATCCGACTCATGATTTGGAGTTAGCAGCAATAGTGTTCGCATTAAAGATATGGCGACACTTTTTGTATGGAGCAAGGTTTAATGTTTTCAGTGACCATAAGAGCCTGAAGTACCTATTCGATCAAAAGGAATTGAACGTCAGGCAGCGGAGGTAGATGGAGTTTATAAAAGATTACGATTTTGAGTTATTGTACCACCCTGGTAAGGCCAATGTGGTAGCAGATGCCTTAAGTAGGAAGTCCTTGCATGTATCCGCAATGATGGTTAAGGAGTTAGAATTGCTTGAACAATTCAGAGATCTGAGCTTAGGAATGGAATTACGAAAAGATAAAGTTTGCTTAAGTATGGTCACTATGAGTAGTGATTTCTTGAAAGATCTTAAAGATATGCAAGTTCAGGATCTATACCTTTGGGAGATTAGTAAGGGGATAGACGGGGGTAAAGTTTCTGAGTTCACTAAGGGAGCAGATGGTGTGTTAAGGTTTAAGGATAGGATATGTGTGCCAGAGGATGCAGAACTTAGGAAGATGATTTTGGAAGAAGCACACAAGAGTAAGTTGAGTTTTCATCCTGGATCCACAAATATGTATCAAGATTTGAGGAAAATGTTTTGGTGGACCATAATGAAGAAGGAAGTAGCAGAGTATGTTTTATCTTGCTTGGTGTGTCAAAAGGCGAAGATTGAACATCAGAAACCAGCAGGAATATTACAATCTTTAGATATCCCAGAATGGAAATGGGATAGTATAGCTATGGATTTCGTGGTCGGATTACCACGAACTCCTAAGAAGCATGATGGGATTTAGGTTATCATTGATAGATTGACGAAGTGTGCTCACTTCTTACCTATTAGAGAAGGTGATAAATTAGAAAAGTTAACCCAGATTTACATCAGCGAAGTGGTTAGATTGCATGGTGTGCCATCAAGCATTGTCTCAGATCGAGATCCTAGATTTACCTCTCAATTTTGGAAACAATTGCAACATGCCTTGGGAACGAAATTGAGAATGAGTTCTGCCTATCATCCCCAAACTGATGGGCAATCAGAGAGGACAATTCAATCATTGGAGGATCTATTGAGATCTTGTGTGTTGGAACACACTGGCAGTTGGGATGAGTTCTTGCCATTGATTGAATTTACTTATAACAACAGTTTCCACAATAGTATCAGAATGGCACCGTATGAGGCTCTGTACGGCAGAAAGTGTAGAACCCCATTATGTTGGTATGAGACTAGTGAGAACCAAGTTTTGGGTCCGGATGTGGTACAACAGACTACGGAACAAGTCAGGAAGATAAGGGAAAAGATTAAGGAAGCACAGGATAGGCAAAGGAGCTACAGTGACAAGAGGAGGAGACCATTAGAATTTTGTTGACGAATCTGGGCAAGTATACCCAGTCGTGCAAGTAATACAGTGGTGAGACCGTTTATCGTTCCCACGAGGACTGTGACAAGTACTAACACGTACCGAATCAATTACTATCTAAGCGGATATTTGGATTGAAGGGAGCTCGATAATAAATACCAAGCCCAAATAAGATCTAAACCTAAAATAACAAAATAAAGAGAAAAGTTCTTTGGGAATTTCTGTCGAACACTTGGAAAGCACTTAAAAGGATTCTTCAAATATAAGAACAACGTTGGGATTAGGTTCACTAAACTTCATTCCCATGCAATGACATGACTAATAAACAGTTTCTACTTCAAGTATGACAATCAATCCACTAAATTACTCAAGCCCCGATTCCTCGGATGACAAGAGCCTAAATCCACTAATTGACCCTAATTCCTTAGGTGGCCTAGATTAATGAAATTGCATTAAGATTAGGGATTACGCGATTGCTAATAAACCTAGTTCCATTCCTAGATACAAGGTTTACTAGGTGATTAATTTCAGTTCCGGCGCTAATACGAATTTTCCAATTGCATATCAAAACACTGATCAAGTCATGGGGGTGCTAGCCACAACAAGCATTAAACACAGAAAATCGATCACTCAATAAAGAAGCAAAAACTATATTACAAGATCAAGTCAGATACATGGAGAATTCAGAAATAGCTATCCTAACCCCAACAATGGGAGTTTAGCCACTCATGATCATAGCCATTACAAAAGAAATAGAGATGAGAAGAAAGAGAAACTCCATGGAATCCTTGTACAGCTACCTCTGGTTCAGAGAGAGAGTTTAGGGTTTCAAAAATTGTTTTTTTTTCTGTTCTGCTCGTGCTCCTTTATAGATCAGGAATCGCGTCACGGCCGTGATGACCATCACGGCCTAGCCGTGACGCTTTCTGCCTTGGAGCGCTTTCAAATATTGGAACATCACGGCCATGATTCTCATCACAGGTAGGTCGTGATAGCTTCTGCCTTCACCAAATGATCTGTCATGGCCGTGATGGCCGTCACGGCTTGGCCGTGACAGATTCTGCCAATAGGGGGTCTGGCTCCATTAACATGTCACGGTCGTGATGGGTATCACGGCTTGGACGTGACAGCTTCTGACTTTTGCCTTTTTTTCTCTCAATTATTGCTCGATCACGGCCAGGCCATGAGGGTCATCACGACCAGGTCGTGATGGGCTCTGCCTTGGTCATTTTCTTCACTTTTCAAGCTCTGTCTTAATCCAGGCTCCATTATGGCTAATCTTGAGCATTTTTCCTTGAATTCCTGCAAAACAACACCAAGAAACCGCCTCACCCGATCCAAGGTAAAAACTAATAAAATCAAATCAAATATGCCTAAACTATATGAAAAATGCATGCAAAAAATGTACAGGAATTATGATATGAAATCACACTGTCAAATCACCCCAAGCTTATTCAATTGCTTGTCCTCAAGAAATCACTAAGGCCAGAAGATATAGACAATCATATTACGGATAGTGAACCAAGAACCCGAGTAGCAAGTAATCCAAGTAACAGGCATCTCAAATAATTCAGCAAGAGACAATCAGTTCAAGTCCAATTAGAGGCTTAGGTTTCTTAGACTCATATTCTCACCGATTAGGGCACTCTTTCTCACCTGAAGATCACACCAAGCTTGTTCATTTGCTTGGCTCTCTTTCTCACCTCACTCAAGTGTTAGGGAAATAAGACAATTCGCTCCACTTTCCTCAAGGAATGAATTCTACCATAGGCTTGACTATCAACCAAATCTCTAATTTATTAGTGAAAACAATTAAGAATCAAGAGGTCTTTTGCTTTGGTTGTAACGGGGACATGGGATTTATCGTTAGGTGGGGAAGTCAAGAAAATGAAATTTCAAAAGGGCTAAACACAATCAAACATTGCAAAGCATGACCTTCTAAAATACCTTTTTGGGTTTTGATTCCTTTTTCCACCTTTCTTTCTTTCTATTTCATTTCTCACTTTCTTTTGTCATCCCCTTCTCCATAGATTTTTCTTTTTCTTTTATTTTTCTTTTATTTGGAGAAGGGGCGATTTTCAGCTTAAGAGAAATATTTTTCTGATTTTCTCATCCCAAACTTTTTCAACTACCTTTTTACCCTTTTGTAATACTTTAGAAGGTCCCTTATCAAGCATCATTCATCCACATATTTCAAGGTACCAAGAAAAGTATTTTATTCATGTAGGCTCAAAATTGGGCAACTAAGAGGTAACATTTAGTCATTCAAAGCTCGGAAGGCCGGAAAAATACCTAGTGCCTCAATCATTTTCAAAAATGTTTTCAAAATTTTTTTTAAGCTTCAAGATGGTTTCAAGCCAAGTTCTAGAGAATACAGACCAAGAGGAATAACACTCTAACACAAGGAATGGGGTAAATTTAGTGAGTACCCCTTTTGGCTCAAAATCTCACATTTTGTAGTTCAAAAATCAGTGAGAAACACAAATCTATGGCACCACATGCTAATTATCAACTATCACAGATCATCTCAAGCATTTTCATTTGCATCCTTATCACAAGAATAAAAAATTGGGTTCAACAATTCACTATCACAATTTATTTGGCACTCAGTTCTCACAATTGGATGAAAAATTTAGGCAAGGGGCAATCTAATCATGTGAACATGCAAAGCTATCATGCAAAACTATATGAATGCAACATGAACAATGCAAAAATACCCCTACCCCAAGCTTAAGAACTTACATTGTCCCCAATGTAAATAATCAAGTTGGACAGAGGAAAGAAAAACTGGAATGACTTATCGAGGCGGCAGCGGGATGCTGGTTCACATGCCTAGTCAGAAGGAATTGCATGAAAATTGGGTCACAGCCATGATGCTTATCACGGGTAGGCCGTGATGCATTCTGGTTCATAGGAGTAGCCTATCACGTCTGTGACCTCCATCACGGCTAGGCAGTGATGCTCTCTAATCTTCAGGGTCCTTCCATCACGCCCGTGATGGGGATCACGGCTGGGCCGTGATCCTTTCTGAGCTTCAATTCTGGTTCATCACGGTCGTGACCAATGTCACGGCCTGGGCGTGATGGTTACTGACTTTGTTGTCTCTGCCCTTTTTGCTTCTCCTTCCTCCTTTCCCTGAAAACACTTAACAAACCTATTAATCTATGATATTTTCCTCTTGATCTTCTCAAATTATTCAAGAGGGCAAAATCAAAAACAAAAGGAAAAATGAAAAGAAAACTTGGGTTGCCTCCCAATAAGCGCTTCTTTAACGTCACTAGCTTGACGGGCTTCTTTCAATTAACCGGGGTCGGCTGGGCGTAGAAGTGCAAGAACACTTCTCTTCAGTGGAACTCCTTCAAAGAGTTGTTTTTGCTTATAAGGCCAATAATTGCGCTTCCTCTTTGCCCTTTTCATTTTGAGCCTCGTGGCCTTTTTCTTACTCCCTTCCGGCGGAGGTTCTGTTTTCACATGATGAGCAGATCCAACTTCATCACCAATTGATGTATCATTTGTCTTGCAGAGCTTTAGAGTTGTTTTCATGTTGATCTCTTCCTTCTTCTCAGGAGTGGAGGAGTGGTGCTAATGTGCAACGACTTCTTTAGCCACTGTATCCACAATGTCCATGCGGAAACAATCCTCTTCATCGCTCGGGCGATGCATAACTTCAAATACATTGAAAGTGACTTCTTCATCTTGCACTCTGAATCGCAGTTGGACTTTTTGTACATCTATCAAAGCGCGACCAGTCGCTAGAAAAGGTCTCCCCAATATAAGCGGAACTTCTGCATCCTCCTCCATATCTAATATCACAAAATCCGCTGGGAAGATAAACTTATCCACCTTTACCAAGACGTCTTCCAGAATTCCATAAGGACGCTTGATTAATCTATCATCTAGTTGCAATGCCATCCTTGTTGGTTTCACCTCACCACCTCCAAGCTTGTTCAAAATTGAAAGCGGCATCAAGTTGAAACTCGCTCCCAAGTCGCATAAGGCCTTCCCAATAGCAACACTCCCAATAGTTCAAGGGATTGTAAAACTACCAGGATCTTTAAGCTTTGGAGGTAGCTTCCTCTGAAGTATCGCACTACACTCCTCTGTCAAGGCAACAGTCTCACCTTCTTTGAATTTTCTTTTCTTTGTGAGCAACTCCTTCATGAACTTTGCATAGGTCGGCATCTGCTCTAGTGCTTCAGTAAAGGGTATGTTGATCTGTAACCGCTTGAAGATGTCAAGGAACTTGGAAAACTGTTCTTCCTTCTCTTTTTTCTTGCTCAAATGAGGATAAGGCAACTTCACATAAGAGGGGATCACTTGAGGCTTGTCTCCATCTTTCAAAATCTGACTTTTGGTTCGCCTCAAAATCGAATTTTCATCTACTAATTTTTCCCTCTTGTCTTTTTCATTGTCTTTTTCTTCCTCCTCTACTACAACCTCTTTGCCTTTTTCCTTATTCAAATCAGTTTTTTCAGCATTCACCTCTGTTTCTTCATTAACTCTCAGATTTTTCACCAAGGGCTCACCACTCTCTTCCTCAAGGATTTTACCACTCCTCAACACAATAGCATTGCAATGTTCTTTAGGATTGGTTTGAGTATTACCTGAAAAACTGCTGCCAGATTGCTCCACTAGGTGCTTTGCAATTTGTCCAACTTGAACCTCCAAGTTTTTTATAGAAGCATCTGTGTTTTTATGGTTTGTCATGGACACTTGCATGAATTGATTGAGGGTGTTCTCCAATATAGAAATCCGTTCTTGAGGCGGTGGTGTGGGTTGAGGCTTGCTTGCTTGTCCGGCATCTTGCTTCCAACCAAAACTCGGTTGATTCCTCCACCCTTGGTTGTAATTGTTGAAGTATTGGTTGTTGCCTTGCCGCCCATAGTTCCTCATATAATTAGCTTCCTCATGGGAACTAGGTGGCGCCTCACAATTTCCATTATCATGATCTCCTCCACAAAAATCACATCTCATCACCTGTTGATGTGGTGTGGTTGTCCCTTGAACAATTTGGAGTTGTTGTGGGAGTTGAGCTAGTTGCTTGGTAATGGACTCCAGTTGTTGTGTCATGAGCTTATTCTGAGCCAACAGTGCAGTTTATGAATCTAACTCCAACACTCCCCTTCTTGGCGTGGGACCTCGATCATGGTGCATCAGATAGTCATTGGATGCCATAGCTTCTATCAAAATCAGCGCTTCCTCCGGTGTCTTTGTGTTCATGGAGCCTCCAGCTGAGGCATCCAACATATACCTGGTTGATGGCCTCAATCCATTGCAAAATGTTTGCATTTGGGTAAGATCGTCGAACCCATGATTTGGACATCTTCGGACTAAGTCTTTGAACCTTTCCCATGTGTCATGAAGAGTCTCACCTTCTTGTTGAGCAAAGCTTATGATGTCACCCCTGGTCTTCACAAATCTTGAGGTGGGAAAGAACCTTGCAAGAAATTTTGCCTCTAAGTCATCCCATGTAGTGAAGCTCCCACTTGGTTGAGATCGGAGCCAATACTTGGCTCTATCTCTTAGCGAGAAAGGGAACAATCTGAGGCGAAGTGCATCATCAGAAACACCGCTCTGCTTGCTTGTATCACACAACTCCAAGAAGTTGGAGACATGACTATTAGGATCTTCGTTCTCTAACCCGGCAAATGTATTTTGTGAAACCATGTTGATGAAAGCTGGCTTGATTTCAAAATTTGTGCAGTTTACTGGAGGTCTCTCCATGCTAGTGACATGCCGATTGACATTTGTATTGCCATAGTCACCAAGTGTCCTCCGTGGTGGAGCACCTTCACCATTGCCTGCCATTCTGAGTTCTTCTTGATGAACTTGAGAGGTGGAAGTCATTTGTTCTTCTTGTTGCTGTTCTAACAGTTTCTGCTCTCTTGCTTGCCTTCGATTCTTCCTAGTTGTTCTTTCAATCTCAGGATCGTGGAGGAGTTGGTCAGCTGGGATAGTACCTCGCATACACAAACAGTCTAGCAAACAAGAGTGTTAGCAATAAAAGTCAGCACACAAACAGCAAATATACCAGAAAAATATGACAGGAAACCAAAACACAAAAATGACAGCAAACAGATCACCACAAATTTTTTTTTTTGCTTAAATTAGTAACCGAAATGGGTATGCTAATATTGAAACACAATCCCTGACAACGGATCCAAAAACTTTTTGACGAATCCGAGCAAGTATACCCAGTCGTGCAAGTAATATGGTGGTGAGACCGTTTATCGTTCCCACGAGGACTGTGACCAGTACTAACATGTACCGAATCAATTACTATCTAAGCGGATATTTAGATTGAAGGGAGCTCGATAATAAATACCAAGCCCAAATAATATCTAAACCCAAAATAACAAAATAAAGAGAAAAGTTCTTTGGGAATTTCTGTCGAACACTTGGAAAGCACTTAAAAGGATTCTTCAAATATAAGAACAACGCTGGGATTAGGTTCACTAAACTTCATTCCCATGCAATGATATGACTAATAAACAGTTTCTACTTCAAGTATGACAATCAATCCACTAAATTACTCAATCCCCGATTCCTCGGATGACAAGAGCCTAAATCCACTAACAGACCCTAATTCCTTAGGTGGCCTAGATTAATGAAATTGCATTAAAATTAGGGATTACGCGATTGCTAATAAACCTAGTTCCATTCCTAGATACAAGGTTTACTAGGTGATTAATTTCAGTTCTGGTTCTAATCGAATTTTCCAATTGAATATCAAAACACTGATCAAGTCATGGGGGTGCTAGCCACAACAAGCATTAAACACAGAAAATCAATCACTCAATAAAGAAGTAAAAACTATATTACAAGATCAAGTCGAATACATGGAGAATTCAGAAATAGCTATCCTAACCCCAACAATGGGAGTTTAGCCACTCATGATCATAGCCATTACAAAAGAAATAGAGATGAGAAGAAAGAGAAACTCCATGGAATCCTTGTACAGCTGCCTCTGGTTCAGAGAGAGAGTTTATGGTTTCAAAAACTGTTTTTTTTCTGTTCTGCTCGTTCTCGTTTATAGATCAGGATTCGCGTCACGGCCGTGATGGCCATCACGGCCTAGCCGTGACGCTTTCTACATTGGTGCGCTTTCAAATATTGGAACATCACGGCCGTGATTCTCATCACGGGTAGGCCGTGATAGCTTCTGCCTTCACCAAATGATCTGTCATGGCCGTGATGGCTGTCACGGCTTGACCGTGACAGATTCTGCCAAGAGGGGGTCTGGCTCCATTAACATGTCACGGCCGTGATGGGTACTTCTAACTTTTGCCTTCTTTTCTCTCAATTATTGCTCGATCACGGCCGTGAGGGTCATCACGGCCAGGCCGTGATGGGCTCTGCTTGGGTCATTTTCTTCACTTTTCAAGCTCTGTCTTAATCCAGGCTCCATTATGGCTAATCTTGAGCATTTTTCCTTGAATTCCTGCAAAACAACACTAAGAAACCGCCTCACCCGATCCAAGGTAAAAACTAATAAAATCAAATCAAATATGCCTAAACTATATGAAAAATGCATGCAAAAAATGTGCCGGAATTATGATGTGAAATCACACTATCAAATTCCAGGAAGGTGATCACGTATTCTTGAGAGTTACTCGGAAAACTGGAATTGGCAGAGCTATCAAATCTAGAAACTTACTCCTCGTTTCATTGGACCTTTTCAGATTCTTCGACGAATTGGTCCAGTAGCTTACCAAATTGTCTTGCCACCAAATCTTTCCAACATTCATGACGTCTTTCATGTTTCTCAGTTGAGAAAGTACCATCCTAATCCATCTCATGTGATTGAGTCTGAGTTGATACAACTGCGAGAGAACCTAGAGCATAAGGCCTTACCTGTGAGGATCGCAGACGGACGGATTAAGGAGCTTCGTGGTAGACAGATTCCTTTGGTTAAGGTCATATGGGATGAAACTACTGGAGATGCAACTTGGGAACGCGAGGCGGATATGCAACAACAATATCCACATCTTTTCTGAGGTATGTAAATTTCGAGGATGGAATTTTCTTTTAAGAGGGGTAGTAATGTAACAGCCTGATTTTCATTATACTGTTTAATCAATTAAAATATAAGTAATTATATTTTAATACAAAAGTAGAAAATATTTTGTTTTAATAAAATAAAATCATATTCCTAATCCACCTTATCATATAAGTCACGGTAAAATTTTCGGTTGAAAATTCAGACGAAAGTCGGTCTGCGTTTTCACTGCCAGTATAAGTTTACTGAGAAGAAAACCTAATTTTGACCGTGAATGAGACGGTTAGTGTTTTTATCATGTTTCCTTCAACTTTGGTTATTTTGAAAATTTTCGTTCAAAAATAAAATAAAATAAAATATTTTATTTGAGTGAACACGTCGGGAATATACGATCGGAACTGTAACCGGCTACGAAATGGAGCAGACTAGGGGACATAAAAGAGATGAGGTTACTTGTTAGGGAAATGAGGCATGGTTTTAGAAGCTTTATGTCACATCCATAAAAGTACCATCATTACTTTTTTCAAAATTTACTATTTTATAATCAATTAAGCCATTCCTTTCAACTTTTGCCAACCAAACATGACATAACTCAAAACTTGGCCTCCAAGCACTCATTTCTCTCCCTCAAAACCGTGGCCCTCTCTCTCTCTCCCTATATATCACACTTTCATTTTCTTCAACTCACTTTTTATTCTCCAAAAATACTATTTCTTCATCTTCTTCCTTTCTCTTCAAACTTCATACTCATAAAGCTTGCATTTTTATTCATCTTTTCAACTCAAGTTCTTCACAAAAGTTGATCCTTGTATCAAGGGTAATACTCTTACGTCAATATTTTTTCAAGTTTCTTCTTTTACCTTATGGTTTACTCTACTTTTTCTTTAAGTGTTTTTAATGGGTTTTCAACTTCTAAAATGTCTAGAAAATTGTAGAAAAACCCTTTTTAGTTGAAACCACTTTCTATAGTCTTGTATTAACTTATATTTTCACATACTAAGAGTTTGTATAAAACAAAAATTTCTACTTCTTATTTCCAAGGATGGCCGAAACCTATACATGGAGACCTAGGAAGTTTTGTTTCAACTTTTTGCAAGATGATCATGTATTTGAGCTTCTAGATCCCTCTTGACATTAAATCTAAAGTCTTGAAAGGTTTGAAAACCTCTAGATTATTTATCCAAGGATGGCCAAACCTATATTGTTTTGGACCTAGGATGCTTGAGTTCAACTTTCTAACTATGATCATGGATTTAGACCTCTTAATACTTTGTGATGCCAAACCTAAGAGTTTTCATCAAACAAAAGGTTTTTCCTCATTCTCCTAGGCTAGGCCGAAACTCAATTTTTTGGAGCTAGGATGTTTGAGTTTTCATTTTCCAAAATGATCATGGACTTGAAGATCCTTAAGACATTAGGATGCTAAGTCTAAAAGATTGGAAAGTTTAGAGATTTCTAACCTAGTTATCTTATGATGGCCGAACCTATGAGGTTTATGGACCTATGAGGTTTATGGACCTATGAGGTTTGTTTTTCTTTTCCAAGATGATTATAGATTAAAGCTCCTTAATGATAAAGGATGTTGTGTCTAAAAGATTGGATTATTTAAAGATTTCTAGCCTAGAAATCCTATGATGGCCGAACCTAAGGTTTATGGACCTAGGATATTTTGTTTTATTTTATTTTCAATATGATCATGGATTTGAGCTCCTTAATACATTGGGGTGCAAAATCAAAGAGATTGGAAGGTTTAAAGTTTTCTAACCTATTTTACTATACAAGGCCGAAACCTAACCTAAGAGTTTGGATGATTTTATTCAATATTTTCAAGTTATAACAAATTATCTAAGTCACCTAGAACCTAAGAGTTAAGTATCTAAAATCTTAGAGTGTGAAATGAAACCTAGCTCTCATTAGATTTAAATGGCCGAACCTACCTAATGAGAACATAGATGAGTTTATTTGATTTAGTTGTTTTTATGTTGTTTGGTTGAAGGTGGTGTTAACACCTCGTGGTCGGATAACGAGGAGCTTGGAATTCGAGCTTTCGGTGATAACTCGGGTGGGGGAAAGACTCAACCTATCGTCGGAATCGATAAGTAGTAGATTATGTAGTAATTATGTAGGGCGACCTAAACCTTACTAGAAGTCGAATAATCGACAAGACCAGAATCACTTTAAATTGCTTTTATAAAACATCCATGGTGATTTGGGGATTGTAGGTTGATCGATATTAGGTTGATGTTTATATTGTTGATGGTTGATTTGAGTTTTATTACCTTTATTGAACTGATTTAGTGCTATGTTGATGTTTTGAAATGTCTTTGATTGACTTGATGTTATGCATGATCTGTGTGGTATTTACTTTATGCTTAGTGGATTAAGCGAAGATATATATGTGGTCTAAGAGATGAGTTGTTTTGGGCGTGAGGATCATGATGATTTTTAGAGGTGCCTAACCTACATGAAATATGTTAAAGAGGTGTTGTGACATAGAGCATGTGTTGAGGTCTTGATGAGAGGTTAAGGCACTAGGTTATGACCATAGGAGTCTGCGAGGTTCATAAGTTGTCACTAGTGCAATAAGTGCTTTTTACGTCAGTTAAAATTGATTTTATACGTCAGAATATTGTCTGACGTAAATACAGCTGACGTTAATAGTTAATATTTTAACGTCAGTTCTTAGACAACTGACGTTAAAATTAAAACTATTAACGTCAGTTCTTTAACATAACTGACGTTAATTTTGTTAAAACTAACATCAGTTGTGTTAAAGAACCGACGTTAAAGGTTTTAATTTTAACGTCATTTGTTTATTTCAACTGACGTTAATAGTGTACTGTATATTTTATAAAATGCTATTAACGTCAGTTTTTTGATACAACTGGCGTTAATTTTTTTTTTTTAAATTCAGTTTTAAAATATCACTCCCCTCAGCTATCCCTGCATTCAGTAAATATCCCAGTAACACAGAATATCACACACATTACAGAATTGCTAACACTACCCTTAAATTTCAATATTAACAAACAGAAAAGAAATATACAAAGGAACAATGGGGGACTTAAAACCAAAACCCATGTATATGAAAAACATAACTATCTACAAGTATATATATATATATATATATATATATATATATATATATATATATATATATATATATATATATATATATATATATAAATTTTAGTCTCTAATGTCTAAAAACAAAACTACCCTCTAAGGATATATGTAAACATGTTATTAATTAGTTTCTAAAGTCTAACAAAAAAACTATTCATCTAAGTAATGCGGAGGTATCTTGTCAATTCCTTTTTCAGCCGCATACTTGAAGAAGAATTCAGCTAAGCGCATCCTATGAGCCTGTGATGTTTGTATGGACAAAAAAAAAATACAAAATAGAGGGTTGTAACATTATAAACTTGCATTAAAAAAAGGACTAAAGATAGTATATAACATGTAAACTTACACTAGAATCAGGCGTAGGCGCGATCGGGTCCTGCGTAGGCCCCACAGTGTCCTCCCGTGCATGTGGGCTATCCGACTGATCCATATGTATGCATGTTCAGAAACAATATATATTTATTAACATAGGTTATAACTCAAAATAAATACAGAAGTATAAATAAAAATAAATGTATACTAAGTTTAAACTACCTATATCAATATCCCTTCGTGATGATCATCACGAGTGGCATGTACATCGTCCACCAGTGTCTCCTCGATTATAGTAGGCATGTTTGTTGAAAAATAAGGAGTCTCAGGAATATCAAGATTTGAATCTTGATTTTCACCACTACCATTATACATGTTTTTTCCTTGGAGAACCACGGACAACCTTTTGTTAGAAGGATCAGTGATGTAGAACACTTGTTTTGCTTGGGAAACCATTATGAAAGGCTCATTTATATGACCTAACATGTTGAGGTCTACCAATGTGAACCCCAATTCGTCGGTTTGTACACCACCGTTACTATCAACCCACTTACATTTAAAAACCGGCACCGTAAGCTTAGTGTAATCGAGCACCTAAATATCTTCAATATATCCAAAGTAAGGCGTCGGTGCTTTAACGGGTTTTGTGTCCTTTGCACTAGAGAAGTGCATTGCTTCTGCCACGATCATAACCCCATTATTTTGCATGGTACTCTTGTTATCTTGTTCCTTTGTATAAAAGGAAAAGTTATTTATGTCGTATCCGCTCCAACACATGGTAAGAAAGTCTTGTTATGCTTGTTCAACAACCACCTTTTGCTCATTCGAGGGTTTTCTTGATTGACTTTTCTTTTATGTTCAAATAAGAAAGGCTGAACACAATTGATGTTGTTCAATACATACAAATGTGCTTGAATCATTTCCTCCCGACCCTTGCTATTAATTCTTAAGCCATGTGTACCCTTACCTTGACATCTTATCTCATCATGCTAAGGCTTAGGAACCCCTATAGGATCCGTGTTATGAAGGTAGTCCGAACAAAACTCAATAGCTTCTTCTGCAACATACCTTTGAACAATAGATGCTTCCGGACGATGAGGATTCTTCACGTACCCTTTCAAGATCTTCATGTAGCGCTCAACTGGGTACATCCATCTCAGAAAAACCTGCCCACATAATCTAATCTCCCTCACCAAATGAACAATTAAGTGAACCATTATGTCGAAAAAGGAAGGAGGAAAATACATCTCCAATTGGCACAAGATTGTAGCAGCCTCAACTTCCAAGTCATCCAACATACGGGGGTCAACGACTTTGCTACATATAGAATTAAAGAATGAGCACAACCGAGTAATGGCATGTCTCACATTTTTTTGGAGCAATACCACGAATAGCAACGGGCAGAAGTTATTGCATCAAGATGTGACAATCATGAGACTTTAAGCCAACCAATTTAAGATCACTAGAGACAAGCCTCTTCTTATTTGAAGAGTAACCATGTGGAACTTTGATGCCCTGAAGACACCCGCAGAAACTTTGTCTCTCTTTTTTTGACAAAGTATGACATGCTGGCGGCAAATAAGTCCGCTTACCATCCTCAACAACTGGAGCTAACTGCTCTCGTATACCCATAGCAACGAGTTCGAGACGAGCATTGACACCATCCTTTGTCTTGCCCTGAATGTTGAGAAGTGTCCCGATCACACTATCACACACATTTTTCTCCACATGCATCACATCAATGCAGTGTCTGACATCAAGCTTGCGCCAGTATGGAAGATCAAAGAATGTCGACCTCTTCTTCCATATGTTTTTCTCAGCAGCTTTACCTTTCTTTTTGGACTTGCCGAATATAACATCGATGTCCTTTACCCTCTGATAAACCTGCTCTCCAATTAAGGCCGCTGGAGCTTCTTCTATCTCTTGGCATCCATTAAAAGCTTTTTTCATCTTACGATATGGGTGATCACGTCTAAGAAATCTCCAATGCCCAAGGTAAACCGTCTTCTTTCCATGATGCAACTGAGTGTAGCATGTGCCTTCTTCACATATAGGGCATGCTTTATGCCCCTTGACACTGTACCCGGACAAGTTACCGTATGCTAGAAAGTCGTTGATGGTGCAAAATAACATGGAACGAAGCTTGAAAGTCTCATGAGAATACCCATCAACTACATCAACACCTTCCACCCACAGCATTTTCAAGTCTTCAATCAAGGGACTTAGATAAACATCTAAGTCATTTCCCGGTTGCTTTGGGCCTGAAATCATCATAGACAACATCATGTATTTGCGCTTCATGCACAACCAAGGGGGCATGTTGTAAATTATCAACAGAATAGGCCATGTACTATGAATACTACTCATGTTACCATAAGGATTCGTTCCATCCATAGCAAGTCCAAGCCTTAGGTTTCTTGGCTCATCGGCGAAATCCGGAAACATAGTATCAATATTCTTCCATTGCATAGAATCAGCGGGATGACGAACCTTTCCATCACGTCTCCTCTCATCATTATGCCATCTAAGATTCTTCGCATCTTTCGCATTGGCAAACAATCGCTTGAACCTTGGAATTATTGGAAGATACCACAACACCTTCACAGGAGGACCCTTTTTTCTCACATCATCAAGATCATCATCATCATCACCACCCTTCACTTTGTATCGTGATAACCCACATTTTGGGCAATCGTGATTGTCTTCATGAACACCGGTGTACAATATGCAATCATTGGGCCATACGTGTATCTTCTTATACTCCATACCCATCGGACACAATACCTTCTTGGCCTCATAGTTACGGTCAGGCAATGTGTTGTCCTCCGGAAGCAAGTCTTTCAACACTTCAAGCAATTATGTGAAGCTTTTATCGGTCCAACCATTTCTCGCCTTCACACAAACCAATTTTAGCACCGCCGACAACCGTGTATGAGTAGTACACCCTGGATATTAAGGCTTATCCGCATCACCGCACAACCTATCATACACAAGAGCTCGATGAAAAGATTCTTGTCCAATATCAAGGATCATGTCTTCTACTCGATCATCCTCCATATCTACGTCAACGTCCTCACTTTGGGAGACACTTGCCGTACTACTCAACAACACATCACCATGCCATATCCATCTTGTATAACTCAAGCAAATCCCTTCACAAATCAAATGAGTACGTATATCCTTCACCGTACATTTCCTCGTATTCAAACACTTGACACAAGGACAACAGAACATTCCATTACTATTAGGAACATTCCTTTGAGCAAATTCTATAAATTCTCCCACCCCCTTCAAATACTCAGCACTAGTGCGCTTACAAACCATCCAACTACGATCCATAACTAGATAGGTTCTGTAGATATACAAAACATATATCCAATATAAGGATAATACGGTAGGTTGAAAACTAGTTTTTGAAGATTGCCAAGAACTGGTCACGGCCTGGCAGTGATGTCCATCACGGCCGTAACGTGCCAACTGAACCAGACCCTCACAGGAAGAACTGATCACGACCTAGCCGTGATGAGCATCACGGCCGTGACAGACCAACCAGTAGAGCAACATACACTCAAAACCAAAAATAGAGACATTCCAAACAACTCAAACTCACAGTTTCAAGTTACAACTAATGAGACTACAGTTTCAACATACACAGAAAACCAAAAATAAAAAAATGTGCCCTAAAGACTCACCAGAAATAGGTGCTCGCGTGGTGGTGGGGAGGGGAGCTCGAGTGGTGGCCAACGTTCGATGTGGTTATTGAGAGCAGAGGGACAAGGAGAGTTAGTGCGCGGGAAGGGGTAAAAGAGAGATGTCAAGTTATTGCAAAGAATATTGAGCAGGAAAGACAGAGTTAGGGATTAAGAGTGTACCTCATGGTGGTGGCGAAGAAGCCCTCGCGGTGGTTGCGGTGGAGATGAGCTCGCGATTAGGGCAGAGTAAGAGTGAGAGTGAGAGTGAGAGTGAGAGTGAGAGTGAGAGTGAGAGTGAGAGTGAGAGTGAGAGTTGAGAGTGAGAGTGAGCGTGATGAAAAGAGAAGAACAGAGAGACGTATAGAGGGAAGTGCAGAGGCGCGCGGGTGTAAACGTTATAATCAAAAACCAAAAATAAAACAACATTTTACGTCGGTTGTTTGTAACAACTGACGTTAAAAGTGATTTATTTAACGTGAGTTGTCTTAGACAACTGACGTTAAATAAATGACTTTTAACGTCAGTTGTATTAAACAACTAACGTTAAAAATAAATATTTTTTATTTAAAAACACTTTTAACGTCAGTTGTTTAAGACAACTGACGTTAAAAGTGTATAAGGTTCTGCAAAAACATTCATTCCTTTGACTACTGTGCTACTTACCCATGACTACTGTGATACTTACCCATGCACATTCTAACCTATCCTCTTAATGAGCATTAAGTTTATAGATCAGTTTTCAAGAAAATCAGCTAGTCTCTCTCTTCTCTATATAAAGTACCATTCTTCTGTATTAGTCTGTAATAGAGCCTTTTCTTTTCCTCTATATTTCATGCTTTTTCTATTCCTTCACAAAATGGCTCTGAGACTTTTGTTATTTCTTCCTATACCTAGACTTAAAGGTCTCTGTCTTAATGGTCAACAAACTTCTGAGGTTGAGTAAATCACGTAACATGGATGGTAAGGTTAGGTGAATCACGTAATGTGATTCCTTCTATTTCATCCCCGTCATCCCTTTCACTTTGCTTTCACAGCAAGTGACTGTGGATTCAAGACGATGCATCAAGGAATTCCAGTGAAGGAGGTGATGCAAAGATCACTTTCACTTTGCTTTCGCAAGTGACTGTGGATTCAGGCTCGATGCATCATGGAATTCAAGTGAGGGAGGAGATGCATCCATTGGAGTTTCTGAGGATAGGACTGAGAAGAAATTGATGTTGAAGCAGAAACTTTTTATATTTTAGTGCTATGTTGCAGAAAGTTTTTATCTTTTAATCATGTAATTGTAACTTATGAATCGCTTTAATGAGGTACGATTTGATTATACATATAACTTGTTTTATGTTAAGTGTTTATTTATTTTAATTTGCACATGAATTTGTTTACTAATTCAAGCTAATTAATTAAGATTAAAAATAAACTTGTTTAAAAAAAAGGTTTAGAAATAAACTGCACTATATATATGGATTGACCTGTGTTAAGAGTGACAACAGGGCATTTCAGATAGGGATATAGGATTATTTACGTCAGCTATTTATTTAACTGAAGTAAAAATCAAACTTTTAACGTCAGTTGTATAAAAAACTGACGTTAAAAATAAATATTTTTTATTTTAAAAACACTTTTAACGTCAGTTGTATTGAACAACTGACGTTAAAAAACATGCATTCCTTTGACTGTTGTGCTACTAACCATGACTACTCTGCTACTTACCTATGTGTTTTCTATTCTGCACGTTTATAATATATGATTGCCAACTCCCAATGCGCCTTGGAACCTAATGCTCTTAATGATCAACTTAATTTTTTAGCAACTTACGACGCCTAGTAACTTCATCCGCTGCTCCTATAAATAGCTTCCTTCCTTCCTTTTATTTTTCTGCTTCACAATATGGCTCTGCCATGGAGATTAACTTCATCACTCTTTCTTCCTATTCCTAGACTCAAAGATCTTTGTCTAGCTTAATGGTCAAACAACTTCTGAGGTTGTGTAAATCACATAACATGGGTGATAAGGTTGTGTAAATCACATAATGTGAGTTGCTCACCTTATCATCCTTCCGGAGAATTGGCTGGTACAGTTCCAAAACCTCAGCTTTGGAAGCAAGTGATTGTTCGAAGACCATTGCTGAAACAGATCAAGTGCACCCTTGCTCAGCAGCTCTGGAAAACTCAGTCGCTCGACTCTCCTCTCTTGCTCACCCGTGAAGGGAACGAAGCCTCAACAAATGTTTAGGATTTTAAACCCTTTCAATGTAACTTTTTATAGGATTTTAAAATTTTGAATGTATCTTGTAATTGTATTATTGATACACTTCATGAATGAGATCCGGTTTGGGTTATTGATTCAACTTATAGCATTTTTACTTCGCACATATATTTTAGTTTTCAAAACAGAAGCACAAAACATCAAAGCAAGTGAAACTGAAACTTTGAGGAAGGCAATGCAGAAGGGTACGTATACTAGCTAAAAAAATTATTAAAATAACCTTTAACGTCTGTTGATGAAAGAACAGACGTTAAAAGTTAAGTGACTCACTTTTTACGTCAATTCAATTAACAACTGACGTTAAAAGGTTCACTTTTAACGTCAGTTGTTTATTGAACTGGCGTTAAAAGTAAGTCACTTAACTTTTAATGTCAGTCCTTACAACAACTGGCGTTAAAATTGAATTAATGAAGTCTGATATTTACAAAACTGCCACCGCCTCCTTTTTAACGTCTAGCTTTTGGTTAACTGACGTAAACCTTTCCCGTCTAATGTATATTTTCCACTAGTGTGTGTTGTTTCTATAACCGTATGTGGGACACATACAAGACCCGAAGTCCTTGTGGGACCGTCCAAAGGGTAAACTTAACTTGTGCAGCTACGAGTGTCATTGCTTTGCATGAGCACCTCTGGGAGTGGACGAGGTGTGCACCGGGATCATCGTCCAGTTGTAGTGTCACGCTTTGCATGAGCGTTCTTACCATGGTGAAGGTGTGCACCGGGATAATCGTGCAACTATAGTGTCATTGCTTTGCATGAGCACCTACGGTCCGGGGTGTGCACCGGGTTTAATGTGCAGCTATAGTGTCATTGCTTTGCATGAGCATTCTCACCATGACTAAGGATGTGCACCGGGAATGGGACGTGTCGCTTGGACGACTGATCGATAACCATAACTATGATAGGAAAACCATAGCCATTTTCAGTATCAAGTTTTAGTGGCAGGAATGAGGGTAGGATGGATATAAGAATTTCATGGAAGATGGATGACTTAACTGATGTTGTGTCTGTGATAATTACTGTATAGTTTACTATGATTCTTTTCCGCTTTTGATGATAGAACTGTTTCTTATTCCCTGTATATTTCTGTATGTTGTATTTTGTCTCCTTGTGGAACCGTACGAGAAGACCCTATGGATGAACGTAACCAGGAGGAGTTGGATGGAACTCCCTACGAACCGGATGCCGGAGGACGAGCTGTGACCCATGGTGATTAGGGTCTAGTTAGTTATGGCCAGTGCGTCTGTGTCGTGAAGCTTTATCTTTCCACTTATGTTTTGTATAACTATGCACCAGTTCGGGATCCTATTGATGGGATGCCCTGAAACAGTGTTTTGATAACTCTGATGCTTTAAGTTTGTTTAATATATTTATGTTTTCATATTCTGTTCTATATGAATCTATTTGCCTAAGAAATTAAGTTTTAATTTTTACGTAATTTTCACGTTAAGCGTGCGATTAAGTAATTAAATAATGAGGTTTTAAACTAAATGTCACAAAGGGGCACAACGGGGTGTCTCAGTCGATGCCGAGCTTGACCATTAGGGAGTCTACATCCTCCGGCTCACAGGACACGGAGGAGGTGCAGCAGCAGAGGGAGACGAACGAGCGCATCATGCAGCAGATGGAGACATTCTTTACGGTCATGACCGCTGAGCTCGATTTCCTCCCACTAGACAGGCCCAACGCTCTGCAGGGGGTCCTCCATGCCACACAGTCCCAGCCCTAGCCCCAGCCCTCCACTACTACTACTGATCCACCACCGCAGCCGCATGATGACGGTCTGTCTACTGAGCCGCGGCTTGATGGTCATATGACGCCGGCAGACTCCCCCCGACAGGACGACGATGACGGATATTATAGTGATGGGTATTAGGATAGGAATAGGTGTAGTACAGTTTTGTAGATAGACGAATATTCACTACATGAAAATTTGTAATTTGCGTCAGTCATTTTGCGGCGGTTCTATCCCAACCGTCACCGATCTTAATTTGTGGCGGTTATCACGACGGTTCCGAGCAACCGTCGTAAACTTTAAAACATTGCGGCGGTTCAGTATATGTTGGCGACAGTTGCGTCAGTTTCTTCTTATTTTCACTTCCCCACTATTTTTTTTCCACTTTCCCTATGTTTTTTCAGTTCACGCCGCCCCTATTCAGTGTCGTTCAACCCTAGTGGCGCCGCCCCTGTTCAGTGTCGTTCTTCGCCGCAAAGGTACGGCCGCCCCTGTTCAGTGTCGTTCTTCGCAGCAAAGGTACGGCCGCCTACTCCTCCTCTTCCTCCTTCTTCTTCTCTTCTTCTTCTTCTTCTTCTTCTTCTTTCTATTTTTGCTCTAATTTTTTCTATTTTCGCCCCTGTTTTAGCTCTCTATTTACTCTCTTCTGTCTTCTCTCTAATTCCCCTTTCAGAAAACAGCATAAAGGAAATAAGGGTTATTAATATTATTTTCAGAATATTTTATTAATTTCAACTAAACTTTACTCGTGAACCTTAAATTCTTCCTGTGCATGTGCAATAGAGTTCATTCAACGTGGTGTACAATGGGATGGATGCAGTAAGAAGCACAGAAATTGAGTGACATTGAAAATCATTTTAGGCCCACCATTTTGGACTCTAGGGAATCTGTATGCACTGCAAATTAAGTGGTCCTGTGTTTCCAATTTTGGATGTCTTGCATGTATTCATATGGTTTTTGTGCTTATTTGGTGAAGAAAAAAAAGGAATTTTACATTGTGAACATGCAGATACAAAGACGTCTTGTTCAAAATAAAGAGGCTGCTCATAAGAGTCGTTTGCGGAAAAAGGTTTAAAGGTTTATACATTGAAATATATGTAAAAAATTCAACAAGTGTTTGATATAATTTTTATTTTTATGTGATTTCTGATAATTTTTTGCAGGCCTATGTTCAGCAGTTAGAATCATGTCGTTTGAAGCTGATGCAGGTAGAACAAGAACTTGATCATGCAAGACAACAGGTGCTGTGAAACTGAGTTAATTTACTCCTAGTTTCTGCTGTGGCTCACTTTATATTTTTCATTATCTACTTGTTTTCTCCCTCTCTTTTCAATTTCTGAAGGAAACAAAACTGCAGGGAGTGTATGTTGGTGGTGGATTAGGTTCTTATAATTTGGGTTTTACCGGCTCTGTTAATTCAGGTTTGTTTGCTTTATATTGCTAGTGCTAGATACTGATTTGTAACTGCTCTCGAGTTTTTCTTTTTTGGACTAAACTCTTGAGTTTTTCTTTTGATTTAGAGGTTGAAGAAGAGCATTCTCAGGTCACCTCTCCCTCCAAACTACTGTATAAGGTAATTTTTTTATTTAGGGTAAATATATGTTATTAAAGTAAATTTTGATTTGTGTAATATTACAGTGTATAAGGTTTCTCTGATATATATGGACTCTATCACTTTCTCTTTCCCTCTATTTGTTTGTGCATAACTGATGGTGAGATTTTCTAACGTGATGACTTGGTCCTTTCTTAAAATGTTGGTAGTGGATTTGTTTTTAAACTTGCTTCTAATTTTCTTGATGAAATGATAGAACCATAAGGTTTCCTTTGAAATGCACTATATTTAAATGGTGAATGTACCGTGGAAAGGTTAGAGCCCACAATGGGGAACATATGGCTCCATAGAGGCTACCATGTGAGTTAGAATGTAAAAAGAAATATAAAAGAAATGGATGGAGGTGGAGGGTGTATTTACTTTAATTTGTATCATCACTCACCTTGACAAAAATGGTTAAAGAAATAAAAAAAGGAATCAAGGTCACTTTGCCACATGTTATATTTTTTTTCTCCACAGGATGCCTTGTTCTCTTCATTGTTATCTATACTTGTTTGCTTTATCCTCTTAATTTCTTTTTTGAATATAGATTTCACTTGTTTGCTTCCTTGACCTGAATAATAGGCATTTCCATTTACACTGTTTATAAGAATAGTGGGGGCATATCCTTGAGCAAATCCATTTCTGGTTCAGTCTTCTCATTCTGGCCCAATATTTGATAAGCTTCCCTTTCTATGGCAATGGTTTCTTCTCTGCTAATTCTAGTGCCACTTGAAATGGTTTTGGATGTGGGACTGAACTTCCACCAGGAGAGGGACTGTTGTTTTCTTCACAATCAGATGAAGCAGCAGGTGCAGAATGCTTTTCAGAGATGCCACCTTGGAGCTCTTCTTCATTCTGTGATATAGTAGTGTCTCTTTGATGTTGTTGCTTCTGCTTAAGTTCTTGTTGGAGCTCTAGTTTTTCCAACATTAGGTTCTGGCATTTTGCTTGTGCCTCATCTCTCTCTTTGGTGACCTTGCTTAGAAGATCATGGACATGGACCAATTCACATTCTCTTTTGGTAATCTCCTCCTTAGCTGATGCAATTGTTGCCTCTAGCTCCAAGGTTGTACGTATAAGAGAATGCTTCAAGTCCTCTAACCCCTGTAAGGTTAAGAATGATAGAACAATACTAATCAAATAAAAGCAAAAAAGCAACCCCTTAAAACAATTTCATAAAGAGAGTCAATTAAAATTGAAGCCATTTATTAGCATAGCATGAATGTGACACCTCTTCTTGGTATTAGAATTCCAAACTAAAAGGGCTGCATTCATATTCCATTTGTTGCAGTGGTCTGGACTCTGGAAAGTATAGGAGGGAGGGAGGGAGAATTAAGAATATCTTGTCTTGGATCTTCTAGTCAGGAATATTGTAGTACTATCCTGGTGCCTACTTTCCTTTTATTCTTGCCTTAACTTTCTTTCATGGGACATGGAGTTGAAAAAATACAGAAAAGGCCAAAAATTTAAAGCACAAAGGCCAAATGGTAAGTGCATTTAGCTTTGTTTGTACAAATTGGCACTATCTCCACAAGGACTAAAAACCGGTGGGGGTATAGAAAGGAAATGTGATTTTAGTGGTCCAACTCTTGCACCTAAATCCTCTTCATATTAAGCCTTTTTAGGTAGCGGCGGATGGCACGTGTGTACATGTAAATCTGAAAGTAAATTTGAGTATGTGAACGAAAAGTTACTAGTTTCATTTGGTTTTTTCAGTTTTTGTCTAAGGAAAGAGTTGTAGAGTTATAACTAACTTGGTAAATAAAAAATTGTTAATGAAAAGTACGTTATCCAATGTACAAAACTCATAACAACTAAGCAAAAGATAAATTAAATATCATGTATAATTTTTATGTCTACTTCAAAATTGTGCTGCTCCTTATGCTGCATTTTCTTCTCAATGATCTTTTCATTTATTAACAGAAAGGAAAAATATGTGATTTTGATAGGTTTTACAATATAAGCAATAAGAAACCCATCTAAATTCCTTAGCACACCTGGATTTAAGCCTGACTCCTGTCATATCAAGTGACTTGACTGTTAGGTTCATTCCTAGAGAGCAAGCTACCCTGCAAGCACCTGAGAGGTAAAGCTTGTAAATTCTTAGTGTGTTGTTCTCAGGTACAAACTCCACAACCTTGGAACTATTTTCCCCATTTTCTGCACTCGAAACATGAAGTTCCATACTTCTGTTCCTTGCCAAAACTGCTGATATAAGAGGGGTAGCTGTGATGGCATTTGAGTCAAAAATTGTCAACAATTTAAGAGTTGGGTTAACTTCAATCATCTTGGAGAGCTCCTCAGCACCCCTTGATCCAATTGAGTCTTCCCATATCTGCAGTTCCTCCAAACTATGGTTCACCATAAGAGCAGAAGCAATGAGTCCAGCTCCAACAAACCCAATACCTGATTCTGAAATAATGATCTCTTTGATCACTTTATTTGTCTTCAGAATGTCAGAAACCTCTGATAGACTTTTTCCATTGAATCTGTTTCTCAAGGAGGATTTGGTTGCTGCTAGTGTTGTCAAGAGGTTGGAGAAGTATGGAAGATTCTCCATGGAAATGTTTATCTTTATGGAGTTTTCTGTTTCTTGGTTACAACCTGAAATTTTAACTAAAGGACTAGAGAGTTGTGGGTATATTTTTTTTAAGTTATTTATCTTTGCTACACAGTAATTCATAGCTCTAGTCAATAATCATTTTTGAAGAATGATGAACATGAGGTTGCACTTACACTCTAGTGTAGCGCTCCAATTCAAGTGCTGCCCTGTTCTTGTTTTTATTCCAGCGTGCAGAGGAATTAGGAAAATATATATATGGCTATAGTAGTGCAACTTGTGGAGGGATTAGGATATAACTATGTTTTGGTTATAACCAAATATAAGGAGTCCTGATATTGGTTTGTTATAGCTTTGATATAATTAATACTCTTGGATAACAAATGAAGGTTGCGCTAGTGTATATATATAATGCTTATGAAATTTGGAATGACCATGACAATCTTGATTTACGTGTTGTTGAGTTATATTTTCATCAGGAAATTAGTTTAAATATTTTTGGCTAATGAAGGATTAATCTTATGTTTGTGATATTTATGAATTGATATATTGCTTAAAATAGTATTATGTGAAATGTTATTATATTGAACATAATCTTTATCTAGTTTTGATATGTTTCTATTAGATGGTAGTTTATATATATTTTAAAAATAGTATATATTTTTCAATTTATGAAGTGGGGTGTTATTTTTATTTCCAGATTTAATATTTAGGGGATTTATTGATTTTGCCTTTGTACATCAATCAGTAAATGGCAAAACAATATGCCCTTGTAAACGATGTGGTTTCAAAAAATGGCAAAGTAAGCATGTGGTGTATGATCACTTAATCTGTACACCATTTCCAACAGGATACACTTTTTGGTCCTATCACGGGGAGTCCAGAACAATAGGAACCAGTAATATCTCACCTAGCAATATTCCAAATGTAGTTCAAGACCCCACTATTGTTGAGGATCCTATTCGGAACATGATCGATGATGCATTTGGAGTTGATAGGCACCTTGCAAATGAAGTACCCGTTGTATCAAATGCGGAGATTGACCGGGATGCAGATGTGATGCCAAATACAGCTCAAGAACAACATGTAGATGAAGAATTCTATGAAATAGCTAGAGATGTAGAACAACCCCTGTACGAAGGGTGTACGAAGTATTCAAGATTGTCTTTTTTGGTAAAGTTGTATCATATCAAATGCCTGTGTGGAATGAGTGACAAGGCCATGACAATGATTTTAGAACTATTGAAAGATGCATTTGAACACGCAAATATTCCAAGTTCATTCTACGAGGCCAAGAAAACGATCATCAAGCTTGGTTTGAAGTATAAAAAGATACCTGTATGTCCGAATAATTGTATGCTCTATTGGGGTAATCCGGAAGATGAAGAGAGGGAGACATGTAAAATTTGTAACACTTCCAAATGGAGATCAAGGGCAAAAGCTAGTAAGACTAGGGTGTCCGGTGATGGCACTGGTATGAAGAAAGTGGCTGCAAAAGTTCTTCGTTATTTTCCACTGAAGCCTCGATTACAGAGATTGTTTGTTTCATCAAAGACAGCTGAGGATATGAGATGACATGCTGACGATAATAACAATGATGGAATGTTGAGGCATCCTAGAGATTCTGAAGCTTGGAAGCAGTTTGACTCGTTGCATGCTTGGTTTACATCAGATTCGCGAAATGTGCGCCTCGCGTTGGCCACTGATGGTTTTAATCCTTTTGGTGTCATGAGTTCAAACTATAGTATTTGGCCAGTTATTCTCATTCCATACAATACCCCTCCATGGGTGTGCATGAAGTCGACATCTTTTATAATTTCAATGATAATTCCTAGTAAAAAATGGCAGGGAATGATATAGATGTCTACTTACAACCTTTGATCAAAGAGTTGAAAGAGTTATGGACAACGGGTGTGGATGCCTATGATTCTTTCAAGCGAGAGATGTTCAAATTACATGCAGCTTTAATGTGGACAATTAGTGATTTTCCTGGGCTAGGAACACTTTCTGGGTGGAACACGTACATGGGACTTGCTTGCCCATCTTGTAACTTCGACTCCATTCCATGTCGTCTTCCTCATAGCAAAAAATGGTGTTTTATGGGTCATCGTCGTTTTCTTGACCAGAGACACAGATTTAGACTGAATAGGGTCCGCTTTAATGGTGAACAAGAAATGCGTAGTCCACCAAAAACATTATCTGGTTCTGAAATTCTTGAACAAGTTCAAAACATCAATGTCATATTTGGTAGAAAATTAGAGAAAGAAGGGTCGGGAAAAAGAACACGTGGCAATCAACTTACACGGGGTACCACTCAACAATGGAAAAAGAAAAGCATATTCTTTGAACTTCCGTATTGGAAGGATAATTGTTTGTGTCACAGTCTTGACATGATGCATATTGAGAAGAATGTGTACGATAATGTCATATTTACTTTGCTAAATGACAGCGCAAAGAGCAAAGATCATGTTAATGCTCGAAGAGATCTTCAAGCTATGGGCTTAAGGCCTGACCTTTGGCCCAATGAAAATGGAAAATATTCTCCAGCTGTCTTTACATTGACTAATAAAGGTAGGAAGGCATTTTTAACTACTTTAAAGAATATCACTGTGCCGGATGATTATTCAAGCAACATTTCTAGGTACATTGATTTGGACAATCTTAAGTTGAATGGAATGTTTGAATAGTCAAGATTATCATATATTGATAGAGCAATTGCTACCATTAGCCATGCGGGCAACATTGCCTGATGAGGTTTCGGCAATATTAATTGAGTTGTGCTCATTCTTTAGACAACTATGTGGCAAAGTATTGAAAGTTGAAGATCTAGACAGATTTCAAAATCAAATCATCCTCACTTTATGTCACATGGAAATGTTATTTCCTCCTTCATTCTTTACTGTTATGGTTCACTTGGTTGTTCATCTTGTTGAAGAAGCTAAACTCGGAGGTCCCGTTCATTATCGATGGATGTATCCTATAGAAAGGTAAGAGATGTGCGATATTAGTCATTTTATTTTTTCTAATTTGGTAATGTACAGGTTGTTCTAAATAATACTTGTTGTGGTTTAACAATAGGTACTTGGGACAGCTAAAATCCTATGTACGTAATAAAGCACGACCTGAAGGATCTATTGCGGAAGGCTACCTTGTGCAAGAGATTCTTACGTTTTGTTCAAGGTATCTGGATAGCATTGAGACTAGATGGAACCGACCTAGTCGTGTAGACGATGAGCCTATTAATGATATACAATATGGCTCACGAGTAGCTAAATTATTTCCTAAAGTTGGAAAATCGGTTGGTGGCTCTTCATATGTCACCCTGACACCCATGGAAAAGTTCCAGGCTCGTAGACACGTGTTAACGAATTGCTCTATAGTTGATTACTATCTTCAGTAAGTAATTATTCTACTTGATTTAATTATTCTTAAGTTTTTTTCCATACATCTAATATGATTCAACTAAATAGGCAGTATAGAACTAGCGTGCGAAGGCAACTAAGGGGTGGTGCAAGGAGTGCTTCTGAGGTAGACAAGAAGGTTCATAAAGAGTTTGTTCATTGGTTCACCAATCGTGTTAGTGTTCATAACAATGATTATTAGTGTGTTAGTGTCATTTATGTATTTTTTGAACAAGAATGTGACTAACAATATATATTATTATGGCATCTAGATTTGTAACAATCTCGACAGTCTTAGTGGACCAGATAAAGATGTTCTCGTTAGTCTTGCACAAGGTCCTCATGACAAAGCTAGAAGGTTCACTGCATATAATGTCAATGGATACAAATTTCGAACCTTGGCATGAGATATGTTATTAAAAACTCAAAACAATGGGGTTTTTGGAATGTTTGGAACCAGGAGTTACTCAAGAAATAGTGATGCCCAAATGAGGTTTGGAGGGGTACCTTACTATGGAAGATTGATAGACATCATTGAGGTTTTCTATAATGGCTTCACAGTACCCATGTTTAAATGTGAATGGGCTAATATCACCAACCGAAGAGGTATGAAGACAGATAGGTTGGGTTTTATCTCTATTAACTTTGCAAGACTAATACATACTGGAGAACATGAAGATGATGAACCATACATTAAAGCTTCAGAAGCTCAAATGGTTTATTATGTGGAGGATTAGAAGGAAAAAGGTTGGAGCATACCAGTTCATTTGAAGCCAAGAGACTTGTACGTCATGGGTGAAGATGATGAAATTATGACATCCATTGATGCATACCCATCACAAAACTTGGAACAAATTTTCTCTGATGATACCCCACATATACAATTTGCAAGAATGGTTGCAGATGATGATCCTGAAAGTTCAACCATTAATGATAATTTTAATGATGATAATCAAGATATGGCTTTATGATCCATTGGTGATTTTATAGACATGTTAGTTTTTTGTGTTATGTTGTGTAGAACTTGGAACCTTTGGTGATTCTAGCTTAGTGAACTTATTTTGTAATTTTTTAAGGTTTGTTACTGAAAAATGGCTCATAGTTATTATATCAATTTGAATGTCTTGTTATGTTCCATTTTAGTTGGTTAATTATATCAGTTTGATTCTTGATTCTTAGGTAATTGGTGAATGTGTAGTGTTCTTGCTTGTCATATACCTGTTTGATACATTATACTTCTCAGGTATGGCCGGTCAAAGAAGTGTTCATCGGAGGTGTCAATACACACCAATTCAACCAAATGCATCTTCTGAAGGATATGTAGATGGACATCTACAACAAAGTGATCCTTTACCCAATGTTGAATCATCATTTCATGATGAGGTACACACTGCACCAACTTCTGAATCTGCACCTGATGTGGTTGAAGGTCCCTTGCCTGTTCCAAAAAAAGCTCCAACATATTGGACAGTAGATGTTATAAGTATGCCTAATCTATTTTATATTTCTCTTTAATTTTTTTTAATTTTATTATATGTTGGGTTAGGAATTGTTTTAATTTGTTTACTTTATGTGTTAGATGCAAGCGGTCAGGTGATGCAAACACGTTTAAGGGTGACAGATGTGTTTGCATCAAGTGGTACAACAAGGGTTATAACTAGGTGGAATCGACATGCACAACCAGTGGGAGAGTCAGCTAGTTTGTTGGTAGGATATTTGGGTGAACTTGCAAGAAACTTTAATAACATTCCCATAATGTTTGAGAATTGGAAAAAAGTTCCGGATACTTTGAAAAACAATCTTTATTCTCAAAAAATACAGGTATTATTTGTAGTTAAGTGAATACGTTCGATTTATTAGGTGTTTTGTTAGCTTACACTATCTTTTATTATGTTTTCTTGAAGAATAAATTTGTTGTCAATGATAGAGAACACAAAAAGTATATTTTAACTAGCCTTGCAAAAAAATGGAGGGACACACGATGCAGATTATTTCATAAATATCATGATTGGGAGCTTTCCTTGGCAGAAAATCTTCAGAGGCACCCACCTGATATTGACTCCAACCATTGGGCTGTTTATATAAATTATAGGCGGAGCGCTAAACAAATGGTAATCATCATAAGTTGTAGTCTTTGTTACTTCAACTACTATTTACTAACTCTTCATTACGTTATTAATTAATGCAGGAGATAGCTGACCAAAATGCAGCAAATCGTGAAAAGTTAGTGATCCACCATACATTAGGCTCCAAGGGAATTGCAAGGACAAAAGATGAGTTGGTATGGTTCACTCATTTTTTTTTAACAATATAATTTATTTGTACTAGCACTTATTCACTAGTGCAGAAAAGGGATTCTACATCGGAGTTTACACATCGGTTTATTAGAAACCGATGTGTAAAACGAGGCGGTGGCATTTTTGAAATTAAAACCAAAGTATTACACATCGGTTTAAAGAATAACCGATGTGTAAAAAGTTTCCACATCGGTTATTTCTAACCGATGTTTAAAATTATCATAAAAAAAATTTAAAGTCAGAATTTTTAACATTCTACATCGGTTCTATCTTAACCGATGTGTAAAATAGTGATTAACCACATCGGTTTCTATATAACCGATGTAGAAAATTATAAAGAAAAAAAAATAGAAATTAAAATCTTACTTTTACACATCGGTTTATATTAACCGATGTATAAAATTTAAAAAAAAATCAGAAGATAAAAGTTTAATGTTTACACATCGGTTTTACAATAACCGATGTGTATAACATTGTTAACACATCGGTTTTTCAAATAACCGATGTGTAATATTCCCAATTTTTCTCTTTCCCTCCTTCTATTCCGCGCTCTACCCATTCTTCAGTTTATGAACCCTAGCTAAAACAGAAAACACTCCCTCCCTCTGCTAACGCGCGTTCATCTCCTCCGTCTGAGCTCACTCTCCCTCCCTAGCTTACACCAACAGCGGCGACCTCTAACCCTAGCCTATACACTGTGAGCCAGAGAACCACTGCGAGCCAGAGAACGGCCATCCGCGAGATACCCTCCTCCTCCTTTGAGCTCTATTTGCAAAACCAAACCAGCATTGCACGGTACCTCAAACATCAAACAGAGGGCGCTGTTGAATTTTGAAGGTAAGGTTCCATTTTACATTTCCTCTCCTCACATTTAACATTTCCTCAAAACTCATCAGCTGCAACTTCGATTTTTCTTTCTTACTCTTGTCTTATTTCCTCTTTCTTTCACATTAGGGTTTTTATTTATCAACTTCTCTGTGAAAAGGAAGCATCTTCTCTTCAAGAACACAACATCAAACTGGTGAACTCTTTTCTTTATTATTCTTGCACCTCTGTTTCACGCTTTTTCTTTCTTATTTCTGAGCATTGTTATAACATAAATGTTTATTTAGAGTAAAAATAAAGTTCTCAGAATAATTGAAGGTATATTCATTAAAGCTTTCTTACGTTACTGGGTAGAAGTATATTCATAAAAACATAGACAGCAGATACACTTAGACACACCCCAGCACCTCCCTGGCCAAATGCCCTAAAGCCGAAACGAAAGGTACAGGGAGATTAAAATTCTGGTCTATGTTACGGGATTTATTTTGGGAATGGATAGTTTGTTTGAAATTGCTAGTTAATGATATAAAGTTGAGGGAAATAAAATTAAGAATATGTATCTGGCTCATGTTCAGATTCATGTATACAAAGGCGGTGTTAATTTTGTGATTACATGACAAATTGTTGTTTATATCTCTTACAGCTGCCCTATTATGGCAATTCTTGTCCGTCACTAGTTTTTCTTTGGTTCGTAGATGGTTGCTTACTAGTTAGAGGATCAACGGAGATGAATTGTTTGCTTTCTGTTTTTTAGCAATAAGCTTGGTATCTTAATATACTGGAATGTGATTAACATGGTCCTGCTAATTGCCTATTTTATTCCATTGATCAGGTATAGAATAGGAAATCATTTGACTGATTTTACTGAGATATTCAACTTGCTCTCCTGGGAAAAGAAACAACGACCTGTCAAACTCTTCGATCTTGTTTTTACCCTTTTCCTCTCTGTGTTTTGGTAAGTGACTTTAAAAAGACCTTATAGTGTCTGTCAATTTTATGGTTTTCATTAGAATTCTTAGATGTTCATTTTGCTGCAGGGTGATCTATACTTCATTGCATAGTGCTACTGCCTCTGCTTTGTTCACTTCTCTGCTGTCTTTGCACAATAACAACTAGGCGTGTCTCTCAGAAGGTACGTTTTGGCTGAAAAGCTTTCATTGGAGTTTTAATGTATTTTCTTGAAAATTTATTTGATTCGAGAATATGCCCACAAAAATTAGTAAAGCCTTAGTTTCCCGTTTGAGATGCAATACTAATGAGCGTACGTGTATGTGCTTAATGTACCGCTCATTGTGTTGGATCTTGAATTGTCCAAAGTTGGACAGTTTGGGAAAAATACTCTTTCTTAATTCAGTTAAAAAACTAGTAATGATCACCAAGAAGGGTTATGGGAGAACTTTACTAATTGACCACAAAGTAAGTTTAGTTTGATATTACTATCAAGTTTGGCATATTATATGTTTACGTTGATATTTATAAGTTATGTTTATGTACGTTGATCGATATTTATAAGTTATGTTTGATATTTATCCTGACATACTAACAAGTTTTTTTGTTTTGTTTTGTGTTTAAACAGGTATACATGGCTGATCATGAGGATATCCCTCCTTCATGCAGTGGGTCAGAGACCCCGTCTACCGGTAGAAAGGGTAGACGTGCCACACGGATGAGGCATTTGACTGCCAACCGTGGGTCAAATCAAAGGATAAGAGTAGACTTTGATAATAAACTCAATCCTATTGGGCCAATGGAAGATCATTTTACCAGTTTTGTGGCGACCCTTGCTAGGAACAGGCCCAGTATACTCATTGATAGGTGGAGAGATGTACCGGCGGACGTGAAGGAGCAGATATGGGAGAGTATTCTGGTATCTATACTTCTACGTCCTGTGTTTGTCTGTATCTACTTTATTTTTATCTTAATAATATCATACAGTAATTCGTTGATTCTTTTGGTCTTAATGTAGTTGACCTTTGACATACTAGGATACATACGCTATGAAGAAGCGTTTGCTAAAGTATCTTTGGAGAGCGTTGGAGGGCTTTTAAGGCCGACACTGGGCAGATACTATATATTCAATCCAAAAAGTAAAAAGAACCCACTTGAGGTGTATCTGTTTCTTGACAAGGCGACGTGGGATCGCTTTGTTCGTGAGCCGACATGATCCCCGACTTTTCAGGTTAACTTATTTGATTTGTCTCTAAATTTATGTAATTGCATTAATTTCATTTACTTATGTAATTTAATTGTCTTTTATTTATAACAGGAGAAGAGGAAAAAGGGGCAGAAAAACCAAAGCAAGAATGTCTACCCCCATGTCATGTCTCGTGGGGGATATAAAAAGCTTTTTCAGAAAATGGTTGAAGAGGAAAAGAAAGCACGTCAGGAAGCAGCATCTCAGGCGGATCCTAATGCCGAAACTCTTCCAGAGGTTGTTGATCCACCTCCACCCCCACGCCATCGTTCATGGAAGAGGGGCCGACAAAGAAAAACGGGACAATATACATCCGAGGAGGCCCGCCAAGTAGCTGAGAGGATTGTAAGTATAGTTTGTTGTAATTGTCATTTTAAGATTGTTACCGAATTGTAATGTGACCTGATATTTTATGTGATAGGATGCCTTGGATGATCAGCTAACCCAAGGAACCTTTGTTCCTAGAGGACGCAATGATATCTTATCTACTGCTATCGGTAAACCAGACCACCCGGGCTGTGTCATTGGTGTGGGATGGGGAGTCGGCATTCGCCAATACCATGGTTCATCTTCACACCAATGCCACAGGGATGTTGAAGCAGATAGAGCACGACTAAAACAGGAGATTGCAGTTGAGCTTCGACAGGAGATGGCCGAGCAGTTTGCCCAGCAGATGGCAATATTGACTTCTATGTCCCAGCAGATGACAGCCGGTGTCCAACCCTCTATCCAACCCTCTGTCCATGTGAGCACTAAGGGATCATGTGATCCTCCTCATCATCCTGAAAATGATGATGATGGTGATGGTGATGATGATGATGATGATGATGATGATGATGATGATGATGATGATGACCCTGATAGGTGTGAGCTGTATGTTGATGATCATCACCATCGCCGCTTAGTGGCATTGGGTAGGGCACATAATAACTTAGGTAATACCATACACCATCGGTTATTACCGGATGATCAGCTGAGGGTGTCTGTTGAGATTATTCGAGATGTTGATGCTCGAGTCCCTGTGCCCACTGAGGAGGTTCAAACAGTGGGTCAGGCCCCCGGTAACTTCATCCTCTGGCCAAGAAGACTGGTCAACTTTCTTGTTGCATCTGAGGTATTCGGTTAGTTGTGTTTTTCTATATTCATAGTTGAAATAATTTATTATTGTTTCAAGATAATGCTTTATTTTTATTCGTTATAGGCTGTTGGAAATGATATTGTGCCTAAAAGGTCGGATCTAGGAAGACCAGAGATGTCTGCTCCTGCCAAGGTATTCATTTGACCATTTAGTTAATAACAAATTAAATAACTTAATTATCCGTGATTACTAATATATATCTATGTTGTTTAGGGGATCGACAAAGGGGCACCTGGCCATGGTGATGTTTTTAAAGTTCTGGCTATACAGGTTGTCACCATGGAGAATAACGCAGCCTTGGTAAGGTTGGAACATGATGCCAGCCCTGGTGAACTGTATATACCAAAGAAGGAACTTATGGAGATGGTACTCAATAAAGAAATGGCCTGTTCTGCACACATATCGTTTAGGTGCACGTAAGTACATTTTATTTATAAGTTAAGTACGTAATTAATTTTTAAATACTATGATAATTAACATGTTTTTCCAATATATTAGGTATCCGCATCGTATGTTAGTCGATCAGGGTAACCTCGTCCTTTATGGGTTCATTGACCCCATGTTCATTCAGGGTGATGTTCTCCTAGCATCGGAAGACCCGGTCACTACCATACATGATATACTTGCCCGAGACGATCATCAATTCTATCTTGCGCCTTATCTCAATAAGTAAGTAACGGTTATTTAAGTATAACTATATATGGCTTAGTCACTAACTATTCCGCAAATACAGCCGGCATTGGCAACTGTTGCTCTTGTACCCAAGAATGAACGTCGTGGTCTTCTTCTGCTCATTGGGAAATAAGCCGGCGAATCAACTGAAGACGATCATCGAAACGTAAGCATTAAAATACTTTATAATCAGTAATGCAGTTGTTTTAATTATCTGAAATCTATTAGATATACTTTAATTAATGTTTTTGTCATGATAGGTCTATTAATGCAACCCACATGTTGCGTGGTGAAAGGCGTACTCGGGCTATCAGATGGATTATTCCCAACAGTAAGATATTTATTAGTTCAAATGCATCAAATGCAGTGGGTACAATAATTGATTTCTATTTTATTTAATTCCTCATATTCTAATTGGGTTTCATTTGTACGTAGTCACGTATACAACGTGGGTCATGGGAATGTGGCTACTATGTGATGCAGTGGATGTTGGAAATTATCTCCTCCGGGATCACTGAAAGATGGCAGGAGGTAAATGTTAATTGACACAATTAGAATTAATAATATAGATTCGTTATATGTTTTATGTTAGTTTATTACTTAAAAGATATAATCTTTTGTCCAATTAAACTTGAAGATATTCAACAATCCAACTCCATTATCTGATTCTGACATCAACAGCATAAAGAGGCGTTGGGCAACTTTCTTTCTTGAAGTGTACCAACCATAGTTTGTATATATGTAGTTAGTTTAAAAACTTATCATGTACTAGCTATAGTGTACCTTTGACTGATGATATGTATTAGTGCTCAGGTCTGGTTCAATTCTTCTTCTCTTGTGTTTTGATGTAGTCTTGATAAAGTGTTGTTTTCATTCATTCGAAATTAATTAGGCCTGATGCCCTCTGTTTTCAGATTCTGTGCTCACTAGTCATTTGATGAAATGTCAGTATTTTTAACCATATGTGTAAGAGCTGATTGTTTGTGCCAAGAAAATTGAATGAAGTATGTTTTGCTTTTGATATGGTTAAAACTTTGTTGCAATTGTGTCAAAACTGGTTTGGTGTTCTGTTGTTGTTTCTTGTTTGATCAGGGTACTGCTGGTTTGTTAGCTTAAACAAGTTCCTGGAATTGATGGTTATGAATTAGTATGTGCTCTTACTTTACCAATTAGTTTGCCTTGCCCATTTGTCATCTAACTCATGTGATGCCTAAATCACGTGTGGTTACTGCCTTGCTGTTTCTTGTCATCAAATGAACTATAAAAATTTGTGTCTTCCAATTGTATGTGGCTGCTTGTTATCATTTTCTACTAGTTTGGTGCAATAACTACATTATGTTTACCCCAAAATTTACAGTATGTTATTCTGGTATTGATCTGCATTACTGAAACAGGGGAAAGGAATGATTGAAATGTAAATAACAAATTAAAAAAAATATGAGATTTTACACATCGGTTCTACAAAAACCGATGTGTAAATTTCACTTACACATCGGTTTTAATAAAAACCGATGTGTAAATTTCACTTTACACATCGGTTATTATTAAAACCGATGTGGAAAGTGAAATTTCCACATCTGTTTTTGGAAAAACCGATGTAGAAAGTGTAATTTCCAACTGCTTATCAATTGACAAATTAATTTTCCACATCGGTTAAAAGAAAACCGCTGTTTAAAATATACTTTACACATCGGTTTTATAACCGATGTGTAAAGTGGCAATAAACCACATCGGTCGTTTCCACATCAGTTTGAAAACCGATGTGGAAAGCCATAAATAACCGACGTGGAATCCCTTTTCTGCACTAGTGATTGTATGGTGCTTAATTTTAGGAATTACTAGAAGAACGAGAATTTAGCAAGGCAGAATTTTATCCTATTTCTCACAAAAGGAAGGATGGATCATTTGTCAGTTAAGAGGCTAGGGGAAAAAATGTAAGTACAATGTATTATTTATAACTTTTTATTGTCATTTGTATTTCATTTCTATTTTTATATTTGGTTAATAGGCTTTATGATGATAAGCAACATAGTACACACTTAGTAACTAGAACCCTTCATTTTCAATTTTGATTTGCTAGAAGTAGACCCATTATTTGTTGGCTTGCAAGTAATAGGTTTATGGTGGCTTTGTTACTATGCTTATTATTTGCTAGAAGTTCGACACTTAGTGTTCACATGTTTTTTCAATTTGCATGCCAAAACTTCCTATATATATAGGCAAAAATAACAACAATGTGACTTTTTATTGTTAGTTGTATTTCATTGTTAATGGTGATCTTTAAGTAATTGTGTATGTCTTCAATATTATATGTAGGAACAATTGCAAAATGAAATTCATGAGGGATCAACAGAGAATGATGATTATGTGAAAGTTTTTGGAAAGGACCACCCTGGATATGCCAAAGGAATGGGACTTGGGATAACACCATCTCAGCTCACTGGATTTAGGTCTCATTCTGAGAGGTTGGTATTTCCCTATGAGAAGATTGAAAAATTGGAAGCTGAAGTCCTAGCGCTTAAGGAACAAGCTGCGAATTATGAAGTCTTGAAGGAACAAATTGCTTTCCTTATGCAGAATGTTAAGGGAAATCAGGTAAAATAATTGCTTTTAAATTTAGTTTTTAACTTTTGATAGTTCACTTGTTAAATTAGTGGTTGTTATCTAATTTTTGATTTTTTTGAATTACTGCTGGCTGACTTAGAGTCACCAAGAGATATGAGACGTTCCTCTGAGTCTAGTCATATGCCTGAAGACCACGGAGCATCGTCACGTAGGACCGTTTAGATAGTTCTAGTTTTCATTTTATGAACTTGATGGAGTTTAGTTGTATTACTTTATATTTGTGGAATTGTTGAACTCTATTTGGAATATTTCTTTTTGGTCGTAGTTTGTACATAACTCAACATTTTATTTATGAATGAGTTTTAATTTATTTATATTGTTTTATTTTATTTACCTTTATTTGTTATAAAATATATATATATATATTTAATAAGCAGGTTTTGTAGACTCAAAATGATTTGCTAAAAAAAAAATCATTAAAAATTTTTTGCTAAGTTTTGCGACGGTTTTAAAACTGCCGTGAAATTTCTTTCAGAATTGGGGAAACAAATAGCGGCGGTTCTCTAACTGTTGCTATTTGTATTGCCAATTTTGCGATATTAATCTACGGCAGTTACAGACCGTCGCAATAAATTTGCGGCAGTTTGTACGACAGTTTTCCCAACCGCCGCAAATGCTGCTTGCGACGGTCGACATTGAGACGGTGGAGGAACTGCCGCAAACACAAATATGCGGCGCATAAAACCGACGCCAGTTAACCTAATAACCGTCGCAAAATAGCGCCTTTTGTAGTGATTTTATTTATGGATTATATGTTGAGTTTGTTTTTATTTTAAATTAATTTTAATTTAATTGCTTTTTAAATTTTATTTTTAATTTCAATTTTGATTTGTAATTGATAATATAATAATATTTAATTAAAATAAAATATAATAATTAAATTATAATTAATTATAATAAAATATAAATTAATACATAAATTATAATAATAATTAATAAATAAAATATAATTAATTAAAATAAAATATAATAATAATTAATAAATAAAATATAATATTTAATATTGAATATATAAATTTTAATAAAAATAATTAATAATTAATTATTATTATAAAACAAAATAAATAAAAAATAATTTAAAAAATAGAAAAAACCTTGTTTCCGACGGATATTTCCGTTGGTAGTTGTTGGTTACATTTTCCGACGGAATTTTCCGTCGGTAACTTCCACAGAGAGTTACAGACGGAATTTCTGTCGGTAACTAGGGTTTATGTGTGGCAAGTTTTCCCACGGTTAAAGCCGTCGAAAATTTCCGACGGACGAACAAGATCCGTCGGAAAGGCTTTCCTACGCGCCTATTACCGACGGAACCGTGTCCTTCAGAAAGTCCGTCGGTAATGTAGTTTTTCGACGGAATGTCTTCATTTCCGACGGGTTTTTTCCGTCGGTAAGTCGTGTTTTTTTTTGGTAGTGAATCTCACAGGTGGATTGGGGATTGGACGTAGGTCACTAGTGGTTGGTGGCTAAACCAGGATAAAATATGTGTACAAGTATTCTCTTCCCTATCGCCATATTGTTTAATTCATATTAGTGCTCACATATTCATACTTTGTTTATTCCTTATTGTGTGGTTTAATATTTTATATTGAGAAAATCGCTTTTAGTAAATTAAATTAGAAAATTTTATACACACAATTCACCCCACTCTTGGGTAATGGTTGCCACGACTAACAAAATCAATGAGCATCAGTGAACCACTTTGATAGTCAGGGCCATCGCAAACATGGATGTACCCTTACCGACGGTCCGACCCATAAAAAATGAATGAGCATTGAAATCTGAACAGTTAAGCTTACCGACGGTTGCAGCCCGTCTGTACTAAACAATACTTATCGAAAACTACAAACTGTCGCAAACATGGCAGGAATATGATGGGGGCTACTGACAGCTTGGCCATCGATAAAGTTACCTAGGGCCTTACTCATTGATAACTGGGGACAAATATGATTATGTACATACTGATGGGCTATAGCAGTCGGAATAGATAGTATTTTTCAGGGCTTTTGTCCTTCGGAAAAAAGTCATCGGTAAGCACGACATTTCTTGTAGTGGTCAATTTTATCTTAGAAAAGTTTTACAACATTCAGATAAAATGTCAAGTGAACATGACAAGTTATAATTTCAAGTTCTTTCATGGCTACACATCAAATTAAGTCATTCCACGATTTGAAGTCATAAAAAATCAACAATTAAGATTAAATATTTGCAACAATCAGTTTACTTCCCTTTCCCTTTTTAGTTTGTGAACAAATATGGATCTCAAAAGTGACTAGGTGAAGAGGTTAACATTTAATAGTGCTTCCTCAAGGGAACCCTATTAAAGGTTACCCTCGACAACTAGCCTTTAGTAGCACTTCCTTGAGGGAATGCTAAAAGTAGACATATCACCTTTGTGTTAATAGGATAATTATTTCCACTTGGTCATTAAACAATACTTTTAATTAAGTAGAAGCAAGTTTATTTTTCCATCCATCACCTTTTTGTTAATGATCTTCTATTTTGGCTTAAACTTTGAATTCCTAAAGAATTAATATAATAATATTTATCAAAAGTGTATATTTTAATGAAATTTAAGGCCTATTAGAGTATTGGACTTAAACTATTTGAAGAAAACAAGAAGGATGTTCAAACAACCAAATTTCTTTTCAACAAATAGATATGAAGTAAAAGTTTTTTCTTCATTGACAACAAGAGTTACAACAAAAACTAGGTGAATACATAGTTCTTTCATAATAGCTTGAAAAAAAAAATGGTGAACACATAATAAAAAAAATACAAATCAATGTAAAGTTTGAAGAAGGAGGTCTTCAATGAAATTCTTTTGAATTTCATCATTGGAGTTCATTAGAATTTCATCATTGAATTTTTTTTGGATTTCATCATTGAAATTCTTTTTCTACAGATAAAATGAGGCTATCTAATAGACTCCAAACTTGCAATGTAGAGAGCGACTACTTGATGACATTCATGACTTTTAACTAGGATGAATTGTCCTCTACTAGATTATAATGTGACTTATAGTCATAAGAGATCTCCAGAAAGGAAGAATACATAGAAGAAATTAGTATGGGATTATAATAGACTCCAAATAAATATAATGTTGGTAAGAATAAATGCTAATAAAGGTATAAATTATGACAGCGCTTCCTGCGACACCCTACTCTAGGGTCATCACATTAATACCCAAATACAAAAATATAGTTATATAACGCTGGTTACTTTCGGAAAATATAATTTAGAGTGACTAACCTTATATGAAAATAGTGCTGAAATTTTTTTTTCTTTAAACATACAACATAAAACCATTATAAACATAAACAACATATATGTACATATATATATATATATATATAAATATATATATATATATATATATATATATAATACATATAATATATACACAAAACATATATTAGGATATAACAAAAAGGCCTTTATAAGCATAGACTATTCTCCACCCAACTAAGCAAAGGAGATAAAGATATATACATATCAACAACAACTAGTTCAAAACTATCTCAAAAACTAATGGCTCTCCGAAGCCAAAATAAAACTATCAAGACTCACTACCCCCGGAAACTATACCTAAAGCTGGTCAAGCTAGTGAAACCCATTGGGAAGACCATAATGATCAATCCCACCTACAACTGATGAGTCTGATGATGATGCCTCCGCTTCCGCTGCGCCATCTGAAGAATCTTCCTCATCAACCGCAGGAGGTTGAAACTCAGGATCATCCTCCATGTATTCCTCTGGATCTTCCTCACCATCAACTAACTCCACTTCAGCTGGAGGTTCCCCAGGTCCTAACATCTGAAGAGGTTATGGTTGAGGTAAAGGATCCATCATTCCATGCTCTTCCAGGTATTGAAGATACAACCAAACTGGTGGTAGCGATACCTCGACTGTTTCCACTACATGAGTTCTCTGATGTGGTCCTTCTTCTATTGTTCCAATAACTTCCGTACTAGGGCCATGGTAGGTGGCGCTAAGTGCCCCAAGATTTATCTCCCAGGCACCACCAAATTGTGACCGATCAAAAGTGATTGTACGAATCCTCAACTACACCAACGGTACGTCCGGATTCATCTGAATATGTTGTAAGAGTGAGAAACCAATACATGGATCTTACTCAATAACCACACTCTAGCCATCAAATAACACATCAACATTTATCACGTACAATTAGTTATAAACGAACAGTCAAGTAGCTTCCTACGGTCAAGTAGGATTGAATACTAACCTCTGTTTATTTAAAACAATTTTATAAAATTCTAATAAATTTATAAACACATTTATATATATTACTGCTATTTAAAACAGCGAAATACAGGGTGTTACATTACTACCCCACTAAAAAAAAATTTCGTCCTCGAAATTACGTACCTGCAAATAATTCAGGATACTGTAACTTCATTTTGTCTTCTACTTCCTATGTTGCTTCTCCTGTCTCGTCATCCCAAATAACTTTGATCAACGAGATTTGTTTACCTCTGAGCTGCTTAACCATCTTATCCACAATTCTCACAGGTAAAGTCTCATAAGACATGTTTTCTTTTAGTTGTACTAGATCAGGTTCAATTATGTGAGATGGATCAGGAATATACTTCCTCAATTGTGAAACATGAAAGACATCATGAAGATTGGATAAAAATGGTGGTAAAGAAATTTTATAAGCTACAGGACCTATCCGATGAAGAATTTGATATGGTCCAATGAATTTAGGAGTGATTTTCCTGGATTTAATTACCCTACCAACCCCGGTCGTTGGCGTGACTCTCAAAAACACATGCTCACCTTCCTCAAATTCAAGAGGTCGTCGTCTCTTGTCAGCATAACTTTTCTGTCGACTTTGAGTTGTCCGCATTTTCTCTTGGATCATTTTCACCTTTTCCGTCGTTTTTTGAAATATATCTGGTCCAACCATGAAACTCGCACCATCCTCGATACCAACATAAAGGCGTTTCGCACCGTCGACCATACAGCGCTTCATAGGGTGCCATTCCTATGCTAGAGTGAAAACTGTTATTGTAAGTAAATTCTATCAATGGTAGATATTCATCCCAACTTCCAGCATTTTCCAATACACAAGCTCTCAACAAATCTTCAAGAGACTGAATAGTCCTCTCTGATTGTCCATCCGTTTGAGGATGATACGCATAACTCAATCTAAGTTTAGTTCCCAACGACTCTTGCAAACTTTGCCAAAATCTTGATGTAAATCTTGGATCACGATCTGAAACAATACTCAAAGGCACTCCATGTAATCTAACAATTTCATCGATGTACAACTGAGTTAATCTTTCCAATGAGTATTTCACATTAACTGGTAAAAAGTGAGCTACCTTTGTCAATCGATCGACTATTACCCATATAGAGTCATACCCTTTCCTAGTCTTTGGCAAACCTGACACAAAATCCATTGCAATACCATCCCATTTCCATTCTGGAATATCTAAAGATTGTAGCATTCCCGCTGGTCTTTGATGTTCTACTTTAACCTTTTGACAAGTTAAACACGCAGCTACAAATTCCATTACATCTTTCTTCATGTCATGCCACCAATACAATTTCTTTAAATCCTGATACATCTTAGTAACTCCGGGATGCAAACTCAACTTACTCCTATGAGCCTCTTCAAGAATCAACTTCCTCATCTCAATATCATTTGGTACACAAATCCTTTCACCAAACCTTAAGATTCCATCATTCCCTTCTTTAAATTTCGACACAGCTCCTTGCCGCACTAATTCTCTTTCTCCTTGTAGGTACTGATCACTTTCTTGTTTCTCTTTAATTTGTTTCATCAGTTCATTTGAAACAGTAATCATACCCAAACACAATTTTCCCGAAAACGTCTCAATTTTCAGTGGCATATCTCGGAATTGTTCCAAAGAATCGTTGTTCTTTAACCATCATTGCCGATATATGCATTGATTTCCTACTCAAAGCATCTGCCACAACATTTGCTTTTCCAGGGTGATACTGCAGTTGAAAATCATAATCCTTTAAAAATTCCAACCAACCCCTTTGCCTCATATTTAACTCCTTCTGATCAAACAGGTATTTCAAACTTTTATGATCACTGAAAACATTAAAAGTTGCTCCATACAAATAATGTCTCCAGATTTTTAAAGCAAATACCACTGCTGCTAGCTCCAAATCATGTGTAGGATAATTCCTTTCATGAATCTTCAATTGTCTTGAAGCATATGCCACGACCTTCCGGTTTTGCATCAATACACATCCTAATCCTTGATGTGAAGCATCACAAGAAACCTCAAAAAGTTCATGAGGATCAGGTAGTATCAATACCGGTGAAGTAGTCAACCTTCGCTTTAACTCTTGAAAACTTTCTTCACATGCTTCAGTCCATACGAACGGTTGCTCCTTTCGAGTCAATTGGGTAAGGGGTCCTACTATTTTAGAAAATCCCTTAATGAATCTTCTATAGTATCCCGCTAAACCCACAAAACTACGAATTTATGTCACCGTCTTAGGTCTTTCCCATTGAAAAACAGTCTCAACTTTCGACGGATCAACAGCAATTCCCTCACTCGAAATTATGTGTCCCAAGAATTGAACTTGGTCTAACCAAAATTCACACTTCTCAGGTTTTGCATAAAGTTGTTTCTCCTTTAAAATTTGGAGAACCACACTGAGATGTTCAGCATGTTTTTCTTTACTGGGAGAATAGATTAGAATATCGTCGATAAAAACAACGACAAAGTGATCTAAGTAAGGACGAAAAATCCTATTCATGTAATCCATGAATATCGCTGGAGCATTCGTAACTCCGAATGGCATCACAAGATACTCGTAATGTCCGTAACGTGTTCTAAACGTAGTTTTAGGAACGTCTTCCGCCTTCACACGAATTTGATGATAACCCGAACGTAAGTCTATCTTTGAGAAAACAACTGCTCCACGTAACTGATCCATTAAGTCACCTATCCTTGGAAGTGGATACTTGTTCTTAATCGTCACCTTATTCAATTGACGAAAATCTACACATAACCGAGAAGTTCCATCTTTTTTCTTCACTAATAAAACTGGAGCTCCCCAAGGTGATACTTTAGGTCTAATGAATTCCTTCCGCATCAGTTCCACCAATTGTCCTTTTAATTCCTCAAGTTCTGATGGCGACATTCGATATGGTGCTATGGATATTGGTCCAGTGCCCGGAACCAGATCAATTGCAAACTCAATCTTCCGAACAGGTGGTAATCCAGGGACATCTTCAGGAAAAACTTCCAGAAACTCATTGACCACTGGTATACACTGCAAGTCTAACTCACTCTTAATGTCTAAGGAAAATAATAGCATGTATCCTTGCGCTCCCTCCTTTAAAGAAGCTTTTACTTGATTAGCAGTTAGCAATCCAGAAACCTCCTCCGTAGGAAAAACTAGGGTTTTACGAGCACAGTCAATCAAGATATGGTTAGAAGACAACCAATCCATGCCTAAAATTACATCTAACTGTATTAAAGGCAAACAGATCAGGTTAACAAGAAAACGTTTATCCTGAATAATGATAGGACAATTTAATCAAACAGAAGTAACCACAAATGGCTTAGCAGTAGGAGTTGAAACAATAAGATCACACATCAAGGAAGAAACAGGCAATTTCAACAGTTTCACACAATCCATCAAGATAAAAGAATGTGTTGCACCTGAATCAAATTGTAGAGTTAAAAGATTACCGTTTATGTCACACTTACCTTGTATGAGATCGTTTGAATTCGAAGCCTCAGCTCCCCTCATCGTATAAACTCTCCATTTGGCTGTCGGTTTATTTGTTCCAACGTGACTAAAAGTCGACTCCCGCTTTGGTACCTTGCAATACTTCCCCATATGTCCCATTTGATTACAATTAAAACATTTTACTTCATTTCTAGGACAAACATTTGACATGTGACTGGAATCTCCGCAATTATAACATCTCCTAATTTGACCGTGATTCTGATTTCTTTGACCTCCACTTCCTGATGCAACAAAATTCGAACGGTTTTGTTGTCTATTCTGACTATTCCCTTGCGGACGAAAATAAGGCTTCCTCTGATTCTGTTTTCCTTTCCAACTCTGATTCTGATTCTTGAATTTAGAAGGTCCACCAACACTCCCTCTATTATCTTTTCCTTTCCTCATTTGCTCGATCTTACGACTCATTTCCACTAAAGCTTGAAAATTTCGAAGTTACAGAGGTAAAACGGACTCCTTAATCTCAAATCGCAATCCCGCCTCAAATCTTTCACACTTCCAGCTTTCATTTGGTTGAGCTTGAAAGAAACGGAAGTATTTGGCCAACGATTCAAACTTCGCCGCATACTCCTCCACCGATAAATCTTTCTGATATAACCCTAGAAATTGTCGTTCTCTCTCAATCCTTATACTCTCCGGAAAATATTTGTCCATAAACGCAGTTCGAAAAACCTCCCAAGTAATATCTTGATGTTCAGCCTCCAACAGTAGCCTAGCACCTTTCCACCAATACTCCGCATCTCCCACCGAGAAGCGGCAAGATAAGTAACCCGAACATCTACCGGCGTAGCAACTAACTCGAAGATCTTTTCCAACTCCTGGATCCACAGATCAGCCTTCTCAGGATTAGCATCCAGGACAAACTGTGAAGGATTTTGACTTCGAAACGCAATCAAAGCCTTGCCCTCTGCAGCTTGCAAGTTCTGGACATTCATCGCTGCAGTTTGATTTGCAATTGCCGCTGCCATATTCTCCATTGCTTGAGCCGCATAGTCTACTCCTCCTTCATACTCCTCATTAATATTACCACGACCTCCTACACGACCCCTCTACGGCCTCGTCCACGACCACGTCCACATCCACGTCCACGCCCAGCTTCTGGTTCTACCACTGGTTCCATAACTGACCTACAAATCACGATCAGTTAGACCAAACCAGAAACTGAAACGCAAACTCACTCGTTATCACACATTACTGCTAATAAGTAAATAAAACAAATCTAAGTCAGAGATCACACAACATAAACATAACAGACCTATTTCCCGACATTCCCGAAAGACTCGACCAGCTCTGATACCACAAATGCGACACCCTACTCTAGGGTCATCACATTAATACCCAAATACAAAAATATAATTATATAACGCTGGTTACTTTCGGGAAATATAATTTAGAGTGACTAACCTTATATGAAAATAGTGCTGAAATTTTTTTTTCTTTAAACACACAACATAAAACCATTATAAACATAAACAACATATATATATATATATATATATATATATATATATATATATATATATATATATATATATAATTCATCGTTTATATACACAACACCTATATTAGGAGATAACAAAAAGGCCTTTATAAGCATAGACTATTCTCCATCCAACTAAGCAAAGGAGATAAAGATATATACATATCAACAACAACTAGTTCAAAACTATCTCAAAAACTAATGGCTCTCCGAAGCCAAAATAAAACTATCAAGACTCACTACCCCCGGAAACTATACCTAAAGCTGGTCAAGCTAGTGAAACCCATTGGGAAGACCATAATGATCAATCCCACCTACAACTGATGAGTCTGATGATGATGCCTCCGCCCATTGCGCCATCTCGAAGAATCTTCCTCATCAACCGCAGGAGGTTGAAACTCAGGATCATCCTCCATGTATTCCTCTGGATCTTCCTCACCATCAACTAACTCCACTTCAGCTGGAGGTTCCCCAGGTCCTAACATCTGAAGAGGTCGTGGTTGAGGTAAAGGATCCATCATTCCATGCTCTTCCGGTATTGAAGATACAACCAAACCGGTGGTAGCGATACCTCATTGTTTCCACTACATGAGTTCTCTGATGTGGTCCTTCTTCTATTGTTCCAATAACTTCCGTACTAGGGCCATGGTAGGTGGCGCTAAGTGCCCCAAGATTTATCTCCCAGGCGCGCACCACCAAATTGTGCCCGATCAAAAGTGACCGTACGAATCCTCGGCTGCACCAACGGTGACGCCCGGGATTCATCTCGAATATGTTGTAAGAGTGAGAAACCAATACATGGATCTTACTCAATAACCACACTCTAGCCATCAAATAACACATCAACATTTATCACGTACAATTAGTTATAAACGAACAGTTTATCGTGGGTTCAACACCCCAAACATCATCCATAAAATTATGCATGACACTTCTATTCATCATCTAATTTTCGCCCTAATCTCATGAGATATCCCAACATCATATGAGTTGATCAGACTCCATAGCCACACTGGCTAACTTGGTCAACTGCCAACAGGTGCGCAACCTCTTCCCATCTTAAAAAGGCATACACAGCCAGGCACACACAAGGCCAAACACATTGATAATGTCCACAACCAGTGGCCCTACCATTAGCAAGTAAGATGGGGTCTCCATGTCCTCCCTAGGCACATGAGATAAATGCACATCGTAATTATCTTTTCGTCATTTGGTAATTAATGCATTATGTCACAAACCGCAGCACGTCGCAAATGCATGCAAAACACTTTTGTTTTGTTCTTTTCTTTGTGCTCAATCTTTCTTTTGTCGAAGCGTAAAATGGCTTACGACTCACATAGTTTTAAAATACTTTTAAAACTTTCATTACAACACAGGACCTTATTGTCCGAGTGCTCAATCACGACACCTCTCGACCGGTGCACCAGTCCCAGGTTCGTGCTACTAGAAAACATCTTCAATGTTTCATCACAGTATACCTCATGTATACAATATAGGCCCTCAAAGTCCAAATGACTGAGTCCATCACAACACAGAACATTAGTACTTCGACGTCTCGGTTACTAAGTCCAACTGTATTTTCAACATTTTTAAATCAACTTTTGATTTTTAGAAATTCCTTTTCCAAGGTAGAAATTCATTATAAAATCCTTAAATAATAAAACTTAGTTTTTTACAAACCAATGAGTCACTTGAGGTTTAATTTCCTCGAAATAAGTACTACCGTTTTGAAAATACTTGCCGTCTACACTTTTCCAAATTTGCCATCAAATATTATTTTTAAGGCTTTTGAGCCAAAAACTTAACTTTTTCTACTTAATTAATTTTCTAAAATCATGAATTAACTTATTTTCACCAATTAATTTCATAAAAGAATATTTTGTAATATTCTGGGTTTTCTTACATAAAATTTAGCACTACCAAAATATTTTCACAGTTTCGCACTCGTTGTGACTCATAATTCACTTTTCCAAAAATAATTTATTAAAATAATAATATTTTCCAAAAACTCTTTATTTTTCTCAAAATAAATTCCCTTTAATATTATATATAAATATTTTGCCGTTAAAACATTGAATATAATTTGCGAAGCTTCTTAAAGCTTTTATCCGACTTTCTTAATTTTTTTTTCACTGACCACTGTCAGGCTTCTCACACATCAAACAACAGTTATATCACAGATATTTCCCAGGCAGATCATGCATCGCAGTACATAGTATAATTGCAGATAAACAATTAAAGCAATTAAAACCACACAGATACAAATAACACAACAATAAACAACATAAATAAATACTAACAAACAAATAATTACAAACAACCACTGGATAGCATATAGCCATATAGAATACATGATCATACATGAAAACACATGAACAAAACTCTACCAACCCTAAAGTGATAGATTCGGCCAAAGCTAGGTTTTCAAGAAAGAAATTTTTGATTACATCATGCTCTTGGATTTAGATAATATGCATGATATCAAGAAGATAGAAAGTAGTTTCATTATCATTAGATTTTCCTAGAATTTATTATGATTTTTCAAAGTTCTAGGATTAGAAACTTTAAAGTGATGAACAATCATGATATAAGCCTTGAATCAAGAAACTTGCTAAAGAACATAGGCATGATTAAGAATGAAGATTAGGATTTACCTCTTGAAAATCAATGACCAAGTAAATCCAAGAACTTGCTTTACAACTTAGAACTAAGGAACTTGTACTTTAGAGTTTTTAGAAGCAAATGGCAAAAGAAACTAAATGAAAAGTGAGAGTAGGGTATTTATAGTGAGAGTGGCGAAATCTCAAGAAAATTCTAGATTATGATGAGTTGTCATGTTCAAGGATCAAAATGCAATTAAGTTCTAAGGACCAAATTGCAAAGATTCCAATAGTTGAAGGACTAATTTGCAAATTATCAATAGAATGTCATGATGATGATTTTGCCACATTAAATGCTAGCTTATCTTGACTTTGTTGGCTGATTTGATGAGTCAAAGACAAGTTAGGATAATTCAATGTATTTAGGAAGAATCAAGAACATTGTGGAAAATCTAGGATAAGGTAGAAACTTGTAGAAACTTATGGAAAATTCTAGATTTAACATGATGAATCCAACAACAATGAGGCAGACACATTTCACATGGGCTTGCGCATTGGGCTTGGCACATCTGGGCTTGATTTCATTTTCTTGCTTGTTGTGGGGCCCACTTGAAGATTTAAGCATTTAAGCTTAATGATAAGAAACTTAAATGGGCTTTTTGAACTCAAACTATGAACTAAAAATTTTGGGCTTCTAAGCCACGACCCTTTAAGATTAGAAACAAGGATTCTAGCCCAATCCACTTAGAAAAACTTAAAAAACTAATTTAGGGACAAAAGGGTAATTTACAGAAAGTTCAGGGACTTAACCGTAAAATTTCTAAATTTTCTATTTAACCTTGAAAACCTTCTAGACTTCAAAATATGATTCATCCCCTTGAATCATCTCAAAATCCTAAGATAAACCCTCTATCGGCTCTTAGAAACTCTAATTTCCCTTCCGTCGTCTACTCGATTACTCTTTCCGCCCGTAATACGTAAATTATTTTTATTTCTTCCCAAAATAAATCTAAAAATACAAAGTTGTAGAAAACAAAATACCAAACTTAAGTCTTTCGTTCACGAATTAAAATTAGGTCTTTTGAGCAGTATTATTATACTGTCAATGGAATTCACGGGCCGGGTTTCGCCTGACTTTCCAACCTAAATTTTAATCGTAGCTTCCTACGGTCAAGTAGGATTGAATACTAACCTCTGTTTATTTAAAACAATTTTATAAAATTCTAATAAATTTATAAACACATTTATATATATTACTGTTATTTAAAACAGTGAAATACAGGGTGTTACATTACTACCCCACTAAAAACAATTTCGTCCTCGAAATTACGTACCTGCAAATAATTCAGGATGCTGTAACTTCATTTTGTCTTCTACTTCCCATGTTGCTTCTCCTGTCTCGTCATCCCAAATAACTTTGATCAACGAGATTTGTTTACCTCTGAGCTGCTTAACCATCTTATCCACAATTCTCACAGGTAAAGTCTCATAAGACATGATTTCTTTTAGTTGTACTAGATCAGGTTCAATTATGTGAGATGGATCAGGAATATACTTCCTCAATTGTGAAACATGAAAGACATCATGAAGATTGGATAAAAATGGTGGTAAAGAAATTTTATAAGCTACAGGACCTATCCGATGAAGAATTTGATATGGTCCAATGAATTTAGGAGTGAGTTTCCTGGATTTAATTACCCTACCAACCCCAGTCGTTGGCGTGACTCTCAAAAACACATGCTCACCTTCCTCAAATTCAAGAGGTCGTCGTCTCTTGTCAGCATAACTTTTCTGTCGACTTTGAGTTGTCCGCATTTTCTCTTGGATCATTTTCACCTTTTCCGTCGTTTGTTGCACTATATCTGGTCCAACCATGAAACTCGCACCATCCTGATACCATCATAAAGGCGTTCGGCACCGTCGACCATACAGCGCTTCATAGGGTGCCATTCCTATGCTAGAGTGAAAACTGTTATTGTAAGTAAATTCTATCAATGGTAGATATTCATCCCAACTTCCAGCATTTTCCAATACACAAGCTCTCAACAAATCTTCAAGAGACTGAATAGTCCTCTCTGATTGTCCATCCGTTTGAGGATGATACGCATAACTCAATCTAAGTTTCGTTCCCAACGACTCTTGCAAACTTTGCCAAAATCTTGATGTAAATCTTGGATCACGATCTGAAACAATACTCAAAGGCACTCCATGTAATCTAACAATTTCATCGATGTACAACTGAGTTAATCTTTCCAATGAGTATTTCACATTAACTGGTAAAAAGTGAGCTACCTTTGTCAATCGATCGACTATTACCCATATAGAGTCATACCCTTTCCGAGTCTTTGGCAAACCTGACACAAAATCCATTGCAATACCATCCCATTTCCATTCTGGAATATCTAAAGATTGTAGCATTCCCGCAGGTCTTTGATGTTCTACCTTAACCTTTTGACAAGTTAAACACGCAGCTACAAATTCCATTACATCTTTCTTCATGCCATGCCACCAATACAATTTCTTTAAATCCTGATACATCTTAGTAACTCCGGGATGCAAACTCAACTTACTCCTATGAGCCTCTTCAAGAATCAACTTCCTCATCTCAATATCATTTGGTACACAAATCCTTTCACCAAACCTTAAGATTCCATCATTCCCTTCTTTAAATTTCGACACAGCTCCTTGCCGCACTAATTCTCTTTCTCCTTGTAGGTACTGATCACTTTCTTGTTTCTCTTTAATTTGTTTCATCAGTTCATTTGAAACAGTAATCATACCCAAACACAATTTTCCCGAAAACGTCTCAATTTTCAGTCGCATATCTCGGAATTGTTCCAGCAACTGTTGTTCTTTAACCATCATTGCCGATATATGCATTGATTTCCTACTCAAAGCATCTGCCACAACATTCGCTTTTCCAGGGTGATACTGCAGTTGAAAATCATAATCCTTTAAAAATTCCAACCAACGCCTTTGCCTCATATTTAACTCCTTCTGATCAAACAGGTATTTCAAACTTTTATGATCACTGAAAACATTAAAAGTTGCTCCATACAAATAATGTCTCCAGATTTTTAAAGCAAATACCACTGCTGCTAGCTCCAAATCATGTGTAGGATAATTCCTTTCATGAATCTTCAATTGTCTTGAAGCATATGCCACGACCTTCCGGTTTTGCATCAATACAGATCCTAATCCTTGATGTGAAGCATCACAAGAAACCTCAAAAAGTTCATGAGGATCAGGTAGTATCAATACCGGTGAAGTAGTCAACCTTCGCTTTAACTCTTGAAAACTTTCTTCACATGCTTCAGTCCATACGAACGGTTGCTCCTTTCGAGTCAATTGGGTAAGGGGTCCTACTATTTTAGAAAATCCCTTAATGAATCTTCTATAGTATCCCGCTAAACCCACAAAACTACGAATTTCTGTCACCGTCTTAGGTCTTTCCCATTGAAAAACAGTCTCAACTTTCGACGGATCAACAGCAATTCCCTCACTCGAAATTATGTGTCCCAAGAATTGAACTTGGTCTAACCAAAATTCACACTTCTCAGGTTTTGCATAAAGTTGTTTCTCCTTTAAAATTTGGAGAACCACTTTGAGATGTTCAAGCATGTTTTTCTTTCTTGGGAGAATAGATTAGAATATCGTCGATAAAAACAACGACAAACCGATCTAAGTAAGGACGAAAAATCCTATTCATGTAATCCATGAATATCGCTGGAGCATTCATGAACTCGAATGGCATCACAAGATACTCGTAATGTCCGTAACGTGTTCTAAACGCAGTTTTAGGAACGTCTTCCGCCTTCACACGAATTTGATGATAACCCGAACGTAAGTCTATCTTTGAGAAAACAACTGCTCCACGTAACTGATCCATTAAGTCATCTATCCTTGGAAGTGGATACTTGTTCTTAATCGTCACCTTATTCAATTGACGAAAATCTACACATAACCGAGAAGTTCCATCTTTTTTCTTCACTAATAAAACTGGAGCTCCCTAAGGTGATACACTAGGTCTAATGAATTCCTTCCGCATCAGTTCCACCAATTGTCCTTTTAATTCCTCAAGTTCTGATGGCGACATTCGATATGGTGCTATGGATATTGGTCCAGTGCCCGGAACCAGATCAATTGCAAACTCAATCTTCCGAACAGGTGGTAATCCAGGGACATCTTCAGGAAAAACTTCCAGAAACTCATTGACCACTGGTATACACTGCAAGTCTAACTCACTCTTAATGTCTAAGGAAAATAATAGCATGTATCCTTGCGCTCCCTCCTTTAAAGAAGCTTTTACTTGATTAGCAGTTAGCAATCCAGAAACCTCCTCCGTAGGAAAAACTAGGGTTTTACGAGCACAGTCAATCAAGATATGGTTAGAAGACAACCAATCCATGCCTAAAATTACATCTAACTGTATTAAAGGCAAACAGATCAGGTTAACAAGAAAACGTTTATCCTGAATAATGATAGGACAATTTAAGCAAACAGAAGTAACCACAAATGGCTTAGCAGTAGGAGTTGAAACAATAAGATCACACATCAAGGAAGAAACAGGCAATTTCAATAGTTTCACACAATCCATCGTGATAAAAGAATGAGTTGCACCTGAATCAAATAGTACAGTTAAAAGATTACCGTTTATGTCACACTTACCTTGTATGAGATCGTCAGAATTCGAAGCCTCGGCTCCACTCATCGTATAAACTCTCCCTTTGGCTGTCGGTTTATTTGTTCCAACGTGACTAACAGTCGACTCCCGCTTTGGTACCTTGCAATACTTCGCCATATGTCCCATTTGATTACAATTAAAAAATTTTACTTCATTTCTAGGACAAACATTTGACATGTGACTGGAATCTCCGCAATTATAACATCTCCTAATTTGACCTTGATTCTGATTTCTTTGACCTCCACTTCCTGATGCAACAAAATTCGAACGGTTTTGTTGTCTATTCCCGACTATTCCCTTGCGGACAAAAATAAGGCTTCCTCCGATTCTGTTTTCCTTTCCAACTCGATTCGATTCTTGAATTTAGAGGGTCCACCAACACTCCCTCTATTATCTTTTCCTTTCCTCATTTGCTCGATCTTACGACTCATTTCCACTAAAGCTTGAAAATTTCGAAGTTGCAGAGGTAAAACGGACTCCTTAATCTCAAATCACAATCCCGCCTCAAATCTTTCACACTTCCAGCTTTCATTTGGTTGAGCTTGAAAGAAACGGAAGTATTTGGCCAACGATTCAAACTTCGCCGCATACTCCTCCACCGATAAATCTTTCTGATATAACCCTAGAAATTGTCGTTCTCTCTCAATCCTTATACTCTCCGGAAAATATTTGTCCATAAACGCAGTTCGAAAAACCTCCCAAGTAATATCTTGATGTTCAGCCTCCAACAGTAGCCTAGCACCTTTCCACCAATACCCCGCATCTCCCACCAGTAGAAAAGCAGCATAAGTAACCCGAACATCTACCGGCGTAGAAACTAACTCGAAGATCTTTTCCAACTCCTGGATCCACAGATCAGCCTTCTCAGGATTAGCATCCAGGCCAAACTCTGAAGGATTTTGACTTCAAAACGCAATCAAAGCCTTTCCCTCTGTAGCTTGCAAGTTCTGGACATTCATCGCTGCAGTTTGATTTGCAATTGCCGCTGCCATATTCTCCATTGCTTGAGCCGCATAGTCTACTCCTCCTTCATACTCCTCATTAATATTACCACGACCTTCTACATGACCCCTCTACGGCCTCGTCCACGACCACGTCCACGTCCACGTCCACGCCCAGCTTCTGGTTCTACCACTGGTTCCATAACTGACCTACAAATCACGATCAGTTAGACCAAACCAGAAACTGAAATGCAAACTCACTCGTTATCACACATTACTGCTAATAAGTGATGTCACGTCAGTCGACGTGCGACGAGCGTGCGAATGCACGTGCGATTCCGGCAAGTGTACCGGACTGCCGTCAAGTAATAAAAGATATCGAACCCACAGAGACTGTGTTCTCGAATCGCAATCGATTTTCGAATCGATTATATCTGGACTTTTTAGAGGGGTTTTGAAAAAGGTTTTGAATTTGAAAATTAAAAGATAGATGAGCAGAAAACAAATGTTTATGGGGTTTTCGATCTAAAACGGATTCCTAGGGATTTGGGTTACCTTTGAGGCTGTTTATGTTGCTAACAGATTTACCTTTGTTGATTACCGAAATTGCCTTGAAGGCGAGTTTATCCTCTGATAGCTTAAGCTCCCTCTCGGGTTACAAAAGCCGTGCCCAATTGACCCGACCCCTACTCTCGTGGTAGTCGATCCCAGATTGGACCCTTTGCGTTTAGTGACAACTCGTTGCTCCTCGAGGGACGGCTTCTAACTCTCGTGATTTCAGTCCCAAGTCTGACTTCTATAGGTCCGACACCCAAGTTCACCGCTAGGTTCCTCCTTGAAATGTCTCGGTCATGCAAATAACCTAAGTTCACCGCTAGGTTCCTCCTTGGATCATTCACATCTCACAAACCAGTGGCTGCCGGGCTTTACGAGTGAATCACCCTAGAGATCCTAAGTTCACCGTTAGGTTCCTCCTTAGAACGTCTATGTCACGTAAATAAACGGTTGCCGAAATTTATGAGTGATTAACACACTAGAAATCAGATCTAAAACAATTATGAAATCAACAATGGTTTCAACATCAAATTAACATCATTTACAAACCTTGGGCAGAGCCCTAATCCCTAGAAACTATGCTACTACTCCAGTCTTGCCATGGAGATGACAAGCTGGGATGACAACATAATAAAAATCAGAAAAGAGAAGAGAGGAGAAGAGAAGAAGAGATCCTAAATCTATGCCTAGAGTAGTAGCCCCTAATGTGTTGATCATTCTCTGTTTCTGATGCCTTGGTCCATATTTATAGAAATGGGGAAGTTAGAGTCCCAAACCAACTCAAAATCTGATCTATTTCGATTTCTTCAGGTCCAAGTAATGCGCGTCACGGCCGTGATGGCCATCACGGCCAGGCCGTGACGGTCTGCCGCCCGCAAATCTGGAAAATTCAATTTCTCGCGACGCGAGATGCTGCTCGCTACGCGAGCCTTCCTTTCATGGCCCGTGATGAATTTCACGGCTGGGCCGTGATGTGCTCTGACTGGGGGGGGTTTTGGGTCACGGCCGTGATGGATATCACGGCCCGGCCGCGATGACAGACTCGACTTCACCTTTCTTCTTTTTCAGTTTTGCTCGATCATGGCCGTGATGGGCATCACGGCTAGGCCGTGATGGGCTCTGTTTGGCTCATTTTCTTCAGTTTTAAAGCTCCATCTTCATCCAAACTTCATCATGGTTGATCTTGAGCAATTTACCCTTGATATCTGCAAAACAACACACGAAAACCGCCTTACCCGTTCCAAAGGAAAATTAACCTAAAATCTAATAAAAATATGCCTAAACTACATGAAAATGCATGCAAAATGATGGACAAAGATGAGGTGGAATCACACTCATCAAATCACCCCAAGCTTAAAACTTTGCTTGTCCTCAAGCAATTACTCGAGCCATAAGATATAAATCATTCAAAGCATGGATAGTGAACCAAAAACCCTAGAAGCTAATCCAAGTAATAGGCATTTTTAATAAGCATTCAAGAGATAATCAAGTTCAAGTCCAATTAGAAGCTTAGGTTCTTCAAGTTCATGTCCTCACTGATTTGGGCACTCATCTCACCTCACTCAAGTGTTTTAGGGTTTATGACAATTCACTCCATTTCCTCAAGTAAAGTATTTTACCATAGGCTTGACTATTAACCAAATCTCCACTTTATTAATGAAAACACTTAAGAATTAAGAGGTCTTTTCCTTTGGTTGTAATGTGGCCATGGGATTTATTGTTAGGTGGGAAAATCAAAGAAAGGGAATTTTCAAGAAGGCTAGATAGATTATCAAACATTACAAGGTATGACACCTTCTAAAATACCTTTTAAGGGCTTTGATTTACTTTTTCCACCTTTCTTCTTATTTTTTTTTTTTTTTTCTTTTCTCACTTTCTTTGTCATCCCCTTCTCCATTTTTTTTGTCTGTTTATTTCATTTTTACTTGTTTGGAGAAGGGGAGCTTTTTAGCTCAAGAGAAATATTTTCATCCCATTTTTTTTCAACTACCATTTTACCCTTTTTGTAATACTTTAAAAGGTGCCATACCAAGCATTATTTATCAAATTAAATCATGGTACCAAGAAAAGTATTTTATCTTTAGGCTCAAAATTGGGCAACTAAGGGGTAGCATTTATCATTCAAAGCTCAGGAGGCCGGAAAAATACCTAGTGCCTCAATCATTTCCAAAAATGTTTTCAGAAATTTTTAAGTTTTTAAATGGTTTCAAGTCAAGTTCTAGAAAATACAGTCCAAGAGGAATTACAACACTCTAGCACAAGAAATGGGGTAGATTTAGTGAATACCCCTTTTGGCTCAAAATCTTACATTTAGTAGTTCAAAAATCAGTGAGGTACACAAGTTTAAGGAACCACATGCTAATTATCAACTATCAAATGATTATCTCAAGAATTTTTATTTTTAGCCATATCACAAGAATAATGAAAAATTGGGTTCAAAATTCACTATCTCACTTCATTTGGCTCCAAGTTTTTACAATCGGATGCATGTTCTAAGTGAGGGGAAATCTAGAGAATGTGATCATACCAATCTAAGCCTATGTGAATGCAACATGAATGCAACAATGCAAATGCAAAAATAAATACCCCCACCCCAAGCTTGATTACTTACATTGTCTCCAATGTAAATAATCAAGTCGGAGAGAGGAGAAAAATGGAACAACTTACCGAGTCGGTAGCGGGTGTTGGCTTCACATTCCAGTCAAAACTTGGGTAGAAATTTTATCACGGCCGTGAGGCTTATCACGGGCAGGCCGTGATCGTTTCTGATCCTCAGGAGTTGCCCTGTCACGGCCATGATCTACATCACGGCTAGGCCGTGATGCTCTCTGGCCTTGGCATCCTACTCATCACGCCCGTGATGGTTGTCACGGCTAGGCCGTGATGCTCTCTGTGCTCTTGTTTAGTTCATCACGGCCGTGACCAATGTCACGGCCAGGGCGTGATGGCCTCTGACTTTATTTTTTTATGCTCTTCTTCTCTTTCTCAACCTGAAAACACTAGACAAACCTATTAATGATATTTTTGCCTCTTGATCTTCTCAAATTATTCAAGAGGTTAATTCAAAAACAAAAGGAAAAAGGGAAAGAAAACTTGGGTTGCCTCCCAAGAAGCGCTTATTTATGGTCTTAAGCTTGACCATACTTCCTTCAATCAATCGGGGTCGGCTGGGCGTAGAAGTGCAGGCACACTTCTCTTCCATGGAGCTCCTTCAAATAGCCGTTTCTGCTCATACGGCCAGTAATGCTTCCGCTTTGCTCTTTTCTCTCGGAGCTTCCTAGCCTTCCTTCCTTCCGGCGGAAGTTTTGTTTCCGCATGGACAGCAATTCCAACTTCACCACTGGGTGCATCTTCAACCATGCATATCTTTGGGGTTGCTTCCATGCTAAGTTCTTTCTCTACCGCTGGAGACGTTACATCAATTCTGCACACATGACTCTCAAAAGGAGGGTTGTTACAAGAGTTAATCAACTGAAAATTTACCCTACCTTCCTCTACATTTAGAGAGAGTTTGCCATTCCTTACATCTATTAATGCTCCAGCGGTTGCCAAGAATGGCCTTCCTAAAATGATGGGGAATTTGGAATTCCCTTTCATGTCCAATACCAGGAAGTCGGTAGGGATGAGAATTTTCCCTACCTTTACAGGAACATTCTCTAGTATGCCTAGAGGAGTCCTAGTTGAGCCATCCGCAATTTGTAAGGGGAATTTGAATGGTCTCAACTCTTTGCTTCCTAACCTTTCCATGATAGTGAGGGACATCAAGCTCGTGCTAGCCCCTAGGTCACATAAGGCTTGGTCAATTTGCACTTGTTCAATCGAGCAAGCGATGGAGAAACTACCTGGGTCTTTCAGTTTAGTAGGCATTTTAGTCTCTACATCTACTTGCTTTTTCCTGACCAACCTCTGTGGGAAAGGTATCGGGGGGTTGGTACGGTGGTGGAGGGACATATTTCGGCTTCGGCTCTTCTTTTTCGTTCGTGTCCTCCTCCGGTTCCACGTCCATTTCAGCTACCCCCACCCCAAGCTTATCATCCCTCAAGTGTATGACATTGCAATGCTCATTGGGATTTGCTTCGGGTTGCCCCGGGAATGCACCCTTAGGTCTCGAGTACGTACTGGCTTGTTGGGCAATCTGGGTTTCTAGCATCTTGTTATGAGTTGCTAAGTTGTCTACCTTAGATGCTAGATCCTTTATTGCCTCACTCACTGCCCTTCCTTGTTGTCTAAACTCCTCATTCTGTTTTGTTTGAGTTTCGACAAAACTTTCAAATAAAGTCTCGAGTTTAGATCTTTGTACCTGAGGGTACCCCGGTGCTACTTTCTTATTACCTTGACCCTCTTGGAACTCATGGTTGAGCGTGTTGCTGTAGTTGCTGTAGTTGCCGTAAGAGAGGTAAGGGTTGTTTCTTCTTTGGTTGTAGGGATTTGGGGGAGCATAGTTGGGCAGCTTCGGGTTCGTATCATAGTAGTTGTTACAAGAGTTCACTTGCTCACCCGAAGCGCCGGATCCATGTGGGCATCCCATCATGTCATGTCCCTGCATTCCACAAATCTCACAAACAAGGTTAGTAGCACCTAATGCACTCACATTAGCTCTTTCAAGCCGATCAAAACGTTTATTAAGTGAGTCTATCTTTGACATAATAAGATCTGTGCTATTTACCTCAAACTTACCCCCCGAAATCTTGTTCGGGTTATTACCTCTTTCGGATCCCCATTGGTGGTAGTTGGTGGTGACATTCTCGATGATGTTGAATGCCTCAGTGAGAGGCCTATTCATAAACGCTCCACCGGCTGCAGAATCTAGTGACACCTTCGAAGAGTAGTCTAATCCGTTATAGAAGGTGTGCACTATTAACCACCTCTCGAGTCCGTGATGTGGGCACGACTCCAGCAGTCCCTTGTATCGATCCCAAGCTTCCGATAATGATTCTCCGTCTTTCTGGAAGAAGCCGGTGATCTGGGTTCTTATGTAGGCCGTCTTGGATGGAGGGAAGAATTTCTCCAAGAACGCCTGCTCCAGTTGGTCCCAAGTGGTCAAAGTGTTAGTGGGGATTTGCTTAAGCCAGGCCTTCGCCTTTCCAGTGAGAGATGAGGGGAACAGTCTCAAACGCACAACATCGACTGAGGCTCCATGAATCCGGATTGCATCGGTGAACTCTAAAAATGTCTCTATGTGATCGGTCGGGTCCTCCGAAGGCAATCCTCCGAATTGATGTTGCCTAATCATGTTGATTAGCATAGGAGGTATGGTATAGTTCTCTGCCTCAATCTCTGGCCTTGCAATCCCAGTTCGCAAGCCTCTCGCATTTGGGACTGCGTAGTCCTTCAAAGGCTTTGTATCCGGTTGATTCGCCATGAGTGGAACAGGACTCAACCTTTCTCCCTCTCTTTGTAGTCTTCTACGTCTGTGGAAGGTCCTTTCGATCTCCGGATCAATCTCACTAAGGCTCCCAAGACTTAGAGATCTTTGCATATAACAGAGAGATGGATACAATAGAAGGAAAATAATTTTTTTTTTTGAATTTTTTTTTTCAGAAATAAAAATTAAACAAAAAGAAAAGGTCCAGAAAAATCAATTCAAAATTTGAATTGAGATTCGAAAAGGCACAGTCCCCGGCAACGGCGCCAAAAACTTGATGTCACGTCAGTCGACGTGCGACGAGCGTGCGAATGCACGTGCGATTCCGGCAAGTGTACCGGACTGCCGTCAAGTAATAAAAGATATCGAACCCACAGAGACTGTGTTCTCGAATCGCAATCGGTTTTCGAATCGATTATATCTGGACTTTTTAGAGGGGTTTTGAAAAAGGTTTTGAATTTGAAAATTAAAAGATAGATGAGCAGAAAACAAATGTTTATGGGGTTTTCGATCTAAAACGGATTCCTAGGGATTTGGGTTACCTTTGAGGCTGTTTATGTTGCTAACAGATTTACCTTTGTTGATTACCGAAATTGCCTTGAAGGCGAGTTTATCCTCTGATAGCTTAAGCTCCCTCTCGGGGTACAAAAGCCGTGCCCAATTGACCCGACCCCTACTCTCGTGGTAGTCGATCCCAGATTGGACCCTTTGCGTTCAGTGACAACTCGTTGCTCCTCGAGGGACGGCTTCTAACTCTCGTGATTTCAGTCCCAAGTCTGACTTCTATAGGTCCGACACCCAAGTTCACCGCTAGGTTCCTCCTTGAAATGTCTCGGTCATGCAAATAACCTAAGTTCACCGCTAGGTTCCTCCTTGGATCATTCACATCTCACAAACCAGTGGCTGCCGGGCTTTACGAGTGAATCACCCTAGAGATCCTAAGTTCACCGTTAGGTTCCTCCTTAGAACGTCTATGTCACGTAAATAAACGGTTGCCAAAATTTATGAGTGATTAACACACTAGAAATCAGATCTAAAACAATTATGAAATCAACAATGGTTTCAACATCAAATTAACATCATTTACAAACCTTGGGCAGAGCCCTAATCCCTAGAAACTATGCTACTACTCCAGTCTTGCCATGGAGATGACAAGCTGGGATGACAACATAATAAAAATCAGAAAAGAGAAGAGAGGAGAAGAGAAGAAAAGATCCTAAATCTATGCCTAGAGTAGTAGCCCCTAATGTGTTGATCATTCTCTGTTTCTGATGCCTTGGTCCATATTTATAGAAATGGGGAAGTTAGAGTCCCAAACCAACTCAAAATCTGATCTATTTCGGTTTCTTGAGTCCAAGTAATGCGCGTCACGGCCGTGATGGCCATCACGGCCAGGCCGTGACGGTCTCCCGCCTCTCGCAAATCTGGAAAATTCAATTTCTCGCGACGCGAGATGCTTGCTCGACGCGAGCCTTCCTTTCATGGCCCGTGATGAATTTCACTACTGGGCCGTGATGTGCTCGACTTGTGGTGGTTTTGGGTCACGGCCGTGATGGATATCACGGCCAGGCCGTGATGACTCGACTTGACCTTTCTTCTTTTTCAGTTTTGCTCGATCATGGCCGTGATGGGCATCACGGCTAGGCCGTGATGGGCTCTGTTTGGCTCATTTTCTTCAGTTTTAAAGCTCCATCTTCATCCAAACTTCATCATGGTTGATCTTGAGCAATTTACCCTTGATATCTGCAAAACAACACACGAAAACCGCCTTACCCGTTCCAAAGGAAAATTAACCTAAAATCTAATAAAAATATGCCTAAACTACATGAAAATGCATGCAAAATGATGGACAAAGATGAGGTGGAATCACGCTCATCAATAAGTAAATAAAACAAATCTAAGTCAGAGATCACACAACATAAACATAACAGACCTATTTCCCGACATTCCCGAAAGACTCGACCAGCTCTGATACCACAAATGCGACACCCTACTCTAGGGTCATCACATTAATACCCAAATACAAAAATATAATTATATAACGCTGGTTACTTTCGGAAAATATAATTTAGAGTGACTAACCTTATATGAAAATAGTGCTGAAATTTTTTTTTCTTTAAACATACAACATAAAACCATTATAAACATAAACAACATATATATATATATATATATATATATATATATATATATAATTCATCGTTTATATACACAACACCTATATTAGGAGATAACAAAAAGGCCTTTATAAGCATAGACTATTCTCCATCCAACTAAGCAAAGGAGATAAAGATATATACATATCAACAACAACTAGTTCAAAACTATCTCAAAAACTATTGGCTCTCCGAAGCCAAAATAAAACTATCAAGACTCACTACCCCCGGAAACTATACCTAAAGCTGGTCAAGCTAGTGAAACCCATTGGGAAGACCATAATGATCAATCCCACCTACAACTGATGAGTCTGATGATGATGCCTCCGCTTCCGCTGCGCCATCTGAAGAATCTTCCTCATCAACCGCAGGAGGTTGAAACTCAGGATCATCCTCCATGTATTCCTCTGGATCTTCCTCACCATCAACTAACTCCACTTCAGCTGGAGGTTCCCCAGGTCCTAACATCTGAAGAGGTTATGGTTGAGGTAAAGGATCCATCATTCCATGCTCTTCCAGGTATTGAGATACAACCAAACTGGTGGTAGCGATACCTCGACTGTTTCCACTACATGAGTTCTCTGATGTGGTCCTTCTTCTATTGTTCCAATAACTTCCGTACTAGGGCCATGGTAGGTGGCGCTAAGTGCCCCAAGATTTATCTCCCAGGCGCGCACCACCAAATTGTGCCCGATCAAAAGTGATCGTACGAATCCTCGATTCGCACCTGTGAGTGCGTCCGGGATTCATCTCGAATATGTTGTAAGAGTGAGAAACCAATACATGGATCTTACTCAATAACCACACTCTAGCCATCAAATAACACATCAACATTTATCACGTACAATTAGTTATAAACGAGTCAGGTTTATCGGTGGGTTCAACACCCCAAACATCATCCATAAAATTATGCATGACACTTCTATTCATCATCTAATTTTCGTCCTAATCTCATGAGATATCCCAACATCATATGAGTTGATCAGACTCCATAGCCACACTGGCTAACTTGGTCAACTGCCAACAGGTGCGCAACCTCTTCCCATCTTAAAAAGGCATACACAGCCAGGCACACACAAGGCCAAACACATTGCTAATGTCCACAACCAGTGGCCCTACCATTAGCAAGTAAGATGGGGTCTCCATGTCCTCCCTAGGCACATGAGATAAATGCACATCGAAATTACCTTTCGTCGCTGGTAATTAATGCATTATGTCACAAACCGCAGGCACGTCTGCCAAATGCATGCAAAACACTTTTGTTTTGTTCTTTTCTTTGTGCTCAATCTTTCTTTTGACGAAGCTCAAAATGGCTTACGACTCACATAGTTTTAAAATACTTTTAAAACTTTCATTACAACACAGGACCTTATTGTCCGAGTGCTCAATCACGACACCTCTCGACCGGTGCACCAGTCCCAGGTTCGTGCTACTAGAAAACATCTTCAATGTTTCATCACAGTATACCTCATGTATACAATATAGGCCCTCAAAGTCCAAATAAACGACTGAGTCCATCACAACACAGAACATTAGTACTCCGACGTCTCGGTTACTAAGTCCAACTGTATTTTCAACATTTTTAAATCAACTTTTGATTTTTAGAAATTCCTTTTCCAAGGTAGAAATTCATTATAAAATCCTTAAATAATAAAACTTAGTTTTTTACAAACCAATGAGTCACTTGAGGTTTAATTTCCTCGAAATAAGTACTGCCGTTTTGAAAATACTTGCCGTCTACACTTTTCCAAATTTGCCGTCAAATATTATTTTTAAGGCTTTTGAGCCAAAAACTTAACTTTTTCTACTTAATTAATTTTCTAAAATCATGAATTAACTTATTTTCACCAATTAATTTCATAAAAGAATATTTTGTAATATTCTGGGTTTTCTTACATAAAATTTAGCACTACCAAAATATTTTCACAGTTTCGCACTCGTTGTGACTCATAATTCACTTTTCCAAAAATAATTTATTAAAATAATAATATTTTCCAAAAACTCTTTATTTTTCTCAAAATAAATTCCCTTTAATATTATATATAAATATTTTGCCGTTAAAACATTGAATATAACTTGCGAAGCTTCTTAAAGCTTTTATCCGACTTTCTTAATTTTTTTTTTCTCGACCCTTCAGAGGCTTCTCACACATCAAACAACAGTTATATCACAGATATTTCCCAGGCAGATCATGCATCACAGTACATAGTATAATTGCAGATAAACAATTAAAGCAATTAAAACCACACAGATACAAATAACACAACAATAAACAACATAAATAAATACTAACAAACAAATAATTACAAACAACCACTGGATAGCATATAGCCATATAGAATACATGATCATACATGAAAACACATGAACAAAACTCTACCAACCCTAAAGTGATAGATTCGGCCAAAGCTAGGTTTTCAAGAAAGAAATTTTTGATTACATCATGCTCTTGGATTTAGATAATATGCATGATATCAAGAAGATAGAAAGTAGTTTCATTATCATTAGATTTTCCTAGAATTTATTATGATTTTTAAAAGTTCTAGGATTAGAAACTTTAAAGTGATGAACAATCATGATATAAGCCTTGAATCAAGAAACTTGCTAAAGAACATAGGCATGATTAAGAATGAAGATTAGGATTTACCTCTTGAAAATCAATGACCAAGTAAATCCAAGAACTTGCTTTACAACTTAGAACTAAGGAACTTGTACTTTAGAGTTTTTAGAAGCAAATGGCAAAAGAAACTAAATGAAAAGTGAGAGTAGGGTATTTATAGTGAGAGTGGCGAAATCTCAAGAAAATTCTAGATGATGATGAGTTGTCATGTTCAAGGATCAAAATGCAATTAAGTTCTAAGGACCAAATTGCAAAGATTCCAATAGTTGAAGGACTAATTTGCAAATTATCAATAGAATGTCATGATGATGATTTTGCCACATTAAATGCTAGCTTATCTTGACTTTGTTGGCTGATTTGATGAGTCAAAGACAAGTTAGGATAATTCAATGTATTTAGGAAGAATCAAGAACATTTGTGGAAAATCTAGGATAAGATAGAAACTTGTAGAAACTTATGGAAAATTCTAGATTCAACATGATGAATCCAACAACAATGAGGCAGCCACATTTCACATGGGCTTGCGCATTGGGCTTGGCACATCTGGGCTTGATTTCATTTTCTTGCTTGTTGTGGGGCCCACTTGAAGATTTAAGCATTTAAGCTTAATGATAAGAAACTTAAATGGGCTTTTTGAACTCAAACTATGAACTAAAAATTTTGGGCTTCTAAGCCACGACCCTTTAAGATTAGAAACAAGGATTCTAGCCCAATCCACTTAGAAAAACTTAAAAAACTAATTTAGGGACAAAATGGTAATTTACAGAAAGTTCAGGGACTTAACCGTAAAATTTCTAAATTTTCTATTTAACCCTGAAAACCTTCTAGACTTAAAAATATGATTCATCCCCTTGAATCATCTCAAAATCCTAAGATAAACCCTCTATCGGCTCTTAGAAACTCTAATTTCCCTTCCGTCGTCTACTCGATTACGCTTTCCGCCCGTAATACGTAAATTATTTTTATTTCTTCCCAAAGTAAATCTAAAAATACAAAGTTGTAGAAAACAAAATACCAAACTTAAGTCTTTCGTTCACGAATTAAAATTAGGTCTTTTGAGCAGTATTATTATACTGCCAATGGAATTCACGGGACGGGTTTCGCCTGACTTTCCAACCTAAATTTTAATCGTAGCTTCCTACGATCAAGTAGGATTGAATACTAACCTCTGTTTATTTAAAACAATTTTATAAAATTCTAATAAATTTATAAACACATTTATATGTATTACTGTTATTTAAAACAGTGAAATACAGGGTGTTACATTACTACCCCACTAAAAAAAATTTCGTCCTCGAAATTACGTACCTGCAAATAATTCAGGATACTGTAACTTCATTTTGTCTTCTACTTCCCTTGTTGCTTCTCCTGTCTCGTCATCCCAAATAACTTTGATCAACGAGATTTGTTTACCTCTGAGCTGCTTAACCATCTTATCCACAATTCTCACAGGTAAAGTCTCATAAGACATGTTTTCTTTTAGTTGTACTAGATCAGGTTCAATTATGTGAGATGGATCTGGAATATACTTCCTCAATTGTGAAACATGAAAGATATCATGAAGATTGGATAAAAATGGTGGTAAAGAAATTTTATAAGCTACAGGACCTATCCGATGAAGAATTTGATATGGTCCAATGAATTTAGGAGTGAGTTTCCTGGATTTAATTACCCTACCAACCCCAGTCGTTGGCGTGACTCTCAAAAACACATGCTCACCTTCCTCAAATTCAAGAGGTCGTCGTCTCTTGTCGGCATAACTTTTCTGTCGACTTTGAGTTGTCCGCATTTTCTCTTGGATCATTTTCACCTTTTCCGTCGTTTGTTGCACTATATCTGGTCCAACCATGAAACTCGCACCATCCTGATACCAACATAAAGGCGTTCGGCACCGTCGACCATACAGCGCTTCATAGGGTGCCATTCCTATGCTAGAGTGAAAACTGTTATTGTAAGTAAATTCTATCAATGGTAGATATTCTTCCCAACTTCCAGCATTTTCCAATACACAAGCTCTCAACAAATCTTCAAGAGACTGAATAGTCCTCTCTGATTGTCCATCCGTTTGAGGATGATACGCATAACTCAATCTAAGTTTCGTTCCCAACGACTCTTGCAAACTTTGCCAAAATCTTGATGTAAATCTTGGATCACGATCTGAAACAATACTCAAAGGCACTCCATGTAATCTAACAATTTCATCGATGTACAACTGAGTTAATCTTTCCAATGAGTATTTCACATTAACTGGTAAAAAGTGAGCTACCTTTGTCAATCGATCGACTATTACCCATATAGAGTCATACCCTTTCCGAGTCTTTGGCAAACCTGACACAAAATCCATTGCAATACCATCCCATTTCCATTCTGGAATATCTAAAGATTGTAGCATTCCCGCTGGTCTTTGATGTTCTACTTTAACCTTTTGACAAGTTAAACACGCAGCTACAAATTCCATTACATCTTTCTTCATGCCATGCCACCAATACAATTTCTTTAAATCCTGATACATCTTAGTAACTCCGGGATGCAAACTCAACTTACTCCTATGAGCCTCTTCAAGAATCAACTTCCTCATCTCAATATCATTTGGTACACAAATCCTTTCACCAAACCTTAAGATTCCATCATTCCCTTCTTTAAATTTCGACACAGCTCCTTGCCGCACTAATTCTCTTTCTCCTTGTAGGTACTGATCACTTTCTTGTTTCTCTTTAATTTGTTTCATCAGTTCATTTGAAACAGTAATCATACCCAAACACAATTTTCCAGAAAACGTCTCAATTGTCAGTCGCATATCTCGGAATTGTTCCAGCAACTGTTGTTCTTTAACCATCATTGCCGATATATGCATTGATTTCCTACTCAAAGCATCTGCCACAACATTCGCTTTTCCAGGGTGATACTGCAGTTGAAAATCATAATCCTTTAAAAATTCCAACCAACGCCTTTGCCTCATATTTAACTCCTTCTGATCAAACAGGTATTTCAAACATTTATGATCACTGAAAACATTAAAAGTTGCTCCATACAAATAATGTCTCCAGATTTTTAAAGCAAATACCACTGCTGCTAGCTCCAAATCATGTGTAGGATAATTCCTTTCATGAATCTTCAATTGTCTTGAAGCATATGCCACGACCTTCCGGTTTTGCATCAATACACATCCTAATCCTTGATGTGAAGCATCACAATAAACCTCAAAAAGTATTCATGAGGATCAGGTAGTATCAATACCGGTGAAGTAGTCAACCTTCGCTTTAACTCTTGAAAACTTTCTTCACATGCTTCAGTCCATACGAACGGTTGCTCCTTTCGAGTCAATTGGGTAAGGGGTCCTACTATTTTAGAAAATCCCTTAATGAATCTTCTATAGTATCCCGTTAAACCCACAAAACTACGAATTTCTGTCACTGTCTTAGGTCTTTCCCATTGCAAAACAGTCTCAACTTTCGACGGATCAACAGCAATTCCCTCACTCGAAATTATGTGTCCCAAGAATTGAACTTGGTCTAACCAAAATTCACACTTCTCAGGTTTTGCATAAAGTTGTTTCTCCTTTAAAATTTGGAGAACCACACTGAGATGTTCAACATGTTTTTCTTTACTGGGAGAATAGATTAGAATATCGTCGATAAAAACAACGACAAACTGATCTAACTAAGGACGAAAAATCCTATTCATGTAATCCATGAATATCGCTGGAGCATTCGTAACTCCGAATGGCATCACAAGATACTCGTAATGTCCGTAACGTGTTCTAAACGCAGTTTTAGGAACGTCTTCCGCCTTCACACGAATTTGATGATAACCCGAACGTAAGTCTATCTTTGAGAAAACAGCTGCTCCACGTAACTGATCCATTAAGTCATCTATCCTTGGAAGTGGATACTGGTTCTTAATCGTCACCTTATTCAATTGACGAAAATCTACACATAACCGAGAAATTCCATCTTTTTTCTTCACTAATAAAACTGGAGCTCCCCAAGGTGATACACTAGGTCTAATGAATTCCTTCCACATCAGTTCCACCAATTGTCCTTTTAATTCCTCAAGTTCTGATGGCGACATTCGATATGGTGCTATGGATATTGGTCCAGTGCCCGGAACCAGATCAATTGCAAACTCAATCTTCCGAACAGGTGGTAATCCAGGGACATCTTCAGGAAAAACTTCCAGAAACTCATTGACCACTGGTATACACTGCAAGTCTAACTCACTCTTAATGTCTAAGGAAAATAATAGCATGTATCATTGCGCTCCCTCCTTTAAAGAAGCTTTTACTTGATTAGCAGTTAGCAATCCAGAAACCTCCTCCGTAGGAAAAACTAGGGTTTTACGAGCACAGTCAATCAAGATATGGTTAGAAGACAACCAATCCATGCCTAAAATTACATCTAACTGTATTAAAGGCAAACAGATCAGGTTAACAAGAAAACGTTTATCCTGAATAATGATAGGACAATTTAAGCAAACAGAAGTAACCACAAATGGCTTAGCAGTAGGAGTTGAAACAATAAGATCACACATCAAGGAAGAAACAGGCAATTTCAACAGTTTCACACAATCCATCGAGATAAAAGAATGCGTTGCACCTGAATCAAATAGTACAGTTAAAAGATTACAGTTTATGTCACACTTACCTTGTTTGAGATCGTCAGAATTCGAAGCCTCAGCTCCACTCATCGTATAAACTCTCCCTTTGGCTGTCGGTTTATTTGTTCCAACATGACTAACAGTCGACTCCCGCTTTGGTACCTTGCAATACTTCGCCATATGTCCCATTTGATTACAATTAAAACATTTTACTTCATTTCTAGGACAAACATTTGACATGTGACTGGAATCTCCGCAATTATAACATCTCCTAATTTGACCTTGATTCTGATTTCTTTGACCTCCACTTCCTGATGCAACAAAATTGGAACGATTTTGTTGTCTATTCTGACTATTCCCTTGCGGACGAAAATAAGGCTTCCTCTGATTCTGTTTTCCTTTCCAACTCTGATTCTGATTCTTGAATTTAGAAGGTCCACCAACACTCCCTCTATTATCTTTTCCTTTCCTCATTTGCTCGATCTTACGACTCATTTCCACTAAAGCTTGAAAATTTCGAAGTTGCAGAGGTAAAACGGACTCCTTAATCTCAAATCGCAATCCCGCCTCAAATCTTTCACACTTCCAGCTTTCATTTGGTTGAGCTTGAAAGAAACGGAAGTATTTGGCCAACAATTCAAACTTCGCCGCATACTCCTCCACCGATAAATCTTTCTGATATAACCCTAGAAATTGTCGTTCTCTCTCAATCCTTATACTCTCCGGAAAATATTTGTCCATAAACGCAGTTCGAAAAACCTCCCAAGTAATATCTTGATGTTCAGCCTCAAACAGTAGCCTAGCACCTTTCCACCAATACTCCGCATCTCCCACCAGTAGAAAAGCAGCATAAGTAACCCGAACATCTACCGGCGTAGCAACTAACTCGAAGATCTTTTCCAACTCCTGGATCCACAGATCAGCCTTCTCAGGATTAGCATCCAGGCCAAACTGTGAAGGATTTTGACTTCGAAACGCAATCAAAGCCTTGCCCTCTGCAGCTTGCAAGTTCTGGACATTCATCGCTGCAGTTTGATTTGCAATTGCCGCTGCCATATTCTCCATTGCTTGAGCCGCATAGTCTACTCCTCCATCATACTCCTCATTAATATTACCACGACCCCCTCTACGGCCTCGTCCACGACCACGTCCACGTCCACGTCCACGCCCAGCTTCTGGTTCTACCACTGGTTCCATAACTGACCTACAAATCACGATCAGTTAGACCAAACCAGAAACTAAAACGCAAACTCACTCGTTATCACACATTACTGCTAATAAGTAAATAAAACAAATCTAAGTCAGAGATCACACAACATAAACATAACAGACCTATTTCCCGACATTCCTGAAAGACTCGACTAGCTCTGATACCACAAATGCGACACCCTACTCTAGGGTCATCACATTAATACCCAAATACAAAAATATAATTATATAACGCTGGTTACTTTCGGAAAATATAATTTAGAGTGACTAACCTTATATGAAAATAGTGCTGAATTTTTTTTTTCTTTAAACATACAACATAAAACCATTATAAACATAAACAACATATATGTACATATATATATATATATATATATATATATATATATATATATATATATATATATATAATTCATCGTTTATATACACAACACCTATATTAGGAGATAACAAAAAGGCCTTTATAAGCATAGACTATTCTCCATCCAACTAAGCAAAGGAGATAAAGATATATACATATCAACAACAACTAGTTCAAAACTATCTCAAAAACTAATGGCTCCCGAAGCTAAAATAAAACTATCAAGACTCACTACCCCGGAAACTATACCTAAAGCTGGTCAAGCTAGTGAAACCCATTGGGAAGACCATAATGATCAATCCCACCTACAATCGATGAGTCGATGATGATGCATCCACTTCATTGCGCCATCTCGAAGAATCTTCCTCATCAACCGCAAGAGGTTGAAACTCGGGATCATCCTCCATGTATTCCTCTGGATCTTCCTCACCATCAACTAACTCCACTTCAGCTGGAGGTTCCCAGTCCTAACATCTCGAAGAGGTTGTGGTTGAGGTAAAGGATCCATCATTCCATGCTCTTCCAGGTATTGAAGATACAACCAAACTGGTGGTAGCGATACCTCGACTGTTTCCACTACATGAGTTCTCTGATGTGGTCCTTCTTCTATTGTTCCAATAACTTCCGTACTAGGGCCATGGTAGGTGGCGCTAAGTGCCCCAAGATTTATCTCCCAGGCGCGCACCACCAAATTGTGCCCGATCAAAAGTGATCGTACGAATCCTCGACTGCACCAACGGTACGTCCGGATTCATCTGAATATGTTGTAAGAGTGAGAAACCAATACATGGATCTTACTTAATAACCACACTCTAGCCATCAAATAACACATCAACATTTATCACGTACAATTAGTTATAAACGAACAGTTTATCAGTGGGTTCAACACCCCAAACATCATCCATAAAATTATGCATGACACTTCTATTCATCATCTAATTTTCGTCCTAATCTCATGAGATATCCCAACATCATATGAGTTGATCAGACTCCATAGCCACACTGGCTAACTTGGTCAACTGCCAACAGGTGCGCAACCTCTTCCCATCTTAAAAAGGCATACACAGCCAGGCACACACAAGGCCAAACACATTGCTAATGTCCACAACCAGTGACCCTACCATTAGCAAGTAAGATGGGGTCTCCATGTCCTCCCTAGGCACATGAGATAAATGCACATCGTAATTACCTTACTCGGATTTTAATTAATGCATTATGTCACAAACCGCAGGCATGTCGGCCAAATGCATGCAAAACACTTTTGTTTTGTTCTTTTCTTTGTGCTCAATCTTTCTTTTGCCGAAGCTCAAAATGGCTTACGACTCACATAGTTTTAAAATACTTTTAAAACTTTCATTACAACACAGGACCTTATTGTCCGAGTGCTCACTCACGACACCTCTCGACCGGTGCACCAGTCCCAGGTTCGTGCTACTAGAAAACATCTTCAATGTTTCATCACAGTATACCTCATGTATACAATATAGGCCCTCAAAGTCCAAATGACTGAGTCCATCACAACACAGAACATTAGTACTCCGACGTCTCGGTTACTAAGTCCAACTGTATTTTCAACATTTTTAAATCAACTTTTGATTTTTAGAAATTCCTTTTCCAAGGTAGAAATTCATTATAAAATCCTTAAATAATAAAACTTAGTTTTTTACAAACCAATGAGTCACTTGAGGTTTAATTTCCTCGAAATAATCTTATAGTTTTGAATATACTTGCCGTCTACACTTTTCCAAATTTGCCGTCAAATATTATTTTTAAGGCTTTTGAGCCAAAAACTTAACTTTTTCTACTTAATTAATTTTCTAAAATCATGAATTAACTTATTTTCACCAATTAATTTCATAAAAGAATATTTTGTAATATTCTGGGTTTTCTTACATAAAATTTAGCACTACCAAAATATTTTCACAGTTTCGCACTCGTTGTGACTCATAATTCACTTTTCCAAAAATAATTTATTAAAATAATAATATTTTCCAAAAACTCTTTATTTTTCTCAAAATAAATTCCCTTTAATATTATATATAAATATTTTGCCGTTAAAACATTGAATATAATTTGCGAAGCTTCTTAAAGCTTTTATCCGACTTTCTTAATTTTTTTTTCACTGACCACTGTCAGGCTTCTCACACATCAAACAACAGTTATATCACAGATATTTCCCAGGCAGATCATGCATCACAGTACATAGTATAATTGCAGATAAACAATTAAAGCAATTAAAACCACACAGATACAAATAACACAACAATAAACAACATAAATAAATACTAACAAACAAATAATTACAAACAACCACTGGATAGCATATAGCCATATAGAATACATGATCATACATGAAAACACATGAACAAAACTCTACCAACCCTAAAGTGATAGATTCGGCCAAAGCTAGGTTTTCAAGAAAGAAATTTTTGATTACATCATGCTCTTGGATTTAGATAATATGCATGATATCAAGAAGATAGAAAGTAGTTTCATTATCATTAGATTTTCCTAGAATTTATTATGATTTTTCAAAGTTCTAGGATTAGAAACTTTAAAGTGATGAACAATCATGATATAAGCCTTGAATCAAGAAACTTGCTAAAGAACATAGGCATGATTAAGAATGAAGATTAGGATTTACCTCTTGAAAATCAATGACCAAGTAAATCCAGGAACTTGCTTTACAACTTAGAACTAAGGAACTTGTACTTTAGAGTTTTTAGAAGCAAATGGCAAAAGAAACTAAATGAAAAGTGAGAGTAGGGTATTTATAGTGAGAGTGGCGAAATCTCAAGAAAATTCTAGATGATGATGAGTTGTCATGTTCAAGGATCAAAATGCAATTAAGTTCTAAGGACCAAATTGCAAAGATTCCAATAGTTGAAGGACTAATTTGAAAATTATCAATAGAATGTCATGATGATGATTTTGCCACATTAAATGCTAGCTTATCTTGACTTTGTTGACTGATTTGATGAGTCAAAGACAAGTTAGGATAATTCAATGTATTTAGGAAGAATCAAGAACATTGTGGAAAATCTAGGATAAGGTAGAAACTTGTAGAAACTTATGGAAAATTCTAGATTCAACATGATGAATCCAACAACAATGAGGCAGCCACATTTCACATGGGCTTGCGCATTGGGCTTGGCACATCTGGGCTTGATTTCATTTTCTTGCTTGTTGTGGGGCCCACTTGAAGATTTAAGCATTTAAGCTTAATGATAAGAAACTTAAATGGGCTTTTTGAACTCAAACTATGAACTAAAAATTTTGGGCTTCTAAGCCACGACCCTTTAAGATTAGAAACAAGGATTCTAGCCCAATCCACTTAGAAAAACTTAAAAAACTAATTTAGGGACAAAAGGGTAATTTACAGAAAGTTCAGGGACTTAACCGTAAAATTTCTAAATTTTCTATTTAACCCTGAAAACCTTCTAGACTTAAAAATATGATTCATCCCCTTGAATCATCTCAAAATCCTAAGATAAACCCTCTATCGGCTCTTAGAAACTTTAATTTCCCTTCCGTCGTCTACCCGATTACGCTTTCCGCCCGTAATACGTAAATTATTTTTATTTCTTCCCAAAATAAATCTAAAAATACAAAGTTGTAGAAAACAAAATACCAAACTTAAGTCTTTCGTTCACGAATTAAAATTAGGTCTTTTGAGCAGTATTATTATACTGTCAATGGAATTCACGGGCCGGGTTTCGCCTGACTTTCCAACCTAAATTTTAATCGTAGTTTCCTACGGTCAAGTAGGATTGAATACTAACCTTTGTTTATTTAAAACAATTTTATAAAATTCTAATAAATTTATAAACACATTTATATATATTACTGTTATTTAAAACAGTGAAATACAGGGTGTTACACTTCCCAAGTAAAGCGTTAATAATATTTGACCGTATTTTTCAAAATACAATATAGGATAAAAATAACATTTTCTTGGGAAAATGTTTTTAAAGGTGTAACTTTAATAGTATTTATCTAGTAAAGCGATATTAAAAGCTTATGTGCAATTTTTTAAAGTAATTCCTCACGAAACCACTATTTAGTATTTGCAATTTTTTAAAGTAATTCCTCCATGAAACCATTATTCAGTATGCGATATTAAAGGCCCAATCTAGCTTAGTGATATTTGAATTCAAATAAGAGCTATTAGTGGGTAGTTTCTTACAAGGAAAGAGCATGTGATTCAAATACATTTATACTTGTTAACTAGGCGGTGTTTGCTTTGTTTCAAGTTTTTTATTGTCTAATTTCTTGTTTTCAAAAATAATTATAAAATTGTCATATTGTTTTATTCTATTTTATATTTTCAATCTTTTTAAAAAATACTCAAAATATTTTTTTATTATTTTTAAATAGAAAATAAAAAAACTAAAAATAAAACAAATAAACCTAAAAATATTTAGATTATTTTAAAACAAATAATATTTTTTCTATTTTATCTCAGTAAAACTAACTGCCAAATTAAATTAAATAAATAATTAGATACACAACCCAGACAAAGTAAATATCTTAAAATTATTTTTCATAAAACACAATCAAACATAAAATTAATTTTATTATAGCCGATTAATACACCTAGAAACAAAAATATCACAGAACTTCGAGTAAGTTTGTGTAAGAATAATTCTAAACTGATTAAATTATAAAATAGTTAATTTTTTTTAAGAAAAATTGTTTTTAGAGAGTCTAGTTTGAAATTTATTTAAAAAACCATTACATTATTTTGAAACAATTAAGTTACATTCTTCCTGTTCATATATATTTTTATAATTCACTATATAAAAATAACTTTTTATAGCATCTGAACAAAATAATTTATCTTAAAATTGTTTTTCAATTAAAATATCCAAACATAAAAGTTAGACAAACTCCAATGAATGTTCTTAAGGTGGCTCTTATGTAATACGTATAATAACTGGTTCGTATAAAAACTTTCATTGGAGATAAATGACTTGACTACCATGATATAAAACGGTTCTTCTAAAAATCGTTCTTGCCAAACAAATCATTTTTTTCAATCACATATTCCAACCCAATAACTCAATAAAAAATACAAGTAAAATGAAAATGAGACCCATTGAGTTAACGAGACCCATTTAAGAACTCAAAATGAATTCTTCCATTGAAGTGACAAGAAGGTTGAATTCTTATATTCCAAATGCCATCTTTAGGTTCACCAAATAATAAATAAGAACCCAAATGTGATTTTTCCTGAATTTTTCACAACTAACCTTTTAAATAACACTTCAAACTTCTAAATTCTCCAAAAATATTTTTTTTTCTAAAATTCAATAATTTATCTAAACATATCAACTTCAATCAAAAAGAGATTTTACCATAAAAACAATTGTTTTGAGTAACTATTACTTTCTACAGACCTACCAAGTTCCCCTTCGCTGAAAAAACAATATTTTATTTCCTAGAAATATGATTTTAGACAAAATAACCATTGAAAAATGAGAATCCCATAAACATTTTGGTGAATTTCTATAAAATCCAAAAATCCAAATTTCACCCCAAACAAAAATGAAAATGTGAAAGCAATGAAAATGTAAAGCTTCATGGGACAGCTGTATCATTTCTTGCCTGCATAGCTATACGTAATTTACTTTTTTAATTTGCTAGTAGTCAGTGATAGTAATTTTAACATTTTTACATTAATCCTGACTCATAATTATATGTGGGATTGAAGTATTATTGATCAAATCTTTCATAATGGACGCGCTCAAATAATGTGGAAATATATCATTTGTATTATATAGGACCACGAGAGTCCACAAGGGGTTTACTTGTTACACAAACTTACAAGGCATCACAAGTGAGAAGAAAATGTTGCAAGTACCTAAGGCCATCTTCAACACCAACATACCTCCAATCTACAACGCTCAATATCCCCACGCTCACCTTGTTTACCCTCACCTTCCCATCACTCACCTTCCCACTGCACATCTGTACCTTCATATCTGCCACCACCGCGCTCGCCACCGCATTCGAACAACAACCCGGCGCTGGAAGTTCCTGCGAGAGCCACCCCTCACCACCAGACAGAAAACCCACCTTCCCCTCACAGTCCATCATGGTGAAAATCCCTCTCCACCCCTTTAATATCACATTCCACGTAATCTTCACCTCTTCCAAACCCTCGTTCACTGCAGGGCCATCGCAGCCAACACCGACTTCGAACCGAAATACGCCAGGAGGGTCCACAGGCAGCATGTCGCAGGGTTTTGTGGTGGTGAAGACGTGAGACTCGTTGGTTGAAACGGAGATGGCAAATACGAGATCACTGAGTGAGAGCTTTGGCTTTGGAGGGTTCTGGCGGCGGCGCTTGGTGGCTGAGTGGCCTATTGCAAAGAGACGGCGGAAGGGAACGGCGGTTGGAATGGTGGAGAGAGAGGGGAAGTGGGTGGTCAAGATGGGTTTCCAAAGATGGTCAGAGGACATAGAGAATGACCATGACTTGGATACACAGGAAGCTATGGCTAGAGTTTTTGGGTGAAGGTGGTGGGCTACAAGGACAAGCACCTCCCACGGTGGTGGTGATCGAGTTGCAGGAGGAGTTTCCATGAGGTTTGAAGTAATGCCTGCCTTCTTGAACGTTGAAATATTGGAGAAAGCGGTTTTACGGTTTATAGAAGGAGAAGGCTGCGATTTGTGCGGTAGGATTGTACGGTGCTACAGTGGTGGTAGGTGGCACGTGGAGGATGTTTGTGCTGTGCATGGCTTTTGAGTGCCACATAAGATTGGATGTTGGAATCTAAAGGCTGGTTGCAAAAGACACGTGCCTGCTAGGTTTTGATAAGATATAAGCACTATACAGTCTATTTATTAATTAACTACTACAAGTGACCAGTCTACAACATTGCTTAGTAGATAGATCATAGATTATGTGTGTTTTTAGCTGTTTTTTTTTATAAAAGTTTTTTTAAAAATAATTATTATGTTTAGATCTTTAACTTAATCTTCTAAAAAACTTTGTTTTTTGAAAAAAAATTGTTTTACTATAATCTATAAAAAAGGATTATTGGATTTTTTTCAACCTGTTGGAATGTTCTTACTTCCTTTTCTTTACCGCAAGGCACAAGCTTTTTTATATGTGATACAGCCATCGCAAGCTTTTTTTACATACATGCTTTTACTTCCCTTCGCAAGGTACGAGCTTTATTGTGTTGGATTGTACATGAGCTTGACTTTTCATAACAAAAAAAATTTAATAAATTTTGTTTAATTTTTTATAATAGAAAAAAATTGGTGACAAAATATAAAAAATAAACATTTTAATAATTTTTAATGTAAAAAAATCTAATATTAGTAATATAAACAAATAATTTTATACTCTTTTTCGTAATTTACTATATAAAAGTGATTATTTTTACATCATCCAAATGAAATAGATTATCTTGAAATCGTTTTTCAGCAAACATACCCAAACAAAAATAGATTATGATTATAATTGATTATCACAACAATCGATTATTTGAAAACAGATTATCAGTATAATTTTTTTTTTCTAGCTTTCCCAAACACACTCTAACACAATGTGAAAGATATACCATATTGCTGTAGAATATACCTCTGATCTATAATCTGTCTGTAATGTAAATTTTATATTTTTAATCATCTTAGATAAATACAAGGAGGAACAATATACAAGCTAATCTTTGTTCAACTTTGTATTATATTTTTTTGTTGGCAAGTTTTTTAACTGAGCCATTTGGAGCGAATGGAACTTATAATGTTAGTAGTCTGTTTTTTCAGGTTTCTTAACAGAATTTGTGTTTATTTAAATATATCATGATAATAAATACTATGTTTATATGATGAAGATGAAGATTGTTATTTTCAATTATGATTGATAATGTACAAATTTGGTATTTATATATTATGAATTTTGAATTATCAATGTTATACTACTATTATGATTATCATTCTTTATATCATATATTTTCTATTTTCTATTATAATTTCTTATTTTGGTATACTTACTTATAATCATGTTTATATTTTCATTCAAACTTTTTTTATCATATACTAAATAAAACAGTATGATCAATTAATGATATGAATTAACTATTATCCCCATGCGTTGCACGGGTTACTACACTAGTAAGAAAGAGCAAAGCCCTATGTTCCCATTCTGCTTTCTTTAATCTCTATTGCACCTATTAGTGACACATTTTCAGTTACAATTTTGTGCCTTCACTAGAGGTATGACAATGATCTATATGACACCCTTTACAATAGGTTCTATCTAAGTTGCACCGACATTTTTACTAGTGTAACCTTACACCTCTTTTAATAACCAATGGTAACATATCATTTTGACACATACGCACACATACACATACTTGCTCAGAATGATCCCAGATTCAGGACAACCACTCATAAGTGGAGACTTAACTTTATGGGAGCTACACAGTGTGGCAAAATGGAAGCCGATGATATGCCAAAATTTTATTTCAATTTTGTTAAGTTTCAAGTCACTCTTTCTGGTTGAGACGAGTCGATTCGAATTGGTTAGTCATGCTCAAATTCTTCCCTCTTGCTTTCATATTTCTATTTTGATTTTGATTTTTTTTTTTTTTTTTTTTGTATCTTATTCTTACATCCCATTTTTTTAGATGTTATTGGACATGTTCAAGAATCGGGAATGAAAGAGACCGTAAGATATGGAAAGAAAAGCAAGCTAATTAACATTGACCTTGAAGATTTGGAGTAAGATTAAATTCGAAGTTTACTACTGCCACCGAATGCTTCTAATCATTACTGCTACCATTTGTTCATACTGTTCATTATCTTGATTATTAATTTTACACTTACATGTATCTTTATTTGTCGCACTAAAAAAGAGGAAATAGGGTTGGTTGTACTCTGTGGGACAAGTTTGCAGAACAAATGGTACAGTATCTTGGTAGGGAAGATAAGAGTACTCCCGTTATAGTTATTCTGCAACTCTGCAAGTTGAAGACCTTCAATGTTGTGTCTTTTTTTTTATTTTTATTTTTTTGTGATCTTTTGGCTAAATATTTTTGAGCACGCATTAAATGTTAATGGTTCATAACTTCTTAAATTTTTTTAGGCAAGACAGGGATATCAAACGCATATCATGGAACCAAATTACTCATTAATCCCCAACTAGATGAAGACAACAAATACAAACAACAGTAGGAACATCATTTGTTTTTTTACCTATAAATTCTATTCAGTTAAAATTTTATGTATTGCCTTGCATGCTAACTAATTCTTAACAAACTAAAATATAATAGGTTGATGAATGAAAATTCTTCCCTTAGTCAAATTGTCAGCCATGTTTCTTCCCAAAATTCTGTTTCATTGGTAGATGATATGCTTCAAACGGATAGAATGACAATTTCGGATCTCATTGAGGCTACACAAGTATGTCCTATCTACTTTATTATTTTTCAGCGATTCTAATATGCATAATGTATTAATATCATTTGGGTTCTAAAATTCATCGTCAATTATTTCAGGTTGGTTTTGCTACTGTTCTTGCAAGAGTGATTGAGATTGATGTCAACAATGTCATGCAAATCAAGAATGATGTACAATTTAATGTCAAATTAATTTTTGGTGAAAATTGTATTTTCATTATGATGAACTCGTATACTTGTTTTGGCTGTATCTTGAGTTACGGATATCTGATTGATGCGTTCTTTGGTTCGTTGGAAAGCTTATAAAATTATCTACAAATCATGTCTCAAGCCTCTTGACCTAATTCGGCTTATATCATGGTTAAAAATGGGCTAAAAGTTAAACACGAATTCTTGGACGAGTTTGAGTTTTTAGGAGGGTATTTTTTGGCTTGCATGCCTAAAGTAACTCGTTCTTTATTAGTTATATTTCATTTTAAATATTCTCTTAAGTTTGGTAATAACTCCAATTATTGGAGAGTTATGTTTAAATGACCACTTAATGGTTTATTACACCAATTAGTGGTATAGTTATTAGGGGGTTATAGAATAATGGAATCTTATGAGGACTTTGTGTAAGTCAATTTGTGGCAGCCTCATGCCTATATGTAAATGCCCAAACATGATGAATGATAACTTGGAGTTCATTTTGGATTAAGTCTAATTGTGAGTATTGTCTCTCTTGGGTTCTTCATTGAGCCAACCATTTGATCTTATCAAGAGTCCAAGACCCTTGTGTCGATCTTCATTTGGCTTATCAAATCCCCTTGGATTTGTGGCACCTACCTTCCATTCCTTATCTTGTCCATTTGTTATTATTCTTCTTCTTCTAATTTTGGTTGTCACTCAAGGATAGATCCAAAATTATATATATATGTTCCTTCTTAGGATCATATCATTTGGTATCAGAGCCTGCTTCCTATAGTGACTTTTGATCTTTTTACCGAAAATTTCTTCTTCCCACCACATATCATTTGGTATCTAGAGCCATCATTCCTAGAGTGATTTTTTATTTTGTTCTTCGATTTTTTTCAAAAATTTCTTCTTCCCATCACATATCATTGTAACACTATTCCTTGAAATGGAAAGATTGCAAAGAAGCATGGAGGAGTTCAATGTGATACTTGACAAGCTAGTAGAAATTAAAAGGAGGAGGAGGCATGGAGGAAGGAGATATGAGAGAAGTGATAGAGATATTGAGATGAAGAATAAAGAGTATGAAAAAAGGGTGAGAAAAGAGGAGAGAATGAAAAGATAAATTTATGAAAATGAAGCATGTTGGAAGCAAATGGTTGAAGAAAAGATGATAGCAAAAAAAGAAAGTGAGGTGAAAGAAACAAACATGAATGCTTGTTTTGCTGCTATTCCTAATCTTTTGCATAGTTGTGTTGATTCTCTTTTGAAGCAAGTTAAGTGTGTTCCTCCAAAGGAAGCTTGCAAGACATTCATTGAAATTGAAGATGTGATTCCAAAGGACGCTTGCAAGGCATTCAAGGAAATTGAAAATGAAATGTTGGAACAAAGTGGTTTTGGATTCAATAATCTCTAAGTTTTGATGCTAACAAAAGGATTAAATTTACTTGGCAAAGTGTTAGTTGAGATATAACATGTGCTTTCAGTTATGCAGGAACACTTTAAAATAAGTAAAACAAACTTGGGATAAGTTCAAATTGTAAAATACACGTCCACCCCTGTAGACGGGCTGCTCAAATACTTTGATAAAGTTACTTAGTCATTTAATTAAGTAGACTGGCTTTCTTGAGTAGACGAGACTTTAAATATTTGCTAGATAAATACCTAAATAACTTGTTAGGTACTGCAAGTCCAAAGACTTAATAATAAGCACGTACATCTTGCCACGTAAGCAGACGGAAGTAATTAGTTGAATAAAATGAACTAAAACACAAAGTAATCTAGTAGACGAGCTCTAACCACCACGTCACTAGACGGAGATCTTTATAACTCTTTAAGAAATAGCAAGTCCGAAGACTTGATAGATAAGAGGATATGCCACGTCATCATACGAGCTAAAGTAAAATATAGAACAGACTTGGACTACTCTCATATGAATGAGTAGACGAAGTTTCTTTTTAGACGAGCTCCATCTTTGAATGAATTAAATGCAATCCGAATCTCTTATATTTATTTCAAATGATTGATATTTATTTCAATAGAATATTTTTTCTTCACATTTGTTTTATCTGCTTTAATATTTCAACTTATTGTAAAAGAAACATAGTACAATCAAGAAATTCAAAAAGTAGAATCTTACAAATAAGATACTGCAAAACGATCTGTGCGATGACAACTTTATGACTGAAAAAGATGGATTATACACAAAAGAGGAACAACATGTGCTCAAGCTGCAATACTCAGAGGAGTGAACCTCCAAATTCATGCTACCTCGATAACCAAGAGTACTATTCAAGCATTGCCACAATCAAGCTCTCAGTCACAACGGATATCATGCATTAAATGCTATATCTACCCGGGATTATTCAAAGTAACCGTTGAAGAAATACAAGTGAAGAAGAAGGTCACTATAAATTGAAGACCTCGGATACTGAAGAATAACTCTTGCCTGCACAATCTCGCTAGCTGAACTTTTGCCATTTGATAATCATTCATTTCATTATTCTTTCAAGAGCAAGAGTATGTATTCTTTAGTTTGAATATTGTTGTAATATTCAACTGATCTTAAACTGTCATATTCTCACACATAGTGAGTTAAGAAGATCAAACATTAAATATCATTGTTAGAGTTAGAGCCTGAAGAGGCTTGGTAAAAAAGGAATACTTGTAGCCTGGAGAGGTGTTGAATACTTGGTTGTAATCTTTTTGGAGAAATAGTGGACAAATCCTTCAAGTCGAAGGGATAAAATCTCTTGCGTGAATCTTCTATCCCTAAACTCTTCAGTTTTATTTGCTTATACTAATTGTGGGGTTTTGATATTGCTTTTGTTAAAGTCTTTTAAAAAGGATCTTTGTCTTTGTGTGTGTTTCTGTTTCAAATCTCTTTGAGTGCAAAAACTGTTTTAAAGGCTGTTTTAAAAAATTATTAACAAACACAATTCACCCCGCCTTCTTGTGTTTGACTGTGTCAACTTCATGAAATTCCCAAGGAAGAAAGCAAAGTATCAATTGGATTTGAATTGCAAGAGGAAGATAAGGAGATGAAGACAACTAGAGAATGGCTTCCCCCTAAAGCCGAAAATAAGTCCTCAAATCCACTTGGGAAGTCATGACAATCTATTACTCTAATACCTACTTCTAGATTAGCTTGTGGATACAAATGTTGGTATTCTTCTACTTTGGTTCATTTATCTAACATTTCTCCCCTAGGTCTCGAAAAAAAGAATAGTGAAGGCCAAACCACAAAAATCAAAGAGCAATAGCAAAAGAATGAGGCAAAGGTTGAAAAAAAATAGTCTCGTTATAAAAGAAATCAAGATGATGTTCCTATCTCTGCCTAGAGGTGATGATTCTATTTTGAAGGATGTTGAAGAAGTAATTCCAAGAGATGTGCCCCATGGATTCAAGAGAGTTGTGTTTGAACCCGGAGGATGAAGACGATTCTCAAAGGCAATAAAATCGAGGTTGAATTATCTTCAAGAAGGAGGTAATGATGCAAACCAAGAATGATGTCCAATTTAAGGCCAAATTAATTTTTGGTGAAAATTTTATTTTCATTATGATGAACCCGTATACTTTTTTTTGGATGTATCTTGAGCTACAAATCTCTGATTGATGCGTTCTTTGGTTCGTTGGAAAGCTTATGAAATTATCTACAAATCACGTCTCAAGCCTCTTGACCTGATTCGGCTTATATCATGGTGAAAAATGGGCTAAAAGTTAAACACGAATTCTTGGACGAGTTTGAGTTTTTAGGAAGGTATCTTTTGGATTGCATGCCTAAAGTAACTCCTTTTTTATTAGTTATGTTTCATTTTAAATATTCTCTTAAGTTTGGTAATAACTCCAATTATTGGAGAGTTATGTTTAAATAGCCACTTAATGGTTTATTACACCAATTAGTGATATAGTTATTAGGGGGTTATAGAATAATGGAATCTTATGAGGACTTTGTGTAAGCCAATTTGTGGCAGCCTCATGCCTATATGTAACATGCCCAAACATGATGAATGATAACTTGGAGTTCATTTTGGATTAAGTCCAATTGTGAAAGTATTGTCTTTCTTGGGTTTTTCATTGAGCCAACCCTTTGATCTTATCAAGAATCCAAGACCCTTGTGGCGATCTTCATTTGGCTTATCAAATCCCCTTGGATTTGTGGCGCCTACCTTCCATTTCTTATCTTGTCCATTTGTTATTATTATTCTTCTTCTAATTTTGGTTATCACTCAAGGATAGATCCGAAATTATATATATTCCTTCTTAGGATCATATCACAATGGGTGGTGGTATTATGCATGTAACAAGTGCCTCTGTTTGACATTGTGGGTGTTAAATTCCATTGTGACAATTGTAAGAAAATGAAGTTTGCAACTCCTAGGTACTCATTTTCTATTTTGTACATATGTAGAGTTTGTTCAGATTGTGTGATAGACTAATATGAATTTATGGATTTTTTTTGACAATAGGTATAAGGTACAAGCTCAAGTAATTGATGACACGGGATCCACTTCTTTTGTTTTGTTTGACCATATTGTTTTTGACATAGTTGGAAAGACTGCTGTTGATTTGATTGAGTTTATGCACAAGGTTGTATACTTTTCAATTTAAGTAGTTGGTATATTTTTTTGTACAATTACATAATTTCCTTTGAACTATTGTTCTATCTGTTGTTTTGTTTAGGAAAAGTTAAATGGCCAACATCCTCCACAATTTGATGATCTGCTGAACAATGAATTCTTATTAAAGTAGAATTTAAGAAATCAAACATTGGACGCTGCTGGGAGAGCTACGTTGTGAAAAGGATTTCATCTGACCAAAAATTGTTCGACCAGTTTAAGTTACATAATAATATAAAGGTTGTCTTTTTAATTTATTTGGGTGCTCTTGGTGGTTTGATTTGTTGTAAAGGTAACATGGGGTCTTTACTTTTGATAGGATGTCAATGGAGAAGAAGAGGTTGATTTTAAGAACGCTGTTTCAGCAGAAGTTGATGACAATATCAAGGTATCGACATTTTGTCTCCAAGCAGATGTCAAGTGTGTGGTATTGGTTTTCAAAATTCAAGCACAAAGATGCCAAAGCTTAAATCTATTAAGATGGAACCCACTGAATGATAATTCTTCAACGAATTTGTTACAAGACTTTTGAACTGTTTGAACTTTTAAGTGTTCTTTTTGATGTTTCAATCATGAAGATTATTTATGAGACTAACTGAAATTTGAAATCTTGAATTTTATTTTATGCTTTTAATTGGGTCTTTATTTTGATTGACTTTGGAGTCTTTATTTTGATTTTATCTTTTATTGGGTCTTTATTTCAATTATCAAACTTCGGATTTTTTTAATATGAATGATTATGGTATTTATGATTATGTTTTTCTCTTCACAACTTTACAATCGTAGTGGACCACTATTTCACCCACTGGAAATGTACCATGCAAGTAGTTCCAATAGAATCAATTGTTTAATATTTTCATGTCTATATACATTCATGTTGGAAATGTCATGAAAATGATCCAACGCTTCATATTGTTTATAGCAATTGTTAAATGAAAATTATTCTTCAAATATTAACTTACTTGATAGTTTAAAAATATATGTAAATAAAATTCAGTAAAACATCATACAAATATGTTAATTTAAATGAGTTTGGAAATGAATTAATCACAAAATTAAAAGATATTGAAAATAAAAAAAAATACGTTTTTTTACATGAAAAATCCATCTATTTTTATTAAATTAAATTAAATATCTTCTAATTATGTTAAGCTGATTTAATATGTTATTTTGCATTAGCTCACACATGTTTTTTGGGATTGACTTCTATCCATCTCTTTTCCCATGTTTCTAAATAAAACCATAAGTTAAAACAATAAATTATTAATTAATTATTTGAATTTAAAATTTTGAAAAAGAAATATTATTTAAAAACCATAGGTTACATCTTTTTAATTAAAGATGATCATAACTAAATTTGAAAACTTGCGTATCCAATTGCTTGCTATAGAAAACTTCCGTATCCATATGCAAAAGGGTTCCAATCGCATAAGCTTCCAAGAGTAATTTACTTTCAATTACATTTAATACTATAAATACTATAAATGAATTAAAAATATCTCCTAATTTGTATTCAATATTAATAGCAACAATTAACTGTCTTATATAAAAATAAAAGATTGCTTTAAATGAAATGTTACAGCAATTAATAAAGATAACAAAATATACGTTTTTGTTACCAAAAAAAAAAATATACGTTTTTTTTACAAAAAAAATCATCTCTTTTTATTAAGTTAAATGATTAAATGATAGCAATAAAAACATGATTTTTTTTACACAAAAAAAACCATAGGTTAAAACATTAAATTTGTTATAAATATTTAGATATTATGGATGACTATATCAATTTGTTATCTTACAATATCTTTACCGTTAATATGTATTTACTCTCTATTTATGGCTATTGACTTCTACCATGATTAGTGGTCCATTTCCAGAAGTTTGCCATGCACCTGAAAATCAAAGTTAATTATATTGTTGTAAACCAAAGGTTTGCTAGCCTAAATAATTTTATTATTTGGCATATGATCAATTACGTGATTGAAAACACGTGCATATGTAAACCATAAGTTAGTTATGCACCTAAAAATCAAAGTTAATTATATTATTGTAAACCAGAAGTTTACTAGTCTAAATAATTTTATTATTTGACATATGGTCAGTTACACCATCCGAAGTCAATATTGATGATTCATATTGATATCATTAAAGGCCCAGAAGATTCTTCAATATAATGAGTTTTCATATGTTATGCATTTTGAATGCAAAAGGATTAAGGCTAGAAGCCAATTGATCACATGTTGATTACTTTCAATTTGCAACCAGATGTTTGCAAAAGTAATTAAATATTTTTAGAGATCACATATTATGGTTCCTAAATGGAACATAGTGTTTTTTTATGTGTTGTATTCTAATAGATCCTGAAGAAATCCACCAAGTTTCAAATTTTGTACCATAAGTACATGTTACATAAATTTTCAAGTTTCTTATTAGGATTATATTTTACAAAAGTGATGTTGAATGAGTGAAATTATATGCACTGGAAGTGCTTACCATCTTTTGTACTTTAGCATGATTACCTCTGCCATCTAAGTTCAATTGCCATAGACATTGAAGGTCACTAAGTCACAAGTACTAATCGCAAATATTTTTTAATAATTAATTGTCACAGAAGGAAAACCTATAAGTATGGTACGTAACTCATAAATTTAAGGTATGCTAGAAGCATTGTAGACCTATTGATGCAAAGAATATTGTTCCTTAAAGGAAAATAAAATTTCAATGTGCTGCACCAAAAGTGGTCAGTGAGACCCTAGAAGATGTCAAAAATTATATAAATCAACAACCCCATATTTCCAGAAGTAACCCCAGAAGTGGTTCCGGTACCGGTAAATTATGAGATCTCATTAAAATATGGAAATATAAGGGGAAGATATATTGTTGATAATATATTTGCATATTTAATAGCAATTGCTTATGAAATTATTAATGATAATAAGTGTGTGAAGCTCAAATTATAGAAAAATGTCGACATTCGATTAATTGGCCAAAATTGAAAGGAATAATGCAAGTTGAGCTATGGTTATAAGCCAAACTAAAGCATTTGAACCAGTAGTCCAGACACCTGAAGTTGTCATTTTTAGTTACTAATGCAATTACATTTAAATTATTGATTAGTTTGGTAGTCCCTGAAGGATTTGGCACACACCTAATAGAAGTAATGACAATTTACTTTTATAGCTCATTAGATAATAACATATATACATATATATGTGAAGATACCTGAAGGACTTAAGATGCCTGAAGCATGTAATTCAAGACCTCGACAAATGTACTTTGTTAAATTGCAAAGAACATTGTATGGATTAAAGCAAACAGGACGAATGTGGTACACTCGTTTGAGTGACTATTTATTGAAAAATATGTATGAGAATAGTACTATTTGTCCTTATGTTTTCATCAAGAAAGAAAAATCCGGGTTTGCAATAATTGTTATTTACTTAAGCATAATAGGGACTCCAGAAGAGATCTCAAAGAATGTAAAGTACTTATAAAACGAGTTTCCAAATGAAGGATCCTGGAAAAAAAAATTCGTCTTGAATTTCAAAGTGACCACTTATTCATCAATCTTATTATATATATTTTTATGGATAAGGCATATCCATTAACCACTCCAATGGTTGTTTGTTCACTTGATGTGAAAAATGACCCTTTTCGTCCATAAGAAGATGATGAAGAAATTCTTGGTCCTGAAGTACCATATCATAGTACTATTGGAGCAGTTTTGTATCTTGCAAATAGTACTAGACCTGATATAGCTTTTGCAGTGGACTTATTATCAAGATTTAGTTCGACATCAACCTGAAGACATTGGACAAGATTCAAACATGATCTCCGTTATCTTAGTGAGAAACTACTATCTCATGACGATCCGTGAAGCAAATAATCACAACTAGCTCATCAAATCATTCAGAGATATTTTCTGTTCATAAATCAAGTCATGAGTACATATGGCTAAGAACTATGATCAAGTACATCAGAGGAGCATGTGGATAAATGAAAGAAGAGGTCAAGACAACAACATTATATGAAGAAAGGTGACATTGATATTTTCAAAATTCACTCAAGTGACAACCCAGCAAATTATAACACCTCATTGGGCATTACTTCTTAATACGTGCGGAAATAAATTAAAAATGTATTTGCTAGTTGCTTTCGAAAAATAATTTATATAAATACATAAGCGTCAGAAATTGGGTATAAAATTTGTCACGACTCAAAACCGAAGCCGTGACCGGCGCACGGGCTTACAATCCTAACTTGGCAAGCCTATTAAATTTTAGAAATGTACTTGAATGAAAAGCTAGAATTTTTACAAAAATTTCGACAGAGACTCCTCTGTAATTCCAACATCCCAGAATGAAAACACCTGTTGGAATATTTATATTTTCATCCCAGAAATTCCAGTCATACAAAACACATCAAGATAGTATTATTCTAAAAATATTTACATCAAGAAGCTATACATGACCAAAAGGAAAATCTTAGATTTCCATCCAAAAGAAATGCACTCCGAGCCATAAACATTCCATTTAAATTAAAGGCTCTCCAAGTCATACCCATACATACTATCAGAAATCTACATCTCAAAAACATAAGCTTGTCGTTCAAAAAGACAACTATTGGAAAGAACTCCGTAGTTCTCGTCATTAGAATAATCACCCACCTCTTCAAGGATCGAGATTAATATCCCCGAGTGAGGCCAAGAGCTTCTCGGCACAGCCCGTCCTAGAGTACCAAAGTACAACAGCAAAGGACCGGGAAAACCTGATATGTTGTAAGGGTGAGATACCAATATATGGATTAATTATGATAACTACATGCACACGCACACAACACAACTTGCATATATAATATTCATATTCGACTGAAGTTTTTCACCAATAAGCATAGCATTCAATAATCATCATCGTTTTTGAAAAATGCATGGCACTTCTATAATTCAACGTTTGATTATAATCTCCAGAGATCCCAACTTCGTTTAAAAATGAGCTGATCAGGCTCGATTGCCAAAAAGGCACGTGTTTTTCTACAATACTGCCCAAAACTCCTGGTGTAGTGATCAACGTGTGTGGATAGCCATAGCACACTGTCCAACACAAGGCACGTTAATCAAGGTATATGGATTTCATTGTCCACCAAGGCAGAATGGTACAACGTAGCATGAAGTACCTTACCATTCAAGGCATTCATACGAAACAACGTGGGCACGTCTGCCAAATGCATGTAGAAACATCTTCGTTTTTGCAACTTGTCTTTGTGTTTCATTCTTTCCTTCGTCGAGGCTCAAGGCTCACGACCACCCATGAATTTTCGACGTTTTAAAACTTTCATTGTCAACACAGGACTTTTTAGTCTGAGTGTCCAATCACAACATCCCTAGACATGTGCACTGGTCTTGGACTTTGTTCTCGTAGAAAACAACTTTCACCTTTTTACTACTTTCACCACGTTTTATCACAACATATGTAGGACACACAATCCACAACAACGTAAATAGGACACACAATCCACAACAACATGTATAGGTCACACAGTCCACAACAACGTAAATAGGACACACAGTCCACAACTTCATATATAGGACACACAGTCCACAGCGTTGTGATACGGATCATGGATCCACGTGCTTTAACTCTAGTATCCTGACGTCTCGATTACTTGGTTCACTTTTCAACGTTATTTTTCGTTCAGTGAAAAACAAATACAAAACCAAAACTTCCGTAACTTATCCAAGTTACCGGATATTTTTACTTGAATAAATTCTTTTCAACAACATTTTCTTTTGAAATTCATTTTTAAAACTTTAAACTTTAGAAACTCCATTTCGTTTTCTAAAAATCTCCTTTATTTTGGAGAAGTCTATTTCCTTTCAAAAATATAGTAAACCTTTTTGAAGGAAAACTCCTTCTAAGAACATTGGAAACTAAAATCACTATAAGTGTTCTCAAAATTATGTTTTTCTTCAAAATAAGATCTTTCAGCTTAAATAATTTTCCTTTATAAAATTGTTTTGATTCTAAAAATTTTCTCTTTCATTAAAACGTTACTAAAAGAAATATTTTCAAAACTTCAAAATAAGTTTGTTTTTCTTCATGGTTTCTTACCATGAAATCTTTTCAAAGTTTGATTTTTCTTAGTGTAAAATCACTTAATTTTTCAAGCAAATTTCCTTTATAAAAGTTTTATTTTATTACAATTATTATGATAAAGTTTTGAAAGTATAACTCATTTTTCCTTCTTCCAAAATATTTCTTCAAAATAAATATTTATTTACATTGTTCTTCATATAGCTTTTCTTAAGACTTTTATCTTAAGGATTTAATTGAGCTCTAACCAAAGGTTAGGCTTTCCATGCAACAACCACAACATATATACAACAAGAACTCAAAGTTTAATTTAAACAGCTACAACAACAACAACAACATCAAACAACATGTAGTTATCAGATCATGCAACAATTTAAGCCACCAATCAACATCAACAAAACACTTAGAATTAATCACAAAACAACGCATAGCTATCGTAAAGAGCATCCCTCAGGTAGTCTCCCCTTACCTGATTCGACGGGTAGACAAGTCTTTGTTTCCGTGTTGCCCAGAGCAAACTTCCTTTGCCCACAGTGTGCCGCAAGTCTAAGAATTAAGTGAACGAATTCAATTAAAACAACAAAGTCGTCTTATATTTCTAAGCATAGGTTTGGCCATGGCTAGAAAAATGATGCTAGAGATGCCCAATTTTTACAAATTCTTGGATTACGTTTTGTCCAAAGCTTTATATATATATATATATATATATATATATATATATATATATATATATATATATATATATATATTAATCCTTTATTTTTTATATCTTTACTTTAACACTTTCTTATAATCCATTTTATACCAAAAATCTTTACTTGATCTTGTCATAAGAAATTATTATTTTTAATTAAATCATATTTTTCATTCAAAAATTAGGGTGAACTCTTTTATAAAATCATTTTCAGAACAACAGTGTGTTTAAATTGTGAATGATCACTCAAATGACCCTCAAAATTTTTGAAAATTTATTTGAAGGTACCCAACTCACATATAAACACATTACAGATGGTCCCATGTCAAAATTCGAAGGTATTAATTTATTAAAATCATGCACTGCTTCTGATTGTACAGGATTTTCCAGAAATCCAAGTTCACCAATATGTAACTTTATGAAATTGTTTCTCTTTATATACACATGTAAAAATCCCAAATATTCAACCAAACTTTAGATATACCTCAATAACAACCCAGAAAATTTTATAAAGAATTTAAATTTCAAAATCATATTTAAAATCATCATGCAACCAATTATGTTCTTATTTTCGCAGTCAGAATTTGATTCTAATTTGAGAGGTGTTTTAACCCAGTAAATCTTATCCAAATATCTACATATTATATATCAAATTGAAGCCCCAAAATTCTTCTTTCCAAATGTGTATTTAGTTTTCATAAATACGTTTTTCATTAAAAGTTATGGGCTAACGAATAATTGTATGTCATGCTGCCAGACTTGTGTTGTCACATATTCTTTCACATGAAGTTCTTATTTTTCAATTTAGCATCATCCACAAGCCATAAAACCAACATGCAATGGTCCTAGACCCTCAAAAACATACATGCAAACATATATCAACCAAAAGTAGTAACAATTATTATCAAATAATGGTTCAAACAAACAGTTGAGAGAGAATCCTTAAATCAAATATAAGAAATTTTGAACAAAAACACCAACTTTCCTACATAGGGTTTTCTAAGAATTTTTGAGTGAAAATTTGGACATGTAATCGTGAAAACATGACATGCATGAGGATGAAAAAAGATTGTTGAGAAGATGAGGATTAAGAGTGAAGAGATTACCCTTGAGTGATGAAGAATGAAGAGAAGTGATCCAAAGCAAGCTTAGTTAGAAACTTGACAACTTTGAGGATGTGGTGATAATATGAGTGTATCGCAAGATCTGCTCACCCAAACATTACAAACTTGGGCTTTTTGGAATGGTAAGAAATCGAGACACAACTTTGATGTTGAAGGTTTTGCTTGATTCAGAATAGAAAGGGGCATAAAGAGCATTCTTTCTGCTGTTTTTGTGTGATGCTGAGGGTTTTGAGCTGCTTTCGTGATTTGGGAATATCTCCTAGTATACTTATCAGTTTTTTTATGATATTTACCTCGTTGGAAAGAGGATAGGAAGGGGAACAACTTTCATGCATAAAGTTTTCTGAGATTCAGAGCATAAAAGGGTCAAAATTTCAGTATGATTTCGATGAGTTAATGGAGTTCTCAAGTTTTGTGAAGAGAAATGATGAAGATGAGGAAAAGGCCTTCATGCATTCACTCACTTGCTTTTATATTAATTAGTTAGGATTATACTATTATTATATTTATTTTTAGTGGAGTACAAGTGTCATGCATGCATTTTAGGTGTCATGCATGCACTTTAGGTATCATTCATGCATTTTATGTATCATTTAGTTAGGTGTAATGGAAATCCAAGTATCCCTTGGTGGCAGCCCCTATCCATGCAACCTTCCATCTTCAAACACGTTTCCAATCGTGACATGTGTCATCCACACATTTTGCCACGTATTGCCCTCTCGGTACACCCGAGTGTTTTAATTCGCCTCATCCAGTGTAACCTACTGTTGGAATGTTTTTTCTAAATTATTTTAGGCTACTCTCAAAAGCCTATTATACTCAAGTCCGACCTAATTTAATATCCCAACTTTCAAATAATTAATTGACCAATTAATCTCTTGGTTTTGCATTTGTTTGTGTTTCAGACTCGTTTCAACTCTGATTCTCCTTAAAATTGAAACACAAGTTAACTAACACCCAAGGAACATGATTAAGCCTCCAAATATGCTTAATATTTTCCTCATAAACTAATCTAGAAAACGGGATGTTACACAAATCAATTCACAAAGGCATTGTCAACTTAAGTTTTCAAGAAACATGTGCATAACATTGGGATGCGTCAACTAAAGGATCTTCATAATTGATGTAGTCTTGAGGGGAAGTAAGTTATTATAAACATTGTACTCTTTTTCCTTCGCTAAGTTTTTATCCCACTGGGTTTTTTCTTAGCACGGTTTTAACGAGGCAATATTCATAATATATAGTCATCCAAGGGGAAGTGTTATAAATATTTAGATATTAAGGATGACTATATCAATTTGTTTACTTACAATATCTTTACCATTACTATGTATTTACTCCCTATTTATGACTGTTGATTTCTTACAATCATAAGTTACATCTTTTTAATTGATATGCACATAAATTCTCACGCATGTATTTTGGGATTGATATCCACATATTTGGTAAATGAGCAATAAGTTAAGGCAATGTAACAGATTTTTTTTTTATGGGAAAATAATAATTGATATGCACAAATTTGATACAACAGCCATAAGTAAAGGGAATAATTAACTTATTATAGGAAAATAAATATTTACTGTTATTAATTTCTATTAATTAATATATTTAGTAAAATTTTTTTTGAAAGGAATTAGTATATTTAGTATATTTGTATAAAAGAAATAGATTTTTTAATATACGTTTGATAAAGATAATAAAAATATACGTTTTCTTTTACCTGAAAAAACCATAACTTAAAACATTAAATTAATAATTTAAAATTGTAATTTAAATTTTTGAAAGAGAATTAGATATACAACAAACCCCACATATTTTAGACATTTAAAGACGAATTAATAAAAAATGACTAATATGAATAATTGGTGACAACTTTATGGAAAAATAATCATTGATATGCACAAATTTGATACATTAGCAATAAGTAAAGGGAATTATTAGATATTTTGGTTTTGATTTCTCTCATTTTCCTAGGTTGATTGGGAAACTAAATAATTACTATTATTAGGGTGCAATAGTCCATTTGGACAAACTTTATCTGAGCTTCTGTTCTTCTTAAAAGAAGAAGTTGGGCCAAACATATTCTATACAAAAGCTAGGTATTGATATTCTCACAACTCATTTGGATATTCCCACCACTAATTTTATTTTATTTTTTTCTATATTTTACCAAATTTAACCCTAACCCCAAACACCCACCTACCCATTACCCACTATCCATAGACCCACCTAATTTGTAACCCTCTCAATTGCTCTCTGTAACATGGGCGGCGCCTAGCCCCTGTTTCTTCTCGCCCAGCCCGCCCCTTTCTTCTACCTTCTTCACCTCCATTTCTTTTCTTTTTCTTTATCTCTTTCTCTTTCAATTTCTTCGATTAGTAGAAACTCTCTCCCCACCTCTAGAGCATCCTCCTCACTATTCTTTTTTTTTTTTTTTTCACATTCACCATTGCAGAAAACCATTGCTCTCCTTATCTCCCCCTTTGTAACCTCACACGCACCTAGCGGCCCCCTCTTGCTAAAAGTCTATTAAAATGTATAAATACTTTCGAGCTTTGACAACGAAATAGACATGATTCTAATAATAAGCAAAGGCCAACTTAGAAGCTTCATTGTTAGGGGGGCACCATATCAATGACTTTCAGCCAAACATCAAGCAGAAGGTATTTTTATTAAGAGTCTGTTGTCATCGTGCGGAAATTTTTGGTGCTCAGTCGTTTGAACGACTAATTCACACATTTGACAATGATTCCCATTTTGTGTTCAGACGATTACGTTGAGAAAGGGACTCTGTTTCTCAACTATGGGTTCCTAGACTACTAAAGAAAGTGTCTAGTGTAGAAGATGAAATAGAAAGCCATCTAAAGTTGCATGAAAGCAAGAAAAAGCGATAAAAGAAAGCAATAAAGTAAAGTAAAGTAAATATAAGTTGTGTACTTGATTGGAAGTGTGTAAAGCTGTTATGTACAACTTGTATTTATAGGCAAAACTGTAAGCTATTCTAAAGTCACTCCTATTAGCCACTAACTCCTATTTTCTAGCAACAATGCACATCATGACTGACAAAAACGACTAAGCATAATGCCCATTAAAACCACTATTTTTAAGGGAAGAGATCTTCCATCACATTCTTGGCTTGCCCGACTAATATAACTTGCATATCTGCTCAAACGACTAAGTTATAGGCCTAAACGACTAACTGCCCAGCATCTGACCATGTTCTCCATATCCCTATTTTTAAGGAAGTGGGTGTTCATGCACCTTTTTGACTTGGTCAACTCATAAACTGCCCTTGATTGCAGCTGATCAGCCTTTATCTTCATTTTCTCTCTCCAAAACCACCTCTAACTTCATCCCAAAAATCTAGGAAAGTGGTTATTTTTTATTTCTTCCTCATTTGAATATTATTAAAGCCTTGGACTCATTCAATCAACATCTACACGAGCCCATTAAGACCCAATAATAGCCTCCAAGCCTATTTAGACTTAGCAGCCACAAACGACTGATTTTGAAACGACTGGTTCTGCCTCGACTGATTCTGCGTCAGCTAAATTTCCTCACCTAACCTGGGCTTAACGACTGGTTATCAGCTACTTATCTTATCCCAGCAAATGCGTTCAACCCATCCTTATTCGGTCGATTTTGATCCAACTGCTCTTCTCGGCTAAATAAATTAATCAGCTAATTACCGTAAACAACTATCAGCTAATACTTAATTTTTGGTGATAACAATGCCTCCTGCATCTTTTAGATGAAGACAATAAGAGGAAGGTGAAAGATGCATTATGTCAACCGAATCCACTTGCCTATTTTGATACTGAATCTCTATCGACTGCGCTAGTTCTCAGCTGTCGTGATTCATCTAATTGAAGTATCTTCATTCTGCTACCCTAGCTTTTTACTAACATGACTCTGCTACATATAGAAACTTGAATCTCCTGAAACTACTAGGTTTGCAGATAGTAGACATGATGTCTAAATGCCCCCCCAGCTTTAACTGATTCAGCTAATCCAAGAAACTCCAACCTTCTAAAGAGACTGGGTTTACATATAGTAGCCTCATCTTGTCTTGTTGACACGGCTAAGTGTCCCCCCATTCTATCTTATTCGGTTGATCTTGGGAACTCCAACCTCTTAAATACATTATGTTGGTAGTTAGTAGACTTATGTTGCCAATTTGACACATAGTTAAATATCCTTTCACTTTGTCTCGTTCAGTTGGTATCCCTTACTATTTCCATTGCTTGCTTATGCCTCGACTATTTCCATTCACCTTTGATGTAGGAAATGGTAAGTCATGCACTATGCGTTGGCAATTTCCACTCACCCTTTGATATAGGAAATGGTCAGTCGTACACTGAAACCATGTTAGTGAATGCAGCTGAGAATACATCTTTATCAGTCGTCATCTTAGTTACCCACTTGTCAACTAACTTGGACTTTCCACCCTTCAAAGTCTTTTAGGGATGGCATTCCCTCATGATCTCGGCTGCTATGACATTAGCTGCCTAATCACTGTAATAACCAACTGCTTCTTCAGACTCATCATAATCTTCAATGGAGATTAAGTGCTATATATCTAGAATGAATCGTTCAACTGTGGAAGCTTTGGTTGCCAGGTGACTCAAATTTAAAAATTCCCGGGCTATCAATTTTTCTCTCAGATGAAGGTGCATGTTACCTACAGTTATGGCAGCATACTCTACTTCTTGAAGTTGTGTTGTACACCTTCTACCCAGCTTCCTGAATCTCTCTATGAAGTCAGCAATTGTCTCATCCACTTGTTGTTTCAAATTCATCAAGTCAACCGTTGTAATTAAGGTTGAGGTCTATAGAACTTATCATGGAAACACCTTTCCATATCTGCCCAATTTTTTACAAAAGTAGAAGGCAGAGAGGAATACCAAGTGAATGCTACTCCTGTCAATGATAAAAGGAATAGATGCAGCTTATAATACTCATTCTGGTTTGCCTCTCCACACTGGACAGTAAATCTGCCAACATGCTCAATGGTAAACTTGCCATCTTCTCCTAAGAAAGTTGAGAATTTTGGGGTCTCAAACCCTTATGGCAATGGTATAATTCTGTCCACCCATTCAGGATATGGCTTTCGATATTCATGCATATTTAATGGCCTTAATTGCATGCCGAAGTGCCTTTGCATAACCTCAGATATCATGTTGGGATAAATTAGCCAAGGGATAATCGGTCTACTCTCAGCCGTTGTCGGCTGGGCACAGTTTAGAACTGGAGTTGGAGCAAGACCTGATTGTCTGACTGGAATTTGGTACATTGGCTCTGGCGTGTTTAGAATCACTGTTTGATTAGCCGCAGTAGGTGGAACTGATATCCATGGCTGCTCTACAGAACAATCACCAAGATTCATATATTGAGCCATGCTGACAGTTGGTTGATTAACCGAGGTAGGTGGAATTAGACTCCATTGCTGCTCCCCAACTTAATCATTAGGCACCCTATACAAAATTCCTCGAGGAAGAATTGAACCCATCTGAACATAAGGTGGCTGATCCGAGGCTAGCTAATAGTCTGGCATATTAGCCAAGGAAGGTGGAAACATGTTCCATGGCTGCTCCCCAAAATAATTTCCAGGTAACTTTGTTTGAATTGCCCCATATCCCGTGGTAGGATACGTCATAACCCCAAGCATAGTCACCTGTGACTTTGCACCAATAGCCGTAGCATTTGATACAAAACACGGCATACCAAGCTGGCCTAACATATTTGATCGCCTTTTAGCCGAGTGAACATGTTCGTACTGTAATACCGGTTGAGATACAATATCATTTACAACCACTTTCCCCCCAAGTTTAGCAGCATTAAGATAAGTACGTGCTTGTGTGATGGGACTTGGTTGAGGGGCCTGTTGAATCATGTTCGATTGGCCCAGCTGAGATGGTCTTGCCTGAACTTATTGATTTTGACTCGGCTGCATTTGTTGTGAATCACCGGCTGATATTTGCTGTGTAGGATTCACACTACAAAAAAAAGGTTGTTTAGCGACCGAAAATAGTGACCGAATTTTTCGGTTGCTTTTTGCGACCGAACTGGCGACCGATTGTAGGATCTACATGAAGTAGTGATTAGAGATAATACTGCGACCGAAATAGCGACCGAAATAGAGCGTAGCGGGGTTATCGGTCGCTATTTCCGTCGCTAAATAAAGGAACTTAAAAGTCAGTAATTTTATTCCTTCTTAGCGACCGAAATAGCGACCGAATTAAATGCAACGGTTGAAAGTCAGAAATTTTATGTATTCTTAGCGACCGAATTAAATGCAACGGTTAAATTTTATTTACATTTGCGACCGATATTAATTCGGTCGCTAAACGGCGCGAAAAAAAAATTAAAATCGTGCGTGTTAGCGACCGATTGAGTTCTCCGTCGCTAAATTTATGAATTCAAATTTCAGATTAACTCATCCCGCGACCGAATTTAGCGACCATTTTTTATTTAAGTGATTGGCGACCGATTTAGCGACCGATTATTTCGGTCGCTAAATTATAAATCCATAAAATCGTGAAATCTTTCCCTTCTTCCTCATTTCTGCCTTCTCTTCCTTCCTCCCTCACCCATCTTCGATCTTCTCCCTCGCGTTCAGGCCACCACCACCGTGCAGTGCGCACCGCCACCACCGCCGTCTCCGGTAAGCCTCTGTCCTCCTCATCCTCTTCTTCCATCTCTTCCCTCTTCCTCTCCTCTCTTCCTTTCCCCTCTTCCTGCTCTGTTTTTAATCCCCTCCTCTGTTTCAGGCTGCCATAATCCGGCTACCAACACGTACGCAGTTCAACCGTCACCACGTACGCGCAGAGCTCCTCCTACCCTCTTCTCTCCTCATTTTGTGCATTCCCTGCTCTGCCTTGAGGTAACCATGCATGGACTCTCTATGTATCATTTTTTATTTTGCTTCATTTTTTCATTGCTTGCTTTATTGCTTACTACTGAGAAGAGCTACTTGTGTATTTCATGTGAGTTGTGATATAGGTGACTGTGATTGAGTAGAACACCTTTTCATTGTTTCTAATGTAAGTTGTGATTAATCTTGATGTAAATTCCTATTTAAAAATTACTGTGGTTTTCAATTTTCATTCATATATTTATATCATGTAATGAATATTAAGATACATATAATAGATGTCATTATATGAGATGTGAGATTTGTTTAAAATAAGAAACCAAGTATATGATAATGATTGCTTGTAGAAAGTAAGATTAATTGTGTGGAGAGCAATTAGTTTTGCTTTGAGTGCAATCAGGTTTTGGTTTTAATCCATTTTATGTTGATTATAGAATGGACCGTTAAGTGTAATGATGTATCGGGTTAGAACAATTCTTGTACTCTTATTTACACGACTTGCTTGTTTATAAAAAAAATTATGGTGGTTAGTGGTTACTTGTCAAGTTTAATTCTTATGGGTTATAAATACTTGTTTGGGGGAATTGGTAAAGGTATATGAAGGGGTGACATTAATTGAGATGTGTTGTAGAGATGTAGAGATAATGGCAAGAAATTGTGGATAAAAGAGATGAGAGACGATATTATAGACATTAATTTGTAATTAATCTTGTTAATAGATTCATATCTTATATTTAATACTGAGATTTGTGGAAGATATGTTTTGATATGAGATATGTGAGATTTGTTTGAAATAGAAAATTAAGAATATGATACGGGTTGCTTAAGAGAAGGTAAAATTACAGGGAGAGCAAAGAGTTTTGACAGGAGAGTAAGTGTGGCTACTTTGCCAATTACGTTTTTTTTTTGGTTGGATTTGTCAAGTAAAGTTTTGTGATTTATAAATTTTAATATTTGTATTGGGAAATTGGTAGAGTGAGAATGAGTGTGAAGATCAAGGTTTTAAATTTCTGGTCTGTTTATCTTTCCATATCTTGGCTGAATTTATGTCTTTGAATATCTCACAATAGTATGATCGATAGCCTCTGTGATGCAGCTGTTTACTTGAATAATTTCATATCGTATTGTACGTGTATGCATTCTGATTGTATTGTATTTTGATTCGTTTGGAATCCATGAATTTGTTGGTTCTTGTCTGAATCTGTTTCAAAAATTTCAAAAGAGGGTTTTAGGGATTTCAAGTTCTTGTTCACTTCTTTGTAAACAAAAAAATATTCTTTGTTGGAGTATGAAATGATCTAAAAACATTATTGTAGCCTGTAATTCCAAGAGAGCTTTTCACTCATTTTGAATCGGATTCATTTGGTAATTCTACTTATCTCTTTTCTGTTTGATGATGTAAATTTATTGAAGGCTGGTACTTATATCTGAGCATGTTCATACATTTGGATTGCTATGAAGAATAGTTTATTCTCTTTAAAATAAAAATCTTTCAATAACAATGAATCACTGTAATTAGAATAATTTGATATGTATTTATTGATAACTTGTTTGGAAATGATTATGGAATCATATTTGTATATATTTACATTATAAGCATTGGAATGAATTGATAAAGTGTTATTAGTTCGTAAATGGCATGACTTTGTTGTTGTTAATATTCATTTACTAATTTAAAGTCCATGAGCTTAATTAGAAAGTCTCTTCTTGAAGCCAACAAAAGCGAGTCTCTTAGATAATGAAGGATTAAGTATAGGGTTAGATAAAATGAAGGGCTAGGCACAGTTTGCCAGGCACATGCATGACGTGCCGTCATCATTAAAACATTATTCACATTAGAAAGCAGCTTTGTACACAATATTATGAAAACAACTCTGGTTTTTTACTCATTTGTTTCATTAGGAAATAGAGCTTTCCAGAAATAGTTGTTGATGACCATCCTTACTAGGTTATCTAGGCACTTCCGGTAGGAAAAGTCCTCTCTATGACCATCCTTCAAAACGACATAAAAGCATCTGCTTTCCTGAAAACTACTATGTTTGCTAACATGTAAAGTTGCATGTGAAGTTGCATTTCTTTGTTCTATTTTAACATGATAGTATGCTACATGGATCTTTCCATCTTTCCTTATTATCACTTGATGAAGTTTAGACATATGACTTGTTTTCCTTATCGTTTTATCAGAAAATGGACCCGACTAAATGTTTTGAGACAGCCATCCATATAGACCAGGTACAGTATCTCATCAACTTAAGAATAACGATCGGATTCACGTAATGATGGTTAAGGCATAAACTAATCATTTACTAAATTGTTCTTGTTTATTTGCAGGATTTGATTTCAATCCCGCGATCATTCTACCGTCGTTGGGGACAACAAATACCACGTGTTGTGACTATTGAAGACAAAAGCGGAAACCTGTTCAATGGGAATATAGTAATCCATGAGGATCGCCCATATTTTGCAACAGATACAAATGGTATCAGGGAGTTGTATTTGTTGTCCACTGGTGCATTGGCAAAGTTTAAGTACCTTGGGGGTTCTCGTTTCTACATGTTCATCCCTTTGGAAGATTGATGAGTTTTGATATTTTGATTAGTACTTATTGACTGTGGTGTATTTTTATGTTTTGATCGTTAATTAGTACTTATTAAACTTTTTTTATAAACCATTATTAAACTTGCGTTAATTAATGTATATGTTTTCTTGATCATATTGACTGTGGTGTTTTGGATCGTTAGTACATCATATTTATGTTTTCTATTTATTTAAAAAAAATAATGGTGTATTTTGTTTATATCAGAAATTAAAAATCAATGGGGTAATAGTTGAAAAACTATATTTGTTCGGCAGCATCGTTACAGGAAAAAAAAAATCAAAATTTTGCTACCGAAATAGCGACCGAATATCGGTCACCAAATTAGGCGAGCTAGGTATGCGACCAACTATACGGCGACCGAAATATATACTTTTGCAACCGAAATATCGGTCGCAGATTTGCGACCGAAATATAAGTTCGGTCGCTAAACATTTAGCGACCAGGGTTTCTGCTACCCCCTTAATTTGGTCGCTAATTCGGTCGCTATACAGTATAGCAACCGAATTATCATGTTTAGCGACCGAAATCTTCGGTCGCTAAATAGGTTTTTTTTTGTAGTGTCAACGTCTTGATTGCCCAAAAATAGAATAAGTATCCGAGTTTTCTCCAAAGTTCACTTCTTGTTGTTCTTGATCCCTCACCCGATGCACTTTGTTATGCACCATTGGTTTGACAATGTCTGCCAGCTGATTAGATACATGGTACATAATGTAACACCCTTCTCGAGCGCTACATTTTCTGTGACATTTTAAGGCCGAAAGGTAGTTTAATTAAATTCTCTGCAATAAAATGGGGGTAATTTTTTTTTCTTTGAAGATCAATAGAATAGATCAAGGTAAGAATTTTCAAAGTTTGAAAGAAAACATTTCGAAATGTCCCCTTTGAAAAACAGGGTTTGGATGAAGTCATAATACCTGATAAAACATTTTATAATATCAAATTTTTTTCTTTTTCTCAAGGTAAGCAATAAAACATTCAACCTCATCAAATATTTACATAATACAGTTCTCTGAGTTACTTAGAAGATAATAGTGCATTAAAACATCTACTAATCATGATTAAGGTTATAAGTTCAAAAATTATTTACATAAAACCCAACCCGACTCATAAACTGAAAACATAAAGATACATAGACCCAACATAGAGCTATGGAGACGCAGCTCCTAAAATATAATATACTTGGAGTCGCAGCTCCATAAACGGTAATATTAACTCCCAGACATCCCAAGCTGGCCAAACTAAAATATAAAAGACCATCCTCTCTCGTACATCGTGAGAAGGATAAACCCAAATGACGAGATCTAGTGGAAACTCTACTTGAGTACACTATCGACATCATCACGACGACACTACTAGAGCCACTACAAAGGTAGCTCTTGGACTAAGCCTTTCCCTTTCCAAGAGAAAGGTCATAGCCTACAGACCAACGACAATCATGCCTGTCTCAAGAGAAGAAAGGTCAGGCATGACAGAAAAACACAAAGACCATCAACTTGAACCATCTAAAAGCTGAAAGACGTTCACTAAGGACTTCAATATATCGTCAGCATGTTCGAATCTCATCCACTACGATGAATTAGTCGGGCAACATCTTAACATCTCAGTCTTCTCTGACGAACGCAGAGTGCACATAGCCAGCCAACATAGGCAATATAAAATAAGAGGTGAGATTCCTAAACATCACAGCATAGGGCAGATATGAACATAGCACGACACCACATAACATATATTCATATCCATGTAAACATATATTTCAATCAAACAGTCCAGTATATACAAGTAACAGATAACACGTGCACATATAGTCAACAGTACACAAATCAGTGTAACCACAATCTCATCAAGCATGACTGGACACTGTTAGTTCACAGAGACTCGAGGATAGAGATAACTGGTTGAAACTGCATAGTCCCATACCTACACAGCCTCAAGGGAGATTTGACCCTAACTCCGGAGCTAAGAGAACATTCGGAAGGAGTGATTAGAGCACATGTTTCACAACTGCCAATATTAGGCATCTTGTGTGTTCGATAGTAACAGCCACAGAATGGTACTATAATTGATTGTGAAACACTCTCGATAATAGTGACCGGCTAGCGTCTAGTCGTTGATGTCAGTGTATTGCATGGAACGCCACGACCAAGAAGAATCACCAACTGGCCATTTGTGACCCTCCTACCCTGAACACCCCCAAGACCATTTAAGATCGTCACTAGCACGTCCTCATGCGCACATGCATGTCGGCTCAACTTCCTAGGCACAAAGGCCTTACAGAACATAGTATCAACTATGTGTTTAGGCAATAATGCCGTTAATGGCGTGTGCGTTCATATTTATCCACCGGATAAATTTCGGTGTTCCTTACGGAGACCAAAATCCATTTCGTTCATATTTATCCACCGGATAAATTTCGTGGTTCCTTACGGAAACGAAAAGCCATTTCGTTCATATTTATCCACCTGATAAATTTCGTGGTTCCTTACGGAAACCAAAATCCATTCTAGAGGCAAAGCAGACAGTACCAACCTCTTGGGAATCACCCCTCGTTGAACTATCCATGTTTCAACGCTTTAGCACATTATGAAGGTTGGTCATTCGTCACCAACTCAACTTTACCTCTTTAAGTCCATTCTTGAATAGGATTACTTGTCGAGCAAGCAACCTCAAAATACTCTTTGTCATTAAGTATTATGGATGTAAGGATGAGTGAATCGTCCTTACTTGATGACATATGGTCTTGCTCCACCATGAGTCATAATCATTAAGTCTCTGTCTTCACTAAGCCATCCTCGACTTAGGTTTTTCATTTAACTTGAAATATTAGTCTTGAAGACCAAAACCACTTTTATCAAAAATCAAAACCCTTTGTCTAAAACCAAATCATTTTGGAAGTAAGAATGACTCATAGGTATATTGATACCAAATCCCTCAAAATAGTATTTCAAATCCCGTAAAATCATTGAAAGACATTTCTCCCATTTTTACTTGATTTAGGGCCGAAACCCCTAAACTTCCAAATTAAGCTTCCTTTACTCAAAATCATCAATTATATAGGTCCTAATACTCATTTTAAGGTATTAAAATACCAAATTAAGGTCTTGAATAACATTTCACTCAAAAGTCTTAAAACTTGACAGAAAGCTTCTAATTGATTTCTACACAAGTTCTGGGAAGAGAAAACCAGATAATATAATCATATTTAGGGATGGTGTACGTCAATCACAATTTAATCGAAGTCATTTTGGAATAAGCTGAACACTTTAAGACGGTTTTAAACACTGTAAAAACAAATTTGGAAGAATAACACTTTCTTCTTATCTTCATTTTTCCTTAAAACACTTATTTCTTCGGTTTCTAAAGTATAACTTTGGTAAATCACAATATAACATACGATTAAAATAGTTCTCAATCCATTTCTAAAACCTTAATCAAAATCAAAGTTCTGAAATAATTGTTCAAAACTAAATCAATTTTCCTTTATGGATTTAACATTCATCTTCTCACTTAAGGATATTAAAGTCGTTTAAATTACAAGGATTGGAGTTAAACTCCCATTTCCATTCACATTTGACCAAAAGCCAATCACAACCAAAGTGAAGGTTACGCTTCACCAAATAATCTCACAATTATTCATGCGCATCAACATATCATGTTATATCAAATAATCATAATAATCAAGTTATTTGCAATAACCAAGTATTAAAATCCTCACTTTGATCCAATGATCCAAGTGATGGTTTTCAACATGCTAGAAATCATTTTCCAACCAAGCAATCACACCAATAAACATAGATCAAACAACAATTAACCACTACAATCATGTCCTCATAAGGGACTAATTAAACAAAGTGGAAAATCCTTAACTTAGTATTTTCCGACAACCAGATAAATAAAGCCATCTTCACATCCACCAATATGGTGTGATGTGGTCCACTCCCCCCTTACCTCTTGTAGACAAGAGATGATCATTTCCTTGGTTTTTCAATAGTTCGCTTCCCTCAGGGCGAAGCTGCACAAGGCTAAACTCCAACTCGACGTTCCAGTTTCCTCTAAACACCTTGCAACAGGTGCAGACAACTCCTGTCAGCTCCCGAAGAATGTAAAACCTGCTTCCCCAAGCAAACACAACCACTTTAACATCCCAGAGAGGGAGTCCAAGCATTTTCGACAACCAGACAATTCAAACAATTTGTTACTCATCATCAAACGCTCACTCTAAGTTGATTTAAATACTTAATTTCTCAAAACAGGGTCACATTCAACAGAACTCAGATTTGGGCAAAATAGTGCTCATCACCACAATTTAGGCAAAATGAGATTTTATCATAAGATTACAAAATCAGTTTGGTATACATAAATTGACAGTCCCAATTATATAACAACATAGTTAATTTCACAAAAACATAATCAATTTCTAATAAAATCAGATTTGGGGCTTTAGGGTTCAGAAATCAATTTGGGGAAAACTCATTCTAACTAAAGAATGATAAAATTAACTTAGGAAATCACTAATTCATAGTCCCAATTGCATAAAGCAAGGTTCAATTTCAAAATTGAAATCTGAATTCAAAAGGCTAGGGTTAGGGTTTGCAATTGATTTGGGGCTTTTTGAATATAAATAAAATAGATGAGAGTTCACTCACCCAAGGAGGAAGGAAGAGAAGTGGTGGCTGTTGAGACCTCCGGCGTGGCGGTGGCGCGTCTGAGGACGGCGGCAGAGCTTCATTCTGCAACAATCCTGACCAAACAGTGGAGGCGAACCTCATAGAAGGGAAGGAGGTGGACGAACCACCATAGACAGCGGCCAGGCGAGCTCCCCGCGGCGGAGGGCAGCGTTTCACACGCAAATAGTGGCAACGCCGGCCGCGGCTTCGAGTGATGTGTGCAGGGACGCGAGCGCGGTCCTTTCCTCCTCCAGCGACGGTCCGAGCAGTGGTCTAGGGCGGTCGACGGAGCTCAGGCGGAACGCAACTGTTATGGTGAGGAGTTGTTTTGAGGTGAAGGAGATGTGAAGTTAGGAAGAAGAAAAGAGAAAGAAAAGAAAGAAAGAAAGAAAGAAAGAAAGAAAGAAGTGGGGGAGGGAGGTTGTGTGCGCTGCTGAGAAGTAGAAGAGGAAGGGTTTCTTTTTGTTAGTATTAGGTAAAATGGGTGGTTGAAAATGATTTTAGAAAAAGGGAAATAATATTGACTCTTGAATCTAAAAATAATAAGTGATAAATGCATACTTCCAAAATTTAAAATAGAGTAAAGATTGATGGTTGAATTTATCAACCAAGAAAATCAGTGATCCAAAATTAATCTCTAGTTAACACTAAACCAATTTATTTTCAAATCTAAAATTAAATAGAGTAACATCTGAAAATAAATTCCTTTGAATCATATTATTTAAAATATTTTTCTAAACAAAGAAAATAGTGACAATAGCGTAATATTATTGTCTTGTAAGTGTGTATACACTGTAATAACGCATTGTTAACGCACCAAATAAAATATTTTGAATTAGTAAATAAAATTACTCACCCAAACCACATAAAAATAATCAAAAATAAGCATCCAAATTATTGATTATTTCAATAAAATGATTAAACTTATATGTGAAAAATTGGGATGTTACACATAATGTCATGTATTCCTATATCCACTTGTCGGCGGATAAACGAAGCGGTCATCACTAGAGGCTGATTTTGATCAGTCATATAAGCTGCTATTGTTGAATGTCCACCGCCAGTCGATACCGACGCAGTAGACATTGATGCTTGCACTAGTTGAGTAGACGTAGTTGTTGATGATGGTTGAGAAGATGGCATGCCTAAGGCAATTAAAGTTGAAGATTCAATTGCTATACGACTGCCAATCTTCTTGGAAGTTGCTTGAGACGGTTCCAGGCTAAAATAATGTAACTGTGACCTGAAGAGGTAAACTTCCCAATGAGTTCACCGCTAGGTCCCACCGAGTGTGCCAATTGTTGTCTTCGTGCGGAAATTTTTGGTGCTCAGTCGTTTGAACGACTAATTCACACATTTAACAATGATTCCCAATTTGTGTTCAGACGATCACGCTTAGAAAGGGACTATGTTTCTCAACTATGGGTTCCTAGACTACTAAAGAAAGTGTCTAGTGTAGAAGATGAAATAGGTATCTTTAGTTGCAGGAAAGCAAGAAAAAGTGATAAAAGAAAGCAATAAAGGAAATTAAATTAAATATAAGTTGTGTATTTGATTGGATGTGTGTAAAACTGTCATGTACAGCTTGTATTTATAGGCAAAATTGTAAGCTATGCTAAAGCCACTCATCCTATTAGTCATTAACTCCTATTTTCTAGCAACAATGCAGATCATGGCTGACAAAAACGACTAAGCATAATGCCCACTAAAACCACTATTTTTAAGGGAAGAGATCCACCATCACGTTCTTGGCTTGCCGGACTAATATAACTTGCAAATCTACTCAAACGACTAAGTTATAGGCCAAACGACTAACTGCCCAGCAGCTGACCATGTTCTCCATATCCCTATTTTTAATGGAGTGGGTGTTCATGCACGTTTTTGACTTGGTCAACTCATAAAATGCCCTTGATTGCAGCTGCTCAGCATTTATATTCATTTTCTCTCTTCAAAACCACCTCTAATTTCATCCCAAAAATCTAGGAAAGTGGTTATTTTTTATTTCTTCCTCATTTGAATATTATTAAAGCCTTGGACTCATTTAATCAACATCTACACGAGCCCATTAAGACCAAATAACAGCCTCCAAGCCCATTTAGACTTAGCAGCCACAAACAACTGATTCTGAAACGACTGATTCTGCGTCGACTGGTTCTGTCTCGACTGATTCTGTGTCAGCTAAATTTCCTCAGCTAAATCGGGCTCAACGACTGGTTATCAGCTACTTATCTTAGCTCAGCAACTGCGTTCATCCCATCCTTATTCAGTCGATTTTGATCCTATTGTTCTTCTCGGCTAAATAAATTAATCAGCTAATTACCGCAATCGGCTATCAGCTAATACTTAATTTTTGGTGATAACAGAGTCTAATCATCTGAGTCATCAATGTTCTATAACAGTGGCTTCCATCACAAGAACAAAGAGTCGTTTCACTGCTTTGAGGTAACGAGGAACTTCATGCTCTATCCATTTATAGGGAATCATGTTCTCCTTTCAACTGAAAAACCATAATCAAGGTTGGTTGTTTTGGGTTTTTTTTTTGTGTGTGGAATGAAATCCCTTATCTATTTTGAATGAAGAACTTCTTTCAAACCAATGAAAACTCTATCTTTCACTCGCACCAACCGCTTTCTCCTCCATAGCCTCAACTCCCTCCTCACAAACCAATGTAGACTTTCCGGCCATCCACGCTCGAATCCAATAGAAGGAACAGAGATCGACAACAAAATGACACTTACGGAAGCAGATCGGCAAGGAGCATTTAAGTGTTCAATGAATTGACACTTACGAGGAAGTGTATTTCCATAATAGTTAAAAAAAAAACTCAAAAAAAAAAAAACTAACACCTATGGAATTTGGATTTTCCGTAAGTGTAAAAAATTTATACTTACGGAATGCAAGTTTCTGTAAGTGTAACTCTTTGCAAGCGTAAATTTATTTTCACACTTACAGAAAATTTAATGGAAGCATAAATTTATTTCACACTCATGGAAAATTTAATGAAAAATACATTTTTCGTAAGTTTGAAAAAATTTAAAATTTGAAAAAAAAAAGGATGATGGAAAGGATGCTCTATTCTCTTCAAGTGTGGAGTATGGTGTGGTGAGAGATGGGTGGAGAAAGAAAAAAAAAAAAAAAAGAGAGGGTGAGGGAAGAGTAAAAATAAGGGAATAAAGGGTTAGAATTATGAGGTTATTTAGGGAATTAAAAAAATTGAAGATGAATAGGAGGTGAGAATAGTAATTTGTGGGGTGATAAAATTAAAATCCACAAAACTCAAAAAAAAAAAAAAAACTTAAGGAGCTTCATTTTGATGAAGAAATGGAGCTTTGAAAAAAGTCATCCAGAGAAGCTTTTGCATAACTTTTACAGAGCTTTTTGAGTATTGAATCATCTTTGACTCCCTACAAGTCTTGCTTCCTTTTTCCTGGTAATTGTATTGATAATTTTTTTTTTTTTGAGAGAGACTGCATTATTGATATTTGGACAACCTTTTTTTGCTTATCATTTTATTTTTTCCAATACACGAAACGTCACCTGGGTGTTGAAACTGGAAAGTGATCGATCCTGGTCAATGCATAGTGCCATCTCAAACCAGATACTCCATCCCTCACCTTTAGTGTTTGAAATATCCCTCACCTGTTTAATTGGATGGTATATGTATAAACATTAAGCCTTTTTCCCTTTACTAATTTCCATGAATTCACTAAACCTTTTGAAGCAAGTCAGATTTGACGCTGGCTTTAAGGCAGTGAATTTGTAAAACTGTTTTGTTTTTTTATTGATATATTTTCTTAATGCTCTACATATTTCATTTATTAGTAATGAGTAATATGTAGAACTTTTGTAATTAGTTACCTCATATTTTAATCTTAAATAAAACTAAAGCTTAAAAGTATATAGACATATATGTTTAAAAAAATGAAATAAGCAAATAACTTTAGCTTTTACTATTAGAGCTTGTTTGGGAAAAAATTAATCTTTCCTATTCAACAGTTTTTGAAGATTTCAGCTATTTTTGTAAAAAAATCATAATGTTTAGTTGCATGGCTCATTTTTTAAAAAAAATTTTTTAAACAAAATTTAAGCTGTTTTCTCCAAGCACTGGTGCAATAGGTGCTTTTTACGTCAGTTAAAATTGATTTTTTACGTCAGAATACTGACTGACGTAAATACAGCTGACGTTAAAAGTTTAACTTTTAACGTCAGTTCTCAACTGACGTTAAATATAACACTATTAACGTCGGTTCTTTAACACAACTGACGTTAATTTTGTCAAAATTAACGTCAGTTCTTTAACATAACCGACGTAAATTTTGTTAAAACTAACGTCAATTGTTATCAAGAACTGACGTTAAAGGTCTTAATTTTAACGTCAGTTGTAATAAACAACTGACGTTAATAGTGTACTGTATATTTTTATAAAATACTTTTAACGTCAGTTGTATGATACAACTGACGTTAATTTTTTTTTTTTTAAATTCGGTTTTAAAATATCACTCCCCTAAGCCATCATTGCATTCAGTAAATATCCCAGTAACACAGAATATCACACACATTACAGAATTGCAAAGGAAAAATGGAACAATGATCCATATGTATGCCTGTTCAAAACAATATATATTTATTAACATAGGTTATAAATGTATACTAAGTTTAAACTACCTATATCAATATCCCTTCGTGATGATCATCACGAGTGGCATGTACATCGTCCACCTGTGTCTCCTTGATTATAGTAGGCATGTTTGTTGAAAAAGAAGGAGTCTCAGGAATATCAAGATTTGAATCTTCATTTTCATCACTACCATTATACATGCTTTTTCCTTGGAGAACCACGGACAACCTTTTGTTAGAAGGATCGGTGATGTAGAACACTTGTTTTGCTTGGGAAGCCATTATGAAAGGCTCATTTATATGACCTAACTTGTTGAGGTCTACCAATGTGAACCCCAATTCGTCGGTTTGTACACCACCGTTACTATCAACCCACTTACATTTAAATACCGGCACCGTAAGCTTAGTGTAATCGAGCACCCAAATATCTTCAATATATCCAAAGTAAGGTCTCGGTGCTGTAACGGGTTTTGTGTCCTTTGCACTAGAGAAGTGCATTGCTTCGGCCACGATCATAACCCCACTATTTTGCATGATACTCTTGTTATCTTGTTCCTTTGTATAAAAGGAAAAGTTATTTATGTCGTATCCGCTCCAACATATGACGTTGAAGTTAGGCCCACGTACTAGCCATTTTACGTCATCCGAAGCAGTACTACCATCCTTAAGCATTTCTTCCTTGAACCATGGTAAGAAAGTCTTGTTATGCTTGTTCAACAACCACCTTTCGCTCATTCGAGGGTTTTCTTGATTGACTTTTCTTTTATGTTCAAATAAGAAAGGCTGAACACATTCGATGTTGTTCAATACATACAAATGTGCTTGAAGCACTTCCTCCCGATCCTTCCTATTAATTCTTAAGCCATGTGTACCCTTACCTTGACATCTGATCTCATCATGCCGAGGCTTAGGAACCCCTATAGGATCCGTGTTATGAAGGTAGTCCGAACAAAACTCAATAGCTTCTTCTGCAACATACCTTTGAACAATAGATGCTTCCGGACGATGAGGATTCTTCACGTACCCTTTCAATATCTTCATGTAGCGCTCAACTGGGTACATCCATCTCAGAAAAACCGCCCACATAATCTAATCTCCTCACCAAATGAACAATTAAGTGAACCATTATGTCGAAAAAGGAAGGAGGAAAATACATCTCCAATTGGCACAAGATTGTAGCAGCCTCAACTTCCAAGTCATCCAACATACGGGGGTCAACGACTTTGCTACATATAGAATTGAAGAATGAGCACAACCGAGTAATGGCATGTCTCACATTTTTTGTAGCAATACCACGAATAGCAACGGGCAGAAGTTGTTGCATCAAGATGTGACAATCATGAGACTTCAAGCCAACCAATTTAAGATCACTAGAGACAAGTCTCTTCATATTTGAAGAGTAACCGTGTGGAACTTTGATGCCCTGAAGACACCCGCAGAAACTTTGTCTCTCTTTTTTTGACAAAGTATGACATGCTGACGGCAAATAAGTCCGCTTACCATCCTCAACAACTGGAGCTAACTGCTCTCGTATACCCATAGCAACGAGGTCGAGACGAGCATTCACACCATCCTTTGTCTTACCCTGAATGTTGAGAAGCGTCCCGATCACACTATCACACATATTTTTCTCCACATGCATCACATCAATGTAGTGTCTGACATCAAGCTTGCGCCAGTATGGAAGATCAAAGAATATCGACCTCTTCTTCCATATGTTTTTCTCAACAGCTTTACCTTTCTTTTTGGACTTGCCGAATATAACATCGATGTCCTTTACCCTCTGATAAACCTGCTCTCCAATTAAGGCCGTCGGCACTTCTTCTGTCTCTTGGCATCCATTAAAAGCTTTTTTCATCTTACGATATGGGTGATCACGTCTAAGAAATCTCCGATGCCCAAGGTAAACCGTCTTCTTTCCATGATGCAACTGAGTGTAGCATGTGCCTTCTTCACATATAGGGCATGCTTTACGCCCCTTGACACTGTACCCGGACAAGTTACCGTATGGTGGAAAGTCGTTGATGGTGCAAAATAATATGGCATGAAGCTTGAAAGTCTCATGAGAATACCCATCAACTACATCAACACCTTCCACCCACAACGTTTTCAAGTCATCAATCAAGGGACCTAGATAAACATCTAAGTCATTTCCCAGTTGCTTTGGGCCCGAAATCATCATAGACAACATCATGTATTTGCGCTTCATGCACAACCAAGGGGGCATGTTGTAAATCACCAACAGAACAGGCCATGAACTATGAATACTACTCATGCTACCATAAGGATTCATTCCATCCGTAGCAAGTCCAAGCCTTAGGTTTCTTGGCTCATCGGCGAAATCCGGAAACATAGTATCGATATTCTTCCATTGAATAGAATCAGCAGGATGGCGAACCTTTCCATCACGTTTCCTCTCATCATTATGCCATCTAAGATTCTTCGCATCTTTCGCATTGGCAAACAATCGCTTGAACCTTGGAATTATTGGAAGATACCACAACACCTTCGCAGGAGGACCCTTTTTTCTCATATCATCAACATCATCATCATCATCACCACCCTTCACTTTGTATCGTGATAACCCACATTTGGGGCAATCGTGTTTGTCTTCATGAACACCGATGTACAATATGCAATCATTGGGGCATGCGTGTATCTTCTTATACTCCATACCCATAGGACACAATACCTTCTTGGCCTCATAGTTACGGTCAGGCAATGTGTTGTCCTCCGGAAGCAAGTCTTTCAACACTTCAAGCAATTCCGTGAAGCTTTTATCGCTCCAACCATTTCTCGCCTTCACACAAACCAATTTTAACACCGCCGACAACCGTGTATGAGTAGTACACCCTGGATATAAAGGCTTATCCGCATCGCCGTACAACCTATCATACACATGCGCTCGATGAAAAGATTCTTGTCCAATATCACGGATCATGTCCTCTACTCGATCATCCTCCATATCTACATCAACGTCCTCACTTTGGGAGACACTCGCCGTATTACTACTCAACAACATATCACCATGCCATATCCATCTTGTATAACTCAAGCAAATCCCTTCACAAATCAAATGAGTACGTATATCCTTCACCGTACATTTCCTCGTATTCAAACACTTGACACAAGGACAACAGAACATTCCATTACTATTAGGAACATTCCTTTGAGCAAATTCTATAAATTCTCCCACCCCCTTCAAATACTCAGCACTAGTACGCTTACATACCATCCAACTACGATCCATAACTAGATAGGTCCTGTAGATATACAAAACATATATATATCCAATATAAGGACAATATGGGAGATTGAAAACTATAGTTTTTAAAGATTAATTGCCAAGCACTGGTCACGGCCTGACAGTGATGTCCATCACGGTCGTAACGTGCCAACTGAACAGACCATGCCATCACAGGCAGAACTGATCACGGCCTAGCCGTGATTAGTATCACGGCCGTGACAGATCAACCAGCAGAGCAACATGCACTCAAAACCAAAAACAGAGACGTACATTCCAAACAACTCAAACTCACGGTTTCAAGTTTCAACTACTGAGACTACAGTTTCAACATACACTCAAAACCAAAAATACTAAAATGTGCCCTAAATACTCACCAGAAATAGGTGCTCGCGTGGTGGTGGGGAGGGGAGCTCGAGTGGTGGCCAACGTTCGATGTGGTTATTGAGAGCAGAGGGACAAGGAGAGTTAGTGCGCGGGAAGGGGAAAGAGAGATGTACGTCAAGTTATTGCAAAGAATGAATGGAAAGACATAGTTAGGGTTAATAGTGTACCTCACGGTGGTGGCGAAGTAGCCCTCGCGGGGGTTGGGGTGGGGTTGAGCTCGGGTTTAGGGTTACGTCTTTGGGTGAGAGTGAGAGTGAGGGTTGAGAGTGATTTAGGGTTGAGCGTGATGAAAAGAGAAAAGAGACGTACGTACAGAGCGAAGTGCAGAAGGCGCGCGGGTGTAAACATAAAACAACATTTAACGTCAGTTGTATTAAAAAACTGACGTTAAAATTAATTTTTTAACGTCAGTTTTATTAACAACTGACGTTAAATATTAATATTTTTTTTTAAATGGCTCTGAGACCTGTGTTAATTGAGTGACAACAGGGCATTTCAGATAGCTAGGGAAAGATGATTATTTACGTCAGCTATTTATTTAACTGAAGTAAAAATCACACTTTTAACGTCAATTGTATAAACAACAGACGTTAAAAATAAATATTTTTTATTTTAAAAACACTTTTAACTTCAGTTTTATTCAACAACTGACGTTAATGCATTTGTGTGACAACAGGGCATTTCAGATAGGGATATAGGATTATTTACGTCAGCTGTTTATTTAACTGAAGTAAAAATCACACTTTTAACGTCAGTTGTATAAACAACTGACGTTAAAAATAAAAAATATTTATTTTAAAAACGCTTTTAATGTCAGTTTTATTTAACAACTGACGTTAAACGTGTCTCTTCCTATTCCTTCTGGCGTTTTCTTTTCTGCACGTTTATAATATATGACTGCCAGGCCAACTCCCAATGCGCCTTGGAACCTAATGATCTTAATGATCAATTTAATTTTTTAGCAACTTACGACGCCTAGTAACTTCATCCCCTACTCCTATAAATAGCTTCCTTCCTTCGTTTAATTTTTTTGCTTCACAATATGGCTCTGCCATGGAGATTAACTTCATCACTCTTTCTTCCTATAGCTAGACTTAAAGGTCTCTGTCTTAATGGTCGAACAACTTCTGAGTTTGAGTAAATCACATTACATGGGTGATAAGGGTGTGTAAATCGCATTATGTGAATTGCACACACCATCATCCTTCGGGAGAATCGGCAGCTACAGTTCCAAAACCTCAGCTTTGGAACCAAGTGGCTGTTCCAAGAATATTGCTGAAACAGATCGAGTGCACCCTTCACTCTGCCACGGCTCCAAAGTGACTGTGGATTCAGATGGAGCATCGACTTCAAATGAGGGAGGGGATGCATTCAATGTTGGAGATTCTGAGCACATGACTGAGAAGAAAATGATGTTGAAGCAGAAACTTTTTTATATTTTAGTGCTATATATCTTGCGGAAATTTTTTATCTTTTAAACATGTAATTGTAACTTATGAATCGCTTCAATGAGATACGATTTGATTATACATATATAACTTGTTTTATGTTAAGTGTTTATTTATTTAAATTTGCACAAGAATTTGTTAATTTACTAATTCAAGCTAATTAATTAAGATTAAAAATAAACTTTTTAAAAAAAAGATTAGAAATAAACTGCACTATATGGAGTGATGATCTGCGTTAAGAGTGACAACAGGGAGATGACAACGAAAGAAAGATAGGAATGAGTTGATTATTTACGTCAGTTATTTATTTAACTGAAGTAAAAATCACACTTATAACGTCAGGTTTATAAACAACTGACGTTAAAAGTTTTAATAATTTCTTGCAAAACACTTTTAACGTCAGTTCATTAAACAACTGACGCAAATAGTGATTTCATATTTACAAAACTGCCACCGCCTCACTTTTAACGTCAGTCATTAAAACAACTGACGTTAAGAGTGAATTAATTATTTACAAAACTGCCACCGCCCCCTCTTTAACATCTAGTTTTTGGTTAACTGACGTAAACCTTTACCGTCTAATGTATATTTTCCACTAGTGAAGGTTGGATCGTTAGATTGTTATCAACATATTATTTTTTATCTCAACATTTACTTTCCTATTTTGACCCCACCTCCATGTTAGCTTTTGCCTTTTGGTGGAGCACTCCTACCTATTTCTATAGTGAGGTGCGTTGTTGGTCTTTATTTTTGTCTTGCTAGTTTTCTTTAAAAATTATTATGATAATAATAAATAAATATCCAGATTAAATATATATTATTGTTATTTAACAATTCTTAATTAATCTATTTTCTTTTTTTTTGATTTACAATTAACATATTTTGACATGTTGATGTTTTTCAAGAAAAATATTAAAATTATATTATTATTATTATTTTGAATGATATTATATTCAATTTTATAATAAAAAAATGAAGATAGAATTAAAAAAAATCATTTCAACAAGTTTATTAAATAAAGCATCAAATATTATTAATATAAACAAATAACATCATACCATTTTTCGTAATTTATTATATAAAAGTGATTTTTTTTTGCACCACACAAACGAAATAGATTATCATAAAATCACTTTTCAACAAACATACTCAAACAAAAACAGATTCTGATTATAATTGATTATCACAATAATCGATTATACAAAAACAAATTATCAACATAATCTTTTTTTTTTCAGCTTTCCCAAACACACTATAAAAGCTCTTATTTTTAGCTTTTCCTTTAAAGTACCTTTTAAGCTAACAAAAAACTAGGCCAAACGCTCACTTAATAGTACCTTTAAAGTACCTTTCACATTAGTGCACTCTTCTTTCTTTTTTCAACTATAAAACTTAATACCGTTAAGCTGAAACATCTCAGAATAGTTTGTTTATGCATTTGCTCACACGTAACAAGATTGGGAGAACACTTGAACAAATACCACTATACAATGTCGGGTAGCATAAAAAACAAACGTAGAATCGCTCAATTTGTGGGTTCTTCTCAGAATATTGATTATGGTATTCATCACTCTTTTAAATCATTGTATCATACATCTTTTTTCCATTTACATATATAAATTTGTCTGGACTTTGTAGCAAATTCTTCTCCAGGAAACTCTCATGGTTTATGCTCGCCAATCCAAAATCCAATGGTCAGAGCAACTTCTGGGATGGATATTCGGAGTATTCCATTATCCAACATCACAAATGGTAAGGGATGACCAAGGCTTATGAATAAAAAAAAATTAAAAGTATCAATATTCCTTGAAAGGCATGCAAAAACAATCTTGAAAATTGTCTGGGAATTTTCCAGACAATTTTAATCCACAAAATCCTGATTATGGTAGCTCCCCAATCAAGATTTCAACACTTATGTTGGTATTGACATTCAAAAAATTCCATTGTCAAACATCACAAGTTATGTTGTGTTTCTATAGTAGCAAAATTTAATTATTATTATTATATATTTTATCAACTTTATGCTATTCCCTGATATTAGTAACTTCCGTTTGATTTTATAAAAAAAAATTGCAGCCAATACTTTATCAGCAAAGAGAGCTAGACACAATTTGCAACATCCATCTGATTCAGTAGTTCTCAAGGACAAAAACAATGCTATCTCCACTCAAAGTAAACTCAAAATTGGAAGATTTTTGTTAAGAGGTGGCAGAGTAACAACATCTTCTGATGGAAATAATATTGTTGGGAAAATCACAATGCATAGTAAAAAACCAACTACAATATCATCTGGTATGGAAGACATCTACAAATTTAGATCTTACTCTATCTTAATATATCATTAACAACTCACTTATCAAGTTATGTAGAAAATATGTTTACAGCAAATACGATGTTACTTTTTTCTTTCTTTATAATTTTGTCCTCAGAACAAACAGCAATTAATTTAACCGTTATCGACGATGTCTCGCCACAAGCCAATGCGGCAGGTATTTTTTTACTATAACTTCCAATTACATTTAGTTATGGACTTTGTGATCAAATTGATCAGAATTTGTTTTTGTGATAGCAAAATTTAATTATTATATATGTTATCAACTTTATGTTATTCCCTGATATTAGGAACGTCCTTTTGCTTTTATAAAAAAATATTTCAGTCAATACTTTATCAGCAAAGAGACCTAGACACAATTTACAGCATCCATCTCATTCAGTAGTTCCCAGGGACAAACACAATGCTATCTCCTCTCAAATTAAACTCAAAAGTGGAAGATTATTGTCAGGAGGTGGCAGAGTAACAACACCTTCTGATGGAAATTATGGTGTTGGGAAAATTACCATGCATAGTAAAAAACCCACTACATCATCATCTGGTATGGAAGGCATCTACAAATTGAGATCTTACTCTATCATAATATCATTAACAATTCACTTATCAAGAGAATATGTTTACGGCAAATACAATGTTACTCCTTTCTTTCTTTATAACTTTGTTCTTTCGTTATCATCAGAACAAACAGAGCCTAATTCACTACAAAAAATCAACTGTTTAGCGACCGGCATATTCGGTCGCTAAACCAGCTAATTCGGTCGCTATTTAATTTAGTGACCGATTCATGGTGGTGACGGATAACTTGATCACTAAGATTTTAGAGGCCGAAATATAAATTTGGTCGCTAAATGACGACCGTATTTTCGGTTGCTAAATAATAAAAAACGGTCGCTACACGGTTGGTCGTATTGTTTGGGTAACCATTTTTAGCGACCGATAATCGGTTGCTAGTTCGATCACTAATGTTGGTTACTGTTAACCTATATTAGTGACCGATATTCGGTCGCTAGACCACAATTTTTTAATGTTAACTAAAGTTTAGCGACCGAATTATTGGTTGCTAATTCAGTCGCTAAACTGGATTTTATTAATTTTTTTAATTTAATTTTTAAAATAATAAATTTTTTTGTCTTGCTTTAAAGTTTAGTAATGAAATATACAATCATAAGAAATAATGAATATATATAAAAATAATAATCCAAAGTGTCGTACAAGAATTGTTTAAAATCAAAAAAATGAAAAAAAATCAGTCATGATGAGGGGGAGGTGGAGGAATCCAGTCATCCTCAGCGTCCATGACGCCGACGTCTGCTATCTAATCGTCCTCTGGGGTAGCAGCACCAATAGCTAGCGGCAGAATTGGAGGAGCGGCAGCAGGCGGCACAACCGTCAGAGCATCACCCTGAGCAACTGGAGCCTGGATCCTCATCTGCTCCAACACCGACCGTAGTGTCTGGCCCTATTCGATGCTCGTTTGCATCAGCTGTTGGTGTGCCCGAGTCAACTGTGCAATCTGTTTCACCATCTGCTGCTCTCTCTCGCTCTTCTCCCGAAGCTCCGCGTTCAGCTGCGTGATGGTGTCCTGCATTTGGTTGAACTGCTCCTGAGGGACGGTATCGGCGTAGGAAGGAGCAGGCGTGCCAGATGATGAAGCGATAAACTCGTCTCCCAGGTGTCCGAGGCCATACACGTGCCCCTTCTTGTTCCTGCCCCGATGACCTCCAAATAAATGGCATTATCGTCGACGGAGATAGGAGAGTTGGGCCCATCACCAGTCAAGACCTCATCTTGTGACTGTGAGGCACGTGATATGGCATCGTTCTTCTTCTCGTTGAAGCCCACCTGCAAAGTATAGATAAAGAGATTTAGTTAAAATTATAATCAATATTAACAAATCAATTATAATAAATTACAAGTAAAGACTAAATTGTTTTTTGCTTACAGCATAGTTACGGGCCTTGTCGTTGACCCATGTCCCCGACTTCAACTTCTTCGTCCTCTCCACCAACTCTACAGCAGTGGGGCCCCACTGTTTCTATGCTTTATGCACAGAAAAATATAATCTTAAATTCATAAGAATATTTAAAAATGAAAACTCATTAAATAGTATACTAAGTCAATAGTTTTAAGTATTACCATCTCGTCGTAGTGGGCGGCGGCTGATTTAGACCCGCCGGTCCAAGCACATGCGCCACCATCAGAAGCTCGATTATGCCGAGCTGTGGCCTAGATCTCCTGGAACTTATCAGTAGCCCAGTACTGGTCCAGCTGCCTCCTGATCTCAGGATCCACCCACTTGCCCTTATTCTTACCCTTCCTCACTTGTTCGTCAGATTCTTCATGACCAGTGAGCCTTTATGCTCAAATATGTCCCCGACGAGACACTCTAAAGCTGCGTCCCACCTATACTCTTTCTGCAACTTACAGTTGTTAGGAAATTCGTGTGTATATATATATATAATGTAAATTTAATTTAAATAACTTAATAAATTGTTACCTTAAACTCTTTAAACAACTGATCCCTATGGCCTCTTGGGATGGCCTTCCATGTAAGCCATGGACCATCAAACTTGCGTCGCAGGATCTTCGATATCGAATCAGAAGGGCCCTTCGCAGGCAGAAAGCTGTAGCAAAATTAGAGCATTAATAAATGTTATAAATAAATAAAAAAACAAGTAAATAGAAATTAACGATACTTTATATAGATTAAAAAATTAAATTAGCTTACTCGTTATCCCCCCTGGGGATAAGAAGAATCCTCCTGTCGGATGGACCACGGCTTTCCTGTCCCGATGATGATGATGGTCCTGTCATAGGTGTAGATGATGACGGTGCAGCCTGTGTCCCGACGACATGACGCTGGGTAGGGGATAAAACTCCATCACCCTGTTGTGTCCCGTCCACAAAGGTGCTGGTAGGGTGGTCTCGATCTGAAGGCTGTGGGTCGGTCGGTGGAGGGACTTTCGCAGCACGACCTCTGCCACGACCTCCACGACGACCCCTACCTCTAGAGGAATATGTCATCTGTGTAAAATATAAAAAGATGATTACACACCAGTGTAAATAATACAAAAATAAATTACCTAAGTAGAATGACATTTACCCAATGAATTATGACATAAATAAATTACATAAGTAGAATCTCCGTCACTAAATTCACCCTCACTCTCATCAGTCTCACTTGATCGGAATGTGCCTTCGCTAGATGCGTCCAACTCAGATTGATCCATTAACTCTCTTTCAACTTCTTCCCCATTTCCGGAAATGTCCGCCAGAGAATTAACAATAATGTCCGGCATAATTTGCAACGGTACGTGGGGTCTTGAAAACTCATCATCTTGGTACGGAGCATCTTTTTCAGGCTGGTTGATTACATTATCAGTAATTATACTGCGAGCCTTTATCTTAATAACACCCAGCCAACCTTGATGTCCTTCGGGATATGGCGAGTTATAAACCTGATCTGCTTGTGTGAAAAAATGAATGGGTCGTACGCCTTATTATACCTACGAGATAGCCTAACTTGAACAATACCATTTTTTTTTTTTATCGATTTTTGTCCCTACGTCAAGAGTAGGATCAAACCAATCACACTTGAAGATAACTAACTTCATCACGGGGAAACCGGTATAATCGAGTTCAAGGATGTCAGTTAGAACCCCATAGAAATCATCCTCTACATTGCCATCAGTGGCTTGCACACAAACCCCATAGTTACACGACTGCATTCCTTCATTCCATGTTTTTGTATTAAATTTATATCTATTTACAATGTAAGTAATCCATGATGTAACCCATCTGTTAGGCCCCCATGCCAAATTTGTCAACAATGGATTTTGAACATTGTTTTCTGGATCTAGTACCTAAAAAATCGAATATTATATTATTCTTATACATGCTATATATTTAAGGAGATAAAATGTATTGCAACAAATGAAGATGCTTAACCTACATATTTACTGAACCACGTAGCAAAGTGAGAAGTAATTTTTCGATCAACCTGATCGTTTGAAATGTCAGGTTGGATATCCCTTAGAAAATTGCCGTACATCCTACATATGGGAGATTAACAGCAGGACGATTAATAACCATAAATGTCAATTGAACTTATAAAAGACATTGTAGAAACTTACTCTAAATATGGCGCCACCTCTTCACAATTTTGAAGGATATACAGATGAGCAGCATGAATGTCACACTACTCCAAGAAATATCCTTTTGATTTGCCACTAAATCTGCCTGGATAGTTGAATATTGATATAGGAGGACTAGTTGAACTTCCTTCGCCCGAATCAACGTTTCTAGGCATCCTTGTCCTTCTCGTGTTAACTTCGTCCGGATAGTAATAAGAGGCAAAAGTGGAAGTCTCCTCTACTAAGTATGCTTCACAAATGGAACCCTCCACTCGTGCCTTGTTCTTGACTTTGTGTTTAAGGGAGTGCAGGAACCTATTAAAGAGGGATACATACAAATAATTACTAGTTTTAGGGAAAGCTAAACTACGATTTTGTGTTCATGAATTTCACATGTATTAAGTAAAATAGTTGATTTTGTTTACCTCTCAAATGGATACATCCAACGGTATTGGACTGGACCACCAACTCTTGCTTCGTATGGTAGATGAACTGGAAGGTGTTCCATTGAATCAAAGAAACTCGGCGGGAAGATTTGTTCCAGCTTACATAACAAAACAGGTATCTTGACTTCCATATCCTTTAATTGATTCACATTTAGTGTTGTCGATGTAAGCTCCCCGAAAAAGTGGCTAAGCTCAACAAGTGGGTTCCAAATTGGTTTCGGTAATGCGTCGAACACAATTGGAAGCAACCGTTGCATGAACATGTGGCAATCATGACTCTTCATTCCATGTAACTTTGCTTCCTTAATGTCAACACATCTACCCAGATTGGAAGTATACACATCTGGTAACTTTAGTTCTTTAACCCATTTATAGACGGCTATTCTCTGTGCTTTGCTTAGTGTATAACTTGCCTTCGGTTTGATAAATCTGCCATGACCACCGTCCTGCAACTTAAGTTCTTTCCGATTACAAATTTCAGCCAGATCCAATAGGGCTTTATTTGTATCCTTTGTCCTCCCCTTGATGTCCATCATAGTGTCAAACATATTCAAAAACACATTCCTCTCAGTATGCATAACATCAATGTTGTGACAGAGTAGTTGTGTCCTCCAATACGGCAACCTCCAAAATATACTTTGTTTTGTCCAATTATGGTTGACGCCATAATCAGGAATATGTTCTCCTTGGGATTCATGGACAAGCAGTAAGTACTGTACTCTCCGCCATACATTAGGACCAGACAAACGTGGTGGAGGCGGTGTTGTCTCCGCAGAACGCTTCTTGAATGCATTCTTGTTCCGCCTATAAGGATGATCTTCTGGAAGGAATTGACGATGACAATCAAAATATGAGATCTTTCAACTGTTTTTAAGCGTGAATGCCTTCAATCGCCCCATACATATTGGGCAACCAAGCTTCCCTGCAGTCATCCAACCCGACATCATCCCATAGGCGGGAAAGTCGTTGATCGTCCACATCAAAGCTGCTTTCATCATGAAATTCTGCCTCAAAGATACTTCATATGTCAACACACCATCATTCCACAGCATCGTCAACTCATCTATCAGCGGCTGCAAGTACACATCAATCTTACCTTTTGGATTAGACGGACCCAGAATTATGACTGTTAGGAACATAAACTCCCGCTTCATGCACATCCTCGGGGGAAGATTGTACGGAGTCAGGATAACCGGCCAACAAGAGTATGCTTTTCCTGATTGCCCGAAAGGATTAAATCCATCTGTATTTAACCCTAATCGGACGTTCCGAGGGTCCTGCGAAAATGCCATATGAACCGTATCAAAATGCTTCCAAGCTTCTCCATCCGATGGATGACACAAAACATCTTGCTCCCTCTTATGCTCACTATGCCACCTTATGTGACCTGCAGTGGCCATCGAAGAGTACAATCTTGTAAGTCTTGGCACTAGCGAAAAGTACCACATCTTTTTTAGTGACCACTTCTTCTCAATGCCCATCCTAGTGGTTGTCTTATACCGATAGGCACCACAAAATCGACAACATGTTATGCTCTCCGCTGAATCATCCTTGTAGTACAACATACATCCATTCGGGCAACAATCAATTTTTAAACACCCCAGGCCCAGGCCCAGCCCAATTTTCAAACACCCCAGGTATCCGATTGTCTTCCGGCAACGCCTTGGACACTGACATGGTGAGGCGATTAAAACAACCTTCTTGCATATTGTAGTCAGATTTGATACTCAACCATTCCATACACATCGACAACTCCGCGTACTCCCGACATCCTTCCCATAATGGAGATTGTGCAGCACTCGGCATATCATAGAATCTTTGAGCTTCGAGATTCGGATTCTCCTCTATGTATTCGGAACCCATTCCACCATCTTCTCCCCCATCTTCTTCTAGTGCAACACCAACCGATGGTCCAGCATGATCCATTATCATCTACTCGTATGGATTCAATTCTTCCCTCTGGTCACCACTTCCATAGTACGATCCTTCAAACACAACCAGGTTTAAATCAAGCAACGTCTCACCATGGTTACTCCACCAATAGTAATCAGGCATGAATCCCTTCACATAAAGATCGACTACAACTCCATCCACGCTTTTGAAAGATTGACACTTGCATCTTTTGCAAGGACACCTCAAATGATCACCACCCAGCCGTATAAATCTCTCCTGGCTAACAACAAACTCTATAAACTCACCCACTCCAACTCTATACTCTTCCCTAAGACGTTTATTCCAATCCAACCTATGATACATCCATTTTGCGATTCTCCAAAATATCCATTGCTGCCAATTAAATAGCCTGACCAACCCTACAATAACACTTATATATTACGGTGCATTCCAATAACTCCATCAATCTCGTTCTTATGACAAGGTATGGACCTATCCCATTTGAGAAGAAACCTTTACCACACTCGGTTAATAATAGTTATTCCCTTATTCAAATGCCTTATACTTAACAAAATTTCAGCAGCATTTCTCATCGGTCTCCAAGTACACGACTCGAGCACAGTGGGATCCACCACGATCAAGTATGCACCCGGAGAATAAAAGGAAATGCATCAGACCGAGATTTCATCACATATATAAGGCATTTGAACATGGAAATGACTATTGTACGAGTGTGTAAAAGGTTTTTTCCCAAACTGTCCCACTTGGACAATTCAAGATTCAATATAATGAGCATGCGTACCTTGAGAAGGTACGCATGCTCGTTAATATTGAATCTCAAACAGGAAACTAAGGCTTTCGTAAATTAATAATTAACTCTAACAGAAAATAAAACCATTAACCTATAAATATAGTTGAGCTTATATATTGCAACGTAAATCAATACAAACTTAGATAAAATATTGTAGCAAACATCCTATTGAGCTCCGCTCTCCACTTACACGTAACACATAATTGTCTACACATGCATAACTTCTAAATTATCAACACACAACCAGCATCCAGCCTTTCGAACAGGATCACATCCTATTGAGCTCTGCTCTCCACTAACAAACAACACATATTGGGAAACACATGCATAAACATTAAATTATCAGCACACAAATCCTATCGAGCTCCGCTCTCCACTAACAAACAACACAACTTCACATTACACATTACAGATACCACACAAATCAATGCATAATAAAGATGTAGTTAACTTACCTCAGCTCCCAGCAAAGAATGATAAATAGTGACAAAGATCGAGGAGTGCTGCAAGTGATTAAATTCAACAGCCTGTTCAAAAATAAGTGATTAAATTCAATTCACATGTGACTTAGACATTTCAACAGATACGGTTTAATAAGACCATGTCATGGTAGTCATGGACTCTAGCATTAACAAAATGCTTTTATTCTTATAATCACTAGCCAACTTTATATTCCATGATTTATATACATTGTTAGTTACATGGTTTGCTTTATACTTAGGATCATTTGTGAGTCTCATCCATAACTCTTTAGGTCTCTTACAAGCCAACAAACAATATGTTGCCTTACTAATAATTTTTCTCATTTGTGTCAATGCCTTGTCAAGCATGTACTTATTATGAACCATACCAACAACCCATAACAAAGTTTCCAGCATTAAAGTGTTATATACCTCTTAGTGAAATTATTCAATAGGGGATTACAATAAAACCTACATAAACAACTGAACGCGCTGTCGCGCACGTGCCAAAAAGCGAGCGATTTACAAAATATGTAGTTAAGGGAGTGACAACTCGAGTATCGTCTCACAAGGACTCTTGGGTTGTTGTTAACAGAAAAAGTCAGAATTGGGGGGTTTGGAATTGAAATTAAACAAAGAAAACAAAGCAGAAAAACAATGTAAACTAAACAATTACCAAATAAGCTAAAGCGATTAACCTACTGTTCTCGGTTTCCCACTATCATTGGTTTACATAATTCCATGCCCTAAGCAGATTCTAAACCCTTTTCGATTGTAGCATCAATTAACAAGCGAAACCAATGCTACGAGACATATGTTCCTATTCCCGAATTAAGCAAACGGGGTGAAGCACTCATGAACTAAGCGAACATGAACGAACACACGCGAATTAAGCAAACACGATTAAGTATAGGAACATACAATCATCGAAATAAATCAACACCTATTCCATACGATTCTGAATTAAGCAAACAGAACATATAAAACAAGTATTGAAAGAGAATAGCAATGAGTTCAGGAATTACAAACCCTCAAGTGTCAATGGAAACCAATCGCAGTAGATTAATCAAAGGAGACTAGTTCTCCATTACAAAAGAAACACAAAATGCTAAACCTATTGTTGCAGCCGCCTATGAAAAGAAAAGAAAAGGAAAAGAAAAGCTAAGATAAGCTCTCCTTCTATGTTCTGTCCTAAAACAGACTTAAATACAGCTTCTGGATTCCGCGAGCTCGCGAGGTGAGCATACCTTCGCGAGGCGAATAATATGAACAGTCTTCAGTGTTTGGCTCTCTCGCGAGGCGAGCTTATCATTCGCGAGGCGAAACTCTTCAAATTCCAAACTGTCACAGCCGTGACCTTCAACACGGGTAAGCCGTGATGGCTTCTGGTCTTCCAGGGTTGGATTACTCGCGGGGCGAGTCAAGTATTCGCGGGGTGAGACAGAGAGGATTGCATTTTCTGGAACAGTCACGCTTCAGGTTCGCGAGGCGAATAGCCTCTCGCGGGGCGAAGAATCCAAAACTGCTTCACTTTATTAACCTGAAAACAAGGATTAACAGTAAGTACTTTATTCGACTCTAAATCAGCTAAATTAACCTAAAAATACTTTAGAGACTCAAAATGCTGCTTGACGACAATCAAGTCTAATTTGGGCAAAAACAGGATATAATTAGCACAAAACCACGGTCATACTAGTCATAAAACTAGATGAGCCAGCGGCTGATCAAAATACCCCAAACTTAAACTTTGCTTGTCCCCAAGCAAACTAAAACTCAAAAACTTAAAAGACTCAAGACATGGCAAGCTTAAAGGATTCAATCAACTTTGCACAAATTTCAAGCAATTCATCAAAATAACTTTTCCTTCAATGTTCCCTCTTTCAAATAAAGCAATCCCCACATGCATTCACTCTAAACAATTGAGAATTTCATCATTCAAGCAATCATTAATCTAAGCAAGGGATCCAAGTTACACACAAACAGGGAGATCACCAAATTCAAACAATCGCCTTCCTCACAAGGGAATTTAGTGTTTCACACATTCGCTCAGTTTGTCTAGGCAATCAACATTTCACTCAATTTCACTTTTAAGAACACTTCCGATGAATTTGATCTTCATCTCAAAATAGTTCCCACGAAAACATGCATGCAACATCAAAAGGTCTTTTAAAGGTTGTAATGGGGCCTGGCTAAGGGTAGGATATACAAAGGTACTAGGCTTAAGTCCCTAGGAACTAAGAGAGCATGAAACAGTCTTACACATTGAATTCCACTCAAGTTCCTTTCTCTATTTTTCTTTATGCTTTTGGTGACTACAGCCTTTTCCTTCAAATAGCCTTTTTGACATTTTTGCTCTTTTATTTTTTTATTTTTCTTTTTCTTTCTTTCTTTTTTTTTCTTTTTTTTCAATCCCAAACAACACATCACACCTTGTAGCCACCCCAAACTTAGTTTCTTACAACCATTCTCTTGCTAAGCTTCCATGCTCTCCTAATCCTAAGATTGGGTTAACATGGTCTTTTAGATTTTAGGCTCATAACATAAGGTTATCAAGAATTAACAGGCTATCAGGCTCAAAGGGGCTAACAAAGGAACATGCATTAGGAATTGGTTCTTTTTAGGCTAAGTAGCTATTTACAAAGAAAATGCCTAAATCATCTGATGCAAACACATAAACATGCAAACCATAAAGAGATTCAAGCAAATTCAGGAAAGTGCAACTCAAAAGTGATTCACACAATTAAAACACATGTTGGAGGCTCAAATCCTCACCTGGACATTTTTCGCAAATTGTTTGACCGAGATTCTATCCCTAGTGTGTGCACCCCTTCACCCCAAACTTATCATAAATCATGCCATCACAACAAAATATCTCAAAGTTCAGTTTTCAAATTTTTCAACATGGGGATCAATTTTCAATTTTTCAAGACTTGGGGGGAAATCATCAACAGTCAACACATGTCATGCAATCATCTATGCAAATTCAAATAAAATCCAATCAAGCTTGCCGACACAAGACTCAACACACATACTCCTGATCTTCTCAAATTATTCAGGAGCTGAAGAAAACCAAACAAAAACAAGGAAAAGCAAAAACTAACAAGAAAATGAAAATAAACTAGAGAGAAAGGGTTAAGAAAACTCATTGGGGGGCGGTTCCACCAGGATCCCATTGCTTGTAACATAAGGCCCAAGTGATAGCCAAAGGACGGAAGCTCATTCCATGCTTCCATAACTTGCAGCCTTGATATGGGAGTGGGCACTTGACAGTTATGGTGACCTCGCCGAGTGCGGCGGACTTCTCACTCCCTCTTGGGTCCGAGTTGACCTCCTTTTCAACAAAGTCCTCCCAATAAAAATGGGGTTCAACCTCTTGGACTGGCCATGGTACAAAATCCAGTCTCTCTGGCAGAGGCTTGAACTCCATTGCCGGTTGTTCCACAGTGGGAGGTGGCAAACAGGTAGAGAGGGTCTCCGATGCTGCTTCAACTTCTGCACGATCTTCATTCACTGCACTAACAAATCCATCACCTGCTAAACCTGCAGAAATCTCAGCACACACCACACAAAGGTTAGTGTTAGTACAGTCAGTACATATGGTACAATAAACTGAATCAGTAAAGGCCTGAATGTCTGGAAATTCAGCACACAGTTCATCCACCCCATCACTTTCAACACATGCATCTAATTCCAAAGGTTCTTCATTATCCTCAAGCATGGTGAAGCAGATGTCCTCCTGATCCTCATTTTCTATGTTTCCTGGCCGAACAGGGCCCTCAACCTCATATGTCTCCTGTTCCATTTGGACGTTTTTCTCCTCACACCCTGAAAAGAATGAGCTTTCAAAACATGCTACACAAGAAGCAGTGTCAGTACAATCAGCACATGAAGTATAATAGATAGAATCAGGAAAGGTGTGAATATCTGGAGATTCAACACACAGTTCATCAACAGAAGTATTCTTGACATCATTATCAAAATTATCCTCAGAAGTATTGTCAAGAATAACTACTTGTGAATCTGTATGTTCTTCAAGGGAATGTGGAGTTTGCAGTGCAGCCGAGGCATTAATGCTAGCATCTGTTTGCTGCTAAAACTGTCCAAATTACTGCTGAAATAGTGTAGTCATTTGTGCAGTCATTTACTTGAACAGGTCCTCTAGTGAAGGTCCAGAAGGTGCAGAGGTGGTCGCTTGAGGAGAGTTCTGTGGTGGTGCCAGTGGTAACATCAGTTGTGAGTCCCCATACCAAGTGGTTGGATGGTTTCCCCAGCTGAGGTGGTACTCATTAGTGGAGGGGTCAGGAATGTTGTGCCGGTTCTGATTGTTGCCTTGATTGTAAGGATGGACTGCATAAGCTTGAGGCAAATCAGTAACTGACCCTTCTTTCAGAATGGGGCATGCATCAAACAGGTGCTCAGGAGAGCTGCACATGCCACACAACCTTGCCGGCCGAACCTTATCCATTGCCAATTGCTTCACCAAAGAAGTGAGCTCATCAATTCTATTCTCAAGGGCCTGGTTGGAAGAAGAGCTATGGACCTCATTCACTCCAATCATGTCAAAACCACTGCTAAACTCATAACTTCCAGCAGAGTTAGGATAACATATGCATGGTGGTGGTTTACTAAAGTCAGGATAATATATGCATGGTTCATAATCAACATTAGGCATAAAATCTTGCATATAATTATCCATGGGAAGCACTAAGATTCACAACCAGACAAAGCAGCCGTAACTAATTCAGTAATGCAAAAGTTTTTTTTTAAAATTTTTATTTTCTGTTAATAACAACATGAGTCCCCGGCAACGGCGCCAATTTTTGAACGTGCTATCGCGCATGCGCCAAAAAGCGAGCGATTTACAAAATATGTAGTTAAGGGAGCGACAACTCGAGTATCGTCTCACAAGGACTCTTGGGTTGTTGTTAACAGAAAAAGTCAGAATTGGGGGGTTTGGAATTGAAATTAAACAAAGAAAACAAAGCAGAAAAACAATGTAAACTAAACAATTACCAAATAAGCTAAAGCGATTAACCTACTGTTCTCGGTTTCCCACTATCATTGGTTTACATAATTCCATGCCCTAAGCAGATTCTAAACCCTTTTCGATTGTAGCATCAATTAACAAGCGAAACCAATGCTATGAGACATATGTTCCTATTCCCGAATTAAGAAAACGGGGTGAAGCACTCGTGAACTAAGCGAACATGAATGAACACACGCGAATTAAGCAAACGCGATTAAGTATAGGAACATACAATCATCGAAATAAATCAATACCTATTCCATACGATTCTGAATTAAGCAAACAGAACATATAAAACAAGTATTGAAAGAGAATAGCAATGAGTTCAGGAATTACAAAACCTCAAGTGTCAATGGAAACCAATCGCAGTAGATTAATCAAAGGAGACTAGTTCTCCATTACAAAAGAAACACAAAATGCTAAACCTACTGTTGCAGCCGCCTATGAAAAGAAAAGAAAAGGAAAAGAAAAGCTAAGATAAGCTCTCCTTCTACGTTCTGTCCTAAAACAGACTTAAATACAGCTTTTGGATTCCGCGAGCTCGCGAGGCGAGCATACCTTCGCGAGGCGAATAATATGAACAGTCTTCAGTGTTTGGCTCTCTTGCGAGGCGAGCTTATCATTCGCGAGGCGAAACTCTTCAAATTCCAAACTGTCTCATCCGTGACCTTCAACACGGGTAAGCCGTGATGGCTTCTGGTCTTCCAGGGTTGGATTACTCGCGGGGCGAGTCAAGTATTCGCGGGGCGAGACAGAGAGGATTGCATTTTCTGGAACAGTCACGCTTCAGGTTCGCGAGGCGAATAGCCTCTCGCGGGGCGAAGAATCCAAAACTTCTTCACTTTATTAACCTGAAAACAAGGATTAACAGTAAGTACTTTATTCGACTCTAAATCAGCTAAATTAACCTAAAAATACTTTAGAGACTCAAAATGCTGCTTGATGACAATCAAGTCTAATTTGGGCGAAAACGGGATATAATTAGCACAAAACCACGGTCATACTAGTCATAAAACTAGATGAGCCAGTGGCTGATCAACAACTTACAACACATAGTCACACAACCATAATTGAATAAAATTGATGCACATTACCACATTGTATCTGATTCAAGTACCATCTATAAGAAACAAAATCAATCAAAACAAAGAAATTGGAAGCTATATTCATGTGTTTTGTATAAGGGAATGTTCACACACTAGTGCAGAAAAGGGATTTCACATTGGTTTTTTTGGGCTTTTCACATCGGTTTTCAAACTGATGTTGAAACGGCCGATGTGGTTTATTGCCACTTTTCACATCGATTTTAAAACCAATGTCAAAAATTCTATTTCAGCAAGACAATAATTCTTGTTCAGCACTTTTCACATCGGTTTATGAAGAAACCGATGTGGTAACTCCACTTTCCACATCGGTTATTTTAAAAACCGATGTGATAACCCAACTATTCACATCGGTTTTAAAAATAACCGATGTGTAAAGTGGGGTTACCACATCAGTTTTTTAAGAAACCGATGTGAAATGTTGGGTTATCACATTGGTTAATTCATAAACCGATGTGAAAGATTTTTTTTTTTTAAAAAAAACACCCCTTTACAGTAGTGACAGTCCTTTCCCCTGTTTCAGTAATCCAGTAATCCACAGATCAATACAGAATCTAAATATTCTCAAAACAATCACTTTTGTACAACCAAAACACACTAAATTAAAAGATTGCAAACAATAAATATATTCAATTACATTATGACAACAAAGATAATTAGAAACCAAAAGGCTACATATGATATATTATAGTTTTCATGTCAAAACATATATCAGTCAAAACTACACTATAGCTAGTACAAGATGTGTTTGTTATAAACTAACTACATACAAACTATGGTAATTGGTACTCAAGAAAGAAAGTTGCCTAACGCATCCTTATGTTATTGATGTCGGCATCAGAGAGTGGAGTCGGATTGTTGAATATCTGCAAGTTTAATTGGACATAAGATTATATCTTTTACGTAATAACCTAAAATAAAACATATAACGAGTCTATGACTATTAGAACTAATTGTGTTACCAATTAGCATTTACCTCCTGCCATCTTTCAGTGATACCGGAGGAGATAATTTCGACCATCCACTCCATCACAAAATATCCACATTCCCATGATCCACGTTGTCTATGGGACTACGTACAAATGAAACCCAATTAGAATATAAGGAATTAAATAGAAATCAATTATTATACCCATTGCGCTTGAAGCATTTGTAATAAATATCTTACGTTAGGGATAATCCATCTAATAGCCCGACGCCTTTCACCATGCAGCATGTGGATTGCATCAATAGAACTATCATAAGAAAATAAACATTAATTAAAGTATATCTTATAGATTTCAGATGATTAAAACAACTTCATTACTGATTATAAATTATTTTAATGCTTACGTTTCCATGATGATCTTCAGTTGATTCGCTGGCTTATTTCCCATCGAGCAGAAGAAGACCACGAGATTCAACCGAGGGCACAAGATCAACAATTGCCAATGTTTACTGCAATTGCGGAACAATTAGTAACTAAGTCATATATAGTACGTTATAATTAAATAACTGGTACTTACTTATTGAGATAAGGCGCAAGGTAGAACTGATGATCATCTCGGGCAAGTATATCACGTATGGTGGCGATCGGGTCTTCTAATGTTAGGAGAACATCACCCTGAATGAGCATGGGGTCAATGAACCCATAAAGGGTGAGGTTGCCTTGATCAACTAACATGCGATGCAGATACCTAATATATTAATAAAACATGTTAGTTATCATAGTATTTAAAATTTAATTACTTAACTTACAAATAAAATGTACTTACGTGCACCATAACGAGATGTGTGCAGCACTAGCCATTTCACGATTGAGCACCATCTCCATAAGCTCCTTCTTTGGGATATACAGATCGTCACCTAGCCTGCCATCATGTTCCAACCTTACCAAAGCTGCGTCAGCCTCCATGTTCACAACCTGTATAGCCAGACGTGTAAAAACACCACCAGGATCCCCTTTGTCAATCCCCTAAACAACAAAGCTATACATTAGTAATCACAATTAAGTTATTTCATTCGTAATTAATTGAATGGTCAAATGAATACCTTGGCAGGAGCAGACTTCTCTGGTCTTCCTGGATCCGACCTTTTAGGCAGAATATCATTTCCAACATCCTAAAAAAAACATTATCTTTAAACAATAATAAATAATTGCAACTATAAATATAGAAAACACAACTAATTGAATACCTCAGATGCAACAGGAAACCTGACCAGTCTTCTTGGCCAGGGGATGAAGTTACCAGTGGCCTGGACCACTGTTTGAACCTCTTCAGTGGGCACAGGGACTCGAGCATCAGCATCACGAATAATCTCAACCACGACCCTCACCTGATCATCCGGTAATAAACGGTGGTGTATGGTATTACCTACGTTATGTGCCCTCCCCAATGCCACTAAGCGGCAATCATAATGATCATCAATATATAACTCACACCTATCAGGGGCGTCATCATCATCATCATCATCATCATTTTTAGGCTGATGAGGAGGATCACATTCTTAGTGCTCACATGGACAGAGGGTTGGACAAAGGGTCAGACACCTGTGTTTTACTGGGACATAGCAGCCATTATTGCCAGCTGCTGGGAAAACTGCTGGGCCATCTCCTGTCTAAGCTCATCTGCAATCTCCCGTTTTAGCCGTTCTCTATCTGTATCAACATCCCTATGGCGTTGGTGTGAAGATGAACCATGGTATTGGCGAATGCCAACGCCCCATCCAACACCAATGACATGGCCCGGGTGGTCTGGTTTACCGATGGCAGCAACTAAGATATCCTCGCGTCCTCTAGGAACAAAGGTTCCTTGAGTAGCCTGCTCGTCCAAGGCATCCTACAACATATAAAATATTAGGTCACATTACAATTCAATGACATTGTTAAAATCACAATTACAATTCAAACTATACTTACAATCTTCTCAGCTACTTGGCGGGCCTCCTCAGATGTATATTGTCCCGTACTTCTTTGTCGGGCCCTTTTCCATTTACGATGGCGTGGGGGTGGAGGTGGATCAGCAACTTCTGGATGACTATCAGCTGTAGGATCTGCCTGAGATGCTTATTGCTGAAGTCTTTTCTTTTCCTCTTCCAACATTGTCAGGTCAAGTTTTTTATATCCCCCATGAGACAGTATGTGGGGGTAGACATTCTTGCTTTGGTTTTCCTGCCCCTTTTTCCTCTTCTCCTGTTATATATATATATATATATAAGACAATTAAATTACATAAGTAAATTAAGAAAATTAATGAAATTACATAAATTTAGGGACAACTCAAATAAGTTAACCTGAAAGCTGTGATCATGTCGGCTCTGAACAAAGCGATCCCACGTCGCCTGGTCAAGAAACGGGTACACCTCAAGTGGGTTCTTTTCACAGCTTTGTTTGAATACATAGTATATTCCCAGGTCCACCTTAAAAGCCCTCCAACGCTCACCAGCATACTTTATCAAACACTTCTTCATATTCATCGTATCCGGCAGGTCAAAGGTGAGCTGCATTAACACCAAAAGAATCAACGAATTACTGTATGATATTAATAAGATTAAAATAAAGTAGATACAAACACAGGACGTAAAAGTATAGATACCATAATACTCTCCCATATCTGATCCTTCACGCCCTGCGGTACATCTTTCCAACGCTCAATAATTATACTAGGCTTGCTTCGAGCAAGGGTTCCCAGAAAACTGATAAACTGCTCTGCCATTGGCCTAATAGGATTGAGATTAGCATCAAAGTCAATTCTTATCCTTTGATTTGAACCATGGTTGGAAGTCAAATTCCTCATTCGTGTGGCACGTCTACCCTTTCTACCCGTAGACGGGGTCTCCGACCCGCTGCATGAAGGAGCGATATCCTCGGGATCAGATATGTATACCTGTTTAGACAAAAAAATAAATAAATTGTCAGTATGTCTGGATAAATTAATAACAAACATAACTTATAAATATCGATCAACATAAGCATAACTTATAAATATCAACATAAACATATAATATGACTTTAAACATAACTCAAACTAAACTTACACTATGGTCAAGTAGTAAAGTTATCCCATGACCCTTCTTGGTGATCATTACGAGTAGCATGTACATCGTCCACTTCATTTTCCTCATTGAAATTAGGCAATCGTGTTGAGAAAGGAGTATCAAAAAAATCAAGAGTTGAATCTTGATTTCCCTCATTACCATTATACATGTTTTTTTCCTAGAGAACCACTGACCACCTTTTGTTAGAAGGATCACGGATATAGAACACTTGTTTTCCTTGGGATGCCATGATGAAAGGCTCTTCTTTATTACCTACCTTATTAAGGTCCACCAATTTGAATCCTAACTCATCGGTTTGCACACCGTTGTTACTGTCGACCCACTGACATTTAAAAACAGGCACTCTAAACTTCGTGTAATCAACCTCCTAGATCTCTTCAATGATTCCAAAGTATGAAATGGATGCCATAACAGGGTTTTTATCTTTCGAACTAGAGAAATGCATGGACTCAATGACGACCATAACCCCACTGTTTTGCATAGTACTTTTGTCTTCCTGGGACTTTGTATAGAAGGAAAACTTATTGATAACGTACCCACTCCAACATATGACATCAAAGTTAGGCCCCTGTGCTAGCCATTTTAATGTATCAGAAGCATTACCATCCTTTGCAATTTTTTATTTAAACCAGTTCAAGAATGTCTTATAATACTTGTTCAAACACCATTTTTCATTCATTATAGGGTAAGTTTCATTGATGATGCTTTTGTGCTCACATAAGTATGGTTCAACCTCATCAGTGTTATTCAATATATACAAATGTGCTTGAAGCACTTCCTCCCGATCCATGCTCTTAACGATACCACGTGTACTCTTACCATCATATCTTCCTTCATGATGAGACTTCGGAAGCCCTATAGGTTCCGCTTCTGACATGTAGTCTGTACAAAACTCAATAGCTTCTTCTGCAACATACCTTTCAATAATAGATGCTTCGGGACGATGTGGATTCTTCATATATCCTTTCAAGATCTTCATGTATCGCTCAACCGGGTACATCCATCTTAAATAAACGGGGCCACACAATCTAATCTCCCCCACTAGATGAACAATCAAATGAACCATGATGTCATAAAATGAAGATGGAAAAGACATCTCCAATTGGCACAAGATAATGGCTGCCTCATTTTCCAAGTCATCCAACTTTTTAGTGTCAATGACCTTGCTACATATAGCATTGAAGAATAAGCATAACCTAGTAATGACATGTCTGACTTTTTTAGGCAAGATGTCACGAATGGCCACCGGTAGTAGTTGTTGCATCAAGACATGGCAATCATGAGACTTTAAGCCAACTAATTTGAGATCTTTCATTGAGACAAGTCTCTTGATATTTGAAGAGTAACCCTGTGACACTTTGACCTCCACGTAGACATTCACATAAACTTCTTTTCTCTTTTTTTATAAAGTATGACATGCTGGGGGAAAATAAGTCTTCTTATCCCCCATTTTATGTGGAGCTAACTGCTTTCGTATACCCATCGCAACTAGATCCAGACGAGCATTCACACCTTCCTTTGTCTTGACTTGAATGTTGAGAAGCGTTCCGATTAAACTGTCACACACATTTTTCTCCACATGCATCACATCAATACAATGTCTTACATCAAGCTTGCACCAGTATGGAAGATCAAAGAAGATCGACCTCTTCTTCCATATATTCTTCTCAGTAGCCTTCTTCTGGGTCTTCCCATAGATAACATTAGTGTTCTTCACCCGTTCATAAACTTGGTCTCCGGTCAAGGCCACCGGAGCAATTTCATTCTCCGAAAGTCCATTGAAAGCTTTCCTCAATCTACGATAAGGATGATTACGCTGGAGAAATCTCTGATGCCCAAGGTAAACTGTCTTCCTTCCATGTTACAGTTGATGGTGAAATGTGCCTTCTTCACATATTGGACATGCTTTATGCCCCTTAACACTATACCCGCAAAGGTTCCCGTATGCTGGAAAGTCATTGATGGTGCAAAAATAACATGGCACGCAATCTGAAAGTCTCACGGCAATACCCGTTGATCACATCAATGCCTTCATCCCACAACATTCTCAAGTCTTCAATCAAGGGTCTCAGATAAACATCAATATCATTTCCTGGCTGTTTTGGACCCAAAATCATCATACCTTACATAATGTATTTACGCTTCATGCACAACCAAGGAGACAGGTTATAAATTACCAGGAGAACAGGCCATGAACTATGGATACTACTTAAGTTTCCGTATGGATTCATTCCATCGGTAGCAAGTCCAAGCCTGAGGTTTCTGGGCTCATTGCCAAACTTCGGAAACAAACTATCAATTCTCTTCCATTGCAAAGAATCAGCCGGATGACGAAGCTGTCCATCACATTTCCTCTCATCTGCATGCCATCTAATATTCTTTGCATCCTTTTCATTAGCAAAGAATCGCTTGAACCATGGAATTACTGGAAGATACCATAACACCTTCGCAGGAGGACCCTTGGTGACCGCATCACAACTAGAATCACCATCCTTCACTTTGTAGCGTGATACCCCACACCTAGGGCACCCGTGCATCTCTTCAAAATCTTTCCTGTACAATATGAAATCATTGGGGCAAGCGTGTATTTTCTTATATTCCATACCCATCGGACACAATATCTTCTTCGCCTCATAATTTCGGGACGGTAATGTGTTACCTTCTGGAAGAATGTCTTTCAACAACTCAAGCAATTCGGCAAAGCTTTTATCGCTCCACCCATTTCTTGCCTTCACACTGAACAATCTTAACACCACTGACAACCATGTGAAATTAGTGCACCCCGGATACAAAGAAACTTCCGCATCACTGCACAAAGTATCATACACATGTGCTCGCCGAAAAGACTGTTGCCCAACATCACGGATCATGTCCTCTAGTCCATCGTCCATATCCACGTCATCAACTTCCTCTCTATGCGACACCCTTGGCCTGTCTAACGATTCACCATGACATTTCCATATTGTATAACTCTTGCAAATCCCCTCACAAATAAGATGCTCCCGTATCTCCTCAGCTTCTAGTCGTCTCTCATTCAAACAGTTAACACAAGGACAATAAAACCTTCCGTTACCACTATCAGGAGCATTTGTTTTTGCAAATTGTAGAAAATATTCCACTCCATTCTCATACTCATCACTTGTCCATCTAGCATTCATCCAACCGCGATCCATGACTAAAACCAATAACTTCATACTTAGTCCAAGATCTTCATCAACTACTTCTTATGACAGGGTGTGACCCTATCCCATTCGAGAAGAAACTTTTTCAACATTCGGTTAACAGTTAGTACTTAACTCTCATGCTCATACTCGACGAAATTTCGGCAGCATTTCCCTTCGGTCTCCGACGTACACTACTTGAACGCGATGACATCCACCATGATAAAGTATGTACCCGGAGAACGAAATGAAATGTATCAATCCGAACTTTCATCAAGTATATAACATGAGAATCAATGAATAACTATTTTAACTGAATGAAGAAATTTTTTTCCCAAACTGTCCAACTTTGGACAATTCAAGATCCAATACAATGAGCGGTACCTTAAGCACGTACACGTGTGCTCATTAGTATTGCATCTCAAACGGGAAACTAAGGTGATTTACTAATTAATTAACATTAAGAAAAATAATAAAACACTCTATTCCCCAAGTACAATGCAAACAAAAACCAAACGAGAAAAATGGAGAGGAGAAAGCTTACCGGGTGTGGGAAGAACACACAGCCGGAAACCTTATTGAATAATGAATATTCTGCTTAATATTCTGCTCGGAACTTGTACCGTAATAGTTTCAATAACAACAAGTGTACCTATACAAAAAGAGAAGCACTTTGTGAATATTTTCATAACAAGACCAGAATAACAAGTTCACAACAACAATTATGTAGCTTGATCAGTATAGAAGCATAAATACAGAAGAACTATGATAGCGATAAAGCACACACATACATATAAGAAATATAGACTAATCAAGCAAAACATATAGACTAATCACCTAGTGCCTGGCTAAAGTTAAATTATCCCATTTTCCTTAAAAACCCAGAAAGAAACACAAAAATGTGCAAATAGTCCATCACAGCTTATGAATGAAAATGCAAGCAAAACAAAAACAAACTCTATGTGCAATGTGGCAATTATTCAACACATAAAATAAATGGAAAGGGTATTAGAAGACCTTGCACTTCAAGTAGAGGATACAGGCTAGGGTCATGGCAGCGACACGGAGGAGCAAGTGGAGAACAGCGAACTTCGTGGCTGAGGTGACGCAGTGGTCCTCCCTAGCCGTAGATGGTGACGCGGCGAAGCGAGCAAGGAACAGAGGTTATGAGGGTGTGAGCATTACGGTTTCCATATCGTTTGAGTTTTTGAAGGTGTTGGGGTTGTTGGTGCGGAGGGGGGGGTGGTAATGGGAGGAGAAGAAAACCCAAACCCACTACCTCACGCAGGTCAGGTGAGAGTAGAGGGTTCGCGGTGGCCGGAGTGGTAGCCACTAGATAGTGATGGAGGTTTAGTGGCGGAGTATCACGAACAGAGAGCGGAAGAGGACGAGTTGTGTGGCAGAGGCAAGGTAGGGCACGAAATCTTTGTGTGGAGCGCGCAAAGAGAATGGAGGGAACTGAAAATAAAAATAAACCCTGTGTTTCCACATCTGTTTTAATAATAACCGATGTGTCAAATTACGGGTACCACATCGGTTTTACTAAAAACCGATGTGTAATAGTTATCACATCGGTTTTCAACCAAACCGATGTTTAAAGTGGTTCTTTAAATTTCAGTAATAATTTTTTCCTTTAGATTTTAGACATCGGTTTACATAAATAACCGATGTGGAAATATTTTAACATCGGTTAGGAAAAAAACCGATGTTAAAGGTGCTGAAGATAATTTAAAAAATGCCACCGCCTCGTTTTACACGTCGGTTTTATAGAAACCGATGTTAAATCTCCGACGTTGAAAGCATAATTTGCACTAGTGACAGCCCCATCATCAACTATGTCCCTAGTGATGTTGTCCCTTTCACTATAAAATCCTTGAACCCTTTATTCCCAACATCAAATAAACCACATCCAGAGCCTATCTATTTCTGTTCTGTATTCTTGTTATCATCTAAAATCCAAATCATGAATTGGCATCAACATAAAATAGACAATCACAAAAGCATTGAATGAATGGAAATTTTAACCTACACACAACACTAGACACTATGACCCATCTCATCACAGTAGCAATACAACAAACCTTAAAGATGAGGAATGAGGGATGATAATTTTACCTCCTTAGTGATGAACAGAGACGCGGCAAGGGGATGAGGAAGTGGAGCAGTGGTGGCTCACCGGAGGTTCCTCAGTGGTGGCTCACCGAAGGTGCGCTGGACAGAGAAAGAGAGAAATTAGAGAGAGAGAAAGAGAGCAAGAGAGAATGAGAAAGAGACACAAAGCAATAGAGAACTTACGGTGGTGATGTTGTGGTGGTGTTGGTGGTGGCGCGGTCGGAGCTTGGAGGCGGTCGGAGAGAGCGAAGGTTTGTGGGGGAGGAGCTGTGCGTGAGAGAGAGGAGAAGAAAATAGAGAAATAGGGGAAGAGAGGAAGGAAATCGCGATTTAGGGATTTAATAAACAGCCTCGGTGGCCAAACACTTAAAAACCAAATCGGTCGCTATTTTCGGTCGCAAAGTGACTCATTTTGAAATCAGTTTAACACGTTTTAGTGACCGATTTCAAATCCGTCGCTAAATGGCTCCATTAAGACCGTTGTATATTAAAGGGTCACCAAATCGGTCACTAAATAGTCAACAAAAAAAAACGTTTGAAGTCAACCGTTTGGCGACTGAAATAGCGACCGAGTTGTTTGCCACCAAATATTTCGGTCGCCAATTCGGTCGCTGGACTGATGATTTTAATTTCATCTGGAATGTGTTGTTTCAGTCGCAATTTCGGTCGCAAATAGTGACGGAACTGTTCGGTCGCTATTTGTCGGTGGTTAAATGAACTTTTTTTGTAGTGATTTAACCGTCATCGAGGCCACAACTTCCAGTTACATTTGGTTATGTGTTTTCTGATCAAATCGGTCATACTTTGATTTATTGAATAAACTTATTGTCACTGCCTTTTAATAAATATGTAGGAAATGGATCATGTGAACACTATGAACACTGATGTGGAAAACGATGATGAAGAAGAAGCAGAAATAATTGGAGATTTAAATGAAGGTATTCTAAATAGTTTGTCAAACATAGATTTTATATATTTTAAAATCATAATTATGATAATTATGTTAATGTTTATATTACATAAGTAATGCTCTTCTTTCGTGATGCACCAGAATATTGGGACATTGGTGATCCATTATGGGAACGTCCACATTGTGGTGCAATGATGTGGACAACGAATGCAAAAAGAAGTCATTTTTATATTCTTCGTTTGGATATTGCCAAGTACAATAGCTTTCTTTCTAGGCCTTAAAATTTTCCCACACTCTTTGGGTGAGATTAATCATTGCCTAAGGTAATGAGGCAGCCCCTCCATATAATTGACTTCCCATGGGCTCCAAATCCTTGAGGCCTCTCAACCGCTGAACTCGAGTTTTCTTATCACTTGAGCTACCAAAAATATTAGTTGTTGAATAAATTATACAGCTTATACATCTGCAAAAAAATTGATGCTGAAAAACTGCCCAAACATGACTCTTACTGTCTGTTAGAATCAGGTCTGAAGGGCCAACCCAAAATTTAAAATTAACATGCCTTAAGCCAATGGATACAGTAATCTGCCTAAACCAGCTTCACACTTTAAAATTGTACCCATGACATGATAAGTTATTGAAATTCATGACTTGTCTCTGTCAATGAAAGATGCACAATTTGACCATATACACATGAATTGGATATTGCATCCTGTATTAGCAAAGGGTTTTATCCTTTTCTTTAACTTTAATCCTGGAGCAGGAAAGCTATTGAAGGACAAAATGGTACCATAGATTCCACAACACAAATTACCAGCACTATAATTATCAGTAGGCTGCGCAGAAGTAAATATCCTACTCAAATCAGTTACTGCAATCAAAATTGTGATTTCAAAGGGCTTTATCTATTAACCAAGTACACATTCAGAGAATATGAAATGGGGACACAAATAATATCCTATATTTAGAAGAACAAGGTAATTAAAAATGCATATATTTGAAGCATGGCTTCTTAAAGTTCATTTGAGTTAAAATTAATCACAAGCTTCTTATCTGGAAGGTTTCTAACTGCAAGCCTAAGTTTTCTAGATACTGTAATCGGAAAATGGTCATCTCCACACTTCACGAGTTGCATCTTTCTCTTCTAGAGGACCTAGCAGCGTGTCTCCTAAGTGCTAAAGGTGGGTGTGGGGTAGTGATGGTGATGTGGGGTAGGGGCGGCGGTAGTGATGATGAGAGGTGGGAAGGGGTGAGGGTAAGAAAGGAATTTGGGAGGTGTTGCAGCATGCACCTTTTTTAGGGGAGTGGATCCTCTCCACATTGGAGAGTACATATTAGACGACACCATGGTAGATATGGGAGAATAAAAGAACTATAGGCATCAAGACAAACATAAGGAAATTATAATAATCAACTATTTCAATTAAAGAGGTACTAGCAAACACCATAACCTGGAATAATACGCAAGTTTCAGATTCTACTAAACCTTGAAAAGGTTTTCAAAGAGGGTGAAACATATAATAGACTAATGCAACACAAGTTTTTGGCTTTTTGAATGAAGAAAAGCGAGAGCCTCTAAAAGTTATGGTAAAAACAGAAGACCATTTCGATCGTCCATATTCAAGTGCATTGGAAAATTTGATGACCTTGATCTTCAGCTGGGCCAGTCATCAATGCCTCCTTCTTGGCCAAGTCAATCACCTGCTGATTCAGAGACATACTTGGTTAGCTAAAGAATTCAAATACGCAGGAAGAAAATTAAATTATGAGACCTGAATAGGAATATGGCAAAATATAAGAAAGGGATTTGCTCTTTAAATAAAATAAATCATTGGTAGTGATTATGGAATCAAGTTTAATGAGGTTTTCTTTGATGTTGTTTACACTTGAGACATTTTTATTCTTTGTAGGTCTGAATGTTATGTTGAGTTGACACAACTTTGATATGAATTTTCGATGAAAAACTTCTATTAATTCTATTGAGTTCTTTAAAAAAAAGCTAAAATATACGTTTGGTTATTTATCCTTTGGTCAAAATTCATTTTATTCGTCCAAAATGAATCTTTTAAAAGATAAAGGATAAAAATAATTCTAACGAAAAGATAAACCAACAAAAATATATTTTAACCTAAAAAAATTACAATGTTTAATCATATTCCTCTAAGCATGTTTTTGTTACTTTATGTTTTAAGCAAATTAGTTACAATTTTAATCGATGTTTCGGTTGTTGATGATGTTGATAAAATTGTAAAGCTGCAACCGTGACTAAATATTGCAGCTTTTGGATGTTCATACAATTACGCCTCATGTGCCTTTATTATTTAGGTGGATAAAAAAAAAAATAGTGTAGACCCATTTTAATCCTTAACAATTTTTGAGGTACCACTTTTTATCTATGAGAAAAAAAAACTCACCAAATAGTCATTGAGAATGATAAAACAGAGATACTTTAGTCCCTCTGTCTGTTCCCATTCTGAAAACATCGTTAGAGTGCTCAGGTGTCCGTTAAACACGTCCATGTGACCTATGTTAGTGAATCTTGTGTGATACATTTAGTGCATGTGGTCTATTAATAGAAGCATGTAGGGACTAATTTGTCTCATGACAGAAATTGTCACTAGTGTAGGAAACACTTTTTAGGTCAGTTAAAGGTGTTGTTTAACGTCTGAAAAAAGCTTGACGTTATTCCAGGAGACGTTAAAAGTGTAACTTTTAACGTCAGTTTATTTAAATAACTGACGTTATAATAATTTTCTTTTTGAAAATTACTTTTAACGTCAGTTGAATAGAGAACTGACGTTAAATTTTTTATTTTTTTAAATTCTGTTACAGTATATCCATTCCCCTAGCTATATCCCTGCATTAAGTAAACAGTCCACAATACAAAATAGGCACACATTACAGAATTTGCATACACTCAAATTTAGCAAATAAGGGCCTCATTAAAACCTTATGATGCAAAACCCTCCTTAGGGATAAAAACATCATTAAGGAAAAAGAGTACCCTTAAATTTTATTAAAAAAATAAAAGAAATACAAAGAACCAATGGGGGGACAAAAAACCAAAACCCATTAATTAATAGAAAAAACATAACTAAAAGTTTCTAAGTATTTAAATGTAAATTCATATACAGATATTATTAACTACACATCTTCTAAGTATTCAGGAGGTATGTTTTCTATTCCTTTTTCTTTAGCGTACTTAAAGAAGAATTCTGAAAAGCGCATCCTCAAGTCTCTAAACTCTCCTTTTTTAAGAGGAGATTGGTCGCTAAAAGCCTGCACATGTTCAAATAATTAACAATAGCATTAACTCAAGTCATCACCAAAACTAAAATATATAATTAAATAAGTTGTTTAAGTGATTACCTTCATCCATCCCTCTATAATAGATGCAGAGACTATGTTCAACATATGATGCATCACATAATAGTCACACGACCAACTGTCCTGCTGCTTACGATACTACAAAAGAAATGAAATTTAATGTCAGTTAAATATACATATATATTTGTAATTAGTAATTATAATATTAATTACTATTTAATAAACTACAAACTTTGAGGATAATCCAATCAGGATTTCCTTTAGACTTAGTAGTCCTACTCCTCCCGTTGGCGCAACTTATGCTACATGCCTTCAGCGCGCTATCATAAACAGAATATTCATGTCAATTAACCAATTCATCATGTGTGTAATAAAATAAAAGCAAATGTTAAAACTTAAATTAAATAGAAGATTAATTACTCACGTATTGATGGATTCCACTATCACCCTTGGTGGGTTCTTGTGGAGAGAGCATAAGAATATGACAGTATGCCTGGCAGGGTGAAGTATGAGCAACTGCCAATGTTGGTTCATTATGTAGGGTGCCAAATATATTTCTTTATGATCATCACCTCCCAGTAATCTTCCAATGTATGAATTGACTTCATTGTGATTGGCAAAGAATTCAGGCATAAGGACGTAGGAGTCTAAGAAGCCATAAAGGTTGGAGCCCCTGTGAAGTTGAAGACGATTCAGATACCTAAGATATGAAATAAGTGGATGTTAATTACATAATATATTGAGGTAGAAATAAATCATAAAATTGAAATAAAAAATATAAATTGAAATAATTATAAAATTAAAGCATACTTACGTGGACCAAAGACTCACAATCGTGGTGGCTAGCCACTCGCCACCTTTGCAAAGGTGCCCAAGATCATCACCACTGAAGATAAAACCAAGATCTACAGGTGGAGGCGGGCGTGCCACCCATCCATCGTGTTCCAACGGACATGCAAAAATCTCGTTAGCATAATCCTCACCAATTGAGAACAAACGACTGTAGGGAGACAGCGAACTCGGCTTTGCCTTCAATATTAAATAAAGAAAGTGTATAAGTAGTTGAGAATTAAAAAAATATAAGTAATTAATTGAGAAATTTAATCATTAATCATGAATATACCTTCCGGTACAACTCGATCTCCTGCTTCACCAACTCAAGCTCTTGCCGTTTCACCTCCAAGTCAAGTTGTCGCTGTTTCACCTCCAAGTTAAGATCTTTGTGTTTTACCTCCAACTCCCGCTCCCTCTCTGCCAAGTCATCCACCTCTACATGTGTCCTATGATAGCTCTCTTTTGTGCTTACATGTGAAGGTTCGGCAGCTCCCGCTGTGTCCTGGCAACCCATGGAGGAAAGCTCATTTACAAGCATCTGCTTGAAGGATGGGTCTGATAGGAAGCGGCTCATCGGCTCATATGTAATGGTTGGGTCGGTCATGAGCTGTTGTTTAACCACTTCTCCAAGTGCCTCCTCATCGACCTGCCTACATGGAGCTCTTGTGCCATAATATTTTTTGATGCCCACCATCCCTAGTACACCAATCACCCGACCAGAATGGTTGTCTTTGCCTAGGGCAGTGATCAATATATCTCGGCATCCATGTGGGACGAATGAGCCCTGAGAGCATTTTTCCTTAAGCTCCTCCTACAATGAAGAAATTAAAAAACGTGTAAGAGAATGTGTTAAAATATCAATATATACAAATATCAACTACAAATGCAATTAGTTTGTTAATTACAATCTTTTTTACCACAGTGCGTGTGGCTTTAGCTTTAAAATCTCCTTTTTTTGACCTTCGGACCTCCAACCAAACATCCTCGCGGGCGATAGGAGATGGAGGATCAACAGCTGTGCCCTCAGGCACCTCTCCAGCTGCTATCCTCTCATCCAACTTCTCCTGTAAGTCCCTCAACTTATCCACCAACATCTCCTTAATCTTAGTGTTGTACCCACCCTGAGACAATGTGTGGGTGTGAATGTTATTTTTTTGAGTCCTCTTACCCTTTTCTCTCTTAGCCTATTAAAACAAAAACACATAATAAATTTAGTTAAATAAATTTTCTTTACTTAAATGTACTCTAAAATGGATAAGTAAATTAACTCCAAATAATCAGAAATGAAAGTGTATGTCGGCTCCTAACAAAAATATCCCACATCTCCCTATCAACGTACGGGTAGTTTATAAAAACTTCTTCGCGGTCCTTCGGTCCGAATACGTAGTTCCTAGTAAGATCGTTCTTAAACCGATTCCAACGCTTTGATGCCAGTGAGAGCCATTTCGCCCTATGCACTTCCATATTCGGCATGGTCCATGCTATCTACACATTAAATACATAACAAAGAGGATGAATTAGAACTCAAATAATTCTTTAATAATGTACATCAAAAGAGTGTAAAAGTAAAATACCGTGATAGCCTCCCAAATCTGATCCTTAACGTTCTGTGGGACTTCTTCCTAATCCTCATGTAGGATGCTAGTGTGCTGCTTAGCTTCCTTAGCCACCCAAGTTTTAAATTGCTTAGCATAGGGTCCCTGGGGATTAAGTTTATCATCAAAGGAAACCTCAAGTTTCTGACCACTGAGCCTAGCCTTTTCTAACTTTTTCAGACTAGTGACTGCTCTACCCCATTTTTTCTTACTCTGTGATGTCTATTTGTACAAATAAATATTAAATTAGAGGGTTATGTATAACATGTATAAATAAAGAATATGGGCCTACTTAATTAAATTATATGTATAAATAAAACTTACATTATCTATAGGTGTAGGCGCCACCGACCCCTCCCATGCATGTGGGATGTCAACTTTATCCATGTGTATGCCTGTTCAGAAACAAAAATTAATAAATTAGGTTATTTTAACATGGATAAATAAAAATAAATCTAAACTAACATGGAGATAAATAAAAATAAATCTAAACTTACACTATGTTCAAGTTTAATTTAGCTATATCAATATCCCTTCGTGATGACCATCACGAGTGGCATGTACATCGTCCACCTGTGTTTCCTCAATGATAGTAGGCATGTTTAATGAGAAAGAAGGAGTCTCAGAAATATCAAGAGTTGAATCTTGATTTTCATCACTACCATTATTCATGCTTTTTCCTTGGAGAACCATAGAAACCTTTTGTTAGAAGGATCAGTGATGTAAAACACTTGTTTTGCTTGGGAAGCCATGATGAAAGGCTCATTTGTATGATCTAACTTTCAAAGGTCTACCAATCTAAACCCCCATTTGTCGGTATGTACACCACCTTTACTATCAACCCACTTACATTTAAAAATCGGCATTGTAAGCTTGGTGTAATCGAGCACCCAAATCTCTTTAATGACTCCAAAGTAAGGTATCGGTGCAATAACGGGGTTTGTATCTTTTGAATTAGAGAAGTGCATTGATTCGGCCACAATCATAATCCCACTATTTTGCATGGTACTCTTGTTATCTTGTTCCTTTGTATAAAAGGAAAAGTTATTGATGTCGTATCTGCTCCAACATATGACATTAAAGCTAGGCCCACGTGCTAGCCATTTTAATTCGTCAGAAGCAGTACTACCATCCCTCAGGATTTCATCTTTAAACCATTTTAAGAAAGTCCTGTTATGCTTGTTCAACAACCACTTTTCGTTCATTCGAGGATTTTCTTCCTTGACTTTTCTTTTGAAATCACAAAAGTAAGGTTGAACCATATCGATGTTATTCAATATATACAAATGTGCTTGAAGCACTTCCTCCCGACCCTTGCTATTAATCATTACACCACGTGTACCCTTACCTTGACATCTCTCATTATGACGAGGCTTAGGAGCCCCTATAGGATCCGTGTTAGGAAGGTAGTCTGAACAAAACTCGATAGCTTATTCTGCAACGTACCTTTGAACAATAGATGCTTCGGGACGGTGTGGATTCTTCACATACCCTTTCAAGATCTTCATGTATCGCTCAACTGAAACTTTGATGCCCTGAGGACATTCACAAAAACTTTGTCTTTTTTTTTTTTGACAAAGTATGACATGCTGGAGGCAAATATGTCCGCTTACTGAGACACCCCGTTGTGCCCCATTGTTCCATTAACTTAAAACCTTATTAATTAATTTCTTAATTGCACACTTAACGTAAAAATACGTAAAAATTAAAACTTAACTTATAACGCATCCAACAAATTAATGTACAACACCTTATATAATAAATACATACACATGTATTGTATCAGAGTTATCAAAAACACTGTTTAGGGTATCCTAGCAACAGGATCCCTTGCAGGTGCATATTTAAACAAACTAACATTTGCGAAAACATAAAATGTCTTATAAGAATCACTGGCCCTAGACACTAAACGACATTGTTGGAATCCACAACTCGTCATCCCACATCCGGTTCATACGGAATCCCATCCAGCTCCTCAGTATCATGCTCCTCCACAGGGTCTTCTCGTACGATCACATAATAAATAACAATATATATAAAATATATGGGATAAGAAACATTTCTATCATCAAAGGCGGAAAAGAATCATAGCATATAATATAATAACAGTCAAAGACACACATCACACATAACTAACAATCATCCTCAAAGTACGATATCATCCTCTACCCTTACTCTCATGCAACTAAACCTTTATTCTAACTTGGCCATCTACATTCCTATCACGTTAGTCAGAAGTCCAAGCGAGCACTCCCCTCTATCATATATGTATATAATATAATATAATGTAAGTAGCCCAATTGCTACACAATGTAATGATGCAAATAGCCCGATTGCTCCACAATGCATTGCTGCAAGTATCACTGAATCCTACGGGGTGGTAACCTATTGCCTCAACCCCTCACCAGACACTCGTATAAATCCTCAAATCATATCTCATAATCTCATCTATAAAACAATGTGATTGGGCTATGCACATCTAAGTCCTATTCATTCTCTCACCCACACAGATATCCCCCGAACAACATATATCCTTACTTAAAAGTCAACCACATTATCAAACCAGGCAGATCATGCATAACACAATCATCATAAAATATTCAAACATCAAAATAAATCATCACAAGCAGTAGAATACCTCAACCAGTGTATCACAAAATAATTGAATAAATAACGTCGAATATTCTTAAATTATCCTAACATCGATAAACCTACAATCCCCAAATCCTCATTGGTATTACGGAAAATGTAGCAGCCTGTTTTTAATTACGTTGTATTATCGGTAAAAATATATTTGTTTATGTAATAGCCTGATTTTAATTATGTTGTTCAGCCGGTTAAAATATAATTAATTATATTTTAATTTGAGAGTTAGAAAGTGTTTTTGATTGAAATAAAATCATATTCATAGTTTACTTTATGGTAGAGGGTTATGGTAATATTTTCGATTGAAAATTCAGACGAAAGTCGGTCTGCGTTTTCACCGCCGGTACAAGTTTACTGAGCAGAAAACCTAATTTTGAACCGTGAACGAAACGGTTAGTGTTTTTGTGATGTTTTGTATGATATTGGAAATTTTTGAAAATTCCAGTTCAGAAATAAAATATAATATTTATTCGGGCGAAAACGTTGGAATAATTATGATCGGAAAATACAACAGGGTACGAAATGGAGCAGATTAGGGAGCACAAAAGAAGTGAAGTGACTTGATGGGACTTGATGGAAATGGGTTATGACACACTCCAAAAGTGTAATCATCACACTTTTCAAATTATATCATATTATATTCTAAAAACCTATTTTTCTCTCTCTTCTCAAACCAAACAAGGCACAAGGTCAAAACTTACTCTCCAAGCTCATTCGTCTCTCCTCAATTTCGTGCCACTCTCTCCCTTTTCTATATATACACCTCTCATTTTCACTTCATCACTTTCCTTCTTCAAAAACTCCATTAAAACTTCATCTACTTCCTTTTCTTTTAAGAGTTCAAGCTCTTAAAGCTTTATTTTTTATTCATCTTTTCTACTTGAGTTCTTCATTAAAGTTCTTCCATATACTAAGGGTAATGCTCTCATATGAACATTTTGGCAAGTTTTAATCTTTTATTTCTTAGTTTGCATTATGTGTTCTTTATATGCTTTAAACTTCTAAAATCTCTCTAAAATGGTAGAAAACTCCTTTTAAGTTGAAACAACTTTCTATAGTCTTGTATTAACTTATATTTTCACATACTAAGAGGTTGTGTAAAACAAAAATCTCTACCTATCTCTTCCTATGAAGGCCGTAGCTATGCATGTGTGGCCTAGGAGGTTTTTGCTTCAACTTTTGGAATATGATCATGTGTTTGAGTTTCTAACTATTCCTTGATCCTAAATCTATAAATCTTGGAAGGTTTGATAGCTTGTTTTCCTATGATGACTGAAAATATGTATAAGTAGGCCTAGGATACTATGTTTCAACTTTCCAAGTGTGATCATGGATTTAGAACTCTTAATACCTTGTGATTCTAAACCTAAGAGTTGTTATCAAACAAAGAATATTTTCTTCATTATCCTATGTAGGCCAAAACTTAAATGTTTTAGAAAAAGGATGTTTGAGTTTCATTTTCCAAAATGATCATGGACTAAGGCTCCTTAATATAGAAAGATGCTAAGTCTAAGAGATTGGAAAGTTTAAAGATTTCTAACTTGTTTATTCTATGTTATTGAACCTAGGATGTGTTATTTCTTATTTTCCAAAATGGTCATGGACTTGAGCCCCATAAGATATTTGGATGCTAAGTCTAAGAGATTGGAATGTTTAAGTTTCCATTGTTTTCCAAAATGATCATGGACTTGAGCTCCATAAGATATTTGGATGCTAAGTCTAAGAGATTGGAGAGTTTAGATATTTCTAGCCTATAAATCCTATGAAGGCCAAACCTAGAAGGTTATGGACCTAGGATACTTTGTTTTTCATTTTCCAAAATTATCATGGACTTGAGCTCCTTAATACATTTGGATGCTAATTCTAAGAGATTGGAAAGTTTAAAGATTTCTAGCCTATGTTGTAATACAAGGTCGAAACCTACCCTAAGTGGTTGGATGATTTTAATTCCATATCTTCAAGTTATAGCGATTTATATAAGTTACCTAGAACCTAAGTGATAAGTATCCAAAGGCTTATGTTGACAAAAGAATCATAACTCTAATTTAAATTAAATGGCCAAACCTAGCCTAAAGATAACATAGATGAGTTTGTTTGATTTATTGGTTATTATGCTGATTGGTTGAAGGTGGAGTTAGTACTTTGTCGTGTGACAACGAGGAGCTTCGAGTTCGGGAGTTCGGTGATAATGGGGGAAAGAACCAACCTATCGTCGGAATGGATAAGTAGTAGACTATATAATAATTGTGTAGGGCGACCTAAACCCTACTAGTAGTCGAGTAATCGACAAGACCAAAATCACATTGGAAACCTTTTCTGAAAAACCAATAGTGATTCGGGGATTGTAGGTTTATCGATATTAGGTTGATTTTATATTGTTGATGGTTGATTTGATTTTATTACCTTTATTGAATTGATTTTGTGCTATGTTGGTGATATGGGAATATTTTGATTGATATTGTGTTATGCATGATTTGCCTGGTTTGTATTATTCTGCTTATTGGTTTTTAAGTAAAGATATATATGTTGTCTAAGAGATGATTGTTTTGGGTGTGAGGATAATGACGATTTAGAAGTGCCTAACCTAGATGATGTATGTTAAAGAGGTGTTATGGCATAGAATATGTGTCAAGTTCTAATGGAAGGTTAAGGCACTAGAATGTTGTTAAAACGGGTTGGTGAGATTCAAGTATAGGTGTTGTTGTTCACAACCGTGTATTGGTAATATAATACACAAGGACACCTGTGTATTGGTAATATAATACACCGTGTATTGGTAATATAATGCATGTTAAACACTTATGTGTATTGGTAATATAATACACCGTGTATTGGTAATATAATACACGTAAAATCAAGAGTTCTCGCGAGAACACTTCCACCTTAGGGAATGGGGGTGGAACACCTTAATGGGAACGAGGGTGGAGCACCTCAACTGGAATGGAGGTGTGCACTAGGTGGAATATCCTAACGGGAATGAGGGTGTGCCCCGATGCAAATGAGGGATGGTGACAGGAGTGGTAGTGGCCACGATAACGTAAAGACATGGTGATAGGATTAGAGAGGTTACGTTAAAATAACGTGTTAGATTACCTGAGAGTAAGGGTAGAGGATGATATATATTAACCTGAGGATGATTCGTTAGTTATGTGTGTTGATTGTCTATGACAATTACTATACAATTTACTATGACTCATTTCCGCTTTTTGATGATAGAATTGTTTCTTATCCCCTGTGTATTTCTGTATGTTGTATTTTATCTCCTTGCGGAATCGTACGAGAAGACCCTGTGGATGAGTGTAACCAGGAGGAGTTGGATGGAACTCCCTACGAACCGGAGGCTGGAGGATGAGCTGTGACCCATGGTGATTAGGGTCTAGTTAGTTATGACCAGTGCGTCTCGTGAGGCGTATTTTTATTATGTATTCCGCTGTTTAACTTTTTGTCTAAGAAAATGCCTGTGAGGGATCCTACTGATAGGACACCCTCAACAGTGTTTTGTAATATGCATAATATACTTATATTGTGATATGCCATTCTATATGAAGTTATATACTTTATAAGTTAAGTTTTAATTTTTACGTATTTTCACGTTAAGCGTGCGATTAAGTAATTAAATAATGAGGTTTTAATCTAATGCAACAAAGAGGCACAACGTGGTGTCTCAGTTTATATTTTTATCTGAGACCTAAGAAATAAATTTGGAGAAATCATAATCATATCTATAACCTACTCTATGGTAGGAAGCTCTGGTTAAAATATGGGTTTAAAACTCAGACGGAAATCGATCTGCGTTTTTACTGTCAGCAGGGTTGGCCAGTGAGTTTTATAAGACGTTTATTTTCTGCTGACTATAATAGTTTGTGTAAGTATGTACCTACAAGGGATCCTACTGATAGGATACCCTAGACAGTGTCTTAATAATCTGATGCAAAAACATATGTATGTTTTATATATAGAGTGTGATAATATAATTTTCATACGATGTATGTGTATATTTAAGTTTTTAATTTTTTACGTATTTTAACGTTAAGTACGCGATTAAAAGTAACAAATAATTAATGGCACAACGGGGCACAACGGGGTGTCTCAGAAAAGATTCCAATGTGATTTTGGTATTGTCGATTACTCGACCACTAGTAGGGCTTAGGTCGCCCTACACAATTATTATATTATAAACTACTTATACATTCCAACGATAGGTTGAATCTTTCCCCCACCTGACTTATCACCGGATTTCCCGAACTTTTCGATCCTCGTTAGTACACCACGGTTATCAATTATCCTTAAACCAAATTAACCCAAAAATGTATTAATCAAACAAAATCCATCTATGACACTTTAGGGCTAGGTTTGGCCAATACTAAAAAAATAGAGTTAGGGTTATTTTCTCAATGCCATCTTTTGGATCCTAATTACTAAAGTCTTAACTAGCATGGATTAATTATTACAAGATAGAAGTTTGAAACAAAATCCTCTAACCTCTAGGGTTAGGGTTTCATCCGTGTATAGTAAAATAGGCTAGATATTGTTTTTGATTGCAAGCTCTTGGATTATCACTCTAAGGATTTCAAGTAGCTTATTTAAAGTCATCATCCAAGTTAAAGTCGAATAAAACTCATCTAACCCCTTTAGTATAGGATTCGGCCAAGACATAAAAATAGGGTTAGAAGTTTCTTTTCTTTACATACTCTTAGATTTTAAACCTCTAAACCTTAGATAGCCTAGAACCATCATCATTTATGCAAAACTTTGAAGAAAACTCATCTAACCCACTTATGATTAGATTCAGCCAACATAGGGAAATAGGGCTAGGAATTTCTTTTGCTTACATGTTCTTAGATTATGAAAGTAGAAGTCATATGAAAATCATAGAAATTGGTTTCACATTAAAATGATTTTTCTACAATTTTCTAGAATTATTTGAAGTTCTAGATCTAGAAATAGGAATTTGTGATATAGTTGATGAAAATGGAGTTTGATGGATGATTAATGAATCTAAGATGATGAGGAACGTTATCCTCACCTTGGAATGAATAGATTTGACGAAGAACTTGAAGAAAAATGAAGAACTTTTCAAGAACAACTTTGGTGTTCTTAGTGTTTTTGGTGAGAAATGACTTAGAAAGAAAAATGAACTTGGGTTAAGTGTGGGAAGGGTGTGGCAGTCACGAAAATGAGAGGATGAGTGAGTGAAAAAAATTCTTTGTTTAATGTTAAAATGTAACCAAGGTTAAGTTAGTTGACATAGATTAAGTTTAGAAAATAATATAATAACTTAACTATGGTTATAATAACCTAACTGTAGTTAATAGTAATCATGGTTAGGTTAAAATATGTGGTTGAGAATGAAGAGAGGTGTGGCTAATTTTGGAACACATCTTATGATTCATCCATGACTCATCGATCCAATCCCTTAGTGGTTCCCAGAAATCCCGTATTCAACTCCGTCATTTACCCAATTTCGATTTTTGAGAGGAAAATGATGAAACGAAAGCAAAATGAAATATGTATGGTTTATGGGATGTGACTGCACGAAATTGGAGAGATGTGGGAGGTTTACAACCATGTAAAATGAGTGGCTAGTGTTAGACTCAATGACTTGGAGATTTTGATATATGACAAATACAACTTAATGTGTATGCAAGTGTTTTAATGTCGAATTGCAAAGACAGGTATCAAGCAGTGATCAACAAGTTCATTAAGCGAATTCAAGGAAAATACTCAAGGAAGAACTTGAAGAAATCAAAAGAGCTACATGGAGGAATCAAAGAGCAAAGTCAAAGATCAAGGAATCGTCAAGACACAAGAGCTTAAAGGAGAAATTAGATTTAAGTCTTAGATGATTTGTAAGAGAAAGAACTCTCTTATTCACAAATAGCTCATTTAAAAAGATGCATGAAGAAAATCAATTTTCATAACCTGCATTAAAAGGAATAAGTTTTTGTTAATGAAAATGATTTTTGGAAATGGAAGCGCTCGTCCAACACAAGTGACAAAAACGCTCGTCCAACACTGGAGTAATAGAGGCGCTCGTCCAACACAAGTGACAAAAGCGCTCGTCCAACACTGGAGTAATAGAAGCGCTCGTCCAACACTGAAGCGATACAAGTGCTCGTCCACTAAAGTGATAGAAGTGCTCGTCCACTAAAGTGATACAAGCGCTCGTCCACTAAAGTGACAGAAGTGCTCGTCCACTAAAGTGATATAAGCGCTCGTCCACTAAAGTGATACAAGCGCTCGTCCATAAAGTGATACAAGCACTCGTCCACTAAAGTGATACAAGTGCTCGTCCACACAATTCGTTGGACTTGCTAAACCTTAATGAGAGTATTCGTCCAATGACGTGGCAAGATGGACGCACTTACTTTTAAGATGGATGCAAATGCTATAAGACAACACCGATGTAAAATCTTATTTCAAGAACCAGAATCAAGAAAACAGATTCTGTTATCAGACTCAAATCTGTTTTGATTGATCCTAACAATTATAACTTGTTTTCTATCTAAAGAGGGATCAAAGGAACACTTTTGAACAGAACAAGAACATCGATCATAAGATATCGAACAATACACAAATCATTCATCATCTTTCTTAAGCTTATTGTGAAAAGAGTGTTTCATACTCATAAGTGCTTTAATTTGTTTAATCAATTTTTTGTTTTACTTTTCGATTATAAAGAGAGAGGGAGTCTCTCTGAGTGATTAGGGTGAGGTATCCCTAAGGAAGAACATTGAGGCTCTTCACAAGAGTGTGGTATCTCGAGGTGAAGGAGTGCTCTGTGGTGTAAAGGTTTTTCAAGCTACTTGGCTAAAGCTTGTTGTGTTAGTGTGTGAAAACCCACAGGTGGAGTAGGGACTGGATGTAGGTCACAGTGGAGGTGACTGAACCAGGATAAATCTGGTTGTGTGGTATCACTAAACTTAAACTCCTTTACTTTCTGTTTATGATCAAGAACCTGTGATTTTGATGTTTAAAGTTCAATATAATTTCTATTCTTGATCTGTATAAACTGTATTGAAACCCGAGTCCGATTGTAATCAAGTATGTGTTATCTACGTTCAAAACTGAGTTGATCAAAGCCATTCTTGATTGCTAAAACTGAACTAAAACTGAAACTGAAACCTGCAAGTTTGTTCTTGATTGTTAATGCTTGTATATGAAACTTGCATAACTTGTTCTTAATCTCTAAAGGTTTAATCAGTTTCTGTATTTTGTTATTATTGAGTTTTGAACCGAATGTATACTGAATTAATCTTTCTTATCCTCATCACCTTCTATTCAAGATTTTATATAAACCCTTCATTGATTTTGTAAAAGATCCTAAGGCCACAAATCCGCAACTCTGATTTGAAAAGTTTTGTGAACAAGTTTTTAAGAGAGAAATAATTTTTGAAAACTCAATTCACCCCCCCCCCCCCCCCCCTCGAGTCGTTGAAGCCAAAACAACAGTTAGAAGTGAGGAGATGTGGCTTGTTTCTAACCATGAAAGCTTGGGGGTATTTTTGTCTTTTCACCCTAAAAAGCATGATTACTAACATTCAATGCTCATAAATGCTTGGTGAGTCATGGTGGTGACTCACCCCTTGACTCATCCCCTATGGTGTCTGGTTCCGTCTCTGCAGTTCCGTTTCCGACTCCGTCGGTTTCCATATTAGGGTTTTACGCCAAAATAAAAACAAAATCTTTTTTCGATCTAAAATTTTCAAAATAACCAAACTCATTGGAAACATGATTTAACATAAACCATTTAATTCACAAGTCAAAATTAGGTTTTCTGATCAGTAAAATATTACTGTCAGTGAAAATGAAAACCATTTTCCATTCGAACTTTCACCAAAATTCGTCCGAATAAACCTAATATTTTATTTTCGATTAGAAATTTGGAAAGTAGAATTCCTCACTGACATATATAAAAAAAAATCTACAAATTTTCAGTTTCGGGTCAAATTAGGGTTTTCTGCCGGTATAAAATTATACTATCAGTAAAAACGCAGATCGGTTTCCGGATGAGTTTTAAACCCAAATTTTAGCGAGAGCTTCCTACCATAGAGTAGATTCTAGATATGATTTTGTTTTCTCCAAAATAATTTCCTAGGTCGCAGATAAAAAGATAAATAAATATATCTGTATCGTTAATAGTGTATCCGAAAATCGGGCTGTTACACTTACCATCCTCAACAACTGGAGCTAATTGCTCTCGTATACCCATTGCAACAAGATAGAGACGAGCATTCACACCATCCTTTGTCTTTCCCTGAATGTCGAGAAGCGTCCCGATCACACTATCACACACATTTTTCTCCACATGCATCACATCAATACAGTGTCTGACATCAAGCTTGCACCAGTATGGAAGATCAAAGAATATCGACCTCTTCTTCCATATGTTTTTCTCAGTAGCCTTAGCATTCTTTTTGGCCTTGCCGAAGATAACATTGATGTGCTTCACCCGTTGATAAACTTGCTCTCCATTTGAGGTCATCAGAGTATTTTCAGTCTCTTGGCATCCATTAAAAGCTTTTTTCATCTTACGATATGGGTAATCACATCTAAGAAATCTCCGATGCCCAAGGTAAACCGTATTCCTTCCATGATGCAACTGAGTGTAGCATGTGCCTTCTTCATATATAGGGCATGCTTTATGCCCCTTAACACTGTACCCGGACAAGTTCCCGTATGCTAGAAAATTATTGATGGCGCAAAATAACATGTCACACAACTTGAAAGTCTCGTGAGAATACCCATCAACTACATCAACACCTTCGACCCACATCTTTTTCAAGTCTTCAATCAAGGGAATTAGATAAACATCTAAGTCATTTCCCGGTTTCTTTAGGCCCGAAATCATCATAGATAACATCATGTATTTGCGCTTCATGGACAACCAAGGAGGTAGATTGTAAATTATCAAGAGAACATGCCATAAACTATGAATACTACTTAAGTAACCATATGGATTCATTCCATCCATAGCAAGTCCAAGCCTTAGGTTTCTTGGCTCATCGGTGAAATCCTCTCATCATGATGCCATATAATATTCTTTGCATCTTTCACATTAGAAAAAAATTGCTTGAACCTTGGAATTATTGGAAGATACCACAACACCTTCGCATGAGGACCCTTTTTTTTTCACATACAAATCGAATCATCAAGATCATCACCATCATCACCATCCTTCACTTTGTAGCGTGGTAACCCACACTTGGGGCAAGCATGATTCTCTTCATAATCACCCATGTACAAAATGCAATCATTGGGGCATGCGTGTATCTTCTTATACTCCATACCCATCGGACACAATACCTTCTTGGCCTCATAGTTACGGTTTGGCAATGTGTTGCCCTCTGGAAGCAAGTCTTTCAATAATTCAAGCAATTCGGTGAAGCTTTTATCGCTCCAACCGTTTCTAGCCTTCACAAAAACCAATTTTAACACCGTCGACAACCGTGCATTAGTAGTACACCCGGGATACAAAGGCTTGTCCGCATCATTGCACAACCTTTCATACACATGTGCTCACTGAAAAGATTCTTGTCCAATATCATGGATTATATCCTCTACTCAATCATCCTCCATATCTACGTCAACATCCTCACTTTGGGAGACATTTGGCTTAATACTTAACAACACATCGGCATGCCATATCCATCTTGTATAATTCAAGCAAATCCCAAAACAAATAAGATGTGTACGTATATCCTTGACTGTACATTTCCTCATATTCAAACATTTGACACAAGGACAACAGAACATTCCTTTACTATTAGGAACATTCCTTTGAGCAAATTCTATAAACTCATCCACTCCCTTCAAATACTCATCACTTGTGCGTTTACAAACCATCAAACTACGATCCATATCTAGATAGGTTCTGTAGATATACACACATATATCCAATATAAGCACAATAGGGGATATTGGAAAAGTGAACTAGTATTTGAAAACCTATCAACCATATATATACACCACTACACTGTATCCCTATTTGAAAACCTATTTTAAAACCTAGCAAACATATATACACACTACTATCTCAAGTCTAGAAGATCTAAATCAACGTAATATATACTCCAATAACACCAATAATTATAAAAGTGTTTCACCCAAAACAACCAAAACAACATTCGCTTTTTTAAATAAAAAAACTATTGTACTCACTTTTTTGAATTTGAATCCTACCCAACTCCTCAAGGGTGGTTTGATCAAGAATTGAGGATAAAAGTAACAAATTAGTTTTTTCAACTCTTTTTTAAATGCAATCCTTGTTCCTCAACTTTCCCATCATCCAAACAAACAAACAAAAAATCTTAGACTTTTGTTCAGTCAGAGAACAATGGGAGAAGACCAATATTAACAAGGGTGGTTTGATCATTAAACAAGTTAATTAAGCACTTATTGAAAAAACTTGTTTAAATAAGCTAAAAATAACTTATTTTCATATGTTTATCTGATAAGCTTATTGTAATAAACTAAAATATCTTATACCAACATCATAAGCTATTTTCAAAATTTACCTGCATAACTTTATTTTGATAAGCTAATATGCTCTGTATAAGCTTTTTCAAAGGCAGCCGAAGTCACATTTCCAGTAAAAAATAAAAATAGTTTTTATTCTGACAAAAAAAGGCAAAGTTGAAAATTTGAAACAAACCCAACTCATTTTAGCTGATTATAACTCCATATACGAATTCATCCCAAGTCAAGTCAGAGTGAAATAAAAAAAAAGGAGAAAGTTAAAAAAAGGAATGGAACCTTGATGAGTGGTGAAACTCAAATGGCGAGAAGCAGAAGAAGGAGAGGAATGGGAGACGCTCGCGGTTCGTGGTGGTGGGGAGAGGAGCTCACGTGGTGGCCGCCGTTCGAAGTGGTTGCTGAGAGTGATGGAAATAGAGTGAGTTAGAGTTAGGGCATGCAAGAAAGAGTGTAAAGATGAGACAGACAGAGAGAGAGAGTACGTACCTCGCGGTGGTGGCAGAGAGGAGCTCGCTGTGGTGGTGGTGGAGAGGAGAATGCGGTGGAAGGGTTAGGGCAGAAAGGTGTGAGAGAACAGAGAAGTACAAAGAGAGCGAGGAAGGAAGAAAGGCGCGATGGGGTTACAACGTATACTTTACTAAAAAAATTCAAAAGCACCTTTCACGTCAGTTGTTAAAACAACTGACGTTAAAAGTCATATTTTACGTCAGTTGTTTTAATAACTGACGTAAAAGATACACTTTTAACATCAGTTGTTTAAACAACTGATGTTAAATGTGATTTAAGTGAACCTGATAATTACGGTTCTGCCGCTGTCTCCTTTGTAATGTCTCATTTTTGGTTAACTGATGTTACCCTTTCCTGTTTATTACATATTTTGCATTAGTGTGTCATGTACTAAATTGGGTTACTTAAATAATAGTTAGGATCTTTATTGGGTCAATGTATAGTTATTTTCATGGTCTATTATGCATGCAGGGACGGTTTCCAAGGCACCTGGACACATAACGATACACATCAGCATTCCAACGGTGTCTTCAGGACGAAGACAAACGAAAGGAATAAAGTATCTGTCTTTTGTCATTGTCAGGGACTATTTGGTGAGTTTTTTTCTTAGGGACGAAAAGTGGTACCAAAAAAATTGTCAAGGACTAAAATAGGCATTTACACAAATTTTTTATTGCATTTCATCCTGTCACAACCGGAATTATGAAGGGAAGGCGAATCAAAATTTTAAAAGAATGTTTGAAACATTGAGTTGCCACGAAAATGTCATTGTCAGGGACTATAACATCCTTCTCGAGCGCTACACTATCCGTGACATTTTAAGGCCGAAAAGTGGGTTAATTAAGATATCAATTTATATAGCAGCGTATTTTTTCTTAATCGCAAGACATAAATATAAATGCTTTGATTCAAGTAATTGTACAATAAAATATTTCATAATCATCATTAAGATTATAAGTTCGAAAATCATCTACATAAGACCCAACCCGACTCAAAAACAGAAAACACAAAAATATACAAATCCAGTATAAAGATATGGAGACGTAGCTCCTAAAATATCAGGTACTTGGAGTCGCATCTCCATAAATGAAAACATTACTCCCAGACAAACTAAAACATAAAAAGAAAAACTATCCTTTCTCGCACATTGCGAGAAGGATGAACCAACTGACGAAGTCTAGTGGAAACTCTATTTGAAACCACTACAGACGTCGCCATAGCTGATACTCCTATAGCCACTACAGGTGTAGCATTCTCAAGCTAAGCCCCTTTTCCCATTTCGAAGGAAAATTCAGGGCCCGTGAACTATCGTAAGTCATACCCGACTCAAGTAGAGGAAAACTTGGGCATGACCAAGGCATGACTCCATCGTCACGATCTCCTTGATTGTCTATAGGTGATCCAGAAGCTCCAATAAACTCCTGACTTTATAGTCTTCCGTTCCTCAGTTTTGAAGGATGTGTCCACGTAAGCGGACCGTCTTATACTCAAATTAGGTCCGATGGCTCGATGGTGCTACTGTTGCCTTCGCATAATATAAGATAGAGCCACAGCCAGACAAACAGAAAATGAGGTGAGATCCCCATTCATCATACAACATAAGGCAGGCATGCAGTGGTACGACACATATACATATGAAAACATACATATCACAATATAATCATCAGCAATTCCACACATACCCGAAGGTAAACAATATCTCTCCAACAGCAAGCTTAACAAAACATGATAGATACTGTCAATTCATAGAGACACGAGAATAGAGGTAACTGATTGAAACTGCATAGTCCCATACCTACACAGTCTCAAGTAAGATCTGACCTTAACTCCGGAGCTAAGAGAACATTCTAAAGGATGTTTAGAGATTATGTATCACAACTGCCAATATTAGGCATCTTGTGTGAATCAATAATAATAGCCACATGTGGAATTAGAATTTATTGTTAAACAATCTCAATAACCTGGACCGGCTAGCATCTAGTCGTAGATGTTAGTGTATTTCATGGAATGCCACGACTAAGAAGAATCACCAACTGGCCATCCGTGACCTTCCTACCCTGACCATCCCTGAGACCATTGAAGATCGTCACTAGCACGTCCGCATGCGCACAGACATGTAAGCCCGCTTAAAGGCACAAAGGCCTTACTGACAATTTCATTTGGATCAAGCCGATAACGGCGTGTGCGTTCCTATTTATCCATCAAATAAATTTTGGGGTACCTTGTAGAAACCAAAAGCCATTCTAGAGGCAAAGTAGACAGTACCAACGTATTGGGAACCACCCCTCGTTGGACTATCCATGTTTCAACGATTTAGTATATTATGAAGGTTAGTCGTTTGCCACCAACTTATTATACCTCTTTAAGTCCATTCTCGAACGGGATTACTTGTTGAGCAAGTAACCTTAAAACACTCTTTGTCATTAAGTATTATGGATGTGTGGATATTGAATTATCCACAATTTATGACAAATGGTCTTGCTTCACCATAAGTCATAAATTATTAAGTTCGTATTTTCACTAAGTCATTTATGATTTAGGTTTTGCATTTTACTGTATTTTTGGCCTAAACTTCGTATTTTCAAAAGTCTAACTCTCTTTATAAAATATTTAACTTTACCAAGTTCCAATACCCATGTTAAGGTATTAAAATACTGATTTCAAACTTCACGTTACGGTTTGCTCAAAAACCCTAAGACTCGAACGAACGTCACTAAGTTCAAAAATCGCGTAACTCCTTAATTTTTCAACGATTTTTAACCCTAATGGTCCAAAAATCATTTTGGAGTCTTAGGACACTTAGTTAGGTCTTAAAACAGGCTCTAACTGTCCAAAAACAGTCTTCGTCTAAATCCATGCCTTAGCTCATTTTTAAATGTTTGATTCTTTAAAAGTTCCATTTTTAGGTCAACTAAAACCTAATTTTTGTTCTCTTAGAACTTAGACTTAGATTAAAAACCATTTTGGGTCATTGGAACCACAAAAATCAGATTTTAACCATGAAAAAAGTTTTGCAAATAATTGTTTTCTTCTTGATTTCGTTACTCTTTAAAATCCACCAACAAATCATTGAATAGGCTAGTGTTAGAGATTAAGGTTGTCACAACAATTTTCTTATGTTTGACCGAAACCAAGCATCCACCAAAGTGAAGGTTCTCACTTCACTAATCAAGCTCACAATCACATATACATATCCATGTATCAATATAGATCCATGGCATATCATTTAACATTTTAAACATGTTTTCCTACCAAAGATCAAGTAAACCAAATCATCATTTTTCTTCAAACAAACATACATCAAAAAAGCATATAGCACATCAATCATGAACACACCACAACCACAACACAAATATTACACAAAGTCCTCTTAGAGGATCACATGAACATAAACACATAACCCTACACTTAAGGTTTCAAGACAACACAAACACAACATTAACCACACACACACCCACTAAATGGTAGATGAAGGTTATTCTCCTATATACCTCTTGTAGCTCACTAAAAATGAAAGTTGATGATGATGGTTCCTCTATGGTGCTCAAAAAAACCTAGCAAGAACAAAGCCATGATCCAAAGGTGTTTTTCATAAGTCTAGCAATGACAAATGAAGATGAATATGGTAGGAATCCTTACTTGAAGTGAAATAAATGGATGAATCCAGTATATGATGTTCTTGATCAAGAAATACCCATTTTGAAAGAGTGCTCAAATCATCTAGGGGAGCCAGAATATGTTGTTGGAATGTTGAAACAAGGCTTGGATGAGTTTTACCAAGGCTTGGCCGAATATTACATGGAGGTGAGGAAGAAAAAGTTTCTTTGATCTTTAAACCTTGAAAACTTAAGCATAAATGTTTTTTTGTGGGAAAATGAAATGTAATGAGTGACTTAATGTATTTCGGGGCTCCTTGCATGAAAATATCAAGGGAGATAGGAGGGTAAATTTGTCCAACAATTGTTGGATCAAATTGGAATTTACAAGGAAGATCAAGGGTATTTTGGTCATTTCACATGTTAACTTATATATTTTCAAAGAAATTCATCATGACTATGTGAGTAATGTGATGACTCACTATATGACTCATGAAGATGAGACATACATGGTGACTCGCCATCCCTATCTTCCGTTGCACTTCTGCAGTTTCGTATCCTGCTCCAACTTTTACCCGATTAGGTTTTCACGAGTTTTTGTTAAAAATTCGCCCGAATAAAATATAATATTTTATTTTTATGCCAAAATTTTAGAAATAAAATTTATCAATGAAATTATGATAAAATCTAGAATTTTTCAGTTTCGGTTCAAATTAGGGTTTCTGCCGGTATAAAACTATACTGTCAGTAAAAACACAGACTAGTTTCCGTCTGAGTTTTAAACACAAAATTTCACCGTAACTTCCTTCGATATAGAAGGTCTCTAATATGATTTTGTTTTCCTCAAAATCATTTTCTGGATCGCTGATGAAAATATTGAATATAATTACCGGTTAAGACGCAAGAAAACGGGGTGTTACAAGGACTATTTGGAGTTGTTTTGTTTTTCTTTGTTTTTTTTTATTTTTATTGTATATTTGTTTATAAAAGAGACTTTTTAGGACCTGTTCTGGCCAAAAAACCAAAACACGAAGTGTCTTCTTCTAGATTGGGCCTATGATGATTTGGCCTAATATGATGGTTCCTTCTTCATATTTCTCTTTCTCCTCCTTGTTGAACCGAATATGGGGTATGAGACACCCCGTTGTGCCATTAATTATTTATTTAACTTACTCGTGTACTTAACGTTAAACGTAACCCAAAAATATAAAAAAACTTAATTATAAACACATCCAGCTTCGGAAAGTAACACACCACACCATAATTATATTATACAAATACAAATATCTCTGACCATCATAATACAAAAATAACGTTTAGGGTATCCTATCAGTAGGATCCCTTACAGGTACATATTTTTACAAACTGTTATAATTAGTGGAAACTAAAACATTTTACAACACGCACTGGCCTTATACACTAAACTATATTACTAGAATCCACAGCTCTTCCTCCAGCATCAGGTTCATACGGAGTTCCGTCCAACTCCTCAGCAACTGGTTCCTCCATAGAGTCTTCTCATGGAATAAAGTAAACATACACAATATACAAACGTAGGGAGATAAGAAATAGTTCTATCATCATAAGCGGAAAAGAATACATAGCATATAATATAATAACAGTCGAAGACAAGCATCACACATAACTGACAATCATCCTTAAATCACGATAATTTCCTCTACCCTCAATCTCATGCAACTAAACCGTTATGCTGACGTGGCCACCACCAATCCTGTCTCACATCTTTCATTAGGGATGTCAGTCAGTCGTCCAAACGACGTGTCCCCAAATCTGGTGCACACCCTCGTTCGATACTGAGGATGCTCATGAATATCAATGACACTATAGCTGCACAATTCATCCAGTTCACACTTTCGTTCGTTCTCGAAGGTGCTTATGCAAAACAATGACACTATAGGTGCACCGCCTAAATCTAAGTTGGGATGGTCCCACGAGAACTTCGGACCTCGTGTGTTTCTAATACATGGTTGTGAACAACAATGCATATATATGAATCTCACTGACTCGCCTCGGTTACAACCTAGTGCCTCAACCTTCCATCAAAGTCTCAACACACATTCTGTGTCACATCTAATCTATAAAATAATTAATTTAGGCTAGGCACCTCTAAGTCACAATCATTCTCTTACCCATATGCATATCTCCTGAACAACACATATCCTTGCCTAAATGCCAACTAAGCATGTTATCAAACCAGGAAGATCATACACCATACAATAATAATAAAATATTTAGACAAAATAAAATGTCACATACAATAGATTACCACAACCAGCGCATCACAAACAGTTCAATAATAATAAAAGCAGACATCCTCGAATATTCTAAATTTATTCTAACGGCGATAAACCTACAATCCTCAAATCATCATTGGTAATACGGGATAGTCACCAATGTGATTTTGGTCTTGTTGATTACTCGACCACTAGTAGGGTTTAGGTCGCCCTACACCATTATTATAATATATACTACTTATCCATTCCAACGACAGGATGATTCTTTCTCCCACCTGAACTGACACCGGAATCACGAACTTGCAGCTCCTCGTTACTACACCACAGTCTACCCAATCAACCTTCAACCAAATCAACATAAAAATATACTAATCAAAAAATCCATCTATGACACCTTAGGTTAGGATTCGGCCATGACTCAAAAATAGGGCTAGGGTTATTTTCTCAATTCAATCTTTTGGATCCTAGTTACTAGAGTCATAACTAATATAGATCAAGTGTTACAAGTAAAAAATTTGAAATAAAAATCATCTAACCAATTGGTTAGGGTTTTGGCGAAGAGAACAAAAATTAGTTAGAAATTTCTTTTGCTCACAAACTCTTGGATCTAGAATATAGAAACCATAGATAGCTTATAACCAACCTCATCTAAGTTAAAAATTGAACAAAATCTCATTTGCCTATATATGCATAGATTCAGCCAAGAGGAGGAATTCGGGCTAGGAATTTCTTTTGACTTCAAGCTTCTAGATCTAACAACTAGAGGTATTAGAGAGGTAATATCAAGTGTCAGAACACTTAAAACAATTTTCAATTATTTTTGATGAATTTTTGAAAAACTAGATCTAGGAATTGAAATTTGAGAAAACTTGATGAAAATGGAGATTTATGGACGATTAATGGAGTTAAGATGATGAGGAAGAGGATCCTCACCTTGGCATGAAGAAATTTGATGAAGAACTTGAAGGAAATTGATCAAGATCACAAGTTTTCAAGAATGGTGTTCTTAAGTGTTTTTTTTATGTATTGTTTTGTGAAGAATGGATTGAAATGTGACTGGAGGGGAGGGTGTGAGCCGTGTGAAATGAGTAGGTGAGGGGGATGAGATGTGTCCTTGGGACAAGGAAGGAAAACCATGAAAGCTTGGGGGCATTTTGGTCTTTTTACCTTAAAAATGTCTAGATATTTAGGAAAGCAATCATGAATAGAATGAGGTGCACTTAATGCTCGCCCCATCAGTCACATCAATCACTTCCATCACCTCAGCTCGATATCCGTATCCGGCTCCATCGTTTACCCGACTTAGGCTTTACGCGCGTTTTCTTTTAAGATTTCGCTCGAATAAAATATAATATTTTACTTTTACGCGAAAATTTTCAAAAAACCAATATCGTTGAAAATACGATATAAACCTAAAATTTTTCATTCACCAATCAAAATTAGGTTTTTTGCTCAGTAAAATTTTACTGTCAATGAAAACGCAGTCCGGTTTCCGTCTGAATTTTCAACCTAAAATTTTACCGTAACCTTCTACCATAAGGTAGAGTATGAATATGATTTTGCTTTATCCAAAATCATTTCCTTGGTCTCAGATAAGAATAAAAATAATTAATTTCCTACGGTAGTACAACGTAGCTAAAAACGCAGGGTGTTGCAGGGTGCCTGCGAAGACACTCTGATGCTTAAGTCTGCAATGGTCTAGCAGATAATATATGTGTGCTCTTGCAAAGATAAAATGCATAGCTTCCCCTTATGATGGAGGTTCCTTTATATACATGCCCCTTGGATTCAGTATGGTCACTCCAAGGCAGATACCTCATGCTGTGAGGCGTGTTTTTCCTTCTCTAATCTTGCCAGAAGGGGTGTCCGTAATGGTAGTTTTGGTAGGTAATCGCGTGTATCAGGGAGTGAGGGGCAGTTTCCCTTCCTCTCTGATGTGCCTGGGGGTAGGTATGATTGGGTTCTTTCTCGAGGAAGGAAAGTTCACTATGTATGGGATGGCCGATCAGTTTGGTCTTCCAGAGCAGTTTGCTCGGTCTTTAATTAGGGTTTACCTCTATAAATTCATTTGTTTCGACAAGGAGTTTTTTCCTTCTTCCTGTACTTTGATTTTCCTTTTTTCATCATCACTATAACGTTCCTGCCATTATCTTGTTCTCTGGTTATCCTCCGCAATCTCCATGCTTCCTTTTTCCAGGTAACATTCCTTTCCATTTTTGGCAGTCCATTTGTAGTTTTCTTGCTACTTTTTCTGAAAAAGCCATGGTGTGGTTAAGTCAATGGGGGGAGGACGATAATGATTCAAATATTGAGATTTTATCGAACCATCCTCTCTTTTATTCCCAGCGCCATTGAACCCATACTACTGTAATTTTTAAGGAGGTTTCTTCCCGTGATGTGATTGGGAGCCAACTAGGTCTCGATGTTCCCTCGACATCTAGCATGTGTGCCTTTCCCTTGGAATCCTATGTGTTTCCCCCTTTCGGTAGTGCTCTCTTGAAATGGTACAAAATAACACTAGAAGGTGGGTTTCAGTATTTTCGAAAATCAGAGTTTAAGAAGCACAAAACAAAATCAGAAAATTAGAGACGCTTGGAGGCGCCTTTCTCAACAAACTGATCAGAAACTATTTAACACACCCAAGTTAGTTAAAAAAATAGTTAAACAAACTGAATAATAAAGTAAAGGTTAGAGAAAAAGTATACTCAGAGGTTTATCCTGGTCCACCCACAAACTTTGGGCTACATCCAGTCATTGGTTTCACCAAGTTTTAACACTATAACTAATCAAGGTTATAGACAAGTATTATTTGCACACCTAGCCTTTCCAGGCTCAATCACAAGTATTTTTTGCACATCTAACCTCTTCAAGCTCAACAAGTATTCTTGAAACAAACCTCTTTAGGCTCTGAGAGTTTTGAGTGTGTTTTGAAGCACAACTTCAAGGTTACAAAGAAATTCAACCAATCTTGACACTACAGAGAGTGAAAATGAACTTAAAGCTTGGTGAGTTGCAGATGAGTTCTTCTTCAAATGATTTTCAGAGTGAGAAGAAGATATGTGAGTCAGCTATTGAATTCAAAGATGAATTCTATTCTTGAGTAATATAGATTTTCACTGATGAGTAAGTATTGGCTTTTCTCTTAGTTTCTTATCACTGTATCACTCTTGTGTTCATGTCTTCGACTTCTTCTATTTATACTTGATCACAGAGATCCATTGAGATGCATTCGAAAGTCTCCAAATTTGTTCTTCAGAAAATAGCCGTTCTGACTTGATAATAAATGCTTTGAAGAACGTCGGGGATTCCTAGTTGAAAGCAGAGTATATCAGACATGCTTTTCTAGCTTTGGGCAGAATTCTTTTCTTATTTGTGCAACACTTAGAAAAGCTAAGATAAAGTAGATTTTCTCTTACTTACATAAGGAATGCTTTTCTGTAGATTTGCCATTTTGTCTTTTCTCCTTTCTCTGATTTCGATTGAAGACAAGAAATATATTATTAAACTTATTTCAAGTTTAATAAACCTATATTTGAAATCAGATATGCTTTTGAATCAGAGATTAAGTGATTTCTTCATAGAGAGCTTTTCTCCTTGGCACGTGCTTTAATGTCACAAAGGTGACTTAGCATTTCTCATCTTCTAAGATTGTGGATGCTTGAATGTCTTTTGAATCAAATAGGCTATTCTAACAGAAGAGTGGTTCTGACTTTGTGAGAAGCTTAGACACATACTGAGAGAGATAGACGATTCTTGGAGTGTGACTTCTTATATTGTTTTAGTCTGTAATCTTGATCCTTCTTCTTTCAACTTCCTTCAGAAGACAATATTTGTTTTAGTCTGTAATCTTGATTCTTCTTCTTGTTGCAAGTGACTCCAAACACAAGAGGGGGATGAATTGTGTTTTTCTAAAACTTTAGCAAATTAAAATATTTTTCCTTTTAAGATATTCTGAAAATAGTTTGTAAACGTGGCGTGCAAATAAAAACGTTTGAGCAAAAGATAAAGGCATAAATAATAAGATACGTGATAAGAAGAATGAACACAACGATATATCCTGGTTCGGCCAGACTACCCACGTGGCCTACGTCCAGTCCCCAAGGCAATACGACCAAGGGTTTTCAATCAACTCTAGTTTTTACACATGATCAACTAGAACCTTTACAAAAGAGTGCACTCCTCACAGACCAGGGATATCACCTCCTCAGTGAAAGAGCCTCAAGACAATAACCCAAGAGATATCACCTCTCCTGTCAACCACAAGGAATATCACCTCCCCTGTAAACACTTGGAAATCACATCCAAGACAACACCACAAGAGATATCACCTCTCATTTAATAATGGTGTAGAAAAGAAGGGTTTCAGTCACACGACTCTTACCAACAAAATGCACTCTTAATAGTGCTGATTAAACAAATTGAAGAACTATTACAATCACACCTATATGGTGTTTAAAGAACTCAAGTTTAAAGTGATCAAAGTGTAAGAACAAGAGAGAATAAGAGAGTTTTTGTTCAAGAGAATAAAACACAATTCAGAGTAAAATGATTTTTGTGCTTGTGTTTTTGACTAGGTTTCCTTTAAATAAAACCTTGAAAGATTAGGTCAAATTCTCCTCAAAACTCATTTTTGTCATGCAGTAATCGATTATTTAAATGTCATAATCGATTATGTTGACTCAGTTTGAAAAGCGCCTCTCAGAGACAGTCACAACATAATCGATTATACTAATCGATTATATGTTCTCTGTTTAAAATCTTGTGTACTAAAAAGGATATAATCGATTATCATAATCGATTATTAACTCTCTGTTTTGTTCTTCAAAAAGCATAATCGATTCTCAAAGGTGGATATTTGATTATGTAAGTTCAAAATTCAAACTCAACGGCTAAGCTATCATTAATTCTCATTAAAACTCATTAAAGCCATTTAAGTTATTTAAAAACGTATTCAGCTATAGATAATCGATTATGTAATCGATTATAGCAATTAAAAATGGCTGATTTAAAGTCTTAATAGCTCTATAATTGATTACTCATTAAAGCATGATTATGAGCCTGATAATCAATTATACTAATCGATTATTACTTGATTCAAATTTGAATATTAAAAACTTAACAGCTATAAAATTCATTACTCGTTTAAGACCAAATATCAGTTGATTAAGTTTGATTCTTAAAAGCTCATTAATATGTGTGCATGACCAATTTTAATCTTGAGAGCATTATTAACCATTTACAATTAATTTAAAACAAGCAATACAATAAATAAAATACCCTTACCCATTTTGATTGGTTGTTTGACCTTTTACAGCTTTTTGCAATTTAGTCCTTCTGAGTTCCCCTTTTGTCATTCATCAAAACTAAAGTACCCGTCAAGGCATATATCTATATGTCTTTGACTGTGAACTACTTCAGGCTTCCTGGTCTTCAGTAAGCACAGAGAGTCGTCCATCAGAGTATTGTTTGATGCTTTCTTCCTTCCATTGTCTTATTGGATGGATAAGTCCTTTTTATTTAGTTTCCAGTGAACATGACAGTAGTTGAATACTTTGCTTTAGTTCTACTAGCTATTCTTCCTCATAGTTGATAAGTCTGAGAGATGCTGATATAGGCTTCAGTGTGAATCAGACTTCACACGCATTGTACTTTGACGGCTTTGAGTCAGACCGTTGTATTTACGCTTTTGATCCTTTCATAATCTTTTGTTGACTTGATCTGCTAAGATATAATTCTTTGGCTACACAACTCAAGTAGATGATTAGCAATATTCAGATGGTTCAATGTAAAATCAATTGCTTAATGTTTGGGTTCATCAAAACACAGAAGGGCCACAGGAGTGTGAGTCAGACGCATGACAAATCAAACGCTTTGTGACTTAGCATTCTCCCCCTTTTTGATGATGACAAACATTCCATGTGATTTTATTTTGAGCAAGCAAAAGGATATATAGAAGATTGTCAAATTGTTTTGTTACCAAGAAAGTTTAGAGACTCTCCCTAAACTTATGCTTTGCTTATGACAGCGAAGAGTTTCATCCTAACATTAACTTGTATAAATTATTTGCCATACATTCTTTCATTCTTACCATTTCTATTTTAATATTTCTTTCTCTTTCTTCCCCTTTTGGCATTATCAAAAAGGTAAGTACTTTGGTACTTTGGGGAGGCATTTTGGTAGAAAATCAAACAAGTAAAGTTGATAAATAACAATGCATTCTATACTACCAAACAGATATTAGAGAAACTTAACCAACATGATAGATAAATATGAGTCCAAACAATGACATTGAATCAATAGTCCAAATAAACCAAAAAAGATAGAAATTAAAAAAAAAGCATCATTGAAAGACTTTTTAATTAATTCATCTTCTCGAGAATCTTGTGGAGAAGATTCACTACTTGCTTCATTTCTTGTCTCATTCCACACAACTCAGCTCTAGCTACAGGATCACTGACATATGCAAGATTCTGTTTAGCTCTTTGATCAACTTCAACATGTTGAGGGTCTTGTTGCAGGATCTCAGCTTCTTGATTGTTTTTCACAGATTCCAACATGAGAGGGATGGCTTCAATCATTTCATGACCTGAATTCATTGCCTCATGCTAATTGTCATACCATTACAGAAATAAAACATTTGCAGAAGGTGCAGACACAATTTCAGGAGCAGAGATGGATTCCAAGCTTGTTTCAACGGGAGAAACTTCAACAATCCTAGCTTCTTCCATTAAGTCTTCTTTTTCAACAGATTGTAGAGCTTCCTCTACCACTATTTCGTCATCTTCCTCAGAAGATTCATCCAAATTCAACACATTTATTGTTTCATCAACTCTTTCATTCGAGTCCAGGAAAAAGTGATTTGAGATAGGTACCTTGGTTCTTTCTAGAGATTCAGATGCAAGGGTTGTTTCAGAGATGTTAATCAAGGATGGAACATCAAAAGATATGCTTACAAAGGATTGATGGATAAGAGCATAATATTCATCATCAATGTCAGACAAATCTGGTTCAGATGAAATATTAAGGTTTGAACAACAATCTTCAATCATGACATTGACAGAGTTTCTTGACACATGAAAGGTGTCAGAAATATCATAGATTGAGTGGTGAATAGATTTCAGACATAAGAACTTATGCAAAGGAGGGAGGTTTTTAGAGACAGTTTCTTCATGAAATGGAGTTTTACACCAAAGACTTAATCTGTTGACTAGAGAGTGAGTGATTACGGTGTAAAATAGACTTTTAGTAGAACTACCAGGGGGGAAGAGGTTCTTCTTCATCCTCATAGATGATAGAATCTTCTAGCCAGGTAATGAACTGTCTTGGTCCAACACAACAGAAATAAAAGGTGTTTCTAAAGAGATGAACTCTTGGAACAGACATGACCATGAAAAGACAGCTTCTGAAAAAGGGGTACAAAGGTAAGGGTTGTGAAGGTCTAATATACCCCACTACAACAGAAAAGGGCTTTAATAGCGCTTTTTTCATCCAAATTCAACACATTTATTGTTTCATCAACTCTTTCATTCGAGTCCAGGAAAAAGTGATTTGAGATAGGTACCTTGGTTCTTTCTAGAGATTCAGATGCAAGGGTTGTTTCAGAGATGTTAATCAAGGATGGAACATCAAAAGATATGCTTACAAAGGATTGATGGATAAGAGCATAATATTCATCATCAATGTCAGACAAATCTGGTTCAGATGAAATATTAAGGTTTGAAAAACAATCTTCAATCATGACATTGACAGAGTTTCTTGACACATGAAAGGTGTCAGAAATATTGTAGATTGAGTGGTGAATAGATTTCAGACATAAGAACTTATGCAAAGGAGGGAGGTTTTTAGAGACAGTTTCTTCATGAAATGGAGTTTTACACCAAAGACTTAATCTGTTGACTAGAGAGTGAGTGATTATGGTGTAAAATAGACTTTTAGTAGAACTACCAGGGGGGAAGAGGTTCTTCTTCATCCTCATAGATGATAGAATCTTCTAGCCAGGTAATGAACTGTCTTGGTCCAACACAACAGAAATAAAATGTGTTTCTAAAGAGATGAACTCTTGGAACAGACATGACCATGAAAAGACAGCTTCTGAAAAAGGGGTACAAAGGTAAGGGTTGTGAAGGTCTAATATACCCCACTACAACAGAAAAGGGCTTTAATAGCGCTTTTTTTGCCTTTAGTAGCGCTATCTTTTTTTCCACCTTCAGTAGCGTGTGATATCGAAAAGGGAAATGTGCTCTGAAAATTACATAAGCAACTTGCACAACTCTGATTTGGTTGTTGCACAATGCATAAAGCCCTGATCTTCCGTGTTATAGTACAACCAACGTTCCTATTAAAACTACATGCCTATTGTTTTTATATCACATGTCTATGATACCTGTCTAACTCTGCTGGATCACTACTGTTGGAATCCAACAGTTTTTGATAAAATGGTTATTAATTATTTAATACCATTTATTAATCTGAAGATAATAATGTGCATGGTAGTTTTAATTCTCAAAACCATGTTTTCATTATGTCTAAATGGGCGTTGTAGTTCCCCATGTAACTCGTGCCGTTTAAAATAAAAAAAATGTTTTCTTTCTCTCTCCTGCCTTTATGACAATAAAAGATTGACTCGGAAAGGTTGCATCTTTACACTTTCAAAACCCTTGAATCTCTTTGTCTTCGTCTCTCTCTGTCAAACCCTTCTACGTCTTTCAAAACCCTAGAACTCTCTTCTCTCTGCAATGGTACCCTCAAGGAATCTTTCTTCCAAAGAAATAGCTGCAAAATACAACATGAGACTCTCTGATGTTGAAAAGATTTTGGCTGGAAAGGTGGTGAATCTTCAACAAATTAAGAAATGGGGAATGGATGTCACGGAGGAGTTAGAATACTCCAAGTGGACCTCCTTCTTTGACATTAAGGAGTTGGTCCATCCGAAACTAGTCAGTGACTTCTAGACAAGTGCAGTTGTTCTCACTAGTCCTGTTGATGGAACCAAAAGCTTTCGTTTTCATGTGCTCGACACAAAGTTTTTCGTAACCCTAAGTTATCTGGAACATGTCACTAAATGCCCAAGGATAGGAATAGGTTACAAGTCTGAGTGGGAATATGAAGTTGGACCAAACAATGTGAACATTGCTCTGTATAGAGTCCCAAACCCAGAAAACCTGAAACATGTGAGTATGGTTTTGAAGTACAGATTCATGCACAAACTACTGTTGGAGTGTGGGATGCCTAGGAAAGGTTCAAGGGACAGTGTAACCAAGTTGGACAGGTTTGCCCTATACCACTTGAGTCCCTGAACTGATTTTCATCTACCTAGAGTCCCTGATCAAGAGGACAAACATGCTGAATTTCCCTTATAGGATGCTGCTGACAAGACTCTTCGGGAACAAGCTGTTTGTTCCTAGTGATGGGGAATTTGTCAACATGTCCTTTCCCATAGACAGGAAGAATCTGTCTATGATGAACATAGAAGGACTTCCTCTGGAGGATGAAGAGGAAGACATGAAGACTGAGAATAAGAAGAAGAAACCTACTGTTAAGCAAAATCTGACAGAACCAGTGGTCTCTACTGATGAGTCTGAGATCCCAATCTCAAAATCTGGAAACTTGCTGGAAAGGTGGTCGTAAGGGATCAAAGACAAGAACTAGAAAAACCCTTAGCCTCTGCTGAGACTGAAGAAACAGTTGAACCTCTAAGGTTCAGGATGAGGAAGCCCTCTCTTAAGAAAAAAGCCAAGGATGCTGAGGCATCAGAGGCTGAATCTGCTCAGCCATCCAAGAAGAGGAAGCTGGTGAAGATCTTTACTGTTGTGACCAGACAAGTTGAGTCTGCTCTCAATAAAGAGGAATCATCTGCTCAGGGGAGTAGAAGTCAAGACCCTTGGAGGAGCCCAAGGAGAAGAATACTCTCTTTTTGGGAATCATTCCTAAGAAGAGAAGGTCAAGCTACCCTGTGCCTATCTTTGTGGCACCGTCTGCAGAAGCACCTACTGCAGAAGCTGAAGTTGCTGTTGCAACTGTGGAGAATCTGTCTGTTGGAACATAGACAGTTGTGATTCCAGAGGAAGATTCCCTCAACCTCTCTCCTGCTAAGAAAAATATGAAGCTGACTGAAGGTCAAGCTGTTGTTGCACCTTCTTCCCCAGAACCTTATTTCCTTTCCGCCCCAGGTAACCTTGTCCTACCTGTCTCCTCTCCACCTGCCTTGTCTATCTAACCCCTCTCTGATGTGTCTCCACCACCTTCACCCATCTATACTCATCAAACCCAAACATCATCTTATGATGTAGTGTCTAGTATATGTCAGTACACAGTAGTTCACAGGGATGCAACTCCCAAGGAACAATCTGGCATATCATCAAAACTATTCGTGTCAGACTTGCAATCTCTGATGACTACAAGATTTTCTAACATGTCTATCATCCCTTCACCTCCACCTCATGTTCTTAACTCCCGTAGGAAGATTTTCTTTTATCCCCCTATAATTATCTTCATTAGAACATTGGAAGGAAGTCATTATCCTCCCTCTGTTGTCATGTTACCTTCTCCCTCTAAGTATTTCTTTATGTTAATTATAGGTTCCTCCTCTTTCTTTTTTTTTTATAGATACTCTGTTACCCCTGCCTCCTTCTGTACTTGCTGAAAAACCTCTTCCCCCTCCTCTTCAGATTAGAGTCACCCGTCCGTCTCTATCTAAAAGACTATCTTCTGTCTTTCCCTCTCCTGATACTGATTATGTCAGAATCAAACCTCTGTTCAAAATTGATTTTCTTCCCTTCTTTTACTATGGAACCATTCATCAATGTGTCTTCCCCCATATTTCTACATCATTTTCTGTGCCCAAAGCACCCCCAGTTTTGGCATTGTCCTGGTATTCAAATCGGTCTGTGGTTTCAGCTGTCCTGCCTACAGAAGCCTCCTCTACTGAGCTTGTGGATTTAAATAGCTTCAATCTGCTTCAGGCACAACTAGAAGAAACCAGAAGACAGTTGGATGAAGAAAGGCATGCTAGGCTATTGTTAGAAAAGAGAGTAGAATCTCCGTTTTTGCTTCTTAGTTAGCCTAAGTAGTTCATGTATTAAAAAACTTGCGTTGTACAAGCTTATAATGAATAAAATACAAATTTTGTCTTCTATCTTTATTGTTTTATGCTTTTCTGGATTATAATTGTTTCCTTTTGTTGTGGACAAAAGGGGGAGAAAGTAAAGATTAAAATGATTGAAATTGAACCTGTCTGAGTTGCATAACTTATCTTTGCTAAACAAATGACTCTAAGTTAAAAAGTTAAATACACTCTGAATTGATATTTTTCTCTGATAATGTGCTATGTGCTTTCTGCTCTGAAATGTTTAATATGAATTGAACCTAAGTGCACCTGCCTGCACAACCTATATGGTTAAGAAAATCTCAACTTGTTTGAATTCTATTTGTCTTAATTGTTGATATTTTTTTTCTAAGGTTCATTAAATCATCTTAATGTTTGTCATCATCAAAAATGGGGAGATTGTTAAGTCTCTAAAATGCCTTATGTGCATTTACCATAAGTTTTGATGAAAACTAAAAAATTGTTAATGATTTAATTAACCTTCATATCGGTTATTGACCCGTCTATCTATTGTGCAGATCCCTAAAGAAAGAATTCATCTCACCTGTCTGCTCACATAGAAGACCACATGTCTGTAGAGTAAAAGTCAACCTGTCTACTAACTAGATCGTTGACTGTCTGCATTGAAGATTCAACTTGTCTATGCGAAGCTCTCACACCCGTCTGTGGTTCTTCGATGAGGAACACAAGTACAAAGAAATTTTGAGACCTTCCCCCTCATGCAGAAGTCTCTGAGCTCTCTCTCATGCTTATCAAGAAAGTCAAAAGGTCATACTCACAAGCAACCTAGGAGCTCAGAAACGAAATCTAGTTAAAGAATGTTTCCAACATGCTTTATTCCCTAGTACTCCTGGTTATTACACGAAAAGGGAAATGTGCTCTGCAAAGTACACAAGCAACCTGCACAACTCTGATTTGCCTGCTGCACAACGCATATAGTTCTGATCATCCGTGTTAGAGTGCAACCATTGTTCCTATTGCATTAATGGCTGCCCAAAATGACTCTATTACATTTAATGGTGTAACACCCTGAGTTTTTCTGTTTTCTAATATCAGAAATTTATATAATTACGTTTATATTTTTATCTGAGACTTAGAAAATTATTTTAATTAAACCGAAACCTTATTTACACTCTGATCAAAAGACATAATTTTTACTCGTGAATGAAAAACTTAAGATTTTTATTTAATTTCCTACGATTTTGGTTATTTTGAAATATTTCACTAAAAAGTGAAATATTATATTTTATCCGGGTGTCATATTGAATCGGGGAAGCAACGGAGTAGATTACGGGATTCCCTGAAGCCGCTAACGGATGATACCAATGAGTCAGATATGGTGAGTCACCCATTGAACACATTAATGGTGCACATGGCCTCATGATGGCAATTTCTATGGAAATTACATTTTGATCCTTAAACTTATTCTTAATTGTACTTTGGTCCCTATTAGTTTCTATGATACACTAAGTGAAAGTGGGTCAAATTTTAACACATCCAAATCATGTTGGGCTGCAGTTTTGAGGCCCAAATTTCGTGGCCAAGAGTTATTCCATGAAAACCAATTTCCTACTCTTAATTTCCTAGGTTTTTTTATTAAAGTCTTAAGCATTTTTTATGTTGCAAAATTTGGTAGTGGACTTGGGCTTTTGCCAAGCTCAATTTCGCATGGCCCAAGCCTCCTTGTGGCTGCCATAAGCTCTTGAAGAAGCTAGGAGATTCTCCATTCTTCCACATTCTTCTTCATCCTCTCCAAACTCTCAAAAACTCCATTTTCTTACAAGGGAAAAAGCTTGAGTTTTCAAAGGAAGTTAGTGATTCTTGCTCTTTTCTTGAACTTTAAGAGGTTAATTGTTTTACAACGTACGGGGGTTTCCGACAATCGACAGAGTTCTTTTAATTTCATTGAGGAGCTTCAAGAGGTAAGAGGAGCTTACCAGATGGATTTTTCTCAATAACCATTTGTTTTTAGTGTAGTCTGTATAATTTATATATGGTTGTGGTTATTTATTTATGTGGTTTATGTTGTGTTGTTTATCTGTGTATCGGTGATTGATTTGCTTTTAATTTATTTAATTATCTGCAGTTATATATTATATTGCTATGATGCATGATCTGCCTTGTGATATAATGAGTTTTGATAAATATTATTATTTTAATGATTTATATTTGAAAAAGTGAATTATGTGTCACAGAGTATGTGCAATCGTGAAAATATTTTACTACTGCTAATTTTTACGTAAGAAATTCCGTAATATTATAAAAAGTTATTTTGTGAAATTAATATTCGAAAATACCTTATTTATTATATAAGAAAATTATTTTCGAAGAAAGGTCAAAGTTGGACTTAAAAACGTTTTCTTTGAAAATGCTAAATGATGGCAAGTTTCAAAATTATTTATAGCGGGAGTTTAAAAATAGTAGTAATAATTTTGAGAAGAGATTTAATCTCACTTTGAGACACCCCGTTGTGCCCCATTGTATTATTACATTAAAACCTTAATATTTATTTACTTAATCGCGCACTTACTGTTGAAAATACGTAAAAATTAAAACTTAAATAATAATCATATAACTTCTACAAATACAAAACATACCAAAACTATATTACATAAATACACACATAATTATTCTTTATTTTACACAATACGGTTCAGGGTATCCTCTCAGTAAGATCCCACACCAGTACTTATTTATACAAACATGCTTATAACTAACTGAAAGCAAGAAACGTCTTATATGACTCACTGGCCCTAAACTTACTACGCTACATTATCAGGATCAGTAGGTTGTTCTCCAGCGTCATCTTCATACGAAATGCCATTCAACTCCTCAACAACCTCCGTCTCGTACAAGGCTTCATCCATCTCCTCAGCAACATATTCGTCCATCTGGTATTCTAACGTAACAAAGTAGACATACACAAAAATATAGAAATAGGGAGATAAGAAACAGTTCTATCATCATGAGTGGAAAAGATTCATAGCATATAATACAATAATAGTCACAGACACGCATCATTCAAAATCAACAATCATCCTCAATTCACTATATCATCCTCTACCCTCCAACTCATGCAACTAAACCTTTATGCTGACGTGACCACTGCTAATCCTGTCACACATCCCTCGTTAGGAATGTCAGTCAGTTGTCCAAGTGACACGTTCCCAACGTCGGTGCACATTCACACCCATGGTGTACATCCATGGTGAGAATGCTCATGCAAAGCAATGACACTATAGCTGCACAGTACCGCCGGTGCACACCCTGGTTCTCTCTCTCAACTCAGTCAAGGGTGCTCATGCAAAGCAATGACACTATAGCTGCACAACTTAAATTCTAATTTGGAACGGTCTACAAGAACTTCGGACCTCGTGTATCTCAAATACACGGTTATGAACAACAATGCAACACATGATTCTCACTGACTTTTATCAATAACAACCTAGTACCTCAAGCTTTTCCTCATAACCTCCACTTACACTCTATATCACATCACTTCTATCAAATAATAGTGAGGCACTTCTAATTCATATTCAAAACTCTCACCCAAACAAAATACCTCCGAGCAATATATATCTTTCCTTAAAATCAACTAAGCAATTTATCAAACCAGGCAGATCATCTCTAACCATATATCAGAATATTGTTGAACCAAGCAATTCAATTATCATCAAGCTATAATACATTCTCACATAAACATATTAATCATCATAAAATATCATTCAACAGAATAAAAATCACCAAATTTAAGAACTACGAATAGTATACCGGATAACTTCCCAGGAAAAAGAGGTGGTGATAAACACGCTTAAATACCAAGTTTTTCCTTAGCCAGAAATTACCCAGACATATACCATTCCAACCTCAAAACAGCATATTAACATCCATATCATAAAGTATCAATTCGATATAAATAATAAAAGCAAATCATCCATCAACGGTTAATAAATATCAACATAATATCAATAAAATAATCAAACACCTTAAAACAAATTATCACAGCCAAAGATATCACAATCAGATCAAATAATAAATAAAGCCAAACATCCTCAACATCATAAAATCAACCTTAATGTCGATAAACCTACAATCCCTGAATCACCATTGGTTTTATGGAAAAGGTTTCCAATGTGATTTTGGTCTTGTCGATTACTCGACTTCTAGTAGGGTTTAGGTCGCCCTACACCATTATTATAAATTATATGGTACTTATCGGTTCCGACGATGGAATGGTTCTTTCTCCCACCTGAGTTTGCACCGGAAACACGTACACGACGATCCTCGTTATTCCGCCACGAGTTAACACAACCACCTTCAACCAAACAACATAATTATAATTTATCAACTAACAACCATCTATGACACTTTAGGGCTAGGTTCGGCCACTTAAAGAAAGTAGGGAAGGAAAATGTTTTTGATTACATGCTCTTGGATAAATAAAGGAGGGATCATAACTAGATCATAGAAATTGGTTTCACATTAAAAGGATTTTTCTACAATTTTCTAGAATTATTTGAAGTTCTAGATCTAGGAATGGAAAAATATAATTCATGGCATAAACATGAGAAATACATGAATATGAAAGCTTATATGATCAAGGAGATGAGCTTTTACCTCTTGAAGATTGAAGAAATGAAGAAAATGATCAACCTTCAATATGTTGAAAACTGGACAGCTTGAGGGTGTGATGGTATTGTGAGTGTATCTCACAATATACTCATCCAAAAATCACGAACTTTGGCTTTATAGAAAGATAAGAAGAAAAGGAACAACTTTGGTGTTTAAGGTTTCATTCGGTTCGGATCATAACAGGGGTGAAAAGGGCCTTCTTTCTGCTGTTTCGTGGGTTGCTGAGAATTCTGGGCAGTTTCGGTATTTTGAGCCTATCTCCCAATCCACTTATCCGTTTTTGATGATCTTTATCTTGTTGGAAAGAAGAGAGAAAGAGGAACAACTTTTATGTTGAGTGTTTTCCGAGTTTCAGAAAGTAAGAGGGTCATATGTTTGGTGGGAATTCGGTGTTCTTAGGGTTTTGTAACTTAGTTGGTGGGGAAGATGAAGAGAATGAAGAAGATGGGTGAAATGGTGAGGGAGGCCACGGTTTGGGGTATTTATAGGAGTAATCTTATGCCTTGTTTGGTTAAAAGGAATTGGTTTAATGGGTTTTGTGATTATTAAATTAATATAAGCTTAACTAAGGTTATACTTAACTTAACTAAGGTTATTTTGGCTAACCATGATTAATAATATGTGGCTCACATTTGATGGAGGTGTGGCTGATTTTGGGCCACACAAAATGACTCACCAATGAGTCATCGATCTTATCCATTAGCGGTTCCCGGAAATTCCGTACGTAGCTCCGTCGTTTACCCGATTTCAGTTTTTGAGAGGAAAATAATGAAACGAAAGCAAAATGAAATAGGTAATATTTATTGGAGGTGGATGCACGAAATTGGAGAGATGTGGGAGGTTTTCAACCACGTAAAATGAGTGGTTAAGAGTGCGTAGATGCGTCTTGTTAATACCCGCGAAAGCTTGGGGGTATTTTGGTCTTTTTATCTAAATGTCATGATTACTTGCATTTAATGCTCATAAATGCTTGGTGACTCATCCTCCATGAGTCATCATGTATGACTTGTTGTCCCGATCCCTTGACGGGTCTCTGCAATCCCGTTTTCGACTCTGTCGGCTCCCCGATTAGGGTTTTACGCCCGTATAAAAGCGTAATATTTCGTTTTCGACTGAAAATTTTCAAAATAATCAAACTCGTTGGAAATATGATTTAAATATAAACCATTTCGTTCACGAGTCAAAATTAGGTTTTCTGATCATTAAAATCTTACTGTCAGTGAAAACACCGACTGTTTTCCGTCCGAACTTTTACCAAAATTCGTCCGAATAAACATAATATTTTATTTTTGATCAGAAATTTGGAAAGTAGACTTCCTCACGGACAAAATATAAAAAATCTACAAATTTCATTTTTCAGGTCAAATTAGGGTTTTCTGTCAGTATAAAATTATATCGCCGTCGTTAAAAATGCGCACGGGCCCGTCTCGAATTTTCAACCCAAAATTTCACCGTAACCTTCTACCGTAAGAGAGACTATGAATATGATTTTAACTTATTTAAAATCACTTTCTAACTCTCAGATTAAAATATAATTAATTATATTTTAACCGGTTAAACAGCGTAATTAAAAATCAGGCTGTTACATTACTACCCCTCTAAAAAAAAATATTCCGTCCTCGGAATTTCTTAACTCAAACTAGCCATTATCTTGTAATCGTATCTTAATCTAAAGATCCCACATTATATTTCTCATCGCTGTTTTTCCCCTAGGTAACAACGATAGCTTCATAACATAATTCATTCTTATATCATTCTATTTATCCTCGAACTTATCCATCACTATATTCCATTCATGGTTCTTAACCTTTCCAACTTGATCTATCATCCTTAAAGGACATAATCAAAACTTAGTCCCTTCCTCTTCTTACTACTGATCCTCTAAAGAATCTTATTTCAACATCTAGCAGCCGTAATTAACACCACAATCGAACTACCCTAACTTCCTACTTCATGTATCCAATCACAGTCTTAGTTCCTTAGAATGTATTTCACTATTCTGGATTATATCAAAATCACACCTTTCAAATCTCCAAATAAACATCTCAACACTCCGTAAGATAAATTGCAATCAAAAGATCAACACCTGCTAGGATTATCTAACTTAACAAATTTGAATTTCTCTAGTAACCTCAATTTACATCAGAAATCATCTTTTCTGCTCATCTTCAGCTTAGGTGAAAGCTCATATTCAACTTAGATGAAATTACTATATACACTTTCGTTTACTCTTCCCAAACTCATACAATCCATCTTAACTACGATCATTAATCATTGCCCTAGAATCCATAATGATACTATGCCTCGATCAACATTTGATTTATAGTAATTGTCTTACTCACTGATACCGATCTTAATCTTACCAGTCATATCTATATCTCAAAACTCCCATCACTTCCTATTTATCCTACTATAGGGAAACAATACTTAGGTACTATACCTAGATTATATGTTGCTCAATCAAATCTTAATTGTAATCCATAACCATCAGAGGTTAAGGTGAAATCCTAACTCACCATTTAAACAAGAACAACATATCATTATAACCATTATCTCAAAAATAAAAGGCTACAAAGCTTCAACCAAATGAATCCTATACTAGCTAAGCTCCAAACTAATTCGTTATCTCTTTATTATTTTCAAGGACTACCCATACTATCCAAATATATCAAGCACTTAAGATAAAGTTCCCTTAATAACAATTATCCCACAACAATCTATACTTTCACTGTAATTGATGTTAAACAAGTATGAAAACCACAACCGACTAACTAACAAAACTTGCGGATTTCCGTTACCATCTTCAGACTTTCCAATCAAGAACACGATTTCCACTTCCGTAAGATTATCGACAAGTGTTTACGATAAATGTCATATTCTTAACAACTATATGACACTGATGTCAGACACATACCTTATATGAGATCTGCAGAGTGAGAAGGTTCAACTCCCCTCACTGTAAACACTCTCCCAGTGACCCACTGTCCGCAATCTCTAGCTATATGACCAGGTTTTCCACAGTGGAAGCAACTAGGTTTCTCCTTGCAATTTCTAACATGATGAGGTCCTCCGCATCTAAAGCAAACCAAGCTCTTTTGCGGCTCCTGACCTGCTCCTGGATCTCTTCTCCTAGCTTCACCTCCATAACTTCTAGCTCCTTTACCAGCAGCTACAGTCTGCTGCCTATTTCTCTGTCTACACTTACGAGCATAATGACCTAGTTTACCACAATGGAAACAACTAGGTTTTTCCGTGCAATCTCTAAAATGATGCGATCCTCCGCATCCGAAGCAAGCATAGACTTGTTGTTGTTGATCCGATCTAACCACTAGTGTCGGTGCAGCTGTCTGCACTTGTTTAGTACATGGTCCCCATCTCCATTGAGAACCACTCTCTACCTTCCTTGGAGAACCTGAACGATTAGGGCCTTTACTTCTTGGTTGTTTCAGCTCAGCATCTTGCTTCTGGTCTATGCTTTCTATAGCACTGCAACTATCAACCCACTCCGGAAAACACTGAATATCTAAATACATTACAGCTCTTCGCAGCTCATGTCGCAATCCTTCTTCAAAACTTCTACACTGCCAATCCTCATCTGGGAATCTCTGATAGAATTCTGAAAACTTAATCAGAGACTCAAAGCGTGATACATAATCACCTACAGTCATGTTTCCTTGTCGGAGACTAGTAAACTTCCTCTCCTTCGCACATCGGACTACATTCGGAAAATACGTCTCGAAGAAGCATTCAAGAACAATCGCCACGAGATAATCCTACCCTCTAACTCCAGTATTCTTATCTTACCTCTCCACCAAGACTCTGCTTCTCTAGTTAACATGTATGCAGCATAAGTCACTTTCCTCTCCTCCATGCAGCGCATGGTGTCAAATATCTTCTCTATCTCTTGTACCCACCATTCTGCCTTCTTTGGGTCATAGTCCCCTGAATCGTGGTGGCTTCCCTTTTAGGAAAGTAATCAATTTCGCCTCTTCAGTTTCAATGGTTGTTATTTGATTCTGCAGTTCCTGCTGCTCTTTGTTTATTTGTAGCATCTTCGTATTCTGCTGTGTTTGAAATAGCAAGGCAGCAGCTATCGTTTCCATGATATTGGGAGTCGCAGATGACTCTCCTCCATTTCCATTAGGATTAACCTCACCATTGTCAGCTCCAATGGTTCCCTCAGGAGATCTATCGCCACTAATAGTCGGACTTCTTCTTCCATTAGCCATGATTCTGTAACAGAAATCATCCTCTCTCATCAGTATGACATATAATACTACATAGACAGGTATATAAATACCATATGCCATACTAATGCTAATTATCGCATCGGGTTCGGACACACTACCCAACTTCTAAGCATAGTTAAAATCCGATGTGGACTCAACTAGACACGGCCAGTAACAACATCCTAGACCTCACAGTCCGATTAGAATCGAACTGCTTTGATACCACCAAATGAGACACCCCGTTGTGCCCCATTGTATTATTACATTAAAACCTTAATATTTATTTACTTAATCGCGCACTTACTGTTGAAAATACGTAAAAATTAAAACTTAAATAATAATCATATAACTTCTACAAATACAAAACATACCAAAACTATATTACATAAATACACACATAATTATTCTTTATTTTACACAATACGGTTCAGGGTATCCTCTCAGTAGGATCCCACACCAGTACTTATTTATACAAACATGCTTATAACTAACTGAAAGCAAGAAATGTCTTATATGACTCACTGGCCCTAAACTTACTACGCTACATTATCAGGATCAGTAGGTTGTTCTCCAGCGTCATCTTCATACGGAATGCCATTCAACTCCTCAACAACCTCCGTCTCGTACAAGGCTTCATCCATCTCCTCAGCAACATATTCGTCCATCTGGTCTTCTAACGTAACAAAGTAGACATACACAAAAATATAGAAATAGGAAGATAAGAAACAGTTCTATCATCATAAGTGGAAAAGATTCATAGCATATAATACAATAATAGTCACAGACATGCATCATTCAAAATCAACAATCATCCTCAATTCACTATATCATCCTCTACCCTCCAACTCATGCAACTAAACCTTTATGCTGACGTGGCCACTGCTAATCCTGTCACACATCCCTCGTTAGGAATGTCAGTCAGTCGTCCAAGTGACACGTTCCCAACGCCGGTGCACATTCACACCCATGGTGTACATCCATGGTGAGAATGCTCATGCAAAGCAATGACACTATAGCTGCACAGTACCGCCGGTGCACACCCTGGTTCTCTCTCTCAACTCAGTCAAGGGTGCTCATGCAAAGCAATGACACTATAGCTGCACAACTTAAATTCTAATTTGGAACGGTCTACAAGAACTTCGGACCTCGTGTATCTCAAATACACGGTTATGAACAACAATGCAACACATGATTCTCACTGACTTTTATCAATAACAACCTAGTACCTCAAGCTTTTCCTCATAACCTCCACTTACACTCTATATCACATCACTTCTATCAAATAATAGTGAGGCACTTCTAATTCATATTCAAAACTCTCACCCAAACAAAATACCTCCGAGCAATATATATCTTTCCTTAAAATCAACTAAGCAATTTATCAAACCAAACAGATCATCTCTAACCATATATCAGAATATTGTTGAACCAAGCAATTCAATTATCATCAAGCTATAATACATTCTCACATAAACATATTAATCATCATAAAATATCATTCAACAGAATAAAAATCACCAAATTTAAGAACTACGAATAGTATACCGGATAACTTCCCAGGAAAAAGAGGTGGTGATAAACACGCTTAAATACCAAGTTTTTCCTTAGCCAGAAATTACCCAGACATATACCATTCCAACCTCAAAACAGCATATTAACATCCATATCATAAAGTATCAATTCGATATAAATAATAAAAGCAAATCATCCATCAACGGTTAATAAATATCAACATAATATCAATAAAATAATCAAACACCTTAAAACAAATTATCACAGCCAGCATATCACAATCAGATCAAATAATAAATAAAGCCAAACATCCTCAACATCATAAAATCAACCTTAATGTCGATAAACCTACAATCCCTGAATCACCATTGGTTTTATGGAAAAGGTTTCCAATGTGATTTTGGTCTTGTCGATTACTCGACTTCTAGTAGGGTTTAGGTCGCCCTACACCATTATTATAAATTATATGGTACTTATCGGTTCCGACGATGGAATGGTTCTTTCTCCCACCTGAGTTTGCACCGGAAACACGTACACGACGATCCTCGTTATTCCGCCACGAGTTAACACAACCACCTTCAACCAAACAACATAATTATAATTTATCAACTAACAACCATCTATGACACTTTAGGGCTAGGTTCGGCCACTTAAAGAAAGTAGGGAAGGAAAATGTTTTTGATTACATGCTCTTGGATAAATAAAGGAGGGATCATAACTAGATCATAGAAATTGGTTTCACATTAAAAGGATTTTTCTACAATTTTCTAGAATTATTTGAAGTTCTAGATCTAGGAATGGAAAAATATAATTCATGGCATAAACATGAGAAATACATGAATATGAAAGCTTATATGATCAAGGAGATGAGCTTTTACCTCTTGAAGATTGAAGAAATGAAGAAAATGATCAACCTTCAATATGTTGAAAACTGGACAGCTTGAGGGTGTGATGGTATTGTGAGTGTATCTCACAATATACTCATCCAAAAATCACGAACTTTGGCTTTATAGAAAGATAAGAAGAAAAGGAACAACTTTGGTGTTTAAGGTTTCATTCGGTTCGGATCATAACAGGGGTGAAAAGGGCCTTCTTTCTGCTGTTTCGTGGGTTGCTGAGAATTCTGGGCAGTTTCGGTATTTTGAGCCTATCTCCCAATCCACTTATCCGTTTTTGATGATCTTTATCTTGTTGGAAAGAAGAGAGAAAGAGGAACAACTTTTATGTTGAGTGTTTTCCGAGTTTCAGAAAGTAAGAGGGTCATATGTTTGGTGGGAATTCGGTGTTCTTAGGGTTTTGTAACTTAGTTGGTGGGGAAGATGAAGAGAATGAAGAAGATGAGTGAAATGGTGAGGGAGGCCACGGTTTGGGGTATTTATAGGAGTAATCTTATGCCTTGTTTGGTTAAAAGGAATTGGTTTAATGGGTTTTGTGATTATTAAATTAATATAAGCTTAACTAAGGTTATAATTAACTTAACTAAGGTTATTTTGGCTAACCATGGTTAATAATATGTGGCTCACATTTGATGGAGGTGTGGCTGATTTTGGGCCACACAAAATGACTCACCAATGAGTCATCGATCTTATCCATTAGCGGTTCCCGGAAATTCCGTACGCAGCTCCGTCGTTTACCCGATTTCAGTTTTTGAGAGGAAAATAATGAAACGAAAGCAAAATGAAATAGGTAATATTTATTGGAGGTGGATGCACGAAATTGGAGAGATGTGGGAGGTTTTCAACCACGTAAAATGAGTGGTTAAGAGTGCGTAGATGCGTCTTGTTAATACCCGCGAAAGCTTGGGGGTATTTTGGTCTTTTTATCTAAATGTCATGATTACTTGCATTTAATGCTCATAAATGCTTGGTGACTCATCCTCCATGAGTCATCATGTATGACTTGTTGTCCCGATCCCTTGACGGGTCTCTGCAGTCCCGTTTTCGACTCCGTCGGCTCCCCGATTAGGGTTTTACGCCCGTATAAAAGCGTAATATTTCGTTTTCGACTGAAAATTTTCAAACTAATCAAACTCGTTGGAAATATGATTTAAATATAAACCATTTCGTTCACGAGTCAAAAGTAGGTTTTCTGATCATTAAAATCTTACTGTCAGTGAAAACACCGGCTGTTTTCCGTCCGAACTTTTACCAAAATTCGTCCGAATAAACATAATATTTTATTTTTGATCAGAAATTTGGAAAGTAGACTTCCTCACGGACAAAATATAAAAAATCTACAAATTTCATTTTTCAGGTCAAATTAGGGTTTTCTGTCAGTATAAAATTATACTGTCAGTTAAAAATGCAGACCGGGCTCCGTCTGAATTTTCAACCCAAAATTTCACCGTAACCTTCTACCGTAAGAGAGACTATGAATATGATTTTAACTTATTTAAAATCACTTTCTAACTCTCAGATTAAAATATAATTAATTATATTTTAACCGGTTAAACAGCGTAATTAAAAATCAGGCTATTACACACTTGATTTATTTTTTTAGAATTGAAGTTTCAGTAAAAGAGTTCTTGATAATTCGATGTTATTTCGGGAAAAATGAGTTTCCAAAGGAAAATAGATTTTTTTTGATTTGACGTTTTACAAACGAATTTCAAGTAGAAAGGATTTTCTGTAAATGAGTTTTTCTTAATGACGTATTTCCGGTAACTTGGGTAAGTTACGGAGATCTTATTTTGGATTTGTTTTTCACATAACGAAAATGACGTAAACGACGATATGGAACTTAGGAACCGAGATGTCGGGGTGCTAGTGTTCTTATGACGTTATAGATCTTGGTGTTTGTAACCCCCCCACTAGGTATTACTACGTAACACATGCGGAATTTAAATTAAAAGGATAATTTGCTGGTTGCTTTCGGAAAATAATTTATATAAGTACATAAGCGTCAGAAATTGTGTATAAAAATTTGTCACGACCCCAAACCTAAGCCTTGATCGGCACACCGGCTTACAATCCTAGCCTGGCAAGCCTATTTAATTTAGAGATATACTTGAATAAAAGCTAGTATTTTTACAAATATTTCTACAGAGTCTCCTTTGTAATTCGGACATCCCAGGTAAAGGAACACCTGCTAAAAGAATTACATTTTCATTCCAGAATTCCAGTTACACCAAATACAAACAGGCAGTAATATGCTAAAAATAGTTACATCAATAAGCTATACATGACCAAAAGGAAAAGCTTAGGTTTTCATTTAAAAGAGGTGCCCTCCGAGCCATAGACATTCCATTTTAAAATAAAGACTCTCTCAACCATACTCATACATACTATCAAAAATCTAAGTCTCAAACCCTAAGCTGGTCATTCTAAAAGTTATTTCTGATGAAAACTCACGTGGTCATTCCACAATCAAATACTTCATCAAACAACTAGATCCAAGTCTGAGTGACTTAGGAAGACTCCTCTGCACCATCTGTACTAAAGTACCCAGGGTACAATAGCGAACCAGAAGAAACCTGATATATCTGTAAGGGTGAGATACTGACAAATGGATATATCACACAACAACCATATACATGATACATACATCACCTCAGGACATTAACATTTAATTATTATTCAGAGATAAGATAACATGTGTTATATCAGTGGGTCTCATACCCGAATCAATCAGTTTTATAAAGATAATGCACGACACTTCAATAATTAGGCTCTAAACTTAATCTCCGGAGATCCCAACATCCTCAAAATGAGTTGATCAGGCTCGATACATCATCTCATTGGCTAGCTAAGCACAACGATAATACATCGTCTCATTGTCCATTTAAGAAAAACGATATGTACATCGTCTTATTGTCCATTTAGTCACAACAACACATGTACATCGTCTCATTGTCCCTTTTAAGAACAACGTAATACATCGTCTCATTGTCCCTTTTGAGAACAACGATAATACATCGTCACATGATACCCTTTCTATTAAGGTCTCACGTTAAACCACGTCGGGCACGTCTGCCGTAAATGCAAATGTAAAACATTTAGTTATCGATGTTTTCTTTGTGTTCGTTCTCATTTGTTGTCGAAGCTCAAAGGCTAGCGACTATTCATAAATTTCATCATTTTGAAATTATCAACATCAACACGGGACACGCAGTCCGAGTGCTCAATCACAAGACCTTAGACCGATGCACCAGTCCTAGGCTTGTGGTCGTAGAAAACAACATTCACCTTTAACAACGTTCATCACAACGTGGTTAGGACACACAGACCACAACAACGTGATTAGGACACACAGTCCACAACGTGACACGGATCAAGGATCAATGTGCATATTACAGAATACTAGAAGCGATGTCTCGTGAACTAGATTCAATTCACACGTGCTTACTTTTGCTCAGTGAAAATCAAATCCAAAACAAAACCTCGGTCACTTATCCAAGTAACCGGAACTTTTCCAAATGATTTAGGAGAAAATCCTTTTCCTTTGCAAAATCTTTTCGAAAACATTTAGGAAATTCGTTTGTTTTTGAAATTCCTTGATGGAATAAAGTCAATATTTTCAAAGGGTCTTTCCTTTATAAAACACACCATTCGAAAAGCTTTTCTCTCGTACAAAACTTTTGATCATAAAAAGGTAGTTTTCTTCAACTTAAAATCACTTCAACATTTTTCTAAAAACAAAGATCTTATTCTTCTGAAGTAAGCACTTTAAACAATGAACTTTTATAAATGAACCCAAAACTTTCAAAGTTCTATTCAAGGCTTACACCAGTGCAATAAGTGCTTTTTACGTCAGTTAAAATTGATTTTATACGTCAGAATATTGTCTGACGTAAATACAGCTGACGTTAATAGTTAATATTTTAACGTCAGTTGTTTAAACAACTGACGTTAAATATAAAACTATTAACATCAGTTCTTTAACACAACTGACGTTAATGTTGTTCAAACTTACAGGTTTTATTTTTAACGTCAGTTTCCTAATACAACTGACGTTAATAGTGTACTTTATGTTTTATAAAATACTCTTAACGTCAGTTGTTTGATACAACTGACGTTAATAGATTTTTTTTTTTTAAATTCAGTTTTAAAATATCACCCCCCCCCCCCCCAGCTATCCCTGCATTCAGTAAATATCCCAATAACACAGAATATCACACACATTATAGAATTGCAAAACTACCCTTAAATTTCAATATTAACTAAAAGAAAATAAATATACAAAGGAACAGTGGGGGACTTAAAACCAAAACCCATGTACAGGAAAAACATAACTATCTACAAGATTATATATATAAATTTTAGTCTCTAATGTCTAAAAACAAAACTACTAATCTAAGTATATATATATATATATATATATATATATATATATATATATATTATATATATATATATAAATGTTATTAATTAGTTTCAAAAGGTCTAACAAAAAAACTATTCATCTAAGTATTGCGGAGGTATCTTGTCAATTCCTTTTTCAGTCGCATACTTGAAGAATAATTCTGCCAAGCGCATCCTCAAGTCTCTAAACTCATCTTTTTGAAGAGGCAATTGGTTGTTAAATGCCTACACACGTTCAAATAATAACAATAACATTAACGCAAGTCATCACCAAAACTATAATATATAATTTAACAAGTTATTTAAATATTACTTCTTCCATCCATCCGTAATAGATGCGGAGACTATGTTCAGCATATGAAGCATCACATAATAGCCGCACGACCACCCGTCAGGTTGAAATCGAGACTACAAACAAAATTAATTTCAATGTCAGTTAAATATACACATAAATTAGTAATTATAATATTAATTATTTGATAAATAAACTACCAAACCTTGAGGATGAACCAATCAGGATTTCCTTTAGCCTTAGAAGTCCTACTTCTCCCGTTGGCGCAACTTATGCTACTCGCCTTCAGCGTGCTATCATAAACAAATAATCATGTCGATTAACAAATTCATATATCATGTGTGCAATAAACTAAAAACAACTGATATTAAAATTTAAATTAAATTGAAGATTAGTTACTTACATATTTACAGCTTCCACCACCTCCTGTGGCGGGTTTTGGTGGAGAGAGCAGAAGAATATGACAGTATGCCTAGACGGGTGAAGTACGAGCAACTGCCAATGATTATTCATAGAGTAGAGAGCCAGATATAATTATTTTCGATTGTCTCCCATCAAGTTCCCTATGTATTTACTTAATTCATCGCCAGCAAAGAATTGAGGCATAAGAATTGACGGATCTAAGAAGCCATAAATTGATTTGGAGCCCTTATCAAGCTGAAGACGATGGAGATACCTGAGATATGAAAAGGTGTGGATGTTAATTACATAATATATATATTGTAATTAAAATAAATTATTAAATGGAAAAATACCAAAAATAAATAAGTTATAAAATTAAAATTAACTTACGTGCACCAGAGACTCAAAACCGTGCTGGCCATCCATACATTATCTCTGTAGGCGTGACCGAGATCTTAACCACAGAAGGAAAATATCCTCTTTTGATTTGGGTGTGCCACCCATCCATCGTGCTCCAATGGACATTCAAAAATCTCAAAGGCATAATCCTCACCAAGTGAGAACAAACGAGTGACAGGTGACTGCGGCACCGACGTCGACTTGGCCTTCAATTTAGAAAAAATAAAATAGATAAGTTGTTGATAATTAAGAAAAACACAAGTAATTATTTGACTAATTTGGACATTAATAATGAATACATACCTTTGTTACCATTTCGAGCTCATGGCGTTTGAAGTCCAACTCAAGCTCACGCCTTTGCATTTCCAACTCAAGCTCACGGCGTTGGACTTCCAACTCCCGCTCCCTAGCTGCCAACTCATCGTCCTTCACATGTGCCCTACTATAACTCTCTTTTGTGCCCACATGTGAAGGGTTGGCATGTCCTGCGGTGTCCTGGGATGAACCGACGTAGGAAAACTCTCTAGCAAGCGCCTGCTTGAATTCTGGGTTGGATAGGAAGCTTTTCATTTGATGCGTTGTAATAGCACGGTTGGAGATGAGCTGCTGAGTCATGGATTCCAAAATAGATGCCTCATCGATGACCCGTTTTCGTGAAGCAGACTTGCCATAGTATTCTCTGATGGTAACGTCCCAGGAACACCGATAACCCGACTAGGATGGTCTTTCTTTCCTAGAGCAGCCATCAAGACGTCCCGCCGTCCAGAAGGGACGAATGAGCCCTGGGATCATTGTGCTTTAAGATCCATCTACAATGAAGAAATGAAAAAACGTGCAAGTGAAAAGTGTTAAAAATATCTATACAAATATCAATTGAAATGAAGTTAATTATTTACTTACAATCTTATCTGCCACTTCGCGAATGGCATCAACTTTAAAAGATCATGTCTTTGTCACGCAGCCGGCTAACCAGACATCCTCGCGGTCGACGTCTGATGGAGGACTTAATGGTGTGCTCTCAGACATCCCTCCTCTTTCTATCCTAGCAGCGTGCTCTTCCTGCTTCACCCTCAGCCCATCCGCCACCATCTCCACGATCCGAGTCTCGTACCCACCCTGAGACATGGTGTGGCAGTGGACGTTCTTCACCTGATTCTGCCTACCCTTCTCTGCCTTAGCCTATTAAAAAAACATAATTAAATACAGTTAAATGATCTATAAGAAGCATACAAAATTAACTTAATCAACCAACCTGAAACTCTTCATCCTGTCGACTCCTAGAAAACATATCCCAAGTATCCTTATCAATCCAGGGATAATCCGAGAACATCTTATCAAGCCACTTCTTCCCAAATACATAGTACCTGGTAAGATCATGCTTGAACCCATTCCAGCGCTTTGATGCCATTTTCATACATTTCCTACGATGATCCTCATCATTTGGCACAGTCCAAGCTACCTACACATTAAATACATAACAACTGGATGGATTATAATTCGGATAATTATCTAATAATGTAAATCAAAAGAATTTAAAGGTAAAATACCGTGATAGCCTCCCAAATCTGATCCTTATCGTTTTGTGGAACGTCATTCCAATGGTTATAGTTGATGCTAACATGCTGCTTCGCTTGTAGAAACACCCACTTCTTAAATTCTTTAGCACGGGGTCCCTGGGGCTTTAGATTAGCATCAAAGTACACCTCAAGCTTCTGTCCGCTTTGCCTGGCCTTCTCTAATTTCTTCAAAGTCGTGGCTCCTCTACCCCGTTTCCTCTGAGACTGTGATGTCTGTATGGACAAAAAAATGATAAAATAGAGGGTTGTAACATTATAAACTTACATTAAAAATAAGGAGTAAAGATAGTATATAACATGTAAACTTACACTAGAATCAGGCGTAGGCGCGATCGGGTCCTACGTAGGCGCCACAGTGTCCTCCCGTGCATGTGGGTCATCCGACTGATCCATATGTATGCCTGTTCGGAAACAATATATATTTATTAAAATAGGTTATAGCTAAAAATAAATACAGAAGTATAAATAAAAATAAATGTATAATAAGTTTAAACTACCTATATCAATATCCCTACGTGATGATCATCACGAGTGGCATGTACATCGTCCACCTGTGTCTCCTCGATTACAGTAGGCATGTTTGTTGAAAAAGAAGGAGTCTCAGGAATATCAAGATTTGAATCTTGATCTTCATCACTACCATTATTCATGCTTTTTCCTTGGAGAACCACGGACAACCTTTTGTTAGAAGGATCAGTGATGTAGAACACTTGTTTTGCTTGGGAAGCCATTATGAAAGGCTCATTTATATGACCTAACTTGTTGAGTTCTACCAATGTGAACTCCAATTCGTCGGTTTGTACACCACCGTTACTATCAACCCACTTACATTTAAAAACCGGCACTGTAAGCTTAGTGTAATCAAGCACCCAAATATCTTCAATATATCCAAAGTAAGGTGTCGGTGCTTTAACAGGTTTTGTGTCCTTTGCACTAGAGAAGTGCATTGCTTCGGCCACGATCATAACCCCACTATTTTGCATGGTACTCTTGTTATCTTGTTCCTTTATATAAAAGGAAAAGTTATTGATGTCGTATCCGCTCCAACATATGACGTTGAAGCTAGGCCCACGTGCTAGCCATCTTACATCATCAGAAGCAGTACTACCATCCTTAAGCATTTCTTCCTTGAACCATGGTAAGAAAGTCTTGTTATGCTTGTTCAACAACCACCTTTCGCTCATTCGAGGGTTTTCTTGATTGACTTTTCTTTTATGTTCAAATAAGAAAGTTTGAACAGAATCGATGTTGTTCAATACATACAAATGTGCTTTAAGCACTTCCTCCTGACCCTTGCTATTAATTCTTAAGTCATGCGTACCCTTACCTTGACATCTTATCTCATCATGCCGAGGCTTAGGAACCCCTATAGGATCCGTGTTATGAAGGTAGTCCGAACAAAACTCAATAGCTTCTTCTGCTACATACCTTTGAACAATAGATGCTTCCGGACGATGAGGATTCTTCACGTACCCTTTCAAGATCTTCATGTAGTGCTCAACTGGGTACATCCATCTCAAAAAAACCAGCCCACATAATCTAATCTCCCTCACCAAATGAACAATTAAGTGAACCATTATGTTGAAAAAGGAAGGAGGAAAATACATCTCCAATTGGCCAAGATTGTAGCAGCCTCAACTTCCAAGTCATCCAACATACGGCGGTCAACGACTTTACTACATATAGAATTGAAGAATGAGCACAACCGAGTAATGGCATGTCTCACATTTTTTGGAGCAATACCACGAATAGTAACGGACAGAAGTTGTTGCATCAAGATGTGACAATCATGAGACTTTAAGCCAACCAATTTAAGATCACTAGAGACAAGCCTCTTCATATTTGAAGAGTAACCATGTGGAACTTTGATGCCCTGAAGAGACAAGCCTCTTCATATTGTGTCATATTTGAAAAGTATGACATGCTGGTGGCAAATAAGTCCGCTTACCATCCTCAACAACTGGAGCTAACTACTCTCGTATACCCATAGCAACGAGGTCGAGACGAGCATTCACACCATCCTTTGTCTTGCCCTGAATGTTGAGAAGCGTCCCGATCACACTATCACACACATTTTTCTCCACATGCATCACATCAACGCAGTGTCTAACATCAAGCTTGCGCCAGTATGGAAGATCAAAGAATATCGACCTCTTCTTCCATATATTTTTCTCAGCAGCTTTACCTTTCTTTTTGGACTTGCCGAATATAACATCGATGCCCTTTACCCTCTGATAAACCTGCTCTCCAATTAAGGCCGTCAGAGCTTCTTATGTCTCTTGGCATCCATTAAAAGCTTTTTTCATCTTACGATATGGGTGATCACGTCTAAGAAATCTCCGATGCCCAAGGTAAACCGTCTTCTTTCCATGATGCAACTGAGTGTAGCATGTGCCTTCTTCACATATAGGGCATGCTTTATGCCCCTTGACACTGTACCCGGACAAGTTACCGTATGCTGGAAAGTCGTTGATGGTGCAAAATAACATGGCACGAAGCTTGAAAGTCTCATGAGAATACCCATCAACTACATCAACACCTTCCACCAACAGCGTTTTCAAGTCTTCAATCAAGGGACTTAGATAAACATCTAAGTCATTTTCCGGTTGCTTTGGACCTGAAATCATAATAGACAACATCATGTGTTTGCGCTTCATGCACAACCAAGGGGGCAGGTTGTAAATTATCGACAGAACAGTCCATGAACTATGAATACTACTCATGTTACCATAAGGATTCGTTCCATCCATAGCAAGTCCAAGCCTTAGGTTTCTTGGCTCATCGACAAAATCCGGAAACATAGTATCAATATTCTTCCATTGCATAGAATTAACAGGATGACGAACCTTTCCATCACGTTCCCTCTCATCATTGTGCCATCTAAGATTCTTCGCATCTTTTGCATTGGCAAACAATCGCTTGAACCTTGGAATTATTGGAAGATACCACAACACCTTCGCAGGAGGACCCTTTTTTCTCACATCATCAAGATCATCATCATCATCACCACCCTTCACTTTGTATCGTGATAACCCACATTTGGGACAATCGTGATTGTCTTCATGAACACCGGTGTACAATATGCAATCATTGGGGCATGCGTGTATCTTCTTATACTCCATACCCATCGGACACAATACCTTCTTGGCCTCATAGTTACGGTCAGGCAATGTGTTGTCCTCCGGAAGCAAGTCTTTCAACACTTCAAGCAATTCCGTGAAGCTTTTATCGGTCCAACCATTTCTCGCCTTCACACAAACCAATTTTAGCACCGCCGACAACCGTGTATGAGTAGTACACCATGGATATAAAGGTTTATCCATTTCACCGCACAACCTATCATACACATGAGCTCGATGAAAAGATTCTTGTCCAATATCACGGATCATGTCCTCTAATCGATCATCCTCAATATCTACGTCAACGTCCTCACTTTGGGAGACACTTGCCGTACTACTCAACAACACATCACCATGCCATATCCATCTTGTATAACTCAAGCAAATCCCTTCACAAATCAAATGAATATGTATATCCTTCACTGTACATTTCCTCGTATTCAAACACTTGACACAAGAACAACAGAACATTCCATTACTATTAGGAACATTCCTTTGAGTAAATTCTATAAATTCTCCCACCCCCTTCAAATACTCAGCACTGGTGCGCTTACAAACCATCCAACTATGATCCATAACTAGAAAGGTTTTGTAGATATACAAAACATATATCCAATATAAGGACAATACGGGAGATTGAAAACTAGTTTTTGAAATCCTAATTGAAAACTAGTTTTTGAAATCCCGTCAACCATGTATATCTTATTTGACTAACTGCCTCAAACAAAATTTCCACGGTAATCTCACATCATTCTTCTCATCAAGCAGGCAACAACACATATTAGGACTTTTGCTATATCTAGTACTATAACCACTCATCCATATGAATCGATCAAGAGAGCATGATATATACAAGCAATGCATTTAAAAATTATTTCAAATTTACACCATTTTCAGGTTTCTTAAGACATAAAAGAAATAAGCAGATGAAGATAAATTAACAAAACAGAATTCCAATGAGCAATATATTGTTGATGTCACATGCTACAAGCAACTCTAAATTTCTTCCCATTTTGAAATAGGTCATGATAGCAGAAGAAAAACAAGAGAAAACACAAAACCCACGACTATAAATAGAGACATTCCAAACAACTCAAACTCACAGTTTCAAGTTTCAACTATCTGACTACAGTTTCAACATACACTCAAAACCAAAAATAAAAAAATGTGCCCTAAAGACTCACCAGAAATAGGTGCTCGCGTGGTGGTGGGTAGGGGAGCTCGAGTGGTGGCCAACGTTCGATGTGGTTACTGAGAGTATAGGGACAAGGAGAGCTAGTGCGCAGGAAGGGGAAAGAGATATGTCAAGTTATTGCAAAGAATGAGTGGGAAAGACATAGTTAGGGTTAAGAGTGTACCTCACGGTGGTGACGAAGAAGCCCTCGCGGTGGTTGCGGTGGAGAGGAGCTTGCGATTAGGGCAGAGTGAGAGTGAAAGTGAGAGTGAGCGTGATGAAAAGAGAAGAATAGAGACGTACAGAGCGAAGTGAAGAAGGCGCGTGGGTGTAATCGTTATAATCAAAAATAAAACAACAGTTTACGTCAGTTGTTTAATACAACTGACGTTACAAGTCATTTTTAACGTAAGTTGTCTTAAACAACCGACGTTAAAAGTCATTGTTTAACGTCAGTTGTATTAAACAACTGACATTAAAAATAGATATTTTTTATTTTAAAAACACTTTTAACGTCAGTTGTTGAAGACGACTGACGTTAAAAGTGTGTAATTTTCTGCAAAAACATTCATTCCTTTGACTACTGTGCTACTTACCCATGCACCTTGTAACTTAATCCTCTTAATGAACATTAAGTTTATATATCAGTTTTGAAGAAAATCAGGTAGTCTCTCTTCTCTATATAAAGTACCATTCTTCTGTATCAGTCTGTAATACACCTTCTTCTTTTCCTCTATATTTCGTACGTTTTCTATTCCTTCACAATATGGCTCTATCATATTTGAGACTTTTGTTATTTCTTACTATACCTAGACTTAAAGGTTTATGTCTTAATAGTCAAAAAACTTCTGAGGTTGAGTAAATCACATAACATGGATGGTAAGGTTGAGTGAATCACATAATGCGATTCCCTCACTTTATTTCATCCCTTTCATTCCGCTTTGGCAGCAAGTGATTGTGGATTCAGATGGAGCATCAAGGACTTTAAATGAGGGAGGGGATGCATCCATTGGAGTTTTTGGGGACAGGTCTGAGAAGAAAATGACGTTGAAGAATAAACTTTTTTATATTTTAGGGCTATGTTGCAGAAATTTTTTATCTTTTAATCATGTAATTGCAACTTATGAATCGCTTCAATGAGATACGATTTGATTATACATATAACTTGTTTTATGTTAAGTGTTTATTTATTTTAATTTGCACAAGAATTTGTTTACTAATTCAAGCTAATTAATTAAGATTAAAAATAAACTTGTTTAAAAAAAAAGATTAGAAATAAACTGCACTATATATGGAGTGATCTGCGTTAAGAGTGACAATAGGGAGATGACAACGAAAAAAAAGATAGGAATGAGTTTCAGATAGGAATATAGGATTATTTATGTCAGTTATTGATTTAACTGAAGTAAAAATCACACTTTTAACATCAGTTGTATAAACAACTGACGTTAAAATTGTTAATAATTCTTGCAAATCACTTTTAACGTCAGTTCATTACACAACTGACGCAAATAGTGATTTAATATTTACAAAACTGCCACCGCCTCATTTTTAACGTCAAATATATGGTCAACTGACATAAAACGTTCCCGTATATTACATTATTTCCACTAGTGTTATTAAGGCTTTTAATCCTTATAATCATTGAGCACAGGCTCAAGTCCAGCTTCTCAAACTTCAATCAATAGTAATATATTACCACAATAATAATATCACAGTTAATGACAGTTCATCACATATATATAATTCATAACACTTTAAAGCAACTAATGTTCAACTTCAAGTAATAACCACAATAGTTCAAGTAAACAAGTTATTCAAGTATTGGCTCAATATCACAATAATATTCACAACACTCAATTAAACATATATACACATGCATATAGTTATTTAATATCCCTAGACAAGCTCCCCTTACCTTTGAATACAAGTAAAGGATCCTCGTCTTAATATGCTCACGTTAGCTCCAAGAGTGTAACTATCTACTCCATCAAGCAAGTATAGCCAAGTCAAACGTCTCAGAGAGGGAATGCAACAACGCGAAACAACTAGAAATCAAGAAATCAATTACACATGATCAAACACACATTCTAATTTTACCAAACAAGGTCATTTTCAAAGAAAATCATGTTTGGAGCTTAAGCTTCACAATACCCTTTGAGGAAACTTTGTTTTGATTAAAGGATCATGAAAATGAACTTGAGAATCATCAACTAAAAGTCCTAATTTCATAAATGCATACTTAATTTTACCAAACATAACCAATTTCAATAAAAATCGAATTGAGGTTTTAGGGTTCAAAGGGCAATTTGGGGAAAATTTGATTTAAATAGAGGATCATAAAATTAACCTTAGAAACCATTAATAACAAGCCCCAAATGCACTAAAACTGAACCAATTTCATGATTAAAGTAAGATGAAAAGTTAGGGTTTCAAAATCAATTTGGGGATTTTTTGAATCTAAGCAAAATAGATGAGAATTTCACTTACCCAAGGAAGAAGATGTCATGGTGGTGACTAGGGTGGTGACCGGCGATAGTGGCGGCTCCGACGTGGTGGAGGCCACGATTCCCTGACCAGAAAAGGGATTTATAGACTTAACTTCAAATGGAAGAGAATGAACAAACAGAATTGACTGGAAAACATACCGCGACGATGAGTTGCGGTGGCAACGGCGCTTCACCGACAACTAGACGGTGCTAGATGCAAAGCTTCGTTCTTGTGGTGGTAACGAGGCGCATAGCGAGGAGCACGAACCAGACGCGTGTGAGACTGGAGGCACGATGGTCTTCTCACTCGCTCGCCGACGGTGGTGTAGGACGGGCGGTGTTCGTCTAGACGGTTGACAGAAGGAGGTTTTTGTGGTTTGCAGGAGGAAGAAGATGATAACATAAGAAGAAAAGAAGAAAAGAGTGAGGGGGAAAGATAAACATTAAGTAAGAGAGGGAGATATAAGGAATAAATTCATTTTCTTTTCTTTTAATTAGTCATAGGTACAAAAAAAAGTGATAAATATTGAGTCTAAAAATATACATGTTTTTGGTTTTTGAATCTAAAAATAAAGGTTGATAAATATATACTTTCAAAATTTAAAATAAAGTAGACATTGATAGACGAATTGATCAACTAAGAAAATCCACAGTCCAACATTTAATCTCCGATTAATGTCAAACCAATTTATTTTCAAGTCTAAAATTAAATAGGATAAAATATGAAAATACTTTTCTTTCAATCGTATTGTTTACAATATTTTCTAAATAAAAACTAATAGGGACAATAACCTAACATTATTGTCTAGTAAAAGTACTTCTACTGGAATAAGGTAGTGCTGACGCACTTAATAAAATGATTTTAAATGAGTAATTAAAATTACTCAAACTAACCCCTTAAAATAAATAAAGTTACACATCCAGAAAATTAAACTTTTTGATTGAAATAATATAAACATATAGACATATATATATAATTACTGTTATTGAAGAACAGTAAAAACCGGGGTGTTACAGTGTTCAGTAGATGGTGTGTCTACTTCACGACGTAATAAACGACAGTAAAAGATTAATGATGTTTTCTAGTACCACGAACCTAAGACTGGTGCATCGGTCTAGGGGTTTCGTGATTGAGCACTCGGACTTTGAGGTCCTGTGTTATTAATGAAAGTTTTAAAATGTTAAAACTATATTGGTCGCAAGCTTTGAGCTTCGGCAAAGGTAATTGAACACAAAGAAAAATGATGAGAACAAAGTATTTTACATGCATATTCGGCAGACATGCCTACCAAGTTAATCATGGTATCTTAATGATATTCATGTCTCGACGTATTTGTTAATCATGGTATCCTTATGATATTCATGTAATCGACGTATTCAATGTGCCTTTGGGCAATTGACGTACAATGAAAAACCATAAATCGACGTTCTCACTGTGTCGGACAGTGGGCTATGGTAAAAACGACATGCCTCTTTTGGTAATCAAGCTTGATCAGCTTATTTTAAATGACGTTAGGGGTCTTCGGAGATTAAGTGTGGATGTTTAGATGATGTATTGAAGTGTCCATGCATAGTTTTCCAACATTGATGTTTGGGGTGTGGAACCCATTGATAAACTATATGCTATAATATGAATCCTCATGTTTTTATAAACATGTATATGTGTATGTGCCTTCTTTTGTGTCGTGCCTTTATTGTGTTAAATCCATATATTGGCGTCTCATCCTTACAAAAATATTAGAGCCGCACAAGGGGTATGATCTCTACAAGAAGAAGAAGGCTTTCTAGTTCGGGGCATGCTGTTACTACTTCTATTGGTTGTAGCGTCTGTTAGTTACGACCAGCTTAGGTCCTATTGTGTTATATTATGTTTTGAGAATAAACTAAACTGATAATGATCTAGGTGTGAAAACATATGAGGCAGTATAGTTGTATGACTTATATACATTATGTATTTAAGTGCGATTTGATTATGTAGTTGTTGATATGAGGTTAAAAAAGAAGAAAAAATTTTATCACTATATTTTGAAAAGATAAACGTTGAGAAAACATTATTTTTCGAAAGCAACCAGCAAATTAAGTTTCATTTCCGCAAACGGGTAACCATGTGATGACCCGAGTTAGGGTGTCACATTAGTGGTATCAGAGCTGGTCGAGTCTTTCGGGATCTTTGGGGAATAGGTCTGTTGTGTTGACGTTGTGTTTTCTCTGAGTTAAGTTTTGTTTGAATTACTTCTTAGAATTAATGTGTGTTAATAAGTAAGGAATTCATTTTCTGGTGGTGGCCTAACTGATTTGGTCAAGTGGGACACATATCGAAGGAATGCAATGCGCTAAGGCATGGATCGACTGTCAATAACACCAATGATGTTAAACCGAAGACTGCAGGGAGAGTTTATACTATGGTCAGATCTGAAACTCCAAACTACGACGGTACTCTCTTAGCTATAATTTTCAAACATGGGTACAATTCATACTTGTTTCGATGGATTGTGTGTGGATATGTTGAAATTATCTGTTTCTTTTAAACTTCATGGTGGAATTATATATGTTTAGACTATCCTATTGTTGTTCAGGATAGACACTTTCTTGACAAAACGAGTTTCTCGATGACACTTAGTCTTGTTACTTCTACCATTGGGGAAAGTGACCCAGTCTGCATTTTATCGGATTGATATCCTTTTAAAATTGTTATGTTCTTGCGAAAGGAGAAACTTTTAGATTAATGTTTGTAAAAGTGTACCAATCATACATTTTTACTTCCCTGAATTTGTTAAAGAATCTTTATGCACAGAATATTCTGGTATTCTTATCAGATTGATGAAATTCTTTTATATACTTTCTTGTGAGAGTATGACTTTGGGATTAAGAGATCCTGTTCAGTTTCGAGGCAGGAAATTTCGAGGACGAAATTTTTTTAAGAGGGGTAGTCTGTAACACCCTGAGTTTTTCTGTTTTCTAATATTAGAAATTTATATAATTACATTTATATTTTTATCTAAGACTTAGAAAATTATTTTAATTAAACCGAAACCTTATTTACACTCTACTTTACCGTAGAGAGTTACGATAAAAATTTAGGTTTGAAAGTCAGGCGAATCCCGGCCCGCGAATTTCACTGACAATATAATTATACTGCTCAAAAGACCTAATTTTTAATCGTAAATGAAAAACTTAAGGTTTTTATTTAATTTCCTATGATTTTGATTATTTTAAAATATTTCACTAAAAAGTGAAATATTATATTTTATCTGGGTGTCATATTGAATCGGGGAAGCAACAGAGCGGATTACGGGATTTCCGGGAGGCGCTAACGGATGATACCAATGAGTCACATATGGTGAGCCACCCATGTGAACACATTAATGGTGCACATGGCCTCATGATGACAATTTCTATGGAAATTGCATTTTGGTCCTTAAACTTATTCATAATAGCACTTTGGTCCCTAAACTAGTTTCTATGATACACTAAGTGGAAGTGGATCAAATTTTCACACATCCAAATCATGTTGGGCTGTAGTTTTGAGGCCCAAATTTCATGGCCAAGAGTTATTCCATGAAAACCAATTTCCTACTCTTAATTTCCTAGGTTTTTTATTAAAGTCTTAAGCATTTTTTATGTTGCAAAATTTGGTAGTGGACTTAGGCTTTTGCCAAGCTCAATTTCGCATGGCCCAAGCCTCCTTGTGGCTGCCATAAGCTCTTGAAGAAGCTAGGAACTTCTCCATTCTTCCACATTCTTCTTCATCCTCTCCAAACTCTCAAAAACTCCATTTTCTTACAAGTGAAAAAGCTTGAGTTTTCAAAGGAAGTTAGTGATTCTTGCTCTTTTTTTGAACTTTAAGAGGTTAATTGTTTTACGGCATACGGGGGTTTTCGACAATTGACAGAATTATTTTAATTTGACTAAGGAGCTTCAAGAGGTAGGGGGAGCTTACCTGAGGGATTTTTCTCAATAACCATTCGCTTTTAGTGTAGTCTGTATAATTTATATGTGGTTGCGGTTATTTGTTTATGTGGTTTATGTTGTGTTTTTTATGTGTATCAGTGATTGATCTACTTTTAATTTATTTAATTATCTGCAGTTATATATTATATTTCTATGATGCATGATTTGCCTAGTGATATAATTCTGATGATGTTGATGAATGTTGTTTGAGAAGCCTGACAGTGGTCAGTGTACAACCGATTAATCAGATAAAACCTTTAATAAGTTGTGTAAATTATATTCTATGTTTTATTGGAAATGTTGGAATATAATAGTGGGGGAAAATATTGTTTTGGAAAAATAATGAGTTTTGAGAAATATTATTATTTTAATGATTTATATTTGAAAAAGTGAACTATGTGTCACAGAGAGTGCGCAACCGTGAAAATATTTTACTACTGCTAATTTTTACATAAGAAATTACGTAATATTATAAAAAGTTATTTTGTGAAATTAATATTCGAAAATACCTTATTTGTTATATAAGAAAGTTATTTTAGAAGAAAGGTCAAAGTTGGACTTAAAAACGTTTTCTTTGAAAATGCTAAACGATGGCATGTTTTGAATTTATTTACGGCGGGGGTTTAAAAATAGCAGTACTTATTTTGAGAAGAGATTTAATCTCAATTGATTTATTTTTTTTAGAATTGAAGTTTCAGTAAAAGAGTTCTTGATGATTCGACGTTATTTCGGGAAAAATGAGTTTCCAAAGGAAAATAGATTTTCTATGATTTGATGTTTTACAAATGAATTTCAAGTAGAAAAGATTTTCTGTAAATGAGTTTTTTCTCAAAGACGTATTTCCGGTAACTTGGATAAGTTGCGGAGATCTTATTTTGGATTTGTTTTTCACTGAAAGAAAATGACGTAAACGACAATATGGAACTTAGTAATCGATATGTCGGGGTGCTAGTGTTCTTATGACGTTATAGATCTCGGTGTTCAGTAGACGGTGTGTCTACTTCACAACGTAATAAACGACAGTAAAAGGAAAGATTGAGCACTCAGACTTTGAGGTCCTGTGTTATTAATGAAAGTTTTAAAATGTTTAAACTATGTTGGTCGTAAGCTTTGAGCTTCGACAAAGGAAAGATTGAACACAAAGAAAAATGACGAGAACAAAGTGTTTTACATGCATATTCGGCATAATTTTCCATGCATAGTTTTAGATGATGTATTGAAGTGTCCATGCATAGTTTTCCAACGTTGATGTTTAGGGTGTGGAACCCATTGATAAACTATATGCTATAATATGAATGCTCATGTTGTTATAAACATGTATATGTGTATGTGCCTTCTTTTGTGTCGCGCCTTTAGTTGTTGTGTTAAATCCGTATATTGGCGTCTCACCTTTACAAACATATCAGAGCCGCACAAGGGGTATGATCTCTACAAGAAGAAGGTTGTCTAGTTCGGGGCATGCTGTTACTACTTTTATCGGCTGTAGCGTCTGTTAGTTACGACCAGCTTAGGTCCTATTGTGTTATATTATGTTTTGAGAATAAACTAAACTGATAATGATCTAGGTGTGAAAACATATGAGGCAATATAGTTGTATGACTTATATAAATTATGTATTTTAGTGTGATTTGATTACGTAGTTGTTGTTATGAGGTTAAAAAAGAAGAAAAAATTTTATCACCATATTTTGAAAAGATAAACATTGAGAAAACATTATTTTTTGAAAGCAACCTGCAAATTAAGTTTTATTTCTGCAAATGGGTAACCATGTGATGACTCGAGTTAGGGTGTCACAAATGGAGCTCTGCCTAAAGTCAAACTTTAAAGGAATGTCTCAAACAGATCTTAAATGTTTGAAGGCTATAAATACAGAAGTCATTGAAGATGAAGATAGAGAACACACAGCATTAAAGAGCCATTACTCTGCACATTCAATTCATTATTTCAATCTGTATTCTTCAATCATTTGAAGTTATTACGCAGTTTTTCTAAGCTTAGTTTTAATTCACCCTTCTGAGTGTTAGTGAAAGACTTACAAATTGTATTTATTACAATCTTCTCTCGAACAAACCTGAGTGAGCCTGAAGATGCTAGGTGAGCAAAGAATACTTGTCTTAGAGCTTGGAGAGGCTAGGTGTGCAAAGAATACTTGGAGTCTGTAACCTGATCACTTATAGTGGAGAAAACTTGGTGCTGCCAAAGACTAGACGTAGCCCTAGTTGTTAAAGAGTGAGACACGATAAATTACTGTGTTTATCTCTCTTCTCTTAAACTCTTTAGTTGTTTTAATTATTATCTATTTTCTAACTAAAGGGATTAAATTATGAATATCAAACTTGTTTTCAAGCTGTGTGTTTGTGTGTTTTTCTGTTAAAATCACACCAGACAGGTCACCTGTCTGTGCAGTATTTTTCACACTTGTCTGAACGTCGCTTTTGTATGCGAAAAGTTTTTAACTTTGTTTTAATTTCTGATAAACACAATTCAACCCCCCTTCTCGTGTTTATAGTTGTCTATTTCATTTTCGACCGAGTGAAGACTCGAGGCCAATTCGTGGGGACCAACCGAGTGAAAACTCGAGGTTTTGATGTCTTTTCGACTGAGTGAAGACTCGAGGCCGATTCGTGTTGTTCGTATCAACATGTTGTCTCTTGGTTCCCAAAAGTCAACTTTCATTTCTTACTTTCATACATTCCTTTGTTTCTTAATCAAAACATAGATAAATATTCTACGTAATACCTGGTCGTCCTTGACCTTCTCCATTGTCCTTTTAGCACACATCCTTCCCTTGGGTGCCCCCACTGGTTCCTACGACTCTAGGTACCTCGATACTGATCTTGTAGCACTTTCTGGCCTCCACTTGATCCCCTTTCACTGTGCAGATCTTGTAAGACTCAATGACTTAGATATTTTGATATATGACAAATACAATTTAATGTGTGTGCAAGTGTTTTAGTGTCAATTTGTAAAGACAGGTATCAAGCAGTGATCAACACGTTCATTAAGCAAATTCAAGGAAAATATTCAAGGAAGAACTTGAAGGAATCAAGGAGCTACATGTAGAAATCAAAAGAGCAAAGTCAAAGATCAAAGGATCATCAATACCAAGCCTAAAGGAGAATTTTAGATTTAAGTCTTAGATGATTTGTAAGAGAAAGAAATCTCTTAGTCACAAAATAGCTCAACTAAAAAGATGCATGAAGAAAATCAAATTTCATAACCTGCATTAAAAGGAATAAGTTTTTTTTAATGAAAATGATTTTTGGAAATAAGAAAATTATTTGTCAAGTAAAGCCATGTAATCAATGGATGTATATCTCCTACTGTAACTAACAAATGAATTTAAGGTTCTTGATTCAGTATATAGATGTACTACACCAATGAAGAATATGAAATTAGATCAAAAAATCTGATGTTCATTAATACATAGATGTATTGAATGGGTGTACTGATGGATTAACCAAGTTCAAGTTTTTGAAAAAACACGTACAACCAAGTATTACACAGGTGTACAAAAACTATCAGAACTATCAGTATGAAATTGGTTAATACAGCCATGTACTCAACCCCTGTTCAAGAATCAGAATCAAGAAAACAAATTCTATTATCAGACCCAAATTTGTTTTAATTGATCCCAAAGACTATAACATGTTTCCTATATATGAAGGGATCAAAAGAACACTTTTAACATATCAGAAGTTTACAAAATCAATTAGAGAGATCAATTGTTAAAATCATTCATCTTCTTGCTTGAGCTTCATTGTGAAAAAGAGTGTTTCAATTCTCATAAGAACTTCAACTTGTATATCTGAATTCTGAGAGTTATGAATCAATCTTTTTGTACTTTTCGATTGTAAAGAGAGAGGGAGTCTCTTTGTGTGATTAGGGTGAGGAATCCTAAGGAAGAACATTGATTGAGGCTCTTCACAAGAGTGTGGTATCTCGAGGTGAAGGAGTGCTCTGTGGTGCAAATATTTTTCAAGCTACCTGGCTAAAGCTTGTTGTGTTAGTGTGTGAATACCCACAGGTGGAGTGGAGACTGGATGTAAGTCACAGTGGTGGTGGCTGAACCAGTATAAAACTGATTGTGTGGTATCTCTAAACTCAAACTCTTTAATTTCTGTCTTGCGCATATAACTGTGATCATGATGTTCTCAGTTTTCAATTGATATCAGTTCTTGATCTGTTTAATTTGAATTAAAACCAGAGTATTACTGCAATCAATCTTGAGTTATTACTTGTTCAAAATTGAGTTGATTAAGACTGTTATTGATCACTGAAACTGATATATTGTAACTTCAGTTCTTGAATGATTAAGGCCTATATCTAATACAGGTACAACCCTGAACTGAACTTCTTTCTGTTTGATTCAATCACTGTTTAATTGATAGCTGTGAGCTGTGAACTTGAATCTTATTACTGATTTATCTTTCTGAATTAATCTTTCTTTCCTCACCACCTTCTATTCTAGATTTCATAAAAAGTCCTTCACTGTTTTTTTAAAAGATCCTGAGGCAACTTTGATTTGAAAAGTAAAGTTTTTTTGAAAAAATTTTTGAAAGCTCAATTCAGACCCCCCCCCCAGTTTGGCTTTACAGCTATAAGAGTATGGCTATAAGAGTTTGAATGAAGGGGCTTCCCTTGCACGCCCTCCTGCCTTCAATGGATCTGAGTATATCTATTGGAAGGAAAGAATGGTAATCTTTCTTGAGACAGCAGATGTTGACATATGGGATGCAGTAGAAAATGGACCATTTGTCCCCTCTACTATAGATGCTAATGGTGCTCCAAGAAATAAGCCTAAAACTGAATGGAATGAGGATGAGAAGAAAAGAGTTCAATATAATGCACGTGCTAAGAATATTATAACATTTGCTTTAAGCCGTGATGAGTTTTTCAGGGTTTCAAATTGCAAATCAGCAAAGGAGATGTGGGATACATTGCAAGTAACATATGAAGGAACCATAGATGTCAAAAGAGAAAGAATGAACACCCTCACACATGAGTATGAGCTGTTCAGAATGAAGCAAGGAGAACCTATGACTGAAATGCAAAAGAGATTCACTCACATTGTCAACCAACTTGCTGGTCTTGAAAAAGCTATATCAAATGAGGATCAAATTAACAAAGTAATGAGATGCTTGAGCAGGAAATGATAGCCTAAAGTCACTGCAATCTCAGAATCTAGAGACCTCTCATCAATGAACATTGCCATATTGTTTGGAAAACTGCAAGAGCATGAATTGGAGTTGAACAGACTAAATTAGAATGAAGAAACTAACAAAAAGAAAAAGGGATTGGCTCTGAAATCACAGGTCAGAGAAGTAGAAGACAGTGATGATAATGATTCAGCACAAGATGCAGGATCTAAAGAAGAGATGGGAATGCTAGTTAGAAAATTCAAGAAGTTCCTGAAGAAGAAAGGTAACTTCAAAAGAAAGCCATCCACTTTTCAAAGGAGAAATTTCAGCAAAGGTGACAACTCTTCCAATAACATCACATGCTATGAATGTGGAAAGATTGGCCACATGAAGCTTGACTGTCCAAAACTGCAAAATAAGGACAAAACAGAAAAGTTTGACTTAAAGGACAAGAAGTGGAGAAAGCCAAGAACGGTCTACATTGCTTGGGATGATAATGATGTAGATTCCACTGAAGAATCTGAATCTGAGGAGGCAACTTGTGCTTGATGGCCAGCAATAATAGTGATTCAGAGAGTGAGGTAAATTCCGATTCACAACCTACTTTTGATGAATTGCAAGATGAATTTGATGAGTTACATGTTGAATAGCTTAAGATTGCTAAACAACTTGTCTCATCTTGAAAAATAATCGCTAAAAATGTGCTGATTATGCATGCTTGAAAATGAAAGAAAGAGAACTAGAACTAGGAATAAGGTCTTGATTGCATCTAGCTCTAATTGTTCTAAGTGTTGTACATTGACTAAAGAAGTTGAAAAACTGAAAAATGACTTAGCCAAGTTCACAAATGGTAGAGATAACTTGAATGCTTTATTAAGACAGCAAAAGTGTGTTTATGATAAGGCTGGAATAGGCTATGAACCTAAGATGCATGAGAAATCTTTCAAGAACTAGACCCTTGAAACTTTTACACATGGATTTATTTGGTACATATAGAACCAAAAGCTTTGGTGGTAACTTGTATGCATTGGTAATAGTAGATGATTACTCTATATATACATGGACATATTTTATATCTCATAAGAGTGATTCATTTGCTGCATTTAAGAAAATGGCAAAAATTGTGCAAAATGAAAAGGACGTGAAAATTGTTTCTATAAGAAGTGATCATGGGGGAGAATTTCAAAATGAAGTGTTTGAAAACTTTTGTGATGAGCATGGCATTCAACATAATTTTTCTGCTCCTAGAACTCCATAACCAAATGGAGTAGTGGAAAGGAAGAATAGTTCATTAGAGGAGATAGCAAGAACTATGTTGAATGACTCTAGCTTGCCAAAACATTTTTGGGCAGGTGCTGTCAATACAGCCTGCTATGTGCTATATAGAGTCTTGATCAGACCAATCTTAAAGAAAACCCCTTATGAGCTTTACAAAGGAAGAAAACCAAATATAGCACATTTTCATGTTTTTTGTTGCAAATGCTTTGTTCTTAACAATGGAAAGAATAATCTTGGAAAATTTTATGCAAAGGCTGATGAAAGAATTTTCCTAGGTTACTCTCTATCTAGTAAAGCATTTAGAATATATAATAAGAGAACACAAACTATTGAGGAATATGTACAAGTGACATTTGATGAGTCTAACCCCAAAAGGTTGGGAAAGGATTCTATTATTGATGATCTTGCAGATTCAATTGAGAAAAATCTCCTAGAAGAGAAACAGGTCAATGAAGAAGATGAATGCTTAAAGAATGAATTGCTGCAGCAGGAGCAAGCAGAACAACAGCCTGACTTACCAAAGGAATGGAGGACTGTCAGAAATCATCCAATTGATAACATCATCGGTGAAATTACAAAGGGGGTAACTACTAGACAATCTGTTAGAAATGCTTGTAATCATATGTGATATGAACATGGATAGCTTGAGCATGTGGAAAGAAGCATATTCAGATTATTATATTTTTATAATTTTTATTTATAATTTTCGTATTATTTTTGGGCTGAATTTTAAGATGACCTTTTGTATTCTCCTAGCCTCACTAAATGCTTCCTAGTAGTGCTCTTAGTCATTATAATGGCTAGTGAGAATTTATTATCATGTTTATGCATATTTAGGTAATTTAAATGCATTTATCAATTAATGTGGTAAATGCATGGTAGTGGGAGTTAGTGAGTGTTTTTAGTGTCATTTAGTTGGTGAGTTATGTGAGTTATTAGGTGTAGGTTATGGAATATTGAGAGAACAAGGCAACCCAAAAGTGGGCAGCCATCCTTGTATATGTATCATTGCCATACCACATGAAATGATAACTTTGAGTTCATTTTGGATTAAGTCCAATTGTGAGAGTATTGTCTCTCTTTGGTTCTTGGTTGAACCACCCTTGTTCTTATCAAGAATCCAAGATTCTTGTGGCGAACCTCACATTGGCTTATCAAACCCCTTGGTTTGTGGCGCCATATTCATCTCTTACCTTCGTCCATTTGCTTATTTTCTTCTTCTTCTTCATATTTTGGTTGGTCACTCAATGATATGATCCTAAAATAGATTTTCGGATCTATCCTTGAGTGGCCAACCAAAATATGAAGAAGAAGAAGAAAATAAGCAAATGGATGAAGGTAAGAGATGAATATGGCGCCACAAACCAAGGGGTTTGATAAGCCAATGTGAGGTTCGCCACAAGAATCTTGGATTCTTGATAAGAACAAGGGTGGTTCAACCAAGAACCAAAGAGAGACAATACTCTCACAATTGGACTTAATCCAAAATGAACTCAAAGTTATCATTTCATGTGGTATGGCAATGATTCATATACAAGGATGGCTGTCCACTTTTGGGTTGCCTTGTTCTCTCAATATTCCATAACCTACACCTAATAACTCACATAACTCACCAACTAAATGACACTAAAAACACTCACTAACTCCCACTACCATGCATTTACCACATTAATTGATAAATGCATTTACATTACCTAAATATGCATAAACATGATAATAAATTCTCACTAGCCATTATAATGACTAAGAGCACTACTAGGAAGAATTTAGTGAGGCTAGAAGAATACAAAAGGTCATCTTAAAATTCAGCCCAAAAATAATACGAAAATTATAAATAAAAATTATAAAAATATAATAATCTGAATATGCTTCTTTCCACATGCTCAAGCTATCCATGTTCCTATCAATATGGCATTTGTGTCTCAAGTAGAACCTAAGAACATAGATGATGCTATAATTGATGAACATTGGATGATGGCTATGCAAGATGAGTTAAACCGGTTTGAAAGAAACCAAGTTTGGAAACTAGTGCCTAAACCCAAGAACTGTCAAGTAATAGGTACAAAATGGGTTTTTAGGAATAAACTAGATGAAAATTGTATAATTGTAAGAAACAATGCTAGATTAGTAGCCAAAGGGTATAACCAAGAAGAAGGCATAGATTATGATGAAACATATGCACTAGTAACAAGATTAAAGCTATAAGAATGCTACTTGCTTATGCTTGCATAATGGGATTTAAATTGTATTAAATGGATGTTAAGAGTGCTTTCTTAAATGGATTTATACAAGAGGAAGTGTATGTTGGTCAACCACCTGGTTTTGAGAATAATGAATTGCCTAACCATGTTTATAAACTGTCTAAAGCACTATATTGCTTAAAGCAAGCTCTAAGAGCTTGGTATGAAAGGTTAAGTAATTTTCTCATTGAAAAAGGATTTAAAAGAGGTAAAGTTGACACAACTTTGTTCACTAAGAAAAAGGCACACAACAGTTTACTTGTACAAATATATGTGGATGATATAATTTTTGGTGCCACTAATGAGCATTTGTGCAATGAGTTTGCAAGTCTTATGCAGAGTGAGTTTGAAATGTCAATGATAGGTGAGCTGAACTTTTTCCTTGGAATGCAAATAAAGCAAACTGAAAATGGAATCTTTGTTAGACAAACCAAGTACTGCACTAAGTTGATCAAGAAGTTTGGCATGGAAAATGCTAAGGAGATGGCTACTCCAATGAGTACCTCCTGTTATCTGGACATGGATGAGAAAGGTAAACCTGTTGATGTTTCTAAATTCAGAGGTATGATAGGCTCACTACTTTACCTTACTGCTAGTAGGCCAGATATCATGTTTAGTGTATGCATGTGTGCTAGGTATTAAGCAAATCCAAAAGAATCACACTTAACAGCAGTTAAAAGGATAATTAAGTATCTGTTAGGAACAAAAGACATGGGATTATGGTATCCCAAGGGAGCTACATGTACTTTAATTAGCTATTCAGACTCTGATTTTTCTGGTTGTAAACTAGATAGAAAGAGTACTAGTGGAACTTGCCATTTACTAGGAAACTCATTAGTATCATGGTTCAGTAAGAAACAATCTAGTGTGGCTTTATCCATTGCAGAGGCTGAATATGTAGCAGCTGGTAGCTGTTGTGCACAGGTTTTATGGATGAAACAACAATTAGTTGATTATGGTGTGCAACTAAACCAAGTTCCTATTAGATGTGCCAATACAAGTGCAATCAACCTAACTAAGAATCCCATAATGCACTCTAGAACTAAACACATAGAAATCAGACATCATTTCATTAGAGATCATGTTCAAAGTAGAGAAATTGAGATTGAATATGTTGATACAACTAAACAACTTGCTGATATTTTTACCAAGCCCTTGAACAAGGAAAACTTCTTCTTCATTAGAAAAGAATTGGGCATAATTGATCAATCATATATCCAATCTCTAAAGAAACTGTTTGTATGACTGTATCTTTGTGTAAATATGCTCTGATTCTTGTATGATTTGATTTGGAATATCTATGAATGATTAAAAGAGAGTTTCAGAAGAAATAGATTTGATCAGGAACACCTATGTACCTAACCCATGTACATGTGTAAAAACTGGAAATTTATTTTAAACAAGGATGTGATCAATAGCTATATAGAGGTTCAGGAATAGATCCCTTGTGTTTTTAGTCTGATAAACTCATCATACACAAGATTCTAATTCTTCTCGTCCACTGAATTGGTAGAAGCGCTCGTCCACTAAAGTGACAGAAGCGCTCATCCACTGAAGTGGTAGAAGCGCTCGTCCACTGAAGTGACAGAAGCGCTCGTCCACTAAAGTGACAGAAGCGCTCGTCCACACAAGTGATAGAAGCGCTCGTCCACTAAAGTGATAGAAGCGCTCGTCCACACAAGTGACAGAAGCGCTCGTCCACACAAGTCATTGGACTTGCTAAGTCCTTAATGAGAAGCTCCATCCAATGACGTGGCATATGGAGCTCGTCTACTAGGTTACGTTCAACCAGTTAAAGGAGTACCCGGTTGCCTTATTAACCGATTGCTTATTTCCCAACCGGTTGGTAATAAAGTGATCTGCGCCGTTAAATTAAACAATTATTAAATCTACCGCTATGGCTACAAAAGGATTGATCCTCAACTACGAGCCCTGAGGATTAAAGACGATGTCGATGTAGAATCTTATTTCAAAACTTCAAAACTTCAAATCTTCTAATACCCACTCTTTCTTCACCTAATTCCGTAACCCTAGCAGAGCTAACCTTAATCCTTCTTGCACCCAAACCAACCCTAATATGGCAAGAACCAAAAATACTGAATCTTCACCCTCAAAAGCTGTTGTGAAGGAAGCTGAGCACACCCTTGCTGAACCATCACCTAAAGGCCGAAACAAAAGAAAATCACAAAGGAAGAACTAGTTCTAGGAATTCATAGGAATTAGAATTTAGTTTTTGAAAGGTAAAATGCCTTAGTTTGTAATTTTGGCTGATGGTTTCTGTTCTTTTTGATTTGTCCCTGCACCTATCCCTCTATCATGAACAATTTTATATGTTATGTTTGAATGTTTAAATGCTTGCCTTCTCTATTGATTTGAATGTTTCTTTTCTTTACCGTTTTGATAATGCCAAAAGGGGGAGGAAAAAGTATGATATAGAGAAAGGGGATAATAACAAATTATGCATGCATATATTGAGGGGGAGCTTATAAGCTTACATGATTAAGGGGGAGTAAATCAAATTATGCTCTGATATTTTTTTTTTGCTCTGATATACTTCTGCTCTGATACCATGATATAAATCTGTCAAAAACACTTAGCTTTTGCTACACTTATACTCTGATCTTATAATTTGTTAGAAGATTTGTCATAATCAAAAAGGGGGAGTTTGTAAGACTCAATGAGTTAGAGATTTTGATAAATGAAAAATACAATTTAATGTGTGTGCAAGTGTTTTAGTGTCAATTTGCAAAGACAGGTATCAAGCAGTGATCAACAAGTTCATTAAGCAAATTCAATGAAAATATTCAAGGAAGAACTTGAAGGAATCAAGGAGCTGCATGTAGAAATCAAAAGAGCAAAGTCAAAGATCAAAGGATCATCAAGACCAAGCTTAAAGGAGAATTTTAGATTTAAGTCTTAGATGATTTGTAAGAGAAAGAAATCTCTTAGTCACAAAATAGCTCAACTAAAAACATGCATGAAGAAAATCAATTTTCATAACCTGCATTAAAAGGAATAAGTTTTTTTTTAATGAAAATGATTTTTGGAAATAAGAAAATTATTTGTCAGGTACAGCCATGTAATCAATGGATGTATGTCTGCTACTATAACTGACAAATGAATTAAAGGTTCTTGATTCAGTACATAGATGTACTACACCAATGAACAATATGAAATTAGATCAGAAAATATGTTGTTCATTAATACATAGATGTAGTGAATGGGTGTACTGATGGATTAACTAAATTCAAGTTTTTGAAAAAACACGTACAACCATGTATTACACAGGTGTACAAAAACTATCATAACTATTAGTATGAAATTGGTTAATACGGCCATGTACTCAACCCCTGTTCAAGAATCAGAATCAAGAAAACAAATTGTTATCAGACCCAAATCTGTTTTAATTGATCCCAACGACTATAACTTGTTTCCTATATATAGAGGGATCAAAAGAACACTTTTAACATATCAGAAGTTTACAAAATCAATTAGAGAGATCAATTGTGAAAATCATTCATCTTCTTGCTTAAGCTTCATTGTGAAAAAGAGTGTTTCAATTCTCAAAAGAACTTCAACTTGTATATCTGACTTCTGAGAGTTAGGAATCAATCTTTCTGTACTTTTCGATTGTAAAGAGAGATGGAGTCTCTCTGTGTGATTAGGGTGAGGAATCCTAAGGAAGAACATTGATTGAGCCTCTTCAAAAGAGTGTGGTATCTCGAGGTGAAGGAGTGCTCTGTGGTGTAAAGGTTTTTCAAGCTGCCTGGCTAAAGCTTGTTGTGTTAGTGTGTGAATACCCACAGGTGGAGTGGGGAATGGATGTAAGTCACAGTGGTGGTGGCTGAACCAGTATAAAACCGATTGTGTGGTATCTCTAAACTCAAACTCTTTAATTTTTGTCTTGCTCATTGAACTGTGATCTTGATGTTCTAAGTTTTCAATTGATATCAGTTCTTGATCTGTTTAATTTGAATTAAAACCAGAGTATTACTACAATCAATATTGAGTTATTAATTGTTCAAAACTGAGTTGATTAAGACTATTCTTGATCACTGAAACTGATATATTGTAACTTCAGTTCTTGACTGATTAAGGCCTGTATCTAATACCTGTACGACCCTGAACTGAACTTCTTTCTGTTTGATTCAATCACTGTTTAATTGATAGCTGTGAGCTGTGAACTTGAATCTTATTACTAATTTATCTTTCTAAATTAATCTTTCTTTCCTCACCACCTTCTATTCAAGATTTCATAAAAAGCCCTTCACTATTTTTGTAAAATATCCTGAGGCAACTTTGATTTGAAAAGTAAAGTTTTTTTGAAAAACTTTTTGAAAGCTCAATTCATCCCCCCCCCCCCCCCCCCTCCCCCTCTTGAGTCTTTGAAGCCAAAACAACAGATCTTTCTTTCTTCATTGACGAACTTTATAGCCAGGTATGGTTTAGACACTACTGCCCAGAGTATATTGAGGGTTGATCTTCCTAAAGTTGCATTGTAGGAAGAGGGGCAGTACCACAAGGAACATGGCCATGACCGTCTTCGAGAGCTGAGGCGATCCCATAGTCAATCTCAACTCTATATGCCCCCTAGGAACTATCCTTTCCCCTTAGTCAGTCTCAGTCTCAGTCGAGCTTCCTTGGTCGATGAAGATTCTTTTCACTTCATAGTTGGCCATTATCCCAGATACGATTGAAAGGGTCGTCATGGTCCGAAACTGATGCACCATAGTCGATCTCACTAAAGGTAATGCACGGACTGGAGATTTTTCCTCTCTTAAAGCTCTTCGAGATGCTCAAGATTTCCCTCAGATGTTTCTTTCGGGCGACGGTCGATGATCCTCCCCTACTAATCCTCCTTCTATAGTGAAGATGACCCGAGGAGCCGACGATTCCCGCTGTTTGGGGGCTGTTCTGGTTCTTGCTCGTTCCTCCCGGGCCTTCCTTTGACATGCATAATCCGCCTCTCTAGGATTCCCTCAAACCTCCTTTCCTTTTGGTGCAACGTTCCTCTTGAGGGTGGGGGTGGTTGATCGGCGCTGGTGGTTTGATGGATTATATTCTCTCCTTCACACGTATCGTTGCAGCTGCCCGGCTCTCACAAACTCTATGATGGTATCTCTGAGACTAGGGCACTCTTCTGTGTCGTGCGTGTAGCCTTCGTAGAAGTCACAATACATTGTGTGGTCTTTTAAACCCTCTATTTTCAAGCGGGGTATTTTGATGCTCACCAACTCAGTAAACATGATTTCCTTTAGGATTTTGACGTTAGGTGACATGAGGGGGTGTAACTGTTGTACTTCTTTCTGACCGGACCCCTTTCCCTCTCTAGGTGATCCCTTCCTTTTGGTGGTCCAGTCTTCCCTATTGGTCTCTCCATCTGGGCATGTTTCTCTATTCTTTCAAATTCTTCTAAGTTGATATACTATCGGGACCGCGCCCTTTATTCATCTATTCTTTCTGCTTCTCTTTTTGCCAGGGAGGTAGTGAAGGGTTCCGGGAGTAGTCCCGCGACGACCAGGTGTAGGGCTACTTTGGGGTCGAGGGGTTGTGCACTTACAGGGTGGCTTGACTAAATCGATGGATATAGTCTCAGAGCGATTCCTCTTTCTATTGCTTGACCCTGGACAGGGTGTGGGATGAGTGAGGTTGTTGCATGATGGTGGTAAACCTTAATAAAAATTTTCCTTTCAGCTCCCCCCATCCGTCAATTGAATTCTCGGGTAGCGCGATTAACCATCGTATGGTTGTCCTTCTGAGAGTTAGCAGGAATGCTCAACACATGAGATGCTCATGCACTCCGTGGAACAACATTCCGGTGGAGAATGTATCCATATGTTTTTTTGAATCCGAAGTCCCATCGTACATCTCCAGGTTAGTCGGCTGCATGAGGTCTTCTAGCACACAGGTGCGCATGACCCTATCGATGAACGGATGTCTGATCGCTTCTTTCTGTTTGCGGAACTTCCTTAATAGTTCTTGTTGAGAAAGGGATTGCCTTCCTCTTCAGACCCAGTCATTTCTCGCTGTGAGGCGTGTTTTCCCTCGTTAATCTTGCCATAAGGAGTGTCCATAATGATAGTTTTGGTAGGTAATCGCGTGTGTCAGGAAGTGAGGGACAATTACCATCCTATCTGATGTGCCTAGGGGTAGGTATGATTGGGTTCTTTCCCGAGGCAGGAAAGTCCACTCTGTACGGAAAAGGTGGGATGGCCGAGCAGTTTGGTCGGTCGGAGCAGTTTGCTCGCCTTTGATGAAGGTTTTATCTGGTCGAGCTCTTCTTGGGCCAAATGAGAGAAGGGCCTTGGGCCTTGTCATTTTTGGACCGAAACATGACCTATAAGTTGTCACAACTTAAGTATCCTAAAAAAACATTAAGATTGAGAAGACGTGATGTCCAATCAACCTTCTCTTAATTTTAAAATATTACCCAAAAACTATTATTATTATTATTATTATTATTGTTGTTGTTGTTGTTGTTGTTGTTGTTGTTGTTGTTGTTGTTATTGTTATTATTATTGTTATTGTTATTATTGTTGTTATTATTATTATTATTATTATTATTATTATTATTATTATTATTATTATTATTATTATTATTCATCATCTTCGTCATCATCGTCGTCGTCATCATCATCGTCATCATCATCATCATTATTAAGGGGATTTCAAGATTTTTGAGCTGTCAGAACCATACGTCTCGAAATTTAAGATTGAGAAGATGTCACGTCCAACCAATCATTCCCTTTTAAAGCGTTCTTAAAAATAAATTCTTTTAAGGGAATTTCAAGATTTCCGAGCTGTAACAATTCATATGTCTTAAAATTTAGGATACAAAGGACATCACGTCCAATCAATTAATCCTTCCCTTTTAACACATTTTTAAGGGGATTTCAAGATTTCTGAATTGTCACAACTCATGTGTCTTAAAATTTAGGATTGAGAAGACGTCACGTCCAATCAACCCTTCTCTTTTAGAACCTTTCTTTAAAAACAATTAATTATATATACGATTTAGGATTGCCAATCTTTCACAACTTGGGTATCTCAAAAGAAATTGGATTAAGAAGATGTCATATCTTATTAACCTTATTTATTAAAACACATATTTAAATTTTAGTTACGTTTTACTTATGAATATATTAAAAATTGAAGGACTTTAGTTACATTTTACTTATTAATATATTAAAACTTGAAGGAGATTGTACCCAAAAAAAAAAACTTGAAGGATTAAAAAATGAAGAAAAAAACATATAATGGGCATAGCCCAAATTCGGATAGGAGGTGAGAAAGGTCAAATGCCCATTATTATCACAAAAAAAGACCCACAAATAAAAGCAGTTTTTAAAAAATAAAAAATAAATAAAAAAAGAAGGGTTTTTATCTTACCTAGTCAGAATCTTCCAGAAAAGCGAAGTAAACAATTGAGGGGAGGGGGTGACAAATGGTAAAAGAAAAAAACAGAAAAAAAAAAAAGGAAAGCAATGGATGAAGAGGAAGATACAGAGGAGGGTGTGAGAAGGAGGAGGAGGGTGGCCCCTTGGCCATCAACGGCTAGGTGCTTCAAAGGTAGGCCGCACAAGGTAGCGCGAAGGAGGAACAGTCGCGCTCGATGGCGGGACGACGGGAATGTCGACACAACCTTAGGTGATTTGGGATATTTTGGAATCGGAGCTCTAATCCTGGATGATTAGATGCATCTAAGGCTGGTAAAAAAATCCATTTGTCCAGCATCCATCCAATCCATCCAAAGATAAATTCATCCAATCCATCCATTACCAAAAAAATATTTTTAATGGACTGGATCAAATTGGACCATTTTACTTCTAGGATGGATGGTGATCCTCCATTGTTTTTCTAAATCCACTGGATCAGGAAGTCTAGCTTACGAAGGTTGCCGATGGATCCAACTGAAATTCCACCAATTACACCTTATGAATGCCTCTGAAAGATATCCGAAGAAGCAAGGGCCATCAGTTGATAATGTGACGCCCTAAACCCGGCATCACATGGTTACCCAAATGCGGAAATATTTCTGATTTACAAAGCTGGTTACTTTTAGAAAGTATCATTTACTCGATGGACGAGTACACTAAAAACGGTAGTTATTTATTTATTTATTTTTTTAGAAGAAGGAATGAAACAAGATAAAGGTAAAGACATATAATTAGATATCTAGAAGATACAGCTTAAAAGAGAGTAGGTAAAGACACAGGGAAAGAGGCTCCGGAACCACATCCAAAAGATAACTCTAAAAGTCAGATGACGGAAGATTATCCACAAAACGCTCCGAACGGGTTACTGACACTGGCAGCAAGCAAGGTCTCCACAAAGGCTCCCACAAGACGAGACCTCAGGTAATGGATCTATAACGCCGCCGCCCTCATCTATGGAATCGTCGTCATCGTCATGATCCCTAACGTGATCCTCCGGCCCATCCTCCTCCATGACCTCATCGAAGTCTTCCTCAGGGTCCTCCTCAGGATCCTACTCAGGGTCCTCCTCGGGATCCTCCTCAATCGGCACTGCTGGCTCTATGTCTAGAGGTGGTGGCTCATATAGCAGTCCGTGAGCTCGCAGTGTGTGAAGGTAATACCAAATTAGAGGCAGAGCTACCCTCCTGGTTTCCACAGTGTGGCTTCGACAGATTGGGTCTCCGTCATCATTTAAATCGTTCGTGGTGATGGCTCCATGGTATGTGGCAGATGTCGCCCCTGGGTGTATCTGCCATGCCCCAGCATTCCCTGCGTCATCGAAGACCTCAGTCTTCGATGTTGTCGACGCAAGCGGGATATTGGGATCCATCTGGACTCATGTACATACGGCGGTACCAAAAAGGAAGAGAGAATAACAAGCAGAAATGAAAGAGTGAGATATCGACAACGGATATATCGCACAACAACCATGCACATGATACATACAACACCTTGGCATATTAACATTTTAAACTTTACTCATCGTTAAACAACAAGTATTATTTCAGTGGGTCTCATACCCGAATCAATCAATTTTATAAAGTTATTACATGACACTTCTATCATCAGGCTCTAAACTTTATCTCATGAGATCCCATCACCGTTTTATCATTAAGAAAAAAATAGTTGATCAGGCTCATACGCCCCGTTTGGCAAGTTGTCTCTGTCACCTCATGCGCCCCGATCAACATCATCACGAATCCCTTATAACGGCCATTCGGATGTATACCTCATCGAATACCACATCTTAAGCGGGTATTCGGATAACTCAAGTACGTCTGCAAAGGGGAAATGCATATGAATAAAAGACTTTTCATTATCAAGACTTTTCTTTGTGTTCACTCTTTTCCGTTGTCGAAGCCCAAGGCTAACGACTATTCACATTTTTCATTACTTGAAAATCAATAACACGGGACACGCAGTCCATGTGCTCAATCACAACGCCTTAGACCGATGCCGCAGTCCAAGGTTGTGGTCGTAGAAGCAATCATAATTTTATCCATGTTTTATTTCAACAACGAAATTAGGACACACAGTCCTCAATTCCAAAATTAGGACTCCTAGCCCATAATATCACGATTAGGACCATTGGTCCATAATTCTTGACACGAATCCCAGATCACGTGCATAAGTTGAATACTAGAGGTGACGTCTCGCGAACTAGTATCCTCTTTCACATGTGCTTACTTTTCGCTAAGTGAAAATCAAAAACCGAAACAAAACCTCGGTCACTTATCCAAGTAACCGGAACATTTCTAAATCATATAGGAGAAAATCATTTCATTTACAAATTCTTTTATAACACATTTAGGAAATTCGTTTGCTTTTGAAATCCTTGATGAAATAAAGTCAAATATTTTCAAAGGGGGTTTTCCTTCATAAAACATATAGTTCGAAAAAGGTTTTTCTCTCGTACCAACTTTGGATCATAAAAAGGTAGTTTCTATTGTCTTAAAAAAACACTTCAACATTTCTTTTCAAAATAAGAATCTCATTTTCTTGAAGTAAGCGTTTTAAACAAGGAACTTTTATAAATGAAACCAATACTTGCAAAGTTCTATTGAAGGCTTATTAAGGCTTTTAATCCTTTATAATCATTGTGCACAGACTCAAGTCCGGTTTCTCAAACTTCAATGAACAGTAATATATTCTCAACAATAATATCACAGTTAACGACAGTTCATCACATATATATATAATTCATAACACTTTAAAGCAAGTAATGTTCAACTTCAAGTAATAACCACAATAGTTCAAGTAAACAAGTTATTCAAGTATTGGCTCAATATCTCAATAATATTCAAATCACTCAAGTAAACACATACACACATGCATATAGTCATTGAATATCCCCAGGCAATCCCCTCTTACTTTCTGTGAAGGTAAGAAGATTAGATGCTCGACGAGGTAAGTCACAAACGTTCTCGTTTCCTCCTCGATGGAAGTCTAAGGTTATGAACAGAAAATCACAAGTCAAAATCAAAACAAGAACACTAAACCACAAGGTATAGGTTCGGCCAAGATTAGTTCTTAGGGTTAGAGATTCCCAAAAATTATACAACTCATGGATTTATGATCCTTAAGTATTAGGAGTTCATAAACAATGATCATTTAACAAAGTCGAATTAAAATTCCACTAAGTTAAAAACGTAGGGCATTCGGCCAAGTCTAGTAAAATAGGCTAGCATTTACTAAACTTTCCAATCTCTTAGGTCTAGCATCCATATGTGTTAAGGAGCTCAAAAACATGATCATTTTGGAAAAATAAGAACAAGGTATCCTAGGTCCATAACCTTCTAGGTTCGGCCTTCGTAGGATTTATAGACTAGAGATCTTTAAACTTTCCAATCTCTTAGACTTAGCATCCAAATATATTATGGAGCTCAAGTCCATGATCATCTTGGAAAAATGAAAATAACACATACTAGTTTTAATAACATAAAATAAAAAAGTTATAAATCCTTAAACTTTCCAATCTCTTCGACTTAGCATCCAAATATCTTATGGAGCTCAAGTCCATGATCATCTTGGAAAAATGAAAGTAACACATACTAGCTTTAACAACAAAAAATAAACAAGTTATCAATCCTTAAACTTTCCAATCTCTTAGACTTAGCATCCAAATATCTTATGGAGCTCAAGTCCATGATCATCTTGGAAAAATGAAAGTAACACATACTAGCTTTAACAACATAAAATAAACAAGTTATAAATCCTTAAACTTTCCAATCTCTTAGACTTAGCATCCAAATATCTTATGGAGCTCAAGGCCATGATCATCTTGGAAAAATGAAAGTAACACATACTAGCTTGAACAACATAAAATAAACAAGTTATAAATCCTTAAACTTTCCAATCTCTTAGACTTAGCATCCAAATATCTTATGGAGCTCAAGTCCATGATCATCTTGTAAAACTGAAAGTAACACATACTAGCTTTAACAACATAAAATAAACAAGTCATTAAGAGTTCTAAATCCATGATCAATACTTGAAAAGTTGAAACATAGTATCCTAGGCCTACTTATTCATATTTTTCGACCATCATAGGAACAATCTATCAAAACTTTCAAGATTTATAGATTCAAGATCAAGGGATAGTTAGAAACTCAAACACATGATCATATTCCAAAAGTTGAAACAAAAACTTCCTAGGTCACAAATGCAAGCATTCGGCCTTCCTTGGAAGAGATGGATAGAGATTTTAGTTTTACACAAACTCTTAGTATGTGAAAATATAATCTAATACAAGACTATAGAAAGTGGTTTCAACTCAAAAGGAGCTTTCTACCATTTTAGAGAGATTTTCGAAGTTTAAAGCATATAAAGAACACATAAAGTAAACTAAGAAATAAAATATGAAACTTGCAAAAAGATTTATATGAGAGCATTACCCTTAGTATAAAGAAGAATTTTAATGAAGAACTTAAGTAGAAAAGATGAATAAAAACTAAAGCTTTAAGAGCTTGAACTTTTAGAAGAAAAGAAGAAGATGAACTTTAATGGAGATTGAAGGAGGAAGATGATGAAGTGAAAATGAACGGGGTATATATAGGGAAAGTGGGAGGGGTCACGACCAAAGGGGGGTGGGGAGAGCTTGTTGAGCAAGCTTGGTGGTTTATTGCTTGATTGGATTGAGAAGAGAGAAATGACTTTTTGGATTAGAATAATATTATAATTTGAAAAGTGTGATGATTGTACTTTTTGAGTGTGTCATAGCCCTTTCCATCATGTCTCCTTACTTCTTTTATGGTTCATAATCTGCTCCATTTGGTACCCGGTTGCATTTTCGATCGTAATTCTGCCGACGTTTCGCCCGAATAAAATATTTTATTTTATTTTTGCACGAAAATTTTCAAGATAACCAAGGTTGATGGAAACATAATAAAAACACTAACTATCTCATTCACGGGTCAAAATTAGGTTTTCTTCACAGTAAACTTGTACCGACAGTGAAAACGCAGACCGGCTTCTATCTAAATTTTCGACCGAAAATTTTACCGTGACTTCATATGATATAACAACACAAGAAAATGATTTTAGTTTAATTAAAATCATCCTCTGAGTTTAATCTAAAATAAACATATTTAAATATGTATTTACTGCTACAGAAAACGTAGGGAAAACTGGGTGTTACAATACTACCCCTCTAAAAAGAATTTCGTCCTCGAAATTACGCACCTTGAAATAACTCAGGGTATTAAAATTTAATATTTTCCTCCGCTTCCCATGTAGCTTCTCCGATTGTCTCGTTCCAGATGACTTTGACTAAAGGAATTTGTTTACCTCTGATCTGCTTCATCATCCTATCCGCGACCCGTACCGGCGAAGTCTCAAAAGACAGGTTCTCTTTTAATTGTACTTTATCAGGTTTAAAACATGTGATGGATCAGGAATATACTTTCTCAATTGAGACACATGGAAAACATCATGGATTTTGGAAAGAAAAGAGGGTAAAGATATTTTGTACGCTACTGGACCTATACGACGAAGAATTTAGTAAGGTCCAATGAATTGGGGAGTAAGCTTTATGGATTTTATCACTCTACCAATCCCAGTCGTTGGTGTGACTCTCAAGAACACATGCTCGCCTTCTTCAAATTCAAGAGGTCGTCGTCTCTTGTCAGTGTAACTTTTCTATCGACTTTGGGTCGTCCGCATTTTTTCCTAGATCATTTTCACCTTCTTGGTCGTTTGTTGTACGATCTCTGGTCCTAACAGCAGACTCTCACCATCCTGGTACCAACACAAAGGTGTTCGGCATCGTCGACCATACAAAGCCTCATAGGGTGCCATCCCTATACTTGAATGAAAACTGTTGTTGTAGGTGAATTCTATCAACGGTAGGAACTCGTCCCAGCTCCCAGTGTCTTCCATCACACACGCTCTTAGTAAATCTTCGAGTGATTGGAATGTCCTCTCTGGCTATCCGTCAGTCGGTGGATGATACGCAGAACTCAACTTGAGTTTTGTTCCCAACGAGTTTTGTAGTCCCTTCCAAAATTCTGACGTAAACCTTGGATCACGATCCGAAATGATACTCAAGGGTATACCGTGCAACCTGACAATCTCGTCGATGTACAACTGAGTCAACCTTTTCATCGGGTACTTCATGTTGATAGGTAAAAAGTGAGCTGACTTGGTCAGTCGATCCATAATTACCCATATAGACTCATGTCCCTTCCGAGTCCTTGGTAAGCTGGTCACAAAGTCCATTGAAATACCGTCCCACTTCCATTCTGGGATGTCCAATGGTTTTCACATTCCTTCTGGCCTCCAGTGTTCAATCTTAGCCTTTTGACATATCAGACAAGAAGCGACGTATTCCATTACGTCCCTCTTCATTCCATACCACTAGTATAACTTCTTGAGATCTTGATACATCTTCGTGGCTCCTGGGTGTAAACTCAACTTACTCCTGTGAGCCTCCTCTAAAATCAACTTCCTAAGCTCGGCGTCATCTGGTATACAGACAGTGCTCCTTGTCGTACTAAGTCCCTATCTTCCTGCAGATATTGATCACTCCCTTGTTTCTCTTTTATTTGTCCCATCAATCCGTTCGAAACGGTGATCCTATTCATACACAGCCTTCCCAAAAATGTCTTAACTGACAAACTGAGATCCCGGAATTGTTCCAACAATCCCTTCTCTTTAACCATCATTACTGACGCGTGTATTGACTTCCTGCTCATTGCATCCGCCACCACATTTGCCTTTCCAGGGTGATACTGTAGTTGAAAGTCATAGTCCTTCAAAAACTCCAACCAACGCCTCTGACGCATGTTCAACTCCTTCTGGTTGAAGAGGTACTTCAAACTCTTGTGGTCACTGAAAACATTAAAAGTAGCTCCATACAAATAATGCCTCCAGATTTTTAGGGCAATGACTACTGCTGCTAACTCCAAGTCATGCGTCGGGTAATTCCTTTCGTGAATCTTCAACTGCCTTGAAGCATATGCTACAACCTTTCGGTTCTGCATCAGCACACAACCCAATCCCTGATGTGAAGCGTCACAATAAACCTCAAAAGATTCCTTAGGATCAGGTAGGATCAATACGGGTGAGGTTGTCAACCTTCTCTTAAGCTCTTGGAAACTTCCTTCACAAGCCTTCGTCCAGACAAACGCTTGGTCTTTCCGAGTTAACTAGGTAAGGGGTCCCACTATCTTGGAAAATCCCAAAAAGAATCTCCTATAGTAGCCCGCTAAACCCACAAAGTTACGGATTTCAGTTGCCGTTGTTGGCCTTTTCCATTCTAAAACAGCCTCGACTTTTAATGGATCCACTGCGGTTCATTCACATGATATTACGTGACCTAAGAATTGCACTTGGTCCAACCAGAATTCGTACTTTTCCGGCTTCGCATAGAGTCGCTTCTCTTTCAAGGTCTGAAGAACAATGTTGAGATGTTCAGCATGCCTTTCCTTGTTTGGAGAATAGATCAGAATATCATCAATGAAGATGACAACAAACTGATCTAAGTAAGGACGAAAAATCCTATACATGTAATCCATGAATATGGCAGAAGCATTCGTCACTCCAAACGGCATCACTAGGTACTCGTAATGCCCGTTGCGTGTTCGAAACGCTGTCTTTGGGACATCCTCTGCTTTCACATGAATCTGATGGTAGCCTGACCGTAAATCTATTTTCGAGAATACGGTCGCGCCACGCAACAGGTCCATGAGATCATCAATCCTTGGGAGCGGATATTTGTTCTTGATCGTGACCTTGTTCAACTGCCGAAAACCTACACGGAGTTGAGAAGTCCCATCCTTCTTCTTTACTAACAGAACTGGAGCTCCCCACGACGATACACTGGGTCGAATGAATTCCTTTCTCATCAACTCTTCAAGTTGTTCCTTCAGGGTTTCTAACTCCGATGGTGACATGCGATATGGTGCCATGGATATCGGTCCAGTTCCTGGAACCAGATCAATTGCAAACTCGATATCTCGAACAGGCGGTAGACCAGGTACATCCTTAGGGAAAACTTCCGAAAACTCATTGATGACAGGTACGGAATCTAAGTCTAACTCTTAACTTCTGAGGAAAACAGCAACATGTAACCTTGAGCTACCTCTTTCAAAGAAGCTCTTACCTTACTAGCAGATAATAATCCAGAAATCTCATCCCTAAAGACTAAGGTTCTTTGAGCACAGTCTATCAGGATATGGTTGGAAGATAGCCTAAAATTACGTCTAGTTGTATTAAAGGAAAACAGATTAAGTCTACAAGAAAGTGCCTATCCTGAACAATGATAGGACAATTTTAGCAAACAGAATTAACAGTTACTGGCTCAGTAGTTGGGGTAGAAACAATCAAGTTATATGGTAAGTAAGAAATAGGCAAGTCTAGAATTTTCACATTATCCATCGAGATAAAAAAATGAGTTGCACCTGAATCGAAAAGTATAGATAAAAGATTACCGTCTAAATCGCACTTACCCTGCACCAGATCGACGGAATTCGATGTTTTAGCTCCACTCATCGTATACACTCGCCCTTTAGTAGTCGGCTTTCCTGCTTTGGCATGATTGATAGTTGGTTCTCTTTTCGGTGCTCTGCAGTCCCTGGCTATGTGCCCTATACGATTGCAGTTAAAGCACTTCATCTCTTTCTTTGGGCGCGTATTAGCTAGATGACTGGGATCCCCGCACCGGTAACACTTCCTCTCTTGGCCTTGATTATTGTTTCACTGGCCTCCACTTCCCATGTCCGAAGTACCGGAACGATGTTGTTGTTGTTTCTGGTTGTTACTGGGTGATTGATAATATGGCTTCCTCTGGTTCTGTTTCCAATTTTGGTTCTGTCCCTGATATTGACTCTTGGGACGAACGGGTCCTCCAACATTTCCCCTGCTATCTCGCCCCTTGTGCATCAGTTCTACCTTTCGGCATTTCTCTACCAGGGCTTGAAAATCCCTGATTTGTAAGGCATCACAGATTCCTTGATCTCGAAGCACAGACCGGATTCGAACTTCTCGTACTTCCACTCCTCGTCGGGGTTGTTCTGGAAAAAGCGGAAGTATTTGGCAAGGGACTCAAGCCTTGCCGCATATTCCCCCACCGTCATGTCCCGCTGACTCATCCTCAGGAATTCCTGCTCTTTCTCTGTCCGAGCACTCTGGGGAAAATATTTGTTCAGAAATTTGTTGCGAAATACTCCCCAGGTGATCGCCTGATGTTCAGCGACTAGTAGTTGTTTGGTGCCCTTCCACCAGTATTTAGTATCTCCAATTAGTTGGAATGTTGCGTAAGGCACCTTTGCTTCCTCTAGGGTGTGCACTATCTCAAAGATCTTTTCCAGCTCTTGGATCCAAAGATCAGCTTTAGTCAGTCTACGTCCCCGTCAAACAGTGACGGATTCTGGCGTCATAAGGCATTCAGATTCTTCCCCTCTGCAGCCTGTTCAGCTCTTTGCTGCTCCTGTTCTGGGCAGCCGCGTTGGCAGTCAGGAAAGCTATGGCAGCCGCAACGTCAGCCAAAGCTTGGGCAGCGAAGTCTATCCCGGAATTGCCTCGGCCACGACCGCCATGACCACGTGCTCCTCCTGGTTCCATACTGACCTGTAAGACATAATCAGTGAGATGGTAAACAGAAAATAAAAGGTAACTTGTCGGATAACACACATTACTTCTTAGAAGTAATTCAAACAAGACTCAATCAGAGAATACACAACATCGACACAACAGGCCTAAACCCAAACATTCCGGAAAGACCCGATTTGCCCTGATACCACTAATGTGACGCCCAAAACCCGGCATCACATGGTTATCCAATTGCGGAAATATTTCTGATTTACAAAGCTGGTTACTTTCGAAAAGTATCATTTACTTGATGGACGAGTACACTAAAAACGTTATTTATTTATTTATTTATTTATTTATTAGATGAAGGAATGAAACAAGATAGAGGTGATGAACACTCATAACGTGAATTGAAGACAATATATATATATATATATATATATATATATATATATATATATATATATATATATATATATATATATATATATATAACATGTCCCAATGAGAGCCAAGTTTCAGTATATAAGATAAGGCCTTATCAACGGCCATTGCAACAGAATTAGATATCTAGAAGATACAGCTTAAAAGAAAATAGGTAAAGACACAGGGAAAGAGGCTCTGGAACCACATCCAAAAGATAACTCTAAAAGTCAGATGACGGAACATTATCCACACAACGCTCCGAACTGGTTACTGACACTGGCTGCATGCAGGGTCTCCACAAAGGCTCCCACGAGACGAGACCTCGGGTAATGGATCTATAACGTCGCTGCCCTCATCTACGGAATTGTCGTCGTCGTCATGATCAATAACACGATCCTCCGGCTCATCCTCCTCCATGACCTCATCAAAGTCTTCCTCAGGGTCCTCCTCGGGATCCTTCTCAATCGGCGCTGTCAGCTCTACGTCTAGAGGTGGTGGCTCATGTAGCAGTCCGTGAGCTCGCAGTGTGTGAAGGTAATACCAAATCGGAGGCAGAGCTACCCTCCTAGTTTCCACAGTGTGGCTTCTACGATTGGGTCTCCGTCAGCATTTAAATCGGTCATGGTGATGGCTCCGTGGTATGTGGCAGATGTCACCCCTGGGTGTATCTGCCATGCCCCAGCATTCCCTGCGTCGTCGAAGACCTCAGTCTTCAATGTTGTTAGCGCAAGCGGGATATTGGGATCCATCTGGACTCATGTACATACGGCGGTGTCAAAAAGGAAGAGAGAATAACAAGTAGAAATGAAAGAGTGAGATATCGACAACGGATATATCGCACAACAACCATACACATGATACATACAACACCTTGGCATATTAACATTTTAAACGTTACTCATAGTTAAACAACAAGTATTATTTAAGTGGGTCTCATACCCGAATCAATCAATTTTATAAAGATAACGCATGACATTTCTATCATCAGGATCTAAACTTAATCTCATGAGATCCCATCGCCGTTTTATCATTAAGAAAGAAAGAGTTTATCAGGCTCATACGCCCCGTTTGGCAAGTTGTATCCGTCACCTCATGCGCCCCGATCAACATCATCACGAATCCCTTATAACGGCCATTCGGATGTATACCTCATTGAATACCACATCTTAAGCGGGTATTCGGATAACTCAAGCATGTCTGCTAAGGGGAAATGCATATGAATAAAAGACTTTTCATTATCGAGACTTTTATTTGTGTTCACTCTTTTTCATTGTCGAAGACCGAGGCTAACGACTATTCACATTTTTCATTACTTGAAAATCAATAACACAGGACACGCAGTCCGAGTGCTCAATCACAACGCCTTAGACCGATGCCGCAGTCCAAGGTTGTTGTCGTAGAAGCAATTATAATTTTATCCATGATTTATTTCAACATGATAAGGACTCCTAGCCCATAACAACGAAATTAGGACACACGGTCCTCAATTCCAAAATTAGGACTCCTAGCCCATACTATCACGATTAGGACCATTGGTCCATAATTCTTGACATTGATCCCAGATCACGTGCATATACTGAATACTAGAGACGACGTCTCGCGAACTAGTATCCTCTTTCACATGTGCTTAATTTTCGCTCAGTGAAAATCAAAAACCAAAACAAAACCTCGGTCACTTATCCAAGTAACCGGAACGTTTCTAAATCATTTAGGAGAAATCATTTCCTTTACAAATTCTTTTATAACATATTTAGGAAATTCGTTTGCTTTTGAAATCCTTGATGAAATAAAGTCAAATATTTTCAAAGGGGGATTTCCTTCATAATACAGATAGTTCGAAAAAGGTTTTTCACTCGTACCAACTTTGGAGCATAAAAAGGTAGTTTCTATTGTCTTAAAAAAAACACTTCAACATTTCTTTTCAAAATAAGAATCTCATTTTCTTGAAGTAAGCGTTTTAAACAAGGAACTTTTATAAATGAAACCAATACTTTCAAAGTTCTATTGAAGGCTTATTAAGTCTTTTAATCCTTTATAATCATTGTGCACAGACTCAAGTCTGGCTTCTCAAACTTCAATCAACAGTAATATATTCTCAACAATAATATCACAGTTAACGACAGTTCATCACACACACACACACACACACACAGAGATATATATATAATTCATAACACAAAATCACAAGTTAAAATCTAAACAAGAACACTGAACCACAAGGTATAGGTTCAGCCAAGATTGGTTCTTAGGGTTAGAGATTCCCAAAAATTATACAACTCATGGATTTATGATCCTTAAGTGTTAGGAGTTCATAAACAATGATCATTTAACAAAGTTGAATTAAAATTCCACTATGTTAAAAACACAGGGCATTCGGCCAAGGCTAGTAAAATAGGCTAGCATTCACTAAAATTTCCAATCTCTTAGGTTTAGCATCCATATGTGTTAAGGTGCTCAAAACCATCATCATTTTGGAAAAATAAGAACAATGTATCCTAGGTCCATAACCTTCTAGGTTCGACCTTCATAGGATTTATAGAATAGAGATCTTTAAACTTTGCAATATTTTAAACTTAGCATCCAAATATCTTATGGAGCTCAAGTCCATACTAGCTTTAACAACATAAAATAAACAAGTTATAAATCCTTAAACTTTCCAATCTCTTAGACTTAGCATCCAAATATCTTATGGAGCTCAAGGCCATGATCATCTTGGAAAAATGAAAGTAACACATACTAGCTTTAACAACATAAAATAAACAAGTTATAAATCCTTAAACTTTCCAATCTCTTAGACTTAGCATCCAAATATCTTATGGAGCTCAAGTCCATGATCATCTTAGAAAAATGAAAGTAACACATACTAGCTTTAACAACATAAAATAAACAAGTTATAAATCCTTAAACTTTCCAATCTCTTGGACTTGGCATCCAAATATCTTAAGGAGCTCAAGTCCATGATCATCTTGGAAAAATGAAAGTAACACATACTAGCTTTAACAACATAAAATAAACAAGTTATAAATCCTTAAACTTTCCAATCTCTTGGACTTAGCATCCAAATATCTTATGGAGCTCAAGTCCATGATCATCTTGGAAAAATGAAAGTAACACATACCAGCTTTAACAACATAAAATAAACATGTTATAAATCCTTAAACTTTCCAATCTCTTCTACTTAGCATCCAAATATCTTATGGAGCTCAAGTCCATGATCATCTTTGAAAAATGAAACTAACACATACTAGCTTTAACAACATAAAATAAACAAGTTATAAATCCTTAAACTTTCCAATCTCTTGGACTTAGCATCCAAATATCTTATGGAGATCAAGTCCATGATCATCTTGGAAAAATGAAAGTAACACATACTAGCTTTAACAACATAAAATAAACAAGTTATAAATCCTTAAACTTTCCAATCTCTTAGACTTAGCATCCAAATATCTTATGGAGCTCAAGTCTGAGACACCCCGTTGTGCCCCGGTGTTTTATTAGATTAATTACCTTCTTAAATCAATTCTTAATCGCATGCTTATGGTGAAAATACTTAAAAATGAAAAACTTATTTAATTATCATATAACTTATACAAACTTAAAACACAATAACTTTAACATATGTAAATACACACTTAGTTTTTCATTACAATACCAAAACACTGTTGAGGATATCCTCTCAGTAGGATCCCTCGCAGGCATAAACGTAATAACAGACATACTTAGTGGAAATATAAAAATGCTCCTAAGACATACTGGCCATACTGTCTATACTCTAATCGCCATGGATCACAGCTCGACCCCCAGCGTCGGGTTCGTAAGGAGTTCCATCCAACTCCTCAGCAATCTCCGTTTCATACAGAGTTCCGTCCAACTCCTCAACAACATAACCCTCCATCGGGTCTTCTAACCTAAACCAAAGTAACCCACAAAAATACAGAAACATAGGGATTAAGAAACAGTTCTATCATCAAAAAGCAGAAAAGATTCATGGTAAATCATACAGTAATTGTCACAGACAAACAACGCACATAACTAACAGATCACCCTCAAGTTAGTATATCATCCTCTACCCCCCATCTCATGCTACTCAAAGACACCATAGTTGCACACCTATTTCCTAAGGTGGAAGTGGTCTCGTGAGAACTCTTGATTTTACATGTATTATATTACCAATACACTGTGTATTATATTACCAATACACAGAAGTGGTTTTACGTGTATTATATTACCAATACATGGTGTATTATATTACCAATACACAGATGTCCTTGTGTATTATATTACCAATACACTTTCGTCTTTGTGTATTATATTACCAATACACTTTTGTCCTTGTGTATTATATTACCAATACACGGTTGTGGACAACAACACCTATACTTGAATCTCACCAACCTGTTTTAGCAACATCCTAGTGCCTTAACCTTCCATTAGAACTTGACGCATATTCTATGCCATAACAACTCTTTAACATACATCATCTAGGTTAAGCACTTCTAAATCATCATTATCCTCACACCCAAAACAATCATCCCTTAGAGAACACATATATCTTTGCTTAAAAACCACTAAGCATAATAATACAAACCAGGCAGATCATGCATAACACAATGTCAATCCAAATATTCCCATATCACCAATATAGAACAAAATCAATTCAATAAAGGTAATAAAATCAAATCAACCATCAACAATCTAAAATCAACCTAATATCGATAAACCTACAATCCCCGAATCGCCATTGGTCTTTCAGAAAAAGGTTTCCAATATGATTTTGGTCTTGTCGATTACTTGACCACTAGTAGGTTTTACGTCACCCTACACAATTATTATATAATCTACTACTTATCCATTCCGATGATAGGTTGGTTCTTTCCCCCACCTGGGTTATCACTGGATTCCCTAACTCGAAGCTCCTCGTTGTCACACCACTAAGTACTAACTCCAACTTCTATGAAGGTAAGGAGAATAGATGCTCGAAGAGGTATACCACGAACGTCCTCGTTTCCTCTGCGATGGAAGTCTAAGGTTATGAACACAAAATCACAAGTTAAAATCAAACAAGAACACTAAACCACAAGGTATAGGTTCGGCCAAGACAAGTTCTTAGGGTTAGAGATTCCCAAAAATTATACAACTCATGGATTTATGATCCTTAAGTGTTAGGAGTTCATAAACAATGATCACTTAACAAAGTTGAATTAAAATCCCACTAAGTTATAAACTTAGGGTATTCGGCCAAGGCTAGTAAAATAGGCAAGCATTCACTAAACTTTCCGATCTCTTAGGTTTAGCATCCATATGTATTAAGGAGCTCAAAACCATGATCATTTTGGAAAAATAAGAACAAAGTATCCTAGGTCCATAACATTTTAGGTTCGGCCTTCATAGGATTTATAGGTTAGAAATCTTTAAACTGACCAATCTCTTAAACTAAGCATCCAAATATCTTATGGAGCTCAAGTCCATGATCATTTTGGAAAACAATGGAAACTTAAACATTCCAATCTCCTAGACTTAGCATCCAAATATCTTATGGAGCTTAAGTCCATGATCATCTTGGAAAAATGAAAGTAATACATCCTAGCTTTAATTACATAGAATAAACAAGTTAGAAATCCTTAAACTTTCCAATCTCTTAGACTTAGCATCCAAATATCTTATGGAGCTCAAGTCCATGATCATTTTGGAAAACAATGGAAACTTAAACATTCCAATCTCTTAGACTTAGCATCCAAATATCTTATGGAGCTAAAATCCATGATCATCTTGGAAAACAATGGAAACTTAAACATTCAAATCTATTAGACTTAGCATCCAAATAACTTATGGAGCTCAAGTCCATGATCATCTTGGAAAAATGAAAGTAATACATCCTAGCTTTAATAACATAGAATAAACAAGTTAGAAATCCTTAAACTTTCCAATCTCTTAGACTTAGCATCCAAATATCTTATGGAGCTTAAGTCCATGATCATTTTGGAAAAATAAAAACTCACACATCCTAGAACCTAAACACTAAGTTTCGGCCATCATAGGATGATGAGGAAAATACTCTTTGTTTAACAATAACTCTTAGGTTTAGAATCACAAGGTATTAAGAGTTTTAAATCCATGATCATACTTGGAAAGTTGAAACATAGTATCCTAGGCTTACTTATTCATATTTTCATCCATCATAGGAACAAGCTATCAAAACTTCCAAGATTTATAGACTTAAGATCAATGGATAGTTAGAAACTCAAACACATGATCATATTCGAAAAGTTGAAACAAAAACTTCCTAGGTCACAAATGCAAGCATTCTGCCTTCATTGGAAGAGATAGGTAGAGATTTTTGTTTTACACAACATCTTAGTATGTGAAAATATAAGTTAATACAAGACTATAGAAAGTGGTTTCAACTCAAAAGGAGTTTTCTACCATTTTAGAGAGATTTTTGAAGTTTAAAGCATATAAATAACACATAAAGTAAACTAAGAAATAAAAGATGAAACTTGCAAAAAGATTCATATGATAGCATTACCCTTAGTATAAGGAAGAACTTTAATGAAGAACTTAAGTAAAAAACATGAATAAAAACTAAAACTTTAAGAGCTTGAACTTTTAGAAGAAAGAAGAAGATGAAGGTTTAATGGAGTTTGAAGGAGGAAGATGATGAAGTGAAAATGAAAGGGGTATATATAGAGAAGGGAGAGAGTGGCATGAAATTGACGAGAGAGAAATGAGCTTGGAGAGAAAGTTTTGACCTTGTGCATTGTTTGGTTGAAGAGGAAAGAGAAAAATAAGTTTTAGAATATAATATGATATATTTCAAAAAGTCAATCATGACCACTTTTTAGGAGGTAGCTTAGGCCATACCTCTAGTGAGTCACCTCACTACCTCATCTCACCTCAAGCCTTTTATGTCTCCTATTCTGCTCCCATTTCGTACCCGGTTGCATTTCCGATCGTAATTCTTCCGACGTTTTCACCCGAATAAAATATTATATTTTATTTTTGAACGCAAATTTTCAAAATAACCAAAGTTGAAGGAAACATAAAAACAACACTAACTATCTCGTTCACAGGTCAAAATTAGGTTTTCTGCACAGTAAACTTGTACCGGCAGTGAAAACGCAGACTGGCTTTCGTCTGAATTTTCAACCGAAAATTTTACCGTAACCCTCTACCATAAAGTAGACTATGAATATGATTTTATTTTAATCAAAAACACTTTCTAACTCTCAAGTTCAAAATATAATTTAATTATATTTTAACCGGTTGAACAACATAATTAAAATCAGGCTGTTACATTACTACCCCTCTTAAAAGAAAATTCGGTCCTCAGAATTTACGTACCTTAGAAAAGATGTGGATATTGTTGTTGCATATCCTCCTCGTGTTCCCAAGTAGCATCTCCAGTAGTTTCATCCCATACGACCTTAACCAAAGGAATTTGTTTACCGTGAAGCTCCTTAATTCGTCAATCTGCTATCCTTACAAGTAAAGCCTCAGGCTTTAGATTCTCTCGCAGTTGTATAGACTCAAACTCAATGACATGTGAAGGATTTGGATAATACTTTCTCAACTGAGAAACATGAAAGACATCATGAAGGTTGGAAAGATTGGGTGGTAAGGCAATTTGGTAAGCTACTAGACCAATTCGTCGAAGAATCTGAAAGGGTCCAATGAATCGAGGAGTAAGTTTTCTGGATTTGATAGCTCTGCCAATTCCAGTTTTCTGAGTAACTCTCAAAAACACGTGATCTCCTTCCTAGAATTCTAATAGTCTCCTCCTCTTGTCACTGTAGCTCCTTTGCCTATCATGTGCTTCCTTCATCTTTTTTCGTATCTTCCTGACTTGCTCCGTAGTTTGTTGCACCACATCTGGACCCAAAACTTGGTTCTCACCAGTCTCATACCAACACAGCGGGATCCTACACTTTCTGCCATACAAAGCCTCCTATGGTGCCATTCCGATACTTCTATGGAAACTATTTTTATAAGTAAATTCAATCAATGGTAAGAACTCATCCCAACTGCCAGTGTGCTCCAACACACAAGCTCTCAATAGATCCTCCAATGACTGAATTGTCCTTTCTGACTGTCCATCAGTTTGGGGATGATAAGCAAAACTCATCCTCAACTTTGTTCCCAAGGCATTTTGTAATTGTCTCCAAAATCTAGATGTGAATCTAGGATCTCGGTCTGAGACAATGCTCGATGGCACACCATACAATCTAATAATTTCTTTGATGTAAATCTGAGTTAAACTTTCCAAATTATAACTTTCACCAATAGATAAGAAGTGAGCACACTTCGTCAACCTATCAATGATAACCCAAATCGCATCATACTTCTTAGGAGTTCGTGGTAATCCGACCACAAAATCGATAACTATACTATCCCATTTCCACTCTGGGATATCTAAAGAGTGTAGTAATCCTGCTGGCTTCTGATGTTCGATCTTAGCTTTCTGACACACCAGACAAGATAAAACATACTCCGCTACTTCTTTCTTTATCCTTGTCCACCAAAACATTTTCTTCAAATCCTGATACATTTTTGTGGATCCAGGATGAAAACTCAACTTACTCCTATGTGCTTCCTCTAAAATCATCTTCCTAAGTTCTGCATCCTCTGGCACACATATTCTATCTCTAAACCTTAACACACCATCCATTCCTCTATTAAACTCAGAAATTTTACCTTCATCGATTCCTCTACTTACTTCCTGGAGGTATAGATCCTGAACTTGTTTATCTTTAAGATCTTTCATAAAATCACTACTAATAGTGATCATACTTAATAAAATCTTATTCTCAACCAATTCCACTCCTAAGTTCAAATCCCTGAACTGTTCAAGCAATTCTAACTCCTTAACCATCATCGCAGACACGTGCAAGGATTTCCTGCTTAAAGCATCCGCTACCACATTGGCCTTCCCAGGATGGTACAATAATTCAAAATCATAATCTCTGATAAACTCCATCCATCTTTGCTGTCTCATATTCAACTCTTTTTTATCGAATAGATACTTCAGGCTCTTGTGGTCACTGAAGACATTAAACTTTGCTCTATACAAAAAGTGTCGCCATATCTTTAATGCGAACACTATTGCTGCTAACTCCAAATCATGAGTCGGATAATTTCTCTCATGAATTCTCAACTGTCGGGAAGCATAAGCCACGACTCTTCCCTCTTGCATCAGGACACGGCCTAAACCTTGGTATGATGCATCACAATATACATCAAATTGTCCTAGTGGATCTGGTAAGATCAACACAGGTGATGTAGTCAACCTGTCCTTTAGCTTTTGAAAAAATTGTTCACACTTGTTCGTCCATACAAAAGCTATATTTTTCCTCGTTAACTGCATCATAGGAAACACAATCTTCGAGAATCCCTCTATGAACCTCCGATAATATCCAGCTAGTCCTAGGAAACTCCGTACTTCACTTACTAACTTAGGCCATTCCCACTTAAGAACTGACTTAACCTTAGCTGGATCTACGGCTATTCCTTCTTTATTAATCACATGACCTAGGAATTTTACTTCTTCTAGCCAAAACTCACACTTGTAAAGTTTGGCATAAAGCTGCCTATCCTTCAAAACTCGCAACACCAATCTCAAATGTTCCTCATGCTCTTCCCGCATACGAGAATAAATAAGAATATCGTCGATGAACACAACAACAAACTTATCGAGGAACCGTCTGAAAATTATGTTCATATAATCCATGAACATGGCTGTCGCATTAGTTAAACCGAAAGGCATAACTAAATACTCATAGTGCTCGTATCTCGTCCTAAAAGTCATCTTGGGTATATCTTCCTTTCTTACTCTGATCTGATGGTACCCAGATCTTAAATCAATCTTAGAGAACACTACTGCTCCTTTCAACTGATCCATCAAATCATCTATCATAGGCAACGGATACTTATTCTTAATCGTCACCTTATTCAACTGCCTGTAATCCGTGCACAATCTCGCACTTCCATACTTCTTCTTAACAAATAACACTGGTGCTCCCCACGGTGAAACACTCGGTCTGATAAACCCTTTTCCTAACATGTCATCCAATTGTTCCTTCATCTCTGCCAACTCAACCGGTGACATCCGATAAGGAGCTATAGATATAGGCCCTGTTCCTGGTACGAGATCTATAGTGAATTCCACTTCTCTTTCCGGTGGAAAACCTGGAACGTCTAGAGGGAAAACTTCAAGAAACTCTCTCACAATAGGCATGGAATCTATGCTGGGAGTCTCATTAGCCTCCACTGCGAAAAGAATCACAAACTGTTGAGAGTTGTCACTCCTCGTAGAAACTCCTTCATTGGCGGATGCTACACTAAAAGGTTCAAGAAATGATAAAGTCTTGCTAGAACAATCTAGCACTACATGGTTAGCCGAAAGCCAATCCATGCCAAGAATAACATCTATCTGTTGCATAGGCAAACAAATAAGATCTACAATGAATGTCCTATTCTCAACAACGATAGGACACTGTAAACAAACAGACATAGTCGTCAAAGGATTACTGGTTGGAGTAGACACTGTGAGGGTATAAGGTAATTTGGAAATAGTTAAGTTCAAATGATCCACACACTCATGCGAAATAAAAGAATGTGTAGCGCCTGAGTCAAACAACACATACGAGAGTCTACAAGCTATCAAACACATACCTTGTATAAGATCAACAGATTGAGAGGATTCAGCTCCCCTCACGGTAAACACTCTTCCAGTGGCTTGAGGTTTGGCCACTTGTGGTCTTGCTGCTGGGACTCCTCTTCCAGCTCCACCTCTATTGTCTCCAGTTCCTCTTCCGGCAGTTGTCGGTTGTTGCATAACCCTTTGTCTGTAATCTCGTGCCACATGACCTGGTTTCCCATAGTTGAAACAGCTAGGCCTATTTGTACAGTCTCTAGGATAATGAGATCCTCCACATCTCAAGCAAACTAAGCCTTGTGGTTGCTGACCCGTTCTAGACACTGGTGCTGGTGTCGGTGTTTGCCCGGGTCGAGCATATGGCCTCTGTCTCCACTGAGAACCACTTTCTCCGTGCCTCTGGAAACTTGATCGGTTAGGACCTCCACTCCTCAGTTGTTTCTGTTCATTGGCCATCCTTAGGTCTATACTTTCGATGGCACTGCATCTCTCGACTAGTTCTGGGAAATACTGTATGTCAAGAGACACTACAGCCCTCTGCAGCTCATCTGAGTCCTTCCTCAAATCTTCTACATTTCCAGTCCTCAATTCGAAACCTCTGATAGAATTCTGAAAACTTGATCAAAGCTTCAAAACGTGATGCATACTCACCAACAGACATGTTGCCTTCTTTGAGGTTTGTGAATTCCTTTTCCTTCTCGCGTCGAACTAGACGCGGAAAATATTTTTCGAAAAAGTAATCAGTGAATAACTTACAGTTAATGTTCCTATCCTCAACTTCCAACAGTCTTTTCTTTCCCTTCCACCAGAATTCTGCTCCTTCGGTTAACATGAAGGCAGCATAGGTCACTTTCTTCTCCTCGCTGCAGTGCATAGTAGCAAATATCTTTTCGATCTCTTGTATCCACCATTATTCTTTCTCTGGGTCATACTTTCCTCAGAATTGAGGTGGTTTTCCGTTCATAAAATTATTCAATCCGGCATCTTCAGCTGCTATCGCCCTTCTCTAATTCTTAATTTCTAGCTGTTCTTTGTTTATCTACAGCATCTCAGCATTCTGTTGGGTTTGCAGTAGCATAGCAGAAGCTAGGGTTTCCATTTCACTTGGAGTCGAAGATTATCCTCCTCCATTCTCAGTATTGGCGGCATTACCATTGACAGCTCCAATAATCCTTTCTGGAGTTTCGTCACCAATGTTAGTTGGACGTCCTCTTTCGCGAGCCATGATTCTGTTAAAAGAAATCATCCGCTCTTATTAGTATGACATATAATACTACATTGGCAAGTATATAAATACCATATGCTAGACTAATATTAACCTCACACATCAGATTCTGACACACTACCCAACTTCTAAGCATAGTTAACATCCGATGTGGATTCAACTAGACACGACCAGTAACAACATCCTAAACCTCGCAGTCCTTGATTCTGATCGGACATAACCCACAGTCCGTTTTAGAACTAAACTGCTTTGATACCAAAATGAGATACCCCATTGTGCCCCGGTGTTTTATTAGATTGATTACCTTCTTAAATGAATTCTTAATCGCGTGCTTATCGTGAAAATAAGTAAAAATTAAAAACTTATTTAATTATCATATAACTTCTACAAATTTAAAACACAATAACTTTAACATATGTAAATACACACTTAGTTGTTCATTACAATACCAAAACACTGTTGAGGATATCCTCTCAGTAGGATCCCTCACAGGCATAAACTTAATAACAAACATACTTAGCGGAAATATAAAAATGCTCCTAAAACACACTGACCATGATCATTTTGGAAAAATAAGAACAAGGTATCCTAGGTCCATAACCTTCTAGGTTCGGCCTTCATAGGATTTATAGACTAGAGATCTTTAAACTTTCCAATCTCTTAGACTTAGCATCCAAATATCTTATGGATCTCAAGTCCATGATCATCTTGGAAAAATGAAAATAACACATACTAGCTTTAATAACATAAATAAACAAGTTATAAATCCTTAAACTTTCCAATCTCTTCGACTTAGCATCCAAATATCTTATGGAGCTCAAGTCCATGATCATCTTGGAAAAATGAAAGTAACAACATAAAATAAACAAGTTATAAATCCTTAAACTTTCCAATCTCTTATACTTAGCATCCAAATATCTTTTGGAGCTCAAGTCCATGATCATCTTGGAAAAATGAAAGTAACACATACTAGCTTTAACAACATAAAATAAACAAGTTATAAATCCTTAAACTTTCCAACCTCTAAGACTTAGCATCCAAATATCTTATGGAGCTCAAGTCCATGATCATCTTGGAAAAATGAAAATAACACATACTATCTTTAATAACATAAAATAAACAAGTTATAAATCCTTAAACTTTCCAATCTCTTCGACTTAGCATCCAAATATCTTATGGAGCTCAAGTCCATGATCATCTTGGAAAAATGAAAGTAACAGACTTAGCATCCAAATATCTTATGGAGCTCAAGTCCATGATTATCTTGGAAAAATGAAAGTAACACATACTAGCTTTAACAACATAAAATAAACAAGTTATAAATCCTTAAACTTTTCAATCACTTAGACTTAGCATCCAAATATCTTATGGAGCTCGAGTCCATGATCATCTTGGAAAAATGAAAGTAACACATACTAGCTTTAACAACATAAAATAAACAAGTCATTAAGAGTTCTAAATCCATGATCAATACTTGAAAAGTTGAAACATGGTATCCTAGGCCTACTTATTCATATTTTTCGGCCATCATAGGAACAAGCTATCAAAACTTTCAAGATTTATAGATTCAAGATCAAGGGATAGTTAGAAACTCAAACACATGATCATATTCCAAAAGTTGAAACAAAAACTTCCTAGGTCACAAATGCAAGCATTCGGCCTTCATTGGAAGAGATGGATAGAGATTTTTGTTTTACACAACCTCTTAGTATGTGAAAATATAAGCTAATACAAGACTATAGAAAGTGGTTTCAACTCAAAAGGAGCTTTCTACCATTTTAGAGAGATTTTAGAAGTTTAAAGCATATAAAGAACAAAGTAAACTAAGAAATAAAAGATGAAACTTACAAAAAGATTTATATGAGAGCATTACCTTAGTATAAGGAAGAACTTTAATGCAAAACTTAAGTAGAAAAGATGAATAAAAACTAAAGCTTTAAGAACTTGAACTTTTAAAAGAAAAATTAGAAGATGAACTTTAATGGAGGTTGCAGGAGGAAGATGATGAAGTGAAAATGAAAGGGTTATATATAGGGAAAGGGGGAAGGGTTCACGGCCAAAGGGGGGGGTGGGGAGAGCTTGTTGAGCAAGGTTGGTGGTTTAATGCTTGATTGGATTGAGAAGAGGGAGAAATGACTTTTTGTATTAGAATAGTATTATAATTTGAAAAATGTGATGATTGCACTTTTTGAGTGTGTCATAGTCATTTCCATCATGTCTCCTTACTTCTTTTATGATCCATAATCTGCTCCATTTGGTACCCGGTTGCATTTTCGATCATAATTCTTCTGACGTTTTCGTCCGAATAAAATATTTTATTTTATTTTAGTACAAAAATTTTCAAAATAATCAAGATTGAAGGAAACATAATAAAAATACTAACAATCTCGTTCACGGGTCAAAATTAGGTTTTCTGCACAGTAAAATTGTACCGACGGTGAAAACACAGATCAGCTTCCATCTGAATTTTCAACCGAAAATTTTACCATGACTTCATATGATATAACAACACAAGAAAATAATTTTAGTTTAATTAAAATCATCCTTCGAGTTTAATTTAAAATAAACACATTTAAATATGTATTTACTGCTACAAAAAACGTAGGAAAACAGGGTGTTACCGATAATATCCACGCACCATTGCATATGACCCTCATCCTGGAATATTACTTTATAGTTTATTCTCCACCATGAACTTTAAAACTTGAGGCGTTACCACGCCACTGTTTAATGTTCAACACCTTTTGGATCTGAACAAAGATACTTAGAATTGAAGATAGTGTACTTTTTAATTTTTATCATTAGAGCATAAGACTGAAGTGCCTTCTCTTGTTTAAATTTTAAAAAAAACCCATTTTAAAATGTTTTATTAAAATTTTTCCTTTCAACGAGGAGAGCGAGGATAGAGTATAGACTAACAGAGATAGGAGAGAGAAAGAGAAGGGAGAGGGAGAGAGGATAGAGGGTGAGAGGGAGAGAGAATATTTTAAAAATTATAAAAACTATTTAATTTTTAAAAATATTTTTGTGGATGTATGAGAGATATATCATTTTGAAACAATTATAAAAATTATTTAATTTTTAAAATAATTTTTATGGATGGATTGGATATCCATCCATAAAAAGTTGTTAATGGACGGATTGGATGGACTTTATTAAATGGATCACGGATGTATTTGATTTTTTTTAATAAAATCTTAATGGATCATAATGGATTAATGAATTGTTTTGAATCAATCCATTATAATCCAAATAAAAATTTATCCGATCCATCCATTTTTTACCTTTAGATGCATCAATAACTCGAGTGTTGTAGAAGTCGTGGGCATAAGAATCGGAATGCAGTTTGCGTTGGAGCTTTTGTTTTTGAGGTTAGAGGTGGAGTCAGATGCCCTAATACCAATTATCTCTACTGTTTGGGCTTAGGAACCCATTTCATGGATATTTCCTTTTCTCACATAGGCAGAACGCTCTGGCCCACCCCAACCAGACATGGATTGAGGATCCTCCCCCATTTCTTGAAAATTGTATTTTTTTCAGACATGTGTCCAGATCATGAATGAAATTCAGTTTTCTGTCAAAGAAAAATATATTTAATAACATATCACACATATCTATGTATAATATATGTTTTTTTATCTTATATACAATATATAATATTTAAATATATTTAATAAAAGTATAATGTCTCTTAAAAATATCAAATCAGAGTACCAATATTTTTATTATTTGTACTATTTAAGATTTCTCGGCTAATAAGATGCCATTAAATTTTTGAGCACCACAACAACCAAGTACATTATAAAATAAATGAGTTTTATTTTGATATTTTGTGAATATAAAACATTTTATATTATCGATCAATTATAAATTGTCATATAATTACATGATTTTAAGGTAATTATTATAAAATCAAACAATTTAAATAATGTTACATTATGATTATTAAATATAAACATGATAATTAAATTCAAATAAGATATAAAGCAAATAGACATTGTAGTCAGTAAAAAACAATGGGTAAACATCGAGTAATGATACACAATAACGGAAGATCCACAAAGTACAACAACTAACTACATGTCCATTAACGAATGTTCAACACTTAAAAAGGATTGGAAACTTAGAGCCGTCTCTTTCTCTCAACCTTCCATCTACTTCTCTTTTCCTTCTCCCTCATCCATCGAAAGTGGTTGGTTTTGGGTCATCTTTTGGTCCTGAATCACCCATCTACATCGTTTTTTCCTCTCATTTTATCTAAATAAGTGGATGTTCCATATAGATCTGGTTTTTCTTTCGTGTTTTTCCGTGTTTTCGTCGTCTACATGCGACGGTGTTTTGTTCGTCGCCTTGTTGCGACGTCGTTTGGTTTTCCATCTTGTCGTGGTGTTCGTTTGGTTCAAGATCAACTTCGACCCATTACAGATTCAATCAAGATTTGGGTGTCAACGTTACAGATCCGGAGGCATGGGTATTCCGGTCACTTTGATTTTGTCACATTTGTAGGCATTTTGTCGTGTTATGCTATTAACCTGGGTGCTGTGAGTTTGTTCGCTGATTCATCGTTTTCGATTTATAGCGATGTTGAATTTGTGTTGTTTTCGATGTATTTTACCAATCTGAATGAATGAATATCTTTTTTTAGGGGAAAAAAAACTACATCTCCATTCTTGTTCTGAGTTTTGTGAATAAAGGTCTAAGTAGGTCCCTAGAAAATATGTGGGCACTTTTAGCACCTTTAGAAAAAAATTTAACCATTTAGTCCTTGAAATTTATAAACGTGAGATATGTTGGTCCTTCTTTCATCTTCCATCCATTTGAGTTGATGTTTTTTCATATTGTGGCTCAAGTAGGTCTCTGAGAATTTTAGCGTAACCTAATTTAGTTCTTAGATACTTATTGAAGCATGTATCATATCACTTATCATCTGATCACTCCTGTCCTTTGATTTGTTTTCGATAGATAAGAATGATAAGACGATAGAAGGGATAGGACAATAGGTATCCATGGACTAAAGTGGGTTATGATAGAATTCTCAGGGATCAAATTTGGTCACGATGGAAAAAATGTTTACTCAAATGGAGTCAAACAGATGGAATATGACAAAATAACTAACATTTTCAAGGATTAAATATTTAATTTTTTTAGGTACTAAAAAGTATCCCATACTTTTTTTAGGAATCTATTAATTTGAACCTTTATTCTATTTTGGTATGGGTTTTTTGGACCTAAAACTATTAACTTTGATGAAAACTGGTACTCATGGGTCGATATTGAGTTAATTCGATAATTTAAAATAATATTTAAATTGAAACATTGTATATAGCTAAAACTATAGGTCATAATTTACAATATGTATTTTAGAAAATAATATTTATATAAATATATTATCATATTATATAAATTAATAATTAAAGTAAAAAATCATTATTTATTTATTTATTTGGTTACAAAATATTATTATTTATAATAACTTGTAAAAACATCAAGTATAAGTCTTTAAATAATAGAAAAAAGCTTCTCTAATATAAGATTGTATAAAGTCAACAATTAAGAAGTACACCAAAATAAGTCAACAATTAAGGGTGTATTTATCTTTAATTTAATCTAAAATGCATCAAAAATATTAAGCTCCTAAAAGATTACATATCCTTGTTTGAAGATTGGGACAATTCGAATCATAATTCAAAATCAACCAAAAAGATACTAAATCTAATTTCTAAAATCTAGACTTGTCCGAATTTCTTTTGACAGAGAAAGACATCCAAATTAAATATGTTGATACTTAAACGAATTGGGTGTTCATGACCCTCGTTCCAAAATCCATCCCTTGAATCTCCAGTGGCCCTCGAAAAAGTTTAGAATTAAGGGTGTTTATATTCAATCAAATAAATAAAAAATATTAGAAAAATAAAAAATGGAACAAAATCGATGTTAATTTAATTTTTTTGGATCTTATATTATCAAAATTAATCGAATCAATTTTAGATTTTTTTTAAAACCAAATCAAATCAAGCTGAATCACATATATAAATTTTAATATATGGGTTTAATTATTGAGTTGGTTCCTGAACTATTTGATAATTTTTAAATAGCTCTCTGAATTAAAAAATTTCCTAATTAGGTTCCTGAACTAATATAAAATTTTCAATTGGGTCTCTGAACTAAAAAATTTCTAATTGGGTCCCTGAACTTATATAAAATTTTCAATTGGGTCCCTAACGTAGAAATATGGCTAAATAAATTAAAAAAGGGAAAAGTATAAACACACCCCCTAAACTTTAGCCCATTTGTAAATATATAGGCACATTCAACTATTTTTTCTTCTCAATTAGCCCTTGAACTCCTACTATTAGTAAAATTAACCCTTTCAACTGCATTTTTTCTTTCCAATTAGTTCTTAAACTCCTGATGTTAGTAAAATGAATCATTTTGTTAGCTCCCAATTAAATCATTAATGGTAAATAAATCCCACCATTCATTTCGCTTAAATCCAATACATAATTGTACTTTTTTAATTTTTTAAAAAAAATAAGAAAAAAGGCTTGAGACTTGTTAATTGAAGGATTAATTTTACTAATAAATGAGTTTAAATACTAATTGAAACTAAATATTAGTTGAATGACTGATTTTTCTAATAATAAGAGTTGTTTAAACTAATTCAGATTTCCCGGTTTTGTTAGAGCTCTTTCTCTAATTCGCTCTATTTCTATATCTATATATATTTGTTAACCCTTTAAACCTCGTCAAACAGATCTCTCTTTCTTTCCTTCTTTCTTTCTGAGCAAACATCATCAAACACTTTGATGGCTGGCCTTCAACAATACTACTTTTTTCCGACAGATTTCTTCTACCCTCGTCCACAGACTTCTCCTGCGACTCTGGAATCTGCTTCTGTCAAACCCACGACGGTTCCCATACAAACCCCAAAAGAAGAAATCAAGAACCATCAGCAGCAACAGCCTAGAAGCATGATCAAAGTACTTCCTCCAAGACATGCTCTAATTTATCCACCAAAGAAACAGTATTCTGTAATTGATAAGAAATTATCAAAACTCTCAACACAACCACTTTCTTGGGCGGTTTGGTTGGCGGTGGATGGTGACAGTTTATGAATTGTGATGGTGACCGAAGGATTGATCTTTTCATGTTTCAGAGACAATGGAAATTCTTTATTAGCTCTTTTCTAATTTTTCAGCTTTAGAATATCTTCTTTTACACTTTTTTTTTGGTCCAAGTTTTAATGTTTAATTGAGTTTTTGAAGAGTTCATGTGACGTGAGACGTCATATAATATGGAAAATCAATAAAACTGAAGTTTACGTTATTCTTCTATCTCCAACTCCTTTGAAGTTTCGTTTGTTTTCTCTGTTCTGAAATCTCCCCTCTGCTAAATTGTTCTGCGTGAATTTATGATTTCCCAAGTAATTATATATGGTCCGTTAATTGCATATTTTAGGCTTAGGCAGCATAATAAAATAGAGTTTTTATAATGTGAAAGGTCACGAAGTTCAAAACCCATAAAACCAAAGCTTATGACATTGTTCAGTTCTGTGTTTGCTTCAAACTGTCAATTAGCTTCACAAATTTAAGAAATTAAATTCAAAATTGAGGATTCTTTGTAAGTGAACAAATTTGTCTAAACTGTAAAATTAAATGTGAAGAATTTGAACGTTCTGTTCTGTTGCTTTAGCCTTAAGAGTTTGCAGGATTGCAAGAAAATAATATCAATATGTAACTTTTTCAACTTTTGAACAGTCAAATAAGGAAAAAGGGAAAAGAAGAGAAGAAGAAATAGAAGATTTTTCAAAATTGGAGAAGCTTCCGAGACCCACGGCGTACAATTCTCGGAGGAGGTTGCTTATTGAAAACTGAATATCTTAGGTTTGTGCTTCGGTTAATGTTAAGTAATCCAACTAACATTGCAGCTCATGCCAGAATGTACATGCGATTAGAGGGTCAAACCAGTTAGTTGTTTCTGCTTTTTTGGCTTTTCTACTTTTCAAATAACGAATTTGTTATAGTTTAATAGTAGTAACTAGTAATATTCTTTTGTATACGCAATATATAACAATAAAGAGAAATTCTAGAAGGATTTACAGCCGGTTTGTTTTAACTTTTGATTGAACGCCAACTTTGGTTCAAAATTACATTCACCAAAAGCTTGAACTTGGAGCTTTCAGAAAAAGTAATGCCTCGAAACGAAGGATTTTTCAATTTGTATTAAATAAAATCTAAACCAAACATATCATTAATTTGTGTATACATATGGTCACTATAAAAATTTTATATTGTCAATTAAACGTTTTTGCGCTTTAAAATATATTCATCTATTAATATTTGATTATTTATAGATTTATTTTTAACAATTTTAAAATAACTTTTCTATTTTTAATATAAAATATATTTTACATTATATATACCGGTTATTCTAAAGTTGTCAAAAATAAAATTTCAATTTTTCCCCAAAATTTAGACTCTATTTGATAAAAACTAGCGGATAGCTGATAAGCTAGCTGATAACGGATTAGCTAGCGTATTTGATTTGATAAAAATCCATAATTAGTACCACATGAGAGTACTACCACTCATCCACTGCGGAACTATTGATATCTGATCTTCTTCTTTACATACCCCCTGCATCAAAATATTTCTCAACCTTGATCAGCCACCCATAGGTATCTTCTCCTTCAAAGATTGGTATCCCTAGTCGTAACTCCTTGAGTTCTCTTCTCCAATATGCAAGCTCTTTTATGATTTCATCATAAATTCCATGAACTAGATCCATCACTCCTGCTGAATTCTGAACAGCCTCTGAATTCATTTGCACAAAACCCCACAGCTCCAAGATCGGAGCTCTGATACCAGTTGATAGGAACCAACTGATATTAATATAAAAAATAGGGAAAATCCCTTATAGAATGTATGCCCAGTGTATTCGAGAGACCCTGGACTCTCCAAATTCCTAAAGGCCCCAACTATTCCCAAATGACAAGATATCCTTTCTCTCAATCTATCCTCTTATTCATAGGCAACATGCCTTATTTCCCTTAACCAACTCTCTAACTCCCTACTAACTAACTTTATTAACAATCTAACCCCTTAAGGCCCATATCTAACATCTTCATCTTCTTTCGACTGTTTCATAACTTGTGCAATTTTTATCATCTTTTGTTCCCTCGACAGTCAAATGCCGTCATGCAACTCTCCATCAAATCTTCTCATTCTCTTCACTGATCCACTCCTCATTGTCGAGTGAAGTACTTTTTCCTTTTTACTGGATCATTTTTCATCCTGTTGTCGAACTTCCAAAATCATAATTTTGGCCTCAACAAATGCCCCCCAAAAACTTTCTTTCGACAATTTTAAAGAAAGAAAGGTTTTTTTTTTTGGTTTTTACTTGGCTTTGAAGTTCGACGACCGCTTAAAATTCAATTTAAAAAATGAATTAATAGATAATGCTTCTTATCTCTTAAACGGGTTTTCCCAAGAAAATAGCGATCATGATCACCCACTTACTAGTCATAACAACTAGTTTGACCTTTCGAGAGTATTCTTTACTCTAAAATACTCATAACTGTTACATGCACATGACCTGTCTCTTTCTTCACATTTCTGCATGCAACATCTAACCCTCGTGTTCGCTCTGCTTCGTTTTTGTCTCCAATGGCTTCATCTCAACCCAAAAACCTTGGAGCTCATGCTTTATTAAGTGACCCGGTTTTAGAAAAGTCGGAGCTTTATCAAAAATCCAAGGTAATTATTCCTATTTCCGTGCGCCCCAAAGGAAAAAATTTGTGCTTCTTCCCCTTCCATTCCTATTCATTACTTTAGTAAGAAATGGCCTGTTTTTAGGGATCCTGTAAAGGAAATTAAGGGTTAGATTACTTGGTTTAATAGGATGGAGGCCAAGAAAGGTTAGTATTGGAGGGACATAGGAATTTTTTACTGTATTCAATTGTCCCGTTATGTTATTAACATGGACTTTGCCCTATTAGGAGCCTCGGTCTTCTTTTGGAATAAGACCACCAATACCTTTCACCTTCCTTTTGGTATGATGGGTCCAACACTGTTCGACGTGTTAGCTATTACTGGTCTTAGACTAGATGGCAAAATTATTCACAAATTTACTAAGCCAACTTATGATATCAAAGTCCACATTCAATCCCCTGCTTTTTGCATCTTCATCAGTCAACATATGAAGGATTCTGATGAAGTTTCTGATGAGGAACATGTTACCTTTTTGACTCTTTGTCTATCTTCATACTTCTTTAGCAGTAAATCTGTTCAAGTTGCCAAGTGTTATGTTCCTTTTGCCAACCTTCTCATTGAAGGTGAAAAATGGGCTCTAGGCCAATTGTTATTAGCCAATCTTTATTATAGTATGGGGCACATGGTTGACAACATTAGAGCTCAATCAACCAAGTTTAACCTGGGTGGCCCCATCTGGCTGATGCAATTAAGCCATCTTTGAACCCCAACAAATGATAAATTCCCAACTTCTGCCCCCAAGTGACCTATTGGCATAAAGTTGTGTCTTCATGCTTTCCCCCGTTCTCATAATGATGAGCAACAATCTTTCTGTCAATTTTTCTTTTGTTTCTACAATATTACCTTTTACTATTCTAATGTCAAGTTTTCACCCTTCATCAACCGCCAACATGGACCTGAATGGTTTACAAGACCACTCAATTTTTATGATCCTATTGCTAAGGAAGAGAACATTTCTATATGGTCCCACTTCCTTTGTCGGTCAGCTCTTTTTATGCGCATCCTTGATTCTTCTGGTACAGAAGTCTACACTCATCTCCCAAATTGCATCTCCTGACAATTTGGCCTGTGCCATTCCATTCCATTTCCCTACCAGATTGATAAAGATGTTCCTGGCACTCGATATTTCATTGAGAACTCTGAAGACGTCAACACCTTCATTAAAATCAACAGAGCTCACAAGAAATATTTTCAACTATCCTCTTTCACCCCTATTCTGGTAGTCACATTGGATTTTTTCAATTGGTGGTCCAAATACTTTGAGAATATGCCACCACCCCTCAGAACTTGTCTTGACAGGGTTGTTTCTGTGCAGGGAACAGATTCATGTACTAAAACTTTAAAAGAACACATCGAGGACGTCCGTAATTTTGAAAAATTTTACAAGATGAAATGGGACCATCGCTATTTGTCATCCTTCATTCGAGTTGTGGAAGAATTCATGGCCAAATGGAAACAAACACTTCGGGATAAAGGTATAAAGGGTAACCTTGACCCTGTTCCTCTTCCTTGTGCTCGTTTTGGTTTGATCGACGAGTTCCCCTGGTAAACCAACTCATGCAGGTAACTTCTTATATTTGGATAGATGGTTTGACCAAACCATTCTTTTTGAAAACTATACTAAAGAGGTTACCTTCACCAAGAAGTTTGGCGAATGGCATGATTCCTGTCATCAAGTCATCCGAGATATGACTAAATACCAAATAGGCACTTTACCATTTTTTTTCTTTTATTGTTAGTTTTACCACCAACACTAACCTTTATCTTTTCAGCTCAACGTCTTCCACAGACTTTGAAATAATAAAAAGGATGAGCATGTTGTTGATGTCGAGGAAGAAGATGAGCATGAGCAACCTCTTGCTGTCAAGAAAAAAAAGGCTCAAGTTTCTCGAGGTAGTAAAAAAATCCAACTAGCCAACCCTCTAGGACAAAGCAGGTTACCAAGACTGAAAAGATTGATATTTTGGCTAAGCAGAAATCTCGACAGTCTGACACTCCCTCCCCCTCTGCCAAATCAAAAGTAAGTCTTTGTATTGGTGTGAATTTCTTTAAATTGAATGGCTTAACTCTTTTGATCTAACTGGAGCATTTTCCCTCTGTAGAAAACTGAACTTTCAAGCAGCAGGGTAACAACCAATACCTCATATTCTTCCCTTGAAACTCACGATTCCTCTTCCATGGCAGTTTGTCTTCAAAAAATTCTTCTTCTGCTCGTTCTTTTTCTTTGTTTACTTATGCCTGGAAGTCTCTTGCAGGAATCTCCCCTCCAAGTTACTTCTGAAATTCCTGAAGCTAACGAAAGCCCTAAAGAAAAAGAAACTCCCCCTACCACAGAGGTATTTATTGTCTCCATAGAACTTAATCTCATATGAACTTTCTGATACTTATAAATCCATTTATTGCACAGCATGAACCTATCGTGGACTCTACTGAGAAAATTCCTTCTCATGACACCACAATTCCTCAAACATCAACAGCCATCAACCCTGAGGTTGAAAGCCTTTGACGATTGCAGAGATTGTTTCTATTGAAATTGTTGATACATAAGTCGTTGTAACACAACCCCTTTCAGTACCAGAGACATTTGTTCAACCCCTTGTTCACCAAATAACCCCTTCATCTACTAAGATCCTAAGTGCTGAACAGATTGAAAAATTCTTTGATGATAATGAAGACATGGATGCGTTATTTGGTGAATTGGGTAATACTTATGACTTGCCTCCTATCAACTTGGATCATTTTGAAGAGTTGGCTGCTAATGTTGAAGCCGATCTCATAGAATTAGAAGCAAATGACCTCCTCAGTCTCTTATCGGCCAGTCATAGAAGCTATCCTCATTCAACACGATTGTCAACGGTTCAAAGTCAAGATTCCAGTGACTCTAGAGCTATCACCTAATTTGGTGAACTCAAATCTCTCCTTCATTATTCTCATGATGATGTTTTGCCTGATTCTCAAGCCTATGAGAAAATGATGGCTCTGGTTGATGAGATAACCCCTCTAAGGGATTATTTACCCAGAATCAATGAAGCACCTTGTGACACCCTCTACCTCGCATGTATTTAATAAGCGATAACATAGAAGGAAATATTTTTATTTTGAAAATAAGACAAACACATGCATATCATTTATATAAAAAGAAAACCAACGGGTAAAGAATACCACATTTTAACAAGATCTCATAACGTGGAAATAAACATAACATGGTTTAAAAGAACATAACAAAAGATATAAACGAAACCCAACCCCAATGTCACATTACAGAGCTGGTATAACCATATTCTGAACATTCGGATGGACAACATAAACTAAACATAAGTCCTAACTACGAGTAGCGGGTCCTCAGAGTCACTCCTCAGCAAGCTACTCACCGTCCTCTGCATAACATAAAAGGGTACGTGCAAAGCAACAACAAAAAGACGGGGAGTAAGAAACATATATATGAACATAACGTCATAGAAGCAGTTAGCAAGATGAGCATGCATCCCATATAACATATACATAGCATATAAAAATATAGCAAAATCCAACGTATCACAATCATATCATATCCATCATATCAACCATGTATGCTAGGCGATGCACCGCTACTCCACTATGCACTTGGATCCAATCTATCTCAGAATGTCAACTTAGGAGTTACATATTCACATTGGACAATAAACACCAACGTCGGGGTAGTTTACCTTAACTTGGGTGGACCCCTTGGATAGCCGACGCACCTTACTCTCGGATGCGCCACCACGGGTGTGCATGATTCCCTTTCGGATGAATCACCACGGACGGCCTGATCGCCTTACTCTGGGATGACCTCCCCTATGTTGAACATTCCCCACTAACATCTCCGATGCGTGAATGTATGATCAACACAACACACAATCACAACCACCACCTCCGCTTAGGACACTAGGCTACCTAAGTTTTATCACCATCAACACCTCGACCACTTGGATATCGAGGATTAATGTTATCTTTTCATCATTTAATCTTTTAACACTCTGGTCATTAAGAACCAGATATTACCCCCTCGACCACTCGGCTATCGAGGCCCCTTTGGCCACTAGGCTACCAAGGTACAACATCATCTTTAATTAACATTCTAGCCATTAAGCACCAGAGATTACCACCTTGACCATCATGTTTCAAGGTCCCCCTTGGCCACCCAGCCACCAAGGTACAACATCTTATCACTTGTCTTTGGTCTTCAAAGTTCGTTTGGTGTCTTATTAGATCTTTTACTTATTTGGGGTGAAACACTCGTGTTTCAGCTTTCCGCATTCTGTTCTAGACATGTGAGCATGAGCGTGCTTGCCCTTCAGCACAGGCGTGCTGGCATTTCAGTCAAGCACGGGCGTGCTAACTATCAAGCACGGTCGTGCTTGGGTAGCGCGACCTTTTTGAATTTCAAATTGGAGCACGGGCGTTCTCCTTATCAAGCACGGTCGTGCTATCTGGATCATGACCGTACTGGTCTGGGAAGAAATGGTTCGAAAACCTTGCCAAACCTCTTGGGGCAATTCATGGATTGAACCTATTGACTTTTACTAAGTCTTTGATCTTCAGTTCCACTATTCTTAATTATTCTTCAAGTCTTATAACTAAGGGGAATTAATACTTTAATTCTGTTTCATTATTTAAATCCCAAAATGCTCATGAATAGGGTCCTTGACTAAACCTTTTGGCATATTCCTTGCCTCTCATTACTAACGTTCAAGTCTTATGAGCAAATAGGGAAACATCCCTTAATCATTAATGGTTCCAGTGTCTTATTAATCATGCCAACAATAAAGAATCATTAACAATAGTCATATAACAACAGTTAACATGTAATTTAATAGCAAACAAATAGGGTCATGGGTTAACCCTCCATCTTAAGCTACCCCCAATGCCTACATGTCCATACTATCACTTCTTCCTATACCTTGTATGAAGATCAAACCCGAAATGCAAACTGGCCGCATTCCCTCGAGAGGCTCGATGAGTTCCTCAAGCCTTTACCAAACATAAGAACAACCAATTAATCCCAATCCAACAATTAGGAAGAGAGATTAATAGAGAGGGATAACCAGCTTACCTCTAACGGTACTAACGCACACTTTTTTCTCCTAAACACCGCTAGGATTCCAAGAACTATGAAGGTTCAAAAGGAGAGGAAAGGGAAGAGGTTGTTCTGTTGTTTTGGGGTGCAGAGGTGCCAAAATAGGGTTTCTACATGAAACCCTTGCGCATTGTTCTGTTTATAAAGGCCCAGACCCGAGCACGGCCGTACTTACTTTAAGCACGTCTGTGCTCAATTCCTATGCACGGGGAGGACAAAGTATTGAACCTTTCTAAGGCTAAACTTCCTCAAACATAAACTTAGACATCAAAAACAAACATAACAATCATATACAAACATTTATATAACATATATAAACGCATTAAGCTTATTTAAGAAAAACAGGGTCTTACACACCTTGAATCAAATGAAAGCCTTTTTGTTGAACTTAACTGAAAAGTTTCCTGTTTGGAACCAATTAAGTTTTGCCTCACTTTGATAGCAGATTAGAAGATAAAGCTCGACTGTCTAATCAAGCCACTACGACTCACAAAAGGGCTGTAAAGATTTTGGGATCTATTGCAAAAGCCAATGTCGAGTGAGCCACTTCTCTTAAAAACATATATGAACTAGAGACTAAGTTACAAGCTGAGCACCTTCGATTGCAGAAAATTGACTTGCTTACCCACCATTTTATTAAAAGGGAGATTGAAGAAGGGAAGGCAAATAAGGAATTAACCATCAAAGCTAAAAATTTCATCAAAGACATCGACAGGCTCACCCCTGAGTACAACAATGTCTTAGCCGACAAAGTGTCTTCCAAGACTGCATGAGCAGCTCTCAAGGACTTAGTCTAGTTTTTACTTTAATTGTAAACTTTTGTCCCCACTTTTTTTTACAATCAATAATATGTACTTTTTCTGATGCCTTTTTTATCTTCTTGACATCTTTAACTTGAATCAATGCATTTATTGTACTTGACCGCTAACTCCCCTCGCATCTTGTAACTCTATACTTTTAACTAGCATTTAATATTTTGGCAAGTTACCACGTATAGATAAACGACACTACCATAACTGCTATCACCATTATTGATATTAACTCATCAAGACCTCAATTTTCATTTCCATCTTTGGACATGGGCTTACGCAAAAACGCCTCCACTTTGTTCTTTCTTCTAAACAGTGTGGCTCTGCCATGGAGGTTTTTGCATTTTCTCCCCATTCCAAAACTCAAATGTCTTTGTCTTAATGGTCATACAATTCCTTAGGTTGTGTAAATCACATAATATGGGTAATATGGTTGTGTAAACCACATAACGTGAGTTGCTTGCCTTTTCATCCTTCCGAAGAATCGGCTGCTAGAAGGCAGGTTAGGTGCATGGGCACCTTAGTTCCAAAACCTCAGCTTTGGCAGTAAGTGACTGTTCTTGGAAGTCTCTGGAGCTGCTGCCTTTTCTTGAAACAGATCGAGTGCACCGGTATCTGCCTCTCTTGAACTCTCTCATGCCCCCCCCCCCCCCCCCCCCAACTTTTTTGAAGATTTAAAGGATGGGAGAACTCAGCTGTTGGACTCCTCTTCTGCTCACCCTTGAATAATGAAGGAATTGAAGCCTCAACAAATGTCTAGGCTGGGCATGAACTAATTCAGTTTCTCTTAGGTTTAGAAATAGAACTTTTTCTTGTATAACCTTAGGGTTTTAGATCTTTGAATGTAATTCGACCGACTATATAACTCGACAATGTAACTTGTACCTACCAAATTACTTCAATGAAATCTGGTTTGGGTTCCTGATTTAGTTTAATTTTACTTTGCACATTGTTAGTCTATATGACTTCAAATATTTGCCATTAATAGAATTAATCTGCAAATTTGAATTGACATTGACAAGTGCATAAGCATTTCCAGAAAATATTTTAATAATTTTAAATGGACCTTCCTATTTCGGTGACCATTTTCCATATTTTAGACAATGTTTGTCCATGGGAAAAATCACCTTCCAAACCAAATCACCTTCCTTAAAGGATTTATATTTAACTCGACTGTCATAAAACCTTGCAATTCTTTCTTTCTGTCGAATCAAATTCTCTAAGCCAATTAACCTTCCATATCTCAACTCATTCAACTCATCAAACATCAAGTTCCAGGAATCCTCCACTAGTAACTCATTCTGTTTCTGAATTCATATAGATTGAAGGTTAATCTTGACAGGCAGAACAACATCATGACCATACACTAATTTATATGGAGATGTCTTTGTCGACTCCTTAGAGGAATTTCTGTATGCCCATAAAATTCGATCAAGAGTGTTGTGCCAATTCCTTGGTTGTTGACCAATATGTTTCTTGATCAATCCTATGATTACTTTGTTCACCGCCTCGACTTGATCCGTTGTCAAGGTCTGTGGAATGCCAAACCGACAAATAATATTATTTTCAATAAAATTAATCACATTTTGCTGAGTTACCTTTTTCAAGGCTACAACTTCTACCCACTTAGTGAAGTAATCCACTCCAACTAAGATAAACTCATGTCCTTTCGACGAGGTTGGATGTATTTGACCAATCAAATCTAATGCCCATCCCCTAAACGGCCATGGTTTAACATTACTCACATGACTTAGCAAACATTATACAATCATTCACCATGGTGGGCCAATAACATTATTGTCGACAGAGAACCCATTTCATTTTATCACCTGCTTGATGAGCCCCACATATTCCTTCATGAACTTCTACTAATGCCAGATAGGCATCTTCCTCATTCAAGTAAGTTAACAATTCTCCATCTAGGGATCTCTTTCGTAATTCTCCCCCCGACATAACAAAATGATTAGCTTTGTATTTCAATTTTTTGTCGGCATTAGGATCAGGCTTCTCTAAGTATTCAATTATTGGCCTTATCAATCATTAAATATTGTCGTATCATTTTCCATAACATCACGTTCTTCCAAAGGATATAGTAGTTCTCTTATCTCCATCAACTCTTAAAGAACTCTTTGTGATATTTTATATCCTGAGAAAATTTGAGCTAAATCATTAGCCTCTTTGTTTAACTCCCTGGGTATGTTCGACAATCACATCGTCGAATTTCTTTAACAACTTACTTGTTACAACATAGTATTTTGTTAAGTTTTAACTAATGCACTTGTATTCTTGTGTAAGTTGCTTTATCACAAGTTGTGAGACCCAAAAAATGTGGCCATTTCTTTCCCCGATTTCTATGAGTACCTTTAATCGTACTATTAAGGCTTCATATTCAGCCTCGTTGTTTGAGTAATTATATTTCAACTCAAACATGAACTTTGTTGGGACCCCTTGTGGTGACACTATTAAGACTCCAACTCCAGTGCCACTTTGATGTCTGAAACCATCAAAATATAAACGCCAATGCTTCAAATCAATAAGTTTAATCTCGTCGATGTCTACACATGGGTGATCAGCTACAAAGTCAGTAATTGCTTGACCTTTGATTTCTCTTAATGGCACATATTGCAAAGAAAACTCAGATAGAGCAATGGTCCAACGACCAATTCTTCCATTTAAAACAGGCTTGGACAACATATGTTTTATTATATCTGTCTTTGAAAATACTTGTACAGTGCATGGCATCATGTAATATTTAAGTTTGGTACAAGATAAATACAATGATAAACACAATTTTTCTACAACACTGTATCTTCTTTCAGTATCATTCAACATTCTGCTAAGATAATACACCGCCCACTCGACACCATTCTCGTCTTCTTGAGCAAGCATGTTTCCTATAGTTTCTTCTGATGCTGAAATATATAACTTCGAAGGTTGTCCTGACCTTGGAGGTGCCGTCACAGGTGGACTTGTCAAGTTTGTTTTAATCTCGTTGAAAACATGTTGATGTTGTGCTTCCCAACAAAACTCTTGCTCTGCTTTTAATTTGATCAAAGGAGCAAAAGATCTAGTCCTCCTTGACAGATTAGAGATGAATCTTCTTAAGAAGTTGACTTTACCTAAAAAAGACTGCAACCCTTTTTTATTCCTCGGTGGTGTTGCTTCAATTATTGCTTTAGTTTTGTTCCTGTTGACATCAATCCCTTTTTTATGAACCAAGAAACCTAGAAAATTTGCAGTCAAGACATCAAAAGCACACTTTATAATGTGATCCCACTAAAGAGCATGGACTAAGAAGCAATACAAGGACTTGGTGGGCCTATGACAAGAGCTAGAACCAAGAAATCCTAACAAGCTCTAATTCAAATGGTGGCTGTTATAATGGAAGCAAGCTCAAATGCAAGTCTTGATGACATGGAGCCCAAGTTGGTGAGTTATCTCATTCAACTAAAAGACCCATGATGATGATTAAGTGGGGCGTGCATTAGTTATGAGGATATTTACTTGTTTTGTTTCAATTCAATAAGTGTAATGAGTTATGTGAGTGGATCCAAGTTTGCTAGTGTTGCAAATGGGTCAATCCCACTTTATTCCATGTTTTACATGAATTTGAGTCTTAGTTAGGAGGAATCTTTTGGATTGCAGGCCTCAAGTAACTCCTTTAAGTTAATAGTCATTTTATTGTTTTATTTAAATAGGGGGTCACACTTTTAAATTTGTAGTAGCCACATAATGGTGGAGAAAGAAATTTTAATACACCATTTAGTGGCTTAGTTAATTGAGTTAATAAGGGGGTTATGGTATCTTTTTGTAAGCCAAAAGTTGGCAGCCACACTTCTACATGTATCATGCCTAAAACAACAAATAATACAACTTGGATGTTTAGAATTTGGTTAAGTCCGATTTGAGAGAATTGTTCTCTTTGGTTCTTGGTTGAGCCACCCTTGATCTTATCAAGAATCCAAGATTCTTGTGACGATCTTCATTGCTTATCAAACCCCTTGGTTTGTGGCGCCATACTCCATTCCTTTCCTTCATCCACTTTCTGTCTTTTCTTCCTTTTAATTTAAAACACAATTATGACTTGGTTTTTGTAATTGGAAAATTCAACCTAAGATCATCAAAAAGGCAACCCATTCATTTGGTTGTCATCAAGTGGCATGAAAGCTCAGGTTTGGTTGAGTTTTTTGTGTTTGTGTTCTTCATTTTCGTTTTTGTTCTTCATCTTCTACCTTTTCTACCCAAAACCCCCAAAAAAAAAGCTACCTTGATTCTGTTTTTGAAGGGAAATTTTCATGGTTGTTTCTGCCCTAAAACAAAAGTTTACAATTAGTTCTTCTCTTCCCATCAAAGTACAAAAAAAAAAAAAAACAGTGCATGTTATATCAAGGAAATGAGGAGAAAAAGTTCTAATTGGACAATTGGTGTTCTTGAAACAATTTCCTTTCTAACTTGTTTTCATTATGCTCAAAGTTTTCCTTTTTCTAGCCTTTTCTTTGTTTTCCTTTGTTTTGATAAGCTTTGTGCATTTTGTTACTTGATTTTGGTTTTATTGTGTGGATTGGTGTTGACTCCTCTAAGACCTAAAAGGGAACAAATTGAGTGGAAAGAGGCAAGAGTGAAAATTACATTTTGTGTGGAAAAGCCTAATTGAGTGAAATACACTTGTGTGCACACGTGAGGGAGTGTGGTCAGGAATTTTATAATTTCTTGTTATTTTTGATCTTGTGTGTTCAAGTGATGGCAGCCCATGATGATAATCCACCTCTTTCCCCAAGGTCAGCAACTCTTCATGCTAGGATGCCTACTCAAATACAAACCTTTACAAGGCAAATGGAGCAAATGAATACAAATTTCACTCAACAACTTTCCAACCTCCAAAATCGTGAAGAATCAAGTGAATATGAGAGTGAGGCCGAAAGAAGGAGAAGAAATAGAGGCTATAGAGTAAGGAGGGGAGGTAGAGAAGATAGAATTGAAGGGGTCAAGATCAAAGTTCCTACCTTTAATGGTAAGAATGACCCCGAAGCCCACTTGGAGTGGGAGATGTAGATGGAGCAAGTCTTTGATTGCAACCATTACAATGATAGAAAGTGAAGGTATCCGCTATTGAATTCAAAGGCTATGCACTTGTTTGGTGGGATCAATTGCATTAGGAGAGAATAAGGTATGAGGAGGAGCCTATTGAGACTTGGGCAGAAATGAAGCAAGTCATGAGGAAGAGGTTTGTCCCAAATCACTACCATAGGGATCTTCACAACAAATTGCAAATATTGACCCAAGGATCCAAAAGTGTTGATGAGTATCATAAAGAGATGGAGTTAGCCTTGCTTAGGTCCAACCTTAATGAAGATAGGGAGGCTACTATGGCTTGGTTCTTACATGGGTTGAATCAAGACATAATGGAGCTTCAAAACTATGTGAAGCTTGAAGATTTGGTCCAACAAGTCATAAAGGTGGAGCAACAACTCAAGATGAAGAAGTCCAAACCAAAGAAGTCCAAACCAAAGAAGGACAAACCAAAGAAGGAGGGTACCTCATCTTCCAAGGAGGTCGTGCCTACATCTCAAGGGAAGAAGCCTATGGAAGCAACTCCTAGAAGTCGTGATGAAAAGTGTTTCAAGTGCTTGGGCCATGGACATATTGCATCCCAATGTCCAACAAAAAGGACAATAGTATCAAGAAATGGAGAAGTGGTCACACAATCCGAGGCCTCTAGTGAAGAAGAAAGTGAGGAAGAAATAATTCTGGAAGGAGACTTGTTCATGGTAAGGAGACTTTTGGGAAGCCAAGCCAGGGAGCATGATGAGAGCTAAAAGGAGAATATGTTCCATACTAGATGCATGATTCAAGGGAAGGTATGCTCTTTAATTATTGATAGTGGTAGTTGTGCTAATGTTGCTAGTGCTAGAATGGTCTCTAAATTAAATCTTGTTACTAAGCCACACCCACGACCATATAGACTTCAATGGCTTAATGAAGTTGGTGAAATGATTGTGAACAAACAAGTTGAGATTACTTTCTCAATTGGAAAGTATTATGATAGTTTTCTTTGTGATGTGGTGCCCTTGGAGGCAAGTCATATGTTGCTTGGGAGGCCTTGCCAATTTGATAGGAGGGCCACCCATGATGGATATTCCAACAAATTCTCTTTCAGGCACCAAGACCGGAAGGTCAGTCTTACTCCTTTGTCTCCAAAAAAATGTTAGTGAGGATCAACTTAAAATGAGAGAAAAGAGAGAGCAAGAGAAAAAAAAGAAAGCGAGAGTGAAAAGAAGAGTGATGAAAAATTGAAAAAGAATAAAGAGAAAAAAAGTGAGTAAAATAGAGATGAAAAAGAGAGAAAATAGAGCTATTTTGCATCAATAAGTGAGCTGAAGAGTGCTTTGATTTCAAGGCAGCCCATATACATGCTTTATTGTAGGGAATTTTGTTTGAATGCTAATGTTCCTAATGAACTCTCTTTGCCTAGTGGTGTTCAAAATCTTTTGCAGGAATTTGGTGACGTGTTCCCAAAGAAAGTGCCTCGCGGCCTACCATATTGATCTCATTCCGGGTGAATCATTACCCAATAGGCAAGCCTATAGGAGTAATCCTCAAGGGACCAAAGAAATTCAAAATAAAGTGGAGGATTTGATACAAAAAGGATGGGTGCAAGAGAGCTTGAGTCCATGTATTGTCTCGAATATTCTAGTGCCTAAAAAGGATGGAAGTTGGAGGATGTGCACAGATTGTAGGGTTGTGAACAACATCACAATTAAGTATAGACATCCTATCCCTAGACTTGATGATTTGCTTGATGAATTTCATGGTTCTTGTTTATTTTCTAAAATTGATTTGAAAAGTGGGTACCATCAAATTAGGATAAGGGAAGAGGGTGAATGAAAAACTGCCTTTAAAACTAAATATGGATTGTATGAATGGTTGGTAATGCCTTTTGGTTTAACAAATGCACCTATCACTTTCACGAGGCTTATAAACCATGTTTGAAGAGAATTTTTAGGCAATTTTGTTGTGGTGTATTTTGATGATATCTTGATATATAGTAAAAGCTTAAATGAACATCATGAACACTTAAGGGCTGTTTTGCTTGTATTAAGAAAATAAAAGTTGTATGCTAATATGAAAAAATGTACTTTTTGTATGGATCATGTGATCTTCCATGGAATTGTTGTAAATGCTAAAGGTTTCCATGGCGACAAAGAGAAAATTAAGGCCATTCAAGATTGGCCAACCCCCAAAAATGTGAGTGATGTGAGGAGCTTTCATGGTTTGGCTAGTTTCGATAGGAGGTTTGTTAAGGACTTTAGTACTTTGGCTACACCTCTTAATGAAATTGTCTAGAAAAATGTTGGGTTTAAATGGAGGGAGAAACAAGAGCATGCAATTAAAGAGCTTAAGGAAAAACTTACTCATGCACCAATACTTGTTTTGCCTAATTTTGCTAAATCTTTTGAGATTGAATGTGATGCTTCCAATGCTGGTGTTGGAGCTGTTTTGATGCAATAAGGGCATCCAATTGCTTATTTTAGTGAGAAATTTAGTGGTGCTGCCCTTAATTATCCTGCCTATGATAATGAATTGTATGCCTTAGTGAGGGCTTTGCAAACATGGCAACATTACCTTTTACCCAAATAGTTTGTGATTCATAGTGATCACGAGTCCTTGAAGTACTTGAAAGGACAAGGAAAGTTGAATAAGAGAAATGGCAAGTGGGTTAAGTTCCTTGAACAATTCCCATATGTGGTCAAGCACAAAAAGGGTCAGACCAACATTGTGGCGGATGCACTTTCAAGGAGGTATACTTTACTTTCTACCCTTGAAACAAAACTGTTTGGACTTGAATGCATAAAAGAATTGTATGAGCATGATAAATATTTTTCTTATATCTATGCTAATTGTGTGCATTCTGCCAAAAATGGATATTTTCGGCACCAAGGGTTTTTATTCAAAGAAAAGAGATTATGTGTGCCTAAAAGTTCCATAAGAGAATTACTTTTGATAGAGGTGCATGAAGGGGGGCTATTGGGGTATTTTGGGGTTCAAAAGACTTTAGACATGTTGCATGAGCATTTTCATTGGCCACACATGAAACATTATGTGCAAAAGTTTGTGAAAAAATGCGTTGTTTGTAAAAGGTCAAAATCTAAAGTGATGCATCATGGTCTTTACACTCCTATACCTATTCCTGATTTTCCTTGGATTGATTTATCAATGAATTTTGTTGTGGGACTAACTAGGACAAGAAATGGTAAGGATTCAATTTTTGTCGTGGTGGATAGATATTCAAAAATGGCACATTTTGTACCATGCAAAAAGATTGATGATGCTTGTCATGTTGCTGATTTGTTCTCTAAGGAAGTGGTAAGGCTTCATGGCCTTCCAAGAAGTATTGTTAGTGATAGGGACACAAAGTTCCTAAGTCACTTTTGGAGGACATTATGGGGAAAGCTAGGTACAAAACTTCTCTTCTCCACTACATGCCATCTCCAAACGGATGGGCAAACTTAGGTAGTAAATAGGACACTTTCTTCCCTTCTAAGGGCTATAATTAAAAAGAACATTAATTCTTGGGAGGAGTGTTTACCTCTTGTGGAATTTGCTTATAATAGGGTTGTTCATAGTACTACTCAATATTCTCCTTTTGAGGTTGTTTATGGATTTAACCCTTTAAATCCTTTTGATTTATTGCCATTGCCCAATTCTTCAATTTTAAAGCATACAGATGGCAGGGCTAAGGCTGATTATGTGAGGAATTACATGAGCAAGTGAAGGCTCAATTTGAAAAGAGGACATGAAGTTATGCTTGGCAAGCCAACAAAGGGAGGAGGAAGGTGGTGTTTGAACCCGGAGATTGGGTTTGGGTGCACATGAGAAAGGAAAGGTTTCCTTCCCAAAGGAAATCCAAGTTTCAACCAAGAGGAGATGGGCCATTCCAAGTGGTAGCCAAGATCAATGATAATGCTTACAAGATAGATCTTCCAAGTGAGTATGGTGGAATTAGTGCAACTTTCAAAGTGTCTGATTTATCTCTTTTTGATGTAGGTGATAAATATTTCAATTCGAGGTCGAATTCACTTAAAGAAGGAGGGGATGATGTGAGCCCACTAAAGAGCATGGACCAAGAAGCAGTACAAGGACTTGGTGGGCCGATGACAAGAGCTAGAACCAAGAAACCCCAACAAGCTCTAATTCAAATGGTGGCTCTTATAATGGAAGCAAGCCCAAATGAAGGTCTAAATGACATGGAGCCCAAGTTGGTGACTTATCTCATTAAACTAGAAGACCCATGATGATGATTAAGTGGGGCATGCACTAGTTATGAGGAGATTTACTTGTTTTCTTTCAATTCAATAAGTGTAATGGATTATGTGAGTGGATCTAAGTTTTCTAGTGTTACAATTGGGTCAAGCCCACTTTATTCCATGTTTTACACGAATTTGAGTTGTAGTTGGGAGGAATCTTTTGGCTTGCATGCCTCAAGTAACTCCTTTAAGTTAATAGTCTTTTTATTGTTTTATTTAAATAGGGGGGTTACACTTTTTAATTTGTAGCAGCCACATAATGGTGGAGATAGAACTTTTAATACACCATTTAATGGCTTAGTTAAGTGAGTTAATAAGGGGGTTATGGTATCTTTTTGTAAGCCAAAAGTTGGCAGTCACACTTCTATATGTATCACGCTCAAAACAACAAATAATACAACTTGGATGTTCAGAATTTGGTTAAGTCCAATATGAGAGAATTGTTCTCTTTGGTTCTTGGTTGAGCCTCCCTTGATCTTATCAAGAATCCAAGATTCTTGTGGCGATCTTCATTGGCTTATCAAACCCCATTGGTTTGTGGCGCCATACTCCATTATTTTCCTTTATCCATTTTCTGTTTTTTCTTCCTTTTAATTTACAACACAATTCTGACTTGGTTTTTGTAATTGGAAAATTCAACCTAAGATCATCAAAAAGGCAACCCATTCATTTGGTTGTCATCACTTTATGGGATTCATCTTGAGATTTTGCTTTCTCATCCTTTCAAAGGATTGCCTTAGATGTGCCAGATGTTGATCCTGGGTTTCTGACTTTACCACCACATCGTCTATATACACCTCCACAAATTTCCCAATTACATCATGAAAAATTGTGTTCATTGCTTTTTGGTACGTAGCCCCAGTAATCTTCAGGCCAAAAGTCATTACAACCCATTCAAAGGTTCCAATTGCCCCCGAGCATCTGAAGGCAGTCTTCCACACATCTTCTTCAACAATGAATATTTGGTTGTATCCTGCTCGACCATCCATTACACTTGGTAATTCATGACCCGACGCTGAATCAACCAACATATCGGCTATGGGCATGGGATATTCATCTTTAGGTGTAGCAAAATTTAAATTACGAAAATCTACAAACACTCTTAAGGTACCATGTTTCTTAACAACAGGTACAACATTGGATAGCCATTTGACATAACTGGTAGTGCAAATGAATTTGGCCTTTAAGAGCCTCTCTACTTCCTCTTTGATCCTCAACACTACCTCAGGTGCGAACCGTCAATATTGGCCTGCTTCACTGGTTTGCATTTTGGCCTTAGTGGTAATCTATGTTCCACCAATGACCTGTTCAGTCCTTGCATTTCATCATAGTCCCAGGCAAAACAGTCTTTGTACTCCATGAGCACATTCACCAGCTTCTCTTTGAACTATGTTGACAAGAAGACACTTACATACGTCGGGCGCTTGTCATTTTCATCACCTAGGTTGACTTCCTCTAATGGGTCTTTTACTTCAACCGACAGCTTCTCATCTAGTCGTCTTTCAAATCCTAAAGGGCCATCTTCTATGATATAATCGTGCAGTAAATTTTCTTTTTCCTGCACTACTCAGTCGATCTCATAGGCTGATAGCCTCTCCATATTTTCTTCAAGACCCATTACAGGGCCCTGGCTGATCTTTGTCGGTCCGTACCTTCATTTGTATCCCAAATTGGTCCATGAGACACACCTCGAGACTGTTGTTATCAACACATTCTTCTATAACCACTGGGTAAACATGTGGATCATATATCTTAAAATCCACATGCAACTGACGCACGTAACACAGTGTAACAGCCTGATTTTTAATTACGTTGTTTAACTTGTTAAAATATAATTAATTATATTTAATCTGAGAGTTAGAAAGTGATTTTAAATAAAATAAAATCATATTCCTAGTCTCTCTGATGGTAGAAGGTTACGATGCAATTTTGGGTTTAAAATTCAGATGGAAACCAATTTGCATTTTTAAATGACAGTATAATTTTATACCGGCAGAAAACCCTAATTTGACCCGAAACTGAAATTTGTAGATTTTTTATATTTTTCCGCGAGGAATCCTACTTTCCAAATTTTTGATCAGAAATAAAATATTATGTTTATTCGGACGAAATTTGGTGAAAGTTCAAACTCAAAACGGTCGATGTTTTCACTGATAGTAAGATTTTAATGATCAGAAAACCTAATTTTGACTCGTGAACTAAATGGTTTGTATTTAAATAATATTTCCAATGAGTTTGGTTAGTTTGAAATTTTTTAACCAAAAACGAAATATTACCCTTTTATTCGGGCGTAAAACCCTATTCGAAAAATCGACGGAGCCAGGAACAGCTGAAAATATCTAGATATTTATTTGAAAATATCTAGATATTTAGTGAAGGTATCTAGATATTTATTTAAAAATGTCTAGATATTTATTAACCATGATTAGTATTAACTTAACCTAAGTTAAGTCAATTTCCTACCTATAAACCCCCTCGGCAGCCCCTCCCCTCTTTCTCTTCTCCTTCATTTCTTCATTCATCTCCAACCTTCTTACATCTTCTTCCACTTTCTCTCATTTTCTTCCTTTTTCTCCAAAACCTCCATAACCAAGGTATTGAAGCAACTAGTAGATTTCTTGCTCATCTTCCATTTTCAAGAGGTAAACCTTGTTCCTCATCAAGAATAAACCCTATGTTATTCAATTATTTTCATGATCCAAGTTCATATTCAACTAGGTTCATATTAAGGTTCATAACTTTGAAAATCTCTATAAAATTGTTGAAAAATCATTTTAAGGTGAAACCAATTTCTATGATCCTTATGTCTTCTATTTTCATCATCTAAGAGTATGTGAGCAAAATCATTTTCCTTCCTATTGTTCTAGACAAGGCCGAATCTATGTTAAAGTGGACAAAGGAGGTTTTGTTCAATTTTTAACTTAGATGAGGTTAGATCTAAGCTATTTAAGGGTTCTATGTTCCTAATCCCCAACTAATATCAAGTTTCATCAAGTTTTATCTATTTCAAGTCTTAGATCTATTTCTTCAAATATTATGTAAAAATGTTTAGAAAAGTATTTGATGAGTTAAGATTATGGTTTTTATTCATTTTGGTATTTGTACTGTTATGATCCAATAGCTTGAATCCAAATAAATTTTCTCACCTATTTTTGTGCTCATGGCCGAAACCCTAACCTTGGAGGTTAGAGGATTTTGTTTCATATTTTCAACTTCTAACAATTTATCCTAGTTATCCAAGACCTAAGCACCTAGAATCCAAAAGATTAGAATGAGAACATAACCCTAACCCTCATTTGAATTACTTGGCCGAACCTAACTAAAAGTGGTTAAGGGAGGGTTTGTTGATTAACTTGTTGTTGTGTTGTTTGGATGAAGGTGAATTTGATAACGTGTGGCGTGATAACGAGGGACATCAATTTCGGAATTCCAGTGATAGCTCAGGTGGGGGAAAGAATCAATCTACCGTCGGAAAAGATAAGTAGTATATTATAATGGTTGGTAGGGCGACCTAAACCCTACTAGTAGTCGAGTAATCGATAAGATCAAAATCACATTGGAAACCTTTTCTGTAAAACCAATGGTGATTTGGGGATTGTAGGTTTATCGATATTAGGTTGATTATATGATATTGAGGATGTCTGACTTTATGTTGTTGAATTTACTGTGATACGCTGGTTGATGTATTCCATATGCATGTGACGTATTATTTTGGTGTTTGAATATTTATGACATTGAGGATGCTTGTTGTCTGCCACAACCGTGATGGTTATCATGGCCAGGCCGTGACAGGTTCTGTTTTGAAGAATTCTTGCATTTGATGTCTTTCACGACCGTGATGGCTATCATGGCCTGGCCGTGACAGAGTCTGACTTTGTTATTTATTTGATTTGATTATTATGGGTTGGTTGTGATAAATTGCTTTATATGATATTGAGATATTTGAATATTTCCTGATATTGTGTGATGCATGATCTACCTGGTTTTTAATACTATGCTTGGTTGATTTTAAGCAAGGATATATGTTGTTCGGGAGATGATTGTTTGGGTAAGAGAATGAATTGACTTAGAGGTGCCTAGCCTAATTAAGTTATCTAATGGATGAGATGTGACATAGAATGCGAGTTGAGGTTATGATGGGAACTTGAGGTACTAGGTTGTTATTGATGCGAGATAATGAGAATCATATAGAGGCTTTGATGCAGATACTTTTTCAGTCCCTGACGCGTTGATCTAATTTATCCTATCAAAAGATAGAAGTGCACTATATTGAGTTCTAACCTATCAAAAGATAGAAGAGCACTAAACTGAATCCTATCCTATCAAAAGATAGAAGGGCACTATACCGGATCCTATCTTATCGAAAGATATAAGTGCACTATGCCGAGTTTTATCCTATCAAAAGATAGAAGTGTACTATACTGAGTTCTTTGCATCGGACTACCATGGACTACTGACGAATGTTAAAGGAATAGAGACAGTTATGTTAGCATAAGGATTTAGATGGCATGTGTTGAGGGTAGAGGACAATATTACAATTTGAGGATGATTTCTAATTATGGATGTTAATTGTGTGTGACAATTATTGTATGATATACTATGACACTTTTCCGCCTTTTGATGATAGAACTATTTCTTATCCCCTGTATCTTTCTGTATGTTTTATTTTATCTTTTATGGAATCGTAAAAGACCCTATGGCTGAGCTGAACGAAGAGGGGTTGGATGGAACTCCCTATGAATCGGAAGCTGGAGGTTGAGTCGTGACCCATGGTGATTAGGGTCTAGTTATAGTCTATGGCCAGTGCATCTCGTGAGACGTTCTTATATTTTTCGCTAAGTTTAATATTTTGTTTAAGTATTCCTGTGAGGGATCCTACTAAGAGAATACCCTCAAAAATAGTTTGAAATATGTGTAAAAGACTTATGTGTGTATTTATAACTATGGTGTGATGTTTAATTTATATGTTTATTAACTTAAGTTTTAATTTTTTCATATTTTCACGTTAAGTTCATGATTAAGAAATTAAATAATGAGGTTTTAATCTAATAACACAACGGGGCACAACGAGGTGTCTCATTCGGTATCAGAGCGGTTTGATTCTGAAACGGACTTTGGGGTTATGTACGATCAGAATTAAAGATTGCGAGGTTTAGGATGTTGTTACTGGCCGTGTCTAGTTGAATCCACATCGGATTTTGACTATGCGTAGAAGTTGGGTAGTGTGTCCGAATTTAAGACGATAACAAACAGTAGTATGGCATATGGTATTTATATACTTGCCTATGTGGTATTATATGTCATACTAATAAGAGCGGATGATTTCTTTTACAAAATCATGGCTCGAGGAAGAGGACGTCCAACCAACAGTGGTGACAACTCCGGAAAGAATTATAGGAGCTGTCCACAATGACACCAATGGCGGAGAGTCATCTACGACTCCCAATACCATGGAAACAATAGTTGCTGCTATGCTGTTACAAACCCAGCATAATACTGAGATACTGCAGATGAACATAGATCAACTGGAACTAAAGAATCAGAGGAGGGCAGCAGCAGCTGAAGATGCAGGATTGGCTACTTTTATGAAAGGAAATCCACCTCAATTCCGAGGAGAGTATGACTCTGAGAAGGCTGAATGGTGGATACAAGAGATTGAGAAGATATTTGCTACTGTGCGCTGTAACGAGGAGAGGAAAGTGACTTATGCTGCTTCATGCTAACTGAAGGAGCAGAGTTCTGGTGGAAAGGAAAGAAAAGATTATTGGAAGCTGAGAACAGAAACATTGATTGGCAATTATTCACATTATCAAAGAAAGTCACCATGTTATTTTCAAGGAACAACCAATCATCCTCTAGATCGTCGATGTCATCTTCGTTGTTGACTTCGTATTCGACTTCATGGTTTCCTGCAAATTCAATTGGGATTACTGAAAATTCTCTTCGTTAGAGGGTTCTTCTTAGGAAGGTTCTTCCTCATATTCACCCTTCCTAAAGCCTTTTGTGACTGAATAATCCTTATGAAAAGCATCATTTTCAAATGGCTCTTCATTGACCAGAGCCATTATAGCTGCATCTAAATCCACCTCACTATTAAGCTTCACCCCTGTGGACATGTCTTCATCTAGCAAGTCATCATCTTGTAGTGCATCAATCACTTCTTCCATTGAGATTTCTCTTTGTGGGGCCTGCTTCATCAGTTCAATTGGCATATTTGTCGACCTCCTCTGACTGATAGTAGCCTGTGTCAACTTCTTTGGATCAGTCTTCTTATCGAACCTTCCAGCCTTGATCTCCTTAGGGTCGAGTTGGTATTTGTTCATCCATTCTTCGATCTCCTTGTCGAGTCGTCGGCCTCGTTCTTTTGCTTTCTCCTCCAACTCTTTCAACCCCTTTGGCCATCTGTTAGTTGACTTTGACGGAGGTGATATGTTTTCCCTATGCTTTTTCTTTTCTGCATTCAACTTCTGCTGAACACTATAAGGGATTCTCCTTCTTGTGACAATGGGTTCTTTGGCCTCCTCGACCACCTTTCTTATCCAAACATTATTCCTACGCTCGATAGGCATGTCCTCCACACTCTGTTTGGTGACCCACTGTTTCCTTCCTTGTTTCTTATTATACATTGCTCTTCTAGTAAAAGCCCCATTACCGACTGTCAGGTCGGTTTGTTTCACACCTTTCATTATTTCTTTACCATGGTCAGCTCCAAGCACTTTCTTTTCTTCCACTAGCCAACTCTTCTCAGAGGGTAACTCCCTGATGGCCAACTCACTAGCCATCTGTTGTTTTATGTGCATTTGTCGAAGTCATTGCGCTTTCCTCTTTTGAGATTTTGTTCTGAACCAATTTGACGGTCTTGCCTCCTGACAATCATGATTAGGAGTACCTACCTTTCCCCAAAATTTGTCCTCATTCCAGAATGGTTGGTAACCCCTTCTTCGATAAGGACGTGCTTGTCAGCCTCTGCCCCATTTTTTATCTTCCCCTCCCGGGAAGGTTGCGGGTTTCAGCAGAATTTTGGACCCACCGCTCGACAGCTTCGACGGTGGCACCCTTGTTTTGTTGTATCTAACTGATCCCTTTGAGAAAGTAGTGCTCCTGACATACTCATTTCGGTAGTACCCAAATGATCTCCTACCTAGTTCCCCTGACAACTTGCCTCGGTTTGACCTTGCCGAGGGTGGAGGTGTCGACACAGATTGTCGTTGGACTCCATTAGCAGCATTAGCAAAGTCTATCCGGACATCCTTTCTTGGCGACATCCATTTCAGTCTCTCTTCCTCAAACTCCTGTTCTTCCTCATCATACCTTTGCGCCTCTTCATCAAAGAAGCTGCAGCACATGGGGCAGAGTTTCATCCTAGTTGGGTTTACCCTGCTCAGTAAATCTTCTAGCTTTTCTCCTAGCCAGATGACTGCGTCGACAAGGTCTTTCAGGTTGATACGACAATGTTGATGGTTCTTTACACTAATCATCCCGACATTGAGCGGTATCTGAGACTCGACATTGGATTTTCTTGCCTAAAAGGGGTCAATGTCCAAATTCATTTCAGCTTTTTTCTTGTCAGCAAACTTCAGTCTTCCATCCATTAGAGCGTTTTGAATTAGATCCCTGAAACATACACATTCATTAGTAAGATGGCCGAATGTATTATTGTATTTACAATACTTACGGTTCTTTATATCCTCAGGCTTCAACAACTTATGATCATTCGACAACTTAATTTACTTATCTTTGAATAAGATGTCGAACATTTGGTCAGCCTTTGTCACGTCTAATGTTATGTTTTCTTTTTAACGTAACTCGTTTTCTCTTTTGCTCTAACAGGTTTTTGGGCCTGGCATACATAAGGTGGCCCATTTTGAAGTTCTGCTATGTTTATTTCATAGTCCTCGTTGGTATCTTCATCCTCACTGGATTGCTCATACCCGACAAAGTTTACTCTTTCTCTCTTCAGAAATTTCTTCTGTTTTTGATTCTTTTTTGTTTTCAATTGTTCAATCTGTCGAACTTTCTCACTCAGTTGTTCTAAGTCGACTAGGTGTTGGTTTACTAATTTCTTCCCGCTATAGTAATCTAACCCCCCGCAGGGATCTTAACGATCTCTACGTCAGGAATTGGGGTGAAACACCTACTTCTCATTTGTTTGAACCGACTTAGATAGTCGTCGATAGACTCATTAAACATCCTCTTGATTTCAAACAAGTCAGTTAGACCCACTTTGAGGTCACCCCTGAAAAACTGCTCATGGAAACTTCTTTCCATCTAAGCCCATGTATGCACTGAATTAGTCCTCAACGTCGAAAACCACGAAAAGGAATTCTTTGTTAAAGAACTAGGAAAGTATCTCATTTTTAAACCTTCATATAAGGCTAACTCTCATATTTCTATAGTATACCTAGCAATATGTTCGACAGTTGATTCTCCACTCTCTCCAGAGAACTTATACAATTTGGGAACCTTAATTCCTCTGGGTAATTTGGCCTATTGGACCTAATCAGGGAAGGCCAACACAAAATATGGTTGATTCGCATAGCCTACATTAAAACCAAATCGGTTAAGGGCTTGTTCAACCACCTGATTCACATCCCGTTCTACCCTTGGTCCCCCAAGTTGTTGTCAAAGAAACCTTAAGGCTTGATTTGGAATAATTCTATGATCCCCATTTCTTTGAAGCATGCTTACTTGTTCCTCTTGTTGAGGTGGTTCTACTAGTATTTGTTGTTTTGTGATCCCCAAGGGCTGGGTTTAACAACAACAATTGTTGTGCCAATAAGGTCCAGACATCATTGTTGTTTTTCATCAATGGCATCACCACTTCACCCATTTGTTGAGTAAGCAAATGGATCATATCATGATTACTAGAATCCATTTGTTGGCACAAAACAGCCAACGAGGTTGGTGTGATGGCTCCACTTCCAAAACCTAGAGGGTCTATATTCAGTCTCTCATGTCTAGTCGTGGTCGGTGTACTCGTCGAACCTAAAAGAGTTTGGTTATGCAAACTCGCAGATGTAGTACTAGGGCACCAATGTGGCATCCCATAAGGGTACCTAGGATCATTACTCGCCTGCAAAGGAGATGAATGCACTCCCTGTGATGTCTGTCCCATTGTTGCATGGAATGTGAGGGTTATGATCTCTGATACCACTTGTGTCATGAAAGACGTCATTGTCGACCCTGTTGCCCCTATCGTCTTAACAACAACACTTCTTTGCGGGGTAGTGGTACTCACTTGCATTGGTTGTGTCTCAGCATTACTAGCGTTACTCATGTTGTTTGTGTCTTGAGATGGATCAAATACTGATATAATTTTCCCACTTCTCAAATGCATGAAACGCATGAAAACATTACCATTTATGACACTAACGAGTTACTCTAAACTCGTTCCACTGGGCGTGCCAATTTGTTTATGGTAATTTTTGGTTCAAAGCCCAAAACCCACAACAAATGAATTTTTATCAAACGAATGTGGGATCCTCGAGTTATGTGGTAATCTCGCTATAAGTTAGGAAAAAGGGATTTTGATGCAAGTTCAATGATCTTGGGTCAGGCTCACTGTGCACCAGTTGGTTATTTTGTTTCTTAAAACCTTTTAAATTCTTTGTCGTGTGTTTCTTAAACTAGTTGGGTGCTTTTGTTTTCTTGTTTTTTTATCCTTCTAGATCTTTGATGTATATTTGCTGCATTCTAACTTGAGCACGTGATAGCTATTTTTCTCTTCAATCATTTCTAGATAGTAGGGAGAATAATCACGTTGATACTTAAGCTGAATCATATTTAATAAATTTCTCTACTTATTGAAAAAAAAATAGAAATTAGTGTGAAATAATTAATTTGCAATTTCATAATGTTTTTTTTTTACAAAATAAAAAACCCAAAGAACTAAAGCAAGACTCTACGAGGAAAAAAAATCCCAACAAGGTCATTCAGAAGAAGCTAATCACATCCCAGTGGGGGAGAATCCAATGTGCGAAACCCTTGAGGAAGACTTTGTGAAAAATTAAATAACTCAACAAACTCCTTTGTACTCGTTAAAATTTATGTGGCTCCTATAAAAAATTCAAGTGGAACCCACATTAGTTAATGGGACCCATTTTCAAATAGTGGAACCCGCATGAATTTCAACCAATAGGAGAGAGTGTGTTGAAAAGAGTGTGTTACTAGTACTCCTCATTACAAATTAATTATTTCACACTAATTTCTAATTTTTATTTTCAATAAGTAGAGAAATTTATTAAATATGATTCAACTTGAGTATAAATGCGGTGCACAGTGAGCTCAATATATATCTTGTATTTGTTTTGTTATCTACAAGTGTGGTTGTATGTAAATACACAACAAATATTTACATCAATCATAATAATTTCGCTTTTAAAAATATAAAAAATTACAATAAAAATAAAATTTAAATATAATATTAATTTTTCAAAAATTGTTTTTCTAATTTTAAAAAGGCTCCACACAAAATTTGTTTTAGACCTTAATATAAGTTGGGCCGACCGTAGCCATCGTGTTCACTAATTCACCAGTTGCACCAGCCGGTCTAATAGGACATGAATTTATAAATAGAGGTTTGCTAATTTGACACAAAAAAACGGACATCATACGCGACACTGCTACAGTAGCGCTACTGTAGCATAATTTTTTTTTAATTTTGACTTTTTCAAAAAAATAAAAATTTTATTTCTAAAAAAACTCATTCACCAGATAATGAACTGAATTCACCATATATTTGTACATGATTCACCAGATATTTGCACAAACTTAACCAAAAAATTTATTTCTCAAAAAAACTCATTCACCAAATAATGAACTGAATTCACCAGATATTTGTACATGATTCACCAGATATTTGCACATACTTAACCAAAAAATTTATTTCTCAAAAAAACCCATTTACCAGATAATGAACTGAATTCACCAGATATTTGTACATGATTCACCAGATATTTGCACATACTTAACCAAAAAATTTATTTTTCAAAAAAACATATTCACCAGATAATGAACTGAATTCACCAGATATTTATACCGGATTCACCAGATATTTACACATAATTAACCAAAAAAATTATTTCTCAAAAAAACCCATTCGCCAGATAATGAACCGAATTCACCAGATATTTGTACCCGATTCACCGGATATTTACACATACTTAATCAAAAAATTTATTTATAAAAAAAAAATCCATTCACCAAATAATGAACTGAATTCACCAGATATTTATACCCGATTCACCATATATTTGCACATACTTAACCAAAAAATTTATTTCTCAAAAAAACCTATTCACCAGATAACGAACTGAATTCACCAGATATCTATACCGAATTCACCAGATATTTGCACATACTTAATCAAAAAAATTATTTCTCAAAAAAACCCATTCACCAGATAATGAACTGAATTCACCAGATATTTGTACCCGATTCACCAGATATTGACACATACTTAATAAAAAAATTTATTTACAAAAAAAAAAAAATTTAAAAAAAAAACACTACAGTGCCGCACTGTGCGACACTGTTCATACGGTGTCACCGTATGATGTCCGGAAAATGTATCCATTTAGCATTTTTGTTATAAATAATTGTGTTAAATAGCATGTGAAGATACAGGGTTAAAAAATTGACTACTATTTGATAATATTATTTGTACTTAAATATAAAATACAGTTTAATATGTTCACAACTATGTCAAATTTTTAGGAACAGGTTGCAAGAATTACTCTTGTGAATCCTCTAATCTTAATGAGAAATGATCTATATATCTTTAACCGAACTTAGTTGATTAATCGATGTACATGACTTAGACATTTGCCGTTAAAATTGGCTAATTATTTAATGGAGAAATTATTGAGTGCTTTACTTTTAAGATATTAAATTCTTTTATTTTTTATTTACTAACTTTTATTTTAATTCTTTAACCAATACTTTTAAAATACCTTAAGTGGAATTCAATCACTTTTTAATTACAATTTGCACTAGTCATTTTTCTTTTTGGTAAACAGCACTAGTTATATATATGAGATAGGATCCGTTGACATCAGGTTATACTAAATCTGAACCATTAGAATTAAGTAATCTAATGGATTAGAATATTGCAATTAAAAAAATACAAAAAACTTAGAAAGGAATCACGTGACCCTTATCCTTTAGTTTTTTCCTCCCTGATATTTCGTTCTTGATCCTTTTCTTGTCGCCAAACCATACTTTTCTCTGTTTAGTTGTTTTGAGTTCATTGAATCTCCCCACGCCACACCACACCGCCGTCGAAAAAGGCCACGCCACCGTATCAAATAAAATTTCAAAGAAAACCCAAATGACCCAAACGTACCCACTAACCCCCGCACTGTACATCTACGCCTCTCCACTGGCATGGCAATGCCACCCGCCATGCGCCTCCCGCCGATGACGTCGTTCCACCGTCGTCACTGCCTCCACTTGGTCGTCTCGAGGAGAAACCAAGAAAAAGTGTATCCCCTTCGCGATGCCTCGTTCATCACCCTCCGTTTAATAAATGCCAAAGAGCCGTTCTGAATCTCCATTTAATGTTTATGATCGTTGGAGAGCTTCAAGACAAGATGAACAAGTTTCTTGGCATAACTTTATCAGAGTGCAACATGATTCAGAGCAGGTGCAGTTGCTTTTCTATCTTGGGCAGCACAACTTTCCTTATTTGTGCAACATGGGTATTTGATCGCCTAAAGGTGCCTTTCTTGTTGCAACAAAAAGAATTTGCAGCAGGGCTTTGTACTTTATACTTTGCGTTTGAATCAATATTCTTTGATTTTAAAATGCTGAGGAAAATGCTTGTCTTTCGAATGAGAATATCGTGAAACAATTTTAGACACATTGTAGCATCAGACGCATTTTCATAACTAGTTGACACTGGGTCTGAAGTTGGATGCATTTTATAAGTAAACAAAGGCGCATTTTTCATACACATTGTTTTTCTAAAATGCTTTTGTTTTGTGTCCTGCACACTTAACACACATATTAGTAGATTTCATAGGGTTCAATTAAAATCATTCTCTGTTTGGATTCATCAAATGTTAGAGATGTCAAAAACTTAGACTTAACAGATCTCTCTGGTCGACTGGTCTGTTCCATAACATAAGGTATACTTGCAAAGACACTCTGACGCCTAGGTTAGCAAAGGGGTTACAACAAGTATTGAGAGCATAAGAGTTAATAGTGAATATGTAGCATGAATGAATGAGGGATACTCCCTGTATTTACAAGCTTCGATGTCGAATAGGTATAAATGTGATAGGCTTGTTGGAACCAAAGTAGTTATGATTCTGATCTCTCAGGTTTTGATGTTAACAAATTTATTAAGATGGTCCAAAGACCTCTGCCTATCTTATCTAAAACTGGACCCAGTTTTGGTAAAGTCAATTTGAACTTGTTGCGCATCCATTAGGATCCTTAGTTCTATATCTTGTTAGGAGTGTAAAATGTACAATATGTTAGAGTTAGTTACAATTTGTTAGGGAGCTAACTGTGTTAGTTAGTTAGCTCTATAAATAGAGCCTCATGTATCACATTTCATCATCTTTTATCAATCAGTCAATATGTTGCCACATGAGTATCAATATGCTTTCTATCTCTCCTATGCGTATGATCTGTATCCCTCACATCCTTGGATTTCTCACATGATATCAGAGGGATACCGTGAGGCTTCCGCTGATGCTTCGGATAGTGAGGAAGATTGTGCTTCAACGGCTTCCAGTGATGATTGTGACGAACATGCTTCGGACATAGATTTCGGCAGTTTCAGAGACTCAGATCTTGATGCAATGTCTGTGACTTCGGTGACTTTGATCGAGTCGATGAAGCCAACAATCGATGGATCCAGAATCTAGATTGGAGAAATCACCTGGTTCTTTATCACCTTTAACAATTCCGCTGCCACATCAAAGCTCTGCAAACAAAGTTCTCCTTCCACTGCCATGGCTGCCATAGATCCAACGAACCTCCCTCTTCATGACCAAAACCTCCACCATGATATCAATGCTCATCATCATCGTTACCGTTCTTGGATTCGGTGCTGGAGGTTGAAGAAGAAACAATGAAATCAGACGATCAGAGCAAATCCTCCGCCATTGCCGATCTGGTCTGTGCAGCAACTGAGAAGCCGAAAGAGCCGGTCATCGTCTTCAAGGAGGTGGATCTGGTGGATCCAGATCCAACGAATTTGGTACCAGATCGTTCGATATCTTTGAAAATCGTCTCTTCTGGCTTCGATAATCATGGAACCGACTTCGACACCATCCTTGTCGATCTACTCATCATTGAGGTATTCACCAAGATTCTCACTCCTTCCACCATCAACGGCAACATATTCGGTGTTTCGAGGTCCCGCGTCAATTTCGTCTTCCCCGTACTCGCTCTGGTTCATCTTCCATGGTTCGAGCCTGAGAGGTTCGATTCGGCAACCACCGTGCCGTTACCGGAGAAGATGACTGAGCGCACTATCTTTTTGTCATCACCGCCTCCACAATGCTCGATTTTTGTTTTCGACCCCGGAGGAACTCTCACCGCTGTTCACAACTCCGTCAATCGCTGCCTCGGAAATTTGTGCTTTCTATGGTTCCAAAAGTTTCTTGCGTACCTTTTTGGTTTTCCCTTTCATCTTGGTTTGGCAGTTTGGTTCTCAGTTCTGCATCATGGCATTCGTGGGCTTTGATCAGGTCCATTATGGTCACATATTAGGCCTTGCAGTGTTTTTTTTAAGTCTTAGTTGTTCTACAGTTTTTTTTGCTTTACATGTGTAGTTGCTATTTTTTGTTTTCTTTAGCTGATTGTGGTGATACCACTTATCAACTTGAGGGGAAGGGGGGTTAGGAGTGTAAAATTAAGTATGTTAGAGTTAGTTATAATTGTGTTAGTTAGTTAGCTCTATAAATAGAGCCTCGTGTATCACATTTCATCATCTTTTATCAATCAATCAATCAATATGTTGCCACATAAGTATCATTATGCTCTTTATCTCTCCTATGAGTATGATCTCTATCCCTCACATCCTTAGATTTCTCACATATCTAGCACTAGATTGTAACGTAAAATTTTATCATGCGTCCAATGAAGTAATTGAGTCCACTCCCGGTAAGTTATTAGACTCTTTGTTTACTTAAGGTTACCATCCAATGTTCTTAATATCATGAATATTTTACTAGCGCGTCCATTCTTATACTTTATATTATATGTCGCTCTAATGCTTTCGTCCAAGTTATATTTTGAATATTTGTATAGTGCGAAGCATTTATGAATCAAAGACAAAGGAAGTATAACATAGTACACATTGAGCAAATTAGAAAGAGTCAACCTATCTGACATTCTACTACTGCTGCTGCTGTTGCTACCAACCTAAGATCTGAAAGGAAGAAAGGAAGTATCAATTTGATGAGAGAAAAAGTAACAAATTCTTTTTGTCAAGCTAATAATCAGGACAACCTTTCAGAAGCTAAAGCAACAAGTTATCAGAGTCGCTCGGCTCAAACAACTAAATAGCATTTAATGCTATCTCTAAATTGACATATTAAATGCCGTTGAAGAAGAAGAGTGTGAAGATTACATGAAGTCTATAAATATCAGAAGACCTCCCTAGAGAACCAAGAATAAGTTATGATATTCATAGTGCAAAAACTCTGCTAAAACTTTCACTCTTATTATTTGTAAAAGTTATATTTCTTTCTGAGCTAAAAATGGTAAAACCCTCACACTCTGTGAGTTATTCACAGCTAAAACTTTCAACTATTTGTTTTAGAGTGATCTTGAAGAGGCTTGTCTAGAAAGAATACTTGTAAGGCCTGAAGAAGTGTTGAATACCCGAATGTTGTAAGCCTGAGAGACAAGTGTAAAGAATACTTGTAAAGCTATTAGAGATAGTGGATACAACCTTCAAGTAGAAGGGACTAGACGTATCTCTTAGTTGGAAAAGAATGAACTAGGATAGTATTCTTATGGGATCCCTATCTCTATTAAGTTTAATTTAAACTAACCTTTGGTGAATTGCATTTAACACTACAACAGATTTGGGATTTAATAGCATTTAATTTCGTCAATTTATAGCGCTTTCGTGCGTTATCTATGTTGTTGCTATTGAAAGTCATAAACAAGATAGAGCTTTAGAAGTACAATAACATGTGTCAACGAAGTGGTATATTAGTTAAAACCAAAATACGCAACCAGGAAGTGGTGTTGATGTGGATTCTAAATAAGGATAACACTGGCTTAAAAATGCACCATCTTAGTTACCAAAAACAATAGCGCGACCAAAAGAAAGCGCTATCGTAATATTGAACTACAATAGCGTTTTCCTAAACAAACGATGTCCATTGTCTACCCTTTTTTTATAATTGGGATTTTATAGCTGCTTTCTTCATTCACCATCATACCAGAATAAGCTATTTAGCATTCAATCAAAAAAATCATTCAACTTATAAATCAACATTCAGCTTATAAGAAAATAGAATTGAGCATTCAACATTCAAAAAATAGCATTTAGCAATCAACACCAATCATACCTGTTCCTACATGGATCGGACCTAGACCCAAGAATAAGTCGAAGTCTGATGGACTAGGATCATTCTGGGTTAGTCAACAAGACAACGGAAATCAAGGTCGGTTATCTTGCAACGGTTTTATAACCACCAACACTAATGATACCCATAATCACCTATAATGGCTCATAACCACACTGGCTCTATATAAACTAGGCCTAACCTTCAGATGAGAGGATCTTCTCCATACACTAACTAGAAGCCGAGTGGTACCTCGGCATTATCATAGAACTACATTTGCTTTGATTCCCTCTCGGGATACGTAGGACCAGAATACCCCTATTTTGTCAAGCTATATCCAAATAAGGCCCACTCTACTCGGATTATTGTTCATGTCCGAACATTTGGCACCCACCGTGGGATGAGGTAAAACTTTGCCCCGACCACCTACTCAACCACCACTAGTCTCCTTGCTAAGAGGGTACTTTGTTTTATCGAAAAGAGCGATAGCAAATAGAGAGCTTCCATCCATTCTTCATCATTTTCTTTCCTTTAACTGCTGCAATTTTTTGAAGCCAAAAACCAGAGAAGCGGCACTGTCACTCTCTCCTTTTCACAACCCACCACCGCATCCTGGTCATTGGCCACCCCGCGTCCACGACGCCATGGCTATATCCACTCCCCATTGCCCAATCGTGCACTACGGCTTCGGTGCGGAACCGCCGCACCAGGTCGGCCTTCATTGCGTACGTACAGCAGGTCCTCACCGCCGTGTGACAACGGTCTGGTCTCAACCGTTTCTCAAACCGCCGTCGACGACTGTTGTCACACAAAGGGTAGCAGCAAAATCCATTGGAATGAGGGATGAGAGAGCACCATGCTGGCTTTTACACTCCCTTAATAATGGCTAGCAAGTGTTTGTCAAAATGCCTCAAAATATCCAGGTGATATTATCTATATTTGTTGGTCCATTAATTAAGTGTTCCTTTTCAAATCAGATTTGTCACCGGGAGATGAAGGAGAACACGGAAATAGCTTGACTATGTCCGAAACGTGTCTGTGGCTTCAAAAAGGGGGCAAAATTATTATTTCACATCACGATATCTTTTGAAACTTGAATGGCTGGTAAAAGCCATTGAATACATATCAAGGACGTTAGGTTGGCATGGAGATTAATGACCCTTTAATAGTCATTACTTCGGCGGATTATCTTTGAATAAGACCATTCATTTGTCTTTTATGGGCTTTAATGAGAGCTAATTGCTCATGTGCCACAATGTGGTAATAACTTTGCCATTTAAGGCTTCATCCTATACCAAAAAGCTAAAACGCTTATGAATAGTATTTTATTTGAGGTAAGAAAGTAAGGGCTCATATATACTATTTAATTGTATTATTACTCTCTAGGATAAATTATTTAATAAATATTATAATTGCTACAATGATTATTCTTTATGATCCTTTAAAGGATAATAAAAGTTAATAACTGACAATCTTTCCACCAAATCAAAAATGAAAAATGCATTCAGTATAATAATATTTGCATTCACTATTTAGCTGTTATCCTATTACACTAATTACTAAAATGTTCTTGCCAAGATCCAACTTGCTGGAATCTCGTCGTAGAACGTCAAAGCAAGAGTGAACAATAAGATTGTTTTAGATTATGGCTTGACAGAATATTACATTCCGGTCCTACGTATCCCAATGGGAATCAAAGCCAGAGGTAGTTCTAGGTTCAACCCTTGGCCATACGGTGATCTCAATCCCTTAATCTTGTATCTGATGAACACCAGCGAGCAAAGACTCTTCAATAGTCTCTTGATCAAGCTGGTTCCTCTAATACGCTTAAGGGAGATTCACCAAGGTTAGTGAAAAGTGAGTCTCTCTTTTGGGTTCTCCTCTTTTTATAATAGGATTCCCATATCTTTAAGAGATCTGGATTTATCTCCTTTTATCTCTTAAATCTTGTTTGAGATGTGATTTCCTTAATTTAATGGATTTTATCTCTTCTAACCGGATAAGGTTATTTGAGATAATATCATGATTATTAAAGATAATATCAATATCTTAAAATGAGATCCTAACTGGAAAAGGTTATTTGAGATAATATCAGGATTATTAAAGATAATATCAATATCTTATCCTTCCCACCTTGATTGGATCGAGTATCCAAGCACAATGGTCGGGTTTTACTCCTCGGTCAGTACACAAGCCCCCCAAGCTTTGAGCTAGTAGAAGCGTAAAAGTTTTCATGACAGTAGCCGAGCTTGGCCTTTAAAAACCTTATTTGGCGAATCTAAGGTTTATGGTGTAGGTTCTCTTCCCCTTTTTACCATAATCTTAGTGACCGATCTTGTACCTCGGCCAATCATTCAACCTTGGTGACCGAGCTTAGAAACTTGGTCTCTTTAGCCTTTCAAGTTGGCAAGGTAAGTGGTCGAGCTTCACACTTTGGTCTATATGTATATCTTTTACTTCGGTGAACACCTCGGGCGACCGAGCTTCACGCTTCGAGTTGGCGAGCTTTACACCTCGGCACATATATAAGACCCCCTAAGCTTTGAGCTTTCAGAAAGCGTGAAAGCTTCTTCGAAGGAGCCGAGCCAAGCCGAGACGTGGGCAGTCGTTTTAGATCTGCGCTGTTACCAAAGTTTCGCAGCTCCCGAGATGAAAAGAGACGTTGCCTTCGTTATTAAGATAAGGCAAGTTTGTGACACGTGGCCTCTGTGTCATTACTTTCGAGGCTTGCTTTGTGGCTGCGTGCTCATATTTTTACTTGATGACAGCGTATATTCCGATGTCTCTGCTACGTGTTTCTTTTCCATTAGTGCGCCAAATTTGTGCAGACTTGAAGGGACGTTTCTCTTCTCTCGCACGACAACAACCACCATCATTACTTCGAAAAGTAATGTTGCATTTCTTTTTTGAAACATTACTCTTTTTCTATAAATTGAGCGAGCTCCGGATACATGCCTTTACTTTCCCCGAACCTTCGATTTTCTTCTCTCTCGAGCCTCTTCTTGTCCAAGCTTTTACACTCCCTTTCCTATTCGAGGTACGTCATTCTCATCTCTTTTTTCCAGTTTCATTTATGCTTTTTTAGCCATGGAGACTTCATTCGAGGTATCCCAGAATGCCTCTTCTGGGGTTCAGATCATAGAGACCGAAATCAATCCGATTGAGGGCTCTCCTCATCCTTCTCCGTCTTCCTCTCATGGTGATGGGGGTGCTAATGGTGCTTCCTCCTCTTCTGATGAGAGTAGCTCCGCCACTACTGATGCCACACCTATTTCTAAGCGTCGTAAGTGCACCAATAGGATGCCTAGAGTCCCATACCCAGATATTACTATTCCTGGGTATTTCTGGGTAAGGCCAGATGCGGGAGCCTTTCACTCCAACTTCAGGGACCTTGAATCCCTCGAAGCCATTAAAAAACAAGGTTTCTACTAAACGAGGCACTGTAGAGTGCCTTCCCTGTGCAGAAGATGATCATGTTTTTCTTCTCCCCCCTTCAGATGAGCCACACTTTACATATGTATACAAGACCTTTTTTTGAACAAACCGGTGTTTCCATTCCCTTCACCCCATTCGAGTGTGAAGTCCTAAGAGCTATGAACGTTGCTCCTACCCAGCTTCACCCAAATAGTTGGGCCTTCTTGAAAGCCTTCCAAATTCTGTGTGGCCAAATAAGGAAAGAGGCTACTGCTCCTAAGTTTCTTTACTTTTACCGAGTTCGGTTCGGGGACCGAGTTGGCTGAATCTCCCTGAGTGGGGTTGGGCAGAGGGGGATCATTGGGCTCTATAAGAGCTCGTATAAGTTTTTCAAGTCGGATTTCTTTAAAGTCCGACCTACAGAGGGTAATGAGTCTTTCTTTTTTTACTCGGCTGGAAACCCTAAATTTCCCTTCTACTGGCAACCACACCCTTCCAAATTTTCTAGCTATGACCTTGGCTCTATGACCGCTCAAGAGCGAGCCGATGTTGAGGCCTTGAAACTTTATCCTCGACCATTGCCTTGTAGAAGACTTTTAAAGCTTCCCAAATCGTCAACTCGGCAAGCCGATTTTGATTGTAAGTAGCTTTTTAGTGGGTATTTTACTTACCTTACATCATACTTGTATCTGACAGATTTCTTTTTTTCAGTGATAATGGGGAAGTTCAATTATAAAGCTTTGATGAAGAAGTCGTCTAACCAAGCTGCTGGTGGGTCATTTCCGGTTGTCGAAGCTAAGGAGAAAAAAAAAAGAAGGTTACTGATGCAGCTGACCCGAACGTACGCCCCCCTAAAAGGACTCGGGAAGATTTTCAGTCCGAGGTTCCAGGGAGAAGTCCTTCTCCCCTACTGGTTGTTGAAGAAACTCCAGCCACCGAGAGGAGGTCGGGCAAGGCTCTTGTGGTAGCCGATCTTACTTCGGACACCAAATGGTACAACGGGAGTTGCAACCCGGGCTTCGGCACTTTGGGGTAGTGAGTTTAACCCCTGTTCGCTCATCGACGGCCAGGTGCTCAAATCTGTTGATGGCCGTCTTTTACTAGAGCAAGGACCTGGTGAAAGCATAGAGGCTGTTGCTGCCTATGCTCTTCGGATAGCTTCGATTACCCGCTTCTGGAGTCACCAGTTCTCAGAAAACCTCAAGAAGATGGAGATGATGAAGGCCGATGCGGCTCGTGCCCTAAAAGTGAGGGACGAGTTGGCTCAAGCTGTGGCCAAGTGTGAGGAGCAAGCTCGGGCCGTTGGCCAGCTGAAGGCCCATAGAATGTAAGACTGCTCTTCAGGACGAGCTGGACATAGAAAAAGCCGAGCGGCTCAATCTTCAGAAGGTTACCGAGGAACTTCAAGCCGAGAAGGAGGCCAATCTCGAGCTGCGGAAGTCGCTAGAGGCCGAGAAGGAGGTCAATCTCAAGCTTCAATCTGATCTGGCTAAAGCCGAGGCTTGCATTATGAAAGAGCACGCCAATGGCTTCTCCCGAGCTGTGAAGCAGCTTCAGTGCTTCAACCCGAATGCTGACTTCTCCCTTGCTGATGTGGACAAGGATTTTAACAAAGATGGAATTCTAGTTCCATTGTCCGAGCTAGAGGATGAGAAAGTGGCAACCTAAGAAGAGGAGGTTGGATGGCAAGCGGCCGAGGAGGGAGCCGATGGTGAAGGCGAAATGGGCTTACCTGACTAATCTTCTGCCATGACTCCGAGTGCCGAGGATGACCCTAACTCTATTCTTGTTGAAACCGTTGCTCATGGGTATGCCCTTGAGTAACCTAGGAAAAATGTTCCTAGGGCAATGCCCTTTTATTTTGAACTCTTATGTACTTTGGGCTTTGCCCCTTTTTATTAATGAAATCACATGCTTGCTTACGAGTTACTTTTCACTTAGAAAATTTTCTAAGTTTTTTATGCCTCGTTTTTTTTCTTTCGGCTTTTGGAGCTCGAGCTTGTAACTTTTTTCTAAGTTTGTGCTCGACTTTTACATTTTTTCATGCTACTCGGCTTACTCGAGTTTTTGGAACTCGGAATACCTGTAGGTTTTTACTTTCCTTCTTAGGCATTGGTTGGCTTTTTAGGTTCAGTCATTCGACGTTGGTTTGGCCGATCTAAGCTCGGATTACCTCTTTAGGTTTTTAACTACCTTTATACGTTGTTTACCTTTTTAGGGTCGGCATTTCGACATCAACTCGGTCTATTTTAGCTTGGACAACCTTTTTAGGTCTTTAGTTGCTGCCTCTTTAGGTTCGGCATTTCGACCTTAACTCGGTCGATTTTAGCTCGGACAACATTTTTAGGTCCTTAGTTGCTGCCTCTTTAGGTTCGGCATTTCGACCTTAACTCGGTCGATTTTAGCTCGGTCACCCTTTTTAGGTCTTTAGTTTTAATTCTTTAGGTTCGGCATTTCGACCTTAATTCGGTCGATTTTAGCTCGGTCAACCTTTTTAGGTTTTTAACTACCTTTTGATGTTGTTTACCTTTTTAGGTTTGGTATTTCGACCTCAATTCGATCGATTTTAGCTCGAACAACCTTTTTAGGTCTTTAGTTGTTGCCTCTTTAGGTTCGACATTTCGACCTTAACTCGGTCGATTTTAGCTCGGTCAATCTTTTTAGGCTTTTAGTTTTTCATAAATAAACTTTTGACCATATAACAGTATTCTTGCCTAATAGCGCAGCTGAAAATGATTCTATTTATTTATTTTTCTGAGTGTGCCTCATTAAAACCTTCCTGGACAAAACCTCGTGGGAATAAGATCGGGATAGGAAAAAGAGTACATCACCTACTTACATAACTTTAACTAAAATAAAACTGAAAGTGGGAAGTGTTCCATTTTCTTGGAACAGCCTTTCCTGACAACTCTTCTAGCCTATAAGCACCATTTCCTAGATTTTCAACTATTCTAAATGGGCAGACCAGTTTGCTGTGAGCTTACCCTCGCTGGAGTCTTTTCTCGCATCATTTTGCAATCTCAGCACTAAGTCACCTTGCACAAATTCCCTTGGCTGCAACCTCGAGTTGTACTTCTGAGTTGCTTCTTGCTTGCATAGTTCTTCTCTGATTTTTGCCTCATCTCGGACTCCCTCAACCATGTCAAGCTTAACTCGAATTTCTTTGTCGTTCTTACTTTGGTCATTCAAAATGACTTTGTTGACTGCTTCTGCTTGTCCATTTTTTTGTGAATGCTCAACCGAGGTCACTTTATGTTTGATTCTGAGGTTGGAGTAGAACTCTCTAATCTCTTTATCGGTGAATTGCTTTCCATTATCTGTGACAATTGCATAAGGGAGGCCATGCCTGTATATGATGCTTTTCCATACAAAACTCAACCTTTTTAGCTGTTATGGTAGCTAATGGTTCTGCTTCAATCCACTTAGTGAAGTAGTCTACTCCTACCAGCAAGAACTCGACTTGACCTTTAGCAACTGGGAAAGACCGACTATATCCATCCCTCACATAGTAAAGGGCCATGGCAAGAACATGGAATGGAGCTCTTCTCCGAGATCTCGTGCTACATTGGTGAACTTATGGCAAGGCTCACGCCTATTAGTCCAGGTAGCACAATCCAATCTCATGGTCGGCCAGTAAAACCCTGCTCGCAGGACCTGAGCTGCCAGAGATCTTCCACCTGAATGCATTCCACAGATTCCTTGGTGCATCTCGTCCATTACGTACTTTGACTGCTCCTTTGCTATGCACTTTAGTAACGGCATGGATAATCCTCTTCTGTACAGCTCTCCATCTCTGATGGTGTAATAGCAATATTTTAGACAAATTCTCCTCGCTCCTTAAGGTCGTTGGGTAATTTTTCAGAGGCTAAATATTCCCAAATTGGTGTCATCCAGCCACGATCATGGTGCTCAGTCATTATCACCTCGTCACTTTTTATGCTCGGTTTGAGGAGATTCTCCTGAATGAAAGTTCTTAGCTGGCCAGCTTTCTTGGTACTAGCCAACTTAGACAACAGATCTGCCCTGGAATTTTCCTCTCGAGGTATATGCTCAATAGCAAAATTATCAAATTCAGAAATTAGACTATTAACTTTGCAGAGATACCTGGTTAGTTGGGGATCCTTTGTTTGATAATCACCCGAGACTTGTCCTGTTACAAGTTGTGAGTCACTTCAGCATTTTAATTCTTTGACTCCAACCTCCTTAGATAACATCAGTCCTGCAATAAGGGCTTCATATTCTGCTTGGTTGTTTGTAGCAGTAAACCAAAACTTTAAAGATTGTTCCAGGATTAGATCATCGGGACCTTCGAGAATTATTCCAGCTATGCTTCCCTTTAAGTTAGATGAACCATAAACATATAGAAGCCAGATGAAGGATCCTGACCTCGGCTTAGAAGAGAGCTCGACAATGAAGTCGGAAATGCATTGTGCTTTCATCGGTCCCCTCGGCTCATATTGCAAATCGAACTCTGACAATTCTACTGACCAAGCTATCATTCGTCCGGCTAGATCGGGTTTCCTGAGCACCTGCTTTATTGGATGATGTGTTTTGACTATAACTTGGTGTGACTTGAATTAAGGTTGTAACCTCCGAGCTGCCATGATTAAGGCGAGGGCTAGTTTTTCAATTACTTGATACCATGTTTCTGCATCTTTCAGAACTCTACTAACGTAATACACCAGCATCTATTGTTCTTCTTCTTCCTGGATGATTACTGCACTGATTGCATAATCATTGACAGATAGATACAAGTACAGATCTTTGCCGAGCTGAGGTCGAGTGAGGATCGGGGGAGAGGCTAGAAAAAGTTTCAGATCTTCAAAGGCTTTATCACACTCCTCGGTCCAGGTGAACTCTTTTGGTTTTTTCAAAAGCTGGAAGAAGGGTCTTGCTTTTTCTGCAGACTTTGGGAGAAAGTGGATAGAGAAGCTAATCGACCAGCTAGCCTCAGAATTTCTTTCACATTCTGAGGGCTCCGCATTTCAATGGCAGCTTTACACTTATCAGGATTAGCTTCAATTCCTCTATGTGTTAGCATATATCCTAAGAACTTTCCTCCTTGTACACCAAAAGAGCATTTTTCTGGATTTAACCTCATGTTGTACTTTCTGAGTTGACTGAAAATTTCTTCGAGGTCGGCTGAACGTTGCTTTAGGTCATCGGACTTTACCACCATATCGTCAACATATACTTCTAGGTTCTTTACGATCTGGTTGACAAAGACTTTGTCCACAAGCCTTTGATATGTTGAACAAGCATTTTTTAAACAGAAAGGCATTACTCGGTAGATGTAGTTTGCCCCATCGGTCATAAACACCATTTTTTCTTCATCGGGTGGATACATCCTTATCTGGTTATAACCTGAATATACGTCCAAGAAGGACAAAACTTTGTACCTTGAAGCTCCGTCTACCAATCTGTCAATGATGGGAAGAGGATAAGAATCCTTTGGACATGCTTTGTTGAGATCGGTGTAGTTGGTGCACATTTGGTGTGCGTCGTGCGAATGCACGTGCGATTCCGGCAAGTGTACCGGATTGTCGCCAAGTAATAAAAGATATCGATCCCACAGAGACTGTGATCTCGAATCGCTACTAATTGTCAATTTGGTAAATCTGGACTGTATAAAAAGATTTGAAAAAGGATTTGATATTTTGAAAATGTTTTGAATTTGAATTAAGAGATAACTAAAAATCAGATAAAACAGAAAACATATCTAAATGGATTCCTAGGGATTTAGGTTACCAACAAGATCGTTTACGTTGCTAACTCGATTACCCTTGTTAACTATCGAAATTGCCTTGAAGGCGAATTTATCCTCAAATAGCTTAAGCTCCCCCCAAGTTACAAAAGCCGTGCCCAATTGAACCAACCCCTACTCGTGGTATTCAGATTGGACCCTTTGCATTTCGTGACAATTCGTTGATCCTCGAGACACCAACGATTCACCAACCACCCAAGCACCAGCCCCAAACAACCCAAACAAACACAAACACAAAACAAAACAAAAAAAAAAACCAAAACACACCCCCACCAACGCAAACGAACAAAACAGAAAACAGAAAATAAGAGAAGAAAAGGAAGGAGAAAAAGACCAGAAAAGCCTAAGGACCAAAGCCCAAGCCCGCACCCAATATAGATGGGAATTGAGCCCAACACCAACCCACCCATAAGGAGGTCGCAGGTTTTAGGAATAGAAATCACGGAGGGGAATTGAGGGGGGAAAGGGGGCAATCTTTGTTGATCGGGTGATGGGACAGGGGGTGATCTGTTTCATACACCCACCACCACCCATATGGTTGACTGAAACCTTAATAAACAACACACCCACCGTTAAAGTAAAAATAAAAAAATAATTAAATGTCAAACAATGAAAATGATGAAATGAAGAAAAGAGAGGGAAACCCCCACAAGTTTGCTGAAAAAGGGAAGATAAAATAAGAGAGGAAGGAAAAGAAGAAAAAGGAAAAAACCCAAGAGATAATGATCAAGAAAACTAGGCAAATCACCAATTACCTCTCACCCAGGTGGGTATATGAAAATAAGGAAGGTATTCACCATAGAAAAGAAACTTACTATTAATGAAAAAAAAGAACAAGAGGCTTTACTTTGGTTGTAATGTGGATGGGATTATTGTTAGGTGGGAAAATCAAAGAAGGAAAAGAAGTAAACAAATTATCAAACATTCATACACTTAAAATACCTTTTAGCTGATTTACTTTTCCACTTCTTTTTTTATTTTTATTTCTCATTTTTCATCCTTCCTTTGTTTATTTATTTTTTTATTTGGAGAAGGGAGATTTAAAAGAAATATTTCCTTTATCCATATTAAACTACTTTTCCTTTTTAATACTTTAAAAGTGTAAATTATAAAGTAATAAGGAAAAAAAGTATATCTTTTAGGAAATTGGCACTAAGGGTAGATTTAACAATCAGCAAGGAAAATACCTAGTTCCCAATATTTAAAAGTTAAAAATTTTATTTAAAATGTTCAGATCTAGAGAATAACAAGAGAATTAAACAAAAGGAATGGGGAGAAATCTTTTAAAACATTAGAGTTAAAATAGTGAGAGAAAATTTAAACCCTATTATTATATAAAAGTCATAATTTTTTTTTACTTTAAAGAATAAAAAAATTGGGTTAAAATTCACTATCTAATTCATTTGGCCCAAGTCTAAATTGGATGATAATCTAAGTGAGGGGAATTAAAGAAGTGATCATAAAACTATCATATAATACATGAAAATAAAAATAAATTTTCAAAATACCCACCCCTTAAAACTTCATTGTCATAATAATAGTTGAAGAAAATCACTCGGATGGTAGCGGGTGTTGGCTCACATTCCAGTCAAAAACTTGTTGGAAACTGTATCACGGTCGTGAGGCTCATCACGGGCAGGCCGTGATCAATTCTGGTCTCCTCTATTAGCTCATCACGGCCGTGACCACTGTCACGGCCTGGGCATGATGGCTTCTGACTTTATTAGTCCTTGATCTTTTCGTTCTTCCTTCCTCTTTAACCTGAAAACACTAGACAAATCTATTAATTTATGATTTTTTTTTGCCTCTTGATCTTCTCAAATTATTCAAGAGCTAAATTCAAAAATAAAAGGAAAAAGGGAAAGAAAACTTGGGTTGCCTCCCAAGAAGCGCTTGTTTACGGTCCTAAGCTTGACCAAACTTCCTTCAATCAACCGGGTTGGGGGGCTTGAACACTTCTCTTCCATGGAACTCCTTGATAAGATGTTACGCTCCGCTTTGCTCTTTTCATTGGGACCTTCCTGGCCTTTACTCCTCTGGACTTTTTTTCCATGCAACTCCAACTCCATCACCATTTGGTGCATCATCAGCCATGCAAATCTTCGGAGTTGCTTCCATGTTGAGCTCTTCTTTTACCACTGGAGACGTTATATCGATCCTGCACACATGGCTCTCAAAAGGAGGGTTGTTATAGGAGTTAGTCAAATGAAAATCTACCCTACCTTCCTCTACATTTAGAGAGAGTTTACCATTCCTTACATCTATTACTGCTCCAGCGCTGGCCAAGAATGGCCTTCCTAAAATGATGGGGAATTCAGAATTCCCTTTCATATCCAATACCAGGAAATCGGTCGGGATGAAGAATTTCCCTACCTTTACAGGAACATTCTCTAGTATGCATAGAGGAGTCCTAGTTGAGCCATCCGCAAATTGTAAGGAGAATTCGAATGGTCTCAACTTTTTCGTTCCCAACCTTTCCAAGATAGTGAGCGGCATCAAGCTCGCACTAGCCCCTAAGTCACATAAGGCTTGGTCGATTTGCACTTGTTTAATTGAGCAAGCGATAGAGAAGCTACCCGGGTCTTTCAGTTTAGGAGGTATTTTAGCTTTTATGTCTACTTGCTTTCTCTTGACCAACCTTTGTGGGAAAGGTATCGGGGGTTGGTACGGTGGTGGAGGGACATACTTTGGTTCTGGATCTTCCTTTTCGCTCATGTCCTCCTCCGGTTCCACGTCCTTTTCCCCCACCCCAAGCTTATCATCCCTCAAGTGTATGGCATTACAATGCTCAATGGGTTTAGCTTCGGGTTGACCCGGGAACGTACCCTTAGGTCTAGTGTAGGTGCTGGCTTGTTGGGCAATCTGGGTTTCTAGCATCTTGTTATGGATGGCTAAGTTGTCTACCTTGGATGCTAGCTATTTTATTGCCTCGTTTACTGCCCTGCCTTGCTGTCTAAACTCCTCATTTTGTTTTGTTTGAGTTTCAACAAAACTTTCCAATAAAGACTCGAGTTTAGACTGTTGTACCTGAGGATACCCCGATGTGGGTTTCCTAGTACCTTGGCCCTCTTGGAACTCGTGGTTCAGCGTGTTGCTGTAGTTGCCGTAGGAGAGGTAATGGTTGTTCTTCCTTTGGTTGTAGGGATTTGGGGGAGCATAATTGGGAAACTTCGGGTTTGTATCGTGGAAGTTGTGACAAGCGTTCACTTGTTCCCCCGAAGCGCCGGATCCATGAGCAATTTCACGTGGGCACTCCATGATGTCGTGTCCCTGCATTCCACAAATCTCACAAACAATGTTAGTAGCACCTATTGCACTCACATTAGCCCTTTCAAGTCGATCAAAACGTTTATTAAGTGAGTCTATTTTTGACATTATAAGATCAGTGCTATTAACTTCAAACTTACCCCCCGAAATCTTGTTCGGGTTATTACCTCTTTCTGAACCCCATTGGTGGTAGTTGGTGGCTACATTTTCAATGATGTTGAAGGCCTCAGTCAGACGCCTATTCATAAAGGCTCCACCAGCTACAGAATCAAGTGACACCTTCGAAGAGTAGTCCAATCCATTGTAGAAGGTGTGCACTAATAACCACCTCTCGTGTCCATGGTGTGGGCAGGACTCCAGCAGTCCTTTGTAGCGATCCCAAGCTTCCGATAAGGATTCTCCATCTTTTTGGAAGAAGCCGGTGATCTGGGTTCGTATATAGGCCGTCTTGGATGGAGGAAAGAATTTCTCCAAGAACGCCTGCTCCAGTTGGTCCCAAGTAGACAAGGTGTTGGCGGGCATTTGCTTTAGCCAGGCTTTCGCTTTACCAGTCAGAGATGAAGGGAACAACCTTAAGCGTATAGCATCGACCGGGGAACCATGAATCCTAATTGCATCAGTGAACTCCAAGAATGTTTCTACGTGATCAGTCGGGTCCTCCGAGGGCAATCCTCCGAATTGGTGCTGCCTAATCATGTTGATTAGCATAGGCAGTATAGTGTAGTTCTCCGCCTCAATCTCTGGCCTGGCAATCCCAGTTCGCAAACCCCTAGCATTTGGGGCTGCGTAGTCCTTCAATGGTTTCGTATCTGGTTGATTAGCCATGAGTGGAATGGGACTCAACCTTTCTCTCTCTCTTTGTAGTCTCGTCTCCTACGTCTGTGAAAGGTCCTCTCGATTTCTGGATCAACCTCACTAAGGCTCCCAAGACTTAGGGATCTTTGCATATAACACAGAGAGATGGATACACTAGAAGGAAAGAAATTTTGAATTTTTTTTCAAATATAAAAATTAAACGAATTAAAAGAAAAGGTCCAGAAAAATCAATTTAAAAATTAAATTGAGATTCGAAAATGCACAGTCCCCGGCAACGGCGCCAAAAACTTGGTGTGTGTCGTGCGAATGCACGTGTGATTCCGACAAGTGTACCGGATTATCGCCAAGTAATAAAAGATATCGATCCCACAGAGACTGTGATCTCGAATCGTAACTAATTGTCAATTTGGTAAATCTGGACTGTATAAAAAGATTTGAAAAAGGATTTGATATTTTGAAAAGGTTTTGAATTTGAATTAAGAGATAACTAAAAATCAGATAAAACAGAAAACAGATCTAAATGGATTCCTAGGTATTTGGGTTACCAACAAGATCGTTTACGTTGCTAACTCGATTACCCTTGTTAACTATCGAAATTTCCTTGAAGGCGAATTTATCCTCAAATAGCTTAAGCTCTCTCTCGGGTTACAAAAGCCGTGCCCAATTGAACCAACCCCTACTCTCGTGGTAGTCGAATTCAGATTGGACCCTTTGAGTTTCGTGACAATTCGTTGATCCTCGAAGGACGACTTCTAACTCTCGTGATTTCAGTCCTAAGTCTGACTCTATAGATCCGACACCTAAGTTCACCGCTAGGTTCCTCCTTAGAATGTCTATGACACGCAAACAAGTGGCCACCGAATTTACGAGTGATTCAAACACTAGAAATCAGATCTAAAACAAAATCGAAATTAACAAAGATATTACATCAAATTAACATCATAAACAAAACTTGGGCATAGCCCCAATCCCTAGAAACTAAGCTACTACTCAAGCTTTGTCATGGTGACGACAAGCTTGATTACAAAAATCATGAAAACAGAAAATAAGAGAAGAAGAGGAAGGAGAAGAGAGATCCTAGATTAAAGCCTAAGTGGTAGCAGCCAAAAGTCCCCTAAGCCTCTGACCTGATCCCATATTTATAGATTTGGGAAGTTTGAGTCCCAATCTAACTCAAATCCTGATCCAAATTTGTTGCTTCAGGTCCAAGTAATGCGCGTCACGGCCGTGATGCATGACGGCTTCTGCCTTTGGCACTTCTGTAGAATTCAGACTCTCGCGAGGCGAGAGGATTTTCGTGTCGCGAGTCTTCAGTTTTAAACCGTAATAGAAATCATGGCTAGGACGTGACAGATTCTGACTTGTGGGGGTGAAAGGTCACGGCCGTGATGGCCATCACGGCTAGGTCGTGATCGGTTCGACTTCAGTCTTTCTTCCTTTTCAGTTTTGCTCGATCATGACCGTGATGGGCATCACGGTTAGGCTATGATGGGCTCTGTTTGGCTCACTTTCTTCACTTTTCTAGCTCCATCTTCATCCAAACTCCATCATGGTTGATCTTGAGCATTTTACCCTTGATTTCTGCAAAACAACACCACACAAACCGCCTTACCCGTTCCAAAGTAAAAATAACCAAAAATCCAATTAAATGTCCCTAAACTACATGAAAATGCATGCAAAATGATAGACAAAGATGAGGTGAAATCACACTCATCAACATTCTCCACTTGCCATTGGCCTTTCTAACTAACACCACATTGGCTAGCCAAGTAGTGTATTTCACCTCTCTGATGAAATTTGCTTTGACCGGTTTGGCAGTCTTCTCGGCTACTGCTTAGCGCATTTCTTCACCAAGTTTTCTTTTTCTCTGAGCTACAGGTGTGGCTTTAGGACATATATATAGCTTATGGCACATAAAATTGGGGTCTATGCCAGGCATATCCGATGTCTTCCAAGCAAACAAATCGGCATTCATTTTTAAAACCGCTTGAATATGTTGTTTGAGCAAGGGGTCGAGCTGACTGCCGACCTTGGTTCACTGATATGATCCTATAATTTCGGATCTATCCTTGATTGACAACCAAAATTAGAAGAAGAAGAATAATAACAATTGGACAAGATAAGGAATGGAAGGTAGGCCCCACAAATCCAAGGGGGATTTGATAAGCCAAGGTGAGGTTCACCACAAGAATCTTGGATTCTTGATAAGAACAAGGGTGGTTCAACCAAGAACCAAAGAGAGACAATTCCCTCACAAACGGATTCAATCCAAAATGAACTCAAAGTTGTATTTCATCATGTAATAGGTGTGTACATATAGCGTAGGGAAAGAAAAACCAAAGGTCATCATAAGATGACATAAACTCCTAATAACTAGACATAACTCTCCACTAAGTGAATATTAAAAGAACATAACTATCCTACTTAAGAAAATAATAAAAATGACCCATAACTTCTAAAAAGGAGTTACTTAGGCATGCAAGCCAAAAGTCACCCTCCTTTGAAGCTCAAACTCGTCCAAATATCCGTATTAAACTTTCAGCCCATTTTTCACCATGATAGAAGCCGAATTTGGTCAAGAGGCCTGAGATATGATTTGTATATAATTTCCTAAGCTTTCCAACGCACCAAATAATGCATCAATCGGATATTCGTAGCTGAAGATATGACCAAATCAAGTATACGGGTTCAATCAAAATTCATCGTAAAAATATTACGAAAATTAAAAATAAAAGGATAAAAATTGGACTTAATTGTTATCTAATAAGCCCACTAATAATAGTGCACTACTATGGATCTGAATATGATTCTTTCCACATACTCAAGCCATCCATGCTTCTATCATGCACTGTTCAGCTTGGGCTCCCAATTGGAACTTCTCTAAAGACTCAGTTGGTTCGGCTCTGGACTCGTACATCTCCATCCTTGGGTCTAGTTCAAACATGCTGACCGAGCTTACCACTTCCGCTTTATCATCTTCGGCCTTCTTTGCGATGTTCTGGTTTCGGGTAACCTTCAGACTATCCACATAGCATTGCCTGGTCATCCTTTGGTCAGCTCGGGCAGCGACTATATCTCTAGACTCGGCTGGGAATTGTATTGTGAGGTGCGGGGTAGAGACAATTGCTCAGTGTTCATTCAACATCGGTATTCCAAAAAGGATTTTGTACGACGTGCTGGCATCCACAATAACATATCTGACTAATACGGTCCGGGAGAGTTTTCCCTCTGCAAACGTTGTGAAGAGGTCTATATAACCTTGGGTTTTTACTTGCTCTCCGGTGAACCCTACAAGCTTGTCTTCCTGCTCTTTTATCAGCTTTTCTGGAATTCCAAGTTTCTTGAAGGTCTACAGGTATAAAATATCAACTGAGCTTCCCTGATCAACAAGTGTTCGTTTGACCTAGAAGTTGGCTAATTCGACCGTTATCACCGTTAGGTCGTCTTGATTTGGATCCAGCCCTTGAAGTCATCATCTGAGAATGTTATTGGAGGTCTCGTCCTTGTAGGTTTTCCAGACACCGTGTTTACAGATCGGATGGCTTTTACATGACACCGCCAAGCTGAACTCGTTGTTCCTCCATGTAACAGCCTGACTATTAATTACGCTATTTAACCGGTTAAAATATAATTAATTATATTTTAATCTGAGAGTTAGAAAGTGATTTTAAATAAAATAAAATCATATTCATAGTCTCTCTTATGGTATAAGGCTACGGTGAAATTTTGGGTTGAAAATTCAGACGGAGCCCGGTTTGCCTTTTTTAACTGACAGTATAATTTTATACTGACAGAAAACCCTAATTTGACCCGAAAAATGAAATTTGTAGATTTTTTATATTTTGTCCGTGAGGAAGTCAACTTTTCAAATTTCTGATCAGAAATAAAATATTATGTTTATTCGGACGAATCTTGGTAAAAGTTCGGACGGAAAACAGTCGGTGTTTTCACTGACAGTAAGATTTTAATGATCAGAAAACCTAATTTTGACTCGTGAATGAAATGGTTTATATTTAAATCATATTTCTAACGAGTTTGGTTGTTTTGAAAATTTTCAACCGAAAACGAAATATTACGCTTTTAAGCAGGCATAAAACCCTAATCGGGAAACCGACAAAGCCGAAAACAGAACTGTAGAGACCCGTCAAGAGATAGGGACAACGAGTAATACATGATGACTCATGGAGGATGAGTCACCAAGCATTTATGAGCATTAAATGCTAGTAATCATGACTTTTAGGTAAAAAACCAAAATACCCCCAAGCTTTCGCGGGTATTAACAAGACACATCTACGCACTCTTAACCACTCATTTTACGTGGTTGTAAACCTCCCACATCTCTCCAATTTCATGCATCCACCTCCAATAAATCATACCTATTTTATTTTGCTCTCATTTCATTATTTTCCTCTCAAAAATCGAAATCGGGTAAATGACGGAGCTGAATACGAAATTTCCGGGAACCGCTAACGGATAGGATCGGTGACTCATTGGTGAGTCACTATGTGTGGCCCAAAATCAGCCACACCTCCATCAAATGTGAGCCACATATTATTAACCATGGTTAGCCAAAATAACCTTAGTTAAGTTAATTGTAACCCTAGTTAAGTTAATTATTAACTATGGTTAAGCTTATATTAATTAAATAATCACAAAAGATATTAATCCAACATCTAATAAACCAAACAAGGCCTAAGATATAGCCTATATATACCACAAAACCGCAGCCCCTTCACTCACACCTTCATTCTCTTCATCTTCCTCACCAACTAAGTTGCAAAACTCATAAGAACACCGAAACCCCACCGAAAATATGACCCTCTGTCTTTCTGAAAATCGCAAAACTCTCAACATAAAGGTTGTTCATCTTTCTCTCTACTTTCCAACAAGATAAAGATCATCAAAAACGGATAAGTGGATTGGGATATAGGCTCAAAATACCGAAACTTCCCAGAATTCTCAGCAACCCACTAAACAGAAGAAGAAGGTCCTTTTCACCCCTGTTATGATCCGAAACAAATGAAACCTTAAACACCAAAGTTGTTCCTTTTCTTCTTATCTTTCTAACAAGCTAAAGTTCGTGATTTTTGGATGAGTATATTGTGAAATACACTCACAACACCATCACACCCTCAAGCTGTCCAGTTTTCAACTTAGTGAAGGTTGATCATTTTCTTCATTCCTTCAATCTTCAAGAGGTAAAAGATCTTCTCCTTAATCATCTAAGTCTTATACTTCATTTATTTTGTAAGATCAATCCATGATCATCAAGTTTTCATAAATTTCCATTCCTAGATCTAGAATTTCAAATAATTCTAGAAAATTGTAGAAAAATCCTTTTAATGTGAAACCAATTTCTATGATCTTGTGATGTCTGCTACTTTCATTATCCAAGAGCATGTAATCAAAAACATTTTCCTTACCTATTTTCTTTAAGTGGCCGAATCTCACTCAAAGGAGGGTTTCATGATTTTGTTTTCATTTTTGAAATCTAATCCTTGATTTAAGCTCTGAAGTACCTATATGATCTAAATACAAGAGCTTGAATCCAACTAAATTTCCTAGCATATTTTTCTAATATGGGTTGAAACCCTAACCTTTGGTATTAGAGGATTTTGTTTCAATTCTTTTAGTTATGATCATTGGTTTTATAATTATAAATGCTTAAGGATCATTGATCTAAGAGTTTGTGAAGTTTTGAAATCCCTAGCCTTATTTTGGGTTGTCATAGCCGAACCTAGCCTTTTGTGGTTAAGGATGAATTTTGTTTGATTAATTCATTCTTATGTTGATTGGTTGAAGGTTGATTTAATAACCGCAGTGTCGTGACGACGAGCGGGAAGTTCGTGTTTCCGGAGATAAGCTCATGTGGGGGAAAGAATCATCCTATCGTCGGAATCGATAAGTAGTATATTATATAATAATTGTGTAGGGCGACCTAAACCCTACTAGTAGTTGAGTAATCGATAAGACCAAAATCACATTGGAAACCTTTACTGTAAAACCAATGGTGATTCGGGGATTGTAGGTTTATCGATGTTAGGGTTGATTTTATCTTATCTGAGGTTGATTGAATTTATTATTATTATTGAATTGCTTATATGATATTTTGTGGTTTTTGAATATTTATGATTGTCTGTGTTATGCATGATCTGCTGGTTTTAATATTTGTGCTTAGTGGATTTAAGCAAAGATATATGTTGTTCGAGAGATAATTGTTGGTTTGGGTGTGAGGATAACGGTGACTTAGAGGTGTCTAACCTAAATGAGTTATTTTAAAGAGGAAGTGTGACCTAAAATATGTGTTAAGGCTTTGATGGAAGGTTAACGCACTAGGATGTTATTAATATGGGTTAGTGATATTCATGTGTTTATGTTGTTGTTCACAACCGTATATTTGGAATATACGAGGTCAAGAGTTCTCGTTAGACCATTCCACCTTAGAATTTAAGTTATGCAACTATAGTGTCATTGCTATGCATGAGCACCTTTGATAGTGATGAGAAAGAAAATAAGGGTGTGCACCGACGGTACTGTGCAGCTAAAATGTCATTACTTTGCATGAGCATTCTCATCATGGAAGAGAATGAGAACCGGTGTTGGGAACGTGTCACTTGGACGACTGACTGACATTCCTAACGAGGGATGTGTGACAGGATTAGCAGTGGCCATGTCAGCATAAAGGTTTAGTTGCATGAGTTGGAGGGTAGAGGATGATACATTACTTTGAGGATGATTTGATAGTTATGTATGTTGATTTTCTGTGACAATTATTGTATGATATGCTACGACTCTTTTCTCCTTTTGATGATATACATGTTTCTTATCCCCTATATTTTTCTGTATGTTGTATTTTATTTATTATGTGATCGTATGAGAAGACTCTGTGGAGGAGCTGGATGGGATTCCATATGAATCAGATGCGAGAGTACGAGCTATGGACTCCAACGATGTAGATTAGTGTCTAAGGCCAGTGAATCTTATAAGACGTTTTATATTTCCGCAAATGTTAGTTTGTTTTAAGATGCCTGTTAAGGATCCTACTGACGGGATACCCTAAACAGTGTTTTGATAACTCTGATGCAAGACATATATGGTGTATGTATTATATATATAAAGTGTGATGCTTTAACTTTCAAATGTTATATGTTTTATAAGTTAGGTTTTAATTTTTACGTGTTTTGGAATACATGTTTTCACGTTAAGTGCGCGATTAAGAAATTAAATAATGAGGTTTTATTCTAATAACACAACGGGGCACAACGGGGTGTCCCACTCCACCTGCAAATCCTCCTGAGATTGTATTGATGACTCCTCTGACTCCTCCTTCCGTTTCTTTATTAGGAGCCCCCTGATTGTTCACCCGATCTCCGTTCTGATTATTCCCTTGTAGGTTTGTATCTCAGTTACAATTGTCATAACCGCGTCTCCTCGTCATCGACCAGCTCGTCCACCTCCATTATCATCTCGGCGAACGAACCGGTCAAGACGACCTGCCTGTATCAAGTCCTCAAATTTTTATGGTCGGTTTTACAGTCATCAGTGGAGTGACCATAGTTTTGATGCCATTTGCACTCTTTACTTCTGTCTGCATTGACCGGAGTTTTAGACGGTCGAGGTAAGGTGAGTAACTCGATGTTGCACACCTCCTGGAGAATGGTTGCCCGAGATCGGTCTAGCGGTGTATAGGACTGGTACCCGGGTTGCCTCTCCGAGAATCCCCTTTCATTGGTCTTTTGGGCCCTTTGTGGATTAGTCCCCCCCTATCGCTTTCTTTGCTCGGAACCGATCTTTTGTCTTCAAAACCTCTTCCTCTCCTTTTGGATTCTACCATCTCTTCTGAGTTCATGAAACCTGTGGCTTTTTCCTGCAACTCTTCAAAATCTCTCGGTGGTTTTTGAGATAAATACTCAAAGAGTGGCCCTGGCTTCAAACCGCCCATGACGGTATGTAGCAGAGTTTCGAGCTCATATTGGGAATTAAAATTTGTTTGGCACTAAAACGAGCCAAATAATCTCTAAGTGACTCATTCTTTTCTTGTTTAAAATTCACTAGCGAGACCGAGTGCCATTTATGCTTTCGGCTCGCTGCGAATTGTGCAGTGATCTTAGTTACAAGCATGTCAAAGGAATCAATGGACCGAGGTGGAAGATTCGTAATCCAGGTTAAGGCAAGGCCTTTTAAAGAAGTTGGAAAATTTTTGCACGTGACGGCTTTCGAATCGGTCACCAGGTAAACAGAAGAAATAAAGGAATCTACGTGCTCGGTTGGGTCAGTGGTGCCATTGAATTTATCAATGTTAAGAGGCTTAAAATGTCTAGGCATGATTACCTCATCGATGTCATCCGTGAACGGCAACCTCGGTCGTCGGTCTGTTACCCTTTCTTTCCGGACAGTCCTTTCTGCATGAGATTTAACTCCTGAACCCTCTAGGCGAGGTTTGGTCTTGGACGGTTGGCTCGTATCATGATGGGAAGGCACGTACGATGGATCCTTTTGGCTACCCTCGGGTGAGGATTGCTCTTCCTCGGATGGCATCACTGATCTTTCTCTTTTCCGAGCTCTTAACAGCCTTTGAGTCTGAGCACGTATCTCCTTGTTCTCCTCACGCAACTGCCTTAACTGTGCCATATCCTCTCCCAGCTGAGGGTTATCTTCCTTGATGGGAGGGGTAGGGTGATTGTCACGGTTCTGGCTCGTGTTTGAAGCCTCATGATCTACATGGTTCGTGATGTTCGCCTCTCCCCTCGGTCCATTCCGTGTAGTCACCATCAAGCTTTCTCATGGAACCAGGGAAAGTTTTTCCTCGGCCCCATGGTGGGCACCAAATGTTCTTGCCGAGATCTGACTTGTCGGAATCTCGCCGTAGAATGTCAAACCAAGAGTGAACAATAGGGTTGTTTTAGATTATGGCTTGATAGAATATTGTATTCCAGTCCTACGTATCCCAATGGGAATCAAAGCCAGACATAGTTCTAGGTTCAACCATTGGCCGTACGGTGATCTCAATCCCTTAATCTTGTATCTGATGAATACCAGCGAGCAAGGACTCTTCAATAGTCTCTTGGTCAAGCTGGTTCCTCTAATACGCTTAAGGGAGATTCACCTAGGTTAGTGAAATGTGAGTCTCTCTTTTGGGTTCTCCTCTTTTTATAATATGATCCCCATATCTTTAAGAGATCTGGATTTATCGCCTTTTATCTCTTAAATCTTATTTGAGATGTGATTTCCTTAATTTAAGGTATTTTATCTCTTCTAACCGGATAAGGTTATTTGAGATAATATCATGATTATTAAAGATAATATCAATATCTTAAAATGAGATCATAACTGGATAAGGTTATTTGAGATAATATCAGGATTATTAAAGATAATATCAATATCTTATCCCTCCCACCTTGATTGGATCGAGTAGCCAAGCTCGGTGGCCGGTTTTACTCCTCGGCCAGTACACTGAACGTTCACTGCTTATGCAATTATTTATGATTTATTTAATTGGGTGTCCCACAACTAAGTAGTGTTACTACCCCTTGTGATTAAATGTCACCACAACAAACATTTTCCACCATAAGCCGTGTTCAGTTTTAAAAGGAACTACATACTCGATCTTCGGCTTTCGAAAACTCAATTATTCAATTATTGGTTTTATAGTCCATTTCTATTTATTGTTAATAACATTCCCGCAAGACTTTGTTGTAGCAAATCGCAGGACAACTGCTCTTAGTCAATCATTCCTTTGCACAGAGCAGAACATGGTTAAACGGAGTGTACTTCGATCTGGGCTCACTTCATAATGAAGCCACATCGCTGCAAAACAGCTCCGAGCTTGGGGGACTTCGCATTCCAAATCTGAGATAACATCGGAAGACACAAAGATGCTCCGCATAAGAAAATATTCTAGATACCCTTGACCAAATAAGCCGGAATCCCAAGTAAAACTTGACTCCGCACAAATTAAGCCAGAATCCCAAGTAATACTTGACTCCGCACGAACGACAAATCTGAGATGGCTCCACACAAAGCAGAAATCCGAGATCACCTCAGCCAAGTAAGTCGGAATCCCAAGTAATACTTGGCTCCGCACAAAAAAATCTGAGATATCCTTGGTCAATTAAGCCGGAATCACAAGTAATACTTGGCTCTGCACAGATAAAAATCTAAGGTGTCCTCGGTCCAAATAAGTAGAAAAACCAAGTATGACTTGACTTCGCACAGTGAAAAATCTGAGTAGTGCTAGGCCAAAAAAGTCTGAAAGGCAAGTAAGACTTGGCTCCGTACAGACAAAAAATCCGAGATGTCCTGGATCCAAATAAGCCGGAAAAATAAGCGGCAAAAAATAAGCAATCCTTAGACCAAACCAAGAACATCTCGGACAAATCACTTAATACACCGACTCAAACTGACCTTTCTTCAGTCCGCCTTGTAGACGGGCTGCTTACCGTGGTAAAGTTACTTCTTTATTTAAATTAAGCAGACTGGTTTTCATAAGTAGACGAGGCTCTAAGTAGTTACTAGATGAATACCAAAATAACTTGTTTAGATACAACAAGTCCAAAGACTTGATAACAAGCTCGTCCATCTTGCCACGTAAGCAGACGGAAGTAATTAGTACAAGTAAATGAACTGAAACATAAAGTAATCTAGTAGACGAGCTCTAACCGTCATGTCACCAAATGGAGATCTTTATAACTCATTGAGGAATATCAAGTCCAAAGACTTGATAGACAAGAGGATATGCCACGTCATCAGACGAGCAAAATAAAATATTGAACAGACTTAGTCTCTCATATACCTAAGTAAACGGAGTTCTTTTTAGATGAGCTCCATCTTTGAAATGAATTAAATGCAATCCGAATCTCGTGAATTTATTTCAAAATGATTGATCTTTATTTCAATAGAATATTTGTTCTTCACATTTGTTTTATCTGCTTTAATGTTTCACCTTTTCGGAAAAGAAATATAGTACCATCAAGAAATGCAAAAAGCATAATCGTACAATAAGATACTTCAAAACGATCTGTACGATGACAACTTTATGACTGAAAAAGCTGAATTATACACAAAGGAGGAACAACAAGTTCTCAAGATACTATACTTAGAATAGTAAGCCTCCAATTTCATGCTACCTCGATATCCAAGATTACTATTCAACATTGCCACAATCAAGCTATCAGTCACAACGGATATCATGCATTAAATGCTATCTCTAAACGGGATTATTCAAAGTAACCGTTGAAGAAATACAAGTGAAGAAGAAGGTCACTATAAATAGGAGACCTGAGATACTGAAACAAGAACTCTTGACTACACAACTTCACGAGCTCAACTTTTACTCATACTCATATTTCTTTCGAGAACAAGAGTCAGTATTTCTTAGTTTGAATATTGTGAAAATATTCATCTGATCTTAAACTGTCATATTCTCACACATAGTGAGTTAAGAAGATCAAACATTATATCTCTTTGTTAGAGTTAGAGCCTGAAGAGGCTTGGTAAGAAAGAAATACTTGTAGCCTGGAGAGGTGTTGAATACTTGGCTGTAATCTATTTTGATAATAGTGGAGAAAATCCTTCTAGTAGAAGGGACTGGACGTAGCTCTTGGTTAGAAGAGAGTGAACCAGGATAATACATCTTGCGTGATTCTTCTATCCCTTATCTCTTACAGCTTTATCTGTTTCTTACTAACCGAGGGGTTTTGATATTACTTTTGTTAAAGTCTTTTAAAAAGGATCTTTTTCTTTGTGCTTGCTTCTGTTTCTAATCTCCTTGAGTGCAAAAATTGTTTCAAATGTTTTTTTCGAAAATTATTAACAAACACAATTCAAGCCCCCCTTATTGTGTTTGCCTGTGCCAACTTCAAATTATGTGAAGATCACCTCTACAAGCTTGACCGTTGACTTACAACTCAAAGCTTCAGGGGCTTACCTCTGCAAAATCTGAGCAATGCTCGCCAAAGAGAACGCCAGAGATCCAAGCAAAGCTTGACACTACAAAAATCCGAGCAATGGCCGTCAAATATAAAGCCAGTGATCCAGGCAATGCTCAAAAAAATAGAGTAAAACTAGCCAAGACAAGCCAGAATCCCAAGTAAAACTTGGTTCTTCAAACATCATAATATTCGAGCAATGTCTGGGAATAAAAGGCAAATACCCATGTAAGACTTGACCCTGCAGATTAAAAACTGCCTAGCAATACCTTGTCCAACGCCTTAGTAACCCAAATAGAGCTTGGAAAGAATCAAGTGAAACATACCAAGCACATCTCAGCCCAAGCTTGAAACCGCGAATGTAAGAAGATATAACCAACAATATCCGAGGTCAGATCGACACTTTATGCTAGCAACAATAATCAAGCATACTTTAGTCTCACAATCAATGTGACGGATTCAGCCCAAGCAACAAAGAGCCAACAATGTCCGAGGACATCCCGGCATGATTTACGCAAACCAAAAGATATCCGAGAATACCCCGTAGTGCAAATTACGTCCAACCATGTCATCGTTTCATACAATAAATTCCAAAAAAAATGTTGACGCTAAAAGACGTTAGGCACAAAGAGCTCATTCACTTGAGTATACTCAAATCAGATACAAAATGCTTAAAGGCCAACAATACAGAGTCCTTCAAAAATTAAGAGTACATGCTATGACAACGTCATTTTGAAAACAAGACTAATGTCGTTATAAAATAACCTTAAAAAGAATGAGAAGAACCCGGTCAAAACACTTTGGTCTTATCACCACAGCTTGGGTCGACTAATGCTCGTTCCACCTATTCTTAAATCCAGATTACGAGTTAACCACCGAGATATCTTCTTTAAAGCTTCCTCGCTGATCCTTAACTCAAAACTTGGGGGGACTTACTGTTCCTACATGGATCGGACCTCGGCCCAAGAATAAGTCGGAGTCTGATGGACCAGGATTATTCCAGGTTAGTCAACAAGACAACGGAAATCATGGTCGGTTATCTTGCAATGGTTTTGTAACCACTAACACTAATGATACCCATAATCACCCATAATGGCACACAACCACACTGGCTCTATATAGACTAGGCCTAGCCTTCAGATGGGAGGATCTTCTTCATACACTAACTAGAAGTCGAGTAGTACCTCGGCATTATCTTAGAACTACGTTTGCTTTGATTCCCACTCGGGATACATAGGAGCAGAATACCTCTATTCTGTCAAGCTATATCCAAAAAAGACCCACTCTACTCGGATTATTGTTCATGTCCGAACAATACCAGTACTGCAAATAACAAAATTAACCATAAACAAACTTTGGGTCTTAAAAATATATATCTCAACGCGAAAACAAAAGCATACATTCCAATTAAGGTACCCAAATTTAACAAACAAAAGATTAAAATGCTAGATTCGGGAATGAATAGCGCACGCTTAATAGTGGTTCGACAACAAATCTTTCTTTTGGCACGACAGGCGACAAAAAGACAGGAGAGTGGACCATTAAATGCCCACACAAAATGAGAAGTGAGGGCACCCCGGTGACCCTATGTGCATATTCACACATAGAAGGGATAAGTGGCATCTTGAAGGGAATCAGAAGACACAAACTAACTCAAACCCGTAACTGAAGTGTCTTCTTTATCTCCTCAAACTCCATTATGTTTTCTCCCTAGCTTGCCATCAATATGTTGCTGAGAAGAATAGCTAATAATATTGTATTCAATTTTTTATTGTCACTACTGTAAAGTGTAAACTCAAAAGATGTACATTTGAAGTGAAATAAAATAGAAATTAAATATTCTTTGAAGGTATTTATTATTAGCAAGTGCAATCTTTATCCGTTTAACAACTTTTGATTGTCATCACTGTGAAGTGGGAACTCAAAATCGAATTTTTAACATGTGAAATATAAAGAAAAATGTCCTTATATGTTCTCAATTTCTACTTGCATTAAAATTTTAAAGGAATGAAAAATATTCATTAAAATAATTAATTAAATGTTTAATAGCGCTAATTAAAAGAAGCGCTATTAAAAGTGTGAGGAACTCAAACAAACCATGTAACAAATAGAATGTTCTGATTGTATTAGAAATTGAAAGGAATGAAAAATATTTATTAAAAAAATGAAAGGAAATGTTTTAAATAACACTTATTCAAGATAGAGCTATTAAAAAGTCAATCAAGAATAGTCTTTCATTTAGAAAGTGCTATTAAATAGAGAATATTTGAGCTCTTGCTTGAAGAAGCTCTATCGTTTGCCTATTTTAAAATTGAAACCTTTCACTATGACCACACTCTCACATTTCAAACTTTAAATTATTGCTTCTGCTTCTGATATCATTGTTCTCTCACATCTACACATAGATTGTAAGACTCAATGACTTAGAGATTTTGATATATGACAAATACAATTTAATGTGTGTTCAAGTGGTTTAGTGTCAAATTGCAAAGACAGGTATCAAGCAGTGATCAACAAGTTCATTAAGCAAATTCAAGGAAAATATTCAAGGAAGAACTTGAAGGAATCAAGGAGCTGCATGCAGAAATCAAAAGAGCAAAGTCAAAGATCAAAGGATCATCAAGACCAAGCTTAAAGGAGAATTTTTAGATTTAAGTCTTAGATGATTTGTAGGAGAAAGAAATCTCTTACTCACAAGATAGCTCAACTAAAAAGATGCATGAAGAAAATCAATTTTCATAACCTGCATTAAAAGGAATAAGTTTTTTAATAAAAATGATTTTTGGAAATAAGAAAATTATTTGTCAGGTACAACCATATAATCATTGGATGTATGTCTACTACTGTAACTGACAACTGAATTTAAGGTTCTTGTTTCAGTACATAGATATACTACACCTATGCACAATATGAAATCAGATCAGTTATAAATGGTTAACTGAATACAACCCTGTACATATGCTATCTACGCGTGTATTCAAGGTTTAGGAAAATCTGATGTTCATTAATACATCGATGTACTGATGGATTAACCAAGTTCAATATTTTGAGAAACTATCAGAACTATCAGTATGAAATTGGTTAATGCATCCCTGTACTCAACCCCTGTTCAAGAAACCTGAAACAATGAAACAAATTCTGTTATCAGACCCAAATCTGTTTTGATTGATCCCAACGGCTATAACTTGGTTTCAATATAAAGTGGGATCAAAGGAACACTTATAAAAAAAAATCAGAAGTTTACAAAAAATCAATTAGAGAGATCAATTGTGAAAATCATTCATCTTCTTGCTTGAGCTTCATTGAGAAAAGAAGTGTTTCATTCTCATAAGAACATCAACTTGTATATCTGACCTCTGAGAGTTAGGAATCAATCTTTATGTACTATTTGATTGTGAGAGAGAGGTAGTCTCTCTGTGTGATTAGGGTGAGGAATCCCAAGGAAGAACATTGATTGAGGATCTTCACAAGAGGGTGGTATCTCGAGGTGAAGGAGTGCTCTGTGGTGTAAAGGTTTTTCAAGCTACCTGGCTAAAGCTTGTTGTGTTAGTGTGTGAATATCCACAGGTGGAGTGGGGACTGGATGTAAGTCACAGTGGTGGTGACTGAACCAGTATAAAACTGATTGTGTGGTATCTCTAAACTCAAACTCTTTAATTTCTGTCTTGCGCATATAATTGTGATCTTGATGTTCTAAGTTTTCAATTGATATCAGTTCTTGATCTGTTTAATTTGAATTAAAACCAGAGTATTACTGCAATCAATCTTGAGTTATTAATTATTCAAAACTGAGTTGATTAAAACTGTTCTTGATAACTGAAACTGATATATTGTAACTTCAGTTCTTGACTGACTAAGGCCTGTATCTAATACCTGTACGAGCCTGAACTGATTTATCTTTCTTATCCCGATCACCTTCTATTCAAGATTTCATAAAAAGCCCTTCACTATTTTTGTAAAAGATCAGGCAACTCTGATTTAAAAAGTAAAGTTTTTGAAAAGGAAGAATTTTTAAAAACCCAATTCACCCCCCCCCCCTCTTGAGTCTTGGAGCAAAAACAACAGTCGCCATCAGAGCTAAACTCTTAAGTTTGGCTTAACAGCTATAAGAGTATGGCTTCCAATGATTGTTTGAATGAAGGGGCTTACCTTGCATGCCCTCCTTCCTTCAATGGATCTTAGTATATATATTGGAAGGAAAGAATGGTAATCTTTCTTGAGGTAGCAGGTGGAGACATTTGGGATGCAGTAGAGAATGGACCATTTGTCCCCTCTACTATGGATGAAAATGGTGCTCCAAGAAATAAGCCTAAAGCTGAATGGAATGAGGATGATAAGAAAAGAGTTCAATATAATACACGTGCTAAGAATATTATAACATCTGCCTTAAGCCGTGATGAGTTTTTCAGGGTTTCAAATTGCAAATTAGCAAAGGAGATGTGGGATACATTTCAAGTAACACATGAAGGAACCACAGATGTCAAAAGAGCAAGAATGAACACCCCCACACATGAGTATGAGTTGTTCAGAATGAAGCAAGGAGAACCTATGACTAAAATGCAAAAGAGATTCACACACATTGTCAACCAACTTGTGGGTCTTGGAAAAACTATATCAAATGAGGATCAAATTAACAAAGTAATGAGATTCTTGAGCAGGGAATGGCATCCTAAAGTCACTGCAATCTCAGAATCTAGAGACCTCTCATCAATGACCGTTGCCACATTGTTTGGAAAACTGCAAGAGCATGAATCAGAGTTGAACAGACTGAATGAGATTGAAGAAACTGACAAAAAGAAAAAGGGATTGGCTCTGAAATCACAAGTCAGAGAAGTAGAAGACAGTGACGATGATGATTCAACACAAGAGGCAGAATCGGAAAAAGAGATGGGAATGCTAGTTAGAAAATTCAAGAAGTTCCTAAAGAAGAAAGGCAACTTCAAAAGAAAGCCATCCACTTTTCAAATGAGAAATTTCAGCAAAGGTGACAACTCTTCCAACAACATCACATGCTATGAATGTGGAAAGATTGGCCACATGAAGCTTGACTGTCCAAAACTGTAAAAGAATGACAAAACTGAAAAGTTTGACTCAGAGGACAAGAAGTGGAGAAAGTTAAGAAAGTCCTACATTGCTTGGGATGATAATGATGTAGATTCCACTGAAGCATCTAAATCTGAGGAGGCAAACTTGTGCTTGATGGCCAGTAATAATAGTGATTCAGAGAGTGAGGTAAATTCTAATTCACGACCTACTTTTTGATGAATTGCAAGATGCATTTGATGAATTACATGCTGAATATCTTAAGATTGCTAAACAACTTGTCTCATCGAGAAAAATAATTGCTAAACAATGTGATGATTATGCATGCTTGAAAATAAAAGAAAGAGAACTAGAAGCTAGGAATAAGGTCTTGATTGCATCTAGCTCTAGTTGTTCTAAGTGTTGTACATTGACAAAAGAAGTTGAAAACTGAAAAAATGACTTAGACAAGTCACAAATGGTAGAGATAACTTGAATGCTTTATTAGGACAGCAAAAGTGTGTTTATGAAAAGGCTGGAATAGGATATGAACCTAAGATACAAGGGAAATCTTTCAAGAAATTTTTTGCTGCACCTAAGACATCAAACACACCCTTTGTTAAATGCAACTTTTGTGCTAGAAAAGGTCACACAGCTTCTACATGTCAATATAGAAAATCAGCATACAATAAATCTAAGTATATATGGGTTCCTAAAGGAACAATTGCTACAACTAACTCAAAAGGACCCAAACAGTTTTGGGTACCTAAAACACAAACATGATTATGTTTTTGTAGGTATGTTGGAAAGCCAAGAATGTGAAATGGTATCTTGACAGTGGCTGTTCTAAGCACATGACTGGAGACAAAACCAAGTTCATTTCCTTTACCCCTAAGTCAAGTGGCAGTGTTACCTATGGAGACAACAATAAAGGGAGAATACTTGGCATTGGCAACATTGGAAGTGACTCAACAACAATCTTTGAGGATGTACTATATGTTGAGGGACTGAAACACAACCTATTAAGTATCAGTCAACTATGTGACAAAGGCTTCAAGGTAAAATTCAATTCCAATAGTTGCTTAATAGAAAATCAGCATGATGAAAATTTGAAATTAATTGGACATAGGACAGATAACATCTATATGCTTGATTTAGATAATATCTCTTCAAATATTGTATGCTGTCATATTTCAAAAGAAGAAGAGAATTGGCTTTGGCATAGAAGCATTGCACACATTCACATGAACCACGTGAATAAACTGATTTGTAAAGATCTTGTAGTTGGTTTGCCTAAACTGAAATTTGTGAAAGACGGACTATGTGATGCATGTAAAAAAGGAAAGCAAGTTAAGGTCTCTTTTAAACCAAAGAACATTGTTTCAACAACTAGACCCTTGCAACTTTTACACATGGATTTATTTAGTCCATCTAGAACCAAAAGCTTTGGTGGTAACTTGTATGCATTGGTAATAGTAGATGATTACTCTAGCTATACATGGACATATTTTCTATCTCATAAGAGTGATTCATTCGTTGCATTTAAGAAAATGGCAAAAATTTTGCAAAATGAAAAGGACATGAAAATTGTTTCTATAAGAAGTGATCATGGGGGAGAATTTCAAAATGAAGTGTTTGAAAACTTTTGTGATGAGCATGGCATTCAACATAATTTTTCTGCTCCTAGAACTCCACAACAAAATGAAGTAGTGGAAAGAAAGAATAGATCATTAGAGGAGATAACAAGAACTATATTGAACGACTCTAGCTTGCCAAAACATTTTTAGGCAGATGCTGTCAATACAGCCTGCTATGTGCTAAATAGAGTTTTGATAAGACCAATCTTAAAGAAAACCCCTAATGAGCTTTACAAAGGAAGAAAACCAAATATAGCACATTTTCATGTTTTTGGTTGCAAATGCTTTGTTCTTAACAATGGAAAGGATAATCTTGGAAAATTTGACGCAAAGGCTGATGAAGGAATTTTCCTAGGTTACTCTCTATTTAGTAAAGAATTTAGAATATATAATAAGAGAACACAAACTATTGAGGAATCTGTACATGTGACATTTGATGAGTCTGACCCCAAAAGGTTGGGAAATGATTCTGTTATTGATGATCTTGCAGATTCAATTGAGAAAACTCTCCTAGAAGAGAAACAAGACAATGAAGAAGATAATAGCTTAAAGAATGAATTGTTGCAGCAGGAGCAAACAGAACAACAGCCTGACCTACAAAAGGAATGGAGAACTGTCATAAATCATCCAATTGATAACATCATTGATGAAATTACAAAGGGGGTAACTACTAGACAATCTCTTAGAAATGCTTGTAATCATATGGCATTTGGAGTGGGGACTGGATGTAAGTCACAGTGGTGGTTGCTGAACCAGTATAAAACTGATTGTGTGGTATCTCTAAACTCAAACTCTTTAATTTATATCTTGCGCATATAATTGTCATCTTAATGTTCTAATTTTTCAATTGTTATCAGTTCTTGATATGTTTAATTTGAATTAAAACCAGAGTATTACTGCAATAAATCTTGAGTTATTAATTATTCAAAACTGAGTTCAATAAAACTGTTCTTGATAACTGAAACTGATATATTGTAACTTCAGTTCTTGACTGACTAAGGCCTGTTTCTAATACCTGTACAACCTTGAACTGATTTATCTTTCTGAATTAATCTTTCTTATCCTCATCACCTTCTATTCAAGATTTCATAAAAAGTCCTTCACTGTTTTTGTAAAAGATCCTGAGGCAACTCTGATCCTCATCACCTTCTAAGTATTGGACTCGCTATACTCAATAGCTAGTCTACTGACGTGGCATCTAGAGAGACTACTCGTCTATCAAGTCTTTGGACTTGTTATTTTTCTGAAAATTATTTCGTTGTCTTGTCTACTTGACTTTTCTTTTAGACTTAGAAACTCGTCTACGTTAGCAAAATCAAGATCTCGCCTAGCATAAGATTAACATATTCAGAAACTTTACCAAGAGTTGTGAACTCGTCTAAAGGATCTAGATAGAATCTGATATGATTCCATACTTTATTTTAAGTTCCTCCAACTACTATAAATCAAACAGTCCCTGTAATCTTATAACAAACAAGTTAGATCTTTGACAACACTTTGCCATACAAATTTAACCTTTTTGTTAACATCAAAACTTAAGAGATTAATTAATCCAAAACCACTTTGGTTCTAACAATCTCCCCCTTTTTGATGATGACAAAAACTAGTTAAATTTGAGTGAGCAAAGTCTAAGAGAGCTACTGAGCTCCCCTTAAGACAAAGCATTCAACTTTAAAAAGATAAAACATATAAGCAGCAACATATATATATCTTATCAGATCAGTTAAGCATTGACTCAATCATATTCACAACATAGTATCAGTGCTTAGAAGAATTTAGCATAGAGATATATCAAAAGCAGCAACAATAGTATCAGAGCATATAAGATTTTAGCATATCAGAAAGCATGTATATAATAAAGTAGTATGCATATGCAAACATACACTATAAAACCTTATCAAAAACTGACTTTATATATATATATATATATATATATATATATGAATCAAAATTAATTCTCAATTCCTTTCTCCCTCTTTTTTATCATCAAACAAAGAGGAAACATGAGTGGATCATCATTGTCAGTTAAAGAAATGAACAAATACTAAGAAGAGGGTGGAGGTGGTGGAGGATGGTTATGATTTGGTGGAGGTGGAGGAGGTTGAATAGGTAGATTATGACTCTGTTGGAAACTTTGAAGAATGCTCATCATCTGATTTATTCATATTTGTTGGAGCCAAAGCTTCTGCAACTTGATCTTTAACCTGTTCCTTTACTTCTACTTTCATTCTCTTTTCTATGAGTTTTCCTATAGTCTATTCAAAATTTTGTGGCAGAGTAGGTCTTGAGCTTTCAGGACTATCATGCAGATATGCTTGACCTTGAAAGGTGCCTAGTGCTCTAGAGTGTTGAGGTTGATCATTTGGATGGATAACTGCCAGAGCCAGTGGTTGAGGTGAGTACTTTTCAGAAGTACTTTGTCTTGGAGCAGACTCAGCAACTTCCTCATACCCAGTTACTGGTTGAACAATATCATCATTCATATCTGGTCCTTCAACAATGATCTCTTCTTCAGTATGCTCAGTAGAAGAGTATGATTCTTCAAGCGGTTGTGGAGATGAAGTAAGAGTAAGCATATGATGAGGCAAGTCTCGAGCCCAGTGAACAGAGTCTTCTTCATAAACAGACCTTCTGAGGGGAATACCAAGAGTGTCCTCATGAATGTAAAATCTAACATTTGAGAGTCCATACTTTCCTCTCACTTTTGGAATGTTTCTCTTTTCTTCATTACTTAGTCCAGAAAAAGAAGCTTCCTTAGAACAAGCTATCATATGATGTCTACAAAAGTCAGTTGCAGTATCTTCAGGTATAACCTCAACGGATTGTGACATCCATAAATCTATTAGATTCTGATCAACAGAGGCTTCAGATTCTGTAATCATACAGGATTTGTCAGCTGGCATCTTTGCAGTACTTCTTTGCTTTTTCAAATCCTTATCCTTGTTCAAGTATATCATCGGCAGTCTTAGACAAATCATATAAGGTCTCACTCCAATTCTTGTATGCTTCAAGGTATGGAACAGCCGTGTTGGTGGAACAAAGTTGGCAGCTCTAACATATCTTGGCAACTCAAGCTCAGCTTTCAGATGAGCATACATGATGTGATCCACAACATCAGCAGCTTTGTCATATTCCCTTGAATGAACAAAAGTTTTCCATTTAGTGTTTCTGTCCAGTATGAACTCAGGTCTCCCATAAGTTCTTGACCTTCTGAACTCAGTTGACTTAGCTTTAGCTTTGTAAGGATCTTGAGTCCAGTCAGGAATAATGTGCCTATTGACACCTTCTGTGAAAGGTTTGAAGGGAGGGAATTTGATGAGATTATGGTAGATCTTTCTTGGTGGGAATTACTGTAATGGAAGGTGAGTAAGGGCAGGTCTAATATGATTGTACAAGGGGGATGGAAGTGGATTATTCTGCACATAACGAATAGGAACATGCCATGGATATTGTGTAGGCTAGGGCTCATACTCATACTCAAGTAGAGGGTAAAAAGGTCTGGTTGACTCTGGTTCTGGTTCATGTTTGTGATAGAGTATTTTCCAGTCTCTTTTGACTTTGGCACAACCTTCAGCTTTGCCATCATAGAGAACTGAAGGATTGGTATAGGGAAAGACAGTCCTTGGTAATTTGTGAAAGAGGGCACCAGGGTTAATCCCTACATCATCCGATTGATTGAACCAGGGATCATCTGCAGGAATGACAGGTTGAAATTATGGTCTGGTTGGTGATGTTTGAACAGGTGAGTGGGCAGGATATTGGACAGGTGAGGTTATTTGTGGTGAGGTGGTTTGTGGTTTAGTGTCATGTTGTGTTGGCAGTGTAAGTCTATATACATCTGGGTGAGAAGGTTGTGATGGTGGTAACACAGAATCAGCAGGTGCAATAGGGACATTGTCCTCATCTTTCAGCAGCAGTAGCTTTCTACAAAAGTCTTTTGTTTCTTTAAGACAGAGCTAATAGGGACATTGTCCTCATCATCCTCATCTTCATTGTGAGACAGGATTAGATTCCTGGTTCTCTTCTGAGATGGAACAGTCTGAGATGCAATAGCAGGTTGTTCCCTTATTACAATGCCAACAGGCTTTTTAGCAATAGGTTTCCTTACAGCACAGTGGTTTTCCTTCCTACTGTCTTCTTTCTCAATTTGAGTACTTCAGCATTGTTCAGTTCTATCAGTTCTTCCTTTATTTTGAACATTTCTTATTCCTTTGCTAAAGCAGCTTGAGCAACTGTGCTCAGCTTCATGTTGGTCAAGTTCATCTTGCCAAACACTACAACAACATACCATTCTCAGTTAGAATTTCAGCTTGCTCTTCAGGTAACTTGGCAGCAAGGATGTCATAAATTCCTTGAGCCTTGAGAATTTTTTATAACAAATGACAGAAAGGAATGGCAGTTGCCTTTTCCTTGTTGATTATGTAGTCCCTGCATCTACCATAGAGAATCCTAGACAGATTGATCTTGGTTTCTTGTACTAAGTGATAGAGTCAAAACTTATGTAGGGTAGAAAGGTTATCCTTTGAACCAGTCTTGTGCAGGACAACCTTATTCAGGATTTGATGGAGGATTCTTACTTCATCCTTCATCTCTACTATTTTCGATGAGTGAGTCCTGACTATATCTTGCCTCATCAGAAAGGCAACAACTACCTTAGAGCCTTCAAGATCTTTATCCTAACTTTTAGTAAGAAAAACCCCTTCTCAATCATTGTGAACAGCTTCAGAGAAGGTTTTCTCATACACCACCACTCTCTTACCAAGCACCATAGCGAATACCTCAGTATCTGTAACTTGAGGGTTTCTCCAGAAGTCCCTGATCAGATTAGGGTAGACAGAGACCTTCTCCACGAAGAGTCCTCCTCAACCTGCAGTATTGATGTTCTTGCTAACATCCACATTGTAGTCCTTAAGAATCCTGAAATAAAAGTGGTGTTCCACACCAATGCTCAACTTGTCCACATTGTAGGTTGAAACAACATAAGAGGAAGCCATTGATGAGGTTTGAAGGTTAGGGTTTGGAAGCAAGAAAACAGAATACACGAAGATTCATTGTGAAAGGTTTTTTTAGAGGGAAATAATATTGCTTAAAAAGGTTTCGAATGTGAAGAGTTTTTCCTAAAGAATAAAATAAAAGAAATGAAAATGTGTGAATAAAGGAGTAATGAGTACTGATGCGGTGCAGGTTTTTTGAAGCTGTAAAAAGATTATTGATGGGATTGATGGAAATAACTGACTCAGTATGAGAATATTATTAAATATGTCTTGGACATAAATTAATGCAAATTTAGTAAAAGATAGCATAGACGAGTCTAATAATACCATGCAGATAGTCAATGGACGCGATGCTTGCTAGACGCACATGTAACATACATTGGACGCACTTGAGCAATAGACGCACATGCAACAGATGCAAACATTGGAAGCACAATTAATCCACACAAATCATATTAAGATGTTTTCTAATAAACATAAATCCGTCCTCTGCAAGAGGTTTAGTAAAGATATATGCCCATTGATAGTCAGTATCTACAAATTGTATATCAATAATGCCTTTTTGCACATAATCTCTAATAAAGTGATGTTTAATCTCTATATGCTTAGCCCTTGAATGCAATATTGGATTCTTAGACATATTTATCAGAGCAGTATTATGACACATAAGTAGAATACTACTTACAAACACAATGTAGTCCTCCAATTGATGTTTGATCCATAGAAGTTGTGAGCAGCAACTAGCCTCTGAAATATACTCAACTTCAATAGTTGGTAAGACAATAGTACTTTGTATTTTGCTGACAATGAGACTAGATTAGCTCCAATGAAGTGGCATCCACCACAGGTACTTTTTCTTTCAATTCTATCTACAGCATAGTCAATATCACAAAATCCAACTTACATGTAATCACCATTTTTCTTAAAACACAAACCCAGATTAGTAGTACTTTTTAAATATCTAAATATTCTCTTAACTACCGAGAAATGAGATTCTCTTGGATCAAATTGAAATCGAGCACATAAACATATACTGAACATTATATCAGGTCTAGACACGGTAAGATATAGCAGAGAACCTATCATACCTCTATATACCTTTTGGTATACCATTTTATCTTTAACATCTTTGTTCAGTATTGACGTGGGATGCATAGGGGTGTTCATAGATTTGCAGTCATCCATCTTGAATTTCTTTAACAATTCCTTTGTGTACTTAGTCTGATGGATGTACACTTCGTCCACTATTTGTTTAACTTGAAGTCCAAGAAAGAACTTAAGTTCTCCCATCATGCTCATTTCAAACTCTTTTTGTATAAGCTTAGAGAATTCTTTGCATAGAGATTCATTAGTAGCACCAAAGATTATGTCATCCACATATATCTGAACAACAATAAAACTGGACTTATTGGATTTTCTAAATAAGGTTGTATCGACCTTTCCTCTACTGAATCCATTATCCATTAAGAAGGAACTTAACCTTTCATATCAAGCTCTAGGAGCTTGTTTAAGGCCATATAAAGCTTTCTTTAGCTTATATATGTGTTCAGGTTGGGTTTCACTTTCAAAACCCAGAGGTTGCATAACATACACTTCCTCACTAATAACACCATTTAGAAAAGCACTTTTTACATCCATTTGATATAGCATTATACTATGATGTGCATCAAATGATAATAAGATGGGAATAACTTCTAGTCTAGCAACTGGTGCAAAAGGTTCGGTGTATTCTATACCTTCTTCCTGTGAATAACCTTGTGCAACAAGTCTAGCTTTATTTCTTATCACCTTACCATTTTCATCAAGTTTGTTTATGTAAACCCATTTGGTTCCAATAACTAATTTATCTTTTGGTAAAGCCAAAAGAGTCCACACTTCACTTCTCTCAAACTGATTCAGTTCTTCCTGCATTGCTAGAATCCAGTCCTCGTCCAGTAGAGCCTTGCCTACTGTCTTTAGTCCTAACTCATAGACTAATGCAGAATCATCTTGTTCTCTGAATGTAGATCTGGTTCGAAGCCTGTCACTGGGATTCCCAATGATTTGATCTTGTGGATGATAATTCATGAAGTACCAAGATCTCTGAATATTTTCCTGTTGAGAAGTTGAAGTTTCTGACTCATGTTGTTGAGGTTCGTCCACTTGATCATCAAGTTTGACATTTGCTTTATTTTCAAAATCCTTGAGATTCAAATATGCAAAAGCTTCATCAAGCTCTGATAATTTCTTATCAGGCTGTTTGTCATCAAATTTAGCATGTATACATTCTTCTACTACTAAGGTTCTAGAAATATAAACTCTAAACCATTTGGATGATTCAGAATATCCTAACAGAATTCCATTATCTACTTAAGCATCAAACTTACCAAGTTGATCTTTAGTATTTAATATATAGCATTTACAACCAAAAGGATGAAAGTAAAATATGTAGGGTTTTCGTCCTTTCCCCAATTCATAAGGAGTCTTATTCAAGATTGGTTTTATGTACATTCTGTTATGAATGTAGCAGGCAGTATTAACAGCTTCAGCCCAGAAGTTTCTAGGGACAGAGTTATCATTGAGCATTGTTCTAGCCATCTCTTGAAGAGATATGTTCTTTCTCTCTACCAGACCATTTTGCTGTGGTGTTCTAGGTATTGAGAAGTTGTGAAATATACCACTTTCTTCACATAACTTTTGAAATAGCTCATTTTAAAACTCTCCCCCATGGTCACTTATGATTGAAGTGATACACATGCCTCTTTCATTCTGTACACGTGTGCAGAATACAGAGAAGACCCTGAAAGACCCATCCGTGTGAGCTAGGAACATAACTCATGTCCATCTAGTGTAGTTGTCTACCATGACTAGACCATATTTCTTTCCACTAACAAAGGCAGTCCTAGTTGGTCCAAATAGATCAAGGTGTAGCAGCTCTAGTGGTCTATTGGTACTAACAATATTGTTAGATTAAAAGGAACCTTTGACTTGTTTTCCCTTTTGACATGCATCACAGAGAGCATCAGATTTGAACTTAAGGTTTGGTAGCCCTCTCAAGAGGTTATGCTTTTTTAGCTTTGAAATTAATTTCAAGCTTGCATGACCTAGCCTTTTATGCCAAATCCATCGCTCATCTTCAATGGACATTAGACATAAGACACTTTGATTTGTGATTTCCTCCAAGTCAATCTTATGCAGATTGTTTTGCCTCTTGGCAGTGAATAAGAGTGATCCATTAGTCTTATTGACATTACACATGTTCTTATCAAAGGAAAGAACAAACCCACTATCACATAATTGACTTATGCTTAGTAGATTGTGTTTTAAACCATTAACTAAAAGAACATTATCAATTGAGGGAAAAGGATGTTTACCAATTTTACCTATTCCAATGATCTTTCCTTTCTGATTACCTCCAAAGGTAACCCAGCCACCATCCTTATGTTTAAGGTCTTGGAACATACACCTTTCTCCCGTCATGTGACGTGAGCAGCCACTGTCCAAGTACCAGGATGTGTGTTTCTTTCCTGTTGTTAAGCAAATCTACAACAGGTATAATCTTATCTTTAGGTACCCAGATTGACTTGGGTCCTTTTTTGTTAGTAGTAACTGGACGAGCATGTTTGCTATGCTTGTGATGTATGCATCTAGATGTTACATAACCACCTTTTCCACATACTTTACAGTAAGTATTGGACGGGCAAATTCTAGTTTTAACATGTTGTGTTTAACCTTTTGAAGCTCTATTATGTGCATGTGGTTTTGACTTTTTATGAGAAGCTTCATGCTTCTCTTTATCATAACCAAGGCCAGATTTATCATGAGGGCACCAAGAATACCTCAAAATTAAACTTAGTTTAACTGAGCCACCTACAAATTTAGACAAAGTGTCTGTCAGATATGTCACATCTTGTTTCTGTTTTGCAACTTCACAAGAAACATTGGGCTCACACTTGAGTTTGTCAGTTAGACTGACATTCTCAGATTTAAGGTTATTATTTTCATTTGCAAGACTTAGTTTTTGCATGCATACCCTATCATATTCTTTAGATAGTTTTGAAAATCTCTTTTTGAGACTTCTATACTCATGAGACAAAATAGATGAGTTGTGTAATAATTCATCAAATGCATCTTGAAGGATGGATAGGTCAGAATCCATTACCTCAGCATCGGTGTATTCATCTTCTGATGATGTACCAACCATGAGACACATATTTGCCTTTTCCTCAGCTTCATTTTCTTCATCAGATGAAGTGAGATCCAGATCCTCCCAAGTAGCCATCAAGCCCTTCTTCTTTTTGAAGAACGTCCTTTTGTCCTTCAGATCTGGGCAGTCAGCTTTGAAATGATCAGGCTTCTTGTATTCGAAGCATAGAGGTGGACCATTCTCTATGGAGTTTGATTTCTCCTTGAGAAACTTTTTGTTGAACTGCTTCCTTCTGAAGCCACATCTCTTTCTCCACATATGTTGAATCTTTCTGGAGATGAAAGACAGTTCATCCTCATCAGATCCTTCATCACTGTCAGAAGGTTCTGCTTCATCTGAGAATTCCTTAGCTTTAAGAACTTTGGATGAGCTAGCCTTCTTTACCTTTAGGGCAATAGACTTTCCTTTTCAGAAACTTTCTTCATCATTGAGCTCAAGCTCGTGAACTTTCAAAGATCCAAGAAGTTCCTCCAAAGTGAGAGTATTGAGGTTCTTTGCTTCCTGAACAACAGTGACCTTAGGTCTCCACTGTTTATGTAAGCTCCTAAAAATTTTTCTAACATGATCTCTATTCTCATAGGTGTTTCCAAGAGATCTAAGATTGTTGGTGATGGTTTGGAATCTTCCAAACATTTGATCTATAGTTTCATGTTCAGCCATTTTAAATAATTCATACTGATGAACCATCATGCTTATTTTTGACTCCTTGACTTGAGATGAACCTTCATGAGCTTGGGCAAGAGTATCCCATATTTCCTTAGCAGTGTTACATCTATGGAATTTATCGTGCTCAAATCCGGTGATAGCACATATCAGACAGTGCTTAGCTTTCAGATTGAGTTGATGTTGAGTTTTCTGCTCTTTAGTCCATTGAGCTCTAGGAACAGCATCACCTCTTGGCTCAGTGTATCCAGTTTCAATCAGCTCCCAGATATTCCCATTTTGTACATCGAGAAAAGCCATCATTCACTTTTTCCATTGTCATAATCACTACCATCAAAGAGAGGTGGTATGTTGATTGCTTGTCCTTCTGTATCCATGCCTCTTGGATCGTACTCCCTCAGCATTTGTTAGATTCTCAACCCTTTTGAGTCTGAGCTCTGATACCAACCGAAGTTGACATAGGGAAACACGAGAAAGGCGGTTGAATTGTGTTTCTTAACAGTTTTTTGAAAAATCCTTTTCTCAAACACTTTTACAAGCAAACCAATAAAAGCAACACACAAATAGGAAAACCTTTTTAAAGAGCTAATAAACTCTGATTCAAAAACCCCACAATTAGTATAAAAAAACTGTAAAAGATTAGGGTTAGAAGATTCACACAAGTATTTTATCCTGGTTCACTCTCTTCCAACCAAGAGCTACGTCTAGTCCCTTCTACCAGAAGGTTTTTCTCCACTATTTTCCAAAATAGATTACAAGTATTCAACACCTCTTCAGGCTACAAGTATTCTTTCTCTACCAAGCCTCTTCAGGCTCTAACTCTAGCAAAGAGATTAACATATTTTATCTAAGAACTCACTATGTGTGAGGATTTGAAAGTTTAAGATCAACAGGATTTACAAGTAAACTTGTTTTACAATTTCAGCAGAGTTTTTGCACTTAGATATCAGAGCTTCTTACATTCTTATTGAAGTTCTTCACGTATTTATAGATGAAGTGCTTCTCTGTCTTGATCTTCTTCAACGGTCTTTAAATTGTATCCGTTTAGACATAGCATTAAATTCTAAGATCCGTTGAGATTGATAACTTGATATGCTTCATGGAGAAGTGCTATTGTTTATCAGAGGAATGCTCAAAGTAGAGCTGTCACTTCCCTGTTGTACCAAAGGTTGCTTTCTGACTTTGCTTCTTTGTACTTGACTTGAGCTTTACATTAGTGTAGATGACAGAGTACAAAGGTTTATGTTCTCAAGGGTACTATGTTTCTATTCTCAACAAACAAAGAGTTAACAATATAAGTAATATGGGTAAAGAGACATATATCCTCTTGAATTAAACAAACAATCATTTGAAATAAATACGCTTAAGTTTAGACGGGTTCACATTTTAAAACTTATGGACGTGCAAAATTAACTTATCAGCAAGACGGGCTCGTCTACTGATACTACGTCTATAGACTTTTATCTAGTTCCAAGTATTGGACTCGCTATACTCAATAGCTCGTCTACTGATGACGTGGCATCTAGAGAGACTACTCGTCCATCAAGTCTTTGGACTTGTGATTTTTCTGAAAATTATTTCATTGTCCCATCTACTTGACTTTTCTTTTAGACTTAGTAACTCGTCTACTTTAGCAAAATCAAGATCTCGTCTACCATAAGATTAACAGATTCAGAAACTTTACCAAGAGTTATGGACTCATCTAGAGGATCAAGATAGAATCTGATATGATTCTATACTTTATTTTAAGTTCCTATAACTAGTATAAATCAAACAGTCCCTGCGATCTTATAACAAAAAAGTTAGATCTTTGACAACACTTTGCCATACAAATTTAAAATTTTTGTTAAAATCAAAACTTAAGAGATTAATTAATCCAAAACCATTTTGGTTCTCACAGAGTAAGATGGAGTATGGGACATGTCTCTCTGTACTCACCCCTTCTTTTTGATTGAATATTCTCCATGTCAGATTCAGATGGAGACTGTGGTGAGATAGGCTCTGGATACATAGATTCTGAAGAAGAATCTATCACGAGTGGAGCCAGTTGAATACACATGCCCCTAAGGAAGGTAATGTCAAGGAAATTGGGTCACTCTGAGGATGCTTCATGCCAATAGGCTTCTTGATGTGCAAATAACTTAATAAAGAGCATTCCATAGGAGATGCTTCCATTATTCCCTTGAAGACGGTATTTTAGATATTCCATGATTGGGAATGGAAGGTTGATATTGGAGTAGGCGAGGAGGTGATAGACCACAATAATTCCAGACTTTGATAGAGTGATGGAGTGGCAATTTTCCCTATCTGTGAGGGGAAGAATGAAATGACGGCAACACTCATGGTTGTTGTTCACCCGAGAGGTCTCATTCTTCTTCTGACCAGTATTGTCCCCAAACAGTTTCTGATATACCTTCTTTAGTGAGATGATAGGGTTTTCCAATATCCTATCCAGACTTCTAAAACTCTCCAAATTAACCCTTGTTTAGAGATCCCATTAATTCAGCAACAATAGCCTGTGTGATGGTCACTGGTACACAACCACTTATGTGCCTAGTGATGGATCTGACATTGTTATATCAACATTTGACCATAATTCCCTGATTTCTACAGTAGGGATGGGTCTATGGGGTTGAAGAACTCAATCCATCCTTGAAAATAAATCTCTGAAGTTGCATCTTAATTATCGCGTTTAAGGTCTTCAAGATTAATTGCCCTCTTTGTAATGTGATGACATTTGGAAGCCATTTGGCTTTTAGAGAGTAAAAGGTTATTAGGAGAGTGAAAGGTTTCGGAGTGTCGGATGGTTTCATAATATTGATTGGTTCTATTTATACACATGAGCGGATGATGTAGTTAGTGGAGAAGATATGCAATCATGCGTTTTCAAATAAAAACCATAATTAGAAGTTATAATGTTATAGTGGAGTAATTAGAAGTTACAATGTTAGTGGAGAAGAGGAAGAGATCAAGACATCACATGCAATTATGCTCTGTCGCTTGGTATCATTCCCATAAAATATCGTGCTATCAAGTTATAACAAAGTTTTCTAGATAAGCGTTGTTAAACGTATCCATTTTAATAGTGTTTTCTACAAAAAACGCTATTAAAGGTATGGTTCACCTAAAATAGCTATATATTAAAGGTGTGAACTATTACTCTCTCTCAAATCTTTCAAATCACGAGCGCTCTCAAAGTTTTGTTCAGTCTCTCGCTCTCTCTCTCTCTCATTCTCTCAAACCTAGCCACTAACTCTTGTCGTCTTCTCTGGTAAGTCTGTTCACCTCTATCATTTGAAATGTTTAGGGTTACTTTTCATATTTTCATTGACATTTGATGAGATCCTAGAATCCTAACCTTTGGATTCACCTAATCACAAATTGGATTTTTGTTATTTTTGTTGGTGATGACCTCTATTCATTATTTTGGATGTATCTTGAACTCTGAATATCCGATTGAGGTGTTCTTTGCTTCATTAACAAGCTAAGAGAAATACCTTCATGTTTTATTTCAAGATTAAAGACTAGATTCAGCTTCTAACATGGAGAAAAATGGGCTGAAAGTTGAGAACGAAATTTTGCACGGATTTGACTCATTTAATTTGGGGTTGTACTTGGACTTAGGAACTTAATAGTGTAAGCCCATTCGGGTCATAGGAGGGCATGACCAAGCTAACCTTGGTCCTTAGATTAGCTTCTCATTTAGCTTCCTTTAACTCCTATAAATAGGTGAATGTAAGCTCATTTCTCCACTTTTCAATGAAATTAGATTTTGACTCAATTTTTAGTAGTGTGAGTGAGAATGGCTCTACTCTTTGGGTTCTGGAGTAGAACCTTGATTGATTCTCATCAAGAGCTTCCAATTTCTTGTAGCGAATGCTCCTTCAGCTTATCACTTCTTCCAATTCATGGAAACAAGTGTGGCACTTTCTTTCATCTTCTCTTCTACTCGATTTTTACGTTTTTGAGCTTGTTATGTTAGATCTACTTGTTTTATTTCGTACAAAATTCACTTGAATTTCCATTAGATGTGTGATCACATTTGATCCATGACTGATGCACCTAACAAGTGATCTTTCATATTTTTTTGGCATGATGATCACCTTTGAGATCATATTTTCTCTCTCAAAATTCATTTGAATTTTGGTTTGAAATTTGCTCAAAGCTCTTAGATAGATCCTTAACTCCATGATTCAATCTTGGATCATATCAACATTTCCTATGTTAAATGGTTACTTAGGGTTACTTCTGTCCAAGGCTTGACATTTCAAATACCTAACGATGCAGACATTCAGTGGCTACTTAGGGTTACCTCTGTCTACGACAACATTATTAATGTAAGTTGATGTTTTGCACATTCGTAATAAAGCTTAAGCTTGTTTTTAAGTCCATCTCTGTTGTCTTGTCTGTTCTTAATGGATTTCAGAGTTGACCCAACATTCTTGAATCATCATATCTGTGAGAGTGGAGGGTAATATAGTTTTCTATTGGAAGGTTTCTATATGTGAGTTCTATTATTATCACCGACCAATGGTTTCTTGAACTTTTTCAAATATTTCAAGTATTCTACATGTGTTGGTAATTAAAAAAAATTTTATCATGTAGTTTGATCTAGACACAGAAGAGTGGAACTTGCTTCTTGTTACTAGCTTATTCTGGATGACAACAAGACATTAGTGAAGGTTAATTGTCATTTTCTTTTTAGATCTTTTTTTTTTGTTTCAGTAACGAATTACACTACTAGAAATCCATCTTTTTTGGACGGATTTTCGGACGGAAATTGGACAAATTTCGGACGAATTTCGGACGGATAATTCATTTCGGACGGATTTCGGACAACGTGGAAATCCGGATTTTGGTTATTTTTCGGACGGATTTCGGACATATTTATTTTTGTTTTCCAACGGATTTGGGACGGATGTTGTGATTTTGTTGGTTATTTTTCGGACGGATTTCGGACGGATTTATTTTTGTTTTCCAATGAATTTGGGACGGATTTCCCACGGAAGAATGAAAAGTCAGAATCTGTCACGGCCGTGACATGTCAACTGAGCCAGACCCCTTCTAAGCAGAATCTGTCACGGCCAGGCCGTGATACCCATCACGGCCGTGACAGACCATTTAGTGAAGCAACATTCAAGGCAGAAGCTGTCACGGCCAGGTCGTGATGCCCATCACGGCCGTGACAGATCACTTCACTTACATTACAGTTTCACTATCTATGCGAATTATATGGCACCGATCTAACATTTGTAGTTTCACATTCAATCACAAAATCATGAATTTGACTATTGTTACAAAATACAGCCTTGGTACCATACAACTTCTAAAAATCAAATACCAATTGCTGCATGCAATCCAAAAGTCGTGACTTAAAAACTATCAGAAGATCAAGCCACTGTGAACTGTGAAGGTCATGTAATGAACCAAACAAAAAAAATAAATAAAGTTGTTGTGACCCACTTGATTACTGCCTTGTCATGTTCTCTCGGTTTGAAAGTTCAGCAGCTGCTCTTGCAACCATGCTTGCAACTTCTGCAGATTCTGCAGCAGCCTCTGCAGCAAAGGCAACATCTTTGAATTCCATGTTCCTATTTTTCTTATCCATAGGAAAGGCACTCCTATTTTCAGAACTCGAATCTCTAAAATCCATTTCTTGTCTTCCAGTTCCTGTAAGAAAGAATCCCAAATATTCAGGCAATAGAAAGAACAAAAGCCCCAAATTCATTTGCAATTATTGTCATCAAAAATTTACCCGAAGGTCTAGTTTTTGGATTAGACACCCCTGATGCCGTTGACTGATTGCCAACGGCCTTTCTAGAGGCACCACTTGCATTCTACTCGTCTGAACATCTTGGAGAAGCAAATACTACACTTGAAATTGCTTCCTTCAAATCGATGGGGCAGTTTCAGGGGGGGCAAGAAAGAAAAGATAACATGGTCAATTCAATGAGAATGCACAATCATAATGAACAAAGTTGTATACTTCAAATCAATAGTTCCAAAAAGAAAAACCCTCATGCAGAAATCGCGTGCGTTTAAAACGAGACACCCCGCTGTGCCCCTTTGCGACATTTAGTTTAAAACCTCAATAATTAGTTCCTTAAGCCTTAACCTCTCATCAAGACCTCAACACATGCTATATGTCACAACACCTCTTTAACATATTTCATGTAGGTTAGGCACCTCTAAAAAATCATCATGATCCTCACGCCCAAAACAATCATCTCTTAGACAACATATATATCTTAACTTAAGATCCACTAAGCATAATAATAATAACCAGGCAGATCATGCATAACACAATATCAATCAAAATATTCTCATATTACCAACATAGCACAAAATCAATCCAATAAAGTTTGATTCTTTCCCCTACCTTAAAGATGCTCAGAGTTTTTAAAAGCACTTAGCAGCGATGCAGTTAGCTCCAAACAGTTCCCAAAAAGTAATTTCTTCTTCTTGCAAGCAAGCACGCACATGAAAAACATCCCAGAGAGTCGATCCAAGCATAGAAACAGCCAGACAAATCACTGAATTAATTTCTCAACAATCACAATATAAATATAATTCAATAATATATTTAATTTCACAAAAACCTCATTCATTTAAAATTAAAGCAGGTTTGAGGTTTTTGGGATCAAGATGAAAATTGAGAAAAAAAACAGTTTAACAAGAGATTGACAAAATTGATTTAGGGAGACACTTAATCATGCTCCCAATTTCAGAAAACACCAATTAATTTCATAAACTGAGAACTAAAAATCAAAACCTAGGGTTAAGGTTTGAGGAGAAATTGGGGCTCTTGAATCTGAACAAAGGAAGTGAGAAAACCACTTACCCAAGGAAGAAGGCAAGCTTATGGTGGTGCTGCGGTGGTTGACGCGGCGGTGGACGGTGGCCGTGACGGCGGTTCGCTTTCTGTGAACACCAAAAAGGGAGAGAGATAGAGTAAGACCAAAGGAAATAAGAAGAAGGGGGTTGGAAGGAACTCACATGGTCGAAACCACCACAAAAACCGGCGGCTCGCGGTGTTTACCACGATGGAGGGCACAGCTTCGCGGCGGAGCTTGGCCAGATCGCGCGGCTGTGACGCGGATCGGAGCAGGTGGTCGGACGCGTCTCCTCCTGGCAGCTTCCGGCGGTTTGATGGGTGGAGGGTGTGGGGCGGTGGCTGGTTGGAGGAAGAAGAAGAAGGGAGAAGAATAGAGAAGAAAAATAAAGAAGGAAGAAATAGATGAAGAAAAGGAGCAGAGAAGAAAAGAGAGTGGGGGGTAGGCGTCGAGAGAGGAAGAAAAAAAAAAGAGAAGTTAGGTTTTTAAGTCAATTATTTAGTAATAGGTACAAAATGAGTGATAAAATATTAAGCCTAAAATAAACATGTTTTTACTTTTTGGACTCTAAAAATAAAGATTGATAACTATAAGTTTTCGAAATTCAAATTAGAGTAAAGATTAATAGTTGGACTACTATGAAAATACTCAGTCCAAAATTTAATCTCCGATAAATGTCAAACCAGTTTATTTTCAACTCCAAAATTAAATAGAATGAAAATATGAAAATGCTTTTCTCTTAAACATATTATTTAAAATATTTTTCTGTACTGGTAATAATAGTGACAATAACGTAAATTATTGTCTAGTAAGCGTGCGTTCACTAAAATAAGTCAGTGCTAACGCACCCAATAAAATAATTTGAAGAGAGTAATTTAATTACTCAAACTAAACCAGTACGGATTGCTTTAAACAGGACATATGTTTTCCTAGATCTTGCATCAGTCCATGAGTAATTGCAACACTCATTACATGTAATTGAAAATAAACAAACAAGTAAAGGATCCTCGTCTTAATGCTCACGTTAGCTCCAAGAGTGTAATTATCTACTCCATCAAGCAAGCATAGCCGTGTCAAACGTCTCAGAGAGGGAATCAAACAACGCGCAACAATCAGAAATTAAGAAATCAATTACGCATGACCAAACACACATTCTAATTTGATCTAAACACTTAATCTTATTACCAAACATGGTTATTTTCAAAGAAAATCATGTTTGGAGCTTACGCTTAGGTCCTAACAAGTCGATTTGGGCTCTATTAGGATCAAACAAGTCCATTTAGGCTTCATTAGGACCATAGAAGTTCAATTGGGCCGATCGGGGCAATTGGCCCAATTAGGTCCTAACAAGTCAATTTGGGCTCTATTAGGATCAAACCAGTCCATTTGGGCTCCATTAGGACCAAAGAAGTACAATTGGGCCGATCGGGGCAATTGTCCCAATTAGGTCCTAACAAGTCGATTTGGGCTCTATTAGGATCAAACAAGTCCGTTTGGGATCCATTCTAATTTGATCTAAACACTTAATCTTATTACCAAACAAGGTTATTTTCAAAGAAAATCATGTTTGAAGCTTACGCTTAGGTCCTAACAAGTCCATTTGGGCTCTATTAGGACCAGACAAGTCCATTTAGGCTTCATGAGGACCATAGAAGTTCAATTGGGCCGATCGGGGCAATTGGCCAAATTAGGTCCTAACAAGTCAATTTGGGCTCTATTAGGATCAAACCAGTCCATTTGGGCTCCATTAGGACCAAAGAAGTACAAATTGGCCTAGTTAGGTACTAAATGATCTAAAAAGTCCATTTGGGCTCTATTAGGATCAGACAAGTCCATTTAGGCTTCATTAGGACCATAGAATTTCAATTGGGCCGATCGAGGTAATTGACCCAATTAGGTCCTAACAAGTCAATTTGGGCTCTATTAGGATCAAACCAGTCCATTTGGGCTCCATTAGGACCAAAGAAGTACAAATTGGCCTAGTTAGGTACTAAATGATCTAAAAAGTCCATTTGGGCTCTATTAGGATCAGACAAGTCCATTTAGGCTCCATTAGGACGAAAAAAATACAAATTGACCCAGTTAGGTCGTATATGACCTAAAAAGTCCATTTAGGCACTATTAGGATCAAACAAGTCCATTTGGGATCCATTAGGACCAAAGAAGTACAATTGGGCCGTATGGGGCAATTGGCCCAATTAGGTCCTACCAAGTCGATTTGGGCTCTATTAGGATCAAACAAGTCTATTGGGGCTCCTTTATGCCCGAAAAAGTACAAATTGGCCTAGTTAGGTCGTATATGACCTAAACAGTCCATTTGAGTTCTATTAGGATCAAACAAGTCCATTTGGGCTACTTTAGGACCAAAGAAGTACAAATTGGCCCATTTAGGTCCTATATGACCTAAAAAGTCCATTTGGGCTCTATTTGGATCAGACAAGTCCATTTGGGCTCCATTAGGACCAAAAAAGTACAATTGGGCCGTACGGGGCAATTGGCCCAATTAGGACTTAACAAGTCGATTTGGGCTCTATTAGGATCAAACAAGTTCATTGGGGCTCCATTATGCCCGAAAAAGTACAAATTGGCCTAGTCAGGTGATATGATCCAAAAAAAAAGGATCATGTAAATTTTCGGATGAAGATAGGGCTTGAAAAGTGAAGAAAATGAGCCAAACAGAGCCCATCACGGCCTAGCCGTGATGACCATCACGGCCATGATCAAGCAGAGCAGAAGGCAAAAGTCTGGAGCTGTCATGGCCTAGCCGTGATGGCCGTCACGGCCGTGACATGTTAGCTGATCCAGACAGAACCGATCACGGCCTAGCCGTGATGAGTGTCACGGCCGTGACAGACCAAAATTTGAAAGCGTGCCAAGGAAAATATAAAAAATAACAAATCCGTGTGAAATCCGTCCGAAATTTTCGGACGGATTTCAGACGGATCAAGGAAAATATAAAAAATAACATAATCCGTCTGAAATCCGTCTGAAATTTTTGGACGGATTTCAGACGGATGTAAGAAATATAAAAGAATAACGCAATCCATCTGAAATCCATCCGAAATTTTCGAACGGATTTCAGACGGATCAAGAAAAATATAAAAAATAACATAATCCGTCTGAAATCCGTCCGAAATTTTCGGACGGATTTCAGATGGATGTAAGAAATATAAAAAATTAAATCAATCCGTGTGAAATCCGTCCGAAATTTTCGGACGGATTTCAGACGGATCAAGGAAAATATAAAAAATAACACAATCCGTCTGAAATCCGTCCGAAATTTTCAGACGGATTTCAGACGGATCAAGGAAAATATAAAAAATAATACAATATGTCCGAAATTTTCGGACGGATTTCAGACGGATGTAAGAAATATAAAAAAATAACACAATCCATCTGAAATCCGTCCGAAATTTTCCGACGGATTTCAGACGGATCAAGGAAAATATAAAAAATAACACAATCCGTCTGAAATCCGTCCGGAATTTCGGACGGATTTCAGACGGATCAAGGAAAATATAAAAAATAACACAATCCGTCTGAAATCCGTCCGAAATTTTCGGAAAATTTCAGACGGAAACATTTCCGTCCGAAAATTCGTAAAGGATTATGAGACAGTGGAGATGGATGGAATTCGTAAAGGATTATGAGTTCGATCTTCAGTATCATCCAGGAAAGGCAAACGTCGTAGCGGACGCATTAAGTCGGAAATCTTTGAAAGTGTCTACTATGATGGTTAAGGAATTGGAACTGATCGAACAATTTAGAGATCTGAATCTTGGAATAACTGAACTATCGCAGAACAAGATGAGTTTAGGAATGATCACTATTACTAGTGGATTCCTAGAATTAATCTGGAAGAAGCAAGCCGAAGACCAATACCTCTAGAAGGTTAACCAGATGATAGAAGAAGGTAAGACATTAGAATTTAAAAGAGGTATTGATGGAATCATAAGGTTTAGATAAAGGATATGTGTACCTGAAGATAAAAAAGTTAGGAATTTGATTCTGGAAGAGGCGCACAAAAGCAAGTTGAGTTTTCATCCAGGTGCCACAAAGATGTATCAAGACTTGAAGAAAATGTTTTGGTGGTCTGGAATGAAAAAGGAAGTTGCAGAGTATATCCAATCCTACTTGGTATGTCAAAAAGCAAAGATTGAACACCAAAAACCAGCGGGACTATTGCAATCTCTAGATATCCCAGAATGGAAATGGGACAGTATTGCAATGGACTTTGTATCTGGTTTACCAAGGACACAGAAGAAGTATGATGCAATTTGGGTTATAATTGATAGATTAACGAAATGTGCTCATTTCCTTCCTATCAATCAAAGGTTCTCAATGGAAAAGTTAACCCAGTTGTATATCAAGGAAATTGTCAGACTGCATGGAGTACCAGCAAGTATAATTTCGAACAGGGATCTGAGATTTACATCAAGATTCTGGCAGAGTTTACACAGTGCTCTAGGAACTAAGTTAAGGATGAGTTCCTCTTATCATCCTCAGATGGATGGTCAGTCGGAAAGAACAATCCAGTCATTGGAAGATTTACTAAGAGCATGTGTGTTAGAACACACGGGAAGTTGGGACGAATTTCTTCAATTGATTGAATTTACATATAATAATAGTTTCCACACAAGTATTGGCATGGCACCATATGAAGCACTATATGGAAGAAAGTGTAGAACACCCCTCTGTTGGTACGAGACAGAAGAAAGTCAATTGATTGGACCTGAGGTGGTACAACAAACAACGGAACAAGTTCAGAAGATTCGGGAGAAAATGAAAGCAGCGGTAGATAGGCAGAAAAGCTATAGCGACAAGAGGAGAAGGCCTTTGGAATTCCAAGAAGGCGATCATGTTTTCATGCGAGTCACCCCGAGGACTGGAATTGGCAGGGCAATAAAATCCAAAAAGCTTACACCTCGTTTCATCGGACCATTTCAAATTCTTGGCCGAATTGGTCCAGTTGCCTATCAGATAGCCTTACCGCCCAATCTTTCGAACCTTCATGATGTTTTCCATGTATCCCAACTCAAAATACTATCCCGATCTATCTCACATTATAGAACCCGAATCAATACAGTTAAGAGAAAACCTAGAGTATGAGGCTTTACCTGTACGGATCGACGACCGAAGGATAGAAGAACTCCGCGGGAAACAGATTCCTTTAGTCAAGGTCATATGGAATGTAGTAACTGGCGACGCTACCTGGGAAAGAGAAGCCGATATGCAACAGAGATATCCACACCTGTTCCTACGAGGTAACTTAATTTAAATTCCGAGGACGAAATTTCTTTTAAGGGGGGTAGTAATGTAATGTCCCGATTTTAACAAGTGAAAATTTGATATCTTAATTAAATGGGAATGAGGGTTAGATGAATCAAAAAAAAATTTTAATCAGAACATATATATATGTTTAGAGTAAAATTTAGGCAACTCAAAATCTTAATAGGCAACCACCTCAATTTATTTCCTTAGTTAAGGTAGTTTATCAAAAAAAAAAAAAAAATATATATATATATATATATATAAATAAAAATAAAATAGTTAACCAAATATATAGATCTTAGTTATAGTCAATTAATTATGATTAATTTATTTAAGTTTTATAAATCATTATTTATCTTTATACAAGTTTTAACTTAGTTGAATAAACAAAAATAACCTTTGACCAAATGAATAGATAGGACACGGCAGTTTTCACATTAATGGCACATCAATCCTTAAAAATTTTGACTGCATGATGTTGTAGTAATGCCACCTCCTGCTTGTGCCATTTTACATGCAATAGCAATCTCCTTTCATGATGCTCCAAAGGCCACGCCATATGCTTGCTTTCCTTGTGTCACTTGCTAAAAATTCTGGATGCATAATTTTGAGATGCCACCTCCTGCTTGTTGGTCATTATTTCTTTCATTTCCCATGCCAATCTGCTTGATAATTCAGAGTGGATTCACGCCACCTCCTGCTTGCTATTTTCTACTTGCAATTTCTTTGAGTAACAATACACCATGCCAATCTATTTGCCATTTTCTTCATGCAGTCCCTTTGCTTAATTATACACCACGCACCTGCTTATGTTTCATAGCTTAGCTTAGTCAAATTTATAGGAATGCTGGCTGGTTACATTTGATATCCAAGTGCCACCTCCTACTGCCCTTCCTATCATTAATTCATACAAAAAATCTAGCCCATTTCATGGTTATTTTAATAACCACGCCAGCTGCTTGGTTTATGAGACCATTACTTTGTTTCATTCCTTTCTCAATAGGTCAGTGCAACCTTAGAAGAGGAGCAAGAAATAGCGCAGAAGAAAAATAGAAAAGAGAGAGAGAAGGTCGTGAGAGTGAGAGGAAATTCCGGAGCCGATACCGATCCATCCGTTCGTCCTAGCGAGAAACCGACTATACCGTTATGATCCTCGCAACGTCTACTTCATTATCCTATCTTTCTTTTCTTGATTAGTCTAAGGTAAACCTATTTCCTTTTTATGCCGAAATTCCGTCGGCAACGGTATTGAGGTTATCTTTAAATCCGTTAATCGATTTTCAATTCCGTCTTCAGATTTGGATTACACGTAATGTCTGCTTCACAATGATGTGTCTAGGTGAATTTTTGGAGCCCCGGAGGGTGGTGAACCAAGCGCGACAGATTTGAGGAGTATAGAAGTGGGCTCGTTTCGTTGCGTTAAAGCTAGCCTACAACATTTTAGGTGGGGAGAAAGTAACCGACATCGTCGGGGAGGCAAGCGTAGAATAATAATTATATATGCATGTGTGTAGGGTGCCCCAGGCCCTACTAGGATGTCGAATAATCAACAATGGCTAAACCCAAATAAAATAATATTTTAATGTTGTGATGGGTTTAGTGGTTGTAGGTTTATCGACTCTAAGTCGTTGATTTTATACTGGTTGAGGTTGTCTGAAATGCGTGTTGCTATGCTATGTGATTGATTCATGATTTTCAGTGATTTTCTATATTTAACATGTTGAATATGTTCACATGAATATTTTATATGTGAGAATTGATGCTGACTGATTTTATGATGAATATATGTCTATATGGATAAGTTGAGAGTTAACACCGTGTTAATGCCTTGAGACGGCAGCTTTGAAGCCGGGGATGTATGGGCATCCGCTGTGAGAAAATAAATGGATAAGGTTCCGATGTTAACTATAGTGATGGTTGTTGCACTGCATTTTTCCAAGGTGGCGAGCCGTATGACTGGGAGTCGTACGAGGTTAGTTGTACTCGAGTGCGAGTACGGATTATGGAGGGGCCGGTCTATGAAGAGACCTTGGGGATGTAAAACTGGTCTCGGGAGGCTCACAGTGACCATTAGTTAGCTCCTAATATGTCGTGTACCCCGATAGAGCCTAGTTATCTCGACTTTACCCTGAGTATCCACGTCTAAGGTTGACTATCCGAGGCGACCCAAATACCTCTGATAGAGCTGAGCTCACAGAGAGATGCACTCTTATGGGTCACGGCGAGCGGAAAAGTTGCCCAGACAAACTAACTGATGTTCCCTAAGCGAATAGGCTTGATAAGGGAATATCTCGGGGTTAAGACCCAGATGAGAGATATCGGCCGACATGCATAGGAGTGAGACTCCTTAGAGGATTGATCTGAGAGTGAATTTGAGGATGAACTGTGTTGGTTTGATTCGAAAGATGGTTGCCCATTACTTGTCGCATGTGTTATATGTATATGTGATTATTGTTCTATGTGTCCCCATCCCCATTTTTATGACTATGTATTGTTGCTTATCTCCCTTCTACTCTGTATTTCTCTGTATGTAAAACCGATAGATGAGCAGCGCCAGCAGGACGGAGACAGTGGCAGATTTGGGTTACCAGCCGAGGCACTATCTGCAGAGGATCCCTCCCCAGATCCCGATACTAGGCGACGTTGAGATCGTCTATCATGATGATCGTGGATGGCAGGTCGACCACTCACGATTCTTCCTGACGTACATCGGCCTGGTTAGTTTCTACATACGGATAGGAGATGGTCCTTACTTTCACTTGGATGGCTCGTATCGCATTTCACAGAGGTTACCCTTTTCAGAGATGTGGTATCCACCTCGTCAGAGATAGTTCCCTGATGACATGTGGAACATGGTGGATCGCTCAGTGGCGACTAGCCATGTTGGTGTGGTGCAGAGGGGTAGGAGGCAGCGAAGTGTTCAGACGATGTATCACTATCGTCGCCGACGCGTCGTCATGAGCAGTGATGAGTCTGTTTGGGAGCCGAGGACCCGATACGGCAGAGTCTACCAACGCACCTATGGAGAGGGAGAGGGTAGCTCCAGGCGCCCATATCGTCGGTGATATGGTTCTGTCAGATACGCTTGTTAGGTTATGTGCCTCTGTGAGCTTATTTTGTATTTTGGATGTATTTTGAGAGGCGGGCTGGGTAGCTCTAGGACTTTTCTCCTGTTTTCTGTGAGCAGTTTATGATTATGTCCAGTTTTAGTTTGACAGTGTTCGTATATTTTAGTAAACCTAGGATCCCTCTGTTGGGATTTATCATACTTGGGTGACAGACGTACTTATTATGTATATATAGCTGATGCATGTTTTATTCCGCTGTGCATGTTTTAAACGAATTTAATTTTATCGCTTCCGCAAATTAATTTAATTTCGTATGTATAATCACGCTAACGTTAATACAATGGATTAAGGCTTAGTTAATTAGGATTTATTTAGTGGGACATCGGGGTGTCTCAGTTTGAATGTATGTTAATTTTTAAATCTTTGTAATGATGTCTTGCTTGAATTGTTTAGAGGTCGATTGGAGTTTTAATGTTATTGTTTGTTGATTATATTACTGTTTTGCTTGACTGTGATTGGTTGATGGCATGACACTGGTCATTGCTTGTTAATCAAGATTAAGACATTAAAGTACCTTAACTCAGAAATATCGAAAAAGTGGTGTTTTGTTTTCTTTGGGAAATGAGAAGAAAATCCTAAATGATGAACGTGTGAAGATAGAACAAACTTAGGAAATAAAGAAAATGGGAAATATCAAAATTCATGAAAAGGTTTTAAAGAATTTTTTAAAAGAAAAGTCTTTTGAAAACAAAGATTTTCTTTTAGGTTTTACCAAAAGTTGTTCAAAAATGGTAACATTTAGAGAAAATGCTCCCTTTGATAAATCTATTTACAAGAGTTTTGTATTTGGTTCTAAGTTGAGAAAAAGATTTCAGTGGTTTCCTAAGTTTTCAGAAAACGGATTTCTAAAAGAAAACAGTTTTAGTGAAATAGTATTTCGAAGAACGAAAATTATTTTTGACACAAAATTTGGAAACTCTTGAACTTTTGTTTTTCGATTTAGTTTTCACTGAACGAAAACCTCTGAAAGAGAGTGAAAAAGAAAGGACGTAGTGCTCCGGATTGACGGGCTAGAGTTCTTGTTTTGAGTTTTGAGAAAGTAGAAAGGACCTAGTGTTCCGGATTGACGGGCTAGAGTTCCTATTCTAGTTTCGAGGAAAGATATAACCTAGAATTCCGAGACGTCGGACTAGTGTTCGGTTGTGAAGGGAATTGTGAATCATGGATTTTATTGATAAAATCCTATGTGAGTATTAAAGTTTAATTTAATACTTGATTTAAAAGTAGCCGAGAGCGTACACCTTGACGAGGAAAGAACGATGGGAAAAAGAAAAATGAAAATGAGACCACTTTGTTTTACATGCATAGTCAGGTTTTTATGCCGTTGTGGCAGACGTGTCATTGTGTATTCAAGCTACAATTTCACAAAGGGTGAATTGGATAAATTGGTTAGTTACGGACCAAAGATAAATTCTAGGGTCTCTGGGTCTTAGGGACATTCGGGCTTCGAAAATCCAGCGAATACTTGGGGCCTTGCAACCTCGGGTCGTGGAATTCGGTTACCCGGTACGAATGTACTCAATAGGGAACTATTCCAATATTATTTTAGGTGCTCCATCGTGATATTCCCTGAACAATTGGAGCAAGACCTAAATTTAGAGGCCGATCTCATGAGACAATTGTGTTAAGGGTATCACAGCCTAATCAATTATCGACGAAGGGAAGTTATGATCTCCGGAGATAGTGAACTAGACAGTGAATATTGAAGTGACATGAAATGTTTTTACAAAATCCATTTGATTGTCGGGAATGGATCCCTGTGTTTATGGTTATGATATATTGTATGTCATTGTGTGAGAGTCGTGTATGTGACTGTTATGATAAAACTCATATGTCGGTATCTCACCTCTGCATTATTTCTGTTTGGTTTCTTTTGTGCTATTTTGGGTTTGAATGTACAGATGTTGCAGAGAAGTTCTTAGCTTCACTCGGGGATATTAGTCCTAATCCTTGAAGATGTCTGATGTTAGTTATAATGGTGAGAACCATGGGGTCTTCCCCATGAATATCTTTTAGTGCGGCCAGCTTAGTTTATCGAGTAAATTTTATTTGGAGAAAGTAATAGTAATAGGTATTATGACTCTGAGAGTATTTTATTGGATTACTGTTATGTGTATGTAGGTTTACGGCTCGGAGAGCTTCTATTGTGGATAGGATGTTTATGGCTCGGAGAGCCTTTTTTTGGGATGAAAATATAAATGTTTTAGCAGGTATGATTATTTTGGGATGTTGAAATTATAGAGGAGACTCTGTCGAAATTTTTGAAAAAAGTAATAGATCGGTACGTAAGTACATGTATATAAATCATTTTCTGAAAGCAAACCAGCTATTAGTTTATTTTAATATGTTATCGCGAAATTAAGTTAGTCATGTAATGCCCAAGGGGGTGTTATAGATAGGTCTATCTTTACTCACCACTTCTTTTTGATTGAATCTTCTCTATGTCAGATTCAGATGGAGACAGTGGTGAGATAGGCTCTGGATACGTAGATTCTGAAGAAAGATCTATCATGAGTGGAGTCGGTTGAATACCCATGCCCCTAAGGAAGGTAGTGTCGAGGGAATTGGGCCACTCTGAGGATGCTTCATGCCAATAGGCTTCTCAATGTGCAAATAACTTAATAAAGAGAATTCCATAGGAGATGCTTCCACTATTCCCGCGAAGACGGTATTTTAGATATTCCATGATTGGGAATGGAAGGTTGATATTGGAGTAGTTGAGGAGGTGATAGACCACAATAATTTTAGACTTTGATAGAGTGATGGAGTGCCGGTTTTCCCTATCTGTGAAGGAAAGAATGAAATGACGGCAACACTCATGGTTGCTGTTCACCCGAGAGGTCTCATTCTTCTTCTGACCAGCATTGTCCCCAAATAGTTTATGATATACCTTCTTTAGTGAAAGGATAGGGTTTTCCAATATCCAGTCCAGACTTCTAAAAGTCTCCAAACCCTTGTTTGGAGCCCCCGTTAATTCAGCAATAATAGCCTATGTGATGGTCACTGGTACACCATCACTTATGTGCCTAGTGATGGATCTGTCATTGTTGATATCAACATTTGACCATAATTCTTAGATTTCTACAGTAGGGATGGGTCTACGGGGGTTGAAGAACTAAATCCATCCTTGAAAAGAAATCCCTGAAGTTGCATCTTAACTATCGCGTTTAAGGTCTTCAAGATTAATTGCCATCTATATAATGAGATGACATTTGGGAGCCTTTTGACTTTTAGAAGGTGAAAGGTTATTAGGAGAGTGAAAGGTTTCAGAGTGTCAGATGGTTTCATAATATTGATTGGGTCTATTTATACACATGTATGGATGATATAGTTAGTGGAGAGATATCCAGACATGCATTTTCAAATAAAAACCATAATTAGAAGTTACAATGTTATAGTGGAGTAATTAGAAGTTATAATGTTAGTGGAGAAGAGGAAGAGATCAAGAGATCACATGCAGTTGTGCTCTGTCGCTTGGTATCATTCCCATAAAAAATCATGCTACCAAGTTATCACAAAGTTTTCTTGATAAGCATTATTAAACGTATCCATTCTAAAAGTGTTTTCTACAAAAAGAGGTATTAAAGGTATGGTCCACCTAAAATAGCTATATATTAAAGGTCTGAACTATCACTCTCTCTCAAATCTTTCAAATCGTGAGCGCTCTCAATATTTTGTTCTCTCTCTCTCGCTCACTCTCTCTCTCATTCTCTCAAACCTAGCCACTAACTCTTGTCGTCTTCTATGGTAAGTCTGTTCACCTCTATCATTTGAAATGTTTAGGGTTACTTTTCATATTTTCTACATTTGAGGAGATCCATGAATACTAACCTTTGGATTCACCTAATGAAGGGCATGGAGAGAGCTTGAAGGACTTAAGTGGACCTCTGACAAGGGCAAGAAAATTTTGCAACATAAGAAAGCCAATACATTCACATCCAAGCCAATTTTTGAACAAGAAGCAAATTGGATTTTTGTTATTTTTGTTGGTGATGACCTCTGTTCATTGTTTTGGATGTATCTTGAACACTGAATATCCGATTGAGGTGATCTTTGATGCATTAACAAGCTAAGAAAAATACCTTCATGTTGTATTTCAAGCTTGAATACCAGATTCGGCTTCTAACATGGAGAAAAAATGGCTGAAAGTTGAGAATGGAATTTTGGACGATTTGACTCATTTAATTTGGGCTTGTACATGGACTTAGGGACTTAATAATGTAAGCCCGTTCGGATCATAGGAGGGCATGACCAAGCTAACCTTGGTCCTTAGATTAGCTTCTCATTTAACTTCCTTTAACTCCTATAAATAGGTGAATGTAAGCTCATTTCACCACTTTTCAATGAAATTAGATTTTGCTCTCAATTTTTAGTAGTGTGAGTGAGAATTGTTCTCCTCTTTGGGTTCTTGAGTAGAACCTTGCTTGAACCTCATCAAGAGCTTCCAATTTCTTGTGATGAATCCTCCTTGTGCTTATCACTTCTTCCAATTCATGGAAATAAGTGTGGCACTTTCTTTCATCTTCTCTTCTACTCCATTTTTACGTTTTTGAGCTTGTTATGTTAGATCTACTTGTTTTCTTTCATACGAAATTCACTAGAATTTCTATTACATGTGTGGTCACATTTAAGCCACGAATGATGCACCTAACAAGTGATCTTTCATGTTTTTTGGCATGATGATCACCTTTGAGATCGAAGTTTCTCTCTCAAAATTCATTTCAATTTTGGTTTGAAATTTGCACAAAGCTCTTAGATAGATCCTTAACTCCTTGATTCAATCTTGGACCATATCAACATTTCATCTATTAAATGGCTACTTAGGGTTACTTCTGTCCAAGGCTTGACATTCAAATACCTAACGATGCAGACATTCAGTGGCTACTTAGGGTTACCTCTGTCTACGACAACATTATTAATGTAAGTTGATGTTTTGCACATTTATAATAAAGCTTAAGCTTGTTTTTTCTCTTCTTAATGGATTTCAGAGTTGACCCAACATTCTCGAATCATTGTATCTGTGAGAGTGAAGGGTAATATAGTTTTCTTTTGGAAGTTTTCTATATGTGAGTTCTATTATTATCACCGACCAATGGTTTCTTGAACTTTTTCAAATATTTCAAGTATTCTACATGTGTTGGTAATTAATTTTTTTATCATGTAGTTTGATTTAGACACAGATGAGTGGAACTTTCTTCTTGTTACTGGCTTATTCTGGATGACAACAAGACATTAGTGAAGGTTAATTGTCATTTTCTTTTTAGATGTTTTTTTTTTGTTTCAGTAACGCATAGGCGTTTTAATATTTTGTTTGTTAAATTCTGGTATATTCATTGGAATATATGTTTTAGTTTTCACATTATCATATATGTTTTTAAGACCCAAAGTTTGTTTATGGTTGATTTTGTTAATTGCAGTAGGGGTATGATTGGTTTTGATTACTGAATGCTATTTTTTAAATATTGAATACTCAATTCTATTTTTTTAAAGTCGAATGTTGTTTTTGATTGGTCAAATTTTGGTATGATGGGGAATGCAGAAAGCCGCTATAAAATACCAATAAAAAAAAGGTGGACAATAGACAACGTTTGTTTACGAAAACGCTATCATTATTATGAATCCACGTCAGCACCACTTCCTAGTTACGCATTACGATGTAAACTACTATAGCGTTTCGTTGACAATCGTTGTTGTAGTTAAATCTACGATAACGCTTCTGAAGTGTTATCTAGTTTACAACTTTCAATAGCACCAACATAGCTACTGGGTTGGTCTCGACCTTTTTCTCTTATGTGGTTTGGTTTACAAGCAGTCTTCTAGTATGGGGTGGGGTCTTTTGTTACGACTGTGTAACACCAATGCTTCCATATTTAGTGGTTTAGCATTTCATTTACATAGGTGCTTTCTCTTCTTGTGAGGTTCAGAGAGGAAACTTTTGGCTCACCTACTATAATATCTGTAGTCATGCATTGCTTAGGGATCCTATGTTTCTTCTCTTTTTATCTGGTAGATGTATTGAGGGGGAAGGAAAACAATTGAGAGAAACACAGATATAGAGTTGTTGGTGAGGGAGTGAAACACTTTTTTGGCCTTGGCAACAGTAAGGTTGCTAGTTTGGTTCAGGTCCCTGTATAATACTCTGGACATGTCTTTTTGTTTCTTTGCAGGTACAAAATTTGCTTAAACACAAGATTTCTTTATGGTTAAGGATGACATGAATGAGTAATTTAGAGAGAAACACTGGTGAGAATTTGTTGAGACATAAAATTAGAGTGGAAAGGAAATACATGAGGGCTGTTTGGGTGTTTCTCCAAAGAAATATCCCTCTTGATGTATCTGTTTATTTTCACTAACTTTAAAAGCTGTTTTCGCAAAACTCTCTTATCTTCCTTGCAGGTTGGCTTCACTTTAGTTCGGCTGCAGCTGTGTCTCGGGGAGTTTAGTGAGAGGAGAGGGAGAGAAACACTACAATTGGGGTCTCAAATGGTTTCTTGGGGTGATTGGGTTTTAAACACCAGAGTGATGTTTTCAGAGAGTATTTTGTGCTGTTTTTTAGACAGATTATTTCACTTTTTGTTACTGTGTTCTTTTGTTCTCTGGTTGTTGCAGAGGTTCTCTTGATTTACTTTGAAGTGCAGTCATTGAATGTCAATCGGAGTGTTCGGAGCAGAAACATCAATGGAGGGTCCTGTTTTGGAGGAGTTCATTCCAATTAAGAAAAGGGCATTCCTTGACTGTGATGAAGAAGAAGAAGAAGAAGAAGAAGAAGAAGATGATGATGATGAAGATGAGCAACACTCATATAAGCCCAAGATTTCTAAGGACAATAATAAGAAATCAGATTGGCTTAGATCTGTTCAGTTATGGCATCCAGATCATCCAACTGAAGAGGTACATAAAATAAGAAAGAAAGAAAGAAATGCAAAGCTTAATTATAATTTTCTTTAGTCTTTTGTGTTGTTTTTCAAATGAAAAAACAGAAGGGAATAAATGATTAATTGACTTAGTATTATGTATAACTTTGTGTAATTAATTGATGTGAAATTCTGTTCAGAAAATGTCTGTGATTGAAGTAAAGAGAAGTGGAAGTGGTGGTGCTTTCCAGCCATTCCACAAAGAGGAGAAGAAAGCTGTCAAGACTAGTGAATCATTTAGAAAAGCACCCTCTTCGACGCCGGTAGCTGCTGCAAGTTCCACAGTGGTGACAATCACCAGAGACAATTCTGGAAGCAGCAAAAGAGAGGAGAAAGATGGGCAGCGAAATCAGCATCGGTGCTGGTCACAGGAGTTGCATAAGTGCTTCTTGCAGGCCCTTCAGCAGCGTGGTGGTCTAGATAGCGAGTATTATACCAAGTTCTGATTGTTTTGTATTTTGGTTGTAATTGTATTTGCTTATTGATAAATTTTTTGTGGATTTTACAGCTTCCACACCATATCAAATTAGAGAGCAAATGAAGGTTGATGGTCTCACAAATGATGAAGTCAAAAGCCATTTACATGTTTGTATAAGGGATATATATCCTAAATGTTTGACTATCAAATTTGCCTTATGAGTTAGTACAATTCATAACCAAACTCTAGGTTTCTGTAATTTTTGTTGTCTAGTCTCTCTAATTCTTTCCATTGATATGGAATCTTTTATCTGTCATTCCAATCTACATATGAGATTGTCAGCGACAAAATTATTTGGGAAATCACCATAGCTAAGCATATTTTTTTACATTGCAATGATTAAACTTGATATTGAAAATAGGTGTTTATATAATGTTGTTCTAGTAAAATGACAAGAGGTAGCACTTTACCAATATAATTTCCTCTTAGAACTCATCATTTGAAGTATGCTTGACTTTTCTTGTGATTATTATATACCAAATTTTCAATATATCAGTTGGGGTGCAAAAATAGGAGTTTTGAACCTATGAACTCCAACAAGTTACTTAAAGCCTTTACCTACTTGCCAAAATTTAAGCTAACATCTAATTGATATCACTTAAATTAACATCTAATTTAAGCTAGACATAGACTCGTTCACCGTTAGTTTTTTGCTATTGTTTTGGGTTGCCCTTTAGCCTTTATTCTTCCTGATTTATAGTATATATGCTGATGATTAGCTATGGTAAAAACATATCATGTGTGTTATTACTATAATTTTTCGATTGTGATATTCTCTTATTTACAAGAGAAAGGTGGACCATTGCAAATTTGTCACTAAGTAGTTATCATTAGTACTTTAATTATTATTGTTATTTTCCTTTTCCTTTTACTTACATACATATCTTTTGTAATATGTGCAGTAAGATTTTCATGGTGAAGAAGCACATCAATCTCAAGATATAGAAGGGGAATGATGTTATCAACATGCATGGATGTTTTCAGTCAAAAAAAAAAAAAAAACATGCATGGATGCCTATAATCTTTGTGGATTTTTTTTTTTTGGATTTTATAAGAAATTTATTATGTAAACTTTTACACTTGATGAATTTAATTTAATCTTCTATATTTTGGATTATATGTCGGACTTGTGACAAATTAATGTAATTATATATGTTAGTGTTTTTATGCGTACATATGTTGTAGTGTTATAGTATTATTTCAATGTACATAGTGGTTTTAGTACTTTTGTTAGCATATACAATGAGACTTGTATAATCCAATTCTGAATATTTAAATTATATTGATTGGAATATTTATAGGTGTTGTAATTGAAAGGTTAAAATATATATTTAGTTATGTGTAAACATATAAAAGACTTTCCTCGCAATGTAATAAAAGCTAACATCGTTGTCGATTTATTCTATAATAGTTACAAAAATGTCCCCTAAAGTTGATTTAACCGATTTCTATATTATTTCCCAACAGTAAAATAAGTGTTGTCTATATTAAAACGTCTAGCAACATTATTTAAATTGTTGCCTATACCATCCACCAATAGTTAAATAAATGTTCCTTATTCTATTTGCCAACATTTAAATAACCGTGGCTGAAACATCTAGCAACAATTAAGAAACCGTTGCCTAAATAATATGAACGAAAACCGTTGTCATTGGACGGGTTGAAAAACCGTGGCCTATTCCCCTAATTTAGGCAACGATTATTGATATAACGTGGCCTAAAGCGAAAAACCGTTGCCTAAGGGAATAGGCAACGACCACCTAGAGAACACTTTTTTAACCGTTGCCAAACCGTTGCCTAAAGTTTAGGCAACGGTTTTCATACTTCTAGGAACGGTTTTTTGTTGTTGCCTAAACTAAAAAATGTTGTAGTGCCAGTAGCAGCAAAAAAAGTTAGGAGCCAACACTAAAGGAACCATCCTGATAAGAGTAAAAAGCAATGGAAGAATAAAGAGAGTGGCACATTAAATTGTCATCCAGACTTAGTAATTGAACCCTTTAGATAACCACCAAATCCACCACAACCAATTACACAGCTCTGTAAAGATAATGGCAATCCAGTACAGCCGCAAGACAGAACAGAGAGTAAAGCAAATACCAACTGTTTTTTATTCTTTCAACTCCCAAGCACCGAAAAACATACTCGTCACATGTAATTCTGCAACAAGATATCACATATTCAATAATACACCAAAGCCAAAGACAGCCAGACCTGTAGAGCATACTCCTAGTTGCACAACAAACAGAGTCTTCAAATGACACTCTTAGACTATGAGAGCCATCACAAACAGAGCAACCACCCATCTGAACTAATACCACTTAAATAATAGAGCAGTAATAACAAAGTGCACATATTTTAGGAATCATCCCCGCAAGAGGTAAACATATATATTACAATACTCTTTACTCAAAAGATTAGAAAAAATTCCAATATGCAACTCAGAGAGAATTTGAAACGAGGATGGTGGAACAGAGATTCAAAACTAATGACTAAACTAATCAACCCAGAGAGAATTTGAAACAAGGACAGAGATTCGAAATTAATTACCTGATCTTCGAACGATGATGGCGCAATGAGGATGGCGGAACAACGACGACGAAACAGTGACGGCGGAACAGTGATGGCGCAACGAGGATGGCGGAACAGCGACGGCGGAACAGTGACTGCAGAATAGTGATGACGGAGCAGGAACAACGGAACAGTGATGGCGCAACGAGGATGGAAGAACAACGACGGTGGACCAGTGACGGCAGAACAGTGATGGCGGAGCAGCAACGATGGAACGGTGATGGCAGAACAGCGGAACAATGACTGTGAATGTGGGATTTGTGGAACGGCTGTGAATGTGGGTTTTTGGAACGACTCTGCTAGGAACGTGCGTGGGAAGAGGTTCGCGGGATATTAGGTTTTATTAGCGAGAGAAGGGAAAAGTGAGATAATTTTGGGATATGAGTTTTGAAAAAAAACCTTAGCTTCAAAAATCTATAGGATAGAAACCGTGGTCCTTAGTGTATCTAAGATTTTAAAATTGTTGCGTATTATGGATACATATCGATTTTATAGCAAACTCTTAAAAGAGATATTAAAATATACATAATATGTTTATTCCATGTTTTAGCAACAATTTTTCAACCGTTGGCAAGATTAGTGTTGCCTAAAGTTAAAGATGTTGTAGTGTAGATAGCGCTCGAAAATTCTATAAGATGACGAAATTAAACATTATTAAATCCCGAATCTGACATAGTATATTGCAAAATTATTATCATTGTAACAGTTTAAAATTGTTCTCAATTAAAGTTAAAAGAACACTTGCACTGCAAAAGAAGCATTGCATAAAAGATATATTTTATGGCAACAGTCTTGAAATGTTGGTTAATGTACTTTTAAGAAACATTTTACACTAGTTAGAAAAATAAGTATTGTCAAAAACATTAAATATTGTAGTGTACACTGCCAGAGCTTGGGATACGATGGGAAGGACCTGACTACGTACAAGTTATTTCCAGTTTAATTCAAACCCATTCATCGAAGGCAATGGGTTCCCATATTTAACAATACATATAATTCTTATTTTTTTCTTAACGAGAAGAAATTTATTGTACGCGTTGCATGGGCCTTGTTTACCTGTTTCTTTGAATAAGTTTGAAGAGGAAAATTTTCTTTTATTCCTTCAGGCATAATAAAAAAGAGCACATACAAACATAACAAAATCAAGGCAAATTAATGTGGTAGGTATACAGTGCTGAAACATCATATCGCAGAAATGCGTTTAGCTTGAGGATTAGTTGTGAAAGTTTCAACTTTCAGGGGCATTTGGGCCCTCCCCTTTTGGTCTTCCAGTTGTTATAGCAAGGGCAAACCTCCTTGTTGCCATAAGTCCCAGGTGGCACACACAAGCATTTGGCACAACACTTTTGGTAGAAGAACAAGCACGGTTTCATGTATTGTGTCTTTGAGCATCTGTCTGCGCAACGTGTGGACTGCATTCTGCAATTTCATCCACGAACCAATGTGCACCATTTTAATTTCAACTTTAAATTTTAAAACTATATGGAAAGAAAAGAAAGAAGCATCTCTTGAAAAGTCAAATTAAGATATTGGACTTAATGGGAATTGTGTAACTTGATTAATCACTTGACAAAATCAATTTACTTATAATCCAATATCTGGGCTTAGTTGGATCCTTTAAATTTTTTAAAATGATTTTTTTTTTAATATAATTAGATTGAACACCCACCATTTCTTGAATGCTCATGCTTTAGCTATATCTTATGCTCCTCACTCCATTTTTCATTCAATCCCTAATTGTATTTGAAACATTATTCGGTTAGTATAAAAAAAAACCCATCATATATATATATATATATATATATATATATATATATATATATATGGATTAGATATTAATATAAATGTGGATGAATATCGAGGTATATCATATTTCGAGATGGAATAAATGTATCCAGGGACGGAGCTTCTTGATGATAGGGGCCAAGCATATTACAAATCATGTTATATATACTATGCTTGCAACAATCAAAACAAATAACAATAGTGGCGTAGTGGTTTGGTAAGACTGAGATTATCAAGACCTGGGATCTATTCTAACACGGGAATTCAATATTCAGTATTAAACAATGGACACTTACCAATTGAACTACTAAGCGCTGCATTAAAGATTTTGGAATATATATATATATATATATATATATATATATATATATATATTCTTTAACTAATTGACCCCCTCAAAAATATCAGTCAAGCTCCACCACTGAATGTACCATATCCATAAATATCAAAGAAATGTTAACTGAGGTGTCAAATCTAAGTCAAATAATGAAGTTGTTTTAAAAATATCTCTTTTGCAGCTTTTATTTATGAGCAAAGCTACTTAGGTGAGTTAACAACTCCTTTTGATATTATTTATATACGCATTTAGACAAGCAATATGGGACATCAAAATTTTTGCACAAACACTAAACAAATAGCAACCCTTGTCTAAATAAGTAGTGAATAGAATTGCCTATAGGTGAGAAACTACTCATTCATTCTCTAACTTACATTTGGAAGGCAAGTACGAGTTCCTCTAATCAAACCGATTAGTTAAAACTTAATTTGCTCATGTATTGCATTTGATTTGGATGTGTATAAGGCTCTATTTGCCAAAAACTGCTGATAAGGTAGCTTATAGTTGATAACTTAGCTTATAACCAATAGTTGAAAAGGTTGCTGATTAAATTTGAATTATTTGGTTGAATTAGCTATTGAATTAATTTATAAATGTAAAAGGACATGTTTATAGAATTTTTATGTAATATATTTTTTTAAAATTGTAACTAATGCTTTATAATAAATATTTTCATTTTTTATTTTAAAGTATTTTTATTAAATAATATAAATAAAATGACATGTTTATATATTTTTATTTAAAATTTATTTTATGAGGTATTGATCCTATAAATAGGAATTTCGTTAAACTAATATGAATAAAAGTGAGAGAAATGTTAGTAAGTTATAGCTAAATAAAATAGCTTATATATGAACAATAACTTGAAGCTAATGAAATATACTTTTTTACTAAACAATATTATTTTGGTCAAACAAATTGTGATCCTTATATAAATACTTGGTTAATGAAATTATTAAAGTGGTTAAATAGATATCCGCGCAAGCTATCTTTATTAAGTGTCAGATTTTGTGATACAAAAATAATTGCATCAATACCTTGTGGTTGAAGACTGCCTTCAGTGATGCCATGCTGAAACTCAAGAAAACAAGAATGAGATTAACACACAAAGAAATGCCCATCGTAGATGTCAAGGAAGATTGTAATATCTGATTGAATTAAACAATTTGCTTTATGCGAATTTGAAGAATTAAAAAACATAAAATGTGAAAAGCCCCATCGTCGGAGCTGGAGCCGGAGCCGGAGCCTCAGTGGTACCCTTTACATACTGAAAGAAATAATGTAAATAATATGTCCAAAAGCAGCAAAGATTAAAGATAAAAATAGGACAACCATTGTGATTAAAATATTTAAAGGAGGTTTGCATCAAAAAATAAAAGATTAAAACCCCAATTTGGTCCCTAAATCAAGTTACGGTGACACTTTTAGTATGTAAAATAAATAAATTAACCATTTGATCCTTTATGGCAAAGAAACTCAAGTGAAATTAGAGCAACACAGAGCAAACAGAGTAAAACTACCAAAGCAGAGCTTGAAGTTATCAGAAAATGTTTGTGTATATGAGAGTGGAGAGATAGATAGAGAGCGAGAGTTATAATAATTATTTTTGCTTACATGGCTCTCCACGAGAAGAAGCATTGCAACTAGGAAGAACATAGAGATGGTTAGTTTTCTTGCCATTGCTCACGGTTGCACTCGTTCACAGAAACAGAGAAGTTATGTGAAGTCTGGTTTTCAAGAACTACTGAGTGAGCATAATTATAGGAAGTGAGATAACTATTTTATAGATGAAAGGTGGCGATATGTTGACAACCAATTGAGATAGCAAAAGAACAACGTTTTTCATTCCAAAATAATAACTGCAGATTCTACACTATCATATATTCCTTCCCTATTGAAATGGTCAATCTGACCCTTCTTGTTACTCACCTATTTAATCACATGCTACAAGAATTATTATACGTGTCAACATGAGATGTTTTGTTGCTTCTTCATAATTTTAAAAAAAAAAACTTTTCACGGTAGAGTTGTAGTGAATGATATGGTATAATGCTTATGATGAAGTGATTTATTGTTGTCTCTAAATTTTTAATAAAAGTTTCTTTTTTTGACAAAACTTAAATTTTGTGAATTAAAGGCAAAAGTGAAAGATTGAGCTTTTTTACTCAACTAATATAATTTGATAGTGCAATTACGTGAATGGTGTACTTTTTAAAATAATTACGGAACTAGGGTAAGTAAGTCGTAAGTGAGAGTAACGAAATCAAATATAAAGTCGTAAACATTGCTCATGAATCAATTTTTATATTTATAAAATAAAATAAAAAGTAAAGGAGTCGTATACATCACATACGACTTAATTTTTTATCATATTTTTTTATAAGTCGTGTCTAGAAGAAACAACTTCAATCTTTTCAAAAAAAAATTACAATTTTCTATTTAGACGTATCTTTGGTTTACGAATTATTTATTATTTAATGAGTCAATGGAATTTATATTAAATAAAGGATATTTTGGGAATAATATCCTTAAATGGATCATTGGAAAACGAAATTTGCTTATATATATTGGACCAAAAATTTTGGGACTTTTTTGCTTATATATTGGACCGGAGGGAGTAAATGATATTTGCAGATGACCTGTGAGAAATTAAAAGGGACTAATAAAAAATAAAGATTTTCAAGTATTTTTTTTTAAGAAAATATTTTTATATTTTATTATACTTTAAATCACCTTATCCTATCCTGTTGAATTCTAATCCAGCTCCCCATCAGGATATAATTTTAACTAGATAGACATGATATGATAGGTGACAGGATTGATTTATCATTTTCTGCAGGCTCATCAAACAATAGTTTCAAATAAGATATGATAGCTTATCATATCATGTCTCCCTTATCTGACCACCAATCGAGCCCTAAATTGATTGCTCTATATATATTTGGAGTGAATCACCATTTTAGTCTGAGAAATTATCGGATGGTGACAAGTTTGTCCCCTATATTAAAAAAAATTAGGTTAAAGTAATGTTTTGGTCCCTATACGTGACATCGATTTTCAATTTGGTCCATATACGTAAAAAGTTATCAATTTGGTCCCTATACGTGACACTGATTTTCAATTTGGTCCTCACCGCTAATTGGTCCCTATATAAGAGGACCAAATTGCAAATTATTGTCACATGTAGGGATCAATTCAACAAAAAAAATTGAAATCGGTCCTTACATGTGATAATAATTTTCAATTTGGTCCCTACATGTGACAATAATTTGCAATTTAGTCCTCTTATATAGGGACCAATTAGCGGTGAGGACCAAATTGAAAATCAGTGTCACGTATAGGGACCAAATTGATAACTTTTTACGTATATGGACCAAATTGAAAATCGATGTCACATATAGGGACCAAAACATTACTTTAACCAAAAATTTATCACATTAATTCCATTTGACGATATTTTTTAATTTAGAGATCATAAAATAATGAATGTTTTTCAATTTTTGAAACTTTTTACCTATTTATTAACGTATCCAACTTATCCATGTACAATAATTTCAGAGACAACAATTTTTCTTTTTTTGCTGAAAAATTTCAGAGACAAGAATTGATAATTCGCTTTATATATTTGCATGGGAGAGCATCGGTCAGTAGCATAGTGCTAGTGCTTCCGTTGTGATTGTCTGTTTGCACTTTGTACTGCCTATAACATGTTTGCTATGATGAAATGAAATTTGCTATAATGAAATGAAATGAATCATTATATTGAAGTCGTATTTCACGGTTACGACTTATTAAAAAACTTTAAAAAAATATATAAAATATCAAAGTGGTATTTGGTAAACACGATTTGTAATGAAAAATAATAAATAACATAAGTCGTATGTAATGTACACGACACGTGTATTTTTTTAATTTTACGAATATAAAAATGATTCGTGAGTGGGGAATACGACTTTAATATTTGGTTTCGTAACTCCCACTTACGACTTATCCTAATTTCGTAATTAATTTAAAATATATATCATTCACGTAATTTGCACTATCAAATTACACTAATTGAGGAAAAAAGCCGAAAGATTGAAATGATTGTCTAGAATAAACATTTTTTGTTTTGGAATGAAAAAGATTGCATGTATGCTATCCTAAACGATAGCCAACTTAGCGCCCCCTTTTATTTATAATGTATAAAATTATTTATTAGCCTATACTTGGTAGGTTAAGTTTTTTAGAAAATGAATCCTCTCCATATAGGGGGGGTAGATAGGCCATGGCCTCCCCACGTTTCCAAACTTTTGTTTTAATAACTATTTATTATCTGTCTCCTGCTATATGACCGAAGTTGGAAAATCCAACAAGAGGCCTAACATAGGTTCCAATTAGCTGAGACAGACCAAATAGGATCCCAATCCTCTTTCATGTGGGAAAAGTCAGGTGACTTTAGTGTATTTTGAGTGAGAAAAAGATGAGAGAAAAATGAGAGATAAAATGAGAAAAAATAATATATGAGAGATAAACAGAAAGTCATGTGACTTTTGACGCTACAAAGTTAGAGGATCTAGATCCAATCAAATAGGGGGAAAAACCACATTGCAGTCTTTAACCATTTTACACATAACTTGGCTTATTCCTCCATCTACCAAATTGGACCTGGTTTATTTATTTGAACTTATTGCATGATTTGGCCTTTTTTTATTAGGAGAATCTTATTCAGTGCCCTCACTTAGGGTACTGGTTAAGAAATCAAATATAGAAAAAATTATATTGAGAAGTAAAGTATTCAAATCATTAAAATTTTAAAAATTGCACTTTTCATTAAACTGTTAGATATAGGGAAATGCTAACAAGTGCCCTTAGGGCATTGCTTAAGGAATCAATAATGAAAATTTTGTATGAAAAATGATGTATTTAGTATATCACAAAGTGTTAAACTTAGTTTTTTAATGCAAATTTTCCTTTTGTGTATTTATTAACCAATGCTCTAAGGGCATACATTAGTAAGACCTTTAGTTATATATCAAATTTTTTTCATATAATTTATTTTATTTGGTATTTCATGTTATGTATATTAATTTCTCCCAATTCTCTATATCCATCCACAATGAGAGCCCTACATTATATATCCAAGGATCCCAATTTAGAAAGCGCTATTAAATAGAGAATATTTGAGCTCTTGTTTGAAGAAGCTCTATCATTTACCTATTTTAAAATTGAATCATTTCCCTATGACCACATTCTCACATTTCAAAACTTGAATTATTGCTTCTGCTTCTGATATCATTGTTCTCTCACGTCTACCCATAGAAGTGTGCCTTGACATTTCCTTCAAACTTTTAAGTTAGTCATTCAATTCTGGTTACTTTTATTTGGTTCTTGTCATTTTCTATTTTAACCTAGTGATAAATAGTTGATAGATAGTTTTAACTTCTTACTTATTTTTTGACAAAATAACTTCTTACTTACAGTTTCTAAGTTGGTCATACAAATTCATAACTTCTAAGTTTGTCAATGTATTCAATGCTTCATTACTTGTAGATAGTGATCAAGATAGCATATATGTATAGAACAACAAAAAATGCATTGAAGATATAGCTATGATATTCCAAGTTTTTCTTGGTCTGATGAGTAAGCCGGAGTATGGGATAGGTCTCTCTGTACTCACCACTTCTTTTTTATTGAATCTTCTCCATGTCAGATTCAGATGGAGACAGTGGTGAGATAGGCTCTGGATACGTAGATTCTGAAGAAGAATCTATCACGAGTGGAGCCGGTTGAATACCCATGTCCCTAAGGAAGGTAGTGACGAGGGAATTGGGCCACTCTGAGGACGCTTCATGCCAATAGGCTTCTCAATGTGCAAATAACTTAATAAAGAGAATTCCATAGGAGATGCTTCAACTATTCCCACGAAGACGGTATTTTAGATATTCCATGATTGGGAATGGAAGGTTGATATTGGATTAGTTGAGGAGGTGATAGACCACAATAATTTTAGACTTTGATAGAGTGATGGAGTGCCGATTTTCCCTATCTGTGAAGGGAAGAATGAAATGACGGCAACACTCATGGTTGTTGTTCACCCGAGAGGTCTCATTCTTCTTCTGACCAGCATTGTCACTGGTACACTGGTACACCACCACTTATGTGCCTAGTGATGGATATGTCATTGTTGATATTTCAAGCTTCAAGACCAGATTCGACTTCTAACATGGAGAAAAAATGACTGAAAGTTGAGAACGGAATTTTGGACGTATTTGACTCATTTAATTTGGGCTTGTACTTGGTCTTAGGGACTTAATAATGTAAGCCCATTCGGGTCATAGGAGGGCATGACCAAGTTAACCTTGGTCCTTAGATTAGCTTCTCATTTAGCTTCCTTTAACTCCTATAAATAGGTGAATGTAAGATCATTTCACCACTTTTCAATGAAATTAGATTTTGCTCTCAATTTTTAGGAGTGTGAGTGAGAATAGTTCTCCTCTTTGGGTTCTTGAGTAGAACCTTGCTTGAACCTCATCAAGAGCTTCCAATTTCTTGTGACGAATCCTCCTTGAGCATATCACTTGCGACACCCTAAAACTCGGCATCACATGGTTACCCGTTGCGGAAAAGAAACTTATTTAAAACGTTGGTCGCCTTCGAAAAATAACCTTTTATATAAGGTTACTGAAAAGGGCACTCATTTTTTTTTTTTGTTAAAAGAAGTTAAGAAAAGGTGATGAATACTCAGAACATGAAAATCAACATCACACATATAAATATAACTGTCCCACTTGAGATCTTAGGGAACTGGGTACAAGACTCAAAAGATGGCTCTAAAAGCCTAGGGACTATCGGGACAACTCCAAAAGCCGACGAACGATCTACCGGTGCCTCCTGCATGCAGAGTGGCCACAGACGCTACCCTCATGTATAGTCCAGTTCCCTGCCGACTTAGCATGATCAAATACTTCGCTCCTCGAGCTCGTCTGTGCCAAGGGAACGTCCGGATCCATCTAAAAGCACACGCATACCCGATACAAGAAGAAAAGAACAGAACATACAGGTGTGCAAGAGTGAGATACCGTCATAAGATATATCCCACAACAACCATATAAATGATACATACATCACATAATCATATAAGCCGTTAAATAATGCATATACATAACATAACAGTGTTATATCAAAGGGTCTCAAACCTGCACAATCAACCTTTGAAAATATGCATGGCACTTCAATATCAGGCTCTAACTTAATCTCATGAGATATCAACACTGTTTTCCACTGGAGAAGAATTAGAGTTGGTCAATCTCTAGCCCACCGGGCAGTTGCCTCCATACCCTCATGCATTTAAGGTCTCAGGACGAGCAACGTCACATTTCCTCTAAACCGGTCACATGGAATGACTCCCGGATACCACCTTCTATCTGATATGTAAGAAAGGCACGTATGCCGGGGGAAATGCACATGAGAAAATATTTTATTCAAAAGGTTTTCTTTGTGTTCATTCTTTTTCGCTGTCGCAGCTCAAAGCTAACGACTTAATCATCATTTCCCCATCACTTGAAAACTTAGAAGCATAGGACCCATAATCTGAATGCTCAATCACAATGCCCGAGACCGATACACCAGTCCTAGGCTTGTGGTCGTAGAAAACAACATTCACCTTTAACAACGTTCATCACAACGTGGTTAGGACACACAGTCCACAACAACGAGATTAGGACACACAGTCCACAACAACGTGATTAGGACACACTGTCCACAACAACGTGATTAGGACACACAGTCCAAAACAACGAAATCAGAATGCACTGTCCTCGATTTCGAGAATTGGATTCTCAGTCCAGAACATCATGAATAGGACTCATGACCCCGAATTAACACTGATCCAAGATCACGTGCGTATAACTGAATACTAGAGGTGACATCTCGCATACTAGATTCTATTTCTTAAGTACTTATTTTTCATTCAGTGAAAATCAAATTCAAAACCGAATCCTCGATAACCTATCCAGGCTATCAGAAAGTTTCTAAAACATTTAGGAGAAAACTTTTTCTTTGAAAATCTTTTATAAACCATCTTTGAAATACTTTTATCTTTGAAAATCCCCAATAGGATATTGCCAAATAATCTTGAAAGTTTTCACTTGAAGACACATAGTTCGAAAAGGATTTTTCTCTTGTATAACAATAGTTCACCAAAACCATTTCAACATTTAAAACAAGTACTTTAAATTAATAAGCTTTTGGAAAAGAACACCGATCCCTTCATCTTCAAAGCTTATTGAGGTTTTTAATCCTTATAACAGTTGAGCACAGACACAAGTATGGCTTAGCAAACTTTCAATCAACAACAGTATATATTCTCTGTTCAATGCTAATATCATAGTTGAAATAAGTTCATCACAGATATACATTAAAACATTTAGAACAAGCACAGTTCAACACCAGATGATAGCATAACGGTTCAAGTACATTAGATAACCAAGTAAGCTCTATCAACATATAAATATGCAGTTAAACACCTACACACATGCATACAGTTATTGAATATCTTTAGGAAATCCCCTCTTACCTCACGTCGGAGTTAAGAGTTTGGATTTGAAAAGAAGGTTCACGAACGTCCTCGCTTCTCCAGCGATGGAAGTCTAAGGTTACCAATATAAAATCATGAGTTAAAAATCACTCGAGAACACTAATCACAAGGTGTAGTTCGGTTCATACAATAAACTAGGATTAGGGGTTTTCGAAATTTATGCGACTCTTGGATTTATGATCCTCAAGTGCTAGAAGTTCATAAACAACAATCTTTTAACAAAGTTGAATTAAAAATCCCACTAAGTACTTGACTTAGGGTTTCGACCAAGCATAGGTAAATAGGCTAGGAATTTCTAATCTTTCCAATGTCTTTAGGTTAGCATCCATACATAGTAAGGAGCTTGAAACCATGATCATTTCAAAAAATGGAAAAATCAAATGTCTTAGACCATGAACTCTTAGGTTCGGCCTTAACAAGTTTGTGAGGTTATAGATCTTTAAATCATCCAATCTTTTGGACATAGCATCCTTTAACATGAAGGAGCTTTAATCCATAATCATCTTGGAAAACAAAATAAAATAACACATCCTAGGTCAAATGTTACATTCGGCCATCATAGGAAAATAAAGCAAGAAAATATTTTAAACTTTCCAATCACTTAGACATAGCATCCTTTAACATAAGGAGCTTTTTAGTCCATGATCACTTTGGAAAACAAAACTCAACATCTTTTCCATAACCATTTAAGGTTTCAGCCTTTTCAAGAAATAGGGGTTAGAAATCTTCAAACTTTCCAATCTCCTGGACCTAGCATCCTCCTATATCAAGGAGTCTTAATCCATGATCATTTTGGAAAACAAAACTGAAACACCATTGCCTTAAAACTCATTGGTTTTGGTCTTTACATAAAAATAGAGTAAAAATCTTTAAACCTTCCAATCACTTAGACATAGCATCCTTTAACATAAAGGAGCCTTGGTCCATGATCATCTTGGAAATGAAACTCAAATAAAAACTCATACATGTAAAAGTTGAAACAAGATTCATCTAAACCATTTAAATGGTTTCGGCCTCCTTAGAAAGAAGAGGTTAGGAAACTTTGTTTTACACAACCTTTTAGTATGTGATAGTATGAGTAAATACAAGAATATAGAAAGTGATTTCAACTCAAAAAGAGTTTTCTACCATTTTTGATAGGTTTTAGAAGTTAAAAGCACATAAAGAACATATGAATAAAACTTTGAAATAAAAGATGAAACTTTGAAAAAGAACTACATAGAAGTATTACCCTTAACAAGATAAACAACTTTGATGAAGAACTTTAAGAGAAAAGCTTGATAAAAATGTAAACTTTGTAAGAGAGAAGAAGAAGAAGAAATGTAGTAAAGTGAAAATGTGAAAAATGGAGGAAAGTGATGAATGGTGGAAATGAAGAGTATTTATAGAGAGTGAGATAGAGAGAACACGGTTTGGGAGGAAGAAGAAAGAAGAGAAGAAAGAAGGTGGGTTGCTTGTATAGAAAGAAAGAAGGTAAGGTGTGGTAATGTGGAGGTATGGTGTGGAGGTAAGGTTGGAGAGAGAAAGATGAAAAAGCAAGATTTTGAAAAAAAAGAGTCAAGATTCACTTTTTGAGGTGTGTCATAGCCTTCACATCAAGTCTCTTCATGTCATTTCATCCTCTTGATGCTCTGCTCCATTGCGTATCAGATGACTTCCCAGATCGTATTTCCCGACAATTTCGCTCGGGAAATCCCTAAGATTTGGTCCAGAACAAGATTTTTCGAAAAACTCCAAACCCATAAAAACACTAACCGTCTCGTTCACGAATTAAAATTTTGTCTCTAGCTCAGTAAACTTGTACTGGCAGTGAGAACCCAGATCGGTTTTCGTCTGAATTTTCGACCAAAAATTTTACTGTGACTGATAAGCCTCTGGCTCATCTAGTTTTATGGCTAGTATGACCAGGGTTTTGTGCAAATTATATCCTATTTTCACCCAAATTAGATTAGATTGTCCTCAAGAAAGGTTTTGAGTCTTTAAAGTAGTTTTAGGTTAATTTAGCCAGTTTTGAGTCAAATAAAGCACTTATGGCTATTTTGTTGTTTTCAGGTTAAGTAGAAGTTGAGGGAATAAATAAACAGGGGATTCGCCTCGTGAGAGTTTCCTCACCTCGCGAACCTGAAAGCCAGCAGAACAGTAAAAATGTCATCCTCTCTGGTTCGCCTCGCGAACAGCTCTTCGCCTCGTGACCCTGAAGGATGACTGTTCCAGAAATATGCAAGCTCTCGGGGTCGCCTCGCGAATAACTTCTTCGCCTCACGATCATGGAAGTCAGAAAGCATCACGGTTGGCCCCTGATGTTCATAACGGGCGTAATAAGAAGACTCTTCAATTCTTCGCCCCGCGATCCGTTCTTCGCCTCGCGAGAATGCCAAAGGTTGCTGACTCTTCACAATATTCGCCTCGCGAATTAGGGCTCGCCTCGCGAGTGGGCTGAATTTCTGAATAATTATAAAAGGTTGTTCTGGACAGATTGAAGAGACTTTTGCTTCTCCATTGTTTTTACCTTTTTTTTGTGTGTTTTCGTTTTTCCATGGAGAACTAAGTTTCTAGGATTAATCTATTGTAATCGATTTCCACTACACTTGAGGTTCTTGTATTTCCTGTTTTGTATGCTTTTCCCTTTTCAATGCCATGCTTTATATTTCTGTTTGCTTAATTCAAGAGTATATTGTGTTGTGTTGATTTATTTTCGGTGATATTATGTTCCTATAATTAATCGCATTTGCTTAATTCGCGTGTGTACGTTTCGTGTTCGCTTAGTTCACGAAGGGCTTAACCCCGTTTGCTTAATTCGGGAATAGGGACATATATCTGTAGTATTGGTTTCGCTTGTAAATTGTTGCTACAACCGGGAGGGGATTAGAATCTGCTTAGGGCTTGGAAATTTCATGAACCTATGATAGTTGGGAAATCGAGAACAATAGATTAATCGTTTTTAGCTATTTGACAATCTCTTTGAACTGCCTTGTTTTATTGCTCTGTTATTACTTTGTTTTCTTATTTACATCCCAATCCACCCCCCCCCCCCCCCAAAACTGATTTTTGTGAAAAATAACACTTTAAGAGTCCTTGTGAGACGACATCCGAGTTGTCGCCCTAAACTACAGTTTTAAAACCCGCTCGTTCTTTTTGGCGCGTGCGCGACTAGTGACTTCATACAGTAAAACAACACAAGAAAATGATTTTATTTTAAATAAAATAATCCTCTGGATTTTATAAAAAATAAACACATTAAAGTATGTATTTACTGATAAAGAAGCATACGAAAAACATGGTGTTACAACTCTACCCCTCTAAAAAGAATTTCGTCCTCGAAATTACGTATCTTGAAATAACTCAGGGTACTGCAACTTCATCTTGTCCTCAGCTTCCCACGTTGCTTCTCTGGTTGTCTCAATCCAGATGACTTTGACCAAAGGAATTTGCTTACCTTTGAGCTGCTTTGTCATCCTATCCACGATTCGTGCCGGCGAAGTCACAAAGGACAGGTTCTCTTTTAACTGTACTTTATCAGGCTTTATGATATGTGATGGATCAGGAAAAGATATTTTATAAGCTACTGGACCTACACGACGAAGAATTTGGTAGGGTCCAATGAACTTGGGTATAAGCTTTCTGGACTTTAGTACTCTGCCAATCCCAGTCGTTGGCGTGACTCTCAAGAATACATGTTCGCCTTCCTCAAACTCTAGAGGTCGTCGTCTCTTGTCCGCGTAACTCTTTTGTCGGCTCTGAGTAGTCCTCATTTTCTCCTGGATCATCTTCACCTTTTTCTGTCGTTTGTTGCACGAAGTCTAGACCCAACATCAAACTCTCACCATCCTGGTACCAACACAAAGGCGTCCGACATCGTCGACCATACAGGGCTTCATAAGGTGCCATTCCAATGCTTGAATGGAAACTACTATCGTAGGTGAATTCTATCAACGGTAGGGAATCGTCCCAACCCCCGACATCCTCCAAAACACAAGCTCTCAGCAAGTCCTCTAGTGATTGGATTGTCCTTTCCGTTTGTCCATCCGTCTGTGGATGATATGCGGAACTCAATCTGAGTTTCGTTCCTAGCGATTTTTGCAAACTCTGCCAAAACCTCGATGTCCGCGGGTCTCGGTCTGAAACAATTCTCGAAGGCACACCATGAAGTCTAACAATCTCTCCGATGTACAGTTGGGTTAACTTCTCCATAGAGTATCTCATATTGATTGTCAAAATGTGAGCTGACTTAGTCAATCGGTCCACTATTACCCATATAGCCTCATAACCCTTCTTAGCCCTTGGTAGACTGGTCACGAAATCCATCGAGATTCCATCCCATTTCCATTCTGGAATATCTAAAGACTGTAACATTCCTGCTGGTCTCTGGTGTTCCACTTTGGCTTTCTGACATACCAAACAAGAAGTGACGTATTCCATTACAACTCTCTTCATCCCATACCACCAGTACAACTTTTTAAGATCTTGATACATCTTCGTGGCCCCTGGGTGCATACTCAACTTGCTCTTATGCGCCTCTTATAAAATCAGCTTCCTCAGCTCAGCATCATCAGGTACACAGATTCTCTCGTCAAACCTCAAGATTCCATCTGTTCCTTCTCTAAATTCGGACAGAGCTCCTTGACGTACTAAGTCTCTTTCTGTCTGCAGATACTGATCAGTCTCTTGCTTCTCCTTTATCTGCTCCATTAATCCATTTGACACGGTGGTCCTGTTCAGACACAGTTTTCCTGGCGTACTCTCAACTGACAAACTTAGATCTCCAAATTGTTCCAGCAATTCCTGCTCTTTAATCATCATCACTGATGCGTGAATTGACTTCTTGCTCAAGGCATCATCCACTACATTCGCCTTTCCAGGGTGATACTGTAGTTGAAAGTCATGATCGTTCAGGAATTCTAACCATCGTCTCTGACGCATATTCAACTCCTTCTGATTAAACAGGTACTTCAAGATCTTATGGTCACTGAAAACATTAAAAGTTGCCTCGTACAAGTAATGTCTCCAGATTTTTAAAGCAAAGACCACAGCAGACAGTTCTAAATCATGCGTCGGATAATTCCTCTCATGAATTTTTAACTGTCTCGAAGCATAAGCTACAACTTTCCGATTTTGCATCAGTACACAACCCAAACCTTGATGCGAAGCATCACAGTAAACCTCAAAAGATTCCTTGGGATCAGGTAGGATCAATACCGTTGAGGTTGTCAACCTCCTTTTCAGCTCTTGGAAGCTTCTCTCACAAGCTTCTGTCCACAAGAATGCTTGGTCCTTACGTGTCAACTGGGTGAGAGGTCCTACAATCTTGGAAAGTCCCTCAATGAACCTCCTGTAGTAGCCAGCCAAACCCACAAAACTACGAATTTCTGTTGTCGTTGTTGGCCTTTCCCATTCCAAAACGGCCTCGACCTTCGTCGGATCCACAACGATTCCTTCACGGAATATTACGTGACCTAAGAATTGAACTTGATCCAACCAAAACTCACACTTCTCTTGTTTAGCATAGAGCTGCTTCTCTCTCAGGATCTGAAGAACAATGCTAAGGTGTTCAGCATGGGTCTCCTTGTCCTGAGAATATATCAGAATGTCATCAATGAAGACGACTACCAACTGATCCAAAAAGCGACGAAAGATCCTATTCATATAGTCCATGAATATAGTAGGTGCATTCGTCACTCCAAATGACATCACCAAATACTCATAATGCCCATAGCGTGTTCGAAACACTGTCTTAGGAACATCTTCTGCTTTTACTTGTATCTGGTGGTATCCTAACCGCAGATCTATCTTTGAAAACACTGCCGCGCCACGCAACTGATCCTTAAGATCATCTATCCTTGGAAGAGGATATCTGTTTTTAATCGTGACTTTGTTTAACTGACAAAAGTCCACACGCAGCCTAGCTGTTCCATCTTTTTTCTTTACTAGTAGGACTGGAGCTCCCCACAGTGACACACTAGGTCATATAAACTCTTTCCTCATCAGCTCCTTAAGTTGGTCCTTCAAGGTTTCTAACTCTGATGGCGACATGAGATATTGTGCCATGGATATTGGTCCAGTGCCTAGAATCAGATCAATCGTGAACTCGATCTCCCGAACAGGTGGCAATCCAGGTACATCCTCAGGGAAAACCTCAGGAAACTCTCGAATGACAGGTACGGATTCCAAGTCAAACTCGCTCTTGACGTCCAAGGAAAACAGCAGCATGTAACCTTGAGCTCCTTCTTTCAAAGAAGCTCTTACCTGACTAGCAGATAAAAATCCAGAAATCTCCTCCCTAAAGATTAAGGTTTTCTGAGCACAATCTATTAGGATATGGTTGAAAGATAACCAATCCATGCCTTAGATTACATCTAACTGTACTAAAGGCAAACAGATCAAGTCTACAAGGAAATGCCTATTCTGAATGATGATAGGACAGTTTAAGCAAACAAAATTAACAGTCACAGGTTCAGCAGTTGGGGTAGAAATAATCAGATTATATGGCAAGGAAGAAACAGGCAAGTCTAGAATTTTCACACGATCCATCGAAAAAAAAGAATGAGTTGCACCTAAATCGAAAAGTACAGACAAGAGACTACCAGCAATGTCGCACTTACCTTGCACAAGATCAGCGGAGTTCGATGCCTCAGCACCACTCATAGTATACACTCTTCCCTAAACGGTTGGATTGTTTACTCTGGCATGATTGACAGAATGATCCCTCTTCGGTGCACGGCACTCCTTTGCCAAATGTCCCACGCGGTCACAGTTGTTACACTTGTAATCCTTCTTAGGGCGAGCATTGACCAGAAAAGGGATGTGAAACACGGTTTATCACACATTACCTCAAAGAAGTAATTCAAACAACGTCCAGACAGAGAAAAACACAACTTCAACACAACAGACCTAAACCCAAACATTCCTGAAAGACTCGACTAGCTCTGATACCAACTAACGCGACACCCCAAAACCCGGCATCACATGGTTACCCGTTACGGAAAAGAAACTTATTTAAAATGCTGGTCACCTTCGGAAAAATAACCTTTTATTTAAGGTTACTGAAAAGGGTACTCATTTTTTTTGTTAAAAGAAGTTGAGAAAAGGTGATGAATACTCAGAACATGAAAATCAACATCACACATATAAATATAACTGCCCCACTTGGGATCTTAGGTTTGATTACAAGACAGGCCTTGTCGAACTGGCCAACATACGCTAAAACAGCTACTGAAGAAACAGGTAAAAAGAAAACATCAAACCGGAAATACGGAACTGGGTACAAGACTCAAAAGATGGCTCTAAAAGCCTAGGGACTATCGGGACAACTCCAAAAGCCGACGAACGATCTACCGATGCCTCCTGCATGCAGAGTGGCCACAGACGCCACCCTCATGTATAGTCCAGTTCCCTGCCGACCCAGCATGATCAAATACTTCGCTCCTCGAGCTCGTCTGTGCCAAGGGAATGTTCGGATCCATCTAAAAGCATGCGCATACCCGATACAAGAAGAAAAGAACAGAACATACAGGTGTGCAAGAGTGAGATACCGTCATAAGATATATCCCACAACAACCATATACATGGTACATACATCACATAATCATATAAGCAGTTAAATCATGCATATACATAACATAACAGTGTTATATCAAAGGGACTCAAACCCGCATAGTCAACCTTTGAAAATATGCATGTCACTTCAATATCAGGCTCTAACTTAATCTCATGAGATATCAACACCGTTTTCCACTGGAGAAGAATTAGAGTTGGTCAATCTCTAGCCCACCGGGCAGTTGCCTCCATACCCTCATGCATTTAAGGTCTCAGGACGAGCAACATCACATGTGCCTCTGAATCGGTCACATGGGGTGACTCCCCGGATACCACCTTCTATCTGATATGTAAGAAAGGCACGTATTCCTGGGGAAATGCACATGAGAAAATATTTTATTCAAAAGGTTTTCTTTGTGTTCATTCTTTTTCGTTGTCTCAGCTCAAAGCTAACGACTTAATCATCATTTCCCCATCACTTGAAAACTTAGAAGCATAGGACCCACAGTCCGAATGCTCAATCACAAAGCCCGAGACCGATGCACCAGTCTTAGGCTTGTGGTCGTAGAAAACAACATTCACCTTTAACAACGTTCATCACAACGTGGTTAGGACACACAGTCCACAACAACGAGATTAGGACACACAGTCCACAACAACGTGATTAGGACACACAGTCCACAACAACGTGATCAGGACACACAGTCCACAACAACGTGATTAGGACACACAGTCCACAACAACGTGATCAGGACACACAGTCCATAACAACGAAATCAGAACGCACTGTCCTCGATTTCGAGAATTGGACTCTCGGTCCAGAGCATCATGAATAGGACTCATGGCTCCGAATTAACACTGATCCAAGATCACGTACGTATAACTGAATACTAGAGGCGACGTCTCGCATACTAGATTCTCTTTCTTAAGTACTTATTTATCGTTCAGTGAAAATCAAATTCGAAACCGAATCCTCGATAACCTATCCAGGAAATCGGAAAGTTTCTAAAACATTTAGGAGAAAACCTTTTCTTTAAAAATATTTTATAAAGCATCTTTGGAATACTTTTATCTTTGAAAATCCCCAATAGGATATTGCCAAATAATCTTGAAAGTATTCACTTGAAGACACATAGTTCGAAAAGGATTTTTCTCTTGTATAACAATAGTTCACCAAAACCATTTCAACATTTAAAACAAGTACTTTAAGTTAATGAGCTTTTGGAAAAGAACACCGATCCCTTCACCTTTAAAGATTATTGAGGTTTTTAATCCTTATAACAGTTGAGCACGAGACACAAGTCCGGCTTAGCAAACTCTCAATCAACAAAGCAGTATATATTCTCGGTTCAATGCTAATATCACGGTTGAAAGCGATTCATCACAGATATGCATTATAACATTTAGAACAAGCACAGTTCAACATCAGATAATAGCATAACAGTTCAAGTATATTAGATAACCAAGTAAGATCAATCAACATATAAATATCCAGTTAAACACCTACACACATGCATACAATTATTGAATATCTTTAGGAAATCCCCTCTTACCTCACATCGGAGTTAAGAGTTTGGATTTGAAAAGAAGGTTCACAAACGTCCTCGCTTCTCCGGCGATGGAAGTCTAAGGTTACCAACATAAAATCATGAGTTAAAAATCACTCGAGAACACTAATCACAAGGTGTAGGTTCGGTTCATACAATAAAATAGGATTAGGGGTTTCCGAAATTTATGCGACTCTTGGATTTATGATCCTCAAGTGCTAGAAGTTCATAAACAACAATCTTTTAACAAAGTTAAATTAAAAATCCCACTAAGTACTTGACTTAGGGTTTCAGCCAAGCATAGGTAAATAGGCTAGGGATTTCTAATTTTTCCAATCTCTTTAGGTTAGCATCCATACATAGTAAGGATCTTGAAACCATGATCATTTCGGAAAATGGAAAAATCAAATGTCTTAGACCATGAACTCTTAGGTTCGGCCTTAACAAGTTTGCGAGGTTAGAGATCTTTAAATCATCCAATCTTTTGGACATAGCATCCTTTAACGTGAAGGAGCTTTAATCCATAATCATCTTGGAAAACAAAATAAAATAACACATCCTAGATCAAATGTTACATTCGGCCATCATAGGAAAATAAAGCAAGAAAATATTTTAAACTTTCCAATCACTTAGACATAGCATCCTTTAACATAAGGAGCTTTTTAGTCCATGATCACTTTGGAAAACAAAACTCAAAATCTTTGCCATAACCATTTAAGGTTTCGTGAGACACCCTGTTGTGTCCCTTTGTGTCATTTAGTTTAAAACCTCATTATTTAATTACTTAATCACACGCTTAACGTGAAAATTACATAAAAAAAATTGAAACTTAATTTCTTAAGAAATAGATTCATATAGAACAGAATATGAAAACATAAATATATTTTCAGTAAAAATATTTTCGCTGTATTAACCTGTATAAATGTATTTATTTATATTTTTATCCGAATTCATGGAGATTGATTTTTATGAAATAAAAATCATATTCATACTCTATCTTAGGGTAGAAGCTTACGATAAAAATTTGGGTTGAAAATTCAGACGGAACCCGGTCTGCGTTTTCATTGACAGTATAATTTTACTGGGCAGAAAACCAAATTTTGACTCGTGAACGAAATGGTTTATATTTAAATCATATTTATAACGAGTTTGGTTGTTTTGAAAATTTTCAACCGAAAATAAAATATTACGCTTTTTACGGGCGTAAAACCCTAATCGGGAAACCGACGGAGTCGAGAAGGGAAGTGCAGAGACCCGTCAAGAGATCGGGACAACGAGTCATACATGATGATTCATGGAGGATGAGTCACCAAGTATTTATGAGCATTAAATGCAAGTAATCATGACATTTAGGTAAAAAGACCAAAATGCCCCAAGCTTTCACGGGTATTAACAAGACGCATCTACGCACTCTTAACCACTCATTTTACGTGGTTGAAAACCTCCCACCTCTCTCCAATTTCGTGAATCCACCTCCAATAAATCTTACCTATTTTATTTTGCTTTCGTTTCATTATTTTCCTCTCAAAAACCGAGATCGGGTAAACGATTGAGTGATGTACGGAATTTTCGGGAACCGCTATCGGATAAGATCGGTGACTCATTAGTGAGTCACTTTGTGTGGCCCAAAATCAGCCACACCTCCATCAAATGTGAGCCACATATTTAATAACCATAGTTAAGCAGAGTAACCCTAGTTAAGTTAATTATTAACTATGGTTAAACTTATATTAATTAAATAATCACAAAACCCATTAAATCAATTCCTTATAACCAAACAAAGCCTAAATCTAGCCTATAAATACTCTTGAAAACCGTGGCCTCCCTCCCCTTTCACTCATCTTCTTCATTCTCTTCATCTTCCCCACCAACTAAGTTACAAAACCCTAAGAACACCGAATTCCCACCAAACATATGACCCTCTTCCTTTCTGAAACACGGAAAACACTCAACATAAACGTTGTTCCTATTTCTCTCTTCTTTCCAACAAGCTAAAGATCATCATAAACGGATAAGTGGATTGGGAGATAGGATCCAAATACCGAAACTGCACAGAATTCTCAGCAACCCACGAAACATCAGAAATAAGTCCCTTTTCACCATGTTATGATCCGAACCAAATGAAACCTTCAACACCAAAGTTGTTCCTTTTCTTATTATAGTTCTATCAAGCCAAAGTTCATGATTTTTGGATGAGTATACTGTGAGATACACTCACAATACCATCACACCCTCAAGCTGTCCAGTTTTCAGCTTAGTGAAGGTTGATCATTTTCTTCATTTATTCAATCTTCAAGAGGTAAAATCTCATCTCCTTGATCATATAAGCTTTCATATTCATGTATTTCTCATGTTTATGCCATGAATCATATTTTTCCATTCCTAGATCTAGAACTTCAAATAATTCTAGAAAATTGTAGAAAAATCATAAAAATGTGAAACCAATTTCTATGATCTAGTTATGATCCCTCCTTTATTTATCCAAGAGCATGTGATCAAAATCATTTTCCTTCCCTATTAACCATTAATGGCCGAACCTAGGTAGGAAGGTTTGGTGTTTTGTTGTTTGTTTTGAAAGTTAGTACTTGACTTAAGTTCTATAATACATGTATAGCTTAAACCCAAGAGCTTAGGTCCAACAAAAATCCCTAGCTTAAATTCCTAATATGGGCCGAAACCCTAACCCTAAAGGTTAGAGGATTTTGTTTCAAATTTTAGTCTTGTAATAAGTAATCTATGTTAGTTAAGACTCTAGTAACTAGGATCCAAAAGTTGGCATTAAGAAGATAATCCTAAACCTATTTTCTAAGTCTTGGCCGAACCTAGCCCTAAAGTGTCATAGATGGTTGTTAATTGATTAATTATAGTTATGTTGTTTGAATGAAGGTGGTTGTGTTAACTCGTGGCGGGATAACGAGGATCGTCGTGTACGTGTTTCCGGTGATAACTCAGGTGGGGAAAAGAATCAACCTATCGTTGGAATCGATAAGCAGTAGATTATATGATAATTGTGTAGGGCGACCTAAACCCTACTAGTGGTCGAGTAATCGACAATACCAAAATCGTATTGGAAACTTTTCCGTAATACCAATGACGATTTGGAATTGTAGGTTTATCGACTTAGGTTGATTATTCATATTTGAGGATGTCTGAATTATTTACTTTTGACTGTTTGTGATACGCTGGTTGAGGTATTCCATCTGCATGTGACGTATTGTTTCAGTGTTTGAATAATTATGATATTGAGGATGTTTCTTTGTCTGTCACGGTAGTGATGGTTGTCATGGCCAGGCCGTGACAGGTTCCGTGTTGTAGGATTCTTGTCTTTGTTGTCCGTCACTTATCGAGTGATGGCTATCACGGCCATGCCGTGATAGAGTCTGACTTTGTTATTTATTTGATTTGATTATTATGCGTTGGTTGTGATAAATTGATTTATATGATATTGAGATATTTGAATATTTCCTGATATTGTGTGATGCATGATCTGCCTGGTTTTTAATACTATGCCTAGTTGATTTTAAGTAAGGACATATGTTGTTCGGGAGATGATTGTTTGGGTGAGAGAATGAATGGACTTAGAGGTGCCTAGCTTAATTAAGTTATCTAATGGATGAGATGTGACATAGAATGCGAGTTGAGGTTATGATGGGAGCTTGAGGTACAAGGTTGTTATTGATTTGAGATAGTGAGATTCATATAGAGGCTTTGATGCAAATACTTTTTCAGTTCATGACGTGTCGATCTGATTTATCCTATCAAAAGATAGAAGAGCACCAAACTGAATCCTATCCTATCAAAAGATAGAAGAGCACTATACCGGATCCTATCTTGTCAAAAGATAGAAGGGCACTATGTCGAGTCCTATCCTATCAAAAGATAGAAGTGTACTATGCTGAGTTCCTTGCATCAGACTGCCATGGACTACTAACGAATGTGAAAGTAATAGAGACAGTTATGATAGTATAAGTGTTTAGACTACATGAGCAGAGGGTAGAGGACAATATCATAATTTGAGGATGATTTGTTAGTTATGTGTGTTGCCTGTCTCTGACATTTATTGTATGATATACTATGAATCTTTTCCGCTTTTTGATGATAGAACTGTTTCTTATTCCCTATATCTTTCTGTGTGTTGTGTTTTATTTCTGATGTGATCGTACGAGAAGACCCGATGGAGGAACCAATTGCTGAGGAGTTAGATGGAACTCCTTACGAACCAGATCTTTGGAGGTCGAGTTGTGATTCATGGCGATTAGAGTATAGACATGACGGCGGTGTGTCTAAGGAATATTTATATTTTCCGCTAAGTACAACTTTTGTTTAAGTTTATACCTGTGAGGGATCCTATCATGAGGATACCCTAAACAGTGTTTTGGTAATGTAATAAATAAACAGGTGTGTATTTATGTAATATAGTTTTGGTATGTTTTATATCTGCATAAGTTATATAATTATTAATTAAGTTTTAATTTTTACGTATTTTCAACGATAAGCGAGCGATTAAGTAAATAAATATTAAGGTTTTAATGTAATAATACGATGGGGCACATCGGGGTGTCTCATTTGGTGGTATCAGAGCAGTTCGATTCTAATCGGACTGTGGGGTCTAGGAAGTTGTTGATGGCCGTGTCTAGTTGAATCCACAGATTTCAACTATGCTTAGAAGATCGGTAGTGTGTCCGAATCCGATGCGATAATTAACATTAGTGTGGCATATGGTATTTATATACTGGTCTATGTGGTATTATATGTCATACTGATAAGAGCGAATGATTTCTTTTACAGAATCATGGCTCGTGGAAGAGGACGTCCGATCGACAGTGATGACAGAACTCCTGAAAGAATTGTTGGAGCTAACAATATGGAAAATATTCATACCGGAAGTGGAGGAGAGTCATCTGAGATTCACGATATCATGAAAAACATAGTTACTGCTCTGTTATTACAAACACACAGAGAATCTTGAGATGCTACTGAGATGAACAAAGAACAGCAGGAACAATGTAATCAAAGGAGAGCTGCAGCAGAATGAAGATGCTGGAATGGCTACTTTCCGAAAGGGAAGCCACCTCAATTCCGAGGAGAGTATGACCCAGAGAAGGCAGAATGGTGGGTACAAGAGATCGAGAAGATATTCGATACCATGCGCTGTAGAGAGGATAGGAAAGTGATGTATGCTGACTTCATGTTAACTGGAGGAGCAAAATCTTGGTGGAAAGGCAAGCGAAGATTGCTGGAGGCTGAGGGCAGAATGATCACTTGGCAGTTGTTTAGCAACTGTTTCTTTGAAAAATATTTTCCGCGTCTAGTTCGACGCGAGAAAGAGAGGGAATTCATGAATCTCAAACAAGGCAACATGACTGTTGGTGATTATGCATCACGATTTGAGGCTCTGATTAAGCATTCCGAATTTTATCAGAAATTCCCTGATGAGGATTGGCAATGTAGAAGGTTTGAGGAAGGACTCCGACATGAACTCCAGAGGGCTATAGTATCTCTCGATATCCAGAGTTTTCCAGAGCTGGTGGATAGATGCGGTGCGATTGAAAGTATAGATCAGAGGCTAGATGCTGAGCAGAAGCAGCAAAGGATTGGAGGTCCTATTCGATCAGATGTGCAGAGGAGAGTAGATAGTGGTTCTCAGTGGAGACGGGAACCATATAACAAATTAATGCAGACAGTTGCACCAGCACCAGTTCCTACAGCCCCGGTGGGTGGAGCAGGCCAGCAGCAGCAAAGAGGTTTAGGTTGTTACTTATGTGGAGGACCGCATTACCTGCGGGATTGCAAGGAGAGACCTGGTTGTCTCCATTGCGGTAAACCAGGTCATTTTGCTCGTGAGTGTAGACAGAGAAATAAGCAACAGAATGTAGCTACTGGTAGAGGAGCTGGAAGTTATGGAAGTGAAGCTGGGAGAAGAGATCCAGGAATAGGTCAGCAGATGGCTAGACCCCCAACCACTGGGAGAGTGTTCACCATGAGGGGAATTAATTCCTCTCTTCGTGCAGATCTCATAAAAGGTATGTGTAATATTGTTATAATCGGAATAGTGGAATACGCTCCAAGGATCTAAGAATTGTGATTTGATACTTTGAGTAGGAAGTTAGGCTTGTATTGATCGTGGTGTTGATCGTGGAAGTTAGATGTGGAAATTGATTGTGGTGTTAATTGCATGAGTTAGATGTTGGAATAAGGTTTTCTGGGGAATCAGTATTAAAAAGAGAAAAGGATTAAGTTTTAATTATGTCCTTTGAGTATGTTAGATCAAGTTGGAAAGGTTAAGAACAATGAATAAAATATAGTGATGGATAAGTTCGAGGATAAATAGAATGATATAAGAATGAATTCTATTATGAAGTTACCGCTGTCACCTAGGGGAAAAACAGCGATGAGAAATATAATGTTGGATCTTTAGATTAAGATACGATTACAATATGATGTCTAGTATTGAGTTAAGAAATTCCGAGGACGGAATTTTTTTTCTAAGAGGGGTAGTAATGTAACACCCTACTTTTTATTTTCCGATTTTTTATTTTTTTCAGTAAAAATATTTTCGCTGTATTAACCGGTATAAATGTATTTATTTATATTTTTATCCGAGTTCATGGAGATTGATTTTTATGAAATAAAAATCATATTCATACTCTATCTTAGGGTAGAAGCTTACGATAAAAATTTGGGTTGAAAATTCAGACGGAACCCGGTCTGCGTTTTCACTAACAGTATAATTTTACTGGGCAGAAAACCAAATTTTGACTCGTGAACAAAATGGTTTATATTTAAATCATATTTCTAACGAGTTTGGTTGTTTTGAAAATTTTCAACCGAAAATAAAATATTACGTTTTTACAGGCGTAAAACCCTAATCGGGAAACCGACGGAGTCGAGAAGGGAAGTGCAGAGACCCGTCAAGAGATCGGGACAACGAGTCATACATGATGACTCATGGAGGATGAGTCACCAAGTATTTATGAGCATTAAATGCAAGTAATCATGACATTTAGGTAAAAAGACCAAAATACCCCAAGCTTTCGCGAGTATTAACAAGACGCATCTACGCACTCTTAACCACTCATTTTACGTGGTTGAAAACCTCCCACCTCTCTCCAATTTCGTGCATCCACCTCCAATAAATCTTACCTATTTTATTTTGCTTTGGTTTCATTATTTTCCTCTCAAAAACCGAGATCGGGTAAACGACGGAGCTGCGTACGGAATTTCCGGGAACCGCTATCGGATAAGATCGGTGACTCATTAGTGAGTCACTTTGTGCGGCCCAAAATCAGCGACACCTCCATCAAATGTGAGCCACATATTTAATAACCATAGTTAAGCAAAGTAACGCTAGTTAAGTTAATTATTAACTATGGTTAAACTTATATTAATTAAATAATCACAAAACCCATTAAATCAATTCCTTATAACCAAACAAAGCCTAAATATAGCCTATAAATACTCTTCAAAACCGTGGCCTCCCTCCCCTTTCACTCATCTTCTTCATTCTCTTCATCTTCCCCACCAACTAAGTTACAAAACCCTAAGAACACCGAATTCCCACCAAACATATGACCCTCTTACTTTCTGAAACTCGGAAAACACTCAACATAAAAGTTGTTCCTATTTCTCTCTTCTTTCCAACAAGCTAAAGATAATCAAAATAAGTGGATTGGGAGATAGGATCAAAATACCGAAACTGCCCAGAATTCTCAGCAACCCACGAAACAGCAGAAATAAGTCCCTTTTCACCCATGTTATGATCCGAACAAAATGAAACCTTAAACACCAAAGTTGTTCCTTTTCTTATTATCTTTCTATCAAGCCAAAGTTCATTATTTTTGGATGAGTATACTGTGAGATACACTCACAATACCATCACACCCTCAAGCTGTCCAGTTTTCAGCTTAGTGAAGGTTGATCATTTTCTTCATTTATTCAATCTTCAAGAGGTAAAAGCTCATCTCCTTGATCATATAAGCTTTCATATTCATGTATTTCTCATGTTTATGCCATGAATCATATTTTTCCATTCCTAGATCTAGAACTTCAAATAATTCTAGAAAATTGTAGAAAAATCATAAAAATGTGAAACCAATTTCTATGATCTAGTTATGATCCCTCCTTTATTTATCCAAGAGCATGTGATCAAAATCATTTTACTTCCCTATTAACCATTAATGGCCGAACCTAGGTAGGAAAATGGGTTTGGTGTTTTGTTGTTTGTTTTGAAAGTTAGTACTTGACTTAAGTTCTATAATACATGTATAGCTTAAACCCAAGAGCTTAGGTTCAACAAAAATCCCTAGCTTAAATTCCTAATATGGGCCGAAACCCTAACCCTAAAGGTTAGAGGATTTTGTTTCAAATTTTAGTCTTGTAATAAGTAATCTATGTTAGTTAAGACTCTAGTAACTAGGATCCAAAAGTTGGCATTAAGAAGATAATCCTAAACCTATTTTCTAAGTCTTGGCCGAACCTAGCCCTAAAGTGTCATAGATGGTTGTTAATTGATTAATTATAGTTATGTTGTTTGAATGAAGGTGGTTGTGTTAACTCGTGGCGGGATAACGAGGATCGTCGTGTACGTGTTTCCGGTGATAACTCAGGTGGGGAAAAGAATCAACCTATCGTCGGAATCGATAAGTAGTAGATTATATGATAATTGTGTAGGGCGACCTAAACCCTACTAGTGGTCGAGTAATCGACAATACCAAAATCGTATTGGAAACTTTTCCGTAATACCAATGACGATTTGGAATTGTAGGTTTATCGACTTAGGTTGATTATTCATATTTGAGGATGTCTGAATTATTTACTTTTGACTGTTTGTGATACGCTGGTTGAGGTATTCCATCTGCATGTGACGTATTGTTTCAGTGTTTGAATAATTATGATATTGAGGATGTTTGCTGTCTGTCACGGCCGTGATGGTTGTCATGGCCAGGCCGTGACAGGTTCTGTGTTGTAGGATTCTTGTCTTTGTTGTTTGTCACGACCGTGATGGCTATCACGGCCATGCCGTGATAGAGTCTGACTTTGTTATTTATTTGATTTGATTATTATGCGTTGGTTGTGATAAATTGATTTATATGATATTGAGATATTTGAATATTTCCTGATATTGTGTGATGCATGATCTGCCTGGTTTTTAATACTATGCCTAGTTGATTTTAAGTAAGGACATATGTTGTTCGGGAGATGATTGTTTGGGTGAGAGAATGAATTGACTTAGAGGTGCCTAGCTTAATTAAGTTATCTAATGGATGAGATGTGACATAGAATGCGAGTTGAGGTTATGATGGGAGCTTGAGGTACAAGGTTGTTATTGATTTGAGATAGTGAGATTCATATAGAGGCTTTGATGCAAATACTTTTTCAGTTCATGACGTGTCGATCTGATTTATCCTATCAAAAGATAGAAGAGCACCAAACTGAATCCTATCCTATCAAAAGATAGAAGAGCACTATACCGGATCCTATCTTGTCAAAAGATAGAAGGGCACTATGTCGAGTCCTATCCTATCAAAAGATAGAAGTGTACTATGCTGAGTTCCTTGCATCAGACTGCCATGGACTACTAACGAATGTGAAAGTAATAGAGACAGTTATGATAGTATAAGTGTTTAGACTACATGAGCAGAGGGTAGAGGACAATATCATAATTTGAGGATGATTTGTTAGTTATGTGTGTTGCCTGTCTCTGACATTTATTGTATGATATACTATGAATCTTTTCCGCTTTTTGATGATAGAACTGTTTCTTATTCCCTATATCTTTCTGTGTGTTGTGTTTTATTTCTGTTGTGATCGTACGAGAAGACCCGATGGAGGAACCAATTGCTGAGGAGTTAGATGGAACTCCTTACGAACCAGATGCTGGAGGTCGAGCTGTGATTCATGGCGATTAGAGTATAGACAGTACGGCCAGTGTGTCTAAGGAATATTTATATTTTCCGCTAAGTACAACTTTTGTTTAAGTTTATACCTGTGAGGGATCCTACTGCGAGGATACCCTAAACAGTGTTTTGGTAATGTAATAAATAAACAGGTGTGTATTTATGTAATATAGTTTTGGTATGTTTTATATCTGCATAAGTTATATAATTATTAATTAAGTTTTAATTTTTACGTATTTTCAACGATAAGCGAGCGATTAAGTAAATAAATATTAAGGTTTTAATGTAATAATACGATGGGGCACATCGGGGTGTCTCATTTGGTGGTATCAGAGCAGTTCGATTCTAATCGGACTGTGGGGTCTAGGAAGTTGTTACTGGCCGTGTCTAGTTGAATCCACATCGGATTTCAACTATGCTTAGAAGATCGGTAGTGTGTCCGAATCCGATGCGATAATTAACATTAGTGTGGCATATGGTATTTATATACTGGTCTATGTGGTATTATATGTCATACTGATAAGAGCGAATGATTTCTTTTACAGAATCATGGCTCGTGGAAGAGGACGTCCGATCGACAGTGATGACAGAACTCCTGAAATAATTGTTGGAGCTAACAATATGGAAAATATTCATACCGAAAGTGGAGGAGAGTCATCTGAGATTCACGATATCATGAAAAACATAGTTACTTCTCTGTTATTACAAACACAGCAGAATGCTGAGATGCTACAGATGAACAAAGAACATCATGAACAACAGAATCAAAGGAGAGCTGCAGCAGCGGAAGATGCCGGAATGGCTACTTTCTTGAAAGGGAAGCCACCTCAATTCCGAGGAGAGTGTGACCCAGAAGGACGGTCCCACAAGGACTTCGGGTCTTGTATGTGTCCCACATACTGTTATAGAAACAACACAACTTATGAACCTCACAGACTCCTATGGTCATAACCTAGTGCCTTAACCTCTCATCAAGACCTCAACACATGCTCTATGTCACAACACCTCTTTAACATATTTCATGTAGGTTAGGCACCTCTAAAAATCATCGTGATCCTCACGCCCAAAACAACTCATCTCTTAGACCACATATATATATCTTCGCTTAATCCACTAAGCATAAAGTAAATACCACATAGATCATGCATAACATCAAAGATATTTCAAAACATCAACATAGCACTAAATCAGTTCAATAAAGGTAATAAAACTCAAATCAACCATCAACAGTATAAACATCAACCTAATATCGATCAACCTACAATCCCCGAATCACCATGGATGTTTTATAAAAGCAATTTAAAGCGATTCTGGTCTTGTCGATTATTCGACTTCTAGTAAGGTTTAGGTCTCCCTACATAATTACTACATAATCTACTACTTATCGATTCCGACGATAGGTTGATTCTTTCCCCCACCTGGGTTATCAATGAACTCCCGAACTCGAAGCTCCTCGTCGTCACACCACAAAGTATTAACTCCACCTTCTGTGAAGGTAAGGAGATTAGATGCTCGAAGAGGTATACCACGGACGTCCTCGTTTCCTCCGTGATGGAAGTCTAAGGTTACAAAACATGAAATCATGAGTTAAAACTCAATCAAAGAACACTAACCACAAGGTATAGGTTCGGTTCATACAATAAACTATGATTAGGGGTTTCAAAAATTTATGCGACTCTTGGATTTATGATCCTTAAGTGCTAGAAGTTCATAAACAACAATCTTTTAACAAAGTTGACTTGAAAATCCCACTAAGTACTTGACTTAGGGTTTCGGCCAAGCATAGATAAATAGGCTAGGAATTTCTAAATTTTCCAATCTCTTTAGGTTAGCATCCATACATAGTAAGGAGCTTGAAACCATGATCATTTTGGAAATGGAAAAATCAAATGTCTTAGACCATGAACCCTTAGGTTTGGCCTTAACAAGTTTGTGAGGTTAGAGATCTTTAAATCATCCAATATTTTGGACATAGCATCCTTTAACATGAAGGAGCTTTAATCCATAATCATCTTGGAAAACAAAATAAAATAACACATCCTAGGTCAAATGTTACATTCGGCCATCATAGGAAAATAAAGCAAGAAAATATTTTAAACTTTCCAATCCCTTGGATTTAGCATCCTTATACATCAACAAGCCTTAATCCACTAGTGCAATATGTGCTTTTTACGTCAGTTAAAATTGAGTTTTTACGTCAGAATACTGACTGACGTAAATACAACTGACGTTAAAAGTTAAACTTTTAACATCAGTTGAGAACTGACGTTAAATATAAAACTATTAACGTCGGTTCTTTAACACAACTGACGTTAATTTTGTAAAAATTAACGTCAGTTCTTTAAGAACGGACGTTAATTTTGTTAAAACTAACGTCAGTTGTTATAAAGAACTGACGTTAAAGGTCTTAATTTTAACGTCAGTTGTTATAAACAACTGACGTTAATAGTGTAATGTATATTTTATAAAATACTATTAACGTCAGTTGTATCATACAACTGACGTTAATAGTATTTTTTTTTTAAATTCAGTTTTAAAATATCACTCCCCTCGCCTATCCCTACATTCAATAAATATCCCAAGAACACGGAATATCACACACATTCCAGAATTGCAAAGGAAAAATGGAACAATGATCCATATGTATGCCTATGCAGAAACAATATATATTTATTAACATAGGTTATAACTCAAAATAAATACAGAAATAAAAATAAAAATAAATGTATACTAAGTTTAAACTACCTATATCAATATCCCTTCGTGATGATCATCGCGAGTGGCATGTACATCGTCCACCTGTGTCTCCTCGATCATAGTAGGCATGTTTGTTGAAAAAGAAGGAGTCTCGGGAATATCAAGATTTGAATCTTCATTTTCATCACTACCATTATACATGCTTTTTCCTTGGAGAACCACGGACAACCTTTTGTTAGAAGGATCAGTGATGTAGAACACTTGTTTTGCTTGGGAAGCCATTATGAAAGGCTCATTTATATGACCTAACTTGTTGAGGTCTACCAATGTGAACCCCAATTCGTCGGTTTGTACACCACCGTTACTATCAACCCACTTACATTTAAATACCGGCACCGTAAGCTTAGTGTAATCGAGCACCCAAATATCTTCAATATATCAAAAGTAAGGTCTCGGTGCTTTAACGGGTTTTGTGTCCTTTGCACTAGAGAAGTGCATTGCTTCGGCCACGATCATAACCCCACTATTTTGCATGGTACTCTTGTTATCTTGTTCCTTTGTATAAAAGGAAAAATTATTTATGTCGTATCCGCTCCAACATATGACGTTGAATCTAGGCCCACGTGCTAGCCATCTTACGTCATCAGAAGCAGTACTACCATCCTTAAGCATTTCTTCCTTGAACCATGGTAAGAAAGTCTTGTTATGCTTGTTCAACAACCACCTTTCGCTCATTCGAGGGTTTTCTTGATTGACTTTTCTTTTATGTTCAAATAAGAAAGGCTGAACACATTCGATGTTGTTCAATACATACAAATGTGCTTGAAGCACTTCCTCCCGATCCTTCCTATTAATTCTTAAGCCATGTGTACCCTTACCTTGACATCTGATCTCATCATGCCGAGGCTTAGGAACCCCTATAGGATCCGTGTTATGAAGGTAGTCCGAACAAAAATCAATAGCTTCTTCTGCAACATACCTTTGAACAATAGATGCTTCCGGACGATGAGGATTCTTCACGTACCTTTTCAAGATCTTCATGTAGCGCTCAACTGGGTACATCCATCTCAGAGAAAACCGCCCACATAATCTAATCTCTCCTCACCAAATGAACAATTAAGTGAACCATTATGTCGAAAAAGGAAGGAGGAAAATACATCTCCAATTGGAACAAGATTGTAGCAGCCTCAACTTCCAAGTCATCCAACATACGGGGGTCAACGACTTTGCTACATATAGAATTGAAGAATGAGCACAACCGAGTAATGGCATGTCTCACATTTTTTGTAGCAATACCACGAATAGCAACGGGCAGAAGTTGTTGCATCAAGATGTGACAATCATGAGACTTCAAGCCAACCAATTTAAGATCACTATAGACAAGCCTCTTCATATTTGAAGAGTAACCATGTGGAACTTTGATGCCCTGAAGACACCCGCAGAAACTTTGACTCTTTTTTTTTGACAAAGTATGACATGCTGGCGGCAAATAAGTCCGCTTACCATCCTCAACAACTGGAGCTAACTGCTCTCGTATATCCATAGCAACGAGGTCGAGACGAGCATTCACACCATCCTTTGTCTTGCCTTGAATGTTGAGAAGCGTCCCGATCACACTATCACACACATTTTCTCCACATGCATCACATCAATGCAGTGTCTGACATCAAGCTTGCGCCAGTATGGAAGATCAAAGAATATCGACCTCTTCTTCCATATGTTTTTCTCAACAGCTTTACCTTTCTTTTTGGACTTGCCGAATATAACATCGATGTCCTTTACCCTCTGATAAACTTGCTCTCCAATTAAGGCCACCGGCGCTTCTTCTGTCTCTTGGCATCCATTAAAAGCTTTTTTCATCTTACGATATGGGTGATCACGTCTAAGAAATCTCCGATGCCCAAGGTAAACCGTCTTCTTTCCATGATGCAACTGAGTGTAGCATGTGCCTTCTTCACATATAGGGCATGCTTTATGCCCCTTGACACTGTACCCGGACAAGTTACCGTATGCTGGAAAGTCGTTGATGGTGGAAAATAACATGGCACGAAGCTTGAAAGTCTCATGAGAATACCCATGAACTACATCAACACCTTCCACCCACAATGTTTTCAAGTCTTCAATCAAGGGACCTAGATAAACATCTAAGTCATTTCCCGGTTGCTTTGGGCCCGAAATCATCATAGACAACATCATGTATTTGCGCTTCATAGACAACCAAGGGGGCATGTTGTAAATTACCAACAGAACAGGTCATGAACTATGAATACTACAAATGTTACCATAAGGATTCATTCCTTCTGTAGCAAGTCCAAGCCTTAGGTTTCTTGGCTCATCGGCGAAATCCGGAAACATAGTATCGATATTCTTCCATTGAATAGAATCAGCAGGATGACGAACCTTTCCATCGTGTTTCCTCTCATCATTATGCCATCTAAGATTCTTCGCATCTTTCGTATTGGCAAACAATCGCTTGAACCTTGGAATTATTGGAAGATACCACAACACCTTCGCAGGAGGACCCTTTTTTCTCACATCATCAAGATCATCATCATCATCACCACCCTTCACTTTGTATCGTGATAACCCACATTTGGGGCAATCGTGATTGTCTTCATGAAAACCGGTGTACAATATGCAATCATTGGGGCATGCGTGTATCTTCTTATACTCCATACCCATAGGACACAATACCTTGTTGGCCTCATAATTACGGTCAGGCAATGTGTTGTCCTCCGGAAGCAAGTCTTTCAACACTTCAAGCAATTCCGTGAAGCTTTTATCGGTCCAACCATTTCTCGCCCTCACACAAACCAATTTTAGCACCGTCGACAACCGTGTATGAGTAGTACACCCTGGATATAAAGACTTATCCGTATCACCGCACAACTTATCATACACATGAGCTCGATGAAAAGATTCTTGTCCAATATCAAGGATCATGTCCTCTACTCGATCATCCTCAATATCTACGTCAACGTCCTCACTTTGGGAGACACTTGCCGTACTACTCAACAACACATCACCATGCCATATCCATCTTGTATAACTCAAGCAAATCCCTTCACAAATCAAATGAGTACGTATATCCTTCACCGTACATTTCCTCGTATTCAAACACTTGACACAAGGACAACAGAACATTCCATTACTATTAGGAACATTCATTTGAGCAAATTCTATAAATTCCATCCAACTACGTTCCATAACTAGATAGGTCCTGTAGATATACAAAACATATATCCAATATAAGGACAATACGGGAGATTGAAAACTATAGTTTTTGAAGATTGCCAAGCACTGGTCACGGCCTGCAGTGATGTCCATCACGGTCGTAACGTGCCAACTGAACCAGACCATCACAGGAAGAACTGATCACGGTCTAGCCGTGATGAGCATCACGGCCGTGACAGATCAACCAGCAGAGCAACATGCACTCAAAACCAAAAATAGAGACGTACATTCCAAACAACTCAAACTCACGGTTTCAAGTTTCAACTACCGAGACTACAGTTTCAACATACACTCAAAACCAAAAATACAAAAATGTGCCCTAAATACTCACCAGAAATAGGTGCTCGCGTGGTGGTGGGGAGGGGAGCTCGAGTGGTGGCCAACGTTCGATGTGGTTACTGAGAGCATAGGGACAAGGAGAGTTAGTGCGCGGGAAGGGGAAAGAGAGATGTACGTCAAGTTATTGCAAAGAATGAATGGAAAGACAGAGTTAGGGTTAATAGTGTACCTCACGGTGGTGGCGAAGAAGCCCTCGCGGTGGTTGCGGTGGATATGAGCTCGCGATTAGGGCAGAGTGAGAGTGAGAGTGAGAGTGAGGGTTGACCGTGATGAAAAGAGAAAAGAGACATACAGTGCGAAGTGCAGAAGGCACACGGGGTGTAAACCAAAATAAAACAACATTTGACGTCAGTTGTTTGTAAAGACTGACGTTAAAGGTCGTATATTTAACGTCAGTTGTCTTAAGAAACTGACGTTAAAAGTATATACCTTTATCTAAAAACATACATTCCTTTGACTATTTATTTAATTGAAGTAAAAATAAAACTTTTACGTCAGTTGTATAAAAAACTGATGTTAAAAATAAATATTTTTTATTTTAAAAGCACTTTTAACGTCAGTTTTTGAAGACAACTGACGTTAAAAGTGTATATCACCAAAAAAAATTCATTCCTTTGACTATTGTGCTAACCCATGCAGCTTGAAACTTAATCCTCTTAATCAGCATTAAGTTTATAGATAAGTTTTCAAGAAAATCAGAGAGAGACTATTCTCTATATAAAGTGCCATTCTTCTGTATCAGTATGTAAATACACCCTCTTCTTTTCCTCTATATTTCGTGCGTTTTCTATTCCTTCACAATATGGTTCTATCACATTTGAGACTTTTGTTATTTCTTTCTATACCTATACTTAAAGGTCTCTGTCTTAATGGTCAAAAAACATCTGAGGTTGTGTAAATCACATAATATGACTCCCTCACTTTATTCCATCTCCTCCCCAAGCGACTGTGGATAAAGCACAGATGGAGCATCAAGGACTTCAAATGAGAAGGGAGGGGATCGATGCATCCATTGGAGTTTCTAAGGACAGAACTGAGAAGAAATTGATGTTGAAGCAGAAACTTTTTAATATTTTAGTGCTATGTTGTAGAAATTTTTTATCTTTCAATCATGTAATTGTAACTTATGAATCGCTTCAATGAGATACGATTTGATTATACATATAACACTTTTATGTTAAGTGTTTATTTATTTTAATTTTCACAAGAATATGTTTACTAATTCAAGCTAATTAATGTAGATTAAAAATAAACTTGTTTAATATTTACACAAGTTTCTCATACACAATCGACGCAAATAGTGATTTAATATTTACAAATTGCCACCACCTCATTTTTAACGTCAACATAATTTATGACTGCCAAGTTCCCGTATATTACATTATTTCCAATATTCATTCTGCAAGTTTACAATTTATAGTATTATTTACGTCAGCTATTTATTAAACTGAAGTAAAAAACCACACTTTTAACGTCAGTTGTATAAAAAATTGACGTTAAAAATAAATATGACTGCCAAATTGCCACCACCTCATTTTTAACGTCAACTTAATTTATGACTGCCAAGTTCCCGTATATTAAATTATTTCCAATATTCATTCTGCACGTTTATAATTTATAGGATTATTTACGTCAGCTATTTATTATACTGAAGTAAAAACCACACTTTTAACGTCAGTTGTATAAAAACTGACGTTAAAAATAAATATTTTTTTATTTAAAAACACTTTTAACGTCAGTTATATTAAACAACTGACGTTAAAGGTGTATAAGTTTCTACAAGAATTCATTCCTTCGACTACTGTGCTACTTACCCATGCACCTTGTAACTTAATCCTCTTAATGAGCATTAAAGTTTATAGGTAAGTTTTCAATAAAATTAGAATAGCTTAGTAACTTCATCCCCTGCTCCTATAAATAGCTTCCTTCCATCCTTTTAATTTTCTGCTTCACAATATGGCTCTGCCGTGGAGATTAACTTCATCACTCTTTTAGAATCCTATTACAACTTAGAATTATAGACCACTGCCATAATACCTTCAAATTGTGAAATTTTTCAACACTACTTCTATTGTAAAAGATCGTCAGATTGTGAAGCTTCAGCGCCATTCATGGTGTAGACTATTCCCTTCGCCGTGGGTCTACCAGTTCCTAAGGTGTTGATAGGCTTTTCAATCCTCGGTGCATTACAACCCCTTGAGAAGTGTCCAAATTTTCCACAATTGAAACACTTCACTCCTTTGCGTGGGCAAACATTAGCCATGTGGTCTGGGTCTCCACACTTGTAACATCTCCTAACTTGGTCTCGGTGTTGGTTCTGTTGACCTCCACTTCCCGATTCAGAATTATCAGAACGATGCCGTCGTTGATTCAGGTCATTCCCTTGTGGCCGGAAGTAAGGTTCCCTCCGATGTTGCTTCCCTTTCCGATTCTGATCTTGATAATGGTCTTTGGAACGAGTGGGTCCTGCAACAGTTTCTCTATTGCCTATTTCCTTCCTTATTAGTTCCACTTTTCTACACTTCTCTACTAAGGCTTGGAAATTCCGGATTTCCAATGGCATCACAGATTCCTCGATCTCGAAGCGAAGACCGTCTTCGAACCTTTCGCATTTCCATTCCTCATCGGGGTTGTTCTGGAAAAAGCGAAAATATTTGGCAAGGGACTCAAACCTTGCCGCATATTCCCCCACTGTCATGTCCCGCTGTCTCAGCCTCAGGAACTCCTGCTCCTTCTCTGTCCGAGCACTCTGGGGAAAATATTTGTCCAAAAATTTGTTGCGGAATACTCCGCAAGTGATCGCCTGATGCTCAACTACCAGCAGTTGTCTGGTGCCTTCCCACCAGTATTCAGCATCTCCAATCAGTTGGAATGTTGCATAAGGCACCTTTGCTCCCTCTGGGGTGTGAACCAGCTCAAAGATCTTCTCGAGCTCTTGGATCCAAAGATCAGCCTTCATTGGATCCACGTCTCCATCAAATTGTGATGGATTCTGACATCGAAAAGCATCCAGATGTCTTTCCTCCGCAACTTGTTCTGCCTTCTGTTGCTCCTGTTGGTCCCGGGCAGCAGTATTTGCCGTCTGAAGAGCTATGGCAATAGCAACGTCAGCCAAAGCTTGGGCAGCGAAGTCCATTCCGCTGTCATAATTCGCATTCATGTTGGCACGACCGCCAATAGGACCACCTCTGTGACCACGTCCACGACCACGTCCACATCCTCGTCCACGTCCACCTTCTGGTGCTGATTCCATAACTGACCTGCCGAACAAATCAGTCAGGCCACAACCAGAAAATGAAACGTGTAAAAGCGTATCAACACACATTACTTCTAAGAAGTAATCTGAATAAAACTTAATTCAGAGAAAACACAACGTCAACACAACAGACCTATTTCCCAAAGATCCCGAAAGACTCGACCAGCTCTGATACCACCTTGTAACACCCCCCCTTGGGGCGTTACTACGTAACCCATGCGGAAGTAAATTAAAAGATAATTTGCTGGTTGCTTTCGGAAAATTTGTTTTCTCTTAAGTCCGAAAAATGGGGTATAAAATTTTCTTCTATAGGGATAACTCTGAAATCCATCATGCATACATTTAAAACGTAAAGTCATGCTCATAACAAAGTTACCGTGACATACAACATTTCTCCAAGTTTCCACTTTCGAAAGAAAAGTTCAAACTACTGATGGATGTATATCACACTATATTTACCGACCTCTTTAGATATACAACCCAACTCAGACTTCTAAGCTGGTCATTCTATCAAATATTAATTGGAGAGACCCCCAATCGGAATACTTTCCCAACCTCTAACACTAGGTCTTCAATTGACTTAGAAAGACTCCTCTGCAACATCGGCACTAGAGTACCAAGGTACTACAGCAAAACCCGAAGAGACCTGATATAATTGTAAGAGTGAGATACCATCATAAGATATATCCCACAACAACCATATACATGATACATACATCACAGAATCATATAAGCAGTTAAATCATGCATATACACAATATAAAAGAGTTATATCAAAGGGTCTCAAGCCCGCACAGTCGATCTTTGAAAATATGCATGGCACTTCAATATCGGCTCTAACTTAATCTCATGAGATATCAACACCGATTTTCACTGGATAAGATTTAGAGTTGGTCAATCTCTAGCCCACTGGGCAGTTGCCTCCTTAACATCATGCATTAAGGTCTCAGGACGAGCAACATCACATATGCCTCTTCACTCGGTTTACATGGATAGACTCCTAGATACCATCTTTGTATCTGATATATACATCAATAGCACGTCTGCTTGGGGAAATGCACATGAGAAAATATTTTATTTAAAAGGATTTCTTTGTGTTCATTCTTTTCACTGTCGCTGCTCAAAGCTAACGACTTAAATCATCATTTCCCCATCACTTGAAAACTCAGAAGCATAGGACTCATAGTCCGAATGCTCAATCACAATGCCCAAGACCGTGGCCGCAGTCAAGGGTTGTGGTTGTAGAAAACAACCTTCACCTTTAATCATGTTCATCACACGCGGTTAGAATACACAGTCCAACACAGCGTGATTAGGACCTAAGTCCATCACAACGAAATCAGAACGAACTGTCCTCAATTTCGAGAATTGGACTCTCAGTCCATCACATCATAAACAGGACTCGTAGTCCCGAATTAACACTGATCCAAGATCACGTGCGCATAACTGAATACTAGAGGCGACGTCTCGCGTACTAGATTCTCTTTCTTAAGTACTTATTTTTCGTTCAGTGAAAAACAAATTCAAAACCGAATCCTCGATAACCTATCCACGTTATCGGAAAGTTTCTAAAATATTTAGGAAAACCTTTTCTTTGAAAATCTTTTATAAAGCATCTTTGAAATTCTTTTATCTTTGAAATATTTCCCCCAATAGGATATTGCCAAATAATCTTGAAAGTTTTCACTTGAAGACACATAGTTCGAAAAGGATTTTTCTCTTGTATAGCAATAGTTCACCAAAACCATTTCAACATTTAAAACAAGTACTTTAAGTTTAAAGAGCTTTTGGAAAAGAACACCAATCCCTTCATCTTCAAAGCTTATTAAGGTTTTTAATCCTTATAACGGTTGAGCACAGATGCACGTCTGGCTTTGCAAACTTTCAATCAACAACAGTATATATCATCAGTTCAATGCTAATATCACAGTTGAAAGCAGTTCATCACATATATGCATTATATCATTTAGAACAAGTACAGTTCAACATCATATAATAGCATAACAGTTCAAGTACATTAGATAATCAAGTAAGGTCAATCAACATGTAAATATCCAATTAAACACATACACACATGCATACAGTTATTGAATATCTTTAGGAAATCCCCTCTTACCTTAAGAAGGTAAGAGAATGCGAGAAAATAAACTGTTTCGCGAACGTTCTTCAAAGTTGGTTAGGATGCAAGTCTAGGTTTCAAGACACAAGGTTCAAAGGATTAGAACTCAACCAAGAACTTAGGGTTAGAAGTTTCCAAAACATATGCAACTTAGGGATTTATGATCCTCAAGTGCTAAGAGTTTAAAACATGATTACTTAAAACAAATTTGAACAAAAATCCCACCAAGTTACACTTTGATGGAGATTCGGGCTTGACCAATAAAATAAGCTAGGAACATTTAAACTTTCCAATCTCTTTGGTTTAGCATCCATTAATAGTAAGGAGCTCAAAACCATGATCACTTTGGATAAATGAAAAACGAAACACCCTAGGTCCATAACCTTTAAGATTCGGCCATCCTTGGGTTTTTATGATAAAAAATCTTTAAATTCTTCCAATCTCTTAGACCTTTTAGCATCCAATAACTTATGGAGCTCAAGTCTATGATCATCTTGAAAGCAACAAAGGATTTTAAATAACAAAGCTCATAAGCACATAAAGTAAGAACAACATAGGCTTATAAATAATTAAAGTATAATGACATAAGTAAATGAATCATAAATGACATAAACATAAATGACATAAAGTAAATGACATAATGTAAATGACATAAAGTAAATGGCATAAATATAAATGACATAAAAGTAAATGACATAATGTAAATGACATAAAGTAAATGACATAAAGTAAATGGCATAAATATAAATGACATAAAAGTAAATGACATAAATATAAATGGCATGAAAGTAAATGACATAAAAGTAGAGTAAAAATCTTTAAACTTTCCAATCACTTTAGACATAGCATCCTTTAACATAAAGGAGCCTTGGTCCATGATCATTTTGGGAAAACAAATCTTTAAACTTTCCAATCACTTTAGACATAGCATCCTTTAACATAAAGGAGCCTTGGTCCATGATCATTTTGGGAAAACAAATCTTTAAATACAAACTCATATTTGTAAAAGTTGAAACAAGATCCATCTAAACCATATGCATGGTTCGGCCTCATTAGAAAGTAGAGGTTAGGAAACTTTGTTTTACACAACCTTTTGGCATGTTAAAATACAAGTAAATACAAGACCATAGAAATTGGTTTCAACTCAAAAGGAGTTTTCTACCATTTTTTAGAGATTTTTGAAGATGAAAGCTCATATATGACATAAAGAAGAAACTTTAGAAAAAGATGAAGTTTTTAAAGAAAAGAATACATGAGAGGATTAACCTAATCAAGAGTAACAACTTTGATGAAGAACACTTAGTGAAAAGAAGAAGAAAAACTAGAGCTTTGGAAGCTTGAAGTTAAGAAAAAGATGAAAACTTAAGGGTTTTAATGGAGTAGGAGAAAGGAAAGTGATGAAGTGAAGTTGAAGAGTGGTATTTATAGAGTAAGAGGGAGGGTGGCACGGTTTTGGAGAGGAAAGAAGAAGAAAGAAGAGAAGAAAGAAGAAGAAAGAAGGTGGTTGCTTGTAGAGAGGATAAATAGTTAAGGTGATGTGATGTGATTGGAGAGAGAAAGATGAAAAGTAAGATTTTGGAATGAAGTAAGGATTTACTTTTTCCTTAGGTGTGTCATAAGCATTTAATGAGGCTTCCCATCAAGCCCTTTCTCATCCTTTAGGGTTCCTTTAACAGCTTAAATACGTAACCGGTTGCACATTCGATCGTATTTTCTGAAGGTTTCGTCCGGATAAAATATTATATTTTATTCCCGGACAACAAAATTCAAAACTTTACCAAACCCACACAAAACATCATAAAAACACTAACCGTCTCGTTCACGAATTAAAATTTTGTCTCTAGCTAAGTAAACTTGTACCGGCAGAGAAAACGCAGACCGGTTTTCGTCTAAATTTTCAATCAAAAATTTTACTGTGACTTCACATAGTAAAACAACACAAGAAAATGATTTTATTTTAAATAAAATCATCCTCTGGATTTTATCAAAAATAAATACATTAAAGCATGTATTTACTGATAAAGAAGCATACGAAAAACAGGGTGTTACATTTAGGGTTACTTTTCATTTTTTCGTTGACATTTGATGAGATCCCTGAATCCTAACCTTCGGATTCACCTAATGAAGGGCATGGAGAGAGCTTGGAGGACTTAAGTGGACCTATGACAAGGGCAATAAAACTTTGCAACATAAGAAAGCCAATACATTCACATCCAAGCTAATTTTTGAACAAGAAGCAAATTGGATTTTTGTTATTTTTGTTGGTGATGACCTCTGTTCATTGTTTTGGATGTATCTTGAACTCTGAATATCCGATTGAGGTGATATTTGATGAATTAACAAGCTAAGAGAAATACCTTCATGTTGTATTTCAAGCTTCAAGACCAGATTCAGCTTCTAACATGGAGAAAAAATGGCTGAAAGTTGAGAACGGAGTTTTGGACGGATTTGACTCATTTAATTTGGGCTTGTACTTGGACTTAGGGACTTAATAATGTAAGCCCATTCGGGTCATAGGAGGGCATGACCAAGCTAACCTTGGTCCTTAGATTAGCTTCTCATTTAGCTTCCTTTAACTCCTATAAATAGGTGATTGTAAGCTCATTTCACCACTTTTCAATGAAATTAGATTTTGCTCTCAATTTTTAGTAGTGTGAGTGAGAATAGTTCTCCTCTTTGGGTTCTTGAGTAGAACCTTGCTTGAACCTCATCAAGAGCTTCCAATTTATTGTGACGAATCCTCCTTGAGCTTATCATTACTTCCAATTCATGGAAACAAGTGTGGCACTTTATTTCATCTTCTCTTCTACTCCATTTTTACGTTTTTGAGCTTGTTATGTTAGATCTACTTGTTTTCTTTCATACGAAATTCACTTGAATTTCTATTACATGTGTGATCACATTTGAGCCATGATTGATGCACCTAACAAGTGATCTTTCATGTTTTTTTGGAATGATGATCACCTTTGAGATCGAAGTTTCTCTCTCAAAATTCATTTCAATTTTGGTTTGAAATTTGCACAAAGCTCTTAGATAGATCCTTAACTCCTTGATTAAATCTTGGATCATATCAACATTTCCTCTATTAAATGACTACTTAGATTACTTCTGCCCAAGGCTTGACATTCAAATACTTAACGATGCAGACAATCAGTGGCTACTTAGGGTTACCTCTGTCTATGACAACATTATTAATGTAAGTTTATGTTTTTCACATTCGTAATAAAGCTTAAGCTTGTTTTTAAGTCCATCTCTGTTGTCTTGTCTCTTCTTAATGGATTTCAGAGTTGACCCAACACTCTCGAATCATCGTATCTATGAGAGTGGAGGGTAACACTACATGAAAATTGAGAATTTGCGACAGACACTTTGCGGCGATTTTAGTCCAACCGCCACCGGTAATAATCTGCGGCAGTTAGAGCGGCGTTTTCTGCTAACCGCCCCAAACAATAAAACATTGTGGCGGTTCTTTATTTTTTTAACGGAGGTTTTAGAAAAACAAATAGGGTTCCGTGTGTTTCGTCCTCACTTTGCGTTTTTTTTCCAACCTCCCTCTCTCACTTTGCTCTCACTCTGTTCCCCAAACCATTCACCTTTGTCGCTCTACCGTCACCCAACAATTCCTCATCACTATACCGTCGTCCTCCGCCCAATAGCCGCTCACCGTCGCTGCATGTTTTCACTGATAAAGGGGACGATTCTTAAGCCAATGAAGGTACAGAGAAAGCTTATTGTTGTAAGCTTTCATTCTTATTCTCTCTCTTTTCACCTTTTATTTTGTCTTTCTATTTACTCTTGAATCTTGATTTCTTCCAAATTTCATTCACTCTTGATTGCTCCCAAATTTCATTCACTCTTGATTGCTTCCCAATTTGAAAACCCTAGATTCTCTTCTCTATCATAACAAATCTGATTCTTTGACAATTTTGAAATAATAGCAATTGAGGATTTTCGTTTTGTTATTTGTGATAATTTGGTACCCTTGCATGCGACCCATCCCTGGCTTCACATCAAAGTCATAAAAGGGATTACTCTGTATTTCTCTGTTAGGGATTGAAGATTGGTATGGCTTGACTCGGTATGTTACATGCTGCTACAATGGTTATTTTGCTGCCATTTTTTCCAATGTTTCTATGCATGTTGTTCCAGATCTTTATGGAGTTAATATGAGACTTATACATGGAAGTGCAAGTAGAAAGACTTATGTGGATTCTGCACTTATACATGGTTGCTTACTGGATAAAGAGTGAATTTGTGGCCCTTGGTTCATTCCATCCTAAAGTATATAATCAAATAATTCTCTTTTTTATTTATTCTGATTTTATTCATTGTTTTTTCCCACAAACTCCTACTCTAATAGTGAGGAGCAGTTGTTTCTTTAGCTACAGAGAGGTAAGCTCTCACCATCCCATTCATATTTTTTTGGTATTTTTTTATTTTTGTTGCTATGCCTATTGTTTGTGACTTGTGAAATTCTGTGTTTATTGAGTTGGTATGATTTATGAACAAGTTTTTTCAATTGCTGGGATTTTGAATGTGTTAAAAAATAACACACCACTTTGCTCAATTATTGAAAGTGTTAAAATTTTCATTCATGGCTTGTTTTCTTGTGTTCTATGTCAGGTAAATAACACTACAACAGAAATGACTTTAGATAGCATTTACGGATGCCTTTTAATAGCATTTTTAAGCGCTATCTATGCCACCGCTATTACAAGTAGTTTTCAAAGATAACATTTAAGAAGCGCTATTAAAAGATGACCTTAGATAGCGTTTCCGGTAGTAAACGCTATCTAAAGGTAGACTTTAGATAGAGTTTGTATTAACAAATGCTATCTAAAGTCTGCCTTTAGATAGCGTTTGTTAAAACGCTATCTAATCCCTTAATTTTTTTTTAGTTTACCTATTTCTTAACATTACCTCCATCCTGCATGTTTATAAAAAACAGAAGGTGTACAAAGAAATGAAGCACAATACAAATTATGGGTAGCAAATAAAACCCAGACACCTAAATTACTTGTACTAAATCATATGCATATAACAAGCTACTTTGATAAAAAGTATTCCACCAAAAAACTGTGTAGCCCCATCAATATATTGAACCCGTAATAATAAAGGCATATTGCAAATCTTCAAATCATCAAATGCTAAACTCAATATAGATGAAAGTGACCCAATTGCATACGCTTCAGCTACTAAGTCTGACCCAATTGCATACATATCAGTTAATATAATTTAACCAAGCCAAGAAGCTTCTCAATCATAAAATACTTCAAGAATTTTTGACAGCACATACGACAAAAAACAACTAGGTAACACCCAAGTTAGATTGTTCCCAAGTCCTCAAAAAAAGTAGAGAGTACCATTTAAACCATCTTGAATCAAGAATTGTTTCATCCATATACAGTACAATACAAAGTTTAGACCATATATAACAAGCGTAATCAAATAAACTTTTCAACAATATAGCGACACCAATCTTCCTTGACTTCAGATAGTTGAGCAGTGGAGTATGTGGAGCATTTGAAGTCAGGGAAGTACTGCGACATAAAAATTAAATAAATTAAGTTACAATTGCTAAAACATTTGAACAGTCACAGTTAAAAGCTAAGTAAACAACATACCGCCATTGGTATTTTAACTTGGTTCTGTAAGATAATTTCCTTCATGAAACGCATGACATAGTACCCACAATCTGTATCGTTGGGTTGTCTTGGGCACTATAAAAAATAAAATAGTAAATCAATATAGTTTTTTTTAACTAATTACTCATTAAGTTTTTTCAAATATACCTCTATCCGAATCCATTTAATGTTGGTTGCCTTTAAACGAGGCACCTTAGCTCCGCTACGTGCACGATAAACTTGCAAAGCACTAATCACAAAATCAAACAAACTTCATTAAGAAACATATTTTCAATCATCACAAACACACGCATGGATTTTCTAACAAAAATTTTCAATGGTAACATCTAAATAGAAAATGAAGGTTCCAGTTGCTTTTTTTTATGTTGAACCACAACAGCCACAACCCAATATATGCCAATTCAACACAGTTATTCTAATGTCAAAAATCAAAAGCACATTAGGACCATGACAACTTGCAATATGTATCTACCATGGAAGCCATTCGACATAATCATAGAAAATCAGAAATATAAAAGCATGCTTACTTATTGAACAGATTCTTTAATTCTGGGCGATTCCTAGGATCAACATGCAAGGAATCCAGATAGTAAATAATCTCTTCAACAGTATTTATAGCGCACAGCACCCAATGATTCCTACAAAAATGTTGAGATAACAAATCCTAAGAACCTCAACTTTTATATAATTCATTATTGTGAATTAAGTCCTATAGGATAAGTGACTCACCCAACATTGCACAACGCTAGAAACAAGGGCTGATATTCTCTTTCTGTAGTTGCAAAGCGGTCAGCTATATACGTTATCTCTGAATCCCTCCCGAAGAAGCCGTATGTATCTGTTTGGTGTGGGGACAAGAACAGAAACCTCATCGTTCTTTCCTTTGGAAGCAAAAATTCTTCATACAAATACCTTCAATTAAAATATAAAAATGGATTACACCAATGACATCAATATTTAAATGGAAAGACTAAAAAAATATTGTACACTTTAAGCCTGATTTAGTACCTGATATATACGGAAATAACGGAGGCAGATACCCATTCATGATTTTCAATTTCTCTGATATTTTCAGCATTAATTCTATCAATGATATGATCACCAAAAATATTTTGTTCTATCTCTATGTCCAATGGGTCATCATTTTTCATATTCTTTCATTCATGTATTTTAAGAAAATTGAAATATTCCAGAGAAATGTTAGTTGAACCAGCTGTAGGAGGGTTGGCCTCAGAGTTGCCTCCTTTATTTTCCGGGGTTGTAATTGACTCCTTTGTATGTTCAAACACTCTGCCCTTGCCTTTAGATTTTGCAGGTGCCTGGAAATTTTGCATTTCAATATGCCAGTTAGTGATCAACTAATGTAATAAATATACGCCGTATATGAAAAGGTGGAAAAATGCAATTACATACCATATTAATTACAACCACGAGATCAATTGGCCATGCCACATAAGTACCTATTGCATCTCTTATTGTCATTACATCTGCATCATCGATAGGTACCGGCAATGGCGCATCCTCCTCAGTTGCAACATCAACTCCAACTTTCACATGGTTAAGGGGTAGTGGTCCGATGTGCAGTGTAACACCCGGCTCATTATATACTTTACCCATACCAACCATACGATGGTTTGGGGTTGATAAATATAGATGACATGAGTTGACGCCCTAATCCAATGATAGATGAATAAGCTGTGAATTAAGGCATCTAATTGAATGTATTTAACTGTGAATGCAATACTATTAAAAAAAAAGCATGCATTACCTCTGGAAGCTTGATGGCAGATGCTAGAGTGCAACTATATTTGACGCTTGCTGGGGCTGTGAAATTAGCCTGCCTCTTCTCATCCTCCTTTTTTTTCAGCTTATCTTCCAAATTGTTCAATCTTTCTGAGAGTTGAGCGACCAATGTCTCCCACCTTTTCGTTTCACAGTTATGTTTTGAACGACCTTCAGGTGGGAAGTAGTCATTTTGAGAGACGCCAAAACCCACACCCCTAACACGACCAGGGTTCTCTGGCACACCTAGGGCTTTAGCAAGAATATCCTGGCGACCAACATCTTGTATCTCTCCCTCTATTGCAGACTGTGACAGTTCCTCCTGACACATAGTTATTGGTGAAATGCAAATGTTAACATTATTATATATTGTCATAAGAAAATAACAAATGAAAATGTAAACGTTAGTCTACTTACACATTTATTCCACACGTTCTGCATGTTTTTGTTGTCAATTACACCCGCCTTGTTCTCGTGGGCTTTCCTCCACACAATATGACGTTTAATTTTTTAAAATTCTGGCCCTGCCTCCTGTATCTGTATATTGAGATAATATATATTAACCAAACAGTTTAAAAGTCATATTTACCACACATGCAGTTAATTATATATATACATACCAATTCATCCTCAATGTCAGCATACCCTTTACGTGATGCTTTGTAAGGGCATACAGGATCTAACGCTCTGTTGCGATTTTCATTGCTTAATTTCTATTCAGACACATATAAGTAATATTAATACATGGTTAATGTCATATGTATATATATATATATATATATATATATATATATATATATATATATATATAATTATAAGTACTAACGTGATATTAAACATACCAGGAATCGTGCATCTCCTGTGGTATTACTACAAAATCTACCCACTCATCCCTTGATATGTGTGGATATTGTGATGGATGTTCCTCTATGATACCCCCGTTAGCATCTCTTAGAAATTTTCTTGTCAATCTAGTTCTGAATGCTCGATGTAGGTTACCGGCTTCCTGAAGTACAAATTTTTTTCGAGATTCATCAACATTAAAAGACATCCGCAAAACAATATAAACAACGTGTCAAAGTAAGTATGTTGATGCGTGATTTTTAAGATAAAGGCAAGTGCACCTCGTCGTAATCAAGTAATACGGTGGTAAGACCGGTTATCGTATCCACAGGGATCGGATGTCAATTACCAATTCACAAAATCAACAACTATCTAGACTAAACTCTGGTATGAGATATCAAAACAGAAAACAAAGCAATACAATATTTTTGGTCTTTTTGGACTTTTAACAAACACTTGGAGTGCAGAATTTATAACTGGATAGAATTGTCAGGTTTAGACTACACTAATCCTCCCTTGATTGCAATGGAATGGCTAACAACACAAGTCCTAATTCAATTATGCCAATCAAGCCTTTTCTAAAATACTCAAGCCTAATGTCTTAGGTGCATTGAGCCTAAAACCCCAAATCAAACCCTAATGTCTTAGGTGGATTAATCTGTGATTTTGCATTAAGTCAAGACTTATAAGATTGCAAGCATCCAACACCTATGTCTAGATTCTTGAACTACTTGGCATATGATTCATGAGCATGCCTTAACACCAACCTTCCAGTCATCTATCAAAGCAACATATCATTCCTATGGGTAGCTAATCCAAGGAAAGCATTAAGCACAGAATCACATACTCATAAAGAAATAGAAACTTGTATTGAAACCAAATCAATTAACAATCAAGTTCAGAGAAGCTACATCTAAACCCAACAATGGGGGAATTAGCTATACATGATAAATTCTACAAAAGAGAAAGAGAGAAGAGAGGAAGAAAACTTCATGACGAATCCTTAAATCTCCTTCCAATCCAAGAGCAGAGAGATGTCATCTTTAAGGTCCCAGCCTTCCCCCAGCCATCAACCCTCTTTAGGGTTTCCAAGCCTTTGCAAAAAGTCCCCTTTTTCTGTCTGCTGTGCTGTTACTTATAGATCTGCTGCGCGTCACGGCCGTGATGTCTATCACGGCCAGGCCGTGACGCTCTCGTCCCAAGGCGTGTCTTCAGGTTTTTAACTCTCGCGAGGCGAGAGAAGTGTTCGCGACGCGAGCCCTCATTTTCTGGTCGGTCACGGCCGTGATGTCTGTCACGGCCGGCCGTGACGATCTCGACTTTTGCCTTCTTCTCTCGCTTGATCACGTAGTGATGGTAATCACGGCCAGGCCGTGATAGGCTCTGTTTGGCTCATATTCTTCTCTTTTTAAGCTCCAAAATCATCCAAGCTTCATTATAGCTAAATATGCACAGTTTTCCTTCAATTTCTTCAAAACAACACACAGAAACCACCTTCACCCGTTCCAAGGTAAAAACTAATAAAAACAAACTAAAAATGCCTAAACTATATGCAAATGCATGCAGAAATGTACATGGAAAATGAGGTGAAATCACACTCATCAAATCACCCCAAGCTTAAGACTTTGCTTGTCCTCAAGCAAAAAACCAAGGCCAGAAGATGAAAATAATCAGAGCAATGATAGTGAACTAAGAACCCGAGTAAAATGATCCAAGTAACAGGCATTCAATTATTTCAGCAAGAGACAATCAATTCAAGTCCAATTAGGGGCTTAAGTTTCCTAGACTCACATTCTCACTGATTCGGGCACTCTTGCTCACTTGAAGCTCACCCCAAGCTTGTTTATTTGCTTGGCTCTCTTTCTTGCCTCACTCACTCAAGTGTTCAAGTATATATAACAATTCGCTCCATTTTCCTCAAGGAATGATTCCTACCATATGCTTGACTATCAACCAAATCTCCACTTTATTTATGAAAACACTTAAGAATCAAGAGGTCTTTATTTGGTTGTAACGTGGCCATGGGATTAATCTTTAGGTGGGGATAACAAGAAAGGGATATTTCAAAAGGCTAAACCAAGTATCAAACATTTCAACACAAGACACCTTCTAAAATACCTTCTTAGGTTTTCAATACATTTTTCCACCTTTCTTTTCTTTCTTTTTCTTTTATTTCTCACTTCTCTTGTTTGTCATCCCCATCTCTTTATATATATATATATATTTTTTTTTTTTTTAATAATAAATTTTTTTTCTTTTTTTCTTGGAGAGGGGAGATTTTTTAACTCAAAAGATTTTTTTTTTTTTTTTGATTCTTATCCCAAACTTTCAACTACCTTTTTCACCCTTTTTGTAATACTTTAGAAGGTCCCTTATCAAGTATATTTATCAAAAATTTTCAGGGTACCAAGAAAAGCATGTCATTCATTCAGGCTCAAAATTGGGCAACTAAGGGTAGCATTTCATCATTCAAAGCTCAGAAGGCCGGAAAATAAAATACCTATTGCCTCAATCCTTTTCGAAAATGTTTTCAAAAAATTTTTAAGCTTCAAAATGGTTTCAAGTCAAGTTCTAGAGAAATTCATCCAAGAGGAGCAACACTCAACACAAAGAACGGGGGCAGATTTAGTGAGTACCCCCTAATGGCTCAAAAGCTCACATTTATCAGTTCAAGAACCAGTAAGAAACACAAGTCTAAAGAAACATATGCTAATCATCAACTATCCAAGATCATCTCAGGCATATTTAATGAAGCCATATCACAAGAATAGAAAATCAGGGTCCAAAAATTCACTATCACAGAAAAATTGGCACTTAGCTCTCACAATCATAAGCTCAATCTAAGCAGGGGTAACCGAATCATACGATCATGCAAACTTAAGCCTATATGAATGCAATATTTACAATGCAAGCAAAAAGATTACCCCTACCCCAAGCTTAAAGATTTACATTGTCCCCAATGTAAACAATCAAGTTGGAGAGAGGAGAAGAAAAATAAAATAAAGCAAAAAATTGGAACGGCTTACCGAGGCGGTAGCGGGTGCTGGCTAACATTCCAGTCAGAAACTGCCTGAGAATTAGGTGCTTTTTCTTGTCTTCTTGCTCTTCCCTCCTTCCTTCTTACCCTGAAATCACTTGGCAATTTTATTAGTAAAAGAAAACTCTTGATCTTCTCAAATTATTCAAGAGTTTAAAATCAAAAATCAAATCTAACTAAACAAAAAGGAAAAAGGAAAAGGAAAAGAAAAATTGGGTTGCCTCCCAATAAGTGCTTCTTTAACGTCACTAGCTTGACTTATTAAAAATCATCACCTGGATCCTCCTCCCGGATCAAATGGACATTGGGGCGGTGATTGTAGCAGTAATATAACTTTATTTTCAATTCCACCCAGCCATTGGATGGAAACACCATTGACCTTTACAATTATAAACTTACTTCCTCTCGGGTCAAATGGAATTGTCAAGAGGAAGTGTGACAGACAAGTGGGAGGAGCTAACTTACCATTATCCACACATGCATGCAAGCCAACATATTTATTTAATGCAGTAAAATCAGATTGCTCAGCATGCATGGTGGAGGGAATGCTTGCCAGATGCCCTGCCTCCTCACTTGTTGTTTCCCAAGGATTAGTGGAAGGTAATTCCTCTTGTTGTGGTTCACTTACCACCACCACTTCATCTTCAATTTGATCCATTCCCACAACCAGATTCTGCTCAACTTCCACTTCATGTGGCTCTATGGGAATCATACATGGTGGTGGAGGTTGTAAATAAGAACAAAAGGTTTCCCAATCCTCCTCGGTATATATATATATAAGCTCACCAGTCATAGGATCGACTCGTGATGGGATGTTATGAGATAGAGAAAACTCCTCGAAGAATTCTCCCAAATTTATATCGTCTTCCCAACTCAAGTTGTCCTCCAAAATATGACTGGAAGCTTCCTCATCAGGTGGATAATAAAATTTTTTCATGATTTTCGTCCACCTTGCAAAAACAAAACTCAAAACAAAAAAATGAAATATACACAGAAAATAAAAATAAAAAAATAAAAATGTCTAAATTAGTTGCCTCATTTGTTACTAATGATATTGACAAAGCCAATCCCCGGCAACGGCGCCAAAAACTTGATGCGTGATTTTTAAGATAAAGGCAAGTGCACCTCGTCGCAATCAAGTAATATGGTGGTAAGACCGGTTATCGTATCCACAGGGATCGGATGTCAATTACCAATTCACAAAATCAACAACTATCTAGACTAAACTCTGGTATGAGATATCAAAACAGAAAACAAAGCAATACAATATTTTTGGTCTTTTTGGACTTTTAACAAACACTTGGAGTGCAGAATTTATAACTGGATAGAATTGTCAGGTTTAGACTACACTAATCCTCCCTTGATTGCAATGGAATGGCTAACAACACAAGTCCTAATTCAATTATGCCAATCAAGCCTTTTCTAAAATACTCAAGCCTAATGTCTTAGGTGCATTGAGCCTAAAACCCCAAATCAAACCCTAATGTCTTAGGTGGATTAATCTGTGATTTTGCATTAAGTCAAGACTTATAAGATTGCAAGCATCCAACACCTATGTCTAGATTCTTGAACTACTTGGCATATGATTCATGAGCATGCCTTAACACCAATCTTCCAGTCATCTATCAAAGCAACATATCATTCCTATGGGTAGCTAATCCAAGGAAAGCATTAAGCACAGAATCACATACTCATAAAGAAATAGAAACTTGTATTGAAACCAAATCAATTAACAATCAAGTTCAGAGAAGCTACATCTAAACCCAACAATGGGGGAATTAGCTATACATGATAAATTCTACAAAAGAGAAAGAGAGAAGAGAGGAAGAAAACTTCATGACGAATCCTTAAATCTCCTTCCAATCCAAGAGCAGAGAGATGTCATCTTTAAGGTCCCAGCCTTCCCCCAGCCATCAGCCCTCTTTAGGGTTTCCAAGCCTTTGCAAAAAGTCCCCTTTTTCTGTCTGCTGTGCTGTTACTTATAGATCTGCTGCGCGTCACGGCAGTGATGTCTATCACGGCCAGGCCGTGACGCTTTCTGTCCAAGGCGTGTCTTCAGGTTTTTAACTCTCGCGAGGCGAGAGAAGTGTTCGCGACGCGAGCCCTCATTTTCTGGTCGGTCACGGCCGTGATGTCTGTCACAGCCAGGCCGTGATAGTCTCTGACTTTTGCCTTCTTCTCTGCTTGATCACGGCCGTGATGGTAATCACGGCCAGGCCGTGATAGGCTCTGTTTGGCTCATATTCTTCTCTTTTTAAGCTCCAAAATCATCCAAGCTTCATTATAGCTAAATATGCACAGTTTTCCTTCAATTTCTGCAAAACAACACACAGAAACCACCTTCACCCGTTCCAAGGTAAAAACTAATAAAAACAAACTAAAAATGCCTAAACTATATGCAAATGCATGCAGAAATGTACATGGAAAATGAGGTGAAATCACACTCATCATATGTTTACATAGTTTACAATATAATTCACAAATTTTAATAATTACCTGTACATCATCCCATATGTTCTCTTTGAAAGCATCCAAAGCTTCATCCTTCCAATTAGAACAGATAATTGGGACCGTTTGCCAAACAATGACCCTAATGTAACTCTTCAATATTTTTCCATTGGCACGAATTGGTTGGTCCAAATAATTCCATTCAACCTAATAAAAATAATAAAGTAATTAAATCTAGATATCAAACAACATTATGAAATCCTTAGATTAGTAAGTAAATTACCTCATATTTTTGTCCTTTACTCCTAGCGCAGATGACCGCCTTCATAACAGTTGGCCCACGTCGCGTCACTTTGGCAGCACTAGCATTACTGGAAGATGCCATTTACCTACAAAAAAAATTAGACACAAGTAAAACATCATTGGACATTAATATAATATTAATTGATTCAAAATATAAAACATCACCGGATAACAAAATCAACACTAGCATTACCGGAAGATGCTAATTATAATATAAAAGGATCAGAAAGTTCATTTAAACACAAACACTACATACATGTTTAAGTCAACCTTTTTCTTTTCTACATTGGATTGAGATTTGTTTGTCCTTTATTAGTACGAAATGGTGGATTGACCAAAAGCCCCTCATCATGATCATCTCTCATATACATACCATCATTCCTAGTTGGATCAATCTCAAGTGATTGTAATGTCCCGACGAAAGGATCATCTTCAATATCAACATCTCCATGGTCTTGATCATCAATCTTAGTAATTATTTTGTTAGTCAAAAGAAGAATGGACCTTTTCATATCATCTGGATCAGTGACATAGAACACTTGTTGAGCTTGAGATGCTAATATAAAAGGCTCATCTTTATACCCCACCTTGTTAAGATCCACCTGCATGAACCCTGACTCATCAATCTGAACACCGTTATTATTGTCAACCCACTTACAACCAAACACACCAACCTTAAACTTTGTGTAATCCAACTACCATATGCGTTCAATGACACCGAAGTATGACATATTTGCATATATGGGGTTTCTGTCTTTGGCACTTGAGATATGCATCGACCGAGCTACAAGAGTCACACCACTGTTTTGCATTGTACTCCGACCATCTTGTTCTTTTGTATAGAATGTGTACCCATTAATTTGATAACCGTGGTAAGAGAAGACATGCAAACTTGGACCTTTGGCTAACCATCTCAATCTATTTGAAACTGAAGTAGCATTTTAAGTCAACTCTGCAAAAATGTGATCTCTTAGCCACATTATAAAACAACGATTGTGTTCTCTAGTTAGCCAATTTTGATTCTTATTTGGATACAAACTCTTAAGCATGTCCTTGTGTTTTTCAACATATTTCTCAACCTCATCGGCATTGTGCAGAACATATAAGTGTGCTTGCTCTCATTCTGTCCTTGATATAGTCACTATTTCAGTTCCAGTAATTCCTTGCCCCATCATTCTCCATGTGTGACGAGACTTTGGCAGCCATATAGAATCAGCATTAGATAGGTATTCGGTACAGAATTCAACAGCTTCTTCGACAATATACCGTTCAACAATACAACCTTTTGGTCGTGATCGGTTTTTCACATACCCATTTAATATCTTCATATAACGCTCAATCGGGTACATCCATCTCATATAAGCTGGCCCACACAGTTGTGTCTCTCTAACAAGGTGAATGGTTAGATGAACCATTATGTCAAAGAATGAAGGTGGAAAGTACATCTCAAGCTCGCATAAAGTCACAACAATTTCTCTTTGCAATGATGGCAACTTCCCAGGGTCAATCACTTTGCTGCAAATTGCCTTGAAGAAGAAACAGAGTTTAGTTAAGGTCCCCCACACTTTGTTAGGTAAAATAGACCGTATACCAATGGGTATCAACTGCTCCATGAGAACATGACAATCGTTGGACTTTAGACCTTTTAACTTGAGATCTTTCATCGATACGAGGTTCCTAATGTTTGAAGAGTACCCTTCCGGAACCTTAACTCCGTCAAGAAACTTACAAAAAACAGTTTTTTCTTTTCTAGATAGAGTGTGAGCAGCTGGAGGAAGATATGTACTTTTACCCTTCTTCGTCGGTCCCAATTCTCTTCTTATTCCCATACTAACCAAGTCCAACCTTGCATTGATGCCATCTTTAGTCTTCCCTGGCACATTGAGTAACGTACCAATGACACTATCACAGATATTTTTTTCAACGTGCATTACATCGAGGAAATGTCTTACATATAATGATTTCCAATTTGGCAACTCAAAGAAAATCGACCTTTTCTTCCACCCTCTTGTGACAATATCTCTCGCAAAAGGTTTACCGAATTGGATATTCAAATCCTTTACCTTTTCAAAAAGTTGATCACCCATCAATGATGAAGGAGCTCTACCTTCTTCCGAGTTCCCATTGAACGCCTTTCTCCACCACCGGTAATGATGACTTGGATGCAAAAATCTACGATGCCCAAGAAAGACATTCTTTTTACAATGTTCTAACCGCATCCAATCCGTACCCTCTTCACATATAGGGCATGCACACTGACCCTTGATGATAATCCTGACAGATTACCGTAGGCTGGAAAATCATTAATTGTGCCAAACAACATAGCTCTAAAATTGAAACTTTCTTCCTTATACCCATCATACACCTCCACACCTGTCTCCCACAGTTGTTTCAAGTCTTCAATCAAAGGAGTCAAATAGACGTCTATATCGTTTCCTGGTTGTTTGGGCCCAAAAATTAACATAGATAACATAATAAATTTGCGCTTCATGCATAGTCATGGAGATAGGTTATAAATCACCAAAATCACAGGCCATGTCATGTAAGAGCTACTTTGAACACCATGCGGGTTAAATCCGTCAGTAGCCAATGCAAGTCGTAGGTTTCTTGATTCTTGCCCAAAATCAAGATAATCATGATCAAATTTCTTCCATTGAGGAGAATCTGCCGGGTGCCGCAGCTTGCCATCTTTGATCCTTTCATCCTCATGCCATGTCAAGTGCTTTGAATCTTCTAAACTACGGTACATGCGCCTAAATCTGGGTATTATGGGAAAATACCACACAACCTTCTCTGGATCTGATTCTTTCTTCTTATATCATGAGGCATTACATTTAGGACACATCTTTAACAATGCATATTCATTCCGAAATAAAATGCAATCGTTAGGACAAGCATGTATCCTCTCGTAGCTCATGCCAATAGAGCGTAACATTTGTTTAGCCTCACATGTCCGACTAGGAAGCACATTATCCTCCGGCAACATGTCTTTCAATAGTGTGAGTAAGTCCGTAAAGCTCTTATCAGTCCATCAGTTGCCCGATTTCAAGTTATACAACTTTAACATCGCCGACAATCTTGTGAATTTAGTACAACCATCATACAATGGTTGCTCTGCATCACTTACCAACCTCTCAAACATTTGAGGACAATCCCGAAGATCCTCTTCAACAGCATTTGCAATGTCTTCAAAACGATGTCGTTTGATGAATATCTCACACGATTCCTCATTTCACTAGACTCATCTCTTGTCTCACCATGTTTTGTCCAACATGTATAACTTTGATCGATTCCATTACACACCAAATGTTCTTCCAACTCGGCTGCACTAACTCGCCTTGCATAACAACAATCTAAACAAGGACATATGATTGTACTAGGGTTTTCCGCATGCCGAACTGCAAACCTAATGAACTCTTTCACCCCATCCTCATACCCCTTCTTTAAACGATTGCGGAGCGTCCATTTCCGATCCATGTTTTCCCGATCCACAAAAATATTTATTAAATATATTTACTTTGAGTTTAGAGTGGTTGATGACTACATGCAATGTATACATATTGAAACTAATTCATGTTACACAGTTTCTAGCGCCATCCATATTTAGTGCAAAACGATATCTACAGCACATATCATACTATACATAAGATTTTTCCATTAAATAATGATAGTACTAGTGTGTCATTAACTTTATTTAGTTAGTGAAAAAATAAACTTTAAAAAAAATGAAAATGGTAAAAGTGAATTGCATTCACATGTGTCCTAACTCTCCTAATAATTCATATAGTGAATTCCCTAATAATCGTTTACCTAACTTTCATTTTATCTTTCGGAAGACAAAGGACAAACTTACAATCACAGAATTAAAAAGAGCCATCACAAAACAGTTTCAAAGGCAAGAGAGTGAGAGACATTATCAACTATAATTAAAAAATAAAGACGAATGAAAATACCTTGAGCAAAGCAAGAATGGCGGAGAAAGAGAGATGTCACGTGCGTAGAGAGAGAGTGAACATGTAGTGAGAGAAAACATGAGGAGAGAGGGAGAGAAAGAGTGCGAGCAAGAGAGAAAGGAACCTAAAAATGAAAAATGAAAGATAAAAAATGAAGATTCAACAACAACACACTGAAGGAGGGGGAGAAGATAACGAAGAACAAAAGTTACAAAACGAACCTGGAACGAAGGGGACGAGCTCTCTGGATGCAATGAGAGGATGAATCTGCAATGGAGAGACTAACTAGAGACAGAATGCTCCAGCAACTAGCTCTTAATTTCTTATCAAAATAGAACAAACACATCAACTTTCATTAACTCAACAATCTCAATGCCAACAGAGGAGAAAACAAACAAAGAGGAAAAGGACATATCCAAATGAGAAATGAGAGTACAACACGATTTTGACAGTGAATCCATTTTTTTTCTGTTCCTGAAAGTGAATCACTCAATTTTTTTGAGCCCCCTTTACTTCCTCAATTCACTTCCTCTTCTTCTTCTCCTGATTTCGACAGTTTCAATCTAAGTTTGTTTCTTAATTTCTGTGTTTTTTTTCGAAACCAAAAGAAGATGGAGAACCTTAATTTAGCCCTAGTTTCTTCCCCAAAACCTTTGCTTTTGGAAATTTTTTCTGCAAGAGATGCCACTACTATTGATGTTTTCATAAAATTACAAGAATGGAAAGAGTACATGCCATTGACGATCCTCTACTTCAGTTTCAAGTTCTGCTGCACTTTGACTACTGTGCTAAAGTGTATTTAAAATGAAAATTAGATAATTTATTGTACTGTGTTGCAATTAAAAGATCGACTAGCCAACCTTTGAAAAAAAAAATACACAAAATGTTCGTTTGGTGCATCGTTCTTTCCAGCACAATTACAGAAGATATCAGAAAACTATGATTCAAAATAATGTGGCCAACTATAACAGACATTTCATTTATCTAAAGCATTTGTGATGTACATTGCATCAAAAAAAGATATTGTGCACATAACTGCATAATCTGAACTCAACATACTGATACCTTTAATATTATTAAAGGTACAACTTTTTCAAACAACACTTTGCATCCTCTACAGGTTGAACCAAACCTACTTGTTCCCTCTATCAAATAGGTGAGAAAATTGAACTTGCATCCTTTGAGGAAAATCTTTCATAGTCAGTTGAACTCTCGGATTCAAATGTCAAAGGCTAACTTAAACTAAATCATGAAACGGAATGTTGGTAGCCATGCAGCATGGCATTAGTCAGTCTTAAACACAACACAAGTGACAAAAGAAGGACAAAAAACTTGTACTTCAACCATTTTATTCTTGACTGTTATCTTCATTATATCAAAGAACAGCAATTTCAAGGTCAACAATTTGTATAAGGAAAATGAGTTTAAGAACTTATCAAGAATAACATGAATCTAATGTTTCTACTTTCTACAACTAAGAACAGGTTTAGCAAAAGAGACAAATGCAAGCACACTGTTCTCAAGAGGCAAAACAAAATTACTCTGCAACCTTTAAGGAAAGATAATAACCAATCTTACTATTCTACATCACAGAAACCAGAAACCAATCCTTATGTTTGCAGTCACACAACGGAAATTTGAAGAACAGATGCAGTAAACAAACAATGGATGTGACATCTTCCCTAAAACAATTTATCGTCAAAGTCCCTTTTGGATGGGTTTTCAATGCTCCTCCCCTCACTAGATACCATGTTTCTGCTCTCTCTCCCAATCATGTTACCAGGGCTGCACCCAAATCCCCCCAAAACCCAATACCTATCTACTCAGCTCACTAGGACAAAGCGTGAGGTGTGTGGTGAGTGACGATGAGAGAGTGGAAGGTGAGAAAGTGAGAAGGAGAAGGAAAGTTAGTGAGAAGGAAACATACTGGTGACGGTGAAGGAGACTGAGGACCGATAGTGGCGGCGGCAGCGACAACCCTAGACTTGGGTATTTCTCTGCGAAGTCAGTCAGTGATGAACTGAGGATGTTAGGCCAGGTACGCAGAAACTGAGAATCGAAGGATCAAAGCATACGCGCGCGCGGGTTCTGAAATCAGCAAACACCTAAGATAGCGTTTCTAATTTTAAACGCTATCTAAGGTTGATTTTATTTCATTTATTTATTGCAAATTAGAAAATATAGCATTTCCGTGTGGAACCGCTATCTTAGGCGGTTAGTTAAGATAGCGTTTCCTAAAGGAAGCACTATCTTTTCCTGCAGCTCGACTTTTAATAGCGGTTCCTTAAGGAAAGGCTATCTTAGGTGATACCTAAGATAGCGTTTCCTTAAGGAACCGCTATTAAAAGTCCCCCCATCACTTTTAATATCATTTCCGCACGGAAATGCTATAAAAGGTGCGTTATTAAAAGTCTAATCTGTTGTAGTGTAATTTTATTGTGTGTATATATAATATGAACAAAGTGCTTCTCACTTGAAGAAAAGCCTTTTGTCAATGTTCAAAGGAAAAGATAATGCGGAGGCTTTTGAATTTCTCAATCTTTAATCTAATATAATGTGTAAATTAAAAAAAGATTTTTTTTTTAAATGAGTTGGATACCCACTATATTGATGTAAATATGGGTGCAGTTCATCTGGATATTGATTATCCTATGGAGATCAATCTACCTTTCAATATCCATCTTAATGCTTACACATTATGAATATATGATTAGGTGGTTTGCATTACACCCATTACTTTCGAAAATGGATTTGGTGCATTCAAAATACCACGCATTCACTTGTATGTCCACATTCCTCAATTATAACAAGAAGATCCAGAACGGTACCAACTACCAAGTTTTGGCTTTGACATAAAATTGATGTTGTTATATGAAGCTGAAGAATAGGTTCTAGTTCAGGGGAGGACTATTTAGAACAGGACAACATTGAACTTAGAATTTATGTTGAGAATGAAAAAAAATCAAGGTGTTGGAGGAGGTGGTATGAGAGCTAGTCAATGTAGAAAGAAATGGTGCAAGTTGAAACCAACTTAGGAGCCAGCTAAGAATTGAAAAGTGAAAGAAAATTATTTAACCTTAGCCTTAGCCAACTAAGTATCAAAATAATGGAAAGAGAAACACTGGGAAAGTGGCATCACCATCTTACCTTAGCCTTCCCCAACTAAGGCCAACTAAGTATCAAAATCTGCTTTAGGGAACTATGGGCATATTTTATTGGGATATGGCGTTTACTAATAATATAGCAAGCTAGAGATTCTTAGGTGCTTCTAGGCAATGAAAATTCTTACTTCATCTAATTGAATGAGTGACTAATTAATAATAATAGGTGTTAGGTGATGATTTAAATAAAATGAGCATTTCTATTATTTGAATGCATAGGCCATTTGCACTTCCCTAATTAATAATGGCATGTAAAATGTGAACAAATTAAAATATTCTTATTAACTTGATATCTATCCACGGTATCCATCTACTGCACATCTTATGGTTATGTTGTATATTCTATTAGACAATATGTATCATTTATTTGAATATTTCTATTATAACTTTTTCTCATTTTATATATAGCCTTTTCTTTGTTAGGGATTTTGACATTTTTATGAGAGAATAGTTATGGACAGACTCTATAAGATGCAGCAACCGAAGGAGCATGGATTTGGTGCATTTTAAAAATAGTATATATTTATCAATTTATGAAGTGGTGTGTTATTTTTAAATCCATATTTAATATTTTGAAGCAATGGATAAGTCATGGATAATGAAGCCGTGAAACTCAGTTGAATATGAGCAAGGGGTTAGTGGATTTATTGATTTTGCCTTTGTACATCAATCAGTAAATGGCAAAACAATATGCCCTTGTAAACGACGTGGTTTCAAAAAATGGCAAAGTAGGCATGTGGTGTATGATCACTTAATCTGTACACCATTTCCACCAAGATACACTTTTTGGTCCTATCACGGGGAGTCCAGAACAATAGAAACTAGTAATATTCCAAATGTAGTTCAATACCCCACTATTGTTGAGGATTCTATTCAGAACATGATCGATGATGCATTTGGAGTTGATAGGCACCTTGCAAATGAAGTACCCATTGCATCAAATACGGAGATTGACCGGGATGCAGATGTGATGCCAAATGCAGCTCAAGAACAACATGAAGATGAAGAATTCTATGAATTAGCTAGAGATGTAGAACAACCCCTGTACGAAGGGTGTACGAAGTATTCAAGATTGTCTTTTTTGGTGTAGTTGTATCATATCAAATGCCTGTGTGGAATGAGCGACAAGGCCATGACAATGATTTTAGAACTATGAAAAGATACCTGTATGTCCGAATAATTGTATGCTCTATTGGGGTAATCCGGAAGATGAAGAGAGGGAGACATGTAAAATTTGTAACACTTCCAAATGGAAATCAAGGGCAAAATCTAGTAAGACTAGGGTCTCCGGTGATGGCACTGGTATGAAGAAAGTGGCTGCAAAAGTTCTTCGTTATTTTCCACTGAAGCCACGATTACAGAGATTTTTTTTCATCAAAGACAGCTGAGGATATGAGATGGCATGCTGACGATAATAACAATGATGGAATGTTGAGGCATCCTAGAGATTCTGAAGCTTGGAAGCAGTTTGACTCGTTGCATGCTTGGTTTGCATCAGATTCGTGAAATGTGTGCCTCGCGTTAGCCACTGATGGTTTTAATCCTTTTGGTGTAATGAGGTCAAACTATAGTATTTGGCCAGTTATTCTCATTCCATACAATACCCCTCCGTGGGTGTGCATGAAGTCGACATCTTTTATAATTTCAATGATAATTCCTGGTAAAAAAATGTCAGGGAATGATATAGATGTCTACTTACAACCTTTGATCAAAGAGTTGAAAGAGTTATTATGGACAACGGGTGTGGATGCCTATGATTCTTTCAAGTGAGAGATGTTCAAATTACATGCAGCTTTAATGTGGGCAATTAGTGATTTTCCTGGGCTAGGAATACTTTCTGGGTGGAACACGTACACCTGACTTGCTTGCCCATCTTATAACTTCGACTCCATTCCATGTCGTCTTCCTCATAGCAAAAAATGGTGTTTTATGGGTCATCGTCGTTTTCTTGACCAGAGACACAGATTTAGACTGAATAGGGTCCGCTTTAATGGTGAACAAGAAATGCGTAGTCCACCAAAAACATTATCTGGTTCTGAAATTCTTAAACAGGTTCAAAATATCAATGTCATATTTGGTAGAAAATTAGAGAAAGAAGTTTGGGAAAAAGAACACGTGGCCATCAACTTGCACGGGTACCACTCAACAATGGAAAAAGAAAAGCATATTCTTTAAACTTCCATATTGGAAGGATAATTGTTTGCGCCACAGTCTTGACATGATGCATATTGAGAAGAACGTGTGCGATAATGTCATATTTACTTTGCTAAATGACAGCGCAATGAGCAAATATCATGTTAATGCTCGAAGAGATCTTCAAGCTATGGGCTTAAGGCCTGACCTTTGGCCCAATGAAAAAGGAAAATATTCTCCAGCTGTCTTTACATTGACTAAATGGTAGGAAGGCATTTTTAACTACTTTAAAGAATATCACTATGCTGGATGGTTATTCAAACAACATTTCTAGGTGCAATGATTTGGACAATCTTAAGTTGAATGGAATGTTGAAGAGTCATGATTGTCATATATTGATAGAGCAATTGCTACCATTAGCCATGCGGGCAACATTGCCTGATGAGTGATAAGCCTCTGGCTTATCTAGTTTTATAATTAGATAGATTGTGGTTTATATGCTAATTATTCGAGTTCAATCTCGTTTTCGCCCAAATTTGGCCTTGTTTTGTTCCTAAGTAGACGTTGACTCGTTCTAGACATTTTTAGTAGTTTTTAGTCTATTTTGAATAGAATTACGCTTTTTGTTTATTTTTATTGTTTCAGGTTAGAAGTGAAGCTCCGAGAGTCAAGGAAAGTCAAGAAACAGTGGAATTTCCATTCTGGAGATACTCGCCTCGCGAAAGGATGCTCGCCTCGCGAGCCTGAAGACCAGCTGAGCAGAAACAATCATCAATTCTGTCTCGCCTCGCGAGAGGATTCTCGACTCGTGAATCATGAAGACCTGGAGGATAGAGACCATCACGGCCTAGCCGTGATTAAGGTCACGACTGCGACAGATTAAAGTTTGAAGATTCGCCTCGCGAACATACTCTCGCCTCGCGAGAGTCCAATTTGAAAGCACGCCATTTTTAATGTTCGCCTCGCGATAGTCTGTTCACCTCGCGATCGAGCGCAGAATCAGAACTCTATATATTGCTGTTTCAGATCAGAAAGGGGGATCCCGAAAATCCTAGTTTTACCACTTGTTTTGGAGATCAGTTTGTGACGATTTCTTGTTACTCTGGAGCTGCGTCTCCTTCTTTTCTTCTTTTATTTTACAATGGTGGTTAATTTCGATTGTTCGTTTGTCGTTACGGGCATGAGGAGCTAATCCCCTCGTCTAAGGGATCAATGAAGCCACCCATGGCGGTATAGTGTTCATGTGATGTATGTTTCTCCCCTTTTCTCAATTGATGTTTTCCAATTCTGATTTGATTGCGTTGATCATATTCATGCGTGGTTGACTTGTTAACGTTGATGAGGCTTAGTCGGCAATTCGCGTTTAAAACTTGAATTGGGATCACTAATTTAATATTGTACGAGAGTGAGTAGGAGATTAGTGCAACCTATAGGGAACAAGAACTAATAGAGTTTGATGATTAGGGTTATGAGACCTAGTAAGTAATTAACTCAATCGTCGAATACATCCTATTGAGCACGACAGTGGATATAGGAGAATTTGGGGGTCCCGGTTGACATTGTAATTGAACTTAGGGAGGAATTCATCATCACTTGGGTACTATGCATGATTGGGTAGGTGGATTTGTGACCTTAGGCATTTTAATTCCAGATTTTTAGTTAATTATTTTACTTGATTAGTTGATTGAATTGCGATCTTATTCTCTCTCTCAACCACTTTCCTCGCTTGACTAAACGTATCGGATTTCCCGTGAATTAGACAAATTGGTATCCCAATCCTTGTGTTCGACCTCGGTAATTACTTACCGTGTTATTTTATTACTTGCGACGACCCGGTACACTTGCCGGTGACTCAACAAGTTTTTGGCGCCGTTGCTTGGGATTGGCACAACCAATTTTCCTAATTTTTAGGGAAGTTTGATTATTTGGTAAAGATATTTTTATTTTTATTTTTATTTTTATTTACTATTATCTCTCTCTACTTCTTTGATTCCACTTGGTCTTGCCTTGTTTTTGTATGCGAGGTACCCTCTCACAAGAGGACTTGCTATTTGATTCGGAGATCACCAAGACCGAGAAGCTCTTAAGGAAAGAAGCAAGAGAGCGAAAAAGGCTTGAAGTAATTGAATTTGAAAGGATGGCCGAAGAAAACCATCCTCGTCCTCCTCCTCGTTACAAGCCTCTCTTCGAGTACGATCTACCCAACTTGGGTGATTGTGATTCTTCCATCGTGAGAGGCAACCTCAATACAGATTCCTTCAGAGTGGAAGGATGTGTCGCAGCCCAGATCCGTGAGAATCAGTTTGATGGGAGTGGCAAACAAGACCCTCATAGACACATCACTCACTTCCTTGAAGCATGTGACTTGCAGAGGACAAGAGGTGTTTCTCAAGATGATTTTCTCTCGCGGTTATTCCCCCTCTCTCTTAGGGATGTCGCTCGCGATTGGTTTGACAGCTTGGATAGGAACAGTATCAGAACTTGGGAGCAAATGGCACAGAAGTTCCTCACCAAGTATTTTCCTCCTCAGAAGGCGGCACAAGTAAGAGTAGCCGTCACATCTTTCAGGCAGACAGAAGATGAAACTTATAATGAAGCCTGGGAGAGGTATAATGTGCTCTTGAGAAGATGTCCCTCAGCTTTCTTTGACCTGGTCTCCAAAGTTCAACATTTCTTTAACGGGTTGAGGGGACGCTATCAGATGAATTGTGATGCCGCAACTGGCGGTTCCTTTTCCTTTTTATCAGCTGAGGATGGATGGGCATTATTGGAGAAGATGTCGTACAATGATTACAACCGTGGTAGGGAAACCTCAAGTGGAGTCAGTTTTGCAACAATGGAAGCCATTCTAGAGCAAGTTAAATCGTTGAAGATACAAGTTGCGGCTTTGTCAGAGAACAAGAAGGTTAATGCGATACACGAGGGAATGCCTCGGGGTTGTGATAATTGTAATGGAAATCATGACATTCAGAGCTGTCCGTTCAACTTCTCTCGAGAACATGTGGACTCATGCCATAATTTCTATGATAGCGTGCCCCAGAACAACTATCAGAGGAATAGTCAGAATCAGAATAGGGGTTATATGAGGAGAGACCATCCGGGTTTCGCTTGGAGTAATGCTAGTGGTGGTCTAGCCGGGTAACAACAACCTCAACAGAATTGGCAACAACAACCTCCACAGAGTCAGAGTTCTAACTATGGAATCCATCAGCATAATACTCAGCAGGCTCTTCCGGGGCCTAATCAATTGCAAATAACTGATGGTGGAAGGCAACCTTGGGAGTTGGCTATTGAGAAGATGAGCGCGGCAGTTGAGAAGTTGTCAATCAATACAGGCACAGTCGTTGATAAGTTGGCAACTCATACAGGGGCGGCAATTCAGAATCTAGAGACGCAGATTGCCCAGCTCACAAAGCAACTAAATGAGCGTCTCCCAGGCACTTTCCCGGGTGATACCGAGAACAACCCTAAGAACCAATGTAATGCCGTAACAACTAGAAGCGGTAGGTGTTGGAATCTAGCAGGGGTACAACCAATTCAGAGGAAGACAAGGCCCCGGAACAACCACATGTTGAGGAAGAGCAACCTGAGAAAGAGGAGTTGGCAAGTGACAAGGAACCGGAGCAAAAGGGAAGGTTAAAACTTGTAGATGAAGAGTTACGAAAAAAGAAATGGGTTGAACCCCAGGACCTCCCGCCCTACATGAAGGTACCATATCCTGAAAGATTGAAGAAGCCTCAACAAGATCAACAGTTCAATAAATTCCTTGATGTCTTCCGCAAACTTCAGATTAACATTCCATTTGCGGATGCTTTGGAACAAATGCCATCTTATGCTCGGTTTATGAAGGAGCTTTTCTCCAAGAAGCGGAAAATAGTGGATGAGGAAACGGTTGCTTTAACCGAGGAGTGTAGTTCCATTCTTCAAAGAAAACTACCTCCAAAGTTGAAGGATCCCGGTTCTTTTTCTATACCATGCACCATTGGGGAGATAACTCTAGGGAAGGCATTGTGTGATCTAGGGGCAAGCATCAACTTGATGCCCCTCTCTATGATGAAGAAATTGGGGATCAAAGAAATCAAGGATACACGGATGTCACTCCAACTAGACGATCGTTCTATAAAATATCCTTATGGGGTGGTCGAAGACTTGTTAGTGAAGGTGGACAAGTTCATATTTCCGACGGACTTTGTGGTTCTTGATATGGATGAAGACGTCGAGATCCCTCTCATATTGGGTAGGCACTTCTTGGCCACTGGGCGTGCCTTGATAGATGTGCAAGAAGGGAAACTTACTCTAAGGGTGCAAGATGAGAATGTAGTCTTCAATGTCTTTGAAGCAATGAAGCACCCCACTGAGAGGTCGGATGTGTATCGAGTGGATATGGTGGACTCGATTGTCAAGGCAAAGGCCACTAGAGAAGCCCATGGTTCTTCACTTGCACAAGTGTTGGTAAAATCCCATGATGATGATAGTGAGGAAGAAGACCCTTTGGGGGATGAGGACTATCTTGAGTGCTTGAAACACATGGAAGCCTTACCGAGTCTCCCAATGGATGAATGTGCAAAGGAAAAGCTCAACAAGGAAGGAATGGAAGAAGATAACAAGGCACCGGAGTTGAAGCAACTCCCAACCCACTTAAGGTATGCATTCTTGGGGGAGAAAGGACAAAATCCGGTAATCATTAGCAATGCCTTGAAAAAGGATGAAGAAGAAAAGCTATTGAGAGTTCTTAGGGAACACAAATCCGCCATTGGGTGGAAGATTTCGGACCTAAAAGGTATAAGCCCTTCCCTATGCATGCATAAGATTTTGATGGAGGATGATCATAAGCCGGTGGTTCAACCACAAAGACGGTTCAATCACATCATGAAAGAAGTTGTGCATAAGGAAGTGATTAAACTTTTGGATGCCGGAATCATCTATCCAATCTCGGATAGCGATTGGGTTAGTCCAATTCATGTGGTCCCAAAGAAAGGAGGCACAACAGTGGTGGTCAATGAAAGCAATGAATTGATCCCAACAAGGACCATCACGGGGTGGAGAGTATGTATCGACTATAGAAAGCTAAATGAGGCCACAAGGAAAGATCACTTCCCTCTTCCCTTCATTGATCAAATGCTAGAAAGGTTAGCCGGGCATGAGTACTATTGTTTTTTGGATGGTTACTCCGGCTATAATCAAATTGTGGTGGATCCTCAAGATCAAGAGAAGACGGCTTTCACTTGTCCATATGGAGTCTTTGCCTATAGGAGGATGCCCTTTGGATTGTGCAACGCTCCTGCTACTTTCCAAAGGTGCATGCTTTCTATTTTCTCGGACATGGTGGAGAAATGCATTGAGGTGTTCATGGATGACTTCTCGGTCTTTGGGACCTCATATGACAATTGCTTGAAGAACTTGACTTTGGTGCTTAAAAGGTGCCAAGAGACTAACCTTGTGCTCAATTGGGAGAAATGCCACTTCATGGTCAAGGAAGGTATAGTCTTGGGGCACAAAATCTCCCAAAGGGGGATTAAAGTTGATAAAGCAAAGATTGAGTTGATTGAGAAGCTTCCCCCACCAACCAATGTAAAGGGGGTGAGGAGTTTTTTGGGGCATGCCGGGTTCTACCGGAGATTCATCAAGGACTTCTCCAAAATTGCAAAGCCGCTTTGCGACCTTCTTGTGAAGGATGTATCCTTTGAGTTTAATGCTTCTTGTTTAAATGCCTTCACTATTTTGAAAAATATGCTTGTCACCGCACCCATAATCATTGCACCTAATTGGAATTTACCTTTTGAAATCATGTGTGATGCTAGTGATTATGCGGTGGGGGCTGTTTTGGGACAAAGGGTGGAAAAGTTAGCTCATGTCATTTATTATGCAAGTAAAGTTTTGAATGAGGCACAAGCTAATTGTTCCACCACTGAAAAAGAACTACTTGTTGTGGTTTTTGCTTTAGATAAGTTTAGATCCTACATTGTGGGGTCTAAGATTGTTGTTTACACTGATCATGCGGCCATAAAACACTTGATGACAAAACAAGAGGCCAAACCTAGATTAATTCGGTGGATTCTTCTTTTGCAGGAATTTGATCTGGAGATTAAGGACAGGAAGGGGTCTGACAATGGTGTGGCGGACCACTTATCTAGGTTGGTCAATCCCAACACCGAGGAGGAATTGTTAGACATCAAGGAAGAATTTCCTGATGAAAAACTTTTTGCACTCATTGAAAATTACCCTCCTTGGTTTGCGGACATGGCCAACTTCAAATCTTCAAATGTGGTTCCGCAAGGTTGGACTAGTCAACAGAGGAAGAAGTTCTTCTCGGATGCAAGGTACTATGTGTGGGAGGACCCCTATCTTTTCAAGCAATGCTCGGATGGGATCCTAAGAAGGTGCATTCCCCATGACCAAATCGGAAACGTGTTGTGGAATTGTCATAGCTCGGATTATGGTGGGCATTATGGGGGAAAGAAGACAGCAGATAAAATCCTCCAAAGCGGGTTTTATTGGCCAACTCTCTTCAAGGATGCCCACACCTTTGTTGAGAACTGTGATAGTTGCCAAAGAGCTGGCAACATCTCCAAGCGGCATGAGCTCCCCTTGAATAGCATGCTTGAAGTAGAACTCTTTGATGTATGGGGGATAGATTTCATGGGACCATTCCCACCATCTTTCTCCTATCAATACATTTTAGTGGTTGTGGACTACGTGTCAAAGTGGGTAGAAGCAATCCCAACAACCACGGATGATGCGCGGGTAGTCATGGAATTCCTAAGGCGCAATATCTTCTCGAGGTTTGGGGTTCCTAGAGTGTTGATTAGTGATGGGGGATCCCACTTTTGCAACAATCAAATGCACAAGCTTCTTGAGAAGTATGGGCAAAGGCTAAAGCATTATCATGGGGAACCAATCCCAAATGGCAAGCAAGTGCTTCTTTTGAGTTAACCCGAAGGGGTGACTTGAGTCAGGCTCGGGACGTTAAACAAGCGCTACTTGGGAGGCAACCCAAGCTAGGTATCCTTTATTTTTCTGTCATTTTCCTTAAATAAAAATAAATAAATAATAATAATAAAAAATAAAAAGGAGAGACTCGCCCCGCGAATCCACACTGGCCTCGCGAGGCAGAGGCTCTGGAATCTCAGTGTAAAGCTCAAGCTTCTGTCTCGCATCGCGAGAGACACTTTAGCCTCGCGAATCTGGGCATCAGCAGCTGTTGGAAATTCCAGATTCGCCTCGCGAATTACTACTAGCCTCGCGATTCTGGAAAATGTGAAGAACAATTTTCCAGATTCGCCTCGCGAGTGTTTTATCGCGTCGCTAATATGCAATTAGGGTTTTCAATTTGGGGAAAATTTTAAAATTCGCGTCGCGAGTATTCTCTCGCCTCGCAAAATCTGAAAATTATATAGCCCCGCGAGTGGATCGCGAGGCATTCTCGCGACCTTTCACTATTCCTCTCCCCTCTGAGTCTGAACCACCCCTCTCAAACTCTGAATCGTTCTCTTTCTCTCTCACACTCATCACTCATCACTCCCACACTCTGCCTCACTTCCCCTCTCACTCAGTTCACACACCCTCACCCGCACGTAGTAGCATCTGTTCATCTCTGCAAGGTAAGAAATGCCCTCTGACTTCACTTTGTGCTCATTCATGCTTGTGGAATTCGAACAGACACACCACACACTGTGCACTGAATGTATGTTATACTGGTAGTAGGGTAGATGCCATGTTCATGAACTGTTCTAGTTTAGGGAATCTTATGGTGCATTGTTCTCTGCTCTGAGTGTTATGGTTAGGAATGCAATGGGGATACTGTCTAGGTGTTCATTGTATATCTGTATGATAGTAGGACAGTGGTGGGGGGGTGAGACTGTATTTTTGCCTCTGTGTTGCATGTTCTGAATACTGATTATTGAACTGTATTGGGACTTTTCTGATTTTCAGGTATGGCTCCGCCTAAGAGCAACCCTGCTGAAAAGCAGCCGGTTAAGCGCAAGAAGCACGCATCTGCTCGGGGGACGATGTTGAGTTGCCTTCAAGGCCGGGTGCCTCCTCTAGGGCCACCTCCTACTCTCCCAGTTTCCGCTCTCCTGATCATAGGGAGCATTGGAACCGGGTGGTGAGGAAGGAGATGGTTTTAGAGCGGCGTGTGTCCCTGGTGTGCAACAACTACGCTAGCGTCCTCGAGCAGATTCGCAATTGAGGTTGGGAGTTGTTGGCTGATCTTCCTCACCGGTATGACATCAAACTGGTGCAGGAATTTTATGCCAACGCTCTCAAACTCGAGGTCACAGGCCCGAGCTGCGTGACAGAGGTTCAGGTGGTCCCCATCACTTTCACCGCATCAGACATTAACTCCTGCTTGGGGATCCCGATCGGAGAGGAGCCCTGCGACTATGAGCATCTCCCCGCAGTGCAGGCCCTCGCTCAGGACATCATCGACACTTGTTGTGTCCCAGGAGCTGCCTGGGAGATGGGGACATCGGGGAACCTCTTGAGGTTAAGGAGACAGGACCTCACCCCAGATGCCAAGATCTGGTCGGCGTTCCTACACGCTAACCTTAGGGTGAGCTCTCACGAGTCCACCGTCACCGCCACCAGAGCCCATCTCCTCTACGGCATCCTGGCAGGTCGCTCGATTAACATAGGGGGAGTCATCGCCTCAGACATTCAGATGAAGGCGAACTCCCGGGCATTGAAGGAGAGCCTGGGGCATGGTTTGCTGATCACCAAGCTCATACACCGGGCGGGAGTGCCCGTGAGTACAGTTATGGAGAAGGTCCCGCGGCAGCCCATCGATCGGGATTACATCAGGCGCTTCTGCTATGTAGCCCCGGCCGCACCTAGGAGGCCACCACCCCTACCGACTCAGAGGCCACGATCATCGGACATGTCTCTGCTCTTGCAGAACCAGCAGGAGGTGTTGCGTGAGTTCTTCCGGGAGATGGCGTTGGCCCAGCAGGAGGGTCGGGTGCCCGTATACCCCTCCGAGGAGGAGCTGTCCCCTCGGCTTGGGTGGCAGGACTACCCTGGGGACCTGGGTGCTATGCCACAGGGGGGTACCTGAGGGCCCAGAGGATGAGGAGGCACCAGAGGACCAGGGTGACCCGGTGGACGACATCGATTTTGATCATTGATCCGAGCCCCTGTATTCTTTACCTATAGTTCTAGCTAGGAGTTCGATTTGGTTGTACACTATTTGCTAGCTAGAAACTATTTTTTACTGACCTTTTACTGGCAAACTCGGATAACTGTATATTTATTCTGTTATGTTATTGCTTAACGTTCATGTTTGCTTGTGATGGAACAACATAGGAGAGCCCAGAATTTCATGGGCCAACCAATTGGACAAGGATGAGACCGAAACTAGCCCCGCTGTGAAGCGGGGTAGTAGAGAGATGAAAAGTGGAAAGGAAATCAGCTGAAAGCATGGGGTCCTCTCAGACCCCATTAAGATAAAAAATTTCTTACCCTTCACTTGTTTTTGTTTTTGTTTTTGTTTGTCACTCTTGAATAATTTGAGAAGATCAAGAGTTTGTGTATGAATGTTGTGTAGGCAAGCTTGTTGGATTTTAATTAAATTGAGCATAGATTGATTGCATGAATTATTTTGACCATCGATGATTTCCCCCTAGGTTCTGATAATAGAAAAGTTGATTCCCATGTGAAAATTTGAAAATTGAACGTTGAGAAATTTTGTTGTGATTGCTTGATTTATGACAAGTTTGGGGTGAGGGGGTGCACACATTAGGAATTGTATCTCGGTCAAACAATTTGCAAAATGTCCAGGTGAGGATTTGAGCCTCCAACTTTGTTTTTGATTGTGTGAATCACTTTTAAGTTGCACTTTCCCGGATTTGCTTGAATCTCTTCATGGTTTGCATGTTTATGTGTTGCATCAAATGAGTTAGGCAATTTTCTTTGAAATAGCTACTTGGACTAAAAAGAACCATCCCTAATGCATGTTCCCTAGTTAGCCACATTGAGCCTAATTAGCCTACTGTTTCTTGATGACCCTATATTATAAGCCAAAAATATGAAAAACCATGTTAACACAATCTTAGGATTAGGAGAGCATGGAAGTTTATCAAGAGAAGGATTGTAAGAAACTAAGTTTGGGGTGGCTACAAGGTGATGTGTCATTGGGGTGAGAAAAAGAAAAATAAAGGTTGAAACCCAAGGCAAAAAAAAAAAAGAGAAAGAAAAAAAAATCAAAATAAATTGCCAAAAGAAAAGGGGCAAAATAAAAAGATTAGCAAGGAAAAGGCTGTAGTCACCCGAGGCAAAAAGAAAAATGGAAAAAGGAATTTGAGTGGAATGTGTGTCAAATGCTCATGCTCTCTTAGTTCCTAGGGACTTAAGCCTAGTATCCTTGAATATCCTACCCTCAGCCAGGCCCCATTACCACCTTTATAAGACCTTCTGATGTTGCATGCATGTTTTCGTGGGAACCATTTTTGAGATGAAAATCAAATTCATGGGAAGTGCTCTTGATATGTGAAATTGAGTGAAAAGTTGATAGCCTAGACGAGTCTGAGCGATTGAGTGAAATTTTACATACCCTTGTGAGGAAGGCAATTGTTTGAAATTGGTGATCTTCCTTTTGTGTGTGACTCTGATCCTCAACTTAGATTAATGATTGCATGAATGATGAAGTTCTCAATTGTTTAAAGTAAATGAATGTGGGGATTACATTGATGCAAGGGGGGAATTCATTGAAGGAAAAACTGTTTTGTTAAGATTGCATGAAATTTGTGCGAAGATTGATTGAATCCTTTAGGCTTGTCAAGTCTTGAGTCCTTTTTGAGTTTTAGCTTGCTTAGGGACAAGCAAGGTTTAAGTTTGGGGTGTTTTGATAAGCCTCTGGCTTATCTAGTTTTATAACTAGATAGATTGTGGTTTATGTGCTAATTATTCGAGTTCAATCTCGTTTTCACCCAAATTTGGCCTTGTTTTGTTCCTAAGTAGACGTTGACTCGTTCTAGGCATTTTTAGTAGTTTTTAGTCTATTTTGAATAGAATTACGCTTTTTGTTTCTTTTTATTGTTTCAGGTTAGAAGTGAAGCTCCGAGAGTCAAGGAAAGTCAAGAAACAGTGGAAATTTCCATTCTGGAGATACTCGCCTCGCGAAAGGATGCTCGCCTCGCGAGCCTGAAGACCAGCTGAGCAGCAACAGTCATCAATTCTGTCTCGCCACGTGAGAGGATTCTCGCCTCGCGAATCATGAAGACCTGGAGGACAGAGACCATCATGGCCTAGCCGTGATTAAGGTCACGGCTGTGACAGATTAAAGTTTGAAGATTCGCCTCGCGAACATACTCTCGTCTCGTGAGAGTCCAATTTGAAAGCGTGCCATTTTTAATGTTCGCCTCGCGATAGTCTGTTCGCCTCGCGATCGAGCGCAGAATCAGAACTCTATATATTGCTATTTCAGATTAGAAAGGGGGATCCCGAAAATCCTAGTTTTACCACTTGTTTTAGAGATCAGTTTGTGACGATTTCTTGTTACTCTGGAGCTGCGTCTCCTTCTTTTCTTCTTTTATTTTACAATGGTGGTTAATTTCGATTGTTCGTTTGTCGTTACGGGCATGAGGAGCTAATCCCCTCGTCTGAGGGATCAATGAAGCCACCCATGGCGGTATAGTGTTCATGTGATGTATGTTTCTCCCATTTTCTCATTTGATGTTTTCCAATTCTGATTTGATTGCGTTGATCATATGCATGCATGGTTGACTTGTTAACGTTGATGAGGCTCAGTCGGCAATTCGCGTTTAGAACTTGAATTGGGATCACTAATTGAATATTGCACGAGAGTGAGTAGGAGATTAGTGCAACCTATAGGGAACAAGAACTAATAGAGTTTGATGATTAGGGTTATGAGACCTAGTAAGTAATTAACTCAATCGTCGAATACGTCCTATTGAGCACGACAGTGGATATAGGAGAATTTGGGGGTCCCGGTTGACATTGTAATTGAACATAGGGAGGAATTCATCATCACTTGGGTACTATGCATGATTGGGTAGGTGGATTTGTGACCTTAGGCATTTTAATTCCAGATTTTTAGTTAATTATTTTACTTGATTAGTTGATTGAATTGCGATCTTATTCTCTCTCTCAACCACTTTCCTCGCTTGACCAAACGTATCAGATTTCCCGCGAATTAGACAAATTGGTAGCCCAATCCTTGTGTTCGACATCGGTAATTACTTATCGTGTTATTTTATTACTGGCGACGACCCGGTACACTTGCCGGTGACTCAACAATGAGGTTTCGGCAATATTAATTGAGTTGTGCTCATTCTTTAGACAACTATGTGGCAAAGTATTGAAAGTTGAAGATCTAGACAGATTGCAAAATCAAATCATCCACACTTTATGTGACATGAAAATGTTATTTCCTCTTTCATTCTTTACTGTTATGGTTCACTTGGTTGTTCATCTTGTTGAAGAAGCTAAACTCGGAGGTCCCGTTCATTATCGATGGATGTATCCTATAGAAAGGTAAAAGATGTACGATATTAGTCATTTTAGTTTTTCCAATTTGGTAATGTACAGGTTGTTCTAAATAATACTTGTTGTGGTTTAACAATAGGTACTTGGGACAGCTAAAATCCTATGTACGTAATAAAGCACGACCTGAAGGATCTATTGCGGAAGGCTACCTTATGCAAGAGATTCTTACGTTTTATTCAAGGTATCTAGATAGCATTGAGACTAGATGGAACCGACCTAGTCGTGTAGACGATGAGCCTATTAATGATATACAATATGGCTCACGAGTAGTTGAATTATTTCCTAAATTTGGAAAATCGGTTGGTGGCTCTTCATATGTCACCCTGACACCCATGGAAAAGTTTCAGGCTCATAGACATGTGTTAACGAATTGCTCTGTAGTTGATTACTATCTTCAGTAAGTAATTATTCTACTTGGTTTAATTATTCTTAAGGTTTTTTCCATGCATCTAATATGATTCAACTAAATAGGAAGTATAGAACTAGCGTGCGAAGGCAACTAAGGGGTGGTGCAAGGAGTGCTTCTGAGGTAGACAAGAAGGTTCATAGAGAGTTTGTTCGTTGGTTCACCAATCGTGTTAGTGTTCATAACAATGATTATTAGCATCTTAGTGTCATTTATGTATTTTTTGAACAAGAATGTGACTAACAATATATATTATTATGGCATCTAGATTTGTAACAATATCGACAGTCTTAGTGGACCAGATAAAGATGTTCTCGTTAGTCTTGCACAAGGTCTTCATGACAAAGCTAGAAGGTTCACTGCATATAATGTCAATGGATACAAATTTCGAACCTTGGCACGAGATATGTTATTAAAAACTCAAAACAGTGGGGTTTTTGGAATGTTTGGAACCAGGAGTTACTCAAGTAATAGTGATGCCCAAATGAGGTTTGGAGGGGTACCTTACTATGGAAGATTGATAGACATCACTGAGGTTTTCTATAATGGCTTCACAATACCCATGTTTAAATGCGAATGGGCTAATACCACTAACCTAGGAGGTATGAAGACAGATAAGTTGGGTTTTATCTCTATTAACTTTGCAAGACTAATACATACTGGAGAAGATGAAGATGATGAACCATACATTAAAGCTTCAGAAGCTCAAATGGTTTATTATGTGGAGGATGAGAAGGAAAAAGGTTGGAGCATACCAGTTCATTTGAAGCCAAGAGACTTGTACGACATGGGTGAAGATGATGAAATTATGATATTCATTGATGCATACCCATCACAAAACTTGGAACAAATTTTCTCTGATGATACCCCACATATACAATTGGCAAGAATGGCTGTAGATAATGATCCTAAAAGTTCAACCATTAATGATAATTTTAATGATGATAATCAAGATATGGTTTTATGATCCATTGGTGATTTTATAGACATGTTAGTTTTTTGTGTTATGTTGTGTAGAACTTGGAACCTGTGGTGATTCTAGCTTAGTGAACTTATTTTGCAATTTTTTTGAGGTTTGTTACTGAAAAATGCTCATAGTTATTATATCAATTTGAATGTCTCATTATGTTCATTTTAGTTGGTTAATTATATCAGTTTGATTCTTGATTCTTAGGTAATTTGTGAATGTGTGGTGTTCTTGCTTGTCATATACCTGTTTGATACATTATACTTCTCAGGTATGGCCGGTCCAAGAAGTGTTCGTCGGAGGTGTCAATCCACACCAATTCAACCAAATGCATCTTCTGAAGGATCTGTAGATGGACATCTACAACAAAGTGATCCTTTACCCAATGTTGAATCATCATTTCATGATGAGGTACACACTGCACCAACTTCTGAATCTGTACCTGATGTGGTTGAAGGTCCCTTGCCTGTTCCAAAAAAAGCTCCAACATATTGGACAGTAGATGTTATAAGTATGTCGAATCTTTTTATATTTCTCTTTAATTTTGACAGATGTGTTTGCATCAAGTGGTACAATAAGGGTTATAAAAAGGTGGAATAGACATGCACAACCAGTGGGAGAGTCAGCTGGTTTATTGGTAGGATTTTTGGGTGAACTTGCAAGAAACTTTAATAACATTCCCATAATGTTTGAGAATTGGAAAAAAGTTCCAGATACTTTGAAAAACAATCTTTATTCTAAAAAAATACAGGTATTATTTGTAGTTAAGTGAATACGTTCGATTTATTATGTGTTTTGTTAGCTAACACTATCTTTTATTATGTTGTCTTGAAGAATAAATTTGTTGTCAATTATAGAGAACACAAAAGGTATATTTTAACCAGCCTTGCAAAAAAATGGAGGGACACACGATGCAGATTATTTCATAAATATCATGATTGGGAGCTTTCCTTGGCGGAAAATCTTCAAAGGCAGAAAATCTTCAAAGGCACCCACCTGATATTGACTCCAACCATTGGGCTGTTTATATAAATTATAGGCGGAGCGCTAAACAAATGGTAATCATCATAAGTTGCAGTCTTTGTTACTTCAACTACTATTTACTAACTCTTCATTATGTTATTAATTAATGCAGGAGATAGCTGACCAAAATGCAGTAAATCGTGAAAAGTTAGTGATCCACCATACATTAGGCTCCAAGGGAATTGCAAGGACAAAAGATGAGTTGGTGTGGTTCACTCATTTTTTTTAACAATATAATTTATTTGTACTAGCACTTATTGTATGGTGCTTAATTTTAGGAATGACAAGAAGGATGAGAATTTAGCAAAGCAGAATTTTATCCTATTTCTCACAAAAGGAAGGATGGATCATTTGTCAGTGAAGAGGCTAGGGAAAAAAATGTAAGTACAATGTATTATTTATAACTTTTTATTGTCATTTGTATTTCATTTCTATTTTTATATTTGGTTAATAGGCTTTATGATGATAAGCAACGTAGTACACACTTGGTAACTAGAACCCTTCATTTTCAATTTTGATTTGTTAGAAGTAGACCCATTATTTGTTGGCTTGCAAGTAATAGGTTTATGGTGGCTTTGTTACTATGCTTATTATTTTCTTGTTTGCTAGAAGTTTGACACTTAGTGTTCACATGTTTTTTCAATTTGCATGCCAAAACTTCCTATATATATAGGCAAAAATAACAAAAATATAACTTTTTATTGTTAGTTGTGTTTCATTGTTAATGGTGATCTTTAAGTAATTGTGTATGTCTTCAATATTATATGTAGGAACAATTGCAAAATGAAATTCATGAGGAATCACCTGAGAATGATGCATTTGTGAGAGTTTTTGGAAAGGACCACCCTGGATATGCCAAAGGAATGGGACTTGGGATAACACCATCTCAGCTCACTGGATTTAGGTCTCACTCTAAGAGGTTGGTATCTCCCTATGAGAAGATTGAAAAATTGGAAGCTGAAGTCCTAGCGCTTAAGGAACAAGCTGCGACTTATGAAGTCTTGAAGGAACAAATTGCTTTCCTTATGCAAAATGTTAAGGGAAATCAAGTAAAATAATTGCTTTTAAATTTAGTTTCTAACTTTTGATAGTTCACTTGTTGAATTAGTGGTTGTTATCTAATTTTTGATTTCTTTGAATTACAGCCGGCTGACTTAGAGTCACCAAGAGATATGATATGTTCCTCTGAGTGTAGTCATATGCCTGAAGACCACATAGCATAGTCACGTAGGACTGGTTAGATAGTTCTAGTTTTCATTTTATGAACTTGATGGATTTTAGTTGTATTAATTTATATTTGTGGAATTGTTGAACTCTATTTGGAATATTTCTTTTTGGTCGTAGTTTGTAACTCAACATTTTATTTATGAATGAGTTTTAATTTATTTATATTGTATTATTTTATTTACCTTTATTTGTTTTAAGAAAAATATGTATATTTAATAAGCAAGTTTTTTTTTATCAAGAGGAAAGCAGAAAAACAAACAGAAAATCGATTACTGTCTGATTTAATAAGCAGGTTTTGTAGACTCAAAATGATTTGCTAAAAAAAAATCATTAAAATTTTTTTACGGCGGTTCCAAAACTGTCGCAATATAAGTGCACTTAAGTTTTGCGACGGTTGTAAAACTGCCGTGAAATTTCTTTCAGAATTGGGGAAACAAATTGCATCGGTTCTCTAATCGTCACTATTTGTGTTGTCAATTTTGCGGTAGTAATCTGCGGCGGTTACAGACCGTCGCAATAAATTTATGGCAGTTTGTACGACAGTTTTTCCAACCGCCGCAAAAGCTGCTCGCGACGGTCGACATTGAGACGGTGGAGGAAATGCCGCAAACACAAATCTGTGGCGCATAAAACCAATGCTAATTAAGCTAATAACCATTGCAAAATAGCGCTTTTTTTGTAGTGTAATATAGTTTTCTATTGAAAGTTTTCTATATGTGAGTTCTATTATTATCATCGACCAATGGTTTCTTGAACTTTTTCAAATATTTCAAGTATTCTACATGTGTTGGTAATTAATTTTTTTTATCATGTAGTTTGATTTAGACACAGAAGAGTGGAACTTGCTTCTTGTTACTAGCTTATTCTAGATGACAACAAGACATTAGTGAAGGTTAATTGTCATTTTCTTTTTAGATTTTTTTTTGTTTCAGTAATGCATAGGCGTTTTAATATTTTGTTTGTTAAATTCTGTTATATTCATTGGAATATATGTTTTAGTTTTCGCATTATCATATATGTTTTTAAGAACCAATGTTTGTTTATGGTTGATTTTGTTAATTGCAGTAGGGGTATGATTGGTTTTGATTGCTGAATGCTATTTTTTAAATATTGAATACTCAATTCTATTTTTTTAAAGTCGAATGTTGTTTTTGATTGGTCAAATTTTGGTATGACGGTGAATACAGAAAGCAGCTATAAAATACCAATAAAAAAAGGGCAGACAATATACAACGTTTGTTTACGAAAACGCTATCATTACTATGAATCCACGTCAGCACCTCTTCCTAGTTACACATTACGATGTCAACTACTACAGCGTTTCGTTGAGAATCGCTGTTGTAGTTAAATCTACGATAACGCTTCTGAAGCGTTATCTAGTTTACAAATTTCAATAGCGCCAACATAGATAGCGCTCGAAAGAGCTATAAGATGACGAAATTAAACATTATTAAATCCCGAATCTGGCATAGTATATTGCAAAATTATTATCATTGTAACAGTTTAAAATTGTTCTCAATTAAAGTTAAAAGAACACTGGCACTGCAAAAGAAGGGCCTGACTACGTACAAGTTACTTCTAGAGCTTGGGATACGAGGGGAAGGACCTGACTACGTACAAGTTACTTCCAGTTTAATTCAAACCCATTCATCGAAGGCAATGGGTTCCCATATTTAACAATACATATAATTCTTGTTTTTTTCATAACGAGAAGAAATCATTGTACGCGTTGCATGGGCCTTGTTTACCTGTTTCTTTGAATGAGTTTGAAGAGGAAAATTTTCTTTTATTCCTTCAGGCATAATAAAAAAGAGCACATACAAACATAACAAAATCAAGGCAAATTAATGTGGTAGGTATACAGTTCTGAAACATCATATCGCAGAAATGCGTTTAAGCTTGAGGATTGGTTGTGAAAGTTTCAACTTTCAGGGGCATTTGGGCCCTCCCCTTTTGGTCTTCCAGTTGTTATAGCAAGGGCAAACCTCCTTGTTGCCATAAGTCCCAGGTGGCACACACAAGCATTTGGCACAACACTTTTGGCAGAAGAACAAGCACGGTTTCATGTATTGTGTCTTTGAGCATCTGTCTGCGCAACGTGGACTGCATTCTGCAATTTCATCCACGAACCAATGTGCACCATTTTATTTTCAACTTTAAATTTTAAAACTATATGGAAAGAAAAGAAAGAAACATCTCTTGAAAAGTCAAATCAAGATATTGGACTTGATAGGAATTGTGTAACTTGATTAATCACTTGACAAAATCAATTTACTTATAATCCAATATCTGGGCTTAGTTGGATCCTTTAAATTTTTTTAAATGATTTTTTTTTTAATATAATTAGATTGAACACCATCATTTCTTGAATGCTCATGCTTTAGCTATCTCTTATGCTCCTCACTCCATTTTTCATTCAATCCCTAATTGTATTTGAAACATTATTCGGTTAGTATCAAAAAAAAAACCCATTATATATATATATATATATATATATATATATATATATATATATATATATGGATTAGATATTAATATAAATATGGATGAATATCGAGGTATATCATATTTTGAGATGGAATAAATGTACCCAGGGGTGGAGCTTCTTGATGATAGGAGGGAGCCATATTACAAATCATGTTATATATACTATGCTTGCAACAATCAAAACAAATAACAGTAGTGGCGTAGTGGTTTGGTAAGACTTAGATTATCAAGACCTTTGATCTATTCTCACAGAAGAAAATTTTGGCTTTTTCCATGTTCTTTTATTTGTGTGCGTAAAAATTAGACCCAATAATGTCCAAGGAAAATTGGAACACGGGAATTCAATATTCAGTATTAAACAATGGACACTTACCAATTGAACTACTAAGCACTGCATTAAAGATTTTGGAATATCAAAATATATATAATATATATATTCTTTAACTAACTGACCCCCTCAAAAATACCAGTCAAGCTCCACCACTGAATGTACCATATCCATAAATATGAAAGAAATGTTAAGTGAGGTGACAAATCTAAGTCAAATAATGAAGTTGATTAAAAAATATCTCTTTTGCAGCTTTTATTTATGAGCAAAGCTACTTAGGTGAGTTAACAACTCCTTTTGATATTATTTATATACAAATTTAGACAAGCAATATGGGACATCAAAATTTTTGCACAAACACTAAATAAATAGCAACCCTTGTCTAAATAAGTAGTGAATAGAATTGCCTATAGGTGAGAAACTAGTCATTCATTCTCTAACTTACATTTGGAAGGCTAGTACGAGTTCCTCTAATCAAACCCATTAGTTAAAACATAATTTGCTCATGTATTGCATTTGATTTGGATGTGTATAAGGCTCTATTTGGCAAAAACTGTTGATAAGGTAGCTTATAGTTGATAAGTTAGCTTATAACCAATAGTTATAAAGCAAGCTGATTAAATTTGAATTATTTGGTTGAATTAGCTATTGAATTAATTTATAAATATAAAAGGACATGCTTATAGAATTTTTATGTAATATATTTTTTTTAAATTGTAACTAATGCTTTATAATAAATATTTTTATTTTTTATTTTAAAGTATTTTTATTAAATAATATAAATAAAATGACATGTTTATATATTTTTATTTAAATTTTATTTTATGAGGTATTGATCCTATAAATAGGAATTTCGTTAAACTAATATGAATAAAAGTGAGAGAAATGTTAGTAAGTTATAGCTAAATAAAATAGCTTATATATGAACAATAACTTGAAGCTAATGAAATATACTTTTTTACTAAACAATATTATTTTGGTCAAACAAATTGTGATCCTTGTACAAATACTTGGTTAATGAAATTATTAAAGTGGTTAAATAGATATCCGCACAAGCTATCTTTATTAAGTGTCAGATATTGTGATACAAAAATAATTGCGTCAATACCTTGTGGTTGAAGACTGCCTTCAGTGATGCCATGCTGAAACTCAAGAAAACAAGAATGAGATTAACACACAAAGAAATGCCCATCGTAGATGTCAAGGAAGATTGTAATCTGATTGAATTAAACAATTTGCTTTATGCGAATTTGAAGAATTAAAAAACATAAAATGTGAAAAGCCCCACCGTCGGAGCTGGAGCTGGAGCTGGAGCTGGAGCCGGAGCCTCAGTGGTAGTCACAACTATCTCAGCCTAAAAGAATCAATATTATAGTATGCTACATAAGTATAATTATTTGTGTAAAATGTCTAAAAGAATATACACGATAGAAGTGATACCCTTTACATACCGAAGGAAATAATGTAAATAATATGTCCAAAAGCAGCAAAGATTAAGGATAAAAATAGGACAACCATTGTGATTAAAATATTTAAAGGAGGTTTGCATCAAAAAATAAAAGATTAAAACCCCAATTTGGTCCCTAAAACAAATTACGGTGACACTTTTAGTATGTAAAATAAATAAATTAACCATTTGATCCTTTAAATTTACAAATGTGGAACATGTTAGTTCGTCAAATCAATTTCAATATCCGTTTACTTGCCTAATCGTCATGTTAATCATTGTGCCTGTCCCGTAAGTGATTCTTTTAACCAAATAGTTAATTTATTTATTTTTTCATATACGAAAAGTGTCTCCATATTTTATTCTAGAGACCACATTGAACATTTAGTCAAAATAAAATAAAAGGAAGATAAAAAAAAAAGCATGCCAGGGGAATGAAGTGGCAAAAAAAAGAAGCCAGTCGATTAGTATTTATTTTCAATTGTGCTTCAACTGCATTCCTTCAAAATGATCATTTTATTGTTATTGCTTGTCAAAACAATTTAAATTGAAATTTTAAAGCTAAACTTGAACATGGCATATAACTAATCCCACGTTATGTTCAATTTGAAAAGTGCTAATGATTTCTTATGGCAAAGAAACTCAAGTGAAATTAGAGCAACACAGAGCAAACAGAGTAAACCTACCAAAGCAGAGCTTGAAGTTATCAGAAAATGTTTGTGTATATGAGAGTGGAGAGATAGATAGAGAGCGAGAATTATAATAATTATTTTTGCTTACATGGCTCTCCACGAGAAGAAGCATTGCAACTAGGAAGAACATAGAGATGGTTAGTTTTCTTGTCATTATGTATTGGACCGGAGGGAGTAAATGATATTTGCAGATGACATGTGAGAAATTAAAAGGGACTAATACAAAATAAAGATTTTCAAGTATATTTTTTTATAAGAAAATATTTTTATATTTCATTATACTTTAAATCACCTTATCCTATCCTGTTGAGTTCTAATCCAGATCCCCTCATAATAGAATTTTAACTAGATGAACATGATATGATAGGTGACATGATTGGTTTATCATATCCTGCAGGCTCACCAAACAATAGTTTCAAATAAGATATGATAGCTTATCATATCATGTCTCTCTTATCCTGACCATCAATCGAGCCCTAAATTGATTGCTCTAGATATATTTGAAGTGAATCACCATTTTAGTCTCAAATTATCGGATAGTGACAAGTTTGTCCCCTATATTAAAAAAAATTTATCACACTAATCCAAATTGACGATATTTTTTAATTTAGAGATCATAAAATAATGAATGGTTTTCAATTTATGAAACTTTTTACCTATTTTTTAACATATCCAACTTATCCAAGTACAATAATTTCAGAGACAACAATTTTTATTTTTTTGCTGAAAAATTTCAAAGACAAGAATTGATAATTCGCTTTATATATTTGCATGGGAGGGCATCGGTCAGTAGCATAGTGCTAGTGATTCCGTTGTGGTTGTCTGTTTGCACTTTGCACTGCCTATAACATGTTTGCTATGATGAAATGAAATTTGCTATAATGAAATGAAATGAACCATTATATTGAAGTCGTATTTCACGGTTACAACTTATTAAAAAACTTAAAATATATATATACAAAATACTAAAGTGGTATTTGGTAAACACGATTTGTCATAAAAAATAATAAATAACATAAGTAGTATGTAATGTACACGACTCGTGTATTTTCTTTTTATGTAATATACAAGTGATTCGAGAGTGGGGGATACGACTTTTATATTTGGTTTCGTAACTCCCATTTACGACTTATCCTAATTTCGTAATTAATTTTAAATATATATCATTCACGTAATTTGCATTATCAAATTACACTACTTGAGTAAAAAAGCCGAAAGATTGAAATGATTGTCTAGAATAAATATTTTTTGTTTTGGAATGGAAAAGATTGCACCTATTCTATCCTAAACAATAGCCAACTTAGCGCCCCTTTTATTTATAATGTATAAAATGATTTATTAGCCTATACTTGGAAGGTTAAGTTTTTTACAAAATGAACCTCTCAATATCGGGGTCAGGGGCGGGGGCGGGGTGGGTATTAGCCTATACTTGGTAGGTTAAGTTTTTTAGAAAATGAATCCTCTCCATATCCGGGGGTGGTGGTGGTGTTAGATAGGCCATGGCCTCCCCACGTTTCCAAACTTTTGTATTATCTGTCTCCTGCTATATGACCGAAGTTGAAAAATCCAACAAGCGACCTAACATAGGTTCCAATTAGCTGAGACAGACCAAATAGGATCCTAATCCTCTTTGAGGTGGGAAAAGTCAAGTGACTTTAGAGTATTTTGAGTGAGAAAAATGTATGAGAAAAATGAGAGATAAGATGAGAGAAATTAATATAATAAAAAGAAAGAGAGAAAGTCATGTGACTTTTGATGTCACAAAGTTAGAGGATCTGGATCCGACCAAATAGGGGGAAAACCACACTGCAGTCTTGTACCATTTTACACATAACTTGGCTTATTCCTCCATCTATCAAATTGGACCTGGTTTATTTATTTGAACTTACTGCATGATTTGGCCTTTTTTTATTAGGAGAATCTTAATCAGTGTCCTCACTTAGGGTACTGGTTAAGGAATCAAATATAGAAAAAATTATATTGAGAAGTAAAGTATACAAATCATTAAACTTTTAAAAATTGCACTTTTCATTAAACTATTAGATGTAGGGGAATGCTAACAAGTGTCCTTAGGGCATTGCTTAAAGAATCAATAATGAAAATTTTGTATGAAAAATGATGTATTTAGTATATTGCAAAGTGTCAAACTTAGTTTATATATCAAATTTTTTTCATATAATTTATTTTATTTGGTATTTCGTGTTATGTATATTAATTTCTCCCAAAATTCTATATCCATCCACAATTAGAAAGCGCTATTAAATAGAGAATATTTGAGCTCTTGTTTGAAGAAGTTTTATCATTTGCCTATTTTAAAATTGAATCATTTCCCTATGACCACACTCTCACATTTCAAAATATAAATTATTGCTTCTGCTTCTGATATCATTGTTCTGTCATGTCTACCCATAGAAGTGTGCCTTGACATTTCCTTCAAACTTTTAAGTTAGTCATTCAATTTTGGTTACTTTTATTTGGTTCTTGTCATTTTCTATTTTAACTTAGTGATAAATAGTTGATAGATAGTTTTAACTTCTTACTTGTTTTTTGACAAAATAACTTCTTACTTATAGTTTCTAAGTTAGTCATACAAATTCATAACTTCTAAGTTTGTCAATGTATTCAATGCTTCATTACTTGTAGATAGTGATCAAGATAGCATATATGTATAGAACAACAAAAGATGCATTGAAGATATAGCTATGATATTCTAAGTTTTTCCTGGCCTGATGAGTAATCCGGAGTATGGGATAGGTCTCTCTATACTCACCACTTCTTTTTTATTGAATCTTCTCCATGCCAAATTCAGATGGAGACAGTGATGAGATAGGCTCTGGATACGTAGATTCTGAAGAAGAATCTATCACGAGTGGAGCCGGTTGAATACCCATGCCCCTAAGGAAGGTAGTGTCGAGGGAATTGGGCCACTCTGAGGATGTTTCATGCCAGTAGGCTTCTCAATGTGCAAATAACTTAATAAAGAGCATTCCATAGGAGATGCTTCAACTATTCCCGCGAAGACGGTATTTTTAGATATTCCATGATTGGGAATGGAAGGTTGATATTGGAGTAGTAGAGGAGGTGATAGACCACAATAATTTTAGACTTTGATAGAGTGATGGAGTGCCGGTTTTCCCTATCTGTGAAGGGAAGAATGAAATGACGGCAACACTCATGGTTGTTGTTCACCCGAGAGGTCTCATTCTTCTTCTGACCAGCATTGTCCCCGAATAGTTTATGATATACCTTCTTTAATGAAAGGATAGGGTTTTCCAAAATCCAGTCCAGACTTATAAAACTTGCCAAACCCTTGTTTGGAACCCCTGTTAATTCAGCAACAATAGCCTATGTGATGGTCACTGGTACACCAGCACTTATGTGCCTAGTGATGGATTTGTCATTGTTGATATCAACATTTGACCATAATTCTATGATTTCTACAGTAGGGATGGGTCTATGGGGGTTGAAGAACTCAATCTATCCTTGAAAAGAAATCTCTGAAGTTGGATCTTAACTATCGTGTTTAAGGTCTTCAAGATTAATTGCCCTCTTTATAATGAGATGACATTTGGGAGCCATTTGAATTTTAGAGGGTGAAAGGTTATTAGGAGAGTGAAAGGTTTCGGAGTGTCGGATTGTTTCATAATATTGATTGGTTCTATTTATACACATGAGCGGATGATATAGTTAGTGGAGAGATATGCAGTCATGCGTTTTCAAATAAAAACCATAATTATAAGTTACAATGTTATAGTGGAGTAATTAGAAGTTATAATGTTAGTGGAGAATAGGAAGAGATCACATGCAGTTGTGCTCCGTTGCTTGGTATCATTCCCATAAAAAATCATGCTATCATGTTATAACAAAGTTTTCTATATAAGCATTGTTAAACGTATCCATTTTAATAGTGTTTTCTACAAAAAGAGCTATTAAAGGTATGGTCCAGATTGAATTACTTGAATTAATTGCTACAGATTAAAAGTTTATGGACTTGCTATGGTCTTTTTGGACTTTTCATTTTCTATAGGGTGTAAAGGTTCAAAGGGCTTTTTCTCTTTTGCTGCTGTTATCCCTAATAAGCTTTTAGGCACTAAATTGCCAATAGATGGGCGGTGGATTGGTTTTAGATATTAGGTGCTGAGGAATTTTTTTTGGTCGACGATTAGTTAGTATATCAACCATTATTGTCTTCTCCGACTTTGGTTGAATCTCTACCTTATCCCTCTTGTATTTGGTTCTTTTGTTTATGAGTTTAGAGTACCCATTATACTCTTTCAATACACTTTAGCTTATAAAAAAAATTATATTTGGTTTGTTATATGTTTTTTAAAGAAATCGGTCACTAAATTGGTCCCTAGAACAAGTTTTGGGGACACATTTAGTGACTGATTTTTTTTAATTTGGTGGCCAATTTAGCGACCGAATTAGCGACCGAATTTTCGGTCGCTAAAATTGGTCACATAACTGGTTATAGGAGACCAATTTAGCGATCGAATTATAGACCGAATTTTCGGTCGCTAAAATTGGTCACATAACTGGTTTTAGGAGACCAATTTAGCGACCGATTTTTATAAATTAGCGACCGAATTATTCGGTCGCTAATAGCGACCGATTACAAATTCGGTCGCCAAATCATTTAGCGACCAGGGTTTTAGCAACAGTCATTATTCGGTCGCTAATTCGGTCGTTAACCATTTTAGCGACCGAATTTTGATGAATAGCGCCCGATTTCTTCGGTCGCTAAACACCCTTTTTTTGTAGTGCTTTTTCTCATTTTATATACAGCCTTTTCTTTGTTAGGGATTTTGACATTTTTATGAGAGAATAGTTATGGATAGACTCTATAAGATGCAGCAACCGAACGAGCATGGATTTGGTGCATTTTAAAAATAGTATATATTTATCAATTTATGAAGTGGTGTGTTATTTTTAAATCCAAATTTAATATTTTGAAGCAATGGATAAGTCATGGATAATGAAGCCACGAAACTCAGTTGAATATGAGCAAGGGGTTAGGGGATTTATTGATTTTGTCTTTGTACATCAATCAGTCAATTGCAAAACAATATGCCCTTGTAAACGATGTGGTTTCAAAAAATGGCAAAGTAGGCATGTGGTGTATGATCACTTAATCTGTACACCATTTCCAACAGGATACACTTTTTGGTCTGACACGGACTCGGCAAGTGTACCGGTTCGTTGCAAGTAATAAAACGGTAAGACCGGATATCGTTCTCAGGGATCGTGGACAATTACCACTTCGCAAATTAGACTACTATCTAGGCGATCGAATTTTGGAGTGAAGGTTGCTCTATCATCTAACAAGCAAACAAGAATAAAATATTTTTTGTTCTTTTTGGAATTTTTTCAAATAATTAATGTGCAAACAGAAAGATGAACAACAATTAGATAGAATTGCTAGGGTTAGACTAATCTAATCCTCCCTTGATTGTTATGAAATGATAAGTAACACAGTTCCTAATTCAATTATGACAATCAAGTCTTTTCTGAAATACTCAAGCCTAATTCCTTAGGTGCATTGAGCCTAAAACCCCAAGTTAAACCCTAATTCCTTAGGTGGATTAACCTGAGATTTTGCATTAAGTAAAGACTTATACGATTGCAAGCACCTCAAGACCTATCCCTAGGCTCATGAACTACTTGGCATTTGATTCATGAGCAAGCTCTAACACCAACCTTCCAGTTATCTATTAAAGCAACTAATCATTCCTAGGGTGATCAAGCCTAAGAAAGCATTAAGCATGGAATCAAACACTCATAAAGAACAAGGAAACTGCATTATAATCAAGTCATTTTTACAACCAAGTTCAGATAGCAATAGTCTAACCCCAACAAAGGGGAGTTTAGTTACACATAATTGATGATAAAACAAAAGAAAGAATTACAGAGATGAACAAAGGAGAGAGCTCCATGGAATGATGCACAGCAGCCACAGCAGCAGAGGATCTTTCTTTAGGGTTTTCTGAATGTCTTTTTTGTTCTGCCCAGAGTTTCCTTTATAACTCGTGGCCGGTCACGGCCGTGACAGCCATCACGGCCAGGCCGTGACGGGTTCTGACTCTTGCATTTCTGGAAAAACTACTCTTTCGCGAGGCGAGCATTTATTTCGCGACGCGAGCCCACTTTTGATGCCCGTGATCCCCATCACGGCCAAGCCGTGATTGATTCTGACTTTGGTGGTTTTGGCACAATCACTCTCTCGCGAGGCGAGCTATCATTCGCGTCGCGAACCAATTTTTCACGCCCTTGATCTCTATCACGGCCAAGCCGTGATCGTCTCTGACTTTTGGTAGTTTTGGGTCACGGCCGTGACAGATTCTGACTTTTGGCCCCCTTCTTCTTCAGTTTTCAGGCCTTCTCTTCATCTCAGCTTCCTCATGGCTAAAACTTGGGCATTTAATCAAAAATCCCTGCAAAACAACACACAATACCACCTTATCCGTTCCAAATGAAAAACTAAACAAAATCCAACTAAAATGGCCTAACTAAATGCAAATGCATGCAGAAATGTACATGGAAAATGAGGTGAAATCACACTCATCATGGTCCTATCACGGGGAGTCCAGAACAATAGAAACTAATAATATCTCACCTAGTAATATTCCAAATGTAGTTCAAGACCCCACTATTGTTGAGGATTCTATTCGGAACATGATCGATGATGCATTTGGAGTTGATAGGCACCTTGCAAATGAAGTACCCGTTGCATCAAATACGGAGATTGACCGGGATGCAGATGTGATGCCAAATGCAGCTCAAGAACAACATGAAGATGAAGAATTCTATGAATTAGTTAGAGATGTAGAACAACCCCTGTACAAAGGGTGTACGAAGTATTCAAGATTGTCTTTTTTGGTAAAGTTGTATCATATCAAATGCCTGTGTGGAATGATCGACAAGGCCATGACAATGATTTTAGAACTATTGAAAGATGCATTTGAACATGCAAATATTCCAAGTTCATTCTACGAGGCCAAGAAAACGATCATCAAGCTTGGTTTCAACTATGAAAAGATACATGTATGTCCGAATAATTGTATGCTCTATTGGGGTAATCCGGAAGATGAAGAGAGGGAGACATGTAAAATTTGTAACACTTCCAAATGGAAATCAAGGGCAAAAGCTAGTAAGACTAGGGTGTCCGGTGATGGCACTGGTATGAAGAAAGTGGCTGCAAAAGTTCTTCGTTATTTTCCACTAAAGCCTCGATTACAGAGATTTTTTTTTCATCGAAGACAACTGAGGATATGAGATGGCATGCTGACGATAATAACAATGATGGAATGTTGAGGCATCCTAGAGATTCTGAAGCTTGGAAGCAGTTTGACTCGTTGCATGCTTGGTTTGCATCAGATTCGCGAAATGTGCACCTCGCGTTAGCCACTGATGGTTTTAATCCTTTTGGTGTCATGAGTTCAAACTATAGTATTTGGACAGTTATTCTCATTCCATACAATACCCCTCCGTGGGTGTGCATGAAGTCGACATCTTTTATAATTTCAATGATAATTCCTGGTAAAAAAATGACAGGGAATGATATAGATGTCTACTTACAGCCTTTGATCAAAAAGTTGAAAGAGTTATGGACAACGGGTGTGGATGCCTATGATTCTTTCAAGCGAGAGATATTCAAATTACATGCAGCTTTAATGTGGGCAATTAGTGATTTTCCTGGGCTAGGAACACTTTCTGGGTGGAACACGTACACCGGACTTGCTTTCCCATCTTGTAACTTCGACTCCATTCCATGTCGTCTTCCTCATAGCAAAAAATGGTGTTTTATGGGTCATCGTCGTTTTCTTGACCAGAGACACAGATTTAGACTGAATAGGGTCCGCTTTAATGGTGAACAAGAAATGCGTAGTCCACCAAAAACATTATCTGGTTCTGAAATTCTTGAACAAGTTCAAAACATCAATGTCATATTTGGTAGAAAATTAGAGAAAGAAGTTTCGGGAAAAATAACACGTGGCCATCAACTTGCACGGGGTACCACTCAACAATGGAAAAAGAAAAGCATATTCTTTAAACTTCCATATTGGAAGGATAATTGTTTGCGCCACAGTCTTGACATGATGCATATTGAGAAGAACGTGTGCGATAATGTCATATTTACTTTGCTAAATGACATCACAAAGAGCAAAGATCATGTTAATGCTCGAAGAGATCTTCAAGCTATGGGCTTAAGGCCTGGCCTTTGGACCAATGAAAATGGAAAATATTCTCCAGCTGTCTTTACATTGACTAAAAGGTAGGAAGGCATTTTTAACTACTTTAAAGAATATCACTGTGCCGGATGGTTATTCAAGCAACATTTCTAGGTGCATTGATTTGGACAATCTTAAGTTGAATGGAATGTTGAAAAGTCATGATTGTCATATATTGATAGAGCAATTGCTACCATTAGCCATGCGGGCAACATTGCCACGATGAGGTTTCGGCAATATTAATTGAGTTGTGCTCATTCTTTAGACAACTATGTGGCAAAGTATTGAAAGTTGAAGATCTAGACAGATTGTAAAATCAAATCATCCTCACTTTATGTGACATGAAAATGTTATTTCCTCCTTCATTCTTTACTGTTATGGTTCACTTGGTTGTTCATCTTGTTGAAGAAGCTAAACTCGGAGGTCCCGTTCATTATCGATGGATGTATCCTATAGAAAGGTAAAAGATGTACGATATTAGTCATTTTAGTTTTTCCAATTTGGTAATGTACAGGTTGTTCTAAATAATACTTGTTGTGGTTTAACAATAGGTACTTGGGACAGCTAAAATCCTATGTACGTAATAAAGCACGACCTGAAGGATCTATTGCGGAAGGCTACCATGTGCAAGAGATTCTTACGTTTTGTTCAAGGTATCTAGATAGCATTGAGACTGGATGGAACCGACCTAGTCGTGTAGACGATGAGCCTATTAATGATATACAATATGGCTCACGAGTAGCTGAATTATTTCCTAAAGTTGGAAAATCGGTTGGTGGCTCTTCATATGTCACCCTGACACCCATGGAAAAGTTTCAGGCTCATAGACACATGTTAACGAATTTTTCTATAGTTGATTACTATCTTCAATAAGTAATTATTCTACTTGGTTTAATTATTCTTAAGTTTTTCTCCATACATCTAATATGATTAAACTAAATAGGAAGTATAGAACTAGCGTGCGAAGACAACTAAGGGGTGGTGCAAGGAGTGCTTCTGAGGCAGACAAGAAGGTTCATAGAGAGTTTGTTCGTTGGTTCACCAATCGTGTTAGTGTTCATAATAATGATTATTAGTGTGTTAGTGTCATTTATGTATTTTTTGAACAAGAATGTGACTAACAATATATATTATTATGGCATCTAGATTTGTAACAATCTCGACAGTCTTAGTGGACCAGATAAAGATGTTCTCGTTAGTCTTGCACAAGGTCCTCATGACAAAGCTAGAAGGTTCACTGCATATAATGTCAATGGATACAAATTTCGAACCTTGGCACGAGATATGTTATTAAAAACTCAAAACAGTGGGGTTGTTGGAATGTTTGGAACCAGGATTTACTCGAGCAATAGTGATGCCCAAATGAGGTTTGGAGGGGTACCTTACTATGGAAGATTGATAGACATCATTGAGGTTTTCTATAATGGCTTCACAGTACCCATGTTTAAATGTGAATGGGCTAATATCACTAAACCAAGAGGTATGAAGACAGATAAGTTGGGTTTTATCTCTATTAACTTTGCAAGACTAATACATACTGGAGAACATGAAGATGATGAACCATACATTAAAGCTTCAGAAGCTCAAATGGTTTATTATGTGGAGGATGAGAAGGAAAAAGGTTGGAGCATACCAGTTCATTTGAAGCCAAGAGACTTGTACGACATGGGTGAAGATGATGAAATTATGACATCCATTGATGCATACCCATCACAAAACTTGGAACAAATTTTCTCTGATGATACCCCACATATACAATTGGCAAGAATGGCTGCAGATGATGATCCTAAAAGTTCAACCAGTAATGATAATTTTAATGATGATAATCAAGATATGGTTTTATGATCCATTGGTGATTTTATAGACATGTTAGTTTTTTGTGTTATGTTGTGTAGAACTTGGAACCTGTGGTGATTCTAGCTTAGTGAACTTATTTTACAATTTTTTTGAGGTTTGTTACTGAAAAATGGCTCATAGTTATTATATCAATTTGAATGTCTCATTATGTTCCATTTTAGTTGGTTAATTATATCAGTTTGATTCTTGATTCTTAGGTAATTTGTGAATGTGTGGTATTCTTGCTTGTCATATACCTGTTTGATACATTATACTTCTCAGGTATGGCCGGTCCAAGAAGTGTTCGTCGGAGGTGTCAATCCACACCAATTCAACCAAATGAATCTTCTGAAGGATCTGTAGATGGACATCTACAACAAAGTGATCTTTTACCCAATGTTGAATCATCATTTCATGATGAGGTGCACACTGCACCAACTTCTGAATCTGCACCTGATGTGGTTGAAGGTCCCTTGCCTGTTCCAAAAAAAGCTCAAACATATTGGACAGTAGATGTTATAAGTATGTCTAATCTAGATAATGTGATGCTCACTAATATTCCAACTTTTGAGGAGGTTAAGAATGTTGTTTTCAATTTAGACAGGAACAGTGCCCCGGGCCCGGATGGTTTTGGAGGAAGTTTTTATCATTCATTCTGGGACATTGTTGGAAATGATGTCCACAACTCAGTTGTGCAATTCTTTAGAGAGGGCTGGATCCTTCCAAATCTGAATTCAAACCGGGTTGTCCTCATTCCCAAGTTTGTTGGTGCTGACAGAATTGAGAATTTCAGGCCTATTGCTCTTGCAAATTTTCAGTTTAAGGTGATCACAAAAGTGTTGGCTGATAGGCTTGCTGGAATCATGCCAAAAATCATCTCCCCCGAGCAAAGAGGTTTCATTAGAGGTAGGCATATCACAGAATGCATTTGTATTGCCTCAGAAGCAGTAAACATGTTGAACAAAAAGGTGTTTGGAGGCAATATTGCCTTGAAATTTGATATCAAAAAGGCTTTTGACACCTTGGACTGGAAATTTCTTTTGAAAGTTCTGCACTCTTTTGGATTCAATCAACAATTCTGCTCTTGGATTCATACTATATTGAAATCTGCTCATCTATCTGTTTCATTTAATGGCATCTCAGTTGGTTTTTTCACTTGTAAAAGAGGAGTAAGGCAAGGAGATCCTCTTTCTCCTCTCCTCTTTTGTTTGGTTGAAGAAGTTCTAAGTAGAGGGATCTCTAGATTGATTGAGTTGGGCAAGTTACAACACATGGCCAGTCCTAAGGATTTTCCTACTCCCAGCCACATCCTTTATGCTGATGACATTATGGTTTTCTACAAAGGATCCAAAGCTAACCTTAGACACCTTATGCAACTGTTTGAGATTTATGGACATGCTTCTGGTCAAGTGCTTAGTCTTGAAAAGTGCAGGTTTTATGCAGGATCAATGTCCTCTAGAAGAGTGGATGATCTGAGCAGCTTCTTGAGATTTCAGCGGAGTTCTCTCCTTTTTACTACCTTGGAGTTCCTCTCTTCAAAGGGAAACCAAAAGCTATCTATCTGCTGACCTACCTTAGACAGAATTAAAGGAAAAGTGGCATCTTGGAAAGGTTCTCTCCTCTCTATCATGGGAAGAGTGCAGCTTGTCAAATCGGTGATTCAAGGTACTCGGCTTACGACTTTCACATCTACAAATGGCCTGCCTCATTGTTAAAACAGCTAGATGGTTGGATCGGGAATTTTATTTGGTCCGGAGACATTCATAAAAGGAAACATATAAGCGTGGCCTGGAAAACTGTCCATTCTTTTCATTGAAGATGGTGGTCTTGGTCTTAGGTCTCTTAGAGCCATTAATGAGGTCTCCATGTTGAAGCTTTCTTTGGGCAGGTGATCTCTTCAAATGAGCGATGGGCCAAGTTCCTAAAAGCAAGATTTTTCGAAGTTCTTTGCCTGTTTCTCATCATGTTAGTTCTTCCTTGTGGCCTGCATTAAAGGTCTGGCTTCCTATGATTAAAGAACATTCTTCTTGGTTGATAGGAAATGGCCAATCTGTTAACTTTTGGACAGACAAGTGGTTGCCCGAGCCTCTTACAAACCTGATGCATATTCCTTCTGCTTGGCAACAGTATTTATCTGACAAGGTTTCTGATTTCATTGTTGATAATTTATGGAACATTCCTCACTGCCTGTGACATCACTTCCCTAGCATAATGGAAATGGTCTGTCACACTCATATTCCTATGGAGCCTTGTGAGGATAGATTGGTGTGGGACAGTGCAGCAAATGGTCTTCTTACTTTCAAAGATGCATTCCTTTTCCTCAATCCTGTTAGAAACCTTGCTCCAGGATTCTCTCAAATCTGGTCCAAGGCAATTCCTCCCTCTAGATCATTTCTGGTTTGGAGGCTTTTCCATCATAAAATGCCAACCGATGAAAATATAAGAAGAAGGGGATACACCTTGGCCTCAATGTGCAGCTTGTGTGGCTCAGCAGAGGAATCTTCTTCCCATCTGTTCCTCTCCTGCATTTATGCAACTGCTCTGTGGGGTTGGTTGAGCTCAAGACTGTTGCACACAATCGATCATTCATCTTTTGAGAACCTGTTCCTGGTGTGTAAAGGAAATAGCCCTCAAGTCAATTCAGTCTCACTAGTCTTTGTTGTTCATGTAACTGGGTGGTTTGGACAGCAAGAAATAAGTGCAGGTTTGACAATAAGTTTCTAGGTATAGAAGCTGCTCAAAATCTGGTTTCTTCATTTGTTTGGCTCTCGGGAAATCTGGCAAGTGGTGCAATGTTTAATTCGGTTAATGAGCTGGTCATTCTCAAACACTTTAGCATTGAGTGCCATTACAGAAAGTCTCCAAAGATTACAGAAGTTATTTGGCACCCTCCCCCATGAAATTGGACTAAATGTAACATTGATGGTGCAGCCCATGGTTCCCCCGGTCCATCTGCTTGTGGGGGTATATTTAGAGGACACAATTCGGCTGCACTTGCTGCTTCTCCCGCAACTTAGGGAATTCATCATCACTTGAAGCTGAATTATCACTGCTATGCATGCTATAGAAATAGCTAACAATAGGGGTTGGTTAAATCTTTGGATGGAAACTGACTCAATTTTGGTATTGAAGGCTTTTAATAACCAGAGCATAGTTCCATGGCGTCTTCAAGCAAGGTGGAGAAACTGTATGGTAGTAGCTAGGGCCCTTTCTTGCCAAGTTACTCATATCTATAGGGAAGGGAACCCCTGTGCGGATAAGCTAGCTAATCATGGTTTACATAATCTGGGATTTATTTGGTGGGATACAATTCCTCCCTTTATCAGAGAAGAATTTGTTAGAGATAGGCTTAGTTTGCCCAGATACAGATTTTCTTGATGTATTTTCTATTTGCATGGGTTTGGGTAACACGTCCCACCATGTTCTCCTTTTTTTGTATTCTTTCTTGATTATTTAATAAAGTGTAGTGTGAGGCTTTTGATGGATGGTTTTTGTGGTGCCAACCTAGTTGGGATGGCAAAATTCATCCTGAGGCTTTTCACCCTACTTATATAAAAAAAAATGTCTAATCTATTTTATATTTCTCTTTAATTTTTTTAAATTTTATTATATGTTGGGTTATGAATTGTTTTAATTTGTTTACTTTATGTGTTAGATGCAAGCGGTCAGGTGATGCAAACACGTTTAAGGGTGACAGATGTGTTTGCATCAAGTGGTACAACAAGGGTTATAACTAGGTGGAATCGACATGCACAACCAGTGGGAGAGTCAGCTGATTTATTGGTAGGATTTTTGGGTGAACTTGCAAGAAACTTTAATAACATTCCCATAATGTTTGAGAATTGGAAAAAAGTTCCAGATACCTTGAAAAACAATCTTTATTCTCAAAAAATACAGGTATTATTTGTAGTTAAGTGAATACGTTCGATTTATTATGTGTTTTGTTAGCTAACACTATCTTTTATTATGTTGTCTTGAAGAATAAATTTGTTGTCAATGATAGAGAACACAAAAGGTATATTTTAACTAGCCTTGCAAAAAAATGGAGGGACACACGATGCAGATTATTTCATAAATATCATGATTGGGAGCTTTCCTTGGCGGAAAATCTTCAGAGGCACCCACCTGATATTGACTCCAACCATTGGGCTGTTTATATAAATTATAGGCGGAGCGCTAAACAAATGGTAATCATCATAAGTTGCAGTCTTTGTTACTTCAACTACTATTTACTGATTCTTCATTTTGTTATTAATTAATGCAGGAGATAGCTGACCAAAATGCAGCAAATCGTGAAAAGTTAGTGATCCACCATACATTAGGCTCCAAGGGAATTGCAAGGACAAAAGATAAGTTGGTATGGTTCACTCTTTTTTTTAACAATATAATTTATTTGTACTAGCACTTATTGTATGGTGCTTAATTTTAGGAATTACTAGAAGGACGAGAATTTAGCAAAGCAGAATTTTATCCTATTTCTCACAAAAGGAAGGATGGATCATTTGTCAGTGAAGAGGCTAGGGAAAAAAATGTAAGTACAATGTATTATTTATAACTTTTTATTGTCATTTGTATTTCATTTCTATTTTTATATTTGGTTAATAGGCTTTATGATGATAAGCAACGTAGTACACACTTAGTAACTAGAACCCTTCATTTTCAATTTTGATTTGCTAGAAGTAGACCCACTATTTGTTGGCTTGCAAGTAATAGGTTTATGGTGGCTTTGTTACTATGCTTATTATTTGCTTGTTTGCTAGAAGTTTGACACTTAGTGTTCACATGTTTTTTCAATTTGCATGCCAAAACTTCCTATATATATAGGCAAAAATAACAAAAATGTAACTTTTTATTGTTAGTTGTATTTCATTGTTAATGGTGATCTTTAAGTAATTATGTATGTCTTCAATATTATATGTAGGAACAATTGCAAAATGAAATTCATGAGGGATCACCTGAGAATGATGCATTTGTGAAAGTTTTTGGAAAGGACCACCCTGGACATGCCAAAGGAATGGGACTTAGGATAACACCATCTCAGCTCACTGGATTTAGGTCTCACTCTGAGAGGTTGGCATCTCCCTATGAGAAGATTGAAAAATTGGAAGCTGAAGTCCTAGCGCTTAAGGAACAAGCTGCGACTTATGAAGTCTTGAAGGAACAAATTGCTTTCCTTATGCAGAATGTTAAGGGAAATCAGGTAAAATAATTGCTTTTAAATTTAGTTTTTAACTTTTGATAGTTCACTTGTTGAATTAGTGGTTGTTATCTAATTTTTGATTTCTTTGAATTACTGTAGGCTGACTTAGAGTCACCAAGAGATATGATACGTTCCTCTGAGTCTAGTCATATGCTTGAAGACCACGGAGCATCGTCACGTAGGACCGTTTAGATAGTTCTAGTTTTCATTTTATGAACTTGATGGATTTTAGTTGTATTACTTTATATTTGTGGAATTGTTGAACTCTATTTGGAATATTTCTTTTTGGTCGTAGTTTGTAACTCAACATTTTATTTTTGAATGAGTTTTAATTTATTTATATTGTATTATTTTATTTACCTTTATTTGTTTTAAGAAAACTATATATATTTAATAAGCAAGTTTTTTTATCAAGAGGAAAGCAGAAAAACAAACAGAAAACCGATTACTGCCTGATTTAATAGGCAGGTTTTGTAGACTCAAAATGATTGGCTAAAAAAAATCATTAAATTTTTTTTGCGGCGGTTCCAAAACCGTCGCAATATAAGTGCACTTAAGTTTTGCGACGGTTGTAAAACTGTCGTGAAATTTCTTTCAGAATTGGGAAAACAAATTGCATCGGTTCTCTAACCGTCGCTATTTGTGTTACCAATTTTGCGGTAGTAATCTGCGGTGGTTACAGACCGTCACAATAAATTTGCGGCAGTTTGTACGACAGTTTTTCCAACCGCCACAAAAGTTGCTCGCAACGGTCGACATTGAGATGGTGGAGGAAATGTCGCAAACACAAATCTGCGGCGCATAAAACCGATGCTAATTAAGCTAATAACCATCGCAAAATAGCGCTTTTTTGTAGTGTAATATAGTTTTCTATTGAAAGTTTTCTATATGTGAGTTCTATTATTATCACCGACCAATGGTTTCTTGAACTTTTTCAAATATTTCAAGTATTCTACATGTGTTGGTAATTAATTTTTTTTATCATGTAGTTTGATTTAGACACAGAAGAGTGGAACTTGCTTCTTATTACTAGCTTATTCTGGATGATAACGAGACATTAGTGAAGGTTAATTGTCATTTTCTTTTTAGATATTTTTTTTTGTTTTAGTAACGCATAGGCGTTTTAATATTTTGTTTGTTAAAATCTGTTATATTCATTGGAATATATGTTTTAGTTTTCGCATTATCATATATGTTTTTAAGAACCAAAGTTTGTTTATGGTAGATTTTGTTAATTACAGTAGGGGTATGATTGGTTTTGATTGTTGAATGCTATTTTTTAAATATTGAATACTCAATTCTATTTTTTTAAAGTCGAATGTTGTTTTTGATTGGTCAAATTTTGGTATGACGGTGAATACAGAAAGCAGCTATAAAATACCAATAAAAAAAGGGCGGACAATAGACAACGTTTGTTTACGAAAACGCTATCATTATTATGAATCCACGTCAACACCTCTTCCTAGTTACACATTATGATGTAAACTACTATAGCGTTTCGTTGAGAATCGTTGTTGTAGTTAAATCTATGATAACACTTCTGAAGCGTTATCTAGTTTACAACTTTCAATAGCGCCAACATAGATAGCGCTCGAAAGTGCTATAAGATGACGAAATTAAATATTATTAAATCCCGAATCTGGCATAGTATATTGCAAAATTATTATCATTGTAACAGTTTAAAATTGTTCTCAATTAAAGTTAAAAGAACACTTGCACTGCAAAAGAAGCATTGCATAAAAGATATATTTTATGGCAACAGTCTTGAAATGCTGGTCAATGTACTTTTAAGCAACATTTTACACTAGTTAGAAAAATAAGTATTGTCAAAAACATTAAATATTGTAGTGTACACTGCCAGAGCTTGGGATACGATGGGAAGGACCTGACTACGTATAAGTTACTTCCGTTTAATTCAAACCCATTCATCGAAGGCAATGGGTTCCCATATTTAACAATACATATAATTCTTGTTTTTTTCATAACGAGAAGAAATCATTGTACGCGTTGCATGGGCCTTGTTTACCTGTTTCCTTGAATGAGTTTGAAGAGGAAAATTTTCTTTTATTCCTTCAGGCATAATAAAAAAGAGCACATAAAAACATAACAAAATCAAGGCAAATTAATGTGGTAGGTATACAGTTCTGAAACATCATATCGCAGAAATGCGTTTAAGCTTGAGGATTGGTTGTGAAAGTTTCAACTTTCAGGGGCATTTGGGCCCTCCCCTTTTGGTCTTCCAGTTGTTATAGCAAGGGCAAACCTCCTTGTTGCCATAAGTCCCAGGTGGCACACACAAGCATTTGGCACAACACTTTTGGCAGAAGAACAAGCACGGTTTCATGTATTGTGTCTTTGAGCATCTGTCTGCGCAACGTGGACTGCATTCTGCAATTTCATCCACGAACCAATGTGCTCCATTTTAATTTCAACTTTAAATTTTAAAACTATATGGAAAGAAAAGAAAGAAACATCTCTTGAAAAGTCAAATCAAGATATTGGACTTGAAGGGAATTGTGTAACTTGATTAATCACTTGACGAAATCAATTTACTACTAATCCAATATCTGGGCTTAGTTGGATCCTTTAAATTTTTTAAAATGATTTTTTTTTGAATATTATTAGATTGAACACCCATCATTTCTTGAACGCTCATGCTTTAGCTATCTCTTATGCTCCTCACTCCATTTTTCATTCAATCCCTAATTGTATTTGAAACATTATTTTCAATGAAATGATGTGATTTGGTTAGTATTAAAAAAAACCATCATATATATATATATATATATATATATATATGGGTTAGATATTAATATAAATGTGGATGAATATCGAGGTATATCATATTTTGAGATGGAATAAATGTACCCAGGGGCAGAGCTTCTTGATGACAGGGCTCCCCCTAAACATTTTACAAATTATGTTATATATACTATGCTTGCAACCATCAAAACAAATAACAGTAGTGGTGTAGCCATTTGGTAAGACTGTGAGATTATCGAGACCTGGGATCTATTCTCAAAGAAGGGAATTTTGGCTTTTTCCATGTTCTTTTATTTGTGTGCATAAAAATTAGACCCAAAAATGCCCAAGGAAGATTCGAACATTTGAATTCAATATTCAGTATTAAACAAGAGACACTTACCAATTGAACTACCAAGCGTTGCATTAAAGTTTTTGGAATATCAAAAAATATATATATTCTTTAACTAATTGGCCCCCTGAAAAATACCAGTCAAGCTCCGCCACTGAATGTACCATGTCCATAAATATCAAAGAAATGTTAAGTGAGGTGTCAAATCTAAGTCAAATAATGAAGTTGTTTTAAAAATATCTCTTTTGAAGCTTTTATTTATGAGCAAAGCTACTTAGGTGAGTTAACAACTCCTTTTAATATTATTTATATACAAATTTTGACAAGTAATATGGGATATCAAATTTTTGCACAAACACTAAATAAATAGCAACCCTTGTCTAAATAAGTAGTGAATAGAATTGCCTATAGGTGAGAAACTAGTCATTCATTCTCTAACTTACATTTGGAAGCCTAGTACGGGTTACTCTAATCAAACACATTAGTTAAAACTTAATTTGCTCATGTATTTCACTTGATTTGGATGTGTATAAGACTCTATTTGCCAAAAACTGCTGATAAGGTTGCTTATAGTTGATAAGTTAGCCTATAACCAATAGTTGTAAAGCTAGCTGATTAAATTTGAATTATTTGATAGAATTAGCTATTGAATTAATTTATAAATATAAAAGGACATGTTTATAAAATTTTTATGTAATATTTTTTTAAAAGAATTGTAACTAATGATTTATAATAAATATTTTCATTTTTTATTTTAAAGTATTTTTATTAAATAATATAAATAAGATGACATGTTTATATATTTTTATTTAAATTTTATTTTATGAGGTATTGATCCTATAAATAGGAATTTCGTTAACTAATATGAATAAAAGTGAGAGAAATGTTAGTAAGTTATAGCTAAATAAAATAACTTATATATGAACAATAAGTTGAAGCTAATGGAATATACTTTTTTACTAAACAATATTATTTTGGTCAAACAAACTTATAAGCTAGTCAAATAAATTATAAGCTTTCTTAATAGACTCATCAAACAGAGCCCAATTATTTCACAATTATCAGTGCTTATGTTGAAATAATCCAAACAAGTTGTGATCCTTGTACAAATACATGGTTAATCAAATTATTTAAGTGGTTAATTAGATATCCGCGCAAGCTATCTTTATTAAGTGTCAGACTTTGTGATACAAAAACAATTGCATCAATACCTTGTGGTTGAAGACTGCCTTCAGTGATGCCATGCTGAAACTCAAGAAAACAAGAATGAGATTAACACACAAAGAAATGCCCATAGTAGATGTCAAGGAAGATTGTAATCTGATTGAATTAAACAATTTGCTTTATGCGAATTTGACCAAATAAAAAACATAAAATGTGAAAAGCCCCACCATCGGAGCTGGAGCTGGAGCTGGAGCCTCAACGGGAGCCACAACTATCTCAGCCTGAAAGCATCAATATTATAGTATGCTACATAAGTATAATTATTTGTGTAAAATGTCGAAAAGAATATACACGATAGAAGTGATACCCTTTACATACCGAAAGAAATAACGTAAATAATATGTCCAAAAACAGCAAAGATTAAGGATAAAAATAGGACAACCATTGTGATTAACATATTTAAATGAGGTTTGCATCAAAAAAATAAAAGATTAAAACCCCAATTTGGTCCATAAAACAAATTACAGTGACTCTTTTAATATGTAAAATAAATAAATTAACCATTTGATCCTTTAAATTTACAAATGTGGAACATATTAGTTCGTCAAATCAATTTCAATATCCGTTTGCTTGCCTAATCATCATATTAATCATTTTGCCTGGCCCGTAAGTGATTCTTTTAACCAAATAGTTAATTTATTTATTTTTTCAGAGACGAAAAGTGTCTCCGTATTTTATTCTAGAGACCACATTGAACATTTAGTCAAAATAAAATAAAAGGAAGATAAAAAAAAAAAAGCATGCCAGGGGAATGAAGTGGCAAAAAAAAAAAAGAAGCCAGTCGATTAGTATTTATTTTCAATTGTTGATGTATTGCTTCAAGCCTTCAACTGCATTCCTTCAAAATGATCATTTTATTGTTATTGCTTGTCAAAACAAATTAAATTGAAATTTTTAAGCTAAACTTGAACATGGCATATAACTAATCCCACATTATGTTCAATTTGAAAAGTGCTAATGATTTATTATGGCAAAGAAACTCAAGTGAAATTAGAGCAACACAGAGCAAACAGAGTAAAACTACCAAAGCAGAGCTTGAAGTTATCAGAAAATGTCTGTGTATATGAGAGTGGAAAGATAGATAGAGAGCGAGAATTATAATAATTATTTTTGCTTACATGGCTCTCCACGAGAAGAAGCATTGCAACTAGGAAGAACATAGAGATGGTTAGTTTTCTTGCCATTGCTCACGGTTGCACTCGTTCACAGAAACAGAGAAGTTATGTGAAGTCTGGTTTTCAAGAACTACTGAGTGAGCATAATTATAGGAAGTGAGATAACTATTTTATAGATGAAAGGTGGCGATATGTTGACTACCAATTGAGATAGCAAAAGAACAACGTTTTTCATTCCAAAATAATAACTGCAGATTCTACACTATCATATATTCCTTCCCTATTGAAATGGTCAATCTGACCCTTCTTTTTACTCACCTATTTAATCACATGCTACAAGAATTATTATACGTGTCAACATGAGATGTTTTGTTGCTTCTCATAATTAAAAAAAAAAAAAACTTTTCACGGTAGAGTTGTAGTGAATGATATGGTATAATGCTTATGATGAAGTGATTTATTGTTGTCTCTAAATTTTTAATAAAAGTTTTTTTTGACAAAACTTTAATTTTGTGAATTAACGGCAAAAGTGAAAGATTTAAATGATTGTCTAGAATAAACATTTTTTTGTTTTGGAATGAAAAAGATTGCACGTATGCTATCCTAAACGATAGCCAACTTAGCGCCACCTTTTATTTATAATTTATAATGTATAAAATTATTTATTAGCCTATACTTGGTAGGTTATGTTTTAGAGAAAATGAATCCTCTCCATATCCACGGGTTGAGGGAGGGGAGGCCTATATAGGCCATGGCCTCCCCACGTCTCCATACTTTTGTTTTAATACCTATTTATTATTGATTATCTGTCTCATGCTATATGACCGAAGTTGGAAAATCCAACAAGAGGCCTAACATAGGTTCCAATTAGCTGAGACAAACCAAATAGGGGGAAAACCATATTGCAGTCATTTTACACAAAACTCGGCTTATTCCCCCTCTATAAAATTGGACCTGGTTTATTTATTTGTACTCTACTCATTGCATGATTTGACTTTTTATATTAGAAGAATGTTGATGAGTGTCCTCCGTTAGGGTTCTAGTTAAGGAATCAAATATATAAAATTTTATATTGAGAAGTGGTATATTCAAGTCATTAAGGTTTTAAAAATTGCACTTTTCATTAAACTATTAGATATAGGATAATGCTAACAACGACCTTTAGGATATTATTTAAGAAATCAATAATAAAAATTTTATATGGAAAATAATGTATTTAGTATATCAAAAAGTGTTAAATTTAATTTTTTTAATGAAAATTTTCCTTTTATGTATTTATTAACCGGGTTGGGCTAAGTTGCATCACCCATATTTTGTACCACCCACTACACCACCCATATGTGGCAAATTTTGGACCAATCAAATTGCCACATGTGTTTGGTCAAAATTTCAAACTTTCTAGTTATATTATGCTGTAGTCAAACTATATGAATACAGTATATTGTAGTATAATAGACGTACTATTTGTATTCACAAATTTAACCCATATTAAAATAATATTTTTTGATTAAAAAACGGATTATATTGTAAAATAATATTTTAATATGAATTAAAATAATGTTCGTTGTCAATAATATTTTGCAATAAAATCAGTTTTTTTAATCAAAAAACATTATTTTAATATGAGTTAAATTTGCAAATACAAAAAGCACATATATTATACTACAATATATTGTATTTATATAGTTTGACTACAGTATAATACAACTAGAAAGTTTGAAATTTTGACCAACCTATGTGACAATTTGATTGGCCCAAAATTTGCCACATGGGTGGTGTAAAATGTGGGTGGTGCATCATAACCCAACCCTTATTAACCAAGGTCTAAGGCCACACGTTAGCAAGACCCTTAGTTATATATCAATTTTTTTCATATAATTTATTTTTTTCATATAATTTATTTTATAATTCTTTTATTTGGTATTTCATGTTATGTATATTAATTTTGACCCCTCCTTACACAAATTTTCTTTCTCCTCCCCTGTCCATATCAATTTCTCTCAATTCTCTATATCCATCCACAATGAGAGCCCTACGTTATATATCCAAGGGTCCCAATTTATTTTAGGTTTTGGAATCATATCCGAGTGTTTTAAGAGAACTTATCTTAATACATTTACTGTCATTGCTACTTAATTTGAAGTTAAGAGTGTTTAACTATAATTAACGATCCCATACCTCAAAAGAAGGGAATGAAAGACAATGTCAAGTTCATCCAAAGAAAAAGAAACATATGTGTTAAGTAAATGTTCAATCTTAAAAGTAGGGAATGTTGAAGTTCCTTCATGTGAAAAGGACAAGTGGCAGTCTCACATGTGCATTCACAGGTGGGCGCTTGTCTCGGAGTAACTAACGCGTAGAAGCGCCTTACACTAACCTCTCACCAATGCTCTGCCTTGTCCTTTGTTAAGAGGAATGATAAATGAACTAATTAATTTTTGGAACATTAAGTATAAATATTATATGGTGGTGGGTGATTTTTAATTGTTAAATATATGTGATGAGAGATAAAAAATAATTATATATATATATATAATATGTTGGACATTAAAAGTGTGTTCATTTATTATTTCTCTTTCTCCAAGAGTAATGATAAATGAACACAATTTTGGGACATCAAGTGTAGACACCATATGGTGTTGGGTATTTTCAAGTACTAAATATATGTGATGAGAGAAAAATAATAATAAACAAGTATAAATACGTATAAATATACGATGTTGGACACCAAAAGTGTGTTCATTTATCATTACTCTTTGTTCAAGAGTAATGATAAATAAACACATTTTTGGGACGTCAAGTATAGACAATTTATGGTGGTGGGTGATTTTCAAGTGTTAAATACATGTGATGAGAGAGAAAAAATAATAAACAGATGTAAATACGTATATATATACGATGTTGGACATTAAAAGTGTGTTCATTTATCATTACTCTTTGTTCAAGAGTAATGATAAATGAATATATTTTTGGGACATCAAATATAGACACCATATGGTGGTGTATAGTTTTCAAGTACTAAATATATGTGATAGAGAGAAAAAATAATAAACAAATATACATACATGTGTGAATATATATATATATATATATATATATATATATATATATATATATATATATAATATTATACACAAAAAATGTGTACATTTATGGTTAGCTAGTCTGGGAATCATTCTGATTAATCATTACTCAACAGTACTCCCGTGAACTGATTTATGCAATTCTTCTTTTGGTTTTAATTCCACTTTGCACCTATAAATTAATACCATTGTATTTAACTGGTTTATATGAAAAGTACTGTTATTTTCATCTCACAGAACTTATCAAACATAATCTTTGTAAATTAACTAATTAAGCACTTCTGATCTGCGTTCCATTTTGTACTATCGTTAGTATAGAGATAAGTCATTATTATATTATGTGCAGTGCTCTCACAATAAAACGGGTTATGAAGTAGTGATACTATTAGTTGAATCACACATCAAAGATATATGGTGCGTTTGGGTAAACAACTTAATTAAGAGCTTATCACATAAGACCTTATCGTATGAGAGCTTATGCCATAAGCGCTAAAGAAAGAAAAAGAAGGAAAAGGGCATGAGAGGATTCGAATAGTGAAAAACACGGAGAGGGTGTTTAGTGCATAAGCTCTTATGATAATTCCATAAGCTTCTCCAAGTGACTTATGAACATAAGTCAAAAACTCCTTATGGGATGGCATAAGTTATTTTTATAAGCTCTACCAAACATACTGCATAAGAGCTTATGTCATCTGATAAGTCAAAAGGAGCTTAAATAAGCTCTTCCAAACGCCACCATAATTTTAGAAAAATGCTAAACTGACACAGTTTAGCAGACATCATACGGTACACCGTATGAACAGTGCCGCACAGTGCGGCACTGTAGCTGCATTGTGCGGCACTGTATCACTTTTTTTTTTTTTTAAATTTAAATTTTTTTTTGTAAATAAACTTTTTGATTAAGTATGTGTCAATATCTGGTGAACCGGGTACAAATATCTGGTGAATTCAGTTCATTATCTGATGAATGGGTTTTTTTGAGAAATAATTTTTTTGATTAAGTATGTGCAAATATCTGGTGAATCCGGTATAAATATTTGGTGAATTCAGTTCATTATCTGGTGAATATGTTTTTTTGAGAAATAATTTTTTTGGTTAAGTATGTGCAAATATATGGTGAATCGGGTATAAATATCTGGTGAATTCAGTTCATTATTTGGTGAATGAGTTTTTTTTTATAAATAAATTTTTTGATTAAGTATGTGTAAATATCTGGTGAATCGGGTACAAATATCTGGTGAATTCGGTTCATTATTTGGTGAATGGGTTTTTTTGAGAAATAATTTTTTTGGTTAATTATGTGCAAATATCTGGTGAATCCGGTATAAATATCTGGTGAATTCAGTTCATTATCTGGTGAATGTGTTTTTTTTTATAAATACATTTTGTTGGTTAAGTATGTGTAAATATCTGGTGAATCGGGTACAAATATCTGGTGAATTCAATTCATTATCTGGTGAATGAGTTTTTTTGGTAAATAATTTTTTTGGTTAAATATGTGCAAATATCTGGTGAATCAGGTATAAATATCTGGTGAATTCAGTTCATTATCTGGTGAATGGGTTTTTTTGAGAAATAAATTTTTTGGTTAAGTATGTGTAAATATCTGGTGAATCATGTGCAAATATCCGGTGAATTCAGTTCATTATCTGGTGAATGGGTTTTTTTAGAAATAAAATTTTTATTTTTTTAAAAAAGTCAAAATTTTTAAAAAAAAAGTACTACAGTAGCACTACAGTAGCACTACTGTAGCAGAGGTGTCGTATTTGTGTCAATTTTTTGTGTCTGTATAGCAGACCTGATAATTTTAGGCCATTCCATTTGTTGCCATTGCCCTTTTCAATTTACATGATGTGATTTTATTTTTATATATATAGGAAACGAGGGAGAGAAAGAGTTAGCCATCCACCTCAATAATTGAGGAGAGACAGAGGGTTAGGTATTTAGTTTGTTCTGTTAAGTTGCACCAGTGAACTAGCATTTGTTTGTATTCAACAGAGTTTGTGAGGTTTTAGCTGAAAGTTTGAAGTTCGTTTGATAGTATCAAAATTCCAACAGAACCGTATCAAAATTTGTCTGAAAGTGCCATAAAGTAGTAGTACGAGACAAGAGAGATTGCACCTCAAACAATGTTTACAAGTTCACCATCAAAAATATTAAGTGTACCATTGTTAATTATTAGATATTATTGCTTTCAATGATTCAATTAGAATATATTCTAAATCTAGAAACATTACTCCCTCCAATCCATATTATAAGCAAAAAATTAATACAACACACACATTAAGGTGGTTAGTTAATCTTATTTAATTTGGTTAAAAAATAGGTTTTTACCTAAATTACCCTTTATGGTAATGAGAAGTTGTTTGTGTTGTTGGGAATAAAATGAGTCATTAAAAAACAAAATTTTTATTAAATGAAGGGTATTTTAGGAATAATGTCATTAAATGAGTCATTGAAGAACAAAATTTGCTTATATATTGGACCAAAAGATTTGGGATTTTTTTTGCTTATAATATGGACCAAAGGGAGTATATCAGCAACAATTCCCTAGGTAGGATCGGATATGCTTGGGATTTCAGGGAATTAATTGACCCTAGCACCTCCGAGAGATGTCTCTCTGAAAACGTGCTGCTAAGACTGAATAGGGACGAATCCCAGTGCCGCCGCACCCTTCGTCGGTGCTGTCTGTTGTCTGCCTCTCTCTACAAAACACGCCTCTTCATCTCTGCCTTTTGTTCTATGGGTGCCGTTGTCCACCTCTGTCCTGACGGCCGCCGCCCACCTCTCTCTGGCACATCTGTGTACACCAGCCACTTCCACAGCGACTGTTGTGTCCTCTGTCGCACGAGTCCAAACAGAACCACACTAGACCAACATTTGTAGACCATATGAGCTTTGGTCGATTCTGGTCTGATCTGTCATAGGAACAATGAACATGGATGACGACGCTTCTTCAACAATTTCTTCTCCTATTTGGAAAACGTTCGCACAGTGCCTTTGATATCCCTTTGAGTCAATTGCCGCGACCTTGCCTGAAAGATGATGCGTTATATATCAAAATTTCCGAGGAAGAATACAAAGCTGGCTTGGAAGGAAGTAAAAATAATCTTCATGGTCGATTAATCTTCTCAAAAGGTGATTCACCCATAAAATATGAAGATTTGTGCTCCAAATTATCTAAGCTTTGGAAACCTCTTGGTCAGTGGATATATGTTTCTCTTGGCAAAGGATTTTATGAGTTCGAATTTGCCTCCCTAGAAGATCAGTCTAGCATTTGGACGGTGGGTTCTTGGAATCTCACTCCAGGATTCCTTCGGCTGTTTTCTTGGTCTCCTTATTTCAATCCTAATTCTTTAAGGTAGACACACGCACAACGTTGGGTTCGCATACATGGATTGCCTCAAGAATATTGGGTCCTGAAAATCTTATTTGAAATTGTAGTGAGTCTTGGCATCGCTATTTCTTTGGATGAAGCAACTAGAAATAGAATACTGGTGGACATTGATCTTACTGGGCAATTTCATGACCAAATTCCGGTGGAAAGAGAGGGATATGCTTTCTTTGTGAGAGTAGAGTATGAAAATTTGCCTCTTTTTTGTCGTACTTGCAAAACAATTGGTCATTCTATGGCTAACTATAAAAAGACTTTACTTTTGCTCCTAACTATGGTAATGATCAAGTGAGAAGGAAAAACCTCAGTAGGTGACTGCTCCTAAATATGTCCCTAAGACGGAGATAGTCAATTGCTCGGTGGTGGTGGTGGTGGTGGTGAAGTGACTGAAGGGATTGTGTAACTCCCCCTTGGGCATTACATGACTAACTCATTTCGGAAACATAAAACGAAAATGAAAGCTGGTTACTTTCGGGAAAATAATTTAAATACATAACTACGTTCGAAAACGATTATAAAAAAATTTTCTTGCGCGGTAAATAAAGTCTCATCATGCAAACATTAACATATAACAACTTCATATACGTTCCTGCATACTTCATAAAAGTAATACGCATCACAACGTACGAGTTGATTTTGAAGAAATATATACCTAAGCTAAATATATAATTATACATCACTAAACTGAAAAGTCTGAACAACCCTTACTCCAAAAGAATGGCTCTCAGCGGCCAGATATACAGACTATCCTCAAAAGGGTACAAAAACAACCTAATATCCTAGTTGAGCTGGTCACTCTAACCAACATCTACTGGGAAGACCCTTGAGGTCATCCCTATGATCAACGGTCTCTTCAGTTATCAGGACTAATGTCCTCGAATAAAACAGGGAACTCCTCTGCAACGTCTGTATTCGCGTCCCACGATACAACAACGAAAACCAAGAAACAGATATATTGCACGGGTGAGATACCGACAAATGAGTTTTATTATGATAACTACATGCGCGACACACAAAACAACAACATACACACATATATACATCACATAAATTCTCATACTAAACATACTGTTATAAACAATGGGATTCATACCTGGCAGTCATTGCAATTTGTAAAAGTGCATGACACTTCAACATCCACCGTCTAATTTCGATATTTATTCTCTGGAGATCCTAACTTCCCTTCGTCGAGCATGATTAGGCTGCAATACCCCTTACTACAATTGTCTCATGAGGTCGGCCTCTTAATTTAGGTATAGGCTCCAATTGTTCAAGGGTATCACACTGAAGCACCTAAAATAATATTGAGTAGTCCCTGATTGAGTACATCCATGTTTTGCATCGTTATGTCTACGACTCGAGGTCGCAAGGCCCCGACCTTTGTGGCTCACGAACCGGGATGTCCCTAATAGACCACTTTAGTCTTGACTTCCCCAATTTGTCAATCCATCCTTTGTGGATTGCAGCTCGATAATACATGACACATTGACCAACAATAGATGGCACAATGGTCAACAATACATGGCACATTGGCCAACAATACATGGCACACTGGCCAACAATGGCACGTCTGCCAAACTATGCATGTACTTTTTCGTTCATTCTTTCTCTGTCGAGGCTCAAAGCTCACGACTGTTCTTACTTAGGCATAAAGCCCACTCACACTTAACACAGGACATGAGGTCCGAGTGCTCAATCACGAAACCCTAGACCGATGCACCAGTCCTAGGTTTGTAGATATGGGACACAAATTCCTCCACATCACATAAACATACTCAAGTCCTTTATGGGCAACACAGATCAATGATCTACGTGTTTTCCTCACAAAACACTAGAATCTGACGTCTCGGCTACTAGATTCACTTTTCTTTTTCCAACATTGTTTTCGTTCTGTGAAACACAAATACCAAAACAAAACTCCGAAAACTTATCCAAGTTTATCGAAAATCTTTTCACTCATTTAAAATTCTTTTGCAGAAAATCCTTTCCGCTGAAAATTCGTTTATAAAACGTTAAATCTCAATGAATTCCAATTTTTCTCAAACTCATTTCCTTTTGAAATCCCTTTTCCGAAAACCCATCAAATCCTTGAAAATTATTTTCTAACACGTTTTTGTCGAAAATGATAACAGTATTCCTCATAGTTTCGTTGTAAATCACTTTTATGAATTATTTTTCGTTCTGGAACAAATTCTCTTGTAAATAAAAATGACTTTTTCTTTGACAAAAGTTTTTCCCCATCCACAGTAAAATTATTTTTGAAACTTAATTTATCTTAAATACTATTTATTTTATTTTTGAATTTATTTCGGAAAAATTAACGTAAGTGAAATTTTTTTCACGGTTTCGTCCTCACTGTCACTCATTGACTTACCCTTTCACCAAAAAATCATTAAATAATATTATTTTTCCACATTTTCTTCCACTTCCATAAATTAACACACTTAGGTTTTTCCTCAAACTTTTTAAAGTTTTATCTTCAATTATAATTGAGCACTGACCAATGTCAGGCTTTCAGTCAATCACTCAAACAGCGGTTAATCCATACATCAAAGTTATAATATACATCACAGTTATAACACATATCACAGTTATAACATGCTATCACATATAACAATAGAAATCACATCAACAAATACACAATAAATAAATTAAACATCACAAAAACATTACGAATAATATACAGACAACTCACAAATAGCATGTAGCTATCAAAAACCCTTAGGTAAACTCCCCTTACCTCTTGAATATTAACTTTTCCTTGATTCCCAACTCCTCAACGTTTCTCTGCTTCCACCAAACACTAATCACTACACTAGTTACAACTCCAACCTTCAACAAACAATCATAAAAACAAGTTAAATAACCAAATCCATCTTTGGTACTAAAAATCTAGGGTTCTCCAAAGTAATTCAAACAGGGGCTATGGAAATTTTCTCATTCCTAGCTTTTAGACATAGAATGGTAGAGTCTTATATAGGATGGAAAATTGTCACAAGTTAAAAATTGAAGAAAAATCACCTAACGGTTCACTTTGGAGGGGCATTCTGCCAACTCAAGATAAATAGGCTAGGGATCTTTAAATTTTTCAAGCTCTTGGATCTATGATCCTAAAGTATTATAAAGACAAGATTAATTGTCATTCTTTCAAAATTTTGAAAATCTCTTGACCCATTTTTTCACGAGTGGTTCGGCTATAGCTAGAAAATTTAGCTAGGAAATTCTTTTGATTTCAAGCTTCTAGATCTAGCAAATAGAGGTATTAGAGAGTTAAGAAAAATTGTCATACCTCAAAAATTCTCATTCTATAATTTTATAGAATTATTTGAAGAAAATAAATGAAAATAGCATTCTAGAAAACTTGATTGAAATATGTAACAGCCCGATTTTCGGATACGCTGTATTCACTACAAAAAAAGAACTGTTTAGTGACCGGCATATTCGGTCGCTAAACTTTCTAATTCGGTCGCTATTTAAGTTAGCGACCGAATTAGTGACCGATTCATGGTGGTGGCTGATAACCTGATCGTTAAGCTTTTAGATACCGAAATAATAATTCGGTCGCTAAATGGTGACCGTAATTTCGGTCGCTAAATAATAAAAAACGGTCGCTACACGGTTGGTCGGATTGTTTGGGTAACCATTTTTAGCGACCGATAATCGGTTGCTAGTTCGGTCGCCAATGTTGGTTACCGTTAACCTATATTAGGGACGGATTTTCGGTCGCTAGACCACAATTTGTTAATGTTAATTAAAGTTTAGCGACCAAATTATTGGTTTCTAATTCGGTCGCTAAACCGGTTTTTATTAATTTTTTTAAATTTAATTTTTAAAATAATAAATTTTTTCTGTTTTTATTTAAAGTTTAGCAAAATTACTAATAAAACACACCAAATTACTAATGAAATATACAATCATAAGAAATAATGAATATATATAAAAAAATCCAAAGTGTCGTACAAGAATCGTTTAAAGTCAAAAATATGAAGAAAAAAATTAATCAGTCATGATGAGGGGGAGGTGGAGGAATCCAATCATCCTCAGCGTCGGTACCATCACCGACGCTCGCTATCTCGATCGCCTCTGCGAAGAGGACATCGATGGTGGTGGTGGTGGAACTGGAGGAGCGGCAAGACGCAGCGGCACAACCGCCGAGCATCACCCCGAGCAACTCGAGTCTGGATCCTCATCTGCTCCAACACCAGTGATGTCGGCCCCGCTCGATGCTCGTCTACATCACCGCTTTGGTGTGCACGAGTCAACTATGCAACACGGTTCGCCATCTGCTGCTCTCTCTCGCTCTTCTCCCGATGCTCCCCGTTCAGTTGCGTGATGGTGTCTCGCATTTGGTTGAACTGCTCCCGAGGGACGGTATCGGCGTAGGGAAGGAGCAGGCGTCCGGATGATGAAGCGATAAACTCGCCTCCCTAGGTGTCCGAGGCCATACACTTGCCCCTTCTTGTTCCCGCCCCCGACGACCTCCAAATAAGTGGCATTATCGTCGACGGAGATAGGAGAGCTGGGCCCATCACCAGTCAAGGCCTCATCTTGTGACTGTGAGGCACGTGATATGGCATCGTCCTTCTTCTCGTTGAATCCCACCTACAAAGTATAGTTGAAGAGATTTTGTTAAAATTATAATCAATATTAAAAAAATCATTGATAATAAATTACAAGTAAACACTAAATTGTTTTTTTGCTTACAGCATAGTTACGGGCCTTGTCGTTGACCCATGTCCCCGACTTCAACTTCTTCGTCCTCTCCACCAACTCCATAGCAGTGGGGCCCCGCTGTTTCTGTGCTTTCTGCATAGAAAAATATAATCTTAAATTCATAAGAATAATTAAAAATGAAAACTAATTAATTAAATAGTATAATAAGTCAAAAGTTTAATGTATTACCAGCTCGTCGTAGTGGGCGGCGGTTGATTTAGACCCGTCGGTCCAAGCACATGCGCCACCATCAGAAGCTCAATTACACCGAGCTGTGGCCTGGATCTCCTGGAACTTCTCAGTAGCCCAGTACTGGTCCAGCTGCCTCCTGATCTCAGGATCCACCCACTTCCCCTTATTCTTACCCTTCCTCAGCTTGTTCGTCAGATTCTTCATGACCAATGAGCCTTTATGCTCAAATATGTCCCTGACGAGACCCTCTAAAGCTACGTCCCACCTATACTCTTTCTGCAACGTACAGTTGTTAGGAAATTCGTGTGTGTATATATATATATAATGTAAATTTAATTTAAATAACTTAATAAATTGTTACCTTAAACTCTAGAAACAACTGATCCCTATGGCCCCCCAGGGATGGCCTTCCATGTAGGCCATGGACCATCAAACTTGCGTCATAGGTTCTTCGATATCGAATCAGAAGGGCCCTTCGCAGGCAGAAAGCTGCAGCAAAATTAGAGCATTAATAAATGTTATAAATAAATTAAAAAACAAGTAAATAGAAATTAACGATACTTTATATATATTAAAAAATTAAATTAGCTTACTCGTTATCCCCCCTGGGGATACGAAGAATCCTCCTGTCGGATGGACCACGACTCTCCTGTCCCGATGATGATGATGGTCCTGTCGTAGGTGTGGATGATGAGGGTGCAGCCTGTGTCCCGACCACATGAGGCCGGGTTGGGGGTGCAAGTCCATCACCCTGAGGTGTCCCGTCCACAGAGGTGCTGGTAGGGTGGTCTCGATCTGAAGGCTGTGGGTCGACCGGCGAAGGGGCTCTCGCAACACGACCTCTGCCACGACCTCCACGACGACCCCTACCTCTAGAGGAATCTGCCATCTGTGTAAAAAATGAAAAGATGATTACACAACAGTGTAAATAATACAAAAATAAATTACCTAAGTAGAATGACATTTACACAATGAATTATGACATAAATAAATTACCTAAGTAGGATCTCCGTCACTAAATTCACCCTCACTCTCATCGGTCTCACTTGATCGGAATGTGCCTTCGCTAGATGCGTCCAACTCGGATTAATCCAATAACTCTCTTTCAACTTCTTCCCCATTTCCGGAAATGTCCGCCAGAGAATTAACAATAATGTCCGGCGTAATTTGCAACGGTACGCGGGGTCTTGAAAACTCATCATCTTGGTATGGAGCATCTTTTCAGGCTGGTTGATTACATTATCAGTAATTATACTGCGAGCCTTTATCTTAATAACACCCAACCAGCCTTGATGTCCTTCGGGATATGGTGAGTAATAAACCTGATCTGCCTGTTGTGAAAAAATGAATGGGTCGTACGCCTTATTATACCTTCGAGACAGCCTAAATTGAACAATACCATATTTTTTTATCGATTTTTGTCCCTACGTCAAGAGTAAGATCAAACCAATCACACTTGAAGATAACTAACTTCATCACGGGGAAACCGGTATAATCGAGTTCAAGGATGTCAGTTAGAACCCCATAGAAATCATCCTCTACATTGCCATTAGTGGCTCACACACAAACACCATAGTTACACGACTGCATTCCTTCATTCCATGTTTTTGTATTAAATTTATATCCATTTACAATATAAGTATTCCATGATGTAACCCATCTGTTAGGCCCCCATGCCAAATTTGTCAACATTGGATTTTGAACATTGTTTTCTGGATCTAGTACCTAAAAAATCAAATATTATATTATTCTTATATAAGCTATATATTTAGGGAGATAAAATGTATTGCAACAAATGAAGATGCTTAACCTACATATTTACTGAACCACATAGCAAAGTGATAAGTAATTTCTCGATCAACCTGATCGTTTGAAATGTCAGGTTGGAGATCCCTTAGAAAATTGCCGTACATCCTACATATGGGAGATTAACAGCAGGACGATTAATAATCATAAATATCAATTGGACTTATAAAAGACATTGTAGAAACTTACTCTAAATATGGCGCCACCTCTTCACAATTTTGAAGGATATACAGATGAGCAGCATTAATGTCACACTGCTCCAAGAAATATCCTTTTGATTTGCCACTAAAGCTGCCCGAATAGTTGAATATTGATATAGGAGGACTAGTTGAACTTCCTTCGCCCGAATCAACGTTTCTAGGCATCCTTGTCCTTCTCGTGTTAACTTCGTCCGGATAGTAATAAGAGGCAAAAGTAGAAGTCTCCTCTACTAAGTATGCTTCACAAATGGAACCCTCCACTCGTGCCTTGTTCTTGACTTTGTGTTTAAGGGAGTGCAGGAACCTATTAAAGAGGGATACATACAAATAATTACTAGTTTTAGGGAAAGATAAACTACGATCTCGTGTTCGTGAATTTCATATGTATTAAGTAAAATAGTTGATGTTGTTTACCTCTCAAATGGATACATCCAACGGTATTGGACTGGGACACCAACTCGTGCTTCGTAAGGTAGATGAACTGGCAGGTGTTCCATGGAATCAAAGAAACTCGACGGGAAGATTTGCTCCAGCTTACATAACAAAACAGGTATCTTGACTTCCATATCCTTTAATTGATTCACATTTAGTGTTGTCGATGTAAGCTCCCTGAAAAAGTGGCTAAGCTCAACAAGTGGGTTCCAAATTTGCTTCTGTAATGCGTCAAACGCAATTAGAAACAACCGTTGCATGAACACATGGGAATCACGACTCTTCATTCCATGTAACTTTGCTTCCTTAATGTCAACACATCTACCCAGATTGGAAGCATACCCATCTGGTAACTTTAGTTCTTTAACCCACTTACAGACGCCACTTTGTGTCTTGCTTAGTGTATAACTTGCCTTCAGTTTGATAAGTCTGCCACGACCACCGTCCTGCAACTCAAGCTCCTTCCGATTACAAATTTCAGCTAGATCCAATTGGGCTTTATTTGTATCCTTTGTCCTCCCCTTGATGTCCATCACAGTGTCAAACACATTCAAAAACACATTCCTCTCAGTATGCATGACATCAATGTTGTGACGGAGTAGCTGCGTCCTCCAATACGACAACCTCCAAAAGATACTTTGTTTTGTCCAATTATGGTGGATGCCATAATCAGGAATATGTTCTCCTTGGGATTCTGGCTCCATTAGGACCAATCAAAAGTGGTGGAGGCGGTGTTGTCTCCGCACAACACTTCTTGAATGCATTCTTGTTCCGCCTAAAAGGATGATCTTCTGGAAGGAATTGACGATGATAATCAAAATATGAGATCTTTCGACTGTTTTTAAGCATGAATGCCTTCGATCGCTCCATACATATTGGGCATCCAAGCTTCCCCGCGGTCATCCAACCCGACATCATCCTATAGGCGGGAAAGTCGTTGATCGTCCACATCAAAGCTGCTTTCTTGATGAAATTCTGCCTCAAAGATACGTCATATGTCAACACACCATCATTCCACAGCATCGTCAACTCATCTATCAGCGGCTGCAAGTACACATCAATCTTATGTTGGGAATTTGCATATAAGACAAAATAAAACGCAGCGGAAAAATTCCCATCGAAGGATCCTTGCGAATGGTCATGATCCATGATTAGAAAGTTTACCTCTTGAAGCGATGGCTGTTGGTTGAAATTCATCTATCACGAACACCGCACGAACGGTGTCTCTAGAGGTATCCACACGAACGGACTCCGGGAACGTCCAACGTCACGAACCTGAAGCGTCTCTGTCTTACAGTGCTAGCTTCAAAACCGAGACTTACTGTTCACTCTTACTCCTTTTGTGCGGCTAGGTTATCAACCGTGTGTGCACAACAACTTAAGTGTTCTACTTATAGTAGCGCCTCCTTAAGTGAGTTAGTGAGCAGCACTTGACCTAAGCCCATGTACTATGCGCTAGGCCCAATAGGAAAGTCCAACTCTCCTTTTAATGCTTCTTTTAATCCGCTCTTATGTGTGTGACCCTATAGGTTCCCAAAACGTTAGTAGTAACATTAAATCCCATTTAATATTACAAACAGTGAGCGGTATCTAGCAATACATCACTGCTACCTAAGTAGTGAGAAAGTCAGTGATTTGACGAAACCTTTCTGTGACAAATATTCATGTGCATTATTATCCCTTTGTCCATATATCTATATTGAACACAAGGCATAGAATGTGTCACCCTTGTATGGTTCAATATCATGTTCCCTGATACCCGAGTAGACTTAACAACAAATGAGGTCAATATCTCATATTGACTCATTTCAGCATGGCCATGCATTTTACAGTCTCACTCTATCAGGGGGCCCACAGATATTACTCCTGTCATGTAGGAGGGACAAATTCCATCTAGGTCACTCACATCCCTCTGCATAGCTCGTGGTATGCCCAATGACCGTCTTTATAATCATCCTATTACAGATGACGTTTGACGATATTAAAGCACACGACTCCTCATGTAGGGATCGTAGTGATTTCAGGTCGAAGGATTGTATGCACCATTGTCACTATGAGAACTACTTATGACACTCACATAACGCTCCATGTAGTGTTCTCATGGTGGGTCAATCCAGTACATCATTACTCTAATGTGTACCTATGTGTCGACTCGATATCTCATATCCATGACCCGTGAGACATGGTCATCAGTCTGCACACATAATAGTCTCAATTGTATTATTATTGTCCTTATTAATATAATACTTGACTACGGATATTTAAGAATAGGATTTCATTGTTCAATAGTGTCTCACGATCAAGTCATATACTTGATATTCTATTGAACTGAGATTTCTATTCTAAGGACGTTATTATGTTTAAACAAGTAACACAATAAACTGCAATGCCTCATATCATATATATATAAAATAGCAAGATACAAATGTAAGTCTAAAGAAATACATTGGCCTCTAGGGCTTACACCAACAATCTCCCACTAGCACTAGAGCCAATCAGGCATCAATCTAATGCCCATCGATCTAGTGTGACCTTCATGCTTCTGTTGAGCAAGAGGTTTCGTAAGTGGGTCAAACAACGTTATCAAGTGTTGGTACTCTGCATATTTTCACATCTCCTCTATCGATGATCTCTCGAATGAGATGGAAGCGCCTAAGTATATGTTTGGATCACTGATGAGATCTAGGTTCCTTGGCTTGTGCAATGGCCCCATTGTTATCTCAATAGAGATCAATGGGGTCCACAATACTTGGAACCGTACCAAGTTCAGCAATGAACTTCCTGATCCAAACAACCTCCTTTCTTTGCATTGGAGGCGGCAATATACTCAGCCTCTGTAGTAGAATCGGCAACTGTCTCCTACTTTGAACTCTTCCAGCACACAGCCCCGCCATTCAGGCAGAACACATAACCAGATTGCGATCTGGAATCATCCTTATCGGTCTGGAAGCTAGCATCGGTGTAACCTATTACAGCAAGCTCTTCCTCGCCTCCATATACCAAGAACGAATCCTTAGTTCTTCTCAAGTACTTAAGGATGTTCTTGACAGCAGACCAGTGACTCTCACCGGGATAAGACTGGTACCTGCTCGTTATGCTTAAAGCATACGATACATCTGGTCGAGTACATAACATGGCATACATGATAGATCCAATTGCGGATGCATATGGAATCTTACTCTTGTGATCCCTATCCTCTTGAGTGGAAGGGGATTGTGCCTTTGATAGGCATATACCATGTGACATAGGCAATAGTCCTTTCTTGGATTCATGCATGTTAAAGCGTCTCAACACTTTGTCTATGTATGTACTCTGACTTAGGCCAAGCAATTTCAACGATCTATCCCTATAGATCCTGATTCCCAATACATAGGTAGCCTCACCCAAATCTTTCATAGAGAAGCAATTCCCTAACCATGTCTTTACATTTTGTAGTGTAGGGATGTCATTTCCAATGAGTAATATGTCATCTACATATAACACCAGAAAAACAACAATGCTCCCACTAACCTTCTTGTAGACACAAGGTTCATCTTCATTTTTGATGAATCCGTACTGTCTTACAGCATCATCAAAACGAAGGTTCCAACTTCTGGAAGCTTGCTTCAATCCATAGATTGACCGCTGCAATTTACATACCTTTCGGGCATCCTCTGAAATGTCAAAGCCTTCAGGTTGTGTCATGTACACATCCTCAAGAAGATTTCCATTAAGGAAGGCAGTTTTGACATCCATCTGCCATATCTCATAATCATGGTATGCAGTGATAGCAAGTAAGATCCGGACGGATTTAAGCATCGCAACAGGTGAAAAGGTCTCATCATAGTTGACACCATGAATTTGCTTGAAACCCTTAGCGACCAATCGCGCCTTAAAGGTGTGTACCTTACCATCCATGTCAGTTTTCTTTTTGAAAACCCACTCGCACCCTATAGGTTTTACCCCTTCAGGTGGCTCTACCAAGGTCCATACCTGGTTGGTGTACATGGAATCCATCTCAGATTTCATGGCCTCAAGCCACTTCTCAGATTCTGGGCCAGTAATGGCCTCCTGGTAGGTCACAGGCTCATCTTGATCCATGAGAAATACATCACCTTGTGGAGTCATAAGAAATCCATATCTCTCAGGCTGGTGACGTATCCTGTTAGACCTACGCTGGTCTTGTGCTACTGGAGCAGGTTGTTCCTCTACAACATTTTGTGAAGGTTGCTCCTGTTCCACCAATGGTAGGTCACTACTCCGTGATTCTTGAATTTCTTCAAGTTCTATCTTCCTCCCACTGGTTCCTATGGAGATAAACTCCTTTTCTAGGAATACACCAGTCCGTGCGACAAACACTTTGCCTTCGGAAGGATTATAGAATTGGTATCCCTTGGTTTCTTTGGGATACCCCACAAAGAAGCATTTATCAGATTTGGGATCAAGCTTATTAGAAACTTGACGTTTCACATATGCTTCACAACCCCAAATCTTCAAACCCCCCCCCCCCCTCCCCCATTCCATTGTGGTGTTCCAGGTGGAGTGAGTTGAGATAAAATCCCACACTCTTTCAGATGATCATCAAACTCTAGGCTCAAATATTCACCACCTCGATCTGATCGAAGAGCTTTAATATTTTTACCAAGTTGGTTTTGTACCTCATTTTTGAATTCCTTGAACTTTTCAAAGGATTCCGATTTATGTTTCATAAGAGACACAAATCCATATCTACTGAAATCATCAGTAAATGTGATGAAGTACTGAAAACCACCTCTAGCTGATGTGTTTAGGGGTCCGCATACATCGCTATGTATAAGACCCAAAAGATCGTTGGCTCTTTCACCTTTGCCGGTGAATGGAGCTTTAGTCATCTTTCCCAATAAACAAGACTCATATATCTCATATGATTCATAATCAAATGAGTCCAAGAGTCCATCTTTATGGAGCTTCGAAATGCGCTTCTCATTTATATGGCCTAAACGACAATGCCAAAGATAAGATGGGTTCAACTCATTTGGTTTGAACCTCTTAGTATTTATGTTATAGATGGGCATTTCAAGATCAAGGACATAAAGTCCATTACTCATGTGTGCACTAGCATAGAAAATATCATCCAAAATATTAGAACAACTTTTGTTCTTTATTATAAAAGAAAAACCAATCTTGTCCAAACAAGAAACGGAAATGATATTCCTGCTAATTGCAGGCACAAAATAACAGTTCTCTAACTGAATAGTAAGCCCAGTGGGCAAAGTCAATACATAAGTCCCTACAGCTAAAGCAGCAACCTTTGCTCCATTTCCGACTCGTAGATCGACTTCGCCCTTTGTCAATGGTCTACTCCTGTCTAGGTCCTGCACATTTGTACAAATATGAGAACCACATCCAGTATCTAATACCCATGATGCAAAAGTAGATAAATTGACTTCTATAACAAACATACCTGAAGCGGAAGTCTCACTTCCTTTCTTCTTCTTGATCTCTTCCAGGTATTTTGGGCAGTTCCTCTTCCAATGTCCGGTCCGACCACAGTGGTAGCAATTGCCTTCCTTAGCCACACCACCCACAGGCTTCAAGCCAGAAGTACTGGGCTTGATCTTATTGATGGCCTTGCCCTTGCCCTTGCCCTTTTGTTTGTTCTTGGGCTTCTTGGGTTGCTTCTTGCTATTTCCAGCCTGGACCATCAAAATGGCCTTCCCCTTTCCTTTGTTAATATTTTGTTCAGCAGTTCTTAACATGCTCAACAATTCTGGCAAAGGTTTGTCAAGATCATTCATATTGAAGTTCATGACAAACTGACTATAGCTCTCAGGCAACGATTGCAGAACAAAGTCGGTGGCCAACTCTTGGCCTAAAGGAAATCCCAGTCTCTCAAGATTCTCAATGTACCCGATCATCTGGAGTACATGAGGACTCACAGGGCTCCCTTCTGCCAATTTACACTGGAAAAGGGCTCTGGAAACTTCGAACCGCTCATGCCTTGCTTGCTCTTGGTAGAGCAGCTTGAGGTGCACGATCATATCGTACGCCTCCATGGTCTCATGTTGCTTTTGCAGCTCAGAGGTCATGGTAGCAATCATAATACAGCCGACGTCTAAGGCATCATCCTGATGCTTCTTATAAGCATCTCTGTCAGCCCTAGGAGCAGTTGAATCCGGTGGCCCCTCAGGAATAGGCTCCTCAAGAACATACAGCTTTTTCTCATGTTTGAGGACAATCCTCAAGTTTCTGTACCAGTCCAGAAAATTCGTTCCGGATAGTTTGTCCTTCTCAAGGACGGATCGCAATGACAGGTTACTTGATGTGTTTGATGCCATGGTAATCTACAGAGATAAATATGCAAAATATAAGTATCATGCCATGAAGTTATTTAATTAGGTCTTTAATTAAATACGCCTCCCACTATTTTACTCAAAACAATGACCCTCATCATTGATTCGGAAAATCCCGTTGGAAGATTTTCTAGTGGGCCAAGATCCATATTTCACCTAGCTTTAAGTCAGCTTTGGCTGATCACTTAAAATTCAGTTATTTAGGTAGGAAACACTTTCCGATTGCATCTCATGCAACTCTTGGACAGTTGGGTGAATAACTCTTATTCTAATCCATCACATGGACTAAAGCCCAACTTATGAGCCTCTAAGCCTTTCAATCCTATTGAAGTTGGCTTAGTTAAGTCAGACCCAATGGATAGCAGTTGATCATTACATTTGTCCCATCGCGCCTTATTATTATAGATAAAGGTACCCCGCTTTGGCAGACCCACACTTAATCGATAATAGTCTTGATGAGTGCCATGCATCGGAAGGCCTTTAAATGTGACTTAATATTTCCTTTTGAGGGATTTTATTAAAATTTGATCTCATCATTTGTTAAACTCTTTAACTTATTATTTACATATATGCATCTCATACATATATTAGTTAAACTCTTTTAACATACTATATACATACATGCATCTCATACATATATAAGGCAAATAAATGTGATATGGTTATGGCCCCTAACGCATTGATTCTCCCAAGCCAATGAGAAAATCTAAACTAAAACCTAGGAGCGTCCAAGCTTCTCCAAGCAAGATCTCCCACGTGATAGCGTCTTCTTGTCTCCATCATTACATTACATAAACAGAAACCTCATTTTACATATGAGGGGAGTGAGATGAGAAAAGAAGATACATATGGAATATAAGAGAAAGGCACGGCACGCAGGCCGTATTTCAAAATATAAACCAAAAGGTAAAAGGACTAAGGCCATAACCATTCACCATACATCACCAAATAAATAGTAACAACCAATAATAACACATAATCATTATTATTATTAATTTCATAAATTAGAGATTTCAAAATCTGAATTTTGAAAACATAACATATATATATAATAAATCACATTTATTATAATAGATGTTACTATAAATCATATTTATTGCAATTGTTGTTACCACAAATCACATTTATTATAAATCATATTTATTGTAAATGACATAAATCACATTTATTCAATTAACATAAATCACATTTATTGTAATTGATATAAATCACATTTATATAAATCACATTTATTGTAACAAATCACATTTATTGTAATTGATATAAATCATTAAATGGTGACATAAAATTTTTAAAATTTGAATTTCGAAATTACACACTATGCAGAGGTAGCACGGGGGTCCCGCTGCCCGGTCAGCGGGCGGGGTCAAGGGGAGGCCGCCCCTTGCGGGGTGCTAGGGCGTCAACCTTTCAACCCTAAAACCGCAAGGCCCGTGAACACTTCGCGTTGCAAGGAACGGCGGCTACGGTTTCAACACTTGGAACCTCAGCCGCAACAACATGAACTTTTAATGTCTGAAACCCCTTAACGCCGCCAACACAGAACTGAAAACAATCATGTTTAACATCAACATTTGACGCCATCGCAGAACATAATAAGGATTCAGAACCAACGTACATATTGCATACATACACAAACATGCAATAGACGTATATATCATATACATACGAAAATCACAGAAACAAGGTTTCGCAAACCAGATGCAAACGATTTTCAAAAACAATTTTCAGAAAAACAATTCACATTATAAACATGTTATCATACATAACAGATAAACCACATAACAGAATCATGGTTTCGCAAGCGGCTCTGATACCACTGTTGGGAATTTACGTATAAGACAAAATAAAACGCAGCGGAAAAATTCCCATCGAAGGATCCTTGCGAATGGTCATGATCCATGATTAGAAAGTTTACCTCTTGAAGCGATGGCTGTTGGTTGAAATTCGTCTATCACGAACACCGCACGAACGGTGTCTCTAGTGGTATCCACACGAACGGACTCCGTGAACGTCCAACGTCACGAACCTGAAGCATCTCTGTCTTACAGTGCTAGCTTCAAAACCGAGACTTACTGTTCACTCTTACTCCTTTTGTGCGGCTAGGTTATCAACCGTGTGTGCACAACAACTTAAGTGTTCTACTTATAGTAGCGCCTCCTTAAGTGAGTTAGTGAGCAGCACTTGACCTAATCCCATGTACTATGCGCTAGGCCCAATAGGAAAGTCCAACTCTCCTTTTAATGCTTCTTTTAATCCGCTCTTATGTGTGTGACCCTATAGGTTCCCAAAACGTTAGTAGTAACATTAAATCCCATTTAATATTACAAACAGTGAGCGGTATCTAGCAATACATCACTGCTACCTAAGTAGTGAGAAAGTCGATGATTTGTGAAACCTTTCTGTGACAATTATTCAGGTGCATTATTATCCCTTTGTCCATATATCTATATTGAACACAAGGCATAGAATGTGTCACCCTTGTATGGTTCAATATCATGTTCCCTGATACCCGAGTAGACTTAACAACAAATGAGGTCAATATCTCATATTGATTCATTTCAGCATGGCCATGCATTTTACAGTCTCACTCTATCAAGGGCCCCACAGATATTACTCCTGTCATGTAGGGGGGACAAATTCCATCTAGGTCACTCACATCCCTCTGCATGGCTCGTGGTATGCCCAATGACCGTCTTTATAATCATCCTATTACAGATGACGTTTGACGATATTAAAGCACACGACTCCTCATGTAGGGATCGTAGTGATTTCAGGTCGAAGGATTGTATGCACCATTGTCACTATGAGAACTACATATGACACTCACATAACGCTCCATGTAGTGTTCTCATGGTGGGTCAATCCAGTACATCATTACTCTAATGTGTACCTATGTGTTGACTCGATATCTTATATCCATGACCCGTGAGATATGGTCATCAGTCTGCACACATAATAGTCTCAATTGTATTATTATTGTCCTTATTAATAAAATACTTGACTACGGATATTTAAGAATAGGATTTCATTGTTCAATAGTGTCTCACGATCAAGTCATATACTTGATATTCTATTGAACTGAGATTTCTATTCTAAGGACGTTATTATGTTTAAACAAGTAACACAATAAACTGGAATGCCTCATATCATATATATATAAAATAGCAAGATACAAATGTAAGTTTAAAGAAATACATTGGCCTCTAGGGCTTACACCAACATCTTACCTTTTGGATTAGACGGACCCAGAATTATGACTGTTAGGAACATAAACTCCCGCTTCATGCACATCCCCGGGGGAAGATTGTACGGAGTCGGGATAACCGGCCAACAAGAGTATGCTTTTCCAGACTGCCCAAAAGGATTAAATCCATCAGTAGATAACCCCAATCGGACATTCCGAGGGTCCTGCGAAAATGCCATATGAACCCTATCAAAATGCTTCCAAGCTTCTCCATCAGATGGATGACACAAGACATCTTGCTCCCTCTCATGCTCACTATGCCACCTCATATGAGCTGTAGTGGCCATCGAAGAGTACAATCTTGTAAGTCTTGGCACGAGCGGAAAGTACCACATCTTTTTTAGCGACCTCTTCTTCTCAATGCCCATCCTAGTGGTTGTCTTATACCGATCCGCACCACAAAATCGACAACATGTTATGCTTTCCGCTGAATCATCCTTATAGTACAACATACATCGATTCGGGCAACAATCAATTTTCAAACACCCCAGACCAAAATTTTCCACAGACTTCTTAGCATGATAAAAACTAGTAGGCATCCGATTGTCTTCTGGCAACGCCTTGTGGACGACCTGGTGAGGCGATTAAAACAACCTTCTTGCATATTGTAGTCAGATTTGATACTCAACCATTCCATGCACATCGACAACTCCGTGTACTCCCGACATCCTTCCCACAATGGAGATCGTGCAAAGCATTCAAACATATCATAGAATCTTTGAGCTTCGGGATTCGGATTCTCCTCTATGTATTGGGAACCCATTCCACCATCTTCTCCCCCATCTTCTTCTAGTACAACACCAACCGATGGTCCAGCATGATCCATTATCATCTGCTCGTATGGATTCAATTCTTCCCTCCAATCACCACTTCCATAGTACAAACCTTCAAACACAATCGGATTTAAATCAGGCAACGTCTCACCATGGTTACTCCACCAATAGTAATCAGGCATGAAACCCTTCTCATAAAGATCGGCTACAACTCCATCCACGCTTTTGAAAGATTGACACTTGCATCTTTTGCAAGGACACCTCAAATGATCACCGCCCAGCCGTATAAATCTCTCCTGGCTAACACCAAACTCTATAAACTCACCCACTCCAACTCTATACTCTTCCCTAAGACGTTTATTCCGATCCAACCTACGATACATCCATTTCCGATTCTTTGGAATATCAATTGCTGGCAATTAAATAGCCTGACCAAAAAAAAATTAACACTTATATATATTACGGTGCATTCCAATAACTCCATCAATCTCGTTCTTATGACAAGGTATGAACCTATCCCATTCGATAAGAAACCTTTACCACACTCGGCTAATAATAGTTATTCCCTTATTCAAATACCTTATGCTTAACAAAATTTCGATAGCATTTCCCATCGGTCTCCAAGTACACGACTCGAGCACGGTGAGCATCACCGCGATCAAGTATACACCAGGAGAACAAAAGGAAATGCATCAGACCGAGATTTTAACAAGTATATATATAAGGCATTTGAACATGGAAATGACTATTGTACGAGTGTGAAAAAGTTTTTTCCCAAACTGTCCCACTTGGACAATTCAAGATTCAATACAATGAGCATGCATACCTTGATAAGTTACGCATGTTCATTAATATTGAATTTCAAATAGGAAACTAAGGCTTTCGTAAATTAATTATTAACTCTAACAGAAAATAAAATCATTAACCTATAAATATTGCAACATTATTGAGCTTATATAAATTGCAGCGTAAATCAATACAAACTTAGATAAAATATTGTATCAAATATCCTATTGAGCTCTGCTCTCCACTAACAAGTAGCAGTTAATTGTCAAACACATGCATAATTTCTAAATTATCAGCACATAACCAGCATCCCGCCTTTCGGACAGGATCACATCCTATTGACCTCCGCTCTCCACTAACAAACAACACATATTGACAAACACATGCATAAACATTAAATTATCAGCATACAATCAGACAAGATCACATCCTATTGAGCTCAGCTCTCCACTACCAAACAACATGATAATTCACATAATACATTACACTTAGTGTTCAAAGAACTTACCTGAGAGAGAAAACACAACCGAGTAAGGATAAGGGGAGGAGCCGGAGCCAACAGAGAGTAGAAGAATATGACAACAAGGACCTATCGTGCATAAATGAAATTAGTCCTTTCAAATCAAATCACTATTCTATATATACAGAATCCAGTACAACTATTTATAAGACTAGAAACACATAAATTAATATAAAATAGAATCAATAATATGCGGTTACAAATTTAGAACAACTTGCAACTTGGTACGAGTGTTATCTATCAGAATCAAGTGATTCCATTTTTTTCTTAAGTAATCCCTTACTTCCCAAAATAAACGTAACATATAGAAATATCACCTCACCGTGTTAGTTTAACTTTTTCCACAGTACACCTCTATACCCATCTATCCCCCTCCATAGGAATAGTTGCCCAATCTAATGTTTTTTTGTCTATGCTTTAATTAATAAATCATTATGACCTTAAGTCACTCACTTAACATTAAACAATCATGTGCCTCTGTTAACAAACATGGGGAAAAATCACAAATAAAGATATACCTAACTAAAGCACATAATCCAAAGCACCAAGCAGTAAGCATACTCAACTTACAATAACAAAAGACACACATGGTTAACTGATCCTCCTACCTAAGTCTCTAACCAAAGAGACAAGGAAGAGCACGTTGAAAATAATAATAGCAATAATATATATAAAAACATAATTTGTGCACCAAAAAGTTGAATTACTACTGACCTTTAACATCAGTTCATGAAGTTTGAAGAAGCTGAAGCTACTCAAAATATATAAATCTATCTATCTTTTTGGCGTATTCTTAGCTTCTCATCTCAGTAATCAGTAAAATGGATTGCACCAAATTTCCGGACAAAGTATGTTGTTGTAAACATCAATGTACTGATGACCTTTGTTTATATGTTCAAACATGACTTCAAACCCATTTTGAGTCCTAAACTCACTTATGGATAGAAGCAAAAAAATTGTTATTTATGTGTTTTGCCAAAAATCGGTTTGAGTTTTTCAACTCCTTTACTCTTACCACAGTAGCCTTAAAAATTAATCCCTTCTCATATTTGCTTAAATCAATACGAATAACACAATCAAAATCACATTTACTCTTTTGAACACTGTTTTAACACTAAAATATTTAAAAACATAAATCAATTACTACAGTCTCATTTCTAATTAAATCCTCAAGTATAAAACTCAATTTTTCAAATATGCAAACAGCCCAAATTGACATTGACACTGACTTATGTTTATATACATTACGCCTAACTGATAAATACTGACACAACATATAGACAAGTTGTTGCAAGCATGAATGTACTGATCAAAATCCACACAACAACAATTGAGTAATTTGACATAACAGAATATGATAGCAGGGCAGTGGAAGCAATAGAGAATTTAGGGTTTAGGGTTTAGCAAATAAAGAGAAATGGAAGCTTACGCTTTGAAGAGAAATGGAGCCACAATCAGCCACCAATGCAAAGAGTGGGGGAGAGCTGAAAACACAAACCAGAGAAGTCAGAGAAGAGGAGAAAAACAGGGAGATGGGGAGGGGGTTGTGCACGATGGGGAGAGAGAGAAAGGGAGAGGGGGAGAGGAAGAAGGGGGGTTTAACTTACCTTGGTGGTGGCGTTACGGTGGTGGCTTTGCCGACGCAAACAGTGGCCAGAGGAGGGAGGAGGGGTGGTGGTGGATATGGGGCAAAGGGAAAGAGGGAGGCCAAATGGGGAGAGGCGAATGGAAAGGGAGGAGGCGCAGAGTGGTGGTGGTTGCATTGCGGTGGTGGCGATGACGATCAGACTGCGACAGAGAGAGGTGGGAGTTGAGGAGTTGAGGGAATAGAGAGGCTTGAGGGAACAAAGAAGAAAAACGCAAAAATAAGGAAGGAAAGAGGGCTCTACACGATTTAGGGATTTCTGCTTTAGCGACCGATGTTTTCGGTCGCCAATCCGTCGCAAAAATTTAAATGTTAAATTCGGTCGCAACTTTGGTCGCTAAATGGGTTAATTTGAAATTTGAATTCATAAATTTAGCGACCGATTTAAAATTCGGTCGCTAACACGCTCTATTTTAAATTTTTACGTGCCGTTTAGCGACCGATTTAATATCGGTCGCAACGATAAATAAATTTAACCGTTGCATTTAACTCGGTCGCCATTTCGGTCGCTAAAAAGTCATAAATTTTTTTACTTTTATTTTCCTTTATTTTGCGACCGAAATAGAGACCGATAACTCTGCTACGCTCTATTTCGGTCGCTATTTCGGTCACAATATCAACTCTAATCATCAGTGTTTGATTTAAATCCTACAATCGGTCGCCATTTCGGTCGCAAACAGCAACCAACAAATTCGGTCACTTTTTTCGGTCGCTAAATAACCTTTTTTGTAGTGATTAACAGTAAAGATATATTTATTTATATTTTTATCTGAGACCTAGGAAATGATTTTGGAGAAAAAAAAATCATATATAAAACCTACTCTATGGTAGGAAGCTCTGGTTAAAATTTGGGTTTAAAACTCAGACGAAAAACGGTCTGCGTTTTTACTAACAGTATAATTTTATACCGACAGAAAACTCTAATTTGACCCAAAACTGAAAAATGGTAGATTTTTATATTATGTCTATGAGGAAGTCTAGTTTCCAAATTTATAATAAAAAATAAAATATTAGATTTTATTCGGACGACTTTTGATGAAAATTCACACAGAAACCGGTCTGCGTTTTCATTGACAGTAAGATTTTACTGAGCAAAAAACCTAATTTCGACTCAGAACGAAATGGTTAGGTTTTATATCTCGTTTCCACAACTTTCATTATTTTGGAATTTTTCGTTCGGAAAACGAAATAATATGATTTTTTCGGGCGTAAAACCCTAATCGAGAAATCGACGGAGTCGAGAAATGATGTGCAGAGACATAACTGGACACCGGAGGAGTTGACTCATGGAGTGAGTCACCACCATGACTCACCAGGCACTTATGAGCATTAAATGCTTGTAATCATGCTTTTTAGGGTGAAAAGACCAAAATACTCCCAAGCTTTCAAGGTTAGAAACAAGCCACATCTCCTCACTTTTAACCACTCATTTTACATGGTTGTAAACCTCCCACATCTCTTCAATTTCATGAAGCCACATCCAATAAATCATACCTATTTCATTTTGCTTTCGTTTCATCATTTTCCTCTCAAAAATCGAAATCGGGTAAATGACGGAGTTGAATACGGGATTTCTGGGAACCACTAATGGATTGGATCAATGAGTCATGGATGACTCATGACATGTGGTTCAAAATCAGCCACACCACTCCTTCATTATTCACCACAAATTTCTTAACCATGATTTCAATTAACTATAGTTATTATATTATTTTCTAACTTAACCTATGCTAAGTAAACTCAACCATGGTTCTCTTCTCACTTTAGCAATACATATTTCTGCCCCTAACTCTCATTTGGATGCAGCCCAACCCCCTCCCCACACTTAACACATTTCATTTTCTTCCTATTACACTTGTTCTTCACAAAAACTAAAAGAACACCATATTTGTTCTTGACAAGTTCTTCATTTCTCTTCATTTCCTTCATCAAACTTCTTCATTCCAACGTGAGGATCATGTTCCTCATCATCTTAGCTTCATTAGTCATCCATAAAACTCCATTTTCATCAACTATTTCACAAATCTCTATTTCTAGATCTAGAATTTCAAATAATTCTAGAAAATTATAGAAAAATCATTTTAATGTGAAACCAATTGCTATGATCTCTAAATGACTTCTAATTTCATTATCTAAGAGCATGTAATAAAAAGAATTTTCTTTCCCTATTTTCTTAATATGGTCGAAACTAGGCTTTTGTAGGCAAAAGAAGTTTTGTTCAATTTTTAAAGTATGACACTTGATTTTAACTCTTTAATACCTATAGTTGTTATATCTAGAAACTTGAAATCAAAAGAAATTCCTAACCCTATTTTCTAGCCTTGGCAGAATTTGTGTTCATATGGGCAAAATAAGTTTTCTTTAATCCCTAATCAGATAATGATTTGTATCAACTATTTAAGGTGAGTAGATTCTAGATCCAAGAGTTTGTGAGCAAAAGGAATTTCTAGCCTATTTTACTCATTGAGGCCGAAACCCTAACCCTAGAGGTTGGATGATTTTGTTTCATATTTTTAACTTATAACAATTTATCTATGCTAGTTAATACTCTAGTAACTAGGATCCAAAAGATGGAGTTGAGAAAATGATCCTAGCCATATTAATGACTCATGGCCGAACCTAGCATCAATTTGTCATAGTTGGTTTTTTTTGATTAATATATTTGTATGTTGAATTGATTGAAGGTTAATTGATAATCGAGATTTAGTGACGAGGATCAGAAAGTTCGGGAAATCCGGTGATAAGTCAGGTGGATAAGTAATATATTTTATAATAATTGTGTAGGGTGACCTAAACCCTACTAGTGGTCGAGTAATCGACAAGACCAAAATCACATTGGAAACTTCTCCGTAATACCAATTATGATTTGGGGATTGTAGGTTTATCGCCGTCAGGATAATTTTAGAATATTTGAGGATGTTTGGCTTTATGATTAGTGAATTGTTTGTGATGTGCGGGTTGAGGTATTCTACTCCATGTGACGTTTACTTGGTTGTTTGAATATTTTATGATTGTTGTATTATGCATAATCTGCCTGGTTTGATAATGTGCTTAGTTGACTTTTAAGTAAGGATATATGTTGATCGGGGGATATGTATGTGGGTGAGAGAATGAATGGGACTTAGAGGTGCATAGCCTAATCAGGTTGTTTTATAGATGAGATTATGAGATATGATTTGAGGATTTATAGGAGTTTCTGGTGAGAGGTTGAGGCACTAGGTTACGACCTATTAAGAGTTGGTGATGCTTGAATCATTACATTGTGTAGCAATCGGGCTACTATCTTCATTACATTCTGTAGCAATCGGGATACTATCATTACTATCATGTGTAAAAATTAGGCTACTAACATTATATTATATTATATTATATATGATAGAGGGGAGTGCTCGCTCAGACGAAGGACTGACCTTCCTATTAGGATGGAGACGGTGTGACACGATTGTAGTGGTCTAGTGGAAATAATGTAATATACGGGAACGTTTTACGTCAGTTGACCATATGTTTGACGTTAAAAATGAGGCGGTGGCAGTTTTGTAAATATTAAATCACTATTTGCGTCAGTTGTGTAATGAACTGACGTTAAAAGTGATTTGCAAGAATTATTAACACTTTTAACGTAAGTTGTTTATACAATAGACGTTAAAAGTGATATTTTTACTTCAGTTAAATAAATAACTGACATAAATAATCCTATATTCCTCTGAAACTCATTCCTATCTTTCTTTCGCTGTCATCTCCCTGTTGTCACTCTTAACACAGATCACTCCATATATAGTGCAGTTTATTTCTAATCTTTTTTTAAACAAGTTTATTTTTAATCTTAATTAATTAGCTTGAATTAGTAAACAAATTCTTGTGCAAATTAAAATAAATAAACACTTAACATAAAACAAGTTATATGTATAATCAAATCGTATCTCATTGAAGCGATTCATAAGTTACAATTACATGATTAAAAGATAAAAAATTTCTGCAACATAGCCCTAAAATATAAAAAAGTTTCTACTTCAACGTCATTTTCTTCTCAGTCCTGTCCTCAGAAACTCCAATGGATGCATCCCCTCCCTCACTTGAATTCCTTGATGCTCCATCTGAATCCACAGTCACTTGCTGTCAAAGCGGAGTGAAAGGGATGAAGGGGATGAAATAAAGTGAGGGAATCACATTATGTGATTCACTAAACCTTACCATCCATGTTATGTGATTTACTCAACTTCAAGTTTTTTGACCATTAAGACAGAAACCTTTAAGTCTAGGTATAGGAAGAAATAACAAAAGTCTCAAATATGATAGAGCCATATTGTGAAGGAATAGAAAACACACGAAATATAGAGGAAAAGAAGAGGGTGTATTACATACCGATATAGAAGAATGGTACTTTATATAGAGAAGAGAGACTACCTGATTTTCTTCAAAACTGATCTATAAACTTAATGCCCATTAAGAGGATTAAGTTACAAGGTGAATGGGTAAGTAGCACAGTAGTCAAAGGAATGAATGTTTTTGCAGAAACTTATACACTTTTAATGTCAGTTGTCTTCAACAACTGATGTTAAAAGTGTTTTTAAAATAAAAAATATTTATTTTTAACGTCAGTTGTTTAATACAACTGACGTTAAACAACAACTTTTAACATCAGTTGTTGAAGACAACTGACGTTAAATAAATGACTTTTAACGTCAGTTGTTACAAACAACTGACGTAAAATGTTTTTTTAAAGATGGTTTTTGATTATAATATTTACACTCGCTCGCCTTCTTCACTTCGCTCTGTACATCTCTGTTCTTCTCTTTTCATCACTCTCACTCTCACTCTCACTCTCACTCTGCCCTAATCGTGAGCTCCTCTCCACCGCAACCACCGCGAGGGCTTCTTCGCCACCACCATGAGGTACACTCTTAACCCTAACTCTGTCTTTCCCGCTCATTCTTTACAATAACTTGACATCTCTCTTTCCCCTTCCCGCGCACTAACTCTCCTTGTCCTTCTGCTCTCAGTAACCACATCGAACGTTGGCCACCACTCGAGCTCCCCTCCCCACCACCACGCGAGCACCTATTTCTGGTGAGTCTTTAGGGCACATTTTTTATTTTTGGTTTTGAGTGTTTGTTGAACCTGTAGTCTCTGTAGTTGAAACTTGAAACTGTGAGTTTGAGTTGTTTGGAATGTCTATTTCTGGTCGTGGGTTTTGTGTTTTCTCTTGTTTTTCTTCTGCTATCATGACCTATTTCAAAATGGGAAGAAATTTAGAGTTGCTTGTAGCATGTGACATCAACAATATATTTCTCATTGGAATTCTGTTTTGTTAATTTATCTTCATCTGCTTATTTCTTTTGTCTTAAGAAACCTGAAAATGGTGTAAATTTGAAATAATTTTTAAACGCCTTACTTGTATATATCATGCTCTCTTGATCGATTCATATGGCTGAGTGGTTATAGTACTAGATATAGCAATAGTCCTAATATGTGTTGTTGCCTGCTTGATGAGAAGAATAATGTGAGATTACCGTGGAAATTTTGTTTTAGCCAGTTAGTTAAATAAGATATACATGGTTGACGGGATTTCAAAAACTAGTTTTCAATTAGGATTTCAAAAACTAGTTTTCAATCTCCCGTATTGTCCTTTTATTGGATATATGTTTTGTATATCTACAGAACCTATCTAGTTATGGATCGTAGTTGGATGGTTTGTAAGCGCACTAGTGCTGAGTATTTGAAGGGGGTGGGAGAGTTTATAGAATTTACTCAAAGGAATGTTCCTAATAGTAATGGAATGTTCTGTTGTCCTTGTGTCAAGTGTTTGAATACGAGGAAATGTACGGTGAAGGATATACGTACTCATTTGATTTGTGAAGGGATTTGTTTGAGTTATACAAGATGGATATGGCATGGTGATGTGTTGTTGAGTAGTACGGCAAGTGTCTCCCAAAGTGAGGACGTTGACGTAGATATGGAGGATGATCGAGTAGAGGACACGATCCGTGATATTGGACAAGAATCTTTTCATCGAGCTCATGTGTATGATAGGTTGTGCGGTGATGCAGATAAGCCTTTATATCCAGGGTGTACTACTCATACACGGTTGTCGCCGGTGCTAAAATTGGTTTGTGTGAAGGCAAGAAATGGTTGGACCGATAAAAGCTTCACGGAATTACTTGAAGTGTTGAAAGACTTGCTTCCGGAGGACAACATATTTCCTGACCGTAACTATGAGGCAAAAAAGCTATTGTGTCCGATGGGTATGGAGTATAAGAAGATACACGCATGCCCCAATGATTGCATATTGTACACCGGTGTTCATGAAGACAATCACGATTGCCCCAAATGTGGGTTATCACGATACAAAGTGAAGGGTGGTGATGGTGATGATGATCTTAATGATGTGAGAAAAAGGGTCCTCCTGCGAAGGTGTTGTGGTATCTTCCAATAATTCCAAGGTTTAAGCGATTGTTTGCCAATGCGAAAGATGCGAAGAATCTTAGATGGCATAATAATGAGAGGAAACGTGATGGAAAGGTTCGTCATCCTGCTGATTCTATGCAATGGAAGAATACTAATACTATGTTTCCGGATTTCGCTGATGAGCCAAGAAACCTAAGGCTTGGACTTGCTACGGATGAATTGATCAGCCTCTGGCTCAGCTAGTTTTATGGCTAGTATGACCGTGGTTTTGTGCTAATTATATATCGTTTTCGCCCAAATTAGACTCGATTGTCTTCAAGCAGCATTTTGAGTCTCTAAAGTATTTTTAGGTTAATTTAGCTGATTTAGAGTCGAATAAAGTACTTACTGTTAATCCTTGTTTTCAGGTAATAAAAAGAAACAGTTCTGGAGTTCTTCGCCCCGTGAGAGGCTACTCGCCTCGCGAACCTGAAGACTGACTGTGCCAGAAATGCCATCTTCTCTACCTCGACCCGTGAACCCTCTCTCGCCCCGCGAGTAATCCAACCCTAAAGGACAGAGATCATCACGGCTTACACGTGCTGAAGGTCACGGCTGTGACAGTTTGGAATTTGAAGAGTCTCGCCTCGCGGATCCTAGTCTCGCCTCACGAGGGAGCCAAACACTGAAGACTGTTCATAATTCTCGCCTTGCGAAAGGCTGCTTGCCTCGCGAGTGTGAGGAACCCAGAATCAGTATTTAAGTCTGTTTTAGAACAGAGTCATGGGAATCTTATCTTCTTTTCTCTTTTTCTTTTCTTTTCACAGTTGCGGCTACAACAGTAGGTTTAGTGCTTTGTTTTTCCTTTGTAATGGAGAACTAGTCTCCTTTGATTAATCTACTGTAATCGGGTTCCGCCGTCACTTGAGGTTTTGTAATTTATGAACTTGATGCTATTCTCTTTCAATACTTGTTTTATATGTTCTGTTTGCTTAATTCAGAATCGTATAGAATAGGTGTTGATTTGTTTCGATGATTGTATGTTCCTATACTTAATCACGTTTGCTTAATTCGCGTGTGTTCGTTCATGTTCGCTTAGTTCATGAGTGCTTCACCCCGTTTGCTTAATTCGGGAATAGGAACATATGTCTCGTAGCGTTGGTTTCGCTTGTTAATTGATGCTACAATCGAAAAGGGTTTAGAATCTGCTTAGGGCCTGGAATTTACATGAACCGATGATAGTGGGAAACCGAGAACAGTAGGTTAATCGTTTTTTAGCTATTTGATAATTACTTAGTTTGCATTGTTTTCTGTTTTGTTTTCTTTATTTAATTTCAAATCCAAAACCCCCAAAACTGACTTTTTCTGTTAACAACAACCCAAGAGTCCTTGTGAGACGATACTCGAGTTGTCGCCCCCTATCTACATATTTTTACAAACCGCTCGCTTTTTGGCACGTGCGCGACAGCGCGTTCAGAATGAATCCTTATGGTAACATGAGTAGTATTCATAGCTCATGGCCTGTTCTGTTGATAATTTACAACCTGCCCCCTTGGTTGTGCATGAAGCGCAAATACATGATGTTGTCTATGATGATTTCGGGCCCAAAGTAACCGGGAAATGACTTAGATGTTTATCTAAGTCCCTTGATTGAAGACTTGAAAACGCTGTGGGTGGGAGGTGTTGATGTAGTTGATGGGTATTCTCACGAGACTTTCAAGCTTCGTGCCATGTTATTTTGCACCATCAATGACTTTCCAAAGATATTGTAACTTGTAAGTGCAGTGTGTCAAGGGGCATAAAGCATGCCCTATATGTGAAGAAGGAACATGCTACACTCAGTTGCATTATGGAAAGAAGACGGTTTACCTTGGGCATCGGAGATTTCTTAGACGTGATCACCCATATCGTAAGATGAAAAAAGCATTAATGGATGCCAAGAGATAGAAGAAGCTCCGGCGGCCATAATTGGAGAGCAGGTTTATCAGAGGGTAAAGGGCATCGATGTTATATTCGGCAAGTCCAAAAAGAAAGGTAAAGCTGCTGAGATAAACATATGGAAGAAGAGGTCGATATTCTTTGATCTTCCATACTGGCGCAAGCTTGATGTTAGACACTGCATTGATGTGATGCATGTGGAGAAAAATGTGTGTGATAGTGTGATCGGGATGCTTCTCAACATTCAGGGCAAGATAAAGGATGGTGTGAATACTCGTCTCGACCTCGTTGCTATAGGTATACAAGAGCAGTTAGCTCCAGTTGTTGAGGATGGTAAGCGGACTTATTTGCCGCCACCATGTCATACTTTGTCAAAAAAAAGAGAGACAAAGTTTCTGCGGGTGTCTTCAGGGCATCAAAGTTCCACATGGTTACTCTTCAAATATGAAGAGGCTTGTCTCTAGTGATCTTAAATTGGTTGGCTTAAAGTCTCATGATTGTCACATCTTGATGCAACAACTTCTGCCCGTTGCCATTCGTGGTATTGCTCCAAAAAATGTGAGACATGCCATTACTCGTTTGTTCTCATTCTTCAATTCTATATGTAGCAAAGTCGTTGACCCCCGTATGTTGGATGACTTGGAAGTTGAGGCTGCTACAATCTTGTGCCAATTGGAGATGTATTTTCCTCCTTCCTTTTTCCACATAATGGTTCACTTAATTGTTCATCTGGTGAGGGATATTAGATTATGTGGGCCGGTTTTTCTGAGATGGATGTACCCAGTTAGCGCTACATGAAGATCTTGAAAGGGTACGTGAAGAATCCTCATCGTCCGGAAGCATCTATTGTTCAAAGGTATGTTGCAGAAGAAGCTATTGAGTTTTGTTTGGACTACCTTCATAACACGGATCCTATAGCGGTTCCTAAGCCTCGGCATGATGAGATAAGATGTCAAGGTAAGGGTACACATGGCTTAAGAATTAATAGCAAGGGTTGGGAGGAAGTGCTTCAAGCACATTTGTATGTATTGAACAACATCGATTCTGTTCAACCTTTCTTATTTGAACATAAAAGAAAAGTCAATCAAGTAAACCCTCGAATGAGCGAAAGGTGGTTGTTGAACAAGCATAACAAGACTTTCTTACCATGGTTCAAGGAAGAAATGCTTAAGGATGGTAGTACTGCTTCTGATGACGTAAGATGGCTAGCACGTGGGCCTAGCTTCAACATCATATGTTGGAGCGGATACGACATCAATAACTTTTCCTTTTATATAAAGGAACAAGATAACAAGAGTACCATGCAAAATAGTGGGGTTATGATCGTGACCGAAGCAATGCACTTCTCTAGTGCAAAGGACACAAAACCCGTTAAAGCACCGACACCTTACTTTGGATATATTGAAGATATTCGGGTGCTCGATTACACTAAGCTTACAGTGCCGGTTTTTAAATGTAAGTGGGTTTATAGTAATGGTGGTGTACAAACCGATGAATTGGGGTTCACATTGGTAGACCTCAACAAGTTAGGTCATATAAATGAGCCTTTCCTAATGGCTTCCCAAGCAAAACAAGTGTTCTACATCACTGATCATTCTAACAAAAGGTTGTCTGTGGTTCTCCAAGGAAAAAGCATGTATAATGGTAGTGATGAATATCAAGATTCAAATCTTGATATTCCTGAGACTCCTTCTTTTTCAGCAAACATGCCTATTATAATCGAGGAGACACAGGTGGACGATGTACATGCCACTCGTGATGATCATCACGAAGGGATATTGATATAGGTAGTTTAAACTTAGTATACATTTATTTTTATTTATACTTCTGTATTTATTTTTAGTTATAACCTATTTTAATAAATATATATTGTTTCTGAACAGGCATACATATGGATCAGTCGGGTGGCCTACATGCACGGGAGGACACTGTGGGGCCTACGCAGGACCCGATCGCGCCTACGCCTGATTCTAGTGTAAGTTTACGTGTTATATACTATCTTTAGTCCTTTTTAGTGTAAGTTTATAATGTTACAACCCTCTATTTTATCATTTTTTTGTCCATACAGACATCACAGTCTCAGAGGAAACGGGGTAGAGGAGCCACGACTTTGAAGAAGTTAGAGAAGGCCCGGCAAAGCGGACATAAGCTTGAGGTGTGCTTTGATGCTAATCTAAAGCCCCATGGACCCCGTGCTAAAGAATTTAAAAAGTGGGTATTTCTACAAGTGAAGCAGCACATTAGCATCAACTACAACCATTGGAATGACGTTCCACAGAACGTTAAGGATCAGATTTGGGAGGCTATCACGGTATTTTACCTTTACATTCTTTTGATTTACATTATTAGATAATTATCTGAGTTATAATCCATCCAGTTGTTATGTATTTAATGTGTAGGTAGCTTGGACTGTGCCTAATGACGAGGATCATCGTACAAAATGTATAAAAATGGCATCCAAGCGCTGGAATGGGTTCAAGCATGATTTTAACAGGTACTATGTATCTGGGACGAAGCGGCTTGATAAGATGTTCTCGGATTATCCCTGGATTGATAAGGATACTTGGAATATGTTTGCTAGGAGTCGACAGGATGAAGAATTTCAGGTTGGTTGATTAAGTTAATTTTGTATGCTTCTTATAGATCATTTAACTGTATTTAATTATGTGCTTTTGTTTGAATAGGCTAAGGCAGAGAAGGGTAGGCAGAATCAGGCAAAGAACGTCCACCGCCACACCATGTCTTAGGGTGGGTACGAGACTCGGATCAAGGAGATGATGGGGGATAGGCTAAGGGTGAAGCAGGAAGAGCACGCTGCTAGGATAGAAAGAGGAGAGGTGCCTGAGGGCACACCATTAAGTCCTCTGTCAGACATCGACCGCGAGGATGTCTGGTTAGCCGGCCGCATGACAAAGACATGATCTTTTAAAGTTGATGCCACTCGTGAAGTGGCAGATAAGATTGTAAGTAAATAATTAACTTCATTTCAATTGATATTTGTATAGATATTTTTAACACTTTTCACTTGCACGTTTTTTCATTTCTTCATTGTAGATGGATCTTAAAGCACAATGCTCCCAGGGCTCATTCGTCCCTTCTGGACGGCGAGATGTCTTGATGACTGCTCTAGGCAAGAAAGACCATCCAGGTTGGGTTATCGGTGTTCTTGGGAACGTGACCATCAGAGAATATTATGGCAAGTTTGCTTCACGAAAGTGGGTCGTCGATGAGGCATCAATTTTGGAATCCATGACTCAGCAGCTCATCTCCAACCCTACTATTACAACGCATCGGATGAAAACCTTCCTATCTAACCTAGAATTCAAGCAGGCGCTTGCTTAAGAGCTTTCCTCCGTCGGTTCATCCCAGGACACTGCAGGACATGCCAACCCTTCACATGTGAGCACAAAAGAGAGTTATAGTAGGGCACATGTGGAGGACGATGAGTTGGCAGCTAGGGAGCGGGAGTTGGAAGTCCAACACCGTGAGCTTGAGTTGGAAATGCAAAGGCGTGAGCTTGAGTTGGACTTCAAACGTTGTGAGCTCGAAATGGTAACAAAGGTATGTATTCATTATTAATGTCCAAATTAGTCAAATAATTACTTGTGTTTTTTTTTAATTATCAACAACTTATCTATTTTATTTTTTCTAAATTGAAGGCCAAGTCGACGTTGGTGTCACAGTCACCTGTCACTCGTTTGTTCTCACTTGGTGAGGATTATGCCTTTGAGATTTTTGAATGTCCATTGGAGCACGATGGATGGGTGGCACGCCCAAATCAAGAGAGGATATTTTCCTTATGCGGTGAAGATCTCGGGCACACCTGTAGAGATAACGTGTGGATGGCCAGCACGGTTTTGAGTCTCTGGTGCACGTAAGTTAATTTTAATTTTATAACTTATTTATTTTTGGTATTTTTCCATTTAATAATTTATTTTAATTTCAATATATATATTATGTAATTAACATCCACTCCTTTTCATATCTTAGGTATCTCCATCGTCTTCAGCTTGATAAGGGCTCCAAATCAGTTTACGGCTTCTTAGATCCGTCAATCCTTATGCCTCAATTCTTTGCTGGGGATGAATTTAGTAAATACATAGGGAACTTGATGGGAGACAATAGGAAAGAATTATATCTGGCTCCCTACTGTATGAATAACCATTGGCAGTTGCTCGTACTTCACCCGTCTAGGCATACTGTCATATTCTTCTGCTCTCTCCACCAAAACCCGCCACAGGAGGTGGTGGAAGCTGTAAATACGTAAGTAACTAATCTTCAATTTAATTTAAGTTTTAATATCAGTTGTTTTTAGTTTATTACACACATGATATATGAATTTGTTAATTGACATGATTATTTGTTTATGATAGCGTACTGAAGGCGAGTAGCATAAGTTGCGCCAACGGGAGAAGTAGGACTTCTAAGGCTAAAGGAAATCTTGAATGGATCATCCTCAAGGTTTGGTAGTTTATTTATCAAATAATTAATATTATAATTACTAATTTATATGTAAATTTAACTGACATTGAAATTAATTTTGTTTGTAGTCTCGATTTCAACCTGACGGGTGGTCGTGCGGCTATTATGTGATGCTTCATATGCTGAACATGGTCTCCGCATCTATTACGGATGGATGGAAGAAGGTAATATTTAAACAACTTGTTAAATTATATATTATAGTTTTGGTGATGACTTGCGTTAATGTTATTGTTATTATTTGAACGTGTGTATGCATTTAACAACCAATTGCCTCTTCAAAAAGATGAGTTTAGAGACTTGAGGATGCGCTTGGCAGAATTCTTCTTCAAGTATGCGGCTGAAAAAGGAATTGACAAGATACCTCCGCAATACTTAGATGAATAGTTTTTTTGTTAGACTTTAGAAACTAATTAATAACATATATATATATATATATATATATATATATATATATATATATACTTATATTGGTAGTTTTGTTTTTAGACATTAGGGACTAAAATTTATATATATATATATACACACTTGTAGATAATTATGTTTTTCCTATACATGGGTTTTGGTTTTAAGTCCTCCTATTGTTCCTTTGTATATTTCTTTTCTTTTAGTTAATATTGAAATTTAAGGATAGTGTTTACAATTCTGTAATCTGTGTGATATTCTGTGTTACTGGGATATTTACTGAATGCAGGGATTGCTGAGGGGAGTGATATTTTAAAACTAAATTTAAAAAAAAATCTATTAACGTCAGTTGTATCAAACAACTAACGTTAATAGTATTTTATAAAATATACAGTACACTATTAACGTCAGTTGTATTAAGAAACTGACGTTAAAAATAAAACATGTAACGTCAGTTCTTTAACAGAACTGACGTTAGTTTGAACAACATTAACGTCAATTGTGTTAAATAACTGACGTTGATAGTTTTATATTTAACTTCAGTTGTTTAAACAACTGACATTAAAATATTAACTATTAACGTCAGCTGTATTTACGTCAGACAGTATTCTGACGTATAAAATCAATTTTTAACTGACGTAAAAAACACTTATTGCACTAGTGTAGAGGACGATATTATGATTTGAGGATGATTATTAGTTATGTGTGATGTGTGTCTATGACTGTTATTATATTATGTGCTATGTATACCTTTCCGTTTTTGATGATAGAAATGTTTCTTATCCCCTATATTTTTCTGTATGCTGTATTTTATTTATTATGTGATCGTACGAGAAGACCCTGTGGAGGAGCTTGATACTGAGGAGCTGTATGGGATTCCGTATGAACCGGATGCGGGAGGACGAGTTGTGGATTCCAACGATGTAGTTTAGTGTCTAGGGCCAGTGAGTCTTATAGGACATTTTATATTTCCGCAAATGTTAGTTTGTTTAAATATACACCTGCAAGGGATCCTATTGCTCGGATACCCTAAACAGTTTTTTTGATAACTCTGATGCAAGACATATGTGTGTATGTATTTATTATATAAAGTGTGATGCTTTAACTTTCAAATGTTATATGTTTTATATTTAAGATATTTAATTTTTACGTATTTTACATTAAGCGTGCGATTAAGAAATTAATTAATAATATTTTAAGTTAATGGCACAATGGGGCACAAGAGGGTGTCTCAAAATGGAAGGAAATAAATGAATGGAAGAGGAGCTATGATTATTAGCTATGAGAGTTTACCTCTAATGGATGAAAGGAATGAAGGAAAGTGATCAAGATGGAAGCTTTGTCAACAATGGAGTTTAGGTTTTCTTTGGAGCAAAAGAACTTAGAGAATTTTGGTGAAGGAGAAAGTGAAGTGATGAAGTGTGTGTATAGTAAGGAGGTGCACGAAATTCTAGGGGATTTTTGGTCCCAAATTTGTGGGACAAACTTGTAATTATAATGACAGGTTAAGGGGAATTTGGTCTTTTCGCACGTAAATATCTAGATATTTTGATGAAGTTGTCATAAATGCTTGGTGAGTCATGTTAAGTCTTTAAAATGTCTGATGTGCATTTCCCTGAGTTTTGATGAAAACTAAACATTGGATAATGAATTAATTAACCTACATATTGGTTACTAACCTGTCTACTTATTGTGCAGATCAAAATAGTAAGACTCACCTGTCTGCCCACATAAATGATAACCTATCCGGATAAGCAAAAAGTCAACCTTTGTCGATGACTAGGATTACTAGAAAGTAAAGTGATGAAGTGTGTGTATAGTAAGGAGGTGCACGAAATTCTAGGGGATTTTTTGGTCCCAAATTTGTGGGACAAACTTGTAATTATAATGAAAGGTTAAGGGGAATTTGGTCTTTTCGCATGTAAATATCTAGATATTTTGATGAAGTTGTCATAAATGCTTGGTGAGTCATGTTAAGTCTCTAAAATGTCTGATTTGCATTTCCCTGAGTTTTGATGAAAACTAAACATTGGATAATGAATCAATTAACCTACATATTGGTTACTAACCTGTCTACTTAATGTGCAGATCAAAATAGTAAGACTCACTGTCTCGCCCACATAAATGATAACCTGTCTGGATAAGCAAAAAGTCAACCTGTCTGATGACTAGGATTACTAGAAAGTAAAGTGATGAAGTGTGTGTATAGTAAGGAGGTGCACGAAATTCTAGGGGATTTTTTGGTCCCAAATTTGTGGGACAAACTTGTAATTATAATGAAAGGTTAAGGGGAATTTGGTCTTTTCGCACGTAAATATCTAGATCTTTTGATGAAGTTGTCATAAATGCTTGGTGAGTCATGTTAAGTCTCTAAAATGTCCGATGTGCATTTCCCGAGTTTTGATGAAAACTAAACATTGGATAATGAATCAATTAACCTACATATTGGTTACTAACCTGTCTACTTAATGTGCAGATCAAAATAGTAAGACTCGCCTGTCTGCCCACATAAATGATAACCTGTCTGGATAAGCAAAAAGTCAACCTGTCTGATGACTAGGATTACTTTCTTCAAGAGAAGTCTCAACCTATCTTCTAATAAGTTCCTAAAATTATCTGAGGTTCCTCAAAGAAGTACCAAAGACCAAACAAGCTTTTGGAAGTTGTCCCCTCATATAGAAGACTCTGAAGCTCTCTCTCTCTCACTTAGTCTCACGCTTATCAAGAAAAGTCAGAAGTCATTCTCACAAGCAACTTACGAAATCTGAAGTGAAGTCCGGTTAAAGAATGTTTTCAACATGCTTTATTCCCTAGTACTTCTGGTTATTACATGAAAAGGGAAATGTACTCAGCAAAGTACAAAAAGCACTCTGCACAACTCTGATATGGCTACTGCACGATGCATAAAGCCATGACTCTTCATGTTAGAGTACAACCAACGTTTCTATTGCATTAATGGCTGCTCATAACGACTCTATTGCATTTAATGAAGTTCTGTTTGAATCCCACAACTGAAGGAATGTCTCTAACGGGTCTAAAATGCTTGAAGGCTATAAATACAGAAGTCATTGAAGATGAAGAAATACAGAACTCACAGCATTAAAAGAGTCATCACTCTGCGCATTTATTTCTTCATTCTTTCAATCTGTATTCTTCAATCATTTGAAGTTATTATGCAGTCTTTCCTAAGCTTACATTTAAACCACTCTTTGAGTGTTAGTGAAATAACTATATGTCTGATTGTATTTATTACAAACAAACTTCTCAACCAAACTTGAGTGAGCCTGAAGAGGCTAGGTGTGTAAAGAATACTTATCTTGGAGCCTGAAGAGGCTAGGTGTGCAAACAATACTTGGAGTCTGTAACTTGATCAGTTATAGTGGATAAAACTTGGTGCTGCCAAGGACTGGACGTGACTCTTTGTGTTGAAGAGTGAACCAGGATAAATAACTGTGTTAATCTCTCTTTCCTTAAACTCTTTAGTTGCTTTTATTATTATATCTGCTTTCTAACTAAGGGGTTAATGTGTGATCTTTAAATTAGTTTTCAAGTTGTGTGCTTGCTTACTTTTCTGTTTAAATCTCATCAAATAGATTACCTGTCTGTATTGAGTCTTTCTCACTCGTATGAACTTAGCTTGTGTGTGCGAAAAGTTTTCAACTTTGTTTTAAATTCTGATAAACAGAATTCAACCCCCCTTCTCGTGTTTATAGTTGTCTATTTTAGTTGGTATCGGAGCTCAGCCTCTAGGTTGAGCATCTAACGATGTAGAGGTAAAGGTCCTGAAGAATAGACATGACTGTTGGAGCTAGTTCAAGTGGAAGTCACCAGACTGAAGGAGCTTCCTTAACCAGACCTCCATTCTTCAATGGAGAAAACTACAACTATTGGAAAGATAGATTTCAATGGTTCATTCTATCTACAAACTCTGATCTCTGGGATGTCGTTACTGATGGTCCATTTATTCCTAAAAATGAGGACAATACTGACAAGCCAAAAGCTCAGTGGACCCACTTGCAAAAAGACAAAATGGGAGCTGAACCACAAAGCCAAATACAACATCATTTGTGCTCTCAGTCCTGAAGAATTTGAGAAAGTTTGTACATGTGATTCTGCTAAAGAAATATGGGATACTTTAGTTGCCACACATGAAGGAACAACCAAACGTAAAGAATCGAAAATTGCCATACTTGTCAGAAAGTATGAACTGTTTGTCATGGAGGAAGGAGAATCTGTTGCTCAGATGATAGGAAGATTCCAAATTATCATCAATTGTCTAAAATCTCTTGGTAAAATTTACACTAATGCTGAGAAGGTTGGAAATATGATGAGAAGTCTACCTAAGCAGTGGAGACCTTTGGTCACTGCTATGTCTTAAGCCAAGGATCTCACTACCTTGACATGAACTTCTTGGAACACTCACTGTTCATGAGCAAGAATTTGGAGATGAAGTTACAACAAAGAAGGGCAAGTCAATTGCTCTGAAGGCTGATCAAAAGTCAGCAAAAGCCTCCAAGGCTCTGAAGGCAAACGAGACATCCAGTTATGCTGGCCTGTCTGAACCCGATGATTCTGAAAGTGACGAAGAATTATCTCTCCTAACCAGGAAGATAAAGCTTCTCTTACAGAAAAAGAAGTTCAGAAAGGATAAGCCATTCAGATGGTTTAACAAGGACAAGAACTTCAAAGAATCGACTTCAACGGACAACAGTTCAATTGTCTGCTATGATTACAAGAAGCCTGGCCAAATCAAAGCTGAATGTCCTCAACTCAAGAAAGCCCCTTTTAAGAAGTTCTTTAAAAAGAAGAAGAAAGGAATGATGGCTACTTTGGAAGACTTGGAGTCAACATCATCTGATGAAGAAACAGGAAGAAGCTAATCTCTGTTTGATGGCCAACACCGACTGTATTCGAGATGATGAGATATCCTTAATAGGACAAAGAAAACACCACTGCTGGTACCTGGACAGTGGTTGCTCGCGACACATGACAGGAGAAAGGTTTATGTTCCTAGACCTCCAACTTAAGAAATGAGGACATGTTGCCTTTGGAGGCAATCAGAAAGGGAAGGTTATAAGCATTGGTACTATTGGTGGTAAACCCCCTCTTCCCTCTATATCCAATGTTCTTATGGTTAAAGGATTAAGACACAATTTTCTTAGCATAAGTTATGTGATAGTGAATTTGATGTCTCCTTTACCAAGGATTTATGCATAGTTAAAGATGTTAATGGCAAAACCCTCTTTTCGGCTAAAAGGCAACAAAATCTGTATAAGATTGAACTTACTGATCTCTCGGATCAAAGTGTAACCTGTCTGATGTCTAAGGAGGATGAAAGGTGGTTATGGCATAAGAAACTAGGACATGCTAGTATGAAACTAATTTCTAAATTGAAAAAGGATAACATTGTGAGAGGATTGCTTGATATTAGTTTTAAGAAAGATGTCTTGTGTGATGCATGTCAGAGAGATAAACAGATAAAATCAAGTTTCAAATCTAAAAACCAAGTATCTACCTCTAGACCTCTTCAGTTGTTACACATGGATCTGTTTGGACCGGTTAGTGTTGCTAGCCTCGCTGGAAGAAAATATGGATTTGTCATAGTTGATGACTATTCAAGATTTACATGGGTACTCTTTTTGACCCACAAGGATGAGTCTTTTAAGGCTTTCATAGTATTCTGCAAAAGAGTACAAAATGAACAAGGTTTCTGTATTTCTACCCTTAGAAGTGATCATGGGGGAGAATTTGAAAATGAGCAGTTTAGACAGTTCTGTGAGGAGAATGGGATCTCTCACAATTTCTCAGCACCTAGAACTCCTCAGCAAAATGGAGTGGTTGAGAGAAATAACAGATCTCTGCAAGAGATGGCTAGATCTATGCTCAATGAGAATAATCTCCCTAAGTACTTCTAGGCAGAAGCAGTAAACACTGCATGTTATGTACAAAACATAATACTCATTAGACCTTTTCTAAAGAAGACTCCTTATGAATTGTGGAAAGGTAAAAGCCCCAACATATCTTATTATCATGCATTTGGATGTGAATGCTTCATTCTGAATACTAAAGATCAACTTGGAAAGTTTGATTCAAAAGTAGATAAAGGTATCTTTACATGATATTCTGAAATGTCTAAAGCCTTTAGAGTTTATAATTCCAGAATTTTTGTTATTGAAGAATCTGTTCATGTTAAATTCAATGATGGATTAAAGACTGATAGGGAACTATCAGATCTAGAAGATGATCTTGCAGGTCTTGATATAAATAGGCTAGAAAGTCAACAACCAGATCTGATCAGGACAGAACCCGTGTTTGAGCCTGACAGACAAGTGGACCAGACAAGTCAGCAGACAGGACAACATACCAGTCAGCAGACAAATCAAGATCTTCATGATGATCTCAAAAGGGATTGGAAGTTCAACACTCATCATCCTAAGGATCTTATTATTGGAAATCCCTCTAAAGGAGTAAGAACCAGATTCACTCTAAGAGAATCAAGGAATGTGGTTTACGTCAGAAATAGAGCCAAAGCGCATTGAAGAAGCTCTTAAGGATGAAAGCTGGATTCTTTCTATGCAAGAAGAACTCAACCAGTTTACCATAAATGATGTCTGGACACTTGTCTCTAATCCCAAAATAAAATTTGTCATTGGAACACGATAGGTCTTCAGAAACAAATTGGATGAAGGATGGCAAAGTTGTCAGAAATAAGGCAAGCTTAGTAGCTCAACGCTATAACCAACAAGAAGGTATTGGTTATACTGAAACCTTTGCACCTGTAGCTAGAATAGAAGCTATACGTATATTAATGTCATATGCTAAACAACACCAAATCACTCTTTTTCAAATGGATGCGAATAGTGTTTTCCTAAATGGTATAATTGAAGAAGAAGTGTATGTTAAACAACCCCCTGGTTTTGAGGATACTGATAAACCAGATCATGTTTTCAAACTTAAAAAGGCACTATATGGTTTGAAACAAGCACCTGGAGCATGGTATGATAGACTTAGTTCTTTTCTCATGCATAATGGTTTTACTAGAGGACAAGTAGATACTACCTTGTTTAAGAAAATCTCTAAAGATAACTTTATTACAGTTCAAATATATGTTGATGATATTATTTTTGGAGCAACTAATGAAAAGTTGTGCAAGGAATTTTCCAAGCTAATGCAAGCTGAATTTGAGATAAGCATGATAGGAGAATTGAAGTTCTTCGTTGGAGTATACCAAGGAGATACTCAAGAAGTACAAAATGAAAATTCCAGGCTTATGAAAACTCCCATGCAACCCAATGCAAAACTAAGCAAAGACGTTGAAAGTAAAAAGGTAGACCAAACTGTCTACAGAGGTATGATTGGCTCTCTATTGTACTTAACTTCAAGCAGACCTGACATTCAGTTTAGAGTCTCATCTTAAAGATATTAAAAGAATATTTAGATATTTTCTTAGGACTACTAATCTTGGTTTGCTGTATCTAAGATCAAAAGAATACATATTAGTGGGATTTTGTGATGCTGATTTTGCTGGAGATAGAATAGAAAGGAAAAGCACTAGTGGAGGATGTCACTTCATTGGAGCAAGCTTAGTCTCCTGGTCAAGCAAGAGGCAGACAACACAGTAGTTCAAAATATGTAATAAACGGGCAAGAGTAACGTCAGTTAATGAAAACACAGACGTTAAAAAGGAGGCGGTGGTAGAACTGTAATTAACAGAGTCACTTAAATCACTTTTAACGTCACTTGTTTAAAAAACTAACGTAAAATATTACCTTTAATGTCAGTTGTTAAAACGACTGACGTAAAAGTGATTTCCAATTTTAAGAAACTTTACATTACCTACACGCCTTCCTTAGCTTCTTCATCACTTTAACTCTTCCTGCTTCTGATCACCTCTATGCCCTAAGCCTTCCTCTCTTAGCGATCACTACCACCACCACCACGAGCTCCTCTCCACCACCACCACGAGGTACGTACTCTCTCTATCTCTATCTCTATCTCAACTTTAGACTCTTTCTCGTGCGCCCTAAATGTCTCTGTCTCCCTCACTATCAACAACCACTTTGAACGGTAACCACCGCGCAAGCTCCTCTCCCCACCACCACACCAGAGCCTCTGTCACAACTTCATCTCCTATTCCAACCACGAGCTCCTATCTGTGAACCCGTAATGCCCTATCCCTGTTCTTTGCTTTCTGTTTGTTTGCTTTATGTTTGTTTGCATTATGTTCTCTGCTTTATGGGTGGTTTTTCTATGGTTTCTACAAATGTGTTTCTACCATCTATTGATGGGATAGACTCATCTTGTTTAATTTATCCATATTTTAGGTTTTAGCACAAGATTACATTGAGATAATCTCCTCATGCTTCATTCTGCTTGTCATTGTTTACACTTCAGTTAGTTATTGCAAGAGGCTTTGTCCCTCTATGAATGTGCTTATGAAGTAAATATCAATAGTTATTGCAAGAGGCTTTGTCCCTCTATAAACGACCCCCTCATCTACATTTTAATCTATTAAACTATCTAACTCAACTAACTAACCACTCATCTAAGTAACCCCCATCTACTAAATCAGTTGAGCCTAACACATTCATTGCATTGTATAGTTTGTTGCAGTCAGTGTTAAGAGAAACATGGAAATATTTTTTTAGTTCAAACTAAACGTTGATTTCTCACTAATTTTGTGCAGCTATTAGGACAAATACTTTATCTAATTTACTTTGGAATTAAAGAAATCTCGTTGGGCTCAAAAGTAGAGGTTGTTAATATTGATAATTTTCAAAGTTGCTGCCCTTGGATGGTTTTTACTTTGTAATCTTTTGACATTAGCATAATTATGTAATTGATCAGAAACATTACAATCCCAATATCTATTTCATTTGGATCATTCTTTTTATTTTGATAAGCCAATGTTTTGTTAATTTTGCTATGCATATGAAACGTTGATTTAGATAGTGGTGTGTATATATGGTTGTTAGGTTTTCAAATAGGTTTTCAAAGACGGATAAAGTGTAGTGGTGTATGTATATGGTTGTTAGGTTTTAATATTTACCGTTTACGAACAGGCATACACATGGATCACTCAGACCCGCATGCACGGGAGGAGACTATGGGGCCTATGCAGGACGCTATGGGGACTACGCCTAATGATACTGTAAGTTTACATGTTACATATTATCTTTATTCTTTATTTATAATGTAAGTTTAAGTTCTTTATATATTCTTTATTTATCCTTGTTATAGATAACCCTCTAATTTAACATTTTTTGTCCAAACAGACATCACAGTCTCGGAGGAAACGGGGTAGAGGAGCCACATCATTGAAGAACTTAGAGAAGGCTAGGCAAAGTGGTCAACCTCTTGAGGTGTCCTTTGATGCTAAACTAAAGCCCCAGGGCCCCCGTGCTAGAGAATTTAAATCGTGGGTGATTCTACAAACCAAGCAGCACATTAGCATCCTATACAGCCATTGGGATGACGTTCCACAGAACGTTAAGGATCAGATTTGGGAGGCTATCACGATATTTTACTTTTACATTCTTTTGATGTACATTATTAAATAATTATTCGAGTTCTAATTCACCCTATTTGTTATGTATTTAATGATCTCTAATAAATTATGACGAGCATCATCGGGCGAAATGGCTCTCATTAGGGGCAAGGCGTTGGAGTGGGTTCAAGCATGATCTTACTAGGCACTATGTCTATGAGAAGAAGAAGCTTGATAAGATGTTCTTGGATTACCTCTAGATTGATAGGGAGACGTGGGATAAATTTGTTAGGATTCGACATGGGGACGAATTTCAGGTTAGTTGATGAAGTTAATTTATTTATGCTTCTTAGAGATCATTTAAGTAAAGAAATTAAATGTATTTAACTCTATTAATTATGTGTTTTTGTTTAAACGGGCTAAGGTGGAGAGGGGTAGGCAGAATCAAGCTAAGAACGTCCACACCCACACCTTGTCTCAGGGTGGGTATGCCACTAGGATCGACGAGTGATGGTGGAGAAGCTTAGGGTGAAGCAGGAGGAGCTAGCTGCGAGGATAGCAGTTGGAGAGGTGCCTGAGGGCACACCTGTTGATCCTTCGTCTCCTATCCTGCGCGAGGATGTCTGGTTGGCTGGCCAGATGACAAAGAAAGGCTCTTTTAAAGCTAAAGCCGCTTGCGATGTGACAGATAAGATTGTAAGTAACTAACTATATGCTTTTATAGTTGATATTTGTATATGGTTGATATTTTTAAGGAACGCCTTTCTCTTACACGTGTTTTCAATTCTTCATTGTAGATGGAGCTTAAGGAAAAATTCTCCTAGGGCTCATTCGTCCCTTCTGGACGCCGGGACATATTGCTCACTCCTCTAGGCTAGGACGACCATCCTGGTCGGGTGATCGGTGCTCCAGAGACGGTGGGCATCAAAGAATATTATGGCAAGTCTACTTCACGAAGGCGGGTCGCCGATGAGGCTGCACTTACATAAACCATTACATAAAAGCTCGTTTCCAACCCGGCCATTACATACCAGCTGATAAGCCGCTTCTTATCCAACCCAGATTTCAAGCAGGTGCTTGTTAGGGAGTTTGCCTCCGTGGGTTCCCAGGACACCGCGAGAGCTGCCAACCCTTCACATGTGAGCACAAAAAAGAGGTGGATAAGTTGGCAGAGAGGGAGCGGGAGTTGGAGGTCCGACGCCATGAGCTTGAGTGTGAAACGAAACGGCGGGAGTTTGAGCTGGAGCAGCGGGAGCTAGAGTTGGCACGGTAGGTTTATATTCATTATTAATGTCCAAATTTGTCAATTAATTACTTATGTTTTTTTTTAATTATCAACAACTTATATACCTGATTTATTTAATATTGAAGGCAAAGGCGGGCAAGATGTCTCTCATGACTCGGTTGTTCTCGATTGGAGAGGATTATGCGCCCGTGCTTTTTCAATGGGAGTTGGAACATGATGGTTGGCTGGCACACCCACTTCATGAGCATGAACTTGGATTTATATTCAGTGGTGACGATATTGGGTATTTTTACAATGATGGCCAGCAACTATCCACCGCGATTGTGAGTGTTTGGTCGACGTAAGTATGATTTATAATTTTAAAATTAATTAAATTTATATATTTTATTTGAATTTTATGATTTACTATATTCATATCGTAGGTATCTCCATTGACTTCAACTCGCGAGGGGTGACAACCTATTCGGCTTCTTAGAGCCCTACTCCCTTCAGCTTGAATTCTTTGACAATCACAAAGAAGTCATAGCGTACTTAACGAGATTACTGGGAGGTGATGATCGCAAGGAGCTATATCTAGCACCGTACATAATGAACAGGCATTGGCAGCTGCTTGTAATTCATCCAACCAGCCATACTGTCATCTTCCTATGCTCTCTCCACCAGAACCCCCCACGGGAGGTGGTGCAACCTATCAATAGGTTTGTAATTAATCTTCTATTTAATTTAAGTTTTAACATTTACTTTAATTTTATGCGACACATGATGAATTGGTTAATTGACATGAATATTCTGTTTATGATAGTGCGCTCAAGACTTGTAGTTTGAGCTGTGCCAATGGGAGGAGTAGGACTCTTAAGTCTAAAGGAAATCTTGATTGGATTATCCTCAAGGTTGGAAGTTTGTTAAATAGTATATAATATTAGAATTACTAATTACTAATTCCAAATATATATGTTTATTTAACTGACATTAAATTTATTTTCTTTCATAGTCTCGATATCAGCTAGACGGTTGGTCGTGTTGATATTATGTGATGTAACATATGCTGAACGCAGTCTCCGCATCTATTACAGAAGGATGGAAGAAGGTAATAATACTTAATTAAACAACTTATTTAATTATATATTATAGTTTTCATTTTCATTGCGTTAATTAATGTTACCGTGATTTATTTGAACGTGTGTAGGCTTTTAACAGCGACCAATATCCTCTTACAAAAACGCGTTGAAAGACTTGAGGACGCGGTTTGCAGAATTTTTCTTCAAGTATGCTAAAGAGAAAGGATTGCATGCAACTATACCTCAGGAGTGTATAGAAGATATGTAGTTAGTAATTAGTATAAAAACGTATATGTAGGTGTGTAGTAATTAGTATGTTTTTTATCCCCCCATTTGTTCCTTTGTATATATATACTTTTATTTTATTAATGAAATTTAAGTGAAATATTGGACTGTTTACTGGACTGGATTGTTTACTGAATGCAGGGACAGCTGGGGGAAGGGATATATTGTAAACAACTGATGTTAAAAGTAATTTTTAAAAAAAAAATTGGATTTTCACGTCAGTTGTAATAAAAAAACTAACGTTACAAGGTAAGCTTTTAACGTCAGTTGAATGAAACAACTGATTTTAAAAGTTTTTTTTTAAAAAAATTGCTTGTAACGTCAGTTATGTAATCAACTGACGTTAAAAGTGTGAACGTTAGGATTTGAACTGACGTAAAAAGTTACACTTTTAACGACTGCTCCAATAACGTTAGGATTATTCAGACTTCCAAAATCAATTTTGACTGACGTAAAAAGCACTTCCTGCACTAGTGACAATTACTCTGTCTCTCATCTTTGAAGAAGAATACATTTCAGCTGCTAGCTGCTGCTCTCAACTCTTATGGGTAAAACATCAACTTGAGGATTACTCTATTTATGGGCATAACATATCTGTATGGTGTGATAATTCTAGTGCTATATGCTTAACTAAAAATCCAATTCAACATTCTAAGGCAAAGCATATTGAAATCAAACATCATTTAATAAAGGATTATGTTCAGAAAGGTATATTTGATATAAAGTTTGTTAAAAATGAAAATCAATGGTCTGATATATTCACTAAACCAATAGTAGAAGAAAGGTTCTTATTTATTAGAGATAATCTAAACATGCATTGCATTGTTGAATGACATGTCTGAATGTTAACCTGTCTATGCTATCTACACATGTCTGTGTTACCTGTCTGACTCTGCTGAGTCACTATGCTAGAACTCAACAGTTTTTGTTGAAATGGTTATTAATTATTTAATGTCATTTATTAATATGAAGCTAATCATGTGCACAACAATTTTTAATCTCGAAACCATGTTTTCATTATGTCTTAAGTGGGCGCTGCAGTTCCCCACAAAAATCGTGCTTTTTTTGAAATAAAAAATGTCTATTTTCTCTCTCCTGCCTTTATGACTATAAAAGACAAACAATCAGAAAGGTTTAACCTTTATGATTTCAGACTCTTAAACTCTCTCTGTCTTCGTCTTCTCATCTTTCAAACCATTTTCTCTTCCAAAACCCTAGAAACTCTTTCTTTGAGAAATGGCACCATCAAAGAGTATTTCTTCAAAAGAAATTGCTGAGAAATATAAACTGAAGGTTGCTGATGTGGAAAATATTCTACCTGGCAAGATTTTTGATCTTCAACAGATGAAGAAATGGGGTATCGATGTAACTGAGTAGTTGGAATACTCCAAGTGGACTCCTTTCTTTCACATCAAGGAGCTTGTTCATCCCAAGCTTGTCAAAGAATTCTGGTCAAATGTTGTGGTCATCACCAGCAAGTTCGATGGAACCAAAAGTTTTAGGGCTGTATTGATGGATAAAGTCCTTTTCTTTCCCATCAGCTCTCTAGAGCTGGTTACAAAATGCCCTACGATTGGAGCTGCTTTCAAGCCTGAATGGGAAGATGAGGTGGGAACTGAGAATGTCAACATCGCTATCTATGGCGTTCCCAATCCAGAGGACCCTAAACCTTTAAACATGGTGACTAAGTACAAACTCTTGCACAAGCTGTTGCTGGAGTGCGTGATTCCTAAGAAAGGCTCACGAGACAATGTGACCAAGATGGACAGATTTACTCTGTACCACTTGATTCATAAAATCAAGGTGGACATCAACGATCTCATCTACATGTACCTTGAAACTCTGATCAAGAGGACCAACATGCAGACCTATCCCTATGGGATGCTGTTGACTAGGGTCTTTAGGAACAAGCTGTTTGTTCCTAGTGATGCCCATTTAGTAGACATGTCACTTCCCGTTGACAGGAAGATCTTGTCTATGATGAACATTAAAGGTATCTCTTTGAAGGATAAGTATGAAGATTAGAAGAAAAATAAAAAGAAGCTTAGCTGTGAGCGGATCGAAGGAGGAGGAACCAAGTGCTTTCCATCGATGAATCGGAGGTTCCTATCTCTCGAAAGAATCTGGAAGCCCTCTGGAAAGGTGGCCAGACAAGGCCAGAGACCTGAGTTGGAGAAACCTTCAGTCTATAAAGAAACTGCTGAAACAGTTGACCCTCTAAGGTTCAAGCTGAAGAAACCCTCTCCCAAGAGGAAGGCAAGTGAAGCTGAGGAATTAGTTGCTGCATCTGCACAACCCAGTAAGAAAAGAAGGCTGGTGAAGACATTTGCCAAGGTCTGACAACTGGAGTCTGAACCTAGCAAAGATGAAGTATTGATCAGCCTCTGGCTCATCTAGTTTTATGGCTAGTATGACCAGGGTTTTGTACAAATTATATCCTATTTTCACCCAAATTAGATTAGATTGTCCTCAAGTAAGGTTTTGAGTCTCTAAAGTATTTTTAGGTTAATTTAGCCAGTTTTGAGTCAAATAAAGCACTTATGGCTATTTTGTTGTTTTCAGGTTAAGTAGAAGTTGAGGGAATAAGGAAACAGGGGATTCGCCTCGCGAGAGTTTTTCTCGCCTCGCGAACCTGAAAGCCGAGAAGCGTGAAAATGACATCCTCTCTCGGTTCGCCCCGCGAACGCCTCTTCGCCTAGCGACATGAAGGATGACTGTTCCAGGAAAATGCAAGGTTTTACGTGTCGCCTCGCGTGTAATCCAACCCCTGGAAGACCGAAGCTATCACGGTTTAACCATCTGTGAAGGTCACGGCTGTGACAGTTTGGAATTTGAAGAGTTTCGCCTCGCGAGTAGTCCTTCGCCCCGTGAGAAGACCAAACGTTGCTGACTTTTCACAATATTCGCCTCGCGAAGGTGTGCTCGCCTCGCGAGTGGACTTAATTTCTGAATAGTATAAATTGCTGTTCTGAACAGCTTGGAAGGACCCTTTTGCTTCTCCATTATTTTTACCTTTTTCTGTGTGTTTTTGTTTTCCATGGAGAACTAAGTTTCTAGGATTAATCTATTGTAATCGATTTCCACTACACTTGAGGTTCTTATATTTCCTGTTTTGTATGCTTTTCCCTTTTCAATGACATGCTATATATTTCTGCTTGCTTAATTCAGGAGTATATTGTGTTGTGTTGATTTATTTTCGGTGATATCATGTTCCTATAATTAATCGCGTTTGCTTAATTCGCGCGTGTACGTTTCGTGTTCACTTAGTTCACGAAGGGCTTAACCCCGTTTGCTTAATTCAGGAATAGGGACATATATCCGTAGTAGCGATTTCGCTTGTAAATTGTTGCTACAACCGGGAGGGGATTAGAATCTGCTTAGGGCTTGGAAATTGCATGAACCTATGATAGTTGGGAAATCGAGAACAATAGATTAATCGTTTTTAGCTATTGGATAACCTCTTTGAACTGCCTTGTTTTAATTGCTTTGTTTTACTTGTTACTTATTTGCATCCCAATCCAACCCCCCGAAACTGATTTTTGTGAAAAATAACACTTTAAGAGTCCTTGTGAGACGACATCCGAGTTGTCGCCCTAACTACAGTTTTAAAACCCGCTCGTTCTTTTTGGCGCGTGCGCGACAGTGCGACCAAGTATCTGCTCAGGGGGAGCAGACAACTCTACCCTTGGAGGAACACAAGGAGGATAAGCCTCTTGATTTGGGAATCATTCCCAGAAAAAGAAAGCCAAGCTACCCAGTGCCAATGGTGGCTTATGCTGAAATGGAAGAAATTCCTGTAGAAGGACCCTCTGCAGAAGTTGAAGTTGTTGCTGCAACTACTGCTGACCTGTCTGGTGGGACTCAGACAGTTATTATCCCGAAAGTTGACACTATGTCTCCTTCCAAGAAGAAGCTGAAGCTATCTGAGGATCAGATAATTCTTTCCTTTATCCCCGTTGCACCATCTTCTCCCTCTCACCAAGGTATCCACAACTCTTCTGTTTATTCTCCATACGCTCTGTTTGTTCAACCTTTATCCATTGCCTCTCCCTTTCCCTCACCTGTCTCCACTCACCAAACTCAAACATCATCATATGATGTTGTGTCTGATATATGTCAGTACACAGTTGTTCACAAGGACTCAACTCCCAAAGAACAAATTGGCATATCATCAAGTCAATTTGTGTGTGATCTGTAATCTCTGATGATTGCAAGTGTTTCTCATCTAACTATCATCCCTTCTCCTCCACCTCATATTCTTAAACCTTGTAGGGAGATTTTCTTTTATCCCCCTATCGTTCTGTTCATTAGAACATTGGCAAGGACTAACTATCATGCTTATGTTGTAATGTTGCCACATAGGTCTAGGTATTTCTTTCTGTTGGTAACAAGATCAAACTCTTTCTTTTTTCATATTGATTCCTTGTTACCTATACCTCCATCTGTCTTAGCCCAACAACCTTTTCCCCCACCTTTACTAATAACCATAACCCATCTGTCTCTGTCTGAGAGACTCTCTTGTGTCTTTTCTTCTCCTGATACTGATCTTGTTGATGGGCTCCGGCAAGTGTACCGGATCAAATCAAGTAATAATTAAAATGGCAAGTAAATTACCGAGTATCGAACTCAGGGATTGGGAAATCAAGTACAACTTCACAAATTAAACAACTGTTTTAGACAAAGAAATAAGTGTGAATAGATTTCAAGAAAATAAAAGAAACAATAAAATCAAATCAAGTATTTTTGGGATTTTAAATATGAAAAAGAGATTTCCAGGAATTGGGTTACCAACAAGACTGTTCATGCTACTATATTGACTACCCCTCTTGTTAATTATCAAAATTACTCTGAAGGTAAATTTATCCTAAATAAGTTAATGTTTCCTCTCGAGATACAAGAACCGTGCCCAATTAAACCAACCCCTACTCTCGTGGTAATTGTATTTAAATTGAACCCATTAAGATCGTGACAATTCAATGAACCCTTGAAGGACCGCTTCTAACTCTCGTGATTTAAGTCCTAAGTTCAATCCCTATAGATCCAATACCTAAGTTCACCGCTAGGTTCCTCCTTAGAGTATCTATGACATGCAAATGAGTATGCACCAGATTCACAAGTAATTCATGCAATAGGAATCAAATCGAAAGCAAAATTTAAATTAACAAGAAGCAAAACGTCAATTTATAACATAAAACAAATCTTGGGCATAGCCCCAATCACTAGAAATAAAAACACTACTCAAGCATTGCCATGTTCATAGCAAGCTTGATTAACAAAAGCATAAAAGAAAACCTAAGAGAGAAGAAGAAATTGGAGAAGAAGAGAAATCCTAGTTTTTGCCTAAGGTAGCAGCCCAAGGGATCCTATTTTCGAGCCTAATTGCTCTATTTATAGAGTAGGGTAACTTGAATCCCAGGCAATTACAAAATCAGATCAAATCAGGTTTTAAAATTCCAGATATTGCGCGTCACGACCGTGATGGCTGTCACGGCCAGGCCGTGACAGATTCTGTCATGGAAAACTTGGCACTGATGGCCTGTCACGGCCGTGATGGCCATCACTGTCTGGCCGTGACAGGTTCTGACTTTGTGTCCTTCTTTCTTTTTCAACCCTGCTCGATCATGGCCGTGATGCCTATCATGGCTAGGCCGTGATGCCTATCACGACCAGGCCGTGATGGGCTCTGTTTGGCTCATTTTTCTTGTATTTCAAGCTCCGCCTTCATGCAAACTCCAACATAATTGGTCCTGAGCATTTTAATCTTCATATTTAATTACCAAATCAATATCTCCAAATTAATTGCCAAATCGTATCATATCCTTTGTTGTTGTGATAGGCAATTATTATCCAAATCCAATTTGATTTGGATCCAATCTTTATCTCAATGCCAATTGAATTATCTTTTAATCATAATAATCCAAATCCAAATTGATTTGGATTGAAATCCATCATGTGGGCCCTTGCAATTTATTTGGCAATCTTCAATTTAATTTCAATCATTCTTCTTTGTCCTTTCCTAAAAATAAAAATAAGAAAATCTTGAGAAAATCAATTAAATTCTAATTAAAATCAATTAAATGCACACATTGACTCAAAATAACTAAAATATGAAAACAAAGTCTAATTTGGGCTAAATCAAGCATTCAACAAAATTTAATTGATGAATCCGTTCTAAAATAATAGATAAAACATGACAACATAGTGGATTATCACTTGTCAAAATCAGTCCCATGTTTAAGTTAGCTTTTCTTCCATTCTTTTATTATAGAACCCTTCACCAACTCATCTTTCCTCGCACTACCTCACCCTTCTCTGTACCCAAGGCACCCCCAGTTTTATCTCTGCCCTGGTACTCAGACCAGTCTGAGTCCTCAACCAGTCTGCTTCAGGATCAGCTGGCAGAACTCAGAAGACAACTGGATGAAGAAAGGCATGCGAGACTGCTGCTGCAACAAAGAGTTGAAGCTCTGTTTTTATTGCTTAGTCAGCCTAGGTAGTTTATGTTGTAAAAATATGCCTTGTACTTGAAAAATCTTATGATGAATAAAATCATTGTTCTTTTATCATGTATCTTTTCTATTTATTCCTTTTTGTTGTTAACAAAAGGGGGAGAAAGTATTGAAGATGATTATGTTTTGATTTGATGAAACTGGGAGTAAGTAATATAATGCAAGTAAGATATGACTAAGTTAAAATAAAACTTGTCTTTAAAATTAAATCTTTGATCAAATATCTTACTCTATATCTGTTAAAGTGAAATTAAGTGCACCTGTGTACACATCCCGTCTGGTTAAGAAAATTTCAACTTGTCTGATCTGTGTCACTTCTTCTGTTGATATTTTCTAAGGTTCATTAAATCATCTTAATATTTGTCAACATCAAAAAGGGGGAGATTGTCAAGTCTCTAAAATGTCTGATGTGCATTTCCCTGAGTTTTGATGAAAACTAAACATTGGATAATGATTTAATTAACCTACATATTGGTTGCTAACCTGTCTACTTAGTGTGCATATCAAAATAGTAAGACTCACATGTCTGCCCACATAAATGACAACCTGTCTGGATAAGCAAAAAGTCAACTTGTCTGCTGACTAGGATTATTGACTTTCTTCAAGAGAAGTCACAACCTATCTTCTGGTAAGTTCCTACAGTTATCTGAGGTTCCTCGATGAAGAACCAAAGACCAAACAAGCTTTTGGAAGCTTTCCCCTCATACAGAGGCTCCGAAGATCTCTCTCTCACTTAGTCTCACACTTATCAAGAAAAGTCAGAAGTCATTCTCACAAGCAACCTACGAAATCAGATGTTAAGTCCAGTTAAAGAATGTTTCCAACATGATTTATTCCCTAGTACTCTTGGTTATTAAACGAAAAGGGAAATGTACTCAGCAAAGTACAAAAACCACTATGCACAACTCTAATATGGCTACTGCATGATGCATAAAGTCATGACCCTTCATGTTAGAGTACAACCAACGTTTCTATTGCATTTAATGAAGTTCTATTTGAAGCCCACAACTGAAGGAATGTCTCTAACGGGTCTTAAATGCTTGAAGGCTATAAATACAGAAGTCATTGGAGATGAAGGAATACAGAACTCACAACATTAAAAGAGCCATTACTCTGCGCATTTATTTCTTCATTCTTTCAATCTGTATTCTTCAATATTTTGAAGTTATTACGCAGTCTTTCCTAAGCTTACATTTAAACCTCTCTCTGAGTATTAGTGAAAGAACTGTTTGTTTGATTGTATTTATTACAAACAAACTTCTTAACCAAACTTGAGTGAGCCTAAAGAGGCTAGGTGTGCAAAGAATACTTGTCTTGGAGCCTGAAGAGCCTAGGTGTGCAAACAATACTTGGAGTCTATAACCTGATTAGTTATAGTGGATAAAACTTGGTGCTGCCAAGGACTGGACGTAGCTCTTTGTGTTGACGAGTGAACCAGGATAAATAGTTGTGTTAATCTCTCTTTCATTAAACTCTTTAGTTGCTTTGATTATTATATCTGCTTTCTAACTAAGGGGTTAAAGTGTCATCTTTAATTCAGTTTTCAAGTTGTGTTCTTGCTTTTCTGTTGAAATTTCATCGGACAGGTCATCTGTATGTACTGAGTTTTTCTCACTTGTCTGAACTTAGCTTCTGTATGCGAAAAGCTTTCAACTTTGTTTTAAATACTGGTAAACACAATTCAATCCCCCTTCTCGTGTTTATAGTTGTCTATTTCAAGTCACCCCTATGACTCACCACCCTAGGTGGCAAGATGTCCCATCATCCGATGCCCGATTTTGTCTCTGCACATCCGTTCTCGACTCCGTCGATTACTCGTTTTGTTAATAATGATCCCAAATAAAGTATAATAACTTATTTTTTTCGAAAATTTTCAAAATAGGCTATATCGTTGGAATGTGAAATAAATCTAAACCGTTAAGTTCTAAGGTCAAAATTAGGTTTTTTAATCAGTAAAATTTTACTGTAAGTGAAAACGCAGACCGGGTTCCGTCTGAATTTTAAACCCAAATTTTAACGATACCCTTCTACCATAAGGTAGAGTATAAATATGATTTTGTTGTGTCCAAAATCATTTTCTAGATCTCAAATAAAAATATAAATAATTAAAATTCTACCGATATTTAAAAACAGTAAAAACCGGGGTGTTACAGATTGAGAGGGGGCTCACAATAAGGGTCAAATAGCGGGAGTGAATGAGGGTATGACAGCGCGCTCGGGTTTGAAAGAGTGGGAGAGAATAGTGGTCACTTGAATGTTTTATTTTAGAAATTAGGGTTACGATAGCATTTATATAGAAAAGCACCATTAAAGGTTTATACTTTAACAACCCATTTCAGGATAAATGCTATTATATCTTTAAACAATAATACAAAAAAAAAAATGCTTCTTTAAAAGCGTCCCTTATAACAGCGCCTCTTTAGAGAAACGACGTTATATCATTGAAACTGATATATTTAATAGCAAATTCTAGGATAAACACTATTATAGCTTTACACAATAATACACATAAACTTGAAAAAAATGTGATTTTATTTTTTATTTCTAATAAAGCATTAGACAACCTTATGCTCTATTGGTTTATTTATTCTTAAAATTCTTTATAAAAAAAATTCTTTATTACTAATTAATACTATAGGAACCCCAAAATTAATTTCATTTAAATAGAATCAGCATAGTGAACACAATGTTACTAAGTTAGATTCAAAGTGAATACATAGAAAATACAAAACACAATATGGGAATTGGGATTGAAACACATAAACTAAAAGACAATATTTTGATCTGTTCCACCCAATACAATGAGCATCAGGAAATATATTAGAAACTAGCCATTTCTGTTCAGATCTTCGTCTGATACTCTCTTCCATTTTGGACTTCATTATGACTCATTAGCAAATTTTCTTATAGCCAGACCTTTTGCAGGTAATATCTTTTTCGGACGTCCTCACAAGAGGAAAGAGGATGGAAACCAGCCATTTGTCTTCCAGATCCTCGTTTGATACTCTCTTCCATTTTGGACTTCATTATGCCTCATCCGCAAATATTCTTATAGCCAACCCTTTTGCTAGAATTCTCGCAAGAGGAAAGAGGTTGGAAACCAACAATTTATCTTCCAGTTCCTCTTTCGCAACATTGTGCCTTGCATTAAGGCATTTGAGGAAGGAAGAGTGTAGAGAAAGAGCTAATGATGAGAAGGAAGGCATCCTTTTCTACGATAACAGAGAGTTATGGGTCCTTTTTACGAACAAAGCCACATTTTGGACTTCATCATGCCTTACGTCATCTCTTTTGGACTTCATTGTGGCTTTACAGTCACATTCTAGATTTTATTGGGTTAGATTTCTTCCATCTTTCCCATATAAGAAAAGGAACTCTGAAAATGAAGAACATGAAGGATTGAGAAATATTTGGAGTTTGTAAAATTTGGAGTGTGATGGATAAGAATACAAGGGATAATTATTTATAGGAGAGTTTGGTTCAAAAGAGTTATTATTTATTAAGAACGGTTTTTTATGCATTGAAAGTTGAATATGTAGAGTGTTTATTGTACGTTCAAGAACTTTGTCAACTAACGGGCATAGATCGAGTTGGTCACCTAGATAGTTTTGGTTTTAGTACGGGGGAGATATAGTATTTCATCAAACAGACTTATCACAATGAAACTTTTAACAGCGCTTCTCCTAGAAGCGTTGTAAAAGGTGGAACACTATTTTTAAAATTTTCAATGTGGTAAAGATAATGTTTCTTTTGGAGACGTTATTAATGGTACATAATAAAAAACAATATAAGCAAAAGAATGAATGTATATGAGTGTACAAGGGAAAGATGCATATTAAATTATCAGCATTATACACTACAACAGATTCAATATTTAATAGCGTTTAATTTCGGCATTTTATAGCACTTTCGAGCACTATCAATTTAACACTATCGAAAGTTGTAAACAAGGATAACGCTTCTGAGGCGCTATCTTAGGTTTAACTACAATAGCATTTGTCCAGTGAAATACTATAGTCTTTCATACAAAAATACCCATCCAGGAAATGATGCTGACATGGGTTCACAATAAAGATAGCATAGACTAAAACATGCGGTATCTTAGTTAGCCAATAACAATAGCACGATTTCTTTAATGTGCTATGTTAGGTTTAACTACGATAGTGTTTTGTAAACAGACATTGTCCATTAGACAACTTTTTTTAATTATTATTTTCACTGCTTTATGCACATTCCCCTGCATTCACCAATAAAAAAAAACATTCAATATTTAGAAAAGAACATGCAGCAATTAAAAAATAACATTCAGCCATCAGAAAGTAGCATTCAACATTCAGCAAATAAAAGATTAATCAACAAAATCGACCATAATCAAGCTTTGGTGCTTAAAATAAAAACCTATATACCTCTATCAAACAAAAGATTAAAACAATCCCCCATGTTTAAAGTACTATTATCATTATGCATTACTGAAACATAAAAAGAAAAATATATGAAAGGACAATGATAAACCTTCACTTGTTGTCATCTAGAATAAGCTAGTAACAAGAAGCAAGTTACACTCTTCTGTGTATGAATCAACCTACAAAATCAAAAAAGAAGCAAATTAAAACACAGAGGGATTTACAGTCTTTAACCTTCCAATCGCAACTTCTCAGGGAGAAAGAATTTTTGAAAAAGTTCAAGAAATCGTGTGATATTCGTCATGAACGTTCCAAAATTAACTTATAGAATAAATCAAATTAATTACCAACACATGCTTTGAATAAAGGTTAAAGAAGCAAATTAACCAGATAAAACACACAAGTTGCTAAGGGGAACCTTCCAATAGAAGCTTCTAGTAAACGAGCGATGAAATGGACTTTAAGTAACTGGTGTGACCCTAAGTTACCATTTAAAAGCAATTAAATTACTAAAAGTAACCCTAAGTATTTCAAATGACAGAGGTGAAGAGACTTACCAGTGAAGATAGAGACAATTAGTTGCTAAGTGGGACAGAGAGCAAGCGAGAGAGAGCATAATAGTGGGAAAGAGTTTGAGTTTGAGAGCACGCACTAGTCTGAATGAGTGATAGAGAGAGAGTAATAGTGGTATCATTCTATTAATATAGCTACTTTAATGGACCATAATAGCGCCTTGTGTGAGAAACACTATTAAAAAGTATACATTTAACAATGCTTCACTGGAGAAACGCTATTATATCTTGATATCACAAATTTTAGCTGGAATGATACCAAGTGACAGAGTACTACTGGACGTCTTCCTCTTCTCCATCTCCACTAACGTTGTAACTTCTAATAACGATTTCTCTTTGAAAATGCACGACTACACGCATGTCTTCCTCTTCTTCATATCCTCAAACATTGTAACTTCTATTTATGGTATCTCTTTGAAAACACATGACTATAAGTGCTTAGATGTGTGTTATGTATGTTACATGATGTTAAAGTTTGGCGTTAGGAGTGTTAAATGGGGCTAAGTGGGACTTTAGAGCAAAAACTCCCTTTCAGGTGCATGAGCACGATCATGCTCATGTATTAGCACACCCATGCTTAAGGAACATGCTCTGTGGATGCTTGAGCCACAAGCACAACCGTGCTCAAGGGGAACGACTGTGTCGAAAATGCGTGAGTTATGATGTGAGTTTTGCGAGCCCATGCTTAAACGAGCACGACCCCGTGCCCACGTTAAGCACGCCCGTGCTTAAGTGGAGCACGGTCCTGCTCGGTACTTGAGGTACATAAATAGAGGAGTCTGCAAGGGTTTCGAGTGTTAACCCTCAAATTGGCACTTTAAATAACCCTAGTGTGACAGAAACCTTTCCCTTTCCCTTCCCTTGAACCCTTCAAAGTTCTTGGTGTTCTTGAGTCCGTTTGGAAGAGAAGTCCCGCACGCTAGTGCCATTAAAAGTGACGGTTATCCCTCTGTTAATCTATTTTCCCTATTTCTTGGATTTAGGGATTAATTGGTTATTCTTTTCATGTTGGACCAAGGCTTGAGGAACTTGTCGATCCATTCGAGGGAACGAGAATAGTTTGCTTGTGTTGTCATAGTTGGAATCTTCATACCAGGTATGGGGAGAAGGGATAGTATGAACATGTAGACATTGGGGGTAGTGTAAGATGAAGGGTTAACCCATGACCCTATTGTTGCTAATTTCCTAATTGCTATCTTGTTTAGGTTTTTATGTGTTAATCATTATTGGCATGCTTATTGTGATTATAGTTGATGATGATGTTTTATGCCATGAATGATGTTTTGGTTTGATGATGCTATTCATGACAATGGATGAATGTATGTTGAGTTGATGTTGTTAACGTTATTAAGACTCTAATTAAAATATTAGGGATTGTTAATAATGTATGGAATTAAAGGACTAATTCCCCAATTTTTCATAAGACATGAGTTATAGTAATGAGACGAAAGGTTACTTCTCAAGGGTATAGTCAAGACCCTATGATTAATCCACGAGTGTTTTAAGGACATTAATAATGAAACATGAACTAAAGGATTAAGTCCCAATAATTATAAGACATAAAGATTAAACTAGAGTAACAAGTTAATGATTGATGGTTAGTTAAAAGCCAATAGGATTGACCTTGGAAGGCCCTAGGAAGCTTAGCAAGAGTTCCTAACCCTTTCCACCCAGAAACAGTACGGCCATGCTCCAGTAAGCACGGCCGTGCTCAACAGACAGCACGATCGTGCTCCCCTGCACAGAAAAGACGTTAAAGGAAGAAACAGGGGTGTTTCACCCCAATCGTTTCCAATGACAAAATAAGATGAAAGTAAAGACAAGCTAGATAATTTAATAAAGACTTTATATTTTAATTATAAACAATAAGTTGGTTAAGTCGGTAACGATGAGTTACCACATGTTTTGCTTTGGTGCTTATTGGCCAAAGTAGCCTCGATGCTTATTGGTCGAGGTGTTATTGATGTTGAACCTTGGTGCTTATTGGCCAAAGTAGCCTCGATGCTTATTGGTCGAGGTGTTGTTGATGTTGAACCTTGGTGCTTATTGGTCTAAGCAGAGGTGGTGGTTGCTTGTTTGTTGATGTTGTTGCTCATGCATTCAAGCAATGGAGTTGTTAGTGGGGGAAGTTCAACATAGGGGAGGTCGTCCAAGAGTAAGGCGGTCTGGTTGTCCGCGGTGATTCATCCGAGAGTTAGGTGAATCATGGCAGAGTACGGTGCGTCGGCTATCCAAGGGGTTCACCCATGGTTTGGTGAACTTCCGGTGTTGGTTCTTGTTGGCCAATGTGGATATGTAACTCCGAAGTTGCCTTCCTGAGATAGTTTGGATCCAAATACATAATGGAGTAGTAGAGTAGTGCTGCACAGCATAGCATACATTGGCTGAATTGATATGAATATGTTATTGATGTATGTTGTATGCTGTAACATGCTATGTTTAAATGATGTATGCTCATCTTGCTAACTGCTTCCATGCCGTTGTGTTTTATACATGTTTCTTATTCCCCGTCTTTTGTTGTTTGCTTTGCATGTACCTTTTGTTATGCAAAGGACGGTGAACAGCCTGTTGAGGAGTGTCTCTGAGGAGCCGCTACTCGTAGTTTAGGATTTCCTTTGTTTTAGTTTGTTATCCGAGATGTTTTCGAAATTTGGTTATACTAGCTATGTAATGTGACATCGGTATTGGGTTTACTTTTATAGTTATGTTTTCTTTATAACTTGTTTTATTTCCACATTGAGACGTTTGTTACAATGTGGTATCTTCTATCTTGGTTTTTATATTTAAATAAATGATATGCATGTGTTTATTTTATTTCTTTTTATGCTTTATAAATACATGCGGGGTAGAGGGTGTCACAATCGTTCCTTTACTTTATTCTTAGAATAATAAAGTTCCCAAACTGCCCCCAAATCTTCTATCGACGGAATTACACCCATAAAGGAAATTGATATTGAAAAGCTCAAAACTAATGGATTTGACGTTACTACAGGGGTCGAGGCTCAAGGGTGGAAATATTTCTTCAAAATTGTTCATCTGATGTGAGCATGGACACACAAGGCCAAGGACCTAGCATTGAAGACTTGCATGGATCCACAACAAGGGCAAGGCTTAGAAGATTCCAAGACACACTCAAGAAGGTGGTGGTCAATCACTTGACTCATAGGCAACCTTATGAAGAGGGCTTCATCTTGAACCTCTTATGCATCGAGCCATTGACCACCTAGTTAGAGATAGCGCCTAGGACCTTTGTATAGAGTAGAGTTCATGTAATAAAGGTAGGGATTAGGACCCTTGTATATAGTAGAGTTCATGTAATAAAAGTGCATATTCAAAAAACACTTAGGAATTGTTTAGGATTTGGCCCTATTGGGCCATTAGGCCAACATGGCATAGGAGTAGGAAACATTAGACCCAAATCAAACCCCACACTTGGGAATTGATGAAGGGAGGCTCTAATTTGGCACTAGAAGAGGATGAGCACTTTGCTCATCTATAAATAGGCTTCATGTAACTCATTTTGCAAGTTTTAATTCATTTGATAAGTTTCTCACACTTGAGATTCTAGAGGGAGTTGAGAGTTCTCCTCTTCTTGGTTCATGAGTTGAACCAATTGATTCTTATCTTGAATATCCTAATTCAAGTGGTGAATCCTCCTTTGGCTTATCAAATTCAATCTTCTTCTCCAAGAAGAATGCATTTGTAGCACCTTCCCCTTCCTCTTATTCCTATTCCATTTTCTACTTTTGTTCTTTAATTCTTGCACTTTAATTCTTGCAATTTACTTTCTAGTCATATATCAATTGTTCTTCCCTTCTACTCCTTTTTGTTTTCTCTTGATTCTTCACTTGAAGAACAAGTTTCATATCAATTATGCTTGAATTGTGTTTGATCTCAAATTTTAAAGTAACTAGATCAAAGAATATCCTAAAGTGCTAAGTGATCAATCCTTGATAACATCATCATCTGATCCTTGTGATATAACTTCACGAGTTCTGGTCACGTTGAGATCAAAGCCGACGGATCCATCAGTGTGGAAGTAGCTGAAAAATGTAATGACAATCAATGAGGGTTATATTGTTTCCATAAAAAGTGTTCCAAAATGTCGTTTGATGTGTTACATAAGCCTGGAGTGGAGAATAAGGTTTATCGGGTCATATTTTGGAATAATGCTGAAAAGAAGAAGGCAAAAAGACAATATATGACCAGTAAGGTTCAATTATTCCTTGAGTGTTACCACTCTTTCATTGTTCCTGCCGCCCACTATCCCCTGGTTGTTTCAAAAACTGAATTGACCATCGTTTATCACCTCCTCACTTGCTCTCAAATCAATATTCCATTCCTTGTAATGGAACACATGGAATACTATCTCCGTAGGAATACCGATATCCCATATGGACATTTCTTTCAAACTATCTTTAGGCGTCATTTTTTCCACATGCATGATGTGCCTAAAATAAAACCTTCATGCAAACCCATCACCTCCAACTACCTCATTAATCAAAATATTCAACCATGGGAAGGGATGGAAAATCCTAATCCTGTCATTCTAGATTCTTCTTCAGAATCTATATATCCAGAACCAAAGTCACCAATGTCTCCAATTGAATCTGCTCTAGGGGAGATCCAGTCAAAGAGAAGGCGTGCCTATAATGAGGCATTTGGAAGCATACAAAACCACATTGCTTATTGGTAGAAGATCCCAAAAAGAGAAAAGTGACTCGAGAGGAGTTTTCTTTTGTGAGGGCAATAAGTTCCGACGACAGCCGCTCCTCTTCATTGCCATCTTCTGATGTTGATCATCAAGATATCATTGATGTGGTGGAATGATTCAAGACAACAGTCATAAAAAAGTTTGATAAACTAATTGTTGTTCTTAGAAATCGTTAGGAATTATTTCCTTCTGTGTTTATATTTTTACACAACAATCAATGAAGTACTAAATTATCTATTCATTTCCTTATATTTATATATAATCAACTATTTATCATTCAGCTATAATAGTAAATGAAAAGAACCAAATATTAGCAACAACAATTGTATATGACTAACATAAAATATTTAAGGAAATTAATGGTTAAGGCAAACCTCTAAGGGTCTATGTGAGAGAACAATAATATTTATAGGTTAATAGAGAAGTAGAAGTAGTAATTTGAAGTTTGAAGTGTGAGTATGATGTTGTCACGGTGACAGGTTTCAGTTTTAAAATAGGAAAATGATAACGCTTATAAAAACAAGAGCTATTATAATCTCTATTATAATCATTAAGGACATTTTAATAGTGCTTTTGTGAATAAGCTCTATTAAACCATTTAATTTCTTTACGGTATACATGAGAGAACAATGATATTTATAGGTTAATAGAGAAGCAGAACAAGTATATGAAGTTTTAAGTGTGACAATGTGGTCAAAGTGAAAGGTTTCATTTTTAAAATAGGAAAATGATAACGCGTATTCAAACAAGTGTTATTATAATTGAAATTTAATAGCGCATTCTTTACGAAGCGCTATTAAATTAATTTATTTGGTTCCCTCCATTGTCTCCTTGGATTAAATGCAATAGTGATGGTGTAGCTCATGGATCCCCTGGTTTGGTTGCAACTGCTGGTATTTTTAGGGACTCAACATGTCCCTCCATTTTCATGAAGAATTGCTTGCAGCCATGATTGCAATTGAGGAAGGTTTAAGAAGAGGTTGGATGTGTCTTTGGTTGGAGTGTGATTCATTGTTAGTAGTCAAGGCTTTTGGTTCATTTACTTCTAAAATAAAATTTCAGGCTTCACACATCCTAAAGGAAGGAAATGTATGTGTAGATAGATTGGCTTCAAAAGGAATTGTTCTTAGGAATTGTTTTTAAATGGGTTTTGGCTTTAGTCCCCCCATTCTTTTTGTAATTTTTTCTTTTGTTCATTAATAAATTTAAGGTGTGCTGCAAATGATTGATGACACTTTTTGTGCCAACCTAGTTGGGATCGGATGACTAGTCTCATAGTGATGCTTTTTCCTATCTTAGCCTTTTATCAAAAAAAATATTTATTTAATTTTTTTAATGATTATTTTTCATTCCTTTAAATTTTTACCGCAAGCAGAACATTTCCTTGGTTTTTCATAACAATAATTTTCATTCCTTTAAATTTTTATTGCAAGCATAACATTTCCTTGGTTTTTCAAATGAATATATTTCATTCCTTTAAATTTTTAATGCAAGCAGAACATTTCCTTTGTTACATTTTCACATGTTTAAAATTCGTTTTTGTGTTCCCACAACATACTAATGACAATCAGCACCAATAAATGGATAAATATTTCACATTTGATTTCTATTTATTTCACATTAGATATACTTATTTTGAGTTTACCCTTTACACTTCAAATATACTTCTTCTCAGCAACATGTTGATGGCAAGGGAGAAAACGGAATGAAGCTTTGCTGTATTTTTCCTTCTGTCCTCCCTTCAATATCTGTTCTGTGTTTTTATCCCTTCGAAATCCCTTGCATCTCATATCTTTTTTTCGTCTGTCATGCCAAAAGAAAGATTTGTTGCTTGAAAGGGTCACTGGGTCGCCAGCTCCATCGCCACCTTCTGTCATTACATGAAGGCGCTTTATAGATACCCCTCAAAATGGCCATATGTCATTCACATATCCTTTTGAAAGGATCACCTTCTGTTCTGGGTCGCCAGTGACTCCTTGATAATTCTCATATAGGATTAGAGCACTACTTGATCACCCAAACATCTCATTTCGTGAGGCATTTGGGAGAGATGATGACATTCACATATCTTTTTGTCGTCTGTCACGACATTTAGGATAAGTCTTCTTCTGACCCTCTTTTGGACACTAGACATGACACACGACAAAAAGATATGAGAGTGCTGACCTCTTCTGGAAGATAAGAACACAAAGAATAATACATAAGGAGATTTTATAAAATTTGTAGTGTGGGTTAAGAACACAGAGGGTTATTTATAGGAGAAGTTGGCTTAGGCTTAGGAGCCTCTGTTTTTATTTTTCTTTTTTAGATAAGCTGAATTCATTGAAAATAAACTACCTTAAGCATAAGTGATGGTTAGAGGCAGTCCCAATACAAAGAACAAGTCCACACATATAAAGCAAAAGGACCAGGAACAAAGATATAAAACACAAAGCCAAAGCATCCTGATAGAATGCACAAAGAAGGCCTAAAACTGAACTAATCAAAACCAATACTAAAAAAACCAGCACCACAGAACAACACCCACAATAGATGAATAGAAATATGACATTATAATTGAGCAGCTAATCAAACCACAACAGATCAGTTTGCACTATGTTCACGAGCCTAAGGACCACCTGCTTATTTCATAGTGAGTTTATGCAGTAGCAAACTGATATGTACACCTTAGTTCCTAGCAGTATGCTGCAGCCTATGATAAAGTCTTACACAGTGTAAAGCCTAAACACAAACACCAACCACATAGGAACAGAAGGTAATGGAATCAGAGTATATGAATCATGGAAGTCTTAGTTAAACACACAAGATGACAGAGTAGTGAAAATCTGCTCCTTTGGCCTTTATCCAACTCCATGAAAGAATTTTAACAGACTCCAAAATATCTTCTACTTCAGGTACTTTGCTGTTGAAGATTAGATTATTTATAGCTAACCAAGTTTCCCAAACCACTGCATACCACACAACCTGCAATAATTTTCTATTCTTCATGCTACATTTTAACAAGCCAAAAAATTGATGAAACTGGACTTTGCAACTGTTATGCATAGCAGTAGTTCCATTTGAAACAAGCTGGCCATATTCTAGAACGACAAGAACACTCAAAAAAATAAATGATTTTCGGTTTCCGAATGTTGTTTACACCCTAAACATAGGGCAACATCACCTGGAACAACACCTTTTGTTGATAAATTATGATGAGTTGGTAGCCGATTATGTCCTAGCTTCCACACATGCAAAAGTACATTTGGTGGGAATCATTTTGCCGACATTTTCCTGAAGAAAACATCCTCTGTAACATTTTATCTTGACATAATATCTATGTATGCTGATTTCACTGAATATGTCCTTGTTGAATCATGCCTCAAGACCCACCTACATCCTCCTTCATTTCCACCGATGCTAGTATAACTTTTAATTGTCTAAGTTGCTCATCTTCCCAACTAAACAAAGATCTCCTCCAATGCCACACACTTTGTTGCCAGAATCCTGCACTAGTCACCCTCTCATTTTTGTTTAAAGCTAAACTATACAACATATGAAATCTCTCCTTCAAAACACACCCCTGATGCAACACCCCCTTTTCAGGGTATCACATTTAAGTAACTTGTTGCGGAAATACACTCAATAAAATATTGCTGGTTGCTTTCGAAAAATAGAATTTTCTAGTTACTTATCCCTTTCAAAATTAGTGATACAATTTTTTTGTTTTCTTTTGCTCCATATACAACCCAACACCATTAACATAATATAAAAAGGTATCATAAGAGTTTTACATTTAGACCTTCACATAATAGGTCATCTTCCAAAGTCATAACATAAGAAAATAAAGACGTAATTGTAATGTAGCGGTAATCTGAAATCATGGCTCAAAGGAATGACTCACAATAGCCAAACATCCAGACTAACCAAGTACCACTACTTTATAAGAGACCAAAAGTCTCATAGATGGCCAATACTAGTAATCACTGTTTTCTCAAAGAATCTCATTTTCAAAAGAGAAAATCATAATAAGATTAACTTACAATCTCACAGTTAAATATTTTTTTTGTACAACTCAACCAAAATTCCTAAGCTGGTCACTCTACAAGACAATTATTGGAAATACCCTCGTGACATTCCCACTAACGAATACTTCTTCAAGCATCTAGAAGTTAAGTCCTCGAATGACTCTGAATTCCTTCGCTTCATCCGTACTAGTGTAGCAAAGTACTACCTTAGTCTAGAATAAACCTGATATATTTGTAAGGGTGAGTTTCCAATATATGAGTTTTGATAAGACAACCCCATGCACGACACACAAATAGCATATACCATATATTCACAGCATACAAAAATTATCTAAACAGTAGAATAATTTAATTCAAAGGGTTTCATACCCGATAATCATCAACATTTTATAAAAATACATGACACTTCAATATTCAGGCTCTATTTTGATACATAATCTCCGGAGATCCCAACTTCTTTCAAATGAGCTGATCAGGCTCAAAAACACGTTCATCTCAACCTCATATGACCATTGCTCAAACAGCTATTGCAACTGTTCACATGACTCCTCTGTGACAACCACTCAAATAGCTATTGCAGTTGTACACAGATTACATTGTCGGATAATCCACCTCAACCTCATGTGACCATTGCTCAAACAGCTATTGCAACTGTTCACACGACCCCTCTGTGACAACCACTCAAACAGCTATTGCAGTTGTGCACAGATACATAACCACTCAAACAATTATTGCAGTTATGTACAGAGTCACTTGTGCAATAACCACTCAAACAGCTATTGCAGCTATGCACAAGTATTATCCGACCTCGTATGATAGCCACTCAAACAGCTGTTGTAGCTTAATCATATGGCCCTTTGGGACAACTAACCAACTATTGTTGTAGTCATACACATGGTAACTCATTGGTCCACACAAAATCCCAATGATCAAATGGAAACATAGTCCATAACAGATACATTGACCCACTCAGGACTCAATGATCATAACACATGACACGTCTGCCAGCTATGCATGAGAAAAAAATTTATTCTCGTTTCGTTTTCTTTGTCATAATAATCTTTCCTTGTTGAAGCACAAAGCTAATGACCATGCTTAATTTTTTTATTAAGACTTTTCACTTAAACAAACACAGGACACACAGTCCAAATGTTTTAAACTCAACACAGGACACACAGTCCGAGTGCTCAATCGCAAAGCCCTAAACTGATGCACCAGTCTTAGGCTCGCGAATATGGAACTCACAATTTCCACATCAACTTAGGACACACAGTCCACAAAATCATTACAGGACACTCAGTCCAATGACACAGATCCCTGATCTACGTATCCACAAAACACTAGAACCCCAACGTCTCGGTTCCTAGGTTCATTTATCTGCTTGTAAAACATTTCGCTCAGTGAAAAACAAATACAAAACAAAAGCTCCGAAAACTTATCCAAGTTTAACGGAATAATTTCACTGAATAAAATTCTCTTACAGAAATCAGTTTTCTGTTAAAACATTGATAAAACCTGAAAATCATTGATAAATTCCTTTTATTTCTAATTATTTCATTTTTGAAAATAATTTTCAATAAAATTTAACTTCCAAAAAGTATTTACTAATTCAACTCAAAAATTCATAATAATAAAATAATTATTTTTCTCAAATTAAATCAATAAAATTCTGTTTATTACTTAAATAATTTCTCTGTCAGATGTAATTGTTCTGACTGCTATATAACGTTATTTTCGGAACTTAATTACTTTAAATAACATTTTATAATAAAATTGAATTTATTTTGTAAAAATTAGAGCCTGTGAAAAATTTCACAGTTTCGCCCTTACTGTCGATTATTGACAGTTTCCACAAAATATTATTAAAATAATAATTTTTTTCACTTTTCTCAAAATTTCCCAAATTAATCACTATGATTAATTATCCAAGCTTATTAAGCTTTTATCCTCAAATTAATTTTAAACACTGACCAATGTCAGGTTTCTTAGTCCAACACCCAACAATAGATAAATTTCAATCACATAATAGCATGACATATATCAATTCATGACATGCATCACAATTATAATATAACCAAATAATTATAATCATGTAAATCCACATATCACATAAACTCAATTACTCAGGTAAGTATCTAATCAATCCAACAGTTAACAGTAAATAATGTAATATCATAAAATATTTTCTACAAAAAATTAACAAATGACTCCAACAATATGCATGTGATTATCTTAAATTCCGCAGGCATACTCCCCTTACCTCTTGGAGATTCGAACTAGCAGATTTAAGTAATCTCCCTATCCCGATCCGATTCTCCTCCGTTAGTTTAAGTCAAGCTAACTTGAACGATTCCTTCAAATGAATTGCAACCAAAATAAATCAAATCAAACAACAACATACTTGGATCATGAAGGTTAGGTTTTGGCCTCAACAAATTTTCGAGTATAGGAAAGTTGAAATTTTGTTAACTTAGGGATTTATGATCCATAAGTAACTTAAACATGATTAAGTACTTAAACCAAGATCATGAACTAAGAACATGGAATAAAACTCATCTAGTTCCAAGAACTAGGGTTTCGGTTTTTCTCAAGATCATAGGCTAGAGGTTTTAAAATTTTCTCAACTCTTTGATTTAATCAACATACAAAACCTAGAGTTGGATTCAAGTGTTACAAAACAACATTTGAATCAAAAATCCATCCAAAATTCATAGCTAGGGTTTTGGCCTTTATGAAACAAATAGGTTATGGTTTGATTTTTGATCTTCTACTTACTTACATACAAGAACTATCAAGGTACTAAGAGATTGAATCATGAATCAAGACATGAAAATGAAACAAAACCCATGAACTCCACTTTTTCATGGATTCGGCCCAACTCAGAAAATTGGGAAGGAAATTTCTCATGATCATATGATTCTAGATAATGAAAATAGAGATGATTATGATATCATAGCAATTGGTTTCATGTCAAAAGGATTTTTCTAGAATTAGTTATGGATTTTTGAAGTTAGCTTCATGAACTTTGAATGAAATGAAGAACTTGATGAACACAAGCATAAATCCATAAAAGTTGTGAAGAGAAAGGCTTTAAGTGAAAAGATGAAGAGTTTTTACCTATTGATGACCAAATAAAATGATGATTTGGATGATGTTCTTCACAAAATCACCTTGGTGTTCTAAGTGTTCTTGAGAAGTTTAGAGAGAAAGATGAAGATGATGACGATTTAGAGCAGTTTCGGTAATTTTGACATATCTCTCAATATACTAGTCCGTTTTTGACGATCTTTATGTAGTTGGAAAGAAGAGAGAAAGAGGAACAACTTTCATGTAGAAAGTTGTTCGAGATTCATAACAGAAAATGGTCATAATCGCTATGCAAAATCTGGCGAGTATGAACACCTATGAAATTCTTATGTGTTCTTAAGAAAACATGAAGTTTGGAGAAAGAAGATGACATGAAAGAATGAAGAAATTTGACTAAGTGTGTTGCTAGGAGGAGCCATGGGTTTAGGGGCAATTTGGTCCAAAATCCCAATGGCAAGGCTTGTAAAAATCAAGTGAAGCTAGGGGTAAAATCGTCCTTTCCATGCAAAATATCCTATTGTCATAAATGCGCCATTATGGCCATTATGACTCGGATAGGATCGTCATAAATGCTCGTCACATCATCACATCAGCCCCGTTGCTGACTCGCTGATTCATCTGACACAGGTTTTCCTAGAGATATCTCGACGTTTTAACCCGCAGCAAATATAATATTTTAATTTTATGTTAAATTTTTCAAAACTTCCAGTATCGTAGAAAATACGATAAAAAAAAATTTCGTCTCATTCATAAATTAAAATTAGGTTTTCTAAGCAGTAAACTTTTACTGTCAGTGAAAACACAGAAACAACAGACCGATTTCCGTCTGAATTTCCAACCAAAAACTTCCTCGTAGCCCTATGAAAATAAGTATAACATGGAAATGATCTTGGTTTATCTAAAATCATTTTCTAAGTCTCGGATAAAAATATATATGTTTATATATTTATTACCGATATTAGAAAGCCGTGAAAATCAGGGTGTTACACCTGAATCCAAGGATCATCCCAAAACAAAGAATTTGACCCATTACCAACTTCTATTTTTATACCATCCGAAAACTAATTACGAGAACCCTCAACAACCCCTTCCATGGTGCAAATATCTGCCCACCAACTCGAACTCTTCCTCCCACCAAAAACTAACTTACCATTTGAATCTCCATATCTATGCAAAAGAACCTTATACCATAAAGAATTCCTCTCAAACAAAGATTCAAGTAAAGAGATGATACCTTTAGGAGCCTTGAAGAAGGAAAGAAAGTAAATCAGAAACGAGTGCAAGACTGACTTGAGAAATACCAACCTACCACCCAAGGAGGTATATTTACTAATCCAGGATAACAATCTTCTTTTCACCTTTTCCACCACAAGATTCCAAGTGGACAATCTTCTTAGATTTGCACCAATAGGTAAGCCAAGATAAGATAATGGAATCTCACCTAATTTACAATTCAAGAGACAAGTTGTTTGCTGCAACCAAATATCTTCCACATTTATTCCCACCAAAAGGCTTTTAGCAAAATTTACCTTAAACCCCGATGTTGCCTTAAACAATTGGAGGATAGATTTTATAACCCAGACATTATCGCATCTCTTTTCCCCTATAATTAGATTATCATCGGCAAACGGTAGGTGAGAAACAATGAGAAACAAAAAAGGAGATAATGGGTCACCTTGTCTCAAACCACGCCCAACATTGAATTCCATTGTAGGACTACCATTTACTAGTACTGATACCCAAGTTGTTGATAAAAACTCCAACACCCATTTTCTCCAAGTCTCTGCAAAGCCCATACTCATCAAAATATACTCCAAGAATTCCCAACTAACAGTCATATGCTTTTTCAAAGTCAACCTTGAAAAGCATCATTTCCTTCTTTTCCTTCATTGTTGCATTGACTAGTTCATTAGAAATAAGCACACCATCCAAAATTTGTCTACCCAAAATGAAAGCTGATTGTGTATCTGAAATAACCTAACCCATAACCCTTCTCAATCTATTTGCTAAGATTTTAGACAACAGCTTGTACATGCACCCTATCAAAGAAATTGGTCTAAAATCACCAATTTGATGTGGACTTTCTTTTTTCGGAATCAAAACAATAAAAGAGATATTCAAACCTCTCACCAATCTTCCATTCTCGTGAAACTCTTCCAAAAAGGATATAAAATCAGCTTTGATTATTTTCTAGAATTGCTTGGTGAAAGTGAAATTCACACCATCCTAGGATCTTTGTTCTATAGCTATTAAGGCGTAATTGATTACTTTCCAGGTTTCTATGCATTGAAGGTTGAATGTTGGGTTTTGTCTACAGAGAGTTGATTGTACTTCCATTAGTTCCATGAATTGTGCCAATGCCTGATGACGACGGGTAGAGAGTTGGTCACCTGGAAAGTTTATTTTTAATTCGAGGTAAAGATATCATTTTTCAATTCAACCGCTATTATAGTTACAACTTCCATAGCGTTTGTATATACAAAGGCTATTAAATTTGTCTATTATGATAGCGCTTCCCCAGTTACACCTTATTAATGATGAATGAGGTAGAGTGTTTTTTTTTTCAAAATAGGTTATGAGGTAAAGATAGTGTTTCCTTGTTGCACCGCTATTAAAGGTTTTTGATTTATTAATGTTTGTAATGGTCAGTGCTATTAAATAATCCTGCGCATTTTTTTAGAGCGCCCCTTATCGAAACCACTATTAAGTGTGCACTATTAAATCCAGAATCTGGCGTAGTGATATTTTGGAGAATTACAGTTTAAAAAAAATATATATGAACCAAAATTTCTTTCATCATTGCAAACAAGAGTCACAATTTGCTACACAAGAATTACAAAGTTACAAAAGTTACTAACAACAAAATTCAGAGTTACAAAGCAGAATCTTTTAATACAAAATTTCAGAATCTCATTTCTGGTTGTCCTTTAAAGGGAAATTTGAAATGAAAAACCTTCCAAGTCCAACTCCTTGACATTCAGCTCCAGCTCCAACTCCAATTCAATCTTCAATCTCCAACTCCAATTTATCTCATTTGGGAGATAAACAAGTAAGAGAAGCAACTTGATGAACAGAACTTGCAATGCAGAGAGAGTGACAACTTCTTGATGACGCAACCCTCTCGTTTCTTGGGTGCCTCCTCTACCCATATCTTTCTGTCATCTGTCATGACTTTTAATTTGGAAGGACTGCCCTCTTCTGGATTATAGTGTGGCTCATGACTCATAAGTCATAAGAGATCTGAAGAAATGAAGAATACAGAGAAGAATGAGAGTTTATAAAATTTGTAGTGTGTGATTATAACTTATACAAACACACACAAGAGAATTATTTATAGGAGAAATTGGCTTAGGGTTCAATGGACTATTAAGGTGAAATTGATTAGGGATAGTTTTTGATGCGTTGAATATCGGGTTTTCTTCACGTTCATGAACCGTGACAACTAACGGGAACAATGTTTTAATACGAATAAAGATATCGCTTCCTCGGTCAAGTGCTATTACGTTTAACTTTCAAGCACTATTATGTTCATTGAAGCACAAGTTAAGGAGGAAGAGCGCGCCCAAGAATAGTGTCTGTTACGTTTGTTTGGTAAATCAAAATCTATTGCGTTATACAAGTAAATCATTTGAGCGACATAATTGTTGCACTGGTGCACCTCAATATAGATTCGTGAATTGCTCCATATTAGAATTAATACGGTAGTAAGAATAATGCTTTCTTCCTAAAAATAAATAACCATGTATGTGATAGAAAACAGCTCAAGATTTCTATGTCATAGCGTCATAGATATTAATTATAGTATGTTCATACACAAACATAGAAATGTCAAAGAACCAAATGATGTACTTGACCCTTAGGTACGTAGTATCCATCCCTTCTTCAAAAACTATGTAATTATTGTAGAGACTTCAGAGAGGATGCCTACTCTATGTCTAATATATCTTATTTTCGAGAGTCCATCACTTAAGCACTCTAAAGTTAAGCGTGCTTGACTTGGAGCAATTCTGGGATGGTGACCTCCTAAGAAGTTTTCCTAGGACAGGTGTGAGTGAGGACAAAGCACATTGAAAAGACTCATGTTAGTTTGTGATGATAGTCGTTAATCCGTAAAGCAGTCCGAGATCTTACAATACTGAAGGAGAAGGATAAAGGAATAAGTGATGGAAAGAAAATAGATTGTGGGTTAGGATTTCATAAGATGTCTTGAAGGACATGATCGTGGGTAACTTTTTTTCGTTGGCATTATTAACCGTTTGACCATCGGTGAGACACCCCGATGTCCTATTATTAGCGTTAGCGCGTTTATTACATATGAAGATATTATAAGTTTGTGGAAGCGATAAAATTAAAACCATTTAAAAATACACAACAGAAGAAAAGATAAACGACAAATACATACATAATATATACAGAGTATCCATCAAGTAACATCGATCCCAACAGAGGGATCAGAAGCCTAACATATATACAGACTGATTAAAAAGAACAGTAAGCTGGTCACAGAAGAGATAACAAAACCTAGAACAAACAGCATCTATTAGCCCGCCTCTCTCATAAATATATCCAAAAATCAAAAGAAACTATGCTCACAGAGGCTCTCCCTAGTAGACGCTACAGACTAACCATATCACAGACGATATGGGCGTCTGGAACTACCCTCACCCTCCTGTGACGGTTGTAATGCATTGTCTGCACGCTCCTTCCCTCAAAGCCTCTCCATAACACTCCAAGTCCGCTGCTAGCATAGATAGGGTCTCTCGGGTTCCACATATCCTCTACGAACTCCTGAAGGTTGGGTGGGATCCAAAGCTCTGAGAAAGGTAGTCGCTGAGAGATCCGATAAGAGTCGAGCATAGTGAAGAAAGGTCCTCCTTTGAGACGGACATAGATGTTGACTGGGCCGGTACAGCATATGAAGAACTGTGAGTGGTTGACCTACCACCCACGGTCATCATGATATACGATCTTAATGTCCCCCAGGGTCTGGACCCTCGGCGGAACCATCTGCAGGTAGTGCATCTGATGATGCTCCGGTCTGATCACAATCGACGTATGGTTACTGCTCATCTGACGAACCAATACATAAACAGATAGAGAAAGAAAAGAAGGAGGGAGATAAGAATCTCGGCACTACCATAAAACAGGATAGGGAAAACATAGCAAAGCATACTATCACACAACAGTCAACTCATACAGCAAACATCTCTCGAGTCATATTGTCACGATCAACCTCGATTATCCAACTATGATCACTCCTATGCATGTCGGCCGATCTCTCACACTAGGGATACTGATTCCCCAGACATTCTCTTTCTCTCTTGGGCCTATTCATCCCCCGGAGAATGTCAGCTGGTTTTTCCTGGTAACAGTTTCGTTCACCGTGACAAATAAGGGTGCTTCCCCCTATGAGCTCAACTCTAATAGGGGTATCTTGGTCTCCTTGGAAGGTCCACAATAAACTGGAACACTCCGTGCCCAGACGTCGAGATAGCCGAGTACCGGGGGAGAACACGACACAATGGTTGCAAACCATTGGCCACTATCGGTAAATCCTAACCGGCTATATCCCTAAGGTTCCCTGAACCGTCCCACTTTCATTCCGTACCCGCACCCGGGTACACCAATTTAGCGTGACTCCCAATCAAATGGCTCGCCACTTTGGTAAATATGCAATGCAACACAACCTAAGTTGACACCAGTACCAACACTCATTTACACGTATTTCGATGCACTCAGCATCCGCAACATCAACTCTGTACCCATATACCGTTTTCAAAATCCGTTCTCATCACTAACTTAATAGCGTACCGTCAGGTGTCAACTAGGGTTTCCAACAGCACAACAAACAATCCAGACAACCTCAACGACATCAACGCAAAAATCATAATATCATCATCTCAATATCAAATAATAACTTAACATCATCAATATCAACATAGCATCATGCATCATCATGTATATCTATCAAACAGCACACGTCAACCACCATCATAACCATAAATAGCAAAAAGCAGTAAAACAGACAACCTCAACATATGCACGTAAAACGATAAAGTAAACCTAACATCGATAAGCATGCGTAACTAAATCTCGTGTACAATTTTAAAAGCATTTTCAGTAGGGATTTAATTATCGCAAGCTATTCGACAACTAGTAAGGTCTGGAGCACCCTACGCATACAGCATAATACATTATACTATGTTTGCCTCCCCGGCTTGTCGGATACTTTCTCCCCACCTTGGGCAGTTACGTTCTGCTCAACAGTTTCTCAAAATCCGCACCTTCACTAACCAACCAGCTACTTCCACGTGTCCCGGATAGCTCCCCGATGTTCCAAAATTCGCCCTGAACACGCGGACAGAGTCCTGACAATGTCATAAACCCTAATCTTGCAACAGTTTCACAGACAAAGTCAGAATCGAAGCAAGATTCATAAAACAAGGTAAATTACAATGTCGAAGTGTCAACAAGTTAGAGATTCGAGCATTACCTCCACCGTTTGACGAATCGAAGGTATGTATGTGACGTGCTCGTTGCCCTGAAAGCGGATATGTAGTCGGAATCGAAAACGGACGAGTGAATCTCCCGGAAACCATACTTTCTTTATCTACACGGCTCTGACCTCGCTCTATACGAGTTCGGGTTCATGGTTCAAATGAGAGATGAGGGGCCATGCATGGAGAGAAAAGGAAGAAAGTGGGGGTAGGTGATAGCACTGGGCGCTCGAGCGCCCATGCCCCCATGCTTGAGCGCTGCAGCGCTTGAGCGTTGGATCTGCCATGCTTGAGCGATGCATCCTGCTCAGCCACATGTCATCCATTTTGACACGTGTTGCCATGTGTTATTCAACCCAGAACGCTTGAGCGCTGGACATGTAGCATTTGAGCGTTCTCACTGATGTCGGTTGTCAGATTTCACGCGTTTCGATGCATGCTAAGTATGTTTTAAGTTTGATTGACCTCAAACTTGATACTCAGACTCATTAACACCTAACAAACAAGATTAAGCCATCACACACGCTTAATCCTTGCCCGATTCCTTATCGAAAAAATGGGGTGTTACAATCGGTGTTTAAAAAACTCATTATTGACGGTTTATCTGTTGGTTTATCACGTGCACATTATGGACGGTCTTGTGGTCGATACCTTGAACTCAAACTTACCAACGGTCCTTCTGTCCAAAAATACCCGACCAAAGTTTGGCTCAAAAGCTCGCCAATGTTATCCATGGAATTACCCATAGAATGCCCATCATAACGTTACCGACATCTATTTTGTCGGTAATAATGTTGACTTTCCAACGTTACTAACGAAATTGAGGTCGTCGATAATTTGTCATCGGTAATTCAACAATTTCTGGTAGTTATCATAGGTGTTGGGTTCAGTGATTAACCCTGCGTACCACATACCTAATTTGTCGTATCGTGTACTGTTAGGGGTGTACTCAGGTCTAGGTCAACCAGATGAACCTGAAGAGCCAACCCAATCTGAGGTGTTTGGTTCAGGATATTTTAACTGCCCCAACCCGACCTATCCCTAACTGGTTCGGATGACGGGTTTGTTGTTTGTTAACCTGTGAACCCGATACCCCACTCGTTCAGATTATTTTTTTTTACACCTTTTCCTTGCTTTCTTTTACGCCTTCTCTACTTCACTTGTTCAGATATCAGGCTTCATTCCACTCCGCCGGTGTCGGTCCGCCTAGTACGCTTCGTGCCCACTCAAACGAGTTTGTCTCCCCACAAAAGGCGCTGAACGCCACCGGACACTTCATCCAGATTCGACAAATGAAATTGGTCTTAGAAACCAGAGAGGTGCCCCCCACATGACAACTTCTAGGGTTATGGATGGTTGCACACTCAATTTTTTTGTTGATGGGTTGGGGTCCCTTTTTTGGCCACTGCAATGTTTCTCCTTCTTTTTCTTTAAGTTTAACAATTTTAATAAGTATGTAACCCGATCAACCTGACCTAAGACAACTTGATTTTAATCAGGTTGGTTTAGTTATGGTTTGATTGAAAAAATGATCCAACCCAACCCGTACAAAAGTGATTGGTTCGGGTACCAACTTTGGTCAAAATCCGACCCAACCCAATCCGTGTATACCCCTTTGTACTGCATACCAATTTCACATTAAAGAAAGTCTTATAATAATAATGTAAAAAATGACAAACCATATACCAAGTGAATCGTGTCCCAAGTACCCATACTACATACCTGATAGCTATGCTCAAAACCAACTATATATTGCGGATAAGTCCAAAAGGCTGATATTTGAATTTGCTGGAGTTAGAATTTCGAAAAAGATAAAGGTTGAAAACAGAGAAGGTCCTTTCGAAGGTAGGCACTGAGGATCTCATCAAATATATACCTAAGGCCATATACCAAATTACTATTAAATTTATGATTAATTTTAGATTGATCCATATATTTGTGCCTAAAAAAATATTTTATCCAAAAGAAGCAATTTAATTTGTTGCATTATTCTTTGGGAATTAAACTTCATTCTAGTTTTCTACTCCCATAACATGAATTTCGAGAAAAATAATGCGAAACATACTAAATGGCAGACAATGTTACTTTGTAAATTCAAACTAAAGTTTGAGGACAAAATCTCATATATCAGATAAACTACCAAACGTGCTGTTAATCATCTAACACTTATTATATGTGAAGACAAGGATCTCATTGACCAAATCATACGTCAACAAAGTTCCTTGGAGTTGGATGCTACCAATTATTGTAAGGGCAGAATCTTTTCCTTCTGCAAATGGTAGACAAACTGTGCCTTCGTCTGCTTTGAAGATAATTTGGTTGGTGATGAACTTGAAGGTCACAAAATTTTCACCAGAGACATTGCCATTTTGAAAGTAAAATTCAATAGTTGGATAGACATTGGATGGATCATCTCTATAACAAAACTCTAACCCTTCATCTCCACCCTTCCTTGTAAGGTTACTATCAATTTTTCGCATCTCTGATCTGAACACACTGTAAGCATCACTTGGTAAATATGTTAGTGTCGTCCCCATATCTATAATAACCCCACCATCATAATTTATGCCATAACCCCAAACTCTAGATTGGATATCTAGCATAAACCCATTAATCCCTATACCCACAAACTGCAAAAAGTAATAGTAAGGGTAACCACTGTTCTCACTCAAGGGAACCATAATGGAATTATTACCAACATCATGTTGATACATTGTAGGTGGGGTGTCATAAAACTCAAGAGTGGAGGGTGCATCAGATCCAGGACTCACCAGGCAAAAAGAAAAGGCCTTTGCTTGGAGTTGACTTTGCATTGAAAGTGGACCACGTCCTAGACCGAAAACACCTGAGAAGCTTGTCCTAAATGGACCCTCATATGCATCTCCACATCCCATGATGAAGTTCTTCACCTGTGTGTTGGAATTCTCCAAGTTCAGTGTATCAGTCACCATCATACCAAAAGACTTGGATTCCTTAGCATATTTCACATTGTATCTACAGGTCCAATATCCTGTGCAATTTCCAAAAAGTTCCCTCATCATTGGGATCAAGCATGTGTCAGAGTAACAACTAAGTTGTTTGAAGGTACTTGATGCCTGAGTATTAAATGGAGAGCGCTGCATTGGGTAGCAACTGCTGCAAGGGTCACACTGAGTCCATGTGATGGGGCTCCCTATGTCTATCCTAACAAATACAACTTGCACTGGAGTACCAATCAACAAGAATAATGCATAACCATCATCATCAAGGTATATATCTGTTTTGGCTTCCATGTGATGATAAAGAACTCCAGTGGAGGCCGTGATGGTGTCATTGAGGATTCCCCTACGGTACAGTGGGATGCTAATCATGGGGACAGAAGGTGGGTGTGGAAAAGAGGCAGAATTGGATAGAGAAGCTGTTTGTAATACACAACAAAGAGTCAATAAAATCACCATTTTTGTAATTATCTAGTTTCGAATAGCTTAACTTTTTTCTTTGGTAGTTGGTCATTTATTAATGTTAGAATATTGGATCGATACATTGTGTGCATCTATATATAGGAAAGTCATTTGGTAAGCTTGTGGTTTTGGTTTTTGGTAACTCATTCAATTTGCCTTGTTCACATGAACATTACAATTCTCGTTAATAAACATTTAGACATCATACTATCATAGCATTTTTCCCATTTCTGACCCACCTACTTTTTGAGGTGTACAAACTTGTGAACATAGATTAACATTTGCATTAAAATAAAAGAAAGTAAAAGACATAAAAGATTTTATGTCACCGTATTTTCTGACCCACCAGTTTGGTATACTATCTCATGTCACCAACAAATATTGTCACATGATTTAAAATTTTAAAGTAATAATAAAAGATAGAATACATAAAAATATTTTATTGACGGGAACATGATATGATATATTAAAATACAACAGGTGGTCTCTATCCTTAAAATATTGGGCCTCTTCCTTTAATATCATCAACATATTATATCTATCTATTACTTATGTCTCTTTCTCTCTCCATTATCAATGAGTTTACCTTTAGGCAAACTTTGAGGGAAAAAAAAACTTAAATGTGATATTTTCATAAATACAGTAGTAAATTAATAAACTTAATTGAATAAATATAATATTTCTATTTCAAATCATGTCACATTTTGTTTTATTATTTTTAAATTTATTAGCATGGTTCATTTAGAAGTGTACATAACCAAATCCAATGATTCTTATCCCAAAAAGCCAAAAGTTAAAAATTGGACAAAACTAATTAAACTTAGTTTGTTTTTTTTCAATCTTTTTAAAGTCGGACATGTCATTGAACGGGTGAAGACACTAGTTCAAGGTTCAACGGTCTGACCGTAGTTGAACCGGTACTGATAAATAATATAATTTTAAATATTTATAAAAATATATAAAACAAAATATTAGAAAAATAAATAACATAAAATTTATTAACTTCATAACATTAAAACTCAATATTTCAATAATCAATAATAATACACTAAAACTCATTATTTGTACTTGCATATAATAATTTTTTTTACTAAAGGTCCGAATTAGTCCCTAACAAAAAATGAGGGTACACTTTTAGTCTCTAAGAAGAAAAAAAAAGTCACCATTTAGTCATCGAGAATAACAAAACAGGGACATGTTAGTCCCCCCGTTTGTTTTCTTTTTCTGCCAACCGTTAGATTGCTGAGGTGTACTGTTATCATGCATATTTGTCCGTTATTTATTTCACTGTGGAAATTGATTTTGGAAAATCCTATGCCCTCCAAAACAATGTCATTTGAGAAGCTATACTAAAATAAAATCCCGTTGTCTTGAAAATTGGAACATTTGACAAGAACTCATCCTTAATTTACTCCATAATCTGACCAACAGTTTGAAATGAACAGATAAAAAAACACGAGAAGGGGGATTGAATTGTGCTTTAGTTAATTTTTCAGTAATAAGAAGGTTTTCTTTCAAACAAGAGATCAGACACAAGGAAGCGTCTGATATAAAATAGGTTATATGAAAACTTAATTAGCACTTTCAACCCAGTTAGCACAGTAAATAAAGCAAGTTGAAAGAATAAGATAGAAAAGTAGACACGGGGATTTATATGGTTCACCCCAAACCTTGGGCTACATCCAGTCCTTGGTTTCACCAAGTATTGACACTATAACTGATCAGGTTGCAGATAGGCATTGTTTGCACACCTAGCCTTCGCAGGCTCAACTGACAAGTATTGTTTGCAAACCTAGCCTCTCCAGACTCAAACAAGTATTCTTTCAGCATGCCTCTTCAGGCTCCACAAATGGTAAGAGTTGAATGAACCAGCAACTTCATAGATTACAACTTTGCAAGTCAATCGGAAAACACTCAATGAGTGAATAAGTATTTAAAGTAGGTATGATCGCAATAAATACTTCTCAATAAATACAAATAATTGAGCAGAGAAGTATTCTAAGAAGAACTTAAGAGAGCTTTGAATGCGGAGAGAGTATTGAATGCTTGAGTGAATTCGTTCAGCTTTGTATCTTCAACAATCTTCAAAATCTTCTATTTATACTCATGTTGAGTCACCGGCAAGTGTACCGGGTCGTCGCAAGTAATAAAATAACACGGTAAGAATTTACCGAGGTCGAACACAGGGATTGGGCTACCAATTCGTCTAATCCGCGGGAAATCCGATACGTTGGTCAAGTGAGGAAAGTGGTTGAGAGAGAGAGATTAAGATCGCAATTCAAATAACAAATCAAATAAGCTAATTGACTAAAAATCGGGAATTAGAATATCTAGGGTCTCAAATCCACCTACCCAATCATGCATAGTACCCAAGTGATGATGTATTCCTCCCTAAGTTCAATTACAATGTCAACCGGGACCCCCAAATTCTCCTAAATCCACTGTCGTGCTCAATAGGACGTATTCGAAGATTGGATTAATTACTTACTAGGTCTCTTAATCCTAATCATCAAATTATATTAAATCTTGTTCCCTATACGGTTGCACCGATCTCCTACTCACTCTCGTACAATATTCGATCGATGATCCCAATTCAAGTTCTAAAACGCGAATCGCCGATCAGCCTCAACACGTTTAACTAGTTAATCACGCAAGCATATGATCAACACAATCAAATCAGAATTGGAAAACAAGAATTGAATTAAAGGGGAGAAAAACATACATCACATGAACACTATACCGCCATGGGTGACTTCATCGATCCCCTAGACGAGGGGATTAGTTCCTCATGCCCGTGACGACAAACGAACAATCGGCAATAATCTCCATAATAAAATAAGAAAAGAAAAGAGAAGGGAGACGCAGCTCCAGAAACAAGGATTCGTCCTAAAACTGATCTAAACAAGTGGAGTATCAAAAGTCCTTCAATCTGATCTGAAACAGCCTATAAATAGGGATTCTGGTTCTCGGACGCTCGCGGGGCGAACCATATTTCACGAGGCGAACATTAGTTTTGGCCCACTTTCAATTTGGATTCTCGAAAGGCGAGAGTGTGTTCGCGGGGCGAGTCTTCAAACTTCAATCTCTCACAGCCGTGACCTTCATCACGGGTAGGACGTGATGGTCTCTGACTTCCAGGGTCTTCAAACTCTCGCGGGGCGAGATGCTTATCGCGGGGCGAGACTTCAAACCTTAATCTGTCACAGCTGTGACCTTCATCACAGCTTAGCCGTGATGGTCTCTGTCTTGCAGGTCTTCATGATTCGCGAGGCGAGAATATTCTCGCGGGGCGAGACAGAATTGATGACGTTGCTGCTTAGCTGATCTTCAGACTCGCGAGGCGAGCATCCACTCGTGGGGCGAGCATCTCCAGAATGGCAATTTCCACTATTTCTTGACTTTCCTTAACTCCCGGAGCTTCACTTCTAACCTGAAACAATAAAAAGACACAAAAAGCGTAATTCTATTCAAAATAGACTAAAAACTACTAAAAATGCCTAGAACGAGTAAAAGTCTATTTAGGAACAAAACAAGGCCAAATTTGGGCGAAAACGAGATTGAACTCGAATAATTTGCACAAAAACCACAGGCCATCTAGTTATAAAACTAGATAAGCCAAAGGCTTATCAAAACACCCCAAACTTAAACCTTGCTTGTCCCCAAGCAAGCTAAAACTCAAAAACGACTCAAGACTTGGCAAGCTTAAGGGAATCAATCGATTTCGCACAAATTTCATGCACTCAAAACAGTTTTTCTCCAATGATTTCCCCCCTACATTAACGTAATCCCCACATTCATTTACTTTAAATAATTGAGAACTTCATCATTCATGCAATCATTAATCTAAGTTGAGGATCAGGGTCACACACAAAAGGAAGATCACCAATTTCAAACAATTGCCTTCCTCACAAGGGTATGTAAAATTTCACTCATTCACTCAAATTCGTCTAGGCTATCAACTTTTCACTCAATTTCACATCTCAAGATCACTTCCCATGAATTTGATTTTCATCTCAAAAATGATTCACACGAAAACATGCATGCAACATCAGAAGGTCTTATAAAGGTTGTAATGGGGCCTAGCTGAGGGTAGGATATTCAAGGATACTAGGCTTAAGTCCCTAGGAACTAAGAAAGCATGAGCAATTGACGCATATTCTACTCAAATTCCTTTTTCCATTTTTCTTTCTGCCTCGGGTGACTACAGCCTTTTCCTTGCTAATTTTTTTTTTGTTTTGCCCCTTTTCTTTTGGCAAGTTTGTTTTTGTTTTTATATTGCCTTGGGTTCCAACCTTTATTTTTCTTTTTCTCAACCCAAAATGACATATCACCTTGTAGCCACCCCAAACTTAGTTTCTCACAACCCTTTTCTTGCTACGCTTCCATGCTCTCCTAATCCTAAGATCGAGTTAACATGGTTTTTCAGATTTTGGCTTATAATATAGGGTCATCAAGAAACAATAGGCTAATTAGGCTCAATGTGGTTAACTAGGGAACAAGCATTAGGGATGGTTCTTTTTAGGCCAAGTAGTTATTCAAAGAAAATTGCCTAAATCATTTGATGCAACACATAAACATGCAAACCATGAAGAGATTCAAGCAAATCCGGGAAAGTGCAACTTAACGGTGATTCACACAATCAAAAACAAAGTTGGAGGCTCAAATCCTCACCTGGACATTTTGCAAATTGTTTGACCGAGATACAATTCCTAGTGTGTGCACCCCCTCACCCTAAACTTATCATAAATCAAGTAATTACAATAAAATTCTCAAAGTTCAATTTTCAATTTTTCACATGGGGATCAACTTTTCTATTTTCAGAACCTAGGGGGAAATCATCGATGGTCAATATAATTCATGCAATCAATCTATGCTCAATTTAATTAAATTCCAACAAGCTTGCCGACACACTATTCATACACAAACTCTTGATCTTCTCAAATTATTCAAGAGTGACAAACAAAAACAAAACAAAAAAACAAAAACAAAAACAAAAACAAGAGTGAGGAAAGGAGAGGGTACTCCCTGATCAAGTTTCTATGGTTGCATCCTCATCCAATTGATCTCACGGGCTCCCTTCTGTTGCATAGAATCCTGGAAGAACTCCTGAAAATTAAAACCTTAAGTGCAGATTCGCGAGGCGAGAGATCACTCGCGAGGTGAATCTGGAAAATTGTTATTCACACTTTCCAGAATAGCGAGGCGAGTAGTATCTCGCGAGGCGAATCTGGAATTCCAACAGATGATGATGCCCAGAATCGTGAGGCGAAATCAGCCCTCGCGACGCGAGACAGAAACGTGAGCAAGCCTCTGAGATTCAGGGCTTGTCTCGCGTGGCCACTGTGGATTCGCGAGGCGAATCAAGCTTTTCTTTTTTTTTTATTTTTTTTATTTATCAATGAAAATGACAGAAACTAAAATTAAAGGATACCAAGCTTGGGTTGCCTCCCAAGTAGCGCTTGTTTAACGTCCCGAGCCTGACTCAAGTCACCCCTATGGGTTATTCCGGAGGAAGAAACTGCTTGTAATTTGGGACTGATTCCCCATGGTAATGCCTTATCATTTTCCCATTCACCTTGAAGTTACCGGAGGCCCCTTCTAACTCTACTGTTCCGTGAGGACAAACTTGGAGGACCTTGAATGGTCCTGACCACCTCGATCTTAGCCTTCCCGGAAAGAATTTCAATCTTGAGTTGTCAAGAAGTACCGCTTGCCCGGGCCCAAGCTCCCTAGGCAAGATGTGTTTGTCCTGCCTTTCCTTAGTCCGCTTTTTGTGGTTTGCTTGCTTGCGGATCCTGGACAACTCATTTAAATCCAAAAGCCCTCTATAATCGGCACATACTCTCCACTCCGTGATGGTCCCTTTTGGGATCAACTGGTTGTTTTCATTGACCACCACGGTTGTGCCACCTTTCAACTTTGGTGCTTTATCCTCTTTTTCCATGCCCTTGTTGTTGCGCTCTTCCCTTGTACATTCATCCCTTGGGGAACTCGGTAAGGCTTTCATGTCTTTCAACCACTCGAGATAGACCTCATCCCCCAAAGGGTCTTTTTTCTCACTATCATCATCATGGGATTTTACCAACACTTGAGCAAGTGAAGAACCATGGGCTTCTCTAGTTGCCTTTGCCTTGACAGTTGGATCCACCATATCCACTCGATACACTTCCGACCTCTCTGCAGGGTGCTTCATTGCTTCAAAGAGATTGAAGACTACCTCATCATCTTGCACCCTTAGAGTGAGTTTCCCTTGTCGCACATCTATCAAGGCACCCCCAGTGGTCAAGAAGGGCCTACCCAATATGAGAGGGATCTCAGCGTCTTCATCCATATCAAGCACTACAAAGTCCGCCGGAAATATGAGCTTGTCCACCTTTACTAACACGTCTTCGACCACCACATAAGGATATTTTATAGAACGATCGGCGAGTTGGAGTGACATCTGTGTGTCCTTGACTTCTTGGATCCCCAACCTCTTCATCATAGAGAGGGGCATCAAGTTGATGCTTGCCCCTAGATCACATAATGCCTTCCCTAGAGTCATCCCTCCAATGGTGCATGGTATCGAAAAAGAACCGGGATCCTTCAACTTTGGAGGTAGTTTTCTTTGAATAATGGCACTACACTCCTCGGTCAAAGAAACCGTTTCCTCATCCACTATTCTCCGCTTCTTGGTGAGAAGCTCCTTCATAAACCGGGCATATGATGGCATCTGTTCCAAGGCTTCCGCAAATGGAATGTTAATCTGAAGTTTGCGGAAGACATCAAGGAATTTGTTGAACTGCTTATCCTGTTGAGGATTCTTCAATCTTTCAGGATACGGTACCTTCATGTAGGGCGGGAGGTCTTGGGGTTCAACCCACTTCTTCTTTCGGAACTCTTCATCCACAAGCTTCAGCCTTCCCCCTTGCTCTGGTGCCTTGTCACTTGCCAACTTCTCTTTCTCAGGTTGCTCTTCCTCAACATGTGGTTGTTCCGGGGCCTTGTCTTCCTGAGAACTAGTTGCACCCCTGTTAGATCCCAACACTTTACTGCTCCTTATTGTTATGGCATTGCAATGGTTCTTAGGGCTGTTCTCGGTATCACTTGGGAAAGTGCCTGGGAGACGCTCATTTAGTTGTCTTGCGAGCTGAGCAACCTGCGTCTCTAGATTGTGAATTGATGCCCCTGTATGCGTTGTCAACTTGTCAACTGACGCATTCACTTTCTCTAATGCTGTGCCTGTATAGATTGCCAACTTGTCAACTACAGTGTTTGTGTCGATTGAAAATTTCTCCACTGTTGCACTCATCTTCTCAAAAGCTAGCTCCCACGGTTGTCTTCCACTATCTATTAGTTGCAATTGATTAGTCCCTTGATGAGCCTGCTGAGTATTGCGCTGCTGGATCCCAATGTTTGGCCTCAGACCCTGTTGAGGTTGTTGTTGCCCGTCTAGACCACCACTAGCATTACTCCAAGCGAAACCCGGATGGTCTCTCCTTATATACCCCCTATTCTGATTCTGACTGTAGTCATTCTGTCTGTTCCTCTTATAGTTGTTCTGGGGCACAGTGTCATAGAAGTTGTGGCATGAGTCCACATGTTCCTGAGAGAAGTTGAGCGGACAACTATGAGTGTCATGATCTCCATTACAATTGTCACAACCCGGAGGCATCCCCTCATGTATCACATTAACCCTTTTGCTACCAGACAAAGCCTCATTCTGCATCTTCAACAATCTGTTTTGCTCGAGAATGGCTTCCATTGTCGCTGAACTGATTCCACTTAAGGTTTCCATACCACGGTTGTAATCATTATATGACATCTTTTCCAATAATGCCCATCCATCCTCAGCTGATAAATAGGAAAAAGAACCGCCAGCTGCGGCATCACAGTTCATCTGATAGTGTCCCCTCAACCCATTAAAGAAATGCTGAACTTTGGAGACCGGGTCAAAGAACGCTGAAGGGCATCTTCTCAGGAGCCCGTTGTACCTCTCCCAAGCTTCATTATAAGTTTCATCTTCTGTCTGCCTGAAGGATGTGACGGCAATTCTTGCTTGTGCCGCTTTCTGAGGGGGAAAATATTTGGTTAGGAACTTTTGTGCCATTTGCTCCCAAGTTCTGATGCTGTTCCTATCCAAGCTGTCAACCCAATCGCGAGTGACATCCCTAAGAGAGAGAGGGAAAAGCCGCAAGCGAAACTCATCTTGTGAGACTCCTCTTGTCTTCTGTAAGTCACAAGCTTCAAGGAAGCGAGTGATGTGTCTATGAGGGTCTTGTTTGCCACTCCCATCAAACTGATTCTCCCGGATCTGGAATGTGACACATCCCGCCAGTCTGAAGGAGTCTGTATTCAGGTTGCCCCTCACAATAGAAGAATCACAATCACCTAAGCTGGGTAGATCGTACTCAAAGAGAGGCTTGTAACGAGGAGGAGGAGGATTTTCTTCGGCCATGTCCTCAAGATTAATCGCTTCAAGCCTCTTTCTTTCTCTGACTTCCTTCCTTAAGCGCTTCTCAGTCTTGGTGATCTCCGAATCAAATAGCAGGTCCTCTTGTGAAAGGGTACCTCGCATACAAAAACACGGCAAAACCAAGTGGAATCAAAGAAGTAGAGAGAAATAATAAAGAAATAACAGAAAAATAAAAATAAAATCAACTTAACCAATCAATCAAATTTCCTAAAAATTAGGAAAATTGGTTGTGCCAATCCCCGGCAACGGCGCCAAAAACTTGTTGAGTCACCGGCAAGTGTACCGGGTCGTCGCAAGTAATAAAATAACACGGTAAGAATTTACCGAGGTCGAACACAGGGATTGGGCTACCAATTCGTCTAATCCACGGGAAATCCGATACGTTGGTCAAGTGAGGAAAGTGGTTGAGAGAGAGAGATTAAGATCGCAATTCAAATAACAAATCAAATAAGCTAATTGACTAAAAATCAGGAATTAGAATATCTAGGGTCTCAAATCCACCTACCCAATCATGCATAGTACCCAAGTGATGATGTATTCCTCCCTAAGTTCAATTACAATGTCAACCGGGACCCCCAAATTCTCCTAAATCCATTGCCGTGCTCAATAGGACGTATTTGAAGATTGGATTAATTACTTACTATGTCTCTTAATCCTAATCATCAAATTATATTAAATCTTGTTCCCTATACGGTTGCACCGATCTCCTACTCACTCTCGTACAATATTCGATCGATGATCCCAATTCAAGTTCTAAAACGCGAATCACCGATCAGCCTCAACTCGTTTAACTAGTTAATCAAGCAAGCATATGATCAACACAATCAAATCAGAATTGGAAAACAAGAATTGAATTAAAGGGGAGAAAAACATACATCACATGAACACTATACCGCCATGGGTGGCTTCATCGATCCCCTAGACGAGGGGATTAGTTCCTCATGCCCGTGACGACAAACGAACAATCGGCAATAATCTCCATAATAAAATAAGAAAAGAAAAGAGAAGGGAGACGCAGCTCCAGAAACAAGGATTCGTCCTAAAACTGATCTAAACAAGTGGAGTATCAAAAGTCCTTCAATCTGATCTGAAACAGCCTATAAATCGGGATTCTGGTTCTCGGACGCTCGCGGGGTGAACCATATTTCACGAGGCGAACATTAGTTTTGGCCCGCTTTCAATTTGGATTCTCGCGAGGCGAGAGTGTGTTCGCGGGGCGAGTCTTCAAACTTCAATCTCTCACAGTGGTGACCTTCATCACGGCTAGGACGTGATGGTCTCTGACTTCCAGGGTCTTCAAACTCTCGCGGGGCGAGATGCTTATCGCGGGGCGAGACTTCAAACCTTAATCTGTCACAGCCGTGACCTTCATCACAGCTTAGCCGTGATGGTCTCTGTCTTGCAGGTCTTCATGATTCGCGCGGGCGAGCATCTCCAGAATGGCAATTTCCACTATTTCTTAACTTTCCTTGACTCCCGGAGCTTCACTTCTAACCTGAAACAATAAAAAGACACAAAAAGCGTAATTCTATTCGAAATAGACTAAAAACTACTAAAAATGCCTAGAATGAGTAAAAGTCTACTTAGGAACAAAACAAGGCCAAATTTGGGCGAAAACGAGATTGAACTCGAATAATTTGCACAAAAACCACAGGCCATCTAGTTATAAAACTAGATAAGCCAAAGGCTTATCAACTCATCAGTAAAATTTTGTTCTTCATTCATTAATGTCAGAGAGTCATTCTGAACTTGCATTTAATGTTTATGATCGTTGGAGAGCTTGAAGACAAGTTGAACATATATGTTGGCTGTAACACCCCCCTTGAGCATTACTATGTGAACACGTGCGGAAATTGATTTCTTTTAAGTAAGAAAATCTGGGTGTAAAAATATTTTCTTCTGAATGCTTAGAACATAATGTGCACATCACAATAGTAAAAAAAAATTTATTCACAAAAAAATTTCAAACCAAATAAAGGTTTTCAAAACACCTACACAGACTTTCTCAAAACATACCACCCAACAAAAATCCTAAGCTGGTCGCTCTACAAGACACTCACTGATGAGACCTCGTGATCATCCCTATGATCACATCTCTTCCTGCAATTCAGACTTAAGTCTCCAAATGACTTAAGGAACTCTTCTGCAACATCTGCACTCGTGTACCAAGGTACATACACTATCAAAGACAGAAGAACATATATATATGCAATGGTGAGTTCCAATATATGGATTTTAAAACGATAACCATATGCACGATACACAAATAACATTTAACATGTATATTCAACAACAAATAATTTATTTATCAAAGGGTTTCATACCCGACAATCTTCATTATTTTAAAAACCATGACACTTCAATATTCATCATATAACTTTTGTACTTAATCTCCGGAGCTTCAAACACCAAATAAATGAGCTGATCAGGCTCTCCTTGCCAAATAAGGAAGAATTTAAACGTTGCCAGATAAGGCAGGTTTTAATCGTTGCCAGATAAGGCAGGTTTTAAGCGTTGCCAGATATAGCAGGTTTTAAATTAACCATAACACTGTCCAAAACGAGGCACAATGAATACCACAGATAGTATATGGTTTCGTGGTCATATGTCTATCAAGGTACAGTGATGCAAATTTCATGAATACTTGCCATCAATAATTCAAGTCCTATGCAGAGGCATGTCTGCCCAAAAATGCATGTAAAACATTTTGTTTACGTCATTTTATTTGTGTTCATTCTTTCCTTGTTGAGGCTCAATGGCTCACGACCAATCCAAAGTTTAAACATTTAAGTTTAATCCATCATTCCAATAAAACAGACTCTAAGTCAAAAATGTTCTAATCACGAAATCTAGACCTATACGCCAGATGTAGATTCGTAGATTTTTGCGCACAAAAATCAATATCACTTTTTATAGGACATGTAGTTCATAACTTCAACTTTTGGACCCCTGGTCCATACCATATAACACTAGACCCCGGCATCTTGGTAGCTAGGTTTGTCTTTCAAATTTAAAAGCATTTTAGCTCTGTGAAAAACAAATCCAAAAACAAAATTTCCTCAACTTATCCAAGTTGTCGGAAATAACCCGTTATATAAAAATACTTTACAGAAAATCCTTTTACGTTGTAAACTCAGTTTATAAAATCCTCAAAATGGCTTAAAATTCATTTTCATTCAAAAATAAATATTTTGAACCTGAAAATATTACTTTGAGACAAATTCTATGTTGATGAGTGTGATTTCACCTCATCTTTGTCCATCATTTTGCATGCATTTTCATGTAGTTTAGGCATATTTTTATTAGATTTTAGGTTAATTTTCCTTTGGAACGGGTAAGGCGGTTTTCGTGTGTTGTTTTGAAGATATCAAGGGTAAAATGCTCAAGATTAACCATGATGGAGTTTGGATGAAGATAGGGCTTTAAAAGTGAAGAAAATGAGCCAAACAGAGCCCATCACGGCCTAGCCGTGATGCCCATCACGGCCATGATCGAGCAAAACTGAAAAAAAACAAAGGCTGAAGTCAGAGTCTGTCACGGCCTGGCCGTGATAGCCATCACGGCCGTGACCCAAAACCACCACAAGTCAGAGCACATCACGGCCCAGCCGTGAAATTCATCACGGGCCATGAAAGGAAGGCTCGCGTCGCGAGCAACATTTCGCGTCGCGAGAATGCTGGATTTTGTAAAAGTACCAGAAACAGAGACCGTCACGGCCTGGCCATGATGGCCATCACGGCCGTGACGCGCATTACTTGGACCTGAAGAAACCGAAATAGATCAAATTTTGAGTTGGTTTGGGACTCTAACTTCCCAATTTCTATAAATAAGGATCAAGGCATCATATCAGAGGATGAAGGATCATAGAGAGACATCATCTAGGACACCTTTTGGCTACATTTTAGGATCTCTTCTCCTCTTCTCTTCTCTTCTCTTCTCTGATTTTTTGTATTTTCTATTATGTTGTCAACCCAGCTTGTCATCTCCATGGCAAGACTGGAGTAGTAGTTTGTTTCTAGGGACTAGGGCTCTGCCCGAGTTTTGTAAATGTTGTTGATTTGATGTAAAATCGTTGTTGATTTCGTTATTGTTTTAGATCTGATTTCTAGTGTGTTAACCACTCGTAAATTCGGCAACCGCTTATTTGCGTGACGTAGACGTTCTAAGGAGGAACCTAGCGGTGAACTTAGGATTTCTAGGGTATTTCACTCGTAAAATTCGGCGGCCACTGGTTTGTGAGATGTGGATGATCCAAGGAGGAACCTAGCGGTGAACTTAGGTTATTTGCATGACTGAGACATTCCAAGGAGGAACCTAGCGGTGAACTTAGGTGTCGGACCTATAGAAGTCAGACTTGGGACTGAAATCACGAGAGTTAGAAGCCGTCCCTCGAGGAGCAACGAGTTGTCACGGAACGCAAAGGGTCCAATCTGGGATCGACTACCACGAGAGTAGGGGTCGGGTCAATTGGGCACGGCTTTTGTAACCCGAGAGGGAGCTTAAGCTATTAGAGGATAGACTCGCCTTCAAGGCAATTTCGGTAATCAACAAAGGTAAATCAGATTAGCAACATAAACAGCCTCAAAGGTAACCCAAATCCCTAGGAATCCGTTTAGATCAAAACCCCAAAAACATTTGTTTTCTGTTTTAATTGTTCTCTGCTCATCTATCTCTTAATTTCAAATTCAAACCTTTTCAAAATATAAAAATCCTTTTAAAACTGTCCAGATTTAATCGATTCGAAAACCGATTGCGATTCGTGAACACAGTCTCTGTGGGTTCGATATCTTTTATTACTTGACGGCAATCCGGTACACTTGCCGGAATCGCACGCGCGTCGACGAACGTCACACCAAGTTTTTGGCGCCGTTGCCAGGGACTGTGCCTTTTCGAATCTCAATTCAAATTTTGAATTGATTTTTCTGGACCTTTTCTTTTTGTTTGATTTTTATTTCTGAAATATTAAAAAAAAAAAAATTCTTTTCCTTCTATTGTATCCATCTCTCTGTGTGTTATATGCAAAGATCCCTAAGTCTTGGGAGCCTTAGTGAGATTGATCCGGAGATCGAGAGGACCTTCCACAGACGTAGAAGACTACAAAGAGAGGGAGAAAGGTTGGGTCCCGTTCCACTCATGGCGAATCAACCGGATACAAAACCTTTGAAGGACTACGCAGCCCCAAATGCGAGAGGCTTGCGAACTGGGATTGCAAGGCCAAAGATTGAGGCGGAAAACTATACCATACCACCTATGCTAATCAACATGATTAGGCAACATCAATTCGGAGGATTGCCTTCGGAGGACCCGACCGATCATATAGAAACATTCTTAGAGTTCACCGATGCAATCAGGATTAATGGAGCCTCAGTCGATGTTGTGCGTTTGAGACTGTTCCCCTCATCTCTCACTGGAAAGGCGAAGGCCTGGCTTAAGCAAATCCCCGCTAACACTTTGACTACTTGGGACCAACTGGAGCAGGCGTTCTTGGAGAAATTCTTCCCTCCATCCAAGACGGCCTACATAAGAACCCAGATCACCGGCTTCTTCCAGAAAGACGGAGAATCATTATCAGAAGCTTGGGATCGCTACAAGGGACTGCTGGAGTCGTGCCCACATCACGGACTCGAGAGGTGGTTAATAGTGCACACCTTCTATAACGGATTGGACTACTCTTCGAAGGTGTCACTTGATTCTGCAGCCGGTGGAGCGTTTATGAATAGGCCTCTCACTGAGGCATTCAACATCATCGAGAATGTCGCCACCAACTACCACCAATGGGGATCCGAAAGAGGTAATAACCCGAACAAGATTTCGGGGGGTAAGTTTGAGGTAAATAGCACAGATCTTATTATTTCAAAAATAGACTCACTTAATAAACGTTTTGATCGGCTTGAAAGAGCTAATGTGAGTGCAATAGGTGCTACTAACCTTGTTTGTGAGATTTGTGGAATGCAGGGACATGACATGATGGAATGCCCACATGGATCCCAGCGCTCGGGTGAACAAGTGAACTCTTGTCACAACTTCTACGATACGAACCCGAAGCTGCCCAATTATGCTCCCCCAAATCCCTACAACCAAAGAAGGAACAACCCTTACCTCTCCTACAGCAACTACAGCAACACGCTCAACCATGAGTTCCAAGAGGGTCAAGGTAATAAGAGAGCAGCACCGGGGTATCCTCAGGTACGAAGATCTAAACTCGAGACTTTATTTGAAAGTTTTGTTGAAACTCAGACAAAACAGAATGAGGAGTTTAGACAACAAGGAAGGGCAGTGAGCGAAGCAATAAAGGAGCTAGCATCTAAGGTAGACAACTTAGCAACTCATAACAAGATGCTAGAAACACAAATTGCCCAACAAGCCAGCACGTACTCGAGACCTAAGGGTACATTCCCGGGGCAACCCGAAGCAAATCCCAATGAGCATTGCAATGTCATACACTTAAGGGATGATAAGCTTGGGGTGGGGGTAGCTGAAATGGAGGTGGAACCGGAGGAGGACATGAGCGAAGATGAAGATCCATAACCAAAGTACGTCCCTCCACCACCGTACCAACCCCCGATACCTTTCCCACAGAGGTTGGTCAGGAAAAAGCAAGTAGATGTAGAGACTAAAATGCCTACTAAACTGAAAGACCCAGGTAGTTTCTCCATCGCTTGCTCGATTGAACAAGTGCAAATAGACCAAGCCTTATGTGACTTAGGGGCTAGCACGAGCTTGATGTCCCTCACTATCATGGAAAGGTTGGGAAGCAAAGAGTTGAGACCATTCAAATTCTCCTTACAAATTGCGGATGGCTCAACTAGAACTCCTCTAGGCATACTAGAGAATGTTCCTGTAAAGGTAGGGAAAATTCTCATCCCTACCGACTTCCTGGTATTGGACATGAAAGGGAATTCTAAATTCCCCATCATTTTAGGAAGGCCATTCTTGGCAACCGCTGGAGCAGTAATAGACGTAAGGAATGGTAAACTCTCTCTAAATGTAGAGGAGGGTAGGGTAAATTTTCAGTTGACTAACTCTTGTAAAAACCCTCCTTTTGAGAGCCATGTGTGCAGAATTGATGTAACGTCTCCAGTGGTAAAAGAAGAACTCAACATGGAAGCAACTCCGAAGATATGCATGGCTGATGATGCACCCAGAGGTGACGAAGTTGGAGTTGCTATCCATGCGGAAACAAAACTTCCGCCGGGAGGAAGGAAGGCTAGGAAGCTCCGAGAGAAAAGAGCGAAGCGGAAGCGTTATTGGCCGTATGAGCAGAAACGGCTTTTTGAAGGAGCTCCTTGGAAGAGAAATGTTCCGGCACCTCTACGCCCAGCCGACCCCGGTTGATTTAAGGAAGTATGGTCAAGCTTAAGACCATAAATAAGCGCTTCTTGGGAGGCAACCCAAGTTTTCTTTCCCTTTTTCCTTTTGTTTTTGAATTAACCTCTTGAATAATTTGAGAAGATCAAGAGGCAAAAATATCATTAATAGGTTTGTCTAGTGTTTTCAGGTTGAGAAAGGGAAGAAGAGCAGAGAAAGATAAAGTCAGAGGCCATCACGCCCTGGCCGTGACAGTGGTCACGGCCGTGATGAACTAAACAAGAGCACAGAAAGGATCACGGCCTAGCCGTGACAACCATCACGGGCGTGATGAGTAGGATGCCAAGGCCAGAGAGCATCACGGCCTAGCCGTGATGTAGATCACGGCCGTGACAGGGCAACTCCTGAGGACAGAATTGATCACGGCCTAGCCGTGATGAGCCTCACGGCCGTGATACTATTTCCACCCAAGTTTTGACTGGAATGTGAGCCAACACCCGCTACCGACTCGGTAAGTTGTTCCAATTTTTCTCCTCTCTCCGACTTGATTATTTACATTGGAGACAATGTAAGTAATCAAGCTTGGGGTAGGGGTATTTATTTTTGCATTTGCATTGTTGCATTCATATTGCATTCACATAGGCATAGATTGGTATGATCACATTCTCTAGATTTCCCCCCACTTAGAACATGCATCCGATTGTGAGAACTTGGAGCCAAATGAATTGAGATAGTGAATTTTCGAACCCAATTTTTCATTATTCTTGTGATATGGCTAAAAATAAAAATTCTGGAGATAGTCAATTGATAGTTGATAATTAGCATGTGGTTCCTTAAACTTGTGTACCTCACTGATTTTTGAACTACTAAATGTAAGATTTTGAGCCAAAAGGGGTATTCACTAAATCTACCCCATTTCTTGTGATAGAGTGTTGTAATTCCTCTTGGACTGTATTTTCTAGAACTTGACTTGAAACCATTTCGAAACTTAAAAATTTTTTAAAACATTTTTGGAAATGATTGAGGCACTAGGTATTTTTCCGGCCTCCCGAGCTTTGAATGTTTAAATGCTACCCATTAGTTGCCCAATTTTGAGCCTAAAAGAAAAAAAAATAATACTTTTCTTGTTACCTTGAATTACTTTGATAAATAATGCTTGGTATGGCACCTTTTAAAGTATTACAAAAAGGGCAAAATGGTAGTTGGAAAAAGTATGGGATGAAAAAAGTTAGAAAGTAATTTCTCTTGAGCTATAAATCTCCCCTTCTCCAAACCAATAAAAATGAAATAAACACAAAGAAAAAAAAATGGAGAAGGGGATGACGAAAGAAAGTGAGAAATGAAAAAAAAAAAAAGGTGGAAAAAGTAAATCAAAGCCCCCAAAAGGTATTTTAGAAGGTGTCATACTTTGTAATGTTTGATAATCTGTCTAGCCTTCTTGAAATTCCCTTTCCTTGATTTTCCCACCTAACAATAAATCCCATGGCCACATTACAACCAAAGGAAAAGACCTCTTGATTCTTAAGTGTTTTCATTAATAAAGTGGAGATTTGGTTAATAGTCAAGCCTATGGTAAAATACTTTCCTTGAGGAAATGGAGTGAATTGTCATAAACCCTAAAACACTTGAGTGAGGTGAGACGAGTGCCCAAATCAGTGAGAACATGAACTTGAAGAACCTAAGCTTCTAATTGGACTTGAACTTGATTATCTCTTGAGTGCTTATTAAAAATGCCTATTACTTGGATTAGCTTCTAGGGTTTTTGGTTCACTATCCACGCTTTGATTGATTTATCTTATGGCCTGAGTAATTGATTGAGGACAAGCAAAGTTTTAAGCTTGGGGTGATTTGATGAGTGTGATTTCACCTCATCTTTGTCCATCATTTTGCATGCATTTTCATGTAGTTTAGGCATATTTTTATTGGATTTTAGGTTAATTTTCCTTTGGAACGGGTAACGCGGTTTTCGTGTGTTGTTTTACAGATATCAAGGGTAAAATGCTCAAGATTAACCATGATGGAGTTTGGATGAAGATAGGGCTTTAAAAGTGAAGAAAATGACCCAAACAGAGCCCATCACGGCCTAGCCGTGATGCCCATCACGGCCTAGCCGTGATGCCCATCACGGCCATGATCGAGCAAAACTGAAAAATAACAAAGGCTGAAGTCAGAGTCTGTCACGGCCTGGCCGTGATAGCCATCACGGCCATGACCCAAAACCACCACAAGTCAGAGCACATCACGGCCCAGCCGTGAAATTCATCACGGGCCATGAAAGGAAGGCTCGCGTCGCGAGCAACATTTCGCGTCGCGAGAATGCTGGATTTTGTAAAAGTACCAGAAACAGAGACCGTCACGGCCTGGCCGTGATGGCCATCACGGACGTGACACACATTACTTGGACCTGAAGAAACCGAAATAGATCAGATTTTGAGTTGGTTTGGGACTCTAACTTCCCAATTTCTATAAATAAGGATCAAGGCATCAGATCAGAGGATGAAGGATCATAGAGAGACATCATCTAGGACACCTTTTGGCTACATTTTAGGATCTCTTCTCCTCTTCTCTTCTCTTCTCTTCTCTGATTTTTTGTATTTTCTATTATGTTGTCAACCCAGCTTGTCATCTCCATGGCAAGACTGGAGTAGTAGTTTGTTTCTAGGGACTAGGGCTCTGCCCGAGTTTTGTAAATGTTGTTGATTTGATGTAAAATCATTGTTGATTTCGTTATTGTTTTAGATCTGATTTCTAGTGTGTTAACCACTCGTAAATTCGGCAACCGCTTATTTGCGTGACGTAGACGTTCTAAGGAGGAACCTAGCGGTGAACTTAGGATTTCTAGGGTATTTCACTCGTAAAATTCGGCGGCCACTGGTTTGTGAGATGTGGATGATCCAAGGAGGAACCTAGCGGTGAACTTAGGTTATTTGCATGATTGAGACATTCTAAGGAGGAACCTAGCGTTGAACTTAGGTGTCGGACCTATAGAAGTCAGACTTGGGACTGAAATCACGAGAGTTAGAAGCCGTCCCTCGAGGAGCAACGAGTTGTCACGGAACGCAAAGGGTCCAATCTGGGATCGACTACCACGAGAGTAGGGGTCGGGTCAATTGGGCACGGCTTTTGTAACCCGAGAGGGAGCTTAAGCTATTAGAGGATAGACTCGCCTTCAAGGCAATTTCGGTAATCAACAAAGGTAAATCAGATTAGCAACATAAACAGCCTCAAAGGTAACCCAAATCCCTAGGAATCCGTTTAGATCAAAACCCCAAAAACATTTGTTTTCTGTTTTAATTGTTCTCTGCTCATCTATCTCTTAATTTCAAATTCAAACCTTTTCAAAATATAAAAATCCTTTTAAAACTGTCCAGATTTAATCGATTCGAAAACCGATTGCGATTCTTGAACACAGTCTCTGTGGGTTCGATATCTTTTATTACTTGACGGCAATCCGGTACACTTGCCGTAATCGCACGCGCGTCGACGAACGTCACACCAAGTTTTTGGCGCCGTTGCCGGGGACTGTGCCTTTTCGAATCTCAATTCAAATTTTGAATTGATTTTTCTGGACCTTTTCTTTTTGTTTGATTTTTATTTCTGAAATATTAAAAAAAAAATCAAAAAATTCTTTTCCTTCTATTGTATCCACATCTCTATGTGTTATATGCAAAGATCCCTAAGTCTTGGGAGCCTTAGTGAGATTGATCCGGAGATCGAGAGGACCTTCCACAGACGTAGAAGACTACAAAGAGAGGGAGAAAGGTTGAGTCCCGTTCCACTCATGGCGAATCAACCGGATACAAAACCTTTGAAGGACTACGCATCCCCAAATGCGAGAGGCTTGCGAACTGGGATTGCAAGGCCAGAGATTGAGGCGGAAAACTATACCATACCACCTATGCTAATCAACATGATTAGGCAACATCAATTCGGAGGATTGCCTTCGGAGGACCCGACCGATCATATAGAAACATTCTTAGAGTTCACCGATGCAATCAGGATTAATGGAGCCTCAGTCGATGTTGTGCGTTTGAGACTGTTCCCCTCATCTCTCCTTTGGAAAGGCGAAGGCCTGGCTTAAGCAAATCCCCGCTAACACTTTGACTACTTGGGACCAACTGGAGCGGGCGTTCTTGGAGAAATTCTTCCCTCCATCCAAGACGGCCTACATAAGAACCCCAGATCACCGGCTTCTTCCGTAAAGACGGAGAATAATTATCAGAAGCTTGGGATCGCTACAAGGGACTGCTGGAGTCGTGCCCACATCACGGACTCGAGAGGTGGTTAATAGTGCACACCTTCTATAACGGATTGGACTACTCTTCGAAGGTGTCACTTGATTCTGCAGCCGGTGGAGCGTTTATGAATAGGCCTCTCACTGAGGCATTCAACATCATCGAGAATGTCGCCACCAACTACCACCAATGGGGATCCGAAAGAGGTAATAACCCGAACAAGATTTCGGGGGGTAAGTTTGAGGTAAATAGCACAGATCTTATTATGTCAAAAATAGACTCACTTAATAAACGTTTTGATCGTCTTGAAAGAGCTAATGTGAGTGCAATAGGTGCTACTAACCTTGTTTGTGAGATTTGTGGAATGCAGGGACATGACATGATGGAATGCCCACATGGATCCGGCGCTTCTGGTGAACAAGTGAACTCTTGTCACAACTTCTACGATACGAACCCGAAGCTGCCCAATTATGCTCCCCCAAATCCCTACAACCAAAGAAGGAACAACCCTTACCTCTCCTACAGCAACTACAGCAACACGCTCAACCATGAGTTCCAAGAGGGTCAAGGTAATAAGAGAGCAGCACCGGGGTATCCTCAGGTACGAAGATCTAAACTCGAGACTTTATTTGAAAGTTTTGTTGAAACTCAGACAAAACAGAATGAGGAGTTTAGACAACAAGGAAGGGCAGTGAGCGAAGCAATAAAGGAGCTAGCATCTAAGGTAGACAACTTAGCAACTCATAACAAGATGCTAGAAACACAAATTGCCCAACAAGCCAGCACGTACTCGAGACCTAAGGGTACATTCCCGGGGCAACCCGAAGCAAATCCCAATGAGCATTGCAATGTCATACACTTAAGGGATGATAAGCTTGGGGTGGGGGTAGCTGAAATGGAGGTGGAACCGGAGGAGGACATGAGCGAAGATGAAGATCCATAACCAAAGTACGTCCCTCCACCACCGTACCAACCCTCGATACCTTTCCCACAGAGGTTGGTCAGGAAAAAGCAAGTAGATGTAGAGACTAAAATGCCTACTAAACTGAAAGACCCAGGTAGTTTCTCCATCGCTTGCTCGATTGAACAAGTGCAAATAGACCAAGCCTTATGTGACTTAGGGGCTAGCACGAGCTTGATGTCCCTCACTATCATGGAAAGGTTGGGAAGCAAAGAGTTGAGACCATTCAAATTCTCCTTACAAATTGCGGATGGCTCAACTAGAGTTGAGACCATTCAAATGCTGGATTTTGTAAAAGTACCAGAAACAGAGACCGTCACGGCCTGGCCGTGATGGCCATCACGGCCGTGACGCGCATTACTTGGACCTGAAGAAACCGAAATAGATCAGATTTTGAGTTGGTTTGGGACTCTAACTTCCCAATTTCTATAAATAAGGATCAAGGCATCAGATCAGAGGATGAAGGATCATAGAGAGACATCATCTAGGACACCTTTTGGCTACATTTTAGGATCTCTTCTCCTCTTCTCTTCTCTTCTCTTCTCTGATTTTTTGTATTTTCTATTATGTTGTCAACTTGACTTGTCATCTCCATGGCAAGACTGGAGTAGTAGTTTGTTTCTAGGGACTAGGGCTCTGCCCGAGTTTTGTAAATGTTGTTGATTTGATGTAAAATCGTTGTTGATTTCGTTATTGTTTTAGATCTGATTTCTAGTGTGTTAACCACTCGTAAATTCGGCAACCGCTTATTTGCGTGACGTAGACGTTCTAAGGAGGAACCTAGCGGTGAACTTAGGGTTTCTAGGGTATTTCACTCGTAAAATTCGGCGGCCACTGGTTTGTGAGATGTGGATGATCCAAGGAGGAACCTAGCGGTGAACTTAGGTTATTTGCATGACTGAGACATTCTAAGGAGGAACCTAGCGGTGAAGTTAGGTGTCGGACCTATAAAAGTCAGACTTGGGACTGAAATCACGAGAGTTAGAAGCCGTCCCTCGAGGAGCAACAAGTTGTCACGGAACGCAAAGGGTCCAATCTGGGATCGACTACCACGAGAGTAGGGGTCGGGTCAATTGGGCACGGCTTTTTTAACCCGAGAGGGAGCTTAAGCTATTAGAGGATAGACTCGCCTTCAAGGCAATTTCGGTAATCAACAAAGGTAAATCAGATTAGCAACATAAACAGCCTCAAAGGTAACCAAAATCCCTAGGAATCCGTTTAGATCAAAACCCCAAAAACATTTGTTTTCTGTTTTAATTGTTCTCTGCTCATCTATCTCTTAATTTCAAATTCAAACCTTTTCAAAATATAAAAATCCTTTTAAAACTGTCCAGATTTAATCGATTCGAAAACCGATTGCGATTCGTGAACACAGCCTCTGTGGGTTCGATATCTTTTATTACTTGACGGCAATCCGGTACACTTGCCGGAATCGCACGCGCGTCGTCGCGCGTCGACGAACGTCACACCATATGTTTTAACTAATATTACCGTTTTTTAATAATACTTCTGTAAATATTGTCGGAATTGTCCGACGTTTAACGTTTTAAAAACGTTTTACGCCATAATTTGACTTTTCTAATAAAATAATTTTTCCAACACCATAATAAAAATATTTTTGAAACTTATTTTCTTAAAATAACTTTTTCTAATATTTAAAAATTTCTACGTATAAATTAGCAGTGCAAAAATATTTTCACTGTTACGTCGTCACTATGACTCATAAAACAATCTTACGCCGTAAAATAATTAAAATAATATTATTGTTCACTATTATCCATTTTTCACCAATCAAATAATTAAGTAATAATATATTACTATTTCCACTAATTAAAACTCATTATTTCATAAAAAGCTTATTAACGCTTTTAACTTCGTAATTAATTGTGCCCTGACCAATGTCAGGCTTTCCAATCCACAATCAACATCAAAAATCATTTCATGCCAATAATATAGTAAATAGCAATTAGGTGACGTTTGGTTGGCGGAAAGTTTTATTCCCAGGAAAATGAGATTTCCGGGAATGACATTCCCAGGAATATTAACAAAATATGTTTGGTTGACACTTAGCTTTCCTGAAAATAATATATTGCATTCCCAATAAATTTCTTTCTCATGTTTGATTCATGTGAAATATTCTCAGGAGTATAATTAACTTTGCCAAAAATATCCTCATAAATAAAAAAAAAATTGATGATCTATATTAGCAAAAAAAGGAAAACACAAACAAACAAAAATGGCAGCATTTTTCATGGAGAAATCAACAAAAAAATAAAGACACAGACGCAGAATTGCAATACATGCGCAGCAATCACTGTGGCATGCGATATATACACTATATGCAGTAATAATGGCGCAACAATAAAATAATGGCCTCCATCCATACATGACGATGCGTGCAGAGGATGTACGATAGTGTCGTTGGACATTTCTGAGTTCTGACAGAGAAGGAGTATCAACAGACGGAGACAGATTTGAGAGAGATAATAGAGTGGGGATAATTGAGTAATTTAATATCTCAAAAGTTTTTCATTCTCATGGGAATACTTTTTTCCCATCCTCAACCGTGGGAATAAAACTTTCCAACTTCATTCATAATCTTTATTCTCAGGCATCTCTTATTCTCAGGAATAAGTTTTCATCTCTTGTAACAAACATGAGAATGTTTTATTCCCACCTTACATTCCCGGGAATACTAAAATACCTCTTGTACCAAACGCCACCTTAATGGCATGCAACAAAATATAATCACAATTAAATGCAGATAATTAAATAATTTAAAGCAAATAATTTAAAAATGGTTATTTCTAACTACGAAAGACACTAAATACCCCAAATAAAATATACAGACCACAAACAAATTACATACAGCTATCGAAAAAATCTCTCAGGTACTCCCCTTACCTCTTGAAGACTTTTCCTTCTGAATTTAAGTTCCGTCAAACGTGTGATCTCCGCAAAACACATACACCATTCACACAACAACTTACCCTTCAACAAAACACAACAAACAATCAACAAACAAACAACTCAATAACACCTATCTTCCTACATGTTGGGTTCGGTCCTAAGGTAATTAATTGGCTAAAAATTTCTAAAAATCTTAAGCTCTTGTATATATTAGTGATCCTTGATCACTTAAAACACTAAAACAATGATTAAGATACAAAGATTGAAATCAAATACTCCAATCCTTCAAGAACCCTAATTCGGCCATGACACAAAATATAGGCTAGAGATTTCAAAATTTCACATACTCTATTCATGAACTTAGAGTAGTGTAGAGTTAAGATAAATTATCATAAGTTGAAAAATGAAACAAAATCTTTCAACTCCTCAAGAACATAATTTCGGCCATGAACAAAATAATGGCTTAGAGGTTTTATTTTGATTCAACAATCATGGATTCAATACATATATGAACTATAAGGATTGAATCAAGAAAGACATGTCAAAAAATTGAACAAAGAGATTATAGTAAGATCATAGAAATTGGTTTCATGATCATAGGATTTTTCTACAATTTTCTATGAATTTTCAAAGTTCTAGATCTAAGAATTGAAAAATATGATCATGACTTTGAAACATGAAAATAATTGAAGAACATGATATTGATTGAGTGAGAATAGTATGGTATACCTCTTAGAATTGAAAAATGAGCAAGGATTCAAGTAGTTGCTTCACAAAATAAGGCTATGGAAACTTAGAGTTTTATGAGAAAATGGAGGAAAGCTTTATGAGGAAGATGATGACAAGCTTAAATAGCAATGGAATGGGCTTACAAAGGATCTTGAGCTGTGGGATCATATGGGCAAATGGGTCCAATCCATAAAATTTTAGGGACAAAGTTGTAATCTCACAAGATGACAATTTTGTGATTAAATGACAACTTAAGGACAAAATGGTAATTTCCCACAAAACCATCATGACAAACATGTGGTGAGGATTGGTTGGTAAGGTGGCTGATTTGTGTCCACAAATTTTTGGGACAAACTTGGCATTTCAATGAAAGTTCAAGGGTAAAATGGTCCAAGGGCAAAATGGTCTTTACACTATTTTGATTTTTGTTTAAATGCAATCATGACATGGGTGAGTATTCCATATGACTCACCACCCTAGGTGGCATGAGGTCTCAGCATCTGATGTCGGGTTTTGTCTCTGCACGTCCGTTCTCAACTCCGTTGATTACCCGATTTAGGTTTTACGTCCGAATCGAGTTTAATAACCCATTTATTTTGAAAATTTTCAAAATAACCTATATCATTGGAAATGATATATAAAATATATTCATTTCATCCTCGGGTCAAAATTAGGTTTTCTGATCAGTAAATTCTTACTGTCAGTGAAAACGCAGATCGGGTTCCATCTGAATTTTCAACCAAAAATTTCACCGTATACTTATAAAAATAAGTATAATATGAATATGACTTTGGTTTTCCCAAAAACATTTTCTAAGTCTCAAATAAAAATATAAACGTTTATTTATATTTATAACGATCATAGGAAGTAGAAAAGTCGGGGTGTTACATTGGCATTGCTTTATCAGAGTGCAGCTTGATTCATAGCAGTGCTTGGTGCTTTTCAGACTTGGGCAGTGCGACTTTCCTTATTTGTGCAACACGGGTCTGCGACCGGGTAAATGCTATTTTACCTTTTTCAACAAAAGGAATTTCAAACACGGATTGATGCTTTGAGATTCTGAATTCGATTTTCTTGATTTGAAAATGCAAGGGAAAATTCTTGACTATCGAATATAAGTGAAGCGAAGGACTTCCAGTCAAGTTGTAGAGTAAGATGCATTTTCATGGCTTGTTGATACTGAGTCTTTCTTCAGACGCATCGTGATAGGCTCCGGCAAGTATACCGGATCGAAGCAAGTAATAATAAAACGGTGAGAAACCGAGTATCGAACTCAGGGATTGGGAAACCAAATACCACTTCACAAATTAAACAACTATTTTAGACTTAGAAATAAGTGTGAATAGATTTCAAGAAAATAAAAGAAACAATAAAAGAAATCAAATATTTTTGGGTTTTAAAATATAACAAGAGGTTTTCAGGATCGGGACTACCACAATGACCAATTATGAATCCTAATTGACTATACCTTTATTAATACCTAACTCAATTGAAGGTGAATTATCCTAACTTAGTTAATGTTCCCTCTCGAGATACAAGAACTGTGCTAAATTAAACCAACTCCTACTCTCGTGATAATTGTATTTAAATTGAACCCATTACGATTTATGATAATTCAATGGTACCCTCGAATGACCACTTCTAACTGTCGTGATTTAAGTCCTAAGTTCATTTACTATGGATCCAATACCTATGTTCACTTCTCAGTTCATTCCTAGAATATCTAAGACATGCAAAAAGATGATCAATCAATTCACAAGGATAAAGCACAATAAGAACCAAATCAATGAATCAAACATTAACAAAAGGGAAAAATCAAGTATTCATCATAATAATGTCAAAGGGCATTGCCCAATCCTAGAAAAAAAACAACTACTCAGCCATAAAAGAAATAAGAAGAAGAAGAAAAGAAAACTCCATTGAAATTGCACTTTCAAAGACTGTTGTGACTCCTGGAACGGCGCAACCCCCTCTGCGGTTTGTTTTCTTATGCTGACCAGTGAGCAAATCTTCTTCTATATTTTTGTTTGAATCCTTTATTATCTCAATTCAATTTTAATTGGAAAACCAATCTCACGTGGCCAACCTTCTTTTTGTTGCAATTCACACTGCTTCAATTTGGATAGTCAAATATCCTAAAATTGTGACCTACTCATAGTGGAAATCCAATCTGCATGATTTCTTTCTCAAATGCTAAGAGCTAAATCAATTCTCCTTCTTTTAATTTCCTAAAAAATCATAATATACAAAACATAAGAAATATTACTCAAAATCTAATTAAAATTAATTAAATGAAAACATTGACTCTAAAATAACTAAATATGAAAACAAAGTCTAATTTGGGCTAAATCAAGCATTCAAATCAATTTAATTGATGAAATCCACTCTAAAATATTATCTAAAATATGATAAGCCAGCGGATTATCAAAATACCCCGAACTTAAACTTTGTTTGTCCACAAGCAAACTAAAACTCAAAAAGACTCGAAACCTGGGTAAGCTCAATGGACTCAATTAATTTCACACAAATTTCATGCAATTATATCAATTCAAATTTTATTCAATGTTTCCCCTTCTTATTTCAGTTAAACAATCCCCAATATTCATCTACTTTTAAACAGTGAGAATCCAATCACTCATGCAATCATTAATCAAAGCAAAGGATCCAAGTTACACAATAAAGGGAGATAAAAAAATTCAAACAATTTCCTTCATCACAAGGGCTTTAAGTATTTCACTCATTCACTCAAGTGTCTAGGTTATCAACTTTTCACTCAATTTCACATTTTAAGCGCATGCACTTTCCATGAATTTGATTTTCATCTAAAAAATAGTTCCCACGAAAACATGCATGCATCATCAAAAGGTCTTTTAAAGGTTGTAATGGGGTCTGGCTAAAAGTAGGATATACAAAGATGCTAGGCTTTACATCCCTAGGAATTAAGAGGGCATGAAAATTTTTACACTTTTATTTTCACTATAATTCCTTTTTCCATTTTTCTTTTTCACGCTTTGGGTGGCTGCAACCTATTTCCTTTGACATCCTTTTATTTTACCATTTTGGCAGTTTTGTATTTTTCTTCTTTTTCTCATTCCCAAAATAACATGATAAACTCATTGTAGCCACCCCAGACTCAGTTTCCTACAACCCTTGTCTTGCTAAGCATCCATGGTCTCCTAAATCCTAAGATTGGGTTAACATGGTTTTTCCGGATTTTTGGCTTATAACATAAGGTCATCAAGAAACAATAGACTATTAGACTCAATGTGGCTAACTAGGGAACATGCATTAGGGATGGTTCTTTTTAGGCCAAATAGCTATTTCAAAGAAAATTGTCTAAATCATTTGATGCAAACATATAAACCTGCAAACCATGAAGAGATTCAAGCAAATCCAGGAAAGTGCAACTTAAAAGTGATTCACACAATTCAAAAACAAAGTTGGAGGCTCAAATTCCTCACCTGGACATTTTTAGTTATTATTTAACCAAGATACAATCCCTAGTGTGTACACCCCTTCACCCTAAACTTATCATAAATCATGCAATCACAATAAAATTTCTCAAAGTTCAATTTTCAAATTTTCACTTGAGGATCAATTTCCAATTTTCAAATCATTAGGGGAAATCATCAAAAATCAATATTTATCATGCAATCCATTTATCCTAAATTTAATTAAATTCATTCAAGCTTACCAACACAAGACTCAACATACATATGACTCGAAGCAAGTAAAGAAAGCTAATTAAAAAGAGAAGTGTTTAGAAAAACTCATGAAGATACTTCCACCCGGATCCCATAGCCTGTGGTACAACGGCCAAGAGATGTACAAGATATAAGTCCTTCCTCCTAGATCCCATGGCTTGTGGAGTGGAGATGGAATTAGCAAGTGGGAGGAGATTCCATTGACTTCTCTTAATGCTATGATGAGCTCACTTCCTCCCGGGTCAAATGGCAAGTCATCAACTCCAAGTATGGCCTTTATGTAGACATATCCTCCATGAAGCACATGAAGCATAACTTCTTGAGGTGACCTTAGAGCCTTTGCCGCTATTGATGAAAACTCTTGATTTTGAGGCAATGACTTGAACTCCAAAGTTGGTATTTTTATAAAGCAAAGTGGTAGGTAAATTGAAGGTACCAACTTTGTAATGTCCACACATGCATACAAACCAACATACTTATCCAACTCAGGATTTCTAGGCTCCTCAATAGGAATGGTGAAGGAAGTGTTTTCTACATGATTCTTCTTAATCGTCCCTTGCAAAGGAATAATGGGGGATAATTCCTCCTTGCACTCCGCTTCATGATCCTCTCCTCTTAAATCATCTTCCACCACGACTTCATCTTCATTTAAGTCCAAATTGGCAACAACATTCTCTTCAATTTGAGTCTCGTGTGGCTTTTCTGCTAGCAATTTAGAAAATTCATCAGCTTGCTCTTCTAGCCTCCGAAGGTTGTTACTTAGCATCTCCGGTATCAATTGAGAACGTTTCTTATGCATTTTATGCCTTTGAATCATGGCACTAAATTTCTCCTTACTACGCTCTATGCTCCGGATCAAACATTGAGCATCTATATCCCAAAGTGATTCCAGCACCTTGGGATCCAGCTTAATGTGTGGTGGTGGTTGTAAGGATGACAAATAGGATCTCCATTCCTCCTTGGAGTATATCTTCACATGCTTATCAACAATACAATCAAGCATGATCCAATCAATTTGAGATTCCCTGTTTAGATAGAAACAATGGTCCATGTGTGGCATCCACCTAACACAAACAAAACTCAAAAGAAAATATCAAATATATACAAAATAGAAAAAATGACTAAAGTAGTTGACTTCTTTGTTACTAATGATATTGGTAAAGCCAATCCCCAGCAATGGCGCCAAAAACTTGATAAGCTCCGGCAAGTGTACTAGATCGAATCAAGTAATAATAAAACGGTGAGAAATCGAGTATCAAACTCAGTGATTGGGAAACCAAGTACCATTTCACAAATTAAACAACTATTTTAGACTAAGAAATAAGTGTGAATGGATTTCAAGATAATAAAAGAAATAATAAAAGAAATCAAATATTTTTGGGTTCTTAAATATGAGAAGAGGTTTCCAGGATCGGGACTACCACAATGACCAATTATGAATCCTAATTGACTATACCTTTGTTAATATCTAACTCAATTAAAGGCGAATTATCCAAACTTAGTTAATGTTCCCTCTCGAGATACAAGAAATGTGCTCAATTAAACCAACTCCTACTCTCGTGGTAATTGTATTTAAATTGAACCCATTACGATTTATGATGATTCAATGGTATCCTCGAAGGATCGCTTCTAACTCTTGTGATTTAAGTCCTAAGTTCAATTCCTATGGATCTAATATCTAGGTTCACTTCTCAGTTCATCCGTAGAATATCTAAGACATGTAAAAAGGTGATCAATCAATTCCCATGGATAAAGCACAATAAGAACCAAATCAATGAATCAAACATTAACAAAAGGGAAAAATCAAATATTCATCATAATAATGTCAAAGGCCATTGCCTAATCCTAGAAACAAAACAACTACTCAGCCATAAAAGAAATAAGAAGAAGAAGAAAAGAAAACTCAATTGAAATTGCACTTTCAGAGACTATTGTGACTCCTGGAATGGCGTAACCCCCTCTGCGGTTTGTTTTATTATGCTGACCAGTGAGCAAATCTTCTATATTTTTGTTTGAATCCTTCATTATATCAATTCAATTCTAATTGGAAAACCAATCTCACGAGGCCGACCTTCTTTTTGTTGCAATTCACACTGCTTCAATTTGGATATGTCAAATATCCTAAAATTGTGACCAAATCATAGTGGAAATCCAATCTTCATGATTTCTTTCTCAATTGCTAAGAGCTAAATCAATTCTCCTTCTTTTAATTTCCTAAAAAATCATAAAATGCAAAACATAATAAATATTACTCAAAATCTAATTAAAATTAATTAAATGCAAACATTGACTCTAAATAAGAAAACAAAGTCTAATTTGGGCTAAATCAAGCATTCAAAACAATTTAATTTATGAAATCCACTCTAAAATATTAGTTAAAACATGATAAGCCAGTGGGTTATCACATCGTTGAAGTGACACAAAACAACACTGAAGGGGGGGGGGGGGTTGAATAGTGTTTTCAAAAATCAGAGTTTGAAGTACAAAACAGATTCAGATCATGTAAGACGCTTTAAGACAGACGCCCTAGAGATACTGAGTTGCAACTATTTCTCACACCCAAGTTAGTCAAACAGGAAGACAATTAAACTGAGTAAATAAGTTAGGATACGGAAATAGTATACTTAGATTTATCCTAGTTCACCCTCAACCGTGGGGCTCCATATAGTCCTTGGCTTAACCAAGATTTTCCACTATAACTGATCATGGTTACAGATGAGTATTATTTGCACACCTAGCGTCTCCAAGCTCAACCACAAGTATTGTTTGCACACCTAACCTCTTCAGGATCAACTAAGTATTCTTTCTTCAAGCCTCTACAGGCTCTACGAATCAGTAGGAGTTGAAATGAAGCAGCAGCTTCAAATGTTACAAAGCAATTCAACCAAATAAGCAATACAGAAAGTGAATGGAAATTTGGATCTTGGTGAGTTGCAGATGTTCTTCTTCAAAAGAATATTTCAGAGTGTGAAGAAGATACTTTAGAGATTAGAGCTTTCAGCTTGATGAGTATTGATCTCTAGTGATATCAAAAAGAATTCTTCAGATTGATTTTTTCTGTATAAACGTATGTGTATATGTCTCTCTGTGTCCGTATTTATATTTTCTTTATCTGTGCAACTTCTCTATATTCTCCGGTCTTCAAATTCTTCTATTTATACTCGGCCATGAAAGATCCGTTGAGAAAAGTTGAAGTTCTTTGTTCTTCGTAAAATAGCTGTTCTGACTTGTTAACAAATGCTATGAAGAATGTTGGAGATTCCTTTATGATTTATGAGCAGAGCTGATAAGCTTTCTGGTCTTGGGCAGCGATATTTCCTTATTTGTGCAACCCTTAGAAAAGCTCAGATAAAGTTACTTTTCCTTTGCTTACATGAGGAAAGTCTTTTCCTGCTGTTAATCTCCTTTGTCTTTTCTTCTTTTTTCAAATCTCGATTTGAGGCAAGAAAATATATTTAATTAAACTTATTCCAAGTTTAATCAAATCTACATTTCAAAAGTTATTCCATAAATTAAAAATGAATTTCCTTTCAACTTTGGAGCGCTTTTCTTCAACTTGCTTTCCATGGTCAAGTATTCATAGACTTGGACTGAATGAACTTCATTTGAAGTTTGAGAAGGTTGATACCAGATGGATCTTTATAACTTGGTCTGACATATTGTAGATACTGTCAGAGCTTCAGATGCATGTTGAAATAATCCTTGATCAGGCTTAGGTCTGTAATCTTCATCTAAATCTTTTTTCAACTTCCTTCAGAAGATGTTGTGGATATTCTTTGAGAGTTTAGTGTCATAGGAGTTGATTTGTTGTAACTCTCTTGACATGCCATAGCTTGTAAGCTTCCTTTCTTTCTTTGGCAAACTGATTGAAAAAGTTCTTTCTTGCTTCCAGTTTCATGAGCTTGATAAGTCACCTCTCGGTCTTCAATTGATTTTGAGGTAGAGGTTCTGAATGAGTTCTACGACCATTGATCTTAAGTGCTGTAGTCACAAATCTTTTTGACTATTGAGTCAGGGACATGGGATATAACTTCAAGTCACACTTCAGACGCATGATTCTGACAGTCTAAACTAAAGTATGTTGCTTTGGCATTTGCTTGTTGGGAATGATTCCTTTGCTTTAGCTTTTTGCCTAAGTAAAGATGTCAATACTTGATGGTCTTCTTTGATACAACTAATTGTTTATCTTCTTCATCTTTGATGAGTCTGACAAATAATGATACTTCAGTGAGTCATGTTGCAGACGCATTGTTCTACACCTGTTTGAATGCTGCTATTCTTTCTTCATCTGTTGTTGACTTGATCCGTTTACGATAAAGATCTTGTTCTGCACATCTCAAGTAGACCTTTAGCAATATTTACATGGTTCAATGTAAAATCAAACACTTAATGTTTGGGTTCATCAAAACTCTAAGACTTAACAGGGGCAAAGTCAGACGTATAACAGAGTCAGACATATTGAGACATAACATATTTCCTAACATTCTCCCCCTTTTTGATGATGACAAACATTTCATTTGATTTTATATTGAACATCAAAGATAGCAATAAATAGGCACAGAAAAAAAAAGCACAGATATACAGAGCTTTAAGGTTTTGAAATTCTTCAAAAGCTCCCCCTAAACTTATGCAATTTTATTGAGGGATTTTTGCTAATCATAATTCCTTAATTCCTTTCAGATTCGTGTTTCCCAAATTTTCTTATTTTATTCTATTGATTCTTATTTTCTCCTTTGTTAATATCGTAACTCAATATCTTCTCCCCCTTTTGGCATCATAAAAAAAGAAAAGTACTTTGATACTTTGGGGAGGATAAAAGACAGATAAGAAAAAGATATTTTCTTTCCTTAATAAGGCTAATCGTTGTAGATAGAGATGCATAAGAATTGCATTCATGACAGATAATTCTAAAATATATATATATATATATATATATATATATATATATATATATATATATATATATATATATATATATATATATATATCAGCATTATCAACTATTGCAGTCATACCATCAGACGTGAGAAAGACAGATTGAAAAGCATAGATATTATATAATCAGAATGAGTCCGAATCCGAATGATACCAAGAGCTTGTAAACATAATCACATATAAACGAGTTCTTAAAAAGACTCAAAAGATAAACAGAGATTCACAAAAAAGAGATAGAATAGATCATCATCGAAAGATTAGTTAATCCATTTTCTCAAGCAGTTTGAAAAGAAGCGTCACAACTTTTTTCATTTCTTGATGGATTCCTTGAAGCTCAGCTCTTGCGACAGGGTCATTGACCACTGCATGGTTTAGTTTAGCTTCAGGTTCTGCTTGCTGATTTGCTTGAGGAGCTGCTTGAGGGATCTCTATTTCCATAGGTTCCATCGAAGTATCAGGAGAAGGAGGGGCTTCAGAATCATCAAACGATTGCATTACCTCATGGTAATTGTCATACCATGGCAGAAGTAAAGCACTTGAAGGGATTTCTGATAAAGGAGTTGGGGCAAGAACCACAGAAGACAAAGCTTCTAGTACAGGAGTTTCATAAGAGAAAATCAAATAGGGGTTTGCTTCAGGAGAATTAATCAACGATGGGACAGACAGAGAGATTTGAGGGAGATGTGATTCAGGGAGAATTTCCAACACACGACAGGAGTTATCAAAAGGAGTAGAGATAGAATTTCTAGATATTTGAAAAAGAGTTATCAGAGAGCATATTGAGAAATGCATATAGGACAGATAAGAGAACTGACTTGTGAGAGGTAAGCTTACAGAAATGGGGTTTTCAAAAGAAAGGGTTCTGCCAACAAACTTAGCCTTTCAATCAAAGATAGAGTGATCACAGAATAAAACAGGCTTTCAGTACTTCTTGGTGTAGGCAGAGCTTCCTCATCATCTTCATACATAATTGAATCCTTGAGCCAATTGATAAAATTTCTGGGACCAGCAATGACAAAGTAGAAAGTGTTTTGAAATAAAGACACTTTTCTTTCAGATACAATCAAAAACAAAAAGCTTCGGTAAAAAAGGGTAAAGGGGTAAAGGCAGGGAGGGTCCAACATGTCCAAAGTGTTAAAGGGCAACAAAACCAATCCTTCCAGCTATAGTGGGGGTTTTCCACTTATGATATTTGTTAATCCCAACCCTGATGACTCAGCATCCCATTGTCCTTTTTCATCTTCAAGAAACAAGGCGACATCCCTGGGGGTATAGATCATCTTCTTAATCTTTCTTTTCAAATCCTTCCTCTGAGTTTTACTTAAACGGAATCTAGGGATTGGAACATGGGTGTCATTTGCTATGAATTTCCTTGCCTTGACAGGTTTCTTTAAAGCTTGAAGGGCTTGAAGGGCTTCCATATCTTCTTCAGATAGTTCACCAATTGTTGTTACAGGTTTTGGTGAGGTATCTTCAGAGGGTCTGTATCTCATACACCAGCCATTTTTGTACTTTTCCCAATTTTTCTCAAATTCAGTAATCCTTCTTTTGTTCAGATTCTTCATCCTCATCTAAGTCAATCACTTCCACTTCATCTTGTTGTTGTTCTTCTTCTTGTTCTTGCTCTTCCAGCACAGGCAATCTTCTTACTATAGGTCCTTCAATAGTTGGTTCATTGATCCTTATTCCACCATTGCTCCTACCATCTTCTCTTTCCAGTTTCCCATCTTTCCTTTTCATTGTCATCTTTTTCTTCTTATTAAAACATTCTGATACAACCGCTACAAGCCGAGGTAGAGATTTGATTGCAGAGTCAGTTGTCTTTTCAGGATTATTTTTCTTAATTCTTCTCCTTTTCACACTAACTTCAGGCACATAAACATCTTTTCTTTTTCTACTATCCTCAGAGGCAGACACAGTCTTCCTTTTCTTACTCAACACAAAACTTAACAATTTATCATCATCAGAGTCATTCGAGACTCTTTCAGAAACAACTACAGTGTCAACAGAGGGGGTTTCTGGAATAACAAAGTTATCTCCAGATTCGGTTTTCATACCAAGATCAAAAAGGGTTTTCATGGAAATGACAGGTCTTATATCAGTAGCTTCGCAGTCTAGAACAGTTCCTTTGCTTGTAATTAATCTTGTCAAAAGCATACCATAAGGATAACAAGTTTTGTTCCCAATTTCTACCGTAAGCATATGATTATAGATTAAGTAATTTATTTAAAACTTTTTGAAAGTCATAAGCCTAAACAAGGCGTACCTGTCAGCCTTAGATACCACATTTTGTGAGCCTTTTCTAGGGGTTACACATCTAGTTAAGATAACATGCAGAAACTTTGCCTTAGGAAGAAGGTCATGAGTGAACTTATTATCAAAGTCTTTGTCACCGAAGAGAGTCAAGTTTACTTCTCCTTTGTCTTCAAAATTTTTCGAATCATCTGACATTCCCGGTCCTTCTTGGGAACACCTTGTTGCACTTTTTTCTTCAAACTGAAGGGTGTTCTCTATGAGAATCCTTCTGATGTCGTTCTTATTCATGTTGGCGAAGGCTAAGGGGTTTCCAGATGAAGCCATTTTTGGTTGGAAGGAGAAAAGAGGTTTAAGGCAAGAAGACGAGAGAGAAAGATGAAAGCTTTTGTGATAGAAGGTCTAAAGATGAAAGGTTTGTGAGAGGAGATTTACTAAAAGCATTTTGCAATAAATGCACTGGAGATAATAGAGAGAAACTAGCCGAAGGGAATGAAATGTTTCCTCATTAACTCCCACTTTTAATTGCTTGAGAGAATTTTGAATTAATTATGTCTTTCTCAGTTTTTAAGAAGGGTCCACACCATTTCAGATGATAACTTGTTTATCAGACACATTTCATAGACAAGCAAGCATATACATACTATTTAAGAGTATGGTTTTGAATACTTACCTGGAGGTGATTTTGCTTTAATAAATCACTTACACTTCTTGTTATTGTGTTTCCTTTCCTCGAAATATTTTGCTTTAATTCGGCGGCCTTGGAATATATACTCTCTTGTGATTGTGAGTGGTAAGAATCCATTTTCCAATTTTTATCAAAGGTGTTTTCTTTGTTCTACTCAGCAAATCTGCAAGAGGAATTATAAGGTGTTTTGGTACCCAGACCTTTTTGGGTCCACTTTTGTTAGATGATTTAGTCTGTGAAGACTTGGGTTTTCTTTTGTGAAAGCACTTGGACGTGATATGTCTAGATTTACCATAGAAAGTACATGATTTGTCAAAAGAGGAATTAATAGTTAATTTTGTCTTAACTGAAGATTTATCAGATACTTTATCATCATTCTCTTCAATGTATCCAATACCAGTTTTGTCAAAACTAGACCTTTGACTTCCAAGAAGTCTCATCAGGTTATTTTTGCCATTGACAAATCTAGCAAGATCATTAGTGAGCTCTTCAATCTTCTGTTGAAGTTTGACAACTTCTTCAGATGGTGGTGTTTCAGTAATGATCTCACTTTAAGCATCTTTGCCTTAAGTCTTCTGTTTTCTAAGATTAGTTCATCAACATTAGATTTTTCTGTTCATGCTCCTTAGTGATCTTCACATACTTTTTCTTCAGTTATTTGAACTTATCAAGAATACAGTTGGATTCACTGAGAAGTTCATGATAGGCATCTTGTAAATCCTCAAATTCAGAATTTACCTCATATTATGAGTCAGTGTCTCCAAGTAGACATTTGAATTCTTCATCTTATTATTTGTCCAGATCCTCCCATGTGATAACCTTTTTGAGAGTTTGCATTCTATGACCTGCTGATCTATAGGCTGCTGTCTTTGCTCAAGTATGTTCCAGAATTTCCTCATTTTTCTGGTTGCCTCAGAAACTTCTTCATCATCTTCTTCATTTTGAGAATGTTGTTCATTTGCAATACTAGTTGATGGAAGCTTATCTCTGTTGTTGACGGATGTTTCTTCAGATGTTTCCTTAACGACAGCATCTTGATCATACAGTTCCTCAAGTCTGATCCAGATATCTTGTGCAGTTTCACAGCTGCTGATTTTATCATATTCAGACCTGCTAAGAGAACATACAAGAAGATATTTTACTTTTGCATTAAGTTGCACCATTCTTTTGTGTTATGATGTCCATCTGCTTCTTGGAACAACATTTACATTTTCATCAATTGGATTGTAAGGACCTTGAGATATGATTTCCCATAGATCTAGATCAGTTGACTTTATGAACATCCTCATTTTACTTTTCCAGTACTTGTAGTCTTTTCCATTGAACACAGGTCGTTTATTGAGATATGTACCCTGATTGTACATATTGTTGCTTGAACCTGCTTCACTTGCCATTCTTCAAAATCTTTTCCTCTACACTGTGAGGTGCTTAACCCAAAGGCTGAGCTCTGATTCCAACTGAAATGGCAGAAAACAACACTAGAAGAGGAGTTGAATAGTGTTTTCGAAAATCAGAGTTTGAAGTACAAAACAGATTCAGATCAAGACGTTTTAAGACAGACGCCTTAGAGATACTGAGTTGCAAATATTTCGCACACCCAAGTTAGTCAAATAGGAAGACAATTAAACTGAGTTAATATGTAAGCATAGGGAAAGAGTATACTTAGAGATTTATCCTGGTTCACCCTCAACCTTGGGGCTACGTCCAGTCCTTGGCTTAACCAAGATTTTCCACTATACTTGATCAAGGTTACAGACGAGTATTATTTGCACACCTAGCCTCTCTAGGCTCAACCACAAGTACTGTTTGCACACCTAGCCTCTTCAGGCTCATCTAAGTATTCTTTCTTCAAGTCTCTACAGGCTCTACGAATCAGTAGGAGTTGAAATGAAGCAGAACTTCAAATGTTACAGAGCAATTCAACCAAATAAGCACTACAGGGAGTGAATGAAAATTTGGAGCTGGGTGAGTTGCAGATGTTCTTCTTCAAAATAATATTTTAGAGTGTGAAGAAGATAGTTTAGA